>CM051520.1:1295500-2591000 GCA_028015205.1 Mytilisepta virgata | reverse complement strand
TGTTAATACACAATGAGTGTTATTTCCAATTACTGCCATGCGTTGATCATCAGTGAGAGCCAAATTGTAAGCATTGATAACTACGTAGCAAGGACATAGCCCAGTACTAACAGCGTATATGACTGATGAGTTGCGGAAGAGTGAACTGATCAACACAAACTGTCATTGTGTTCGAGATGTTATTAGTTTTAGATAACAAATAAGTGATGTAATAATACTGTTAGAATGAGAATATATATTATTTAAATTCATGAAACATTGTCTAGTTCAGGGATTCTGACACGAGCAGAGACAAGTACTAATACTGTTAACATGAGAATATATATATAAGCAGTGCACTTGTTAGTGTTCACGGCTAGATCTATAAAAGCAAGCTAAGTATGCCGCGTACTGTTATTGCAGAGGGTAATGATGACTACAACTGAAACAAGCCTTGTATTAATCTTAGCACAACAGATATATAAAAATGTCGTATACACAAGTATGGCCACAAGTATACCAATATTTACTCAGCATATTGTTTACAGAAGGGGGTGGACAGCTTAAAGCCTGCATTATGTTACATCTGGTTTATCATGTGTGTATTGGGTCTGGTTACTTAATTAGTCTGGTTACTTAATTAATCTGGTTAATTAGTCTGGTTACTTAATTAATCTGGTTATTTAAAATTACTACAACTACCTATCAGTTTATTTACAAAATAATATGCAACTACTGTGGGGACCTTAGTTCATAAAATGGATTTTTCGCATTTTTTGAGTGTAAACGTTAGAATTATAAGACAATCTTTTGTTGATTAATTAATCTTATCGATTCGTCCAAGAAAACGTAAAAAATATAAAGTTGTTTATAAAGGTTATGTTTGTATATCTCACAAATGATTCTGAATGGGGAATTTCCAATAGAAAAATTAAAGCACTTGAAACTTTCAAAAAATTAATAATATGAATTTATTAACTCAGACCTGTCCTAAAATTTGTAAAACTGTTATTTTAAACATGTTTAATGCACTTAGTGCATATTTGATGCATCATGGTGTTGTAATACTTAATTTATAAAATCTTATAGGAAGAGTTATCTCCCTTTTACATTGAAAATTCCATAGGCGGGTGTTTTTTGTTTCTCTGGAAAACATGATTGAACAAAATTTGGTAAGTTCAATTGTTTCAGTAACGACTTAACTCATTGCATCTTTCACCCAAGTTACTAGACAATTCATGTTGATTAAAGTATTTAAATTCTGAAAATTCCATTTTACGAACTGAGGTGTCCAGACAGCAAATAATAATTAATTCAAATCTAATGGAAAAATCAGAGGTTCTCTAGGATCATAAATAGGATAAAAGAATGTATGTCATATTGTATGTTACAATATCTATATCCCAATAGAGCGATTTCACTATGGACTAATATGTCAAAGGTATAAATAAAAAAACTAAATAACTACAACTTAATTAGTGTTTTTTTCCCATAAAAGTTTGACGTTACAACAGAAATTTACAGGTACTCGATTTTCCTCGATTGACTGCAGATCAAATTTTATAAATTGAAAGTGGAGATTCGTATTTTAAACGCGTGGCAACGAAAAGTGGAATAGAACAAGAATTTACAAAACTGAGACGTCCGTCACATATAACAGATTAATATACAATATGTGAACATTGTCAGCAAAAATAAAAGTTATATGTTCGAGCCTTAGAAAGAGGTAACGCTAGAAATACGAGGTTTACCGAGTATAATAAACTTTATATTTTCTGACAATGTACATTTATTGTGTTTATCCTCCAAGAGTAAATTGTAAATTGTTATCTATTTCAGAGAAAAGGCATGAATATTGGCCATTTCAGTAAATTTGAAGAAGGGGGCGTTTTTTGGTGAGTATTCTGAACATTCTGAACCAGAACAAATTATCGTTAAATATGAGGACAAGGGTACCAGGAGACATTATTAGAGTACTGACCCAAAATCGTAAACAATATTAGACAAGCTATATTTGTCAATAAGGCGTCATTGCAGGATAATCAAAATTATCGTCTGTGACTAAAATACATACAGATGGTTGTTGGAGCTCACCTTTATAATTTATACTTTTACATTGTGAAAATTAACGTTTAATTATTCTAGATATTAAATTAGCTTATTATTTATATCTATATTTTATAAGTCCATAATTTTTTTTATTTTAATGGGTCCTGCAGCCAACTCATACCTATCATGTTTGTGGTGTGTTTAAAATGAAAAACAAAATATAACACAAAAGCATCAACGCTTGCATCATTAATCTACTAGGATTTAGTCATTATATAATACTAGCAGTATACTAGTCAACAAATAAAACGATACAGGGTAATGCATTTTTCATATATTCATAATTTCAAATTGTGTACTAAGCAGAAAATAAATCCACACGTCTGATTATCATAGTAGATTGTTTCTCATCAAAAGCATGGATTTTGTGCAAAAAGTTTGAAATAAAAAATTCCAATTTTTGAGATTTCAGAAATCACATTTTTCAACCCGAAATTAAAATATCAGTATTTATACTGCGTTATGTGAATCAATGTCTGTGTGACAAAAGATTTGAGTTTTTCTACTGATTTCAGCCACTGGATTTTCATTTTACAAAATGTGTGTCGATTTTCCTCTCGATTTTCCGCAAATTAATTTAACCCTCGTTTGGATATTTCCATTTTCCATCATGTTTAATTAAGTTTTATCCAAATTTTAAAATGAGACGCATTAGATTAAGAAATGAAGTAGGAAATCGCTGGTGCCCTAATACTTACGTATTTTTTAAGGAATTACCCAGATATTTCGTTCCAAACTCGTGTATCGTTACTTTTGTTAACTAGTATATATCAATACAAAGCAACCAAAGTACGGCTCTTTACTTGTTTTACGTGCTGCAACGTCTTGGTAATACGGCAAAGTCAACAGCATGCACACAACAATAATACAGGAATGAAAAAACTACTTAATCAGTCATACCAAAACATGGAGACAGAACATACTATCCTCTCAAAACATAATGTCTGCTCTTTTTTTTATTTAATTATCCCTGCACTTCCAAAACGTTCGGGGATATTGTTATCGCGCCCGTCCTTCTGTCGGTCTGTTCGTCACAATTTCTTGTGACCTACACTCCTCGTTCATTTTTAACTTTTTTTAATGCATTTAGTTTCTGTACAGTATTGTCACATTCTGTCTGCAGATGAGCAATACGTTTTAGGATTTTGATTTTCAAAAATTGGGGCCTACAGGGGTCGAATTTTGAAATTGGGTATTTACCCGTGTGACCTAAACTCCTCTTTCAATTTTTTATTTTATGCATTTGATATCTATTTACTATTGTCACATACTGTATGTAGATGCGTAATAAGGTTTTAGAATTTTTATTTTCAAAAAGTGGGGCCCATAGTAGTCGAACTTCGAAAAGGATATGAACTGTTATTTGGCCCTTTGAAGTCCAAAATAGAAAAGTGATCAAATACTTACTCTTAACTATCATTAAGTACTCTTTAAATGTTCCATTTTAAGGAACATGTTTTGTTTTCAACAAGAAATTTCTGGCATAGCGGCAATATGCTGTCAAAGATGGCTAATTTTGAAAAACGCCAATTTTCACTCATTTTTGGACATCTGAATTAAACTTTTGATATGAGCAACAACCTTGCCCAAAAATATATTTCACTGAAATGTGTCTTTATGTAAGACAAACATAATATCAAAAAATCTTTTTGGGCAAGGCTGTTGCTTCATGGTTGTTTTGACCAAAATCTACTCTGAAAACACTAAATTGACTTCAAATACTTGATTTAGGAGACGTTCGTGACGTCGCTGTTGCATAATGGGAAGGGAAATTTTCCAATGTTTGATAGATTTTGAAAGTTCGGTCATTATATGATAAAAATAATACAAAGTCAAATATGAAATTTTATTATTTAATTTTAATTTTTCATGTCAAATGGGGCCAAATATTGGCTGAAATCATACAATCTTCTTTGGAATTTAACCTTGTGGCAGAAACTCCGCTTTCAATTTTAATTTTATGCAAATAATTTCTTGACAGTATTGTCACATACTGCTTGTATTTGCGCATTAAGTTTTTAAAACTTGAAATGTAAGCTTGTGACCTAAAATTCTCTTTCCTATTATGACTCCATGCATTTGATTTCTATGCAGTATTGTCACATATTGTATGTAGATGCACAGTAAGGTTTTAGAATTTTGTTGTCAAAAATTGGAGCCCACAAGGGGCAAATTTCGAAAATTTGGAATTTACGCTGATGACCTACATTTCTCTTTCATTTTTGACTTCATGCATTTAATTTCTATACAATATTGTCACACACTGTATGTAGATGCGCAATAAGGTTTTAGAATTTTGATTTTCAAAAATTGCGGCCTGTAGAGATCGAATTTCGGAAATTGGTAATTATAAGCTGTTGACTGAAAATCTTTCATTTTTCATGTTATGTATTTTATTTTTATACACTGTTGTCATACACTGTATGCAGATGCGAAATAAGGTTTTAGAATTTTGATTTTCCACCATTTGGGCCTGTATTCAAAGATATGATTTTGAAAAAAGGTGCACAGGGATACAACATGTTGGGAGTGCGGGGTAGCTGTCGTTTCCGACTGCCTCAATCTAGTTTCTGATTTTTTTTTTTTTTTTTATTAATTCATGCAGGTAAGTGAGAAGCATTTTTGGGATTTCACACCACTAATTTAGTTTAATAAAAAGGTTAGTAAAATTGTGAAAATTAAATATCACAAGTTATATTATAATGTGCTCGAAAATATATATAGCTATAAAAAAAATATAATTTTGTCTGTCAATCTGTGTAACATGCTAAGTATCATATAATTACTTTAGAATATAAAAGTGTAAATGAAAATTTTGTCATTCAATTATAAGTATTTGTTGTTTAAAAAAATATAGATATTATTTAGATTGTTTTGACATACAATGTCAATTAATTAACATGGCATACATATTTTATCAAAAGAAATATATAATATCTATATCAGGGTGTACGGTATACATGTAATAACCTTTATTATCAAGATTTAATTCATAGGTTGATCAACAATGTATTTTCTCTCTAGAATTTACCATTTTTATATATGATGTGATACTCTCCGTGTCTGTTTGAATGTGTGCGTGTGTGTATTTGTAATAATAAGTAAGTTTTTGCACGTGTAACAATACTTACTCATTTTTTGTGAAATAGACATTTGTAGCGACGAAACGACAATTAAAGTCGTTAATAATAATCCCTGCATGGTTCTGAAAAATAATAAAATTAAAACCTCTCATTAACGTGACTAACGCATTTTGTAGAAACTCTGATTAACGTGATTAACTTATTTAGTACTGTGATTAACGTGACTAAGGCCGTTAGTAGGAACACAAATTGTACTTTACCGATAATAATAGTGAATAAATCTAAACCAACAGCTTTTAAAATTGTAAACTTTCCTCAGTAATGTTAGAAAGTATTTTTATTTATATATTTTTTTTTTTAATTTTTTTTAGATTTATCCAGAATCGTTATTATTTTTGTTAAATGTGTTATTACAATCATAAAAAATAGGTAAGAGAGTGAAAGAAGAACAAATATATGTATAATATGTATGATAATTAAATCACCGTTGTAATTGTATTACCTATATGTTAATTTAGACAATTGCCAGGAAGAAATTAAAAAAGCCACCGTGTTTGACTGAATAAACAGAACAGGAGCTCGACATGTTGTCAATAGCCAGTATATATATATATATATATATATATATAAGGATGGACCTGTATAATTCCCAACACACACCCCAAAGTGTGACAAAATTAAGTAAAGGAACAACGCTTTTGCTTTTTCCATCCTAAAGTCACAGTGAGTTCTTAAACAAAGAGAAAAAACTCGCACCCCATGGACAACCCTTAGAGAGATTTGAACGGAATTCCTATATACTATGAGGAGTTTGAACGGAATTCCTGTATACTATAGAATATAATAATCCATGTATAAATTATTCAAAATATTCAAAGTATTGTATACTACATAGATTAGCCAGAATATATATTACATAGTCCCACCAAATAACTGAAAAATAAAGTAAAGACCCATGTCTTAATTATTTTGCTGTCAATCATTCCAAATTCATTCTGTTTAAAAAAAAATTCTGAGGTAGGGATCATTTTTACCTCCAAAGTAAAATAATGGCTCTTTGAATGCTTTACTAAGACGTGGAAATGACTAATAGCATTAAAATGTTCAATGGCATTTTACACTTTTCCAGTTAGATTTTTCGTCAACAGTATTTTTTTCCATTAACATTTACATTATATTTCACATGTGTTTACACGTAATGCTATCTACGGGCACACAATTCATATTTGTGAGTTGATAGAAGAGATGAGTTACAGGGTATCCCTGTATAATACCCTCTTGAAATATAAAACGTTTGAACTAAACTCGTTTTTTTACAAATGTTTTATGTATTCTTATTAATGTAACAGTCTAATTCATTAACATTTAAAAGACAGCTTTGTTTTATTTACAGCTTTAGTCTATGTTTATATAATCTTATAATTATTTATTTATTATCTAAATTTAACTTTTATTGTCACAGTTATGTAAAAAACATTGCATATTTTCTATGAATGACATTTAGGTGTGTTGTTTGTTAGATAGATACGTGTTTATATGATCATGTCCTACTAAAAATGTCTCTTTATGATGTCGATCGTTACAAATGGCGGGCGTTAAGTACAAGGTTTCCATCGTCTGAAAGCCTTGTCCATTTATATGTGGTAACAAAAATCATGCAGAAAACAACATTAATACATAAACCATTTGATATATAAGATTTTATTTATCACTGTGTAATATTAAATGTCAGATATTTTCCTTTATTGAAATATATGATGTCAAAGTCTGGTTCTTGCTTATATACATACTAGTATTTCAACGAAAATTATGATATCATAAGAAATTTATCGCTTTCTCTTAAAAAAATTTATACTAAGAAAATGTCAAGCCTACGCTTTTTAAATTTTGGTCTAATTCTTATGTACCACCACTCCAGCAAATACATGTGGCACCACTTTTGTAGGTAGCATTACTCATTTATTTAAATGTAGCATCACTCATGCAGTTGAATCTTGCATCACTAATATTTAATTATACCCCCGCTTTTGAAAAAAGCGGGGTATATAGTATTCGTTGTGTCCGTCCGTCCGTCCGTCCGTCCGACCTTTGTATCCGCAACTCCTCCTAAACTTCTGAATGGAATTTGATGAAACTTTCAGAGAATCTTCATCCCATGATGGCATTGTGCACCTCCTATTTTAGAATTTGATCGGACCAATTTTTGGGGTTTCCCATAGAAAAACATGGACTTTGACTTTCAATATGATAGGGGGTACCATGATGCCATCCGCAACTCCTCCTAAACCACTGTATGGAATTTGATGAAACTTTCAGAGGATCTTTATTACATGATGCCATAGTGCACCTCCTATTTTAGATTTTGATCTGATGAATATTTGGGGTTACACATACCAAAACATGGACTTTGACATTCATTGTGATAGGGGTACCATGATGCCATCCGCAACTCCTCCTAAACCACTAAATGGAATTTAATGAAACTTTCAGAGGATCTTTATTACATGATGCCATAGTGCACCTCCTATTTTAGATTTTGATCTGATGAATATTTGGGGTTACCCATACCAAAACATGGACTTTGACATTCATTGTGATAGGGGTACCATGATGCCATCCGCAACTCCTCCTAAACCACTAAATGGAATTTAATGAAACTTTCAGAGGATGGTTATTACATGATGCCATAGTGCACCTCCTATTTTAGATTTTGATCCGATGAATATTTGGGGTTAACCATACCAAAACATGGACTTTGAAGTTCATTGTGATAGGGGTACCATGATGCCATCCGCAACTCCTCCTAAACCACTGAATGGAATTTGATGAAACTTTCAGAGGATCTTTATTACATGATGCTCTAGTGCACCTCCTATTTTAGATTTTGATCTGACCAACATTTGGGGTTTTCCATACCAACACATGGACTTTGCCATTCATTGTGATAGGGGGTACCAGTATGCCATCCGCAACTCCTCCTAAACCACTAAAGGGAATTCCATGAGACTTTCAGAGAATCTTTATCACATGATGCCATAGTGCACCTCCTATTTTAGATTTTGATCTGACCAATTTTTGGGGTTTTCCATAGCAAAACATTGACTTTGCCATTCCTTGTGATAGGGGGTGCGGGGGTATCAATTAGTGAGCTTTGCTCACAGTATTTCTAGTTTGAATTGAATTTGTCTATTTCAAAGGTAAGAGCAGCAATACTCATATTCATGCTTTATACACGTAACACCGCTCGTTCACAGTTACATGTGGCATCACTCATTCACAGTTACATTATTTCATGCATAGACTTTGTCTAATACAAGTGCTAACATCTAATACCTATATGATAATTACATGCAACATTAGTCATGTTTAATTGATAGGCACGTGTATCTTAAATAACGTCTAAATATTAAATACATATAGCATCATTCATGCAGGTACCAAAACATAACTCAGATCTTATTCTTATGTACATATAGTATCACTAATTTGTGTCTAATTTAAATATACCAAGGGAATAATCATGCTTTTATGAGACCATTTGGTATGAGTACCAGCATGCAAAAGATTTATGAAAAGACAAATGGGTGTTAGCGGGGAAAATAATTTATGGCATTCAAATGGATTAAACCAGATGATTCTGAAGCGAACATCCTTAATGCTCGTTATAAAGATAAAACCGACATGGTGGATTACAAGTATTCCCTACTTGCGGATATTGGAGTTGTCTCCCATATGCTTTAGTTATCTTTCCCACAGAAGGTGTCTTGTATTTAACACAAAGTGCAAAAGATACTTTAAATTTTTCGTAAAAATATTGAATTGGTAAGGCCTTCAACAGACATGTGAAAATGTGGTAAAATATATCCAAGAACATATCATAAATGTGAGTGGGGCTGTTGATAGGAAGAAGAAATATTTTGCAGAAATAGTTTATTTCTATGGAAGGCACCTTCTCCAAAGAAAAGACAACTCTGTAAATGTGAGATGTACCAAAAAGAGGAATAACAACAAATTACAAGCAAAAAAATATTAAATGTCGCTCTTCTTCATCTTTACACCTTCAACCTTCAACTGGGTGAAAAATTTCGCAGGTCACTTTAAGTTTAAACGACCCCAAGTATCCACTAAAAGAATTCTTTGCAAAATATTGAATACACCACATCCATGTGTATTACAAAAGAACACAAATGTTAGGCATGTCAACAAATTACATAAAATAATGAATAAAAAATCTAACAATCTGTCTAAATTTATACGTCAAATAAAAAACCAACAAGTAAACAATGAGAGACAATATTGAGATAGATATAGAATTATAACAATTTGTTTTCTGTTAATAACTGACTCAAGTTTGTTATTGTCTAGCCCACGCAAACATTTTTATAAAACTGATTCAGTACGGTTTTAATGCATTTTTCGTGATAACTCTGAGTCAAAGATACTCTTTTTTATCACATATTTTATTGAAATAACGCCGATTTTCATATGTAATAAAAGCATAATTTGAAGCATGTTATTTGCCCCCGGGCCAATAACATCACATACGAGGGCCGATAACAAGTTATCTGCCCGCTCGTTATCCTTATCGACGTCACTTCCGCTCAGCTGTAAATAATCGTCTGATCATTATTTATGGTAAACTAACTGTGTTTAAAAATTCTTAGCAGCTTCCAATAGGGACTTATAAAATCTATTTGTAGATCTCGGGAAAAGCACAGAAACTGAAGTTGCATTCATTTGTTTGACTATATACTAAAAGTGAAAGAAATAACTGTTTACTAGCTGTAGTACTGTGAATGTGCACTTTATATTCATTCGCCACATCAGTGTTGTTCGAAATCTGACAGACTTGCTTGAAGACAGGAAAATCGAATTCAGCATTAAAATTATTTCTTGGTAGTGGCAAAATATGTGATAAATAGATTAATACATGGTCTTTTTCATATTGGCCTTGTTATCAGCCCTCGACTGATATCGTCCTTCGGGGCCGATATCAAAGTCTCGGGCTAATAACAAGGGCGATACGAAAAAGGCCATGTATTAATCTATAAGTATAAGCAATGAATCGGAGATGTACACATATTTTTTATGTTGTAAATATTAATTTAAATATTTGCAGTTTTGAATTAAAGATAAAGCATCTGTATTCCTTAAATAATTGTGTAAAATCTTTGATTCCTTGTACATTTAATTAAATCAAATTAGATTAAATTGTATTGTGCTAAAAATTAAAAGAAAATGCTATAGAGAATGTTACATTTTTGCCGCTAAAAATGAATTAATATGTCAATGAATTCTAAAGATAGTAGTTTTTTATGATTTGTGACGTCAATTATTACATAAAATTTGAATAATCATGTCGTTTATAATTACAGCTCACATCATTTGCATTTATTTCATTTATTTTATTTTTATTTATTGCGGTATATGTTGACATGCATTTTCATATTTTACAGCATGTTACATAGGCAATGATTACACGTGTACTTTTAAGTAATTATCAACAATAGAATAAAAAAGTATTCTGGAAAATTTGCTTGAATTTATCTGAATCACAAATCATAAAATGTAAGCCCAACAAATAATATAGAAAAGAAAATAAATCAATAAAATATACAAAAATGTAAGCCCTAAAATGTAACAATTATTATCTTTGTCCATCTATCTCATCTGAAAGTTTAATCAAACAAAAGTTCATAGCCGTACTAAAAACGAAAGTATCCTTACCTGAGAATTTTTTTCCGTAAATCCTAATACATATAGAAAATCATCAATACTTTGTTCATGACTGACAAGTTATCCACAAGAAAACAGATTGTCTGAGTATGCGTGACAATAATTGCCTTGATATGTATATGTCACCCCTTGTCAAGTTGTAGAGTCGAAAAATACAATATTATTACCGCATTCAGTTATTATAACTGCAGGTATAGATGTGCACACCGTGTCATACAACAATAATACGGGTTGTACAACAGTCTAAAACTGTCCGAATGTCAATTAGACACCGGAGGTCTTTTAAATACATTGGAATGTTACTTTAATATATGGTCATTCTTATTAATTCAGTTTCTGATTAGGAGTAATAAAAAAACAGTATTATTGTATTCCTGAACGATTTATAAAACAAAACATGTTCAGGCAAAACTGCGTGGGGCATTAGTGATTTCTAAAAAAAAAAAGGGAAATGACATGCCTGCGTTTTAAAATAATTAAAATCAGATTTAAACTTAGATTTAAAAAAAAGAATTAGTTCAACTTTATTATTATCAATAATTAAATTCAACTTATGTCGTAAGACAGGGTTGTCCTTTATTGCATCTGATTTACAACTGGTGAAAACTATTTGAATAAATATAAATGAATATTTTAGAATAGATGACGTTTTGTTTTGAGGAAACAACTTCCGCTGAGGTTTAGGAAAGCAATGAAAATTAAATCATTTCTATTGTTACTGCTATAATAAAGCAGAAATTTCATCAAGCCTCCTCGGCTTTTGAATGTAAAACCATTTTGACAATTTTTACGGAACAAATGACAAAACTTTGCATACAAAGATTCTAAATTTGGGATCTAATAAACAGTCCAAACTGTAGATATCACATACCCCCAAAGCTTAAGTCAAATTCATTTATGACCTAGCTTTTTAATTTAATTTGTAACTAATTCTGTTTCTAGTAGTCTAGGTACTGTTGACCAGTAAATAACATCTTGCCTTTGCCATTTATAATAAACATATTTAGTTGAAGGTATTATGAAAGATATTTTTAGAATACCACCGTCGAAAAAATCTTCGGCAAAGATCGGAGGATGGTATTTTTTCGAGGGCGACTTTCCTAAAAAAAATATAACCTTTCCTTGATTTCGTGCAAGGTTATATTGAAATACTACAGAGCATTGCAAAATAGCCAATTAAACCAATGCATAATAATATACATAACATTTGCTGATGTTTTAAAATTTTAGTACTCTATTTTTTCTGTCTTGTTTATAATCCCAATTTATGTAATCATTGTAAGTAAATTTCTATGTTCTTAATGGACCCTTTCATTGGAATAAACTAATTTAATTTGCTTACTTATATATGCATAATATGTTATTCTAAAGCGTTTCGAAACGTCCTAGGCCGAGATTATATCAGCTATATCTAAATATCTAAAAAGGACAAATATACCTAAGGAGCAATCAAAAAAACGTAATCCATTGGACAGACAAACCCGGGAAGACAAATAAACAACCACAAGCACAACAAATTAACACAGAAAACTAAAAAACAATGAACAACACGAACTCCTATAAAAACGAGGAGTGAACCCAGGTGCTCCGGAAGGGTAAACAGTTCCTGCTCCGTATACGGCACCCGTCGTGAAGTTCAACAAAGTCAATCCGGTGGAAGTCACAAATCGGTGGAGGCACATGAAAGGTTACGACAGTGGGAACAGGTCCAACATCATCTTAGATATTGGAACACTGTAATGGTTAATCAATTCATGATGACGACCGTAAAATTTATTAAGTGATGACATCAACTTATCCCTGATAAAACCCTGGTTAAGAAGCTTTTGTGACAGCAGTAATCCTCTTTGTCGAAAGCCAGGGTAACGCGCGCATGCCCTTGAAAATCGGATAAGCTGAGAAACGCAGACGCCATATGCAGGCGATGCTGGTATATTGCTACTCAAGAAGGGAAAATTAACAATAGGAAAGTTGTCACGTTTGTCATAAAGCTTTGTCTTCAAACGTCCCTCATAGTCTATTTCAAGAAACAAATCCAAATATGAAGCGGACTTTGGTGTATCTGTAGTAGAAAGTCTTGGAATTTGTCGTGATTTAACGACAACACATCATCTATGTAACGAAAAGTGAAATTAAAGGATTGGGCTAGTTTCTTTTTGTTTTCACGTAGTAACCCTTGAATGAAGTCCGCTTCATATGAGTACAGAAACAGATCGGCGAGGAGAGGAGCACAGTCGGTTCCCATTGGAATGCCGATTGTTTGCTGAAAAATTAGACCGCCAAATTCAACGAATATGTTGTCTATGAGAAAATCTATCATGTTTGTGATTTTATCTTCAGAATACTTTTGTCAGAATCACAGTGGTTCTTCACGAAATAAGACTTTTCTCTACCTAGTACAAGAAATTTATACCTGCATGTCCCATTTTTCTTGAAAAAACATTGATGAACTAGTTGCTTTAAGCGATCTTTTAATTGAGAATGTGGTATGGTAGTGTAGAGTGTAAAGAAGTCGAAAGTTTTTATGCTGTTGCATGTGGCCAAAGATTTTGATTTTAGATATTGAAGTAAATTTTTGGAGTTTTTAAGAATCCACATCTGATTGACGCCACTGGTTGAATATGATGTTTCACAGTAATTCTGAAGGCCCTCTTTAATACATGTCAATATGGATGTTAAAATCTTTGAAAGAGGTTTTGTAGAGCAATTAGCTGACCCAGCAATGTATCTTTGTTTAAACGGATTCTTATGTAGTTTGGGAATCCAATAAAGAGCAGGAAGGTCTATTTCTTCATCATTTGTAGAAATGCCAAAGGAATGAAGAACGGTCTTGTGGTTATCAAGTACTTCCTGCTTAGTGAGTGTGGTCGGTGTATAAGTTGGGTTACCCGCAGTGTTATCTATTCCCAATTCGTTTCTAAGACATTCAAAATAATAGTTCTTACAAACAAAAACGATGTTATTGGGGGCCTTGTCAGCTGGGACAACTACATATTTGTCATGGAGGCGAGTCAAGTTTTCAACAACCTTAGGGTCTTTAAATATAGATTTAGCTTTAGTGCTTATAGACCCTTGGAGGCTTTTAATTCTGATTTGTATCATTGACCTAATAGCCTTCACCCACTCTGAAAGTGTGTCAGCAGGCAAAACATTGTTGTTGAGATTCCTACCAATAAAATTTGCTTACCTCCTCAGAACAAAGTGAGTTATTATTTGTTTATAACTGAAGAGATAGGTGTCTTAGCCCATAACAACGAACACCCATTCTCTCGATTTTAATAATCACTCAAATATTGTTGTAATTTGTGATTGTTTTTTACTTTTCTTTCTTTTTTGTTATTTCTGTTTGTGATACGACTGACGTATTATGTACTAAAGTATATACAATTTGTAGACCAAACTACTGTTTAATTCGTAAATTCAGAAGACTAGGACTGGCGTTCAGTTGGCGTTGTAAGTTATGCATGATGACAAGAACGATGAAATCTCCCTAAGGTCTTCAACAACGAACCAAAAGATTGTTACAATATTACATTGTTCCAAAACTATAAACCCGAATATTACATGTAGCATGTCTTAATATGCAAAATATTTAATACAATCAATGCGGATCCGTTATCTTAATTTCGGACATTTTAAGGTCACCATCACCATATGATTGACTGATACGAAGTTTCTAGATATCACCTCTAAGTTTTCTGAGCAAAATTGATTTGACAGCTCACTAGATAAAGTTATGTAAATAGAGCAGATCATGTCTTACTTTGTACAATGGATTCCATTAATATATCCTTCAAACTTGAAATAAAGGAAACGACCGAGACCTCTTCCTCAGTCTCTTTCTTAGACCTTAATCTCGAATATGACAACAGTTGTCGACTAAGCACCAACATTTATGACAAGAGGAAATGATTTTAATTTTGAAAGTAAAGTCAAGAAATACCAAAGGGATATTCGAAGGAGGGGAAAATCGAAACAACTGACAAACTCCGGAGAACAACGAAGACAAGACCAAAACAATACATACAGTACAATTAAAAACTGAAAACATATGAAGAACATGGACCCCACCAAAAAACTGGGGGTAGCTCCGGAAGAGTAAGCAGTCTCTGCTTCCCGCAGAACACCCTCCATGCTGTCCATGTCAAATTCAGTATGAGGAATGGATAACATCAATGGAACAGGTCCATTTTCATTTGGGAAACGGTGTTTTCATAGCTGTCAACAAAGTCATGATGACGTCAATAAAACTTTAATAAGCATGACTCCAACTTAGGAGCAACATACCCCTAGGAATGGGAAGTTGACGATTGGAAAGTCAAAGTCATCCCGTTTGTCGTAAAGTTTTGTATTCAACCTTTCTTTGCTGTCAATTTCGAGGTGAAGGTCAAGATAAGATGCAGATTTGGCAGTGTCTGTGGTATTCTTAATTTCGAGCTCATTGGGATAGCTGAGATGCAAGAAATTTTCAAAACATAAATTGTTGAGTGATAAAACATCATCTATGCAGCGGAATCTGAAATTAAAGGTACGGGCTAACTTCTTCTGTTTTTCATTTAAGAAGCCCGTCAAGGAAGTCTACCTGATATGAGTAAAGCAACAAGTCGGCCAAGAGTGGCGCATAATTAGTGCCCATAGGAATGCCAACTGTCTGTTGGTAAATCCGTCCACCAAATTGAACAAAATATGTTGTCGATCACAAATTCAATCATCAGGACAATTTCGTCCTCTGTATATTTTTTGTTAGATTTAGAGTGGTTTTTAACAATGACAAGGTATGTGTATCTGCTTTTGCCATTTTATTTGAAAGCATCTATGGATTAGATCTTTCAACTTCTCCTTCAGTTGTGAATGAGGAATGGTGGTATAGAGGATAGAGAAATCAAATATTTTTATGCTGTTACAGACTGAAATGGACATAGATCGTAAAATATCCTTAAATGTTTTGGAATTCTTTAATATCCACATTTGATTGATAACACTTCTTGAATAGCTTGTCTCACAATAACTCTGGAGGCTCGTTTTGACAGCTGTTAAAATAGAAGTTAGAAGTTGAGACAGTGGTTTGGTCGAACACTTGGCAGATCCAGCTATAAAGCGTTGTTTGTATGGACACTTATGTAACTTGGGTATCCAGTACAAGGTAGGAAGATCAAAATCATCATCTTTGATGGAAATACCAGATGACCATAATACCGATCTATGATTGTTGGTTATTTCTTCCTTTAAAAGTGAAGTAGCTTTATAGGAAGGATTACCAAGTGAACTAGCAATCTCAGTTCATTAATCAATCATTGAATATAGTAGCTTTTGCATACAAAAACGATGTTATTAGGGGCCTTATCTGCAGGAATAACAACATATTTGTCATGAATGGCGAACATTGTCTTGACAGGATCAGGGTTGCTGAAGACTGACGTTCCTTTTTTTGTTATGAAACTTTATTTACATGTATATACATATTTATTGGTTTGAGCATGGATTATTGTTGAAGTTCAATATCAGTTTAGTTTTGTTCTATTTCTCTCTAGTATACCATTTGGTATTGTTATCATTATTATGTTTTTTTTTTATTTTTATTATTTTAAATTATTATTTTTAGTATTCATAGTATATTTGTTTACTTACTATATACCTTAACATGAAGAATAAATTTTACGCTTTTTATACTATTTCAGTCATATTTTGATGTTGGTTAGTTTTTAATGTACATTAAACATCTGATGTTTTCCTATGCAAGGAATGAATTTTTTTTTCACGTAAAAAAGTGATGCTTTTGATTTAAACCTTTGCACTAATGACTATCCATTTTCTAATGGCGTAGTCTACAAATGTATTGCCTTATATGTGATATAAAACATTGGTTGTAATTCATCTTTATGTTTTAGTGTTTTATTCATCAAATAAATTAACAATGACAAATGTAATTCTAATCACTGAAAATTGTGATTTATAAAGATATATCAATTCATTTGGTTGTATAAGATTAATCTTATTTAGGGTTGTAACGATAGATTTATTCAATTTTTTTTCGTGATTAATCTTTGAAACACCAATGATTTAACAATGGTTTGTAGACTGTGCTTTTTCTAAATATATTTCAGATTAAAGGTCCACATTACATAAGTTTATATTATGCAGAGATTAATTTGAAAACCACAGCCCTTTATAGCTATAAGAAATTTGGAAAACTGCGTCGTAGAGAACCATGCAGAGAAACAATATACTAGTGTGATGGACATTAGGTTTATGCATACCAACAATATGCTAGTTAGATGGGCAGTAGGTTTATGCAGGCCAACAATATACTAGTTAGATGGACATTAGGTTTATGCAGACCAACAATATACTAGTTAGATGGATAGTAGGTTTATGCATACCAACAATATGCTAGTTAGATGGGCAGTTGGTTTATGCAGACCAACAATATACTAGTTAGATGGACATTAGGTTTATGCAAACCGACAATATACTAGTGTGATGTACATTAGGTTTATGCAGACCAACAATATACTAGTTAGATGGATAGTAGGTTTATGCATACCAACAATATGCTAGTTAGATGGGCAGTTGGTTTATGCAGACCAACAATATACTAGTTAGATGGACATTAGGTTTATGCAAACCGACAATATACTAGTGTGATGTACATTAGGTTTATGCAGACCAACAATATACTAGTTAGATGAACATTAGGTTTATGCATACCAACAATATGCTAGTTAGATGGGCAGTAGGTTTATGCAGACCAACAATATACTAGTTAGATGGACATTAGGTTTATGCAGACCAAGAATATACTAGTGTGATGGACATTAGGTTTATGCAGACCAACAATATACTAGTTAGATGAACATTAGGTTTATGCATACCAACAATATGCTAGTTAGATGGGCAGTAGGTTTATGCAGACCAACAATATACTAGTTAGATGGACATTAGGTTTATGCAGACCAAGAATATACTAGTGTGATGGACATTAGGTTTATGCAGACCAACAATATACTGGTTAAATGGACATTAGGTTTATGCAGACCAACAATATACTAGTTAGATGGACATTAGGTTTATGCAGACCAATATTATACTAGTTTGATGGAAATTAGGTTTATGCAGACCAACAATATACTAGTGTGATGGACAGTAGGTTTATGCATGACCAACATTATATTAGTTAGATCGACAGTAGGTTAATGCAGACCAACAATATACTAGTTATATGAACAGTACGTTTATGCAGACCAACAATATAGTTAGATGGACATTAGGTTTATGTAGACCAACAATATACTAGTTAGATGGTCATTAGGTTTTTGCAGACCAACAATATACTAGTGGGATGGACATTAAGTTTATGCAGACCAACAATATACTACTTATATGAACAGTAGGTTTATGCAGACCAACAATATACTAGTGTGATGGACATTAGGTTTATGCAGACCAAAAATATACTAGTTTGATGGACAGTTGGTTTATGCAGACCAACAATACACTAGTGTGATGGACATTAGGTTTATGCAGATCAACAATATACTAGTGTGATGGACATTCAATTTCTGTCGTAGTGATCCATACAGACCAACAGTATA
This sequence comes from Mytilisepta virgata, assembly GCA_028015205.1. Classification (NCBI taxonomy): domain Eukaryota; kingdom Metazoa; phylum Mollusca; class Bivalvia; order Mytilida; family Mytilidae; genus Mytilisepta; species Mytilisepta virgata. The sequence goes on along the minus strand of CM051520.1, from coordinate 2,572,501 downwards.
CTAGTCTGATGGACAGTGGGTTTATGCAGACCAACAATATACTAGTTAGATGGGCATTAGGTTTATGCAGACCAACCATATACTAGTTAGATGGACTTAGGTTTATGCAGACCAATAATATACTAGTGTGACGGACATTAGGTTTATGCAGACCAACACTATACTAGTTTGATGGACATTAGGTTTATGCATACCAACAATATGCTAGTGTGATGGACATTAGGTTACTGAGTCCAGTTCAGTGTTCTGTTACATAAGTAAAGTCAAGAAATACCAAAGGGATATTCGAAGGAGGGAAAAGTCAAAACAACTGACAAAATCCAGACAACAACGAAGACAAAACCAAAACAATAAATGCATTACAATTAAAAACTAATAATATATGAACAATATGGACCCCACCAAAAAACCGGGGGTAGACTCAGATGCCCCGGAAGAGTTAGCAGTCTCTGCTTCCTGCAGGACACCCGAGGTGAAGGTCGAGATAAGATGCAGACTTGGCAGTGTCTGTGGTATCCTTAATTTCGAGCTCATTGGGATAGATGAGATGTAAGAAAATTCCAAAACGTGAATTGTTGAGTGATAAAACATCATCTATGTAGCAGAAGCTAAAATTGAAGGTACGGGCTAACTTTGTCTGTTTTTTTTCCTGAAGAAACCCGTCCAGGAAGTCTTCCTCATATGAGCAAAGAAACAAGTCGACCAGGAGTGGCGCACAATTCGTACCCTTAGGAATGCCAATTGTTTGTTGGTTAGTATAGATCTGTGATTCAATAAATGATAAAAATGATAATCTTCATATTGTATATTGTTTGATAAATTAATATACAAACTCTTATTTTTTGTTTATTTTTTGTATATTGTTTGATAAATTAATATACAAACTCTATACATGTATATTTAAATGAATTCTAAATGTCTCAGAATTCAAATGAACAATGCCTAGTCACAAGAGAGATACAGTGCCTAGTCACAAGAGTGATATAATACCTAGTCATAAGAGTGATACAATGCCTAGTCACAAGAGTGATTCATTGTCTAGTCACAAGAGTGATTCAATGTCTAGTCACAAGTGAGATACAATGCCTAGTCTTAAGAGTGATACAATGCCAAGTCACAAGAGATACAATGCCTAGTCACAGGTAAGATACAAAGCTTGGTTTCAAGAGAGATTCAATGCCTAGTCATAAGAGAGATACAATGCATCATCATAAGAGATACACTGCCTGGTCACAAGTGAGATACAATGCCTAGTCACAAGTAAGATACAATGCCTAGTTACAAGTGAGATACAATGCCTAGTCACAAGTAAGATACAATGCCTATTCACAAGTAAGATACAATGTCTAGTCACAAGTAAGATACAACGCCTAGTCACAAGTAAGATACAATGCCTAGTCACAAGATACCATGCCTAGTCACAAGTAAGATTCATTGCTCAGTTACAAGGGAGATACAATGCCTAGTCACAAGTAAGATACAATGCCTAGTTACAAGAGATACAACGCCTAGAGATAAGAGTGATACAATGCCTAGTTACAAGAGATACAATGCCTAGTTACAAGGTAGATACAATGCCTAGTCACAAGTAAGATACAATGGTTAGTCACAATAGAGATACAACGCCTAGGCATAAGAGTGATACAATGCCTAGTTTCAAGAGAGATACAATGCATAGTTTCAAGAGAGATACAATGCCTAGTCACAAGAGAGTTACAATGCCTAGCCACAAGTAAGATACAATATCTATTCACAGGAGATAAATTTGTACAATGCCTAGTCATAAGCAAGATCGGCCAGAGGTGTATCGTAATGAAAATTAAAATGAACGTATGTGAGTTAAGCGTCAACAAGAAAACATCTGATAGAATTGAAACGGTTTTTATTTGAAATCGAAAGAGCCAAGACACAATCAGAGTGTCACACAATTACACAAGATATCGTAGATGTAACAATCTTCTTATATGACACAATGTCTAAATTTACCAGGATTTTAGAGAGAAAAAAAGGAGGGAACCCCTTACGTGAAACTGCCTTTTTGATTCATGTTGTAAACTGTTAAAATAATGAAAACAAACTGCAGATTAAAATCGTTATATCGTTTGGATTTTGCTTATTCAACTCCTAGTATTTATAGGAGTTCGTGTTGTTCATTGTTTTTTTTTTTTTATTTCCAGTGTTCATTTGCTGTGCTCGTGGTTGTTCATTTGTCTTCTCGGGTTTGTCTGTGCAATGGGTTGCGTTTTTTTTTTTATTTGCTCCTTAGGGATATTTGTCCTCTTTACTACCCTAAAACCAATTTACACCTATTCTCATTGCATAATTATGTATTATTACATTGCAACCGGTGATTTACCATGGTATCCAAGTGAAAGAAAATCTGGTAAATCACATCTGAAAAGAACAGCTGTTATTTCAGTCTAGGAAGTGACGTCACAATTTCCGAGGTTTCATCTATAACTAACAAAACAAAAAACATATATTAAACTAAACAAAATTAGAACAAGACAGCACAGAAACTAGAATTTCAGCTCCCACCAAAAACAGGGAATGACATCAGGTTGTTTTTTTTTCACTACGGTATTTCAAAACAACAAAAAATGCATAAATAGTATATAAACAGTAACATTATTGGGATATTTGGTCGATCCTTCGTGACATATTGAATGAATACGGTTTTGTTTGAAGTATTTATTAATATTGTCGAGAAGGGTATGGCCAATGAAATTGACTGTAATATTCAACCATCATGTTGTCCATGGTTATAGTCTCTGAATCTACTTATTCTTAAAGAATGAAAGCAACATGCAAATATTGTGTATATGGTTTGTATGTGATAAACATCTATAAAACAATCGTATAACCTATTAAAATTACATTCTTGGTATAGAACTCCACTTGTAGTGTACGTTTTATTATAGAAACTCATAAGGTTATCCCGTAATGTTGTACATAAAAATTTAGGTCAAAATGTTAGAAATACTATATAGGAAAGGATTTTAGTACTGTGTAAAGGACGAACGTTTTGTATGAATATTTAGGAAGTTTGGGTACCCAGTCAAACAAAGGACTCCGAGAATATTTTCAACCTACACAAATAAAGAAAACCCGGTATATTTCAAATTTTAGCTATTTTTAGGGAATTAATATCAAGTCAGAGGTGGGATCAAATTATTTTCCCTGATTGTGATTTCTGGTATCAAAAAGCTATTTATGAGAGATCAAACAACTGATGTTTATATTATTATTTGAAGAAAAGATAACTGCCAAAGTATGGTGAGTTTGGCATCCTTTATTTTCATCAAAACATGAAGTACAAGCATATTCTATATTGAAGTAGTGTAATTATGTATAATTTGATCAAAATTTTACCTTTCACAGTCAAAGATTGGGGGGGTCAAAAATCTATCCCTGATAAAAAAAAAATGATAAGTCCCTTAGTTATGGATAGCATGCATGTAGTATTCATATTTAATGACATGTCCACATTACTATGATTTGTAAAATTATATTTTTTCTGTATAAACAACTAATATAATAACTGTGTGTTTTATTTTATTATCTTTATTGTTATCGGTCTATATATAACATTAAATTATTTCACATTTCTAAGGGATTTTTTTTCTCTACAATTTCTTGCACTTTTTGCAAACGATGTTCTTAGCTAATTTGTCAATATATAGTTTAATTATTCAATATGTGTGTATTTCCGCGACCTTTTAAGCAAACATAAATGGTACTTAAATGAATTAAGAGCTAGCAAAGACAAGTTTGTTTATTTTTTTTTTATTTCTTTATCTTATCATTTATATTATCATCCTTATAACATTTTTTTCATTGTGGTGAAGGCAATGAATATACTTTATTATCACATATTTTATATAAATAACGCCGATTTTGCATGTGAAATAAAGCGTAATTTGCAGCATGTTATCTGCCCCCGGGGCAATAACATGTTACCTGTGATCTCGTGAGCATAACCGACGTCACTTCCGCCCAATTGTAAATAATCTTCTGATCATGTAGGAACAGCAAGACGCTGGTCAAACGACGGGCAATTCTTATTCAGCAGTAAAATTATTTCTTGTTAGTGGCAAAATATGTGATATATAGAGTAATATATGTGCTTTTTCATATTGCCCTTGATATCAGCCCTCGACTGATATCACCTTTCGGGCTAAAGCCCTCGGGGAAGATATGAAGGTCTCTGGCTGATAACAAGCGAAATATGAAAAAGATCATGTCTTAATCGGTGGGATAAAAATACATAATATTTTTAACCACTTCCGGGTGATTAAATTTCTACGTGGGAATTCCCGCCGTTTTTTTTTTTTTTCTTAGTTATTGGAACGATAAAATAGAGAAGTCCCGAAATGACAATTATGTAAACAAACTACATAGCAACGACATTTTCTTGAGGTTTTTGTCGAAAATCATAGGGACGTTACGCGCGATGTTCGTACACATTAGGGTAACGTTACGTCGTCCTCACAAGCGACGTTTTTCAATGATGAAAGTTAAATATGTTCTGCTTTTACACATTTCCACGTTAAAATAATAATTGAAATACCAAACTCTTACAAAATTTAATAAACCTCAATGGAAATAACTTGGTTTCTCATTTTCGACGATCACCAATAACTTGAAACCATTTCATGAAGTTTTATCTCCTTTTATTTTTTCTAAATTAAGTACATGAAAAATATCCATCAAAAATAAAACAAACAAAAAAAAAAAAAAAACCCCAAAACAGAATTTTTTTTTAAAATCTGACACTCTCCCTCCTTTTTTTTGAAATCTGTACATAAAGTAACAAACATTTCTACCAGCATAACTTTAATCATTTTACAAAACAGTATAATTAAACTAACGATTACACAGCCTTTAACATGGTTTAATAAGATTAATTTCAGATTAAGATAAATAATGTATAAAAACTAAACTGATCTAAACTGGATAAAAACACTTCATTTAAACAGATTTAAAAAAAAATAGTTAATTTATGTGATTCAATGTACAAAATGGTTTAGATGAAGCATAAAATTCATTCATTGAATAGAATGAACTTAAAAAATAACACTAGATGTGACACGGTTTCTACAAATTAATGAAATGTAGAGTCCCAGTACCACATGTATTCGGAAAAAAACTAATAACAAGTATCATTGTCTGTTTTTTTTTATATTTGGTCTTTTATTTCTTACGGTGTATTAAAACAAAAGGATTTTAAGAAACTTGTACGACGTCCGATTTGGCCGTTATTTTAAGAAAATCGCGTCTGTGACATTTTTGTCACTATTTTTGAGAGGCGTATAATTTTCTTACTGTTCATGTTATGTTCATAAGTTAAGTTTTTCAATAAAGAAGACAAAAATAACATTTCATAACTGGATTTAAAATGTGTTTAAACAAACCAAAGTTAACCAAGGAAAGAATATAAAAAGGTTTTTGTCGCAGTGTTTTAAAAAAAATCACAAGTGTGACATTTGATTCACACAAAATGAAAGTGTTATGATGTTTTAATGATTGGCTGAAAAAGTATGTTCATTGGAAGTTTTAATCTGCTTGAAAATAACATTTGATAGATGTGGCGATTTTTAACCGGCGGCCAGAAATTTGTCTTCTTTCACACAAGATTTAGAATGACTGAATCGCAAAAAGTTGCATGGGACAGGAAATCTTTGTGAACTTAAAAGGGCGTATCTCTTTATGACGTCATCATAACGTCACAACAAGTTACGTCAGAAAATAGTACCACTGTGGCAGCAGTGTGGCAAAAAATTGGGGGTATGTGCCAAAAAATAAAAATACAAGACCGACGTAAAGATGAAATATATTTGATAAATGTTACCTGGGACAGCAAAATTTTTTCCGTAAATCGATCTTTAAATGCGCCTAATATTTAGTAATAACAGTTTATTAAAATTAAAACAAGTAAAATTTGCCGTTCTATTTAAGATCTTCAAGAAAATATATATATTGGCATAAATTTCTATATTTTCTTAAAATTCTGGACAGTTTTATAGCAGAACACGTTGTATGTCTTCAAAGGCATGAACATCGCGCGTAACGTCAGGAGAAACAGATTCTCCTTCAATTTACTCGCGAGTTATGGAATTCCTTCACCCTCAATAGTTAAATTTTAGATTTTAGATGCTCGCGTATTGAAAATCGAAAATTTAACTATCCCGGGTGGAGAAATTCCATAACTCACTCGTACCTGAAGGAGAATCTATATTTATCAATTAATTATTCATACAGAGCATATTGTGTCGCTGTTGCATTTATTTAAGCATCTCCTTTCATATTTTTCAATTTTTGTTAAAGACTTCCATGCATTAAAGTCCTAAAGATGGTACAGATAATATTTAAAACTTCAGGATTTTCATAAAAACAATACTTTATTGTATGTCTCAACAAATTAACATGTTCTTTTAAGAAAACCAGGTTTGACAATTTAACAAATTGTGAAATAAAGTATAAACAATGAGCTGTATCATTTCCATTTTATCCATGCACTCTGCAATTGACCTTATCCCTTTCTTCACATATTTTAGTTTTATTATTAAAGAATAAATAATCCGGACAATCCTGAACGTATGGAATACTGTCAAAACAGTTCAAAAACTTATTACAGTGTTCCGGGTGTGGAAAAAGTCCCTTGTTACTGGGACAACATATCATTGAATAGCACGTCACAGCATCTTTGTGATTGCATGCTTTAATAAAGTCGTCAAAGAGCATTCCTGTCGGACACCTTTCACGAGTTGGAATGTCCAGATCACATTTAAACAAATAGGCGCAGTTATATGGATCCTGAAATATGGCATTCATCGATGGACACTTAATTGGTGGATTTGGACTTGGCTGCCAGAATTCTGTAATTGTAAATGGAATACATTATAAATGGCAATTATCAAATCATATAAAACGTGGAATCATTATGTACATTGATTTATTACTTCAGAAATATATTGTATATATCATAGGTATGAATAAAAAAAGTTAACAAGCAATGTATGAATTCCGCAAATTATCTTTTCAGCATTGCTTTGTGTCTAAAATGTGGTGAACTGACACTGTATTTAGGTCAAAAGGAAAGAATCCATCCAGGGAACCAGTTTGTTTACTTGTGTACCCAAAGAAATGAATGATATGCAAATAAAAGTGGATGCCATGGTGCATGATGGGATAGAATTGAACTTGGCTTTTATTTTCCTCAAGTAATATAAACATTGTAGTATTTAAAAAAAAAATTGAAAATGTGAGGTGATCGGTGTTGATTTTTGAGAATTTTTTTTTAAAATTTTGAAATTTTTATCTTTTCTGCGGACAAAATATGCAAATTTTCTGCTTCCTGTACACTTTTGTAAACAGTTGAACAGAAAGGTGGGCACGAGTATGTTTGGCAGTTATTTTTATCTTTGTCACTGAATGTTCTCACACAGAAGAAAGATTTTACTTCAAGTTTTTGCTATAAAGAGATGAAATTCTTAAAAATGTTACTATTGTCAGCTATGGCCGAACCATTCCTTCCGTTTGACCTTTAGATACGATAAATTTAGTAATAATCATTGGTACACTTTTATATAGGAATCACAATTTCGTGAAAATTTTATTTGGTCAAATATTTTCTGATTTAAGGATGCTCGCTGGTCATGTTTTGGTCTTTTTGTCAGATTTTCGGAATCCTCGGGTTTTATACATTTCTTAAAGTTGAAATTTTTTGCCCATGAACCCGCACCTTTTCTTTTATAATTCAATCATATATACCATTAAATGGTATTTGACAAAATTTTATGAAATTCTTTTTATTTTTTCATACATTTTTGAGAGAATGAAGTTGTCAATGCAAAGACAATGAAAAATCCAGAGAAAACCCATTTTCTGCAATTTTTCAAGGCCTTATAGCTCTAAAATGAGCACATGAACCTATATTTTTTCTTGCTTATTTGTTTACTATTCATATGTTATCTCTAACTAAAACACGTATTTCAAATCATATTTATTTCCTATTAGACCAGCGATCATCAATAATTTTCAAAATCTGATTAGCTTTGTGTAATGTTTGTTTATGACGTAATATATAATATTTTGTTCATTATTTTTGTCTCTTTCCCTTTAAATACAGAATTACAAGATGATCTTCCCCCTTAACATCAATATGAATACGGACTCCGAAAGCAACATCTATTACTTACTTGGAAAACAATTTTCATAAGTGACATTCACTGTGTCTTCTACACCTGAAACAAGTAGAAAGCTAATTATTACATGTATTACTCCAATCTTGTTTACCATTAAAGCACTTCAAAGACGTATGTTTAGTTAATGTACTTTAAAAATGATTATCCCCCCGCTTAGCGAAAGCGGGGGGATCATGTAATACAGTCCGTCCGTACGTACGTACGTACGTACGTATGTACGTACGTACGTCTGTAGTGGCAAGGCATATCTCTGAAACGGTAAAAGATAGAAACTTGAAATTTGGCATCATGGAAGAGTATATGACCCACTAGGGAATAGACCCCTTAAAATTGGAATTCGACCCCTTGGGGCCAAATTATGAGCGAAAAACGAATTTCGCGATATCCAATAAATGGAGATATCTCCAAAAGTGTTAAAGCTAGGATATTGGAACTTATGTCACTACTTATATTGCCTTTCCCAAGTTGAAAGAGGGTATCAAAATTTTGGTCCCGCCCCTAGGGGCAATGCCCTAAGGAGTTAAAAAATGTCTAAAAACGATTGTCCAAGAACTCCTCCTACACCGTAGAAGATAGAAACATGAAATTAGGTACACTAGTAACACTTGAAGAGTTGTCTGTGCCAAAGGTTTCGGAATTTTGATTTTTGCCCGGGGGGTGGGGCTACACCCTAATATGTAAACTCTCAAAATATGGTAAGATCAGTTCATATCCCCACCCCTTAACCATATATATTTTTATTCCACATTTAAAGACGAGTTACATGGTCACCCCCGGGGGTCAGCCCCACCCCCCTCATTTGGAAAATTACAAGATATCTCAAAAACAGTTAAGATCCCCACCCCTAAACCATATATATTCTTAGTGAGCATGACAAGACAAGTTTAATGGTCATCCCCGGGGGTCGGCCCCACCCCCCTAATTTAGAAAATTACAAGTTATCTCTAAAACAGTTGAGATCCCCACCCCTAAACCATATATATTCTTAGTGGGCATGACAAGACCAGTTGAATGGTCATCCCCGGGGGGTCGGCCCCACCCCCCTCATTTACAAAATTACAAGTTATCTCAAAAACAGTTGAGATCCCCACCCCTAAACCATATATATTCTTAGTGGGCATGACAAGACCAGTTGAATGGTCATCCCCGGGGGTCGGCCCCACCCCCCTCATTTACAAAATTACAAGTTATCTCAAAAACAGTTGAGATCCCCACCCCTAAACCATATATATTCTTAGTGGGCATGACAAGACCAGTTGAATGGTCATCCCCGGGGGTCGGCCCCACCCCCCTCATTTACAAAATTACAAGTTATCTCAAAAACAGTTGAGATCCCCACCCCTAAACAATATATATATTTAATGGACATGACAAGTTAAGACTTACATTCATTTGATGTAGGCCATTTCAATTTTATCCATCTTAAAACTTTTGCATTCGACTTTGTCCGAGCAGTAGAAGTCCAATTTCATATTTCTGTGTTGTTTCTTGATATCCAAAGATCAGTGTCAAACTTTTTCTCTATTTATGCAATTTGAAATTATGAGGGGTTCAGACTTTGTGCATTCCGACTTTGCTGGGAGCGGGGGGATGTGCAATCTCCGATTGCTGCGTTTCATTTTCAAATATATTAAACCTATTCTATCACATCTGCATCATTTAAATTTTCTGTCCAGATAGAAACTTTTTTAATATCTTTTTTTTTCTTTTTTTTTTCTTTTTTTTTTTTGCTTTTGTTTTTGTTTTTTGGTATGCGTTTGTCTTTATTTATTGGGATTTTTATGACCTTGAGTGAAATATCGACTTCAGTTGGCAATCCTTCTCAATTTAAATCGGTATTGAACATAATTTGCCAAGAACTGCAGAAAACTTGTGAGAAGCACGTAGATCACTCGAAACCGATACCCATTTTTGGAATGAGTATGGAGGTTTTTTTATCATCAAAAGAAGAACATGTGCCCAAATAACTTTTGCAAGTTCGATGAACAGGCAATAGTATAATAACTGATATATCACGTATCCTGTTTTATATTTAGTAAACAATTTATTGTGTATTTGGTGTTACTATGGTCAGCTATGACACAGTTTCTTAGTCAAACTTGGGGACAACGGAAAGTTTTGTTATTCCAATATTCTATTTTATGACGCTGTTTATCTTTATATATATATATATATATATATATATATATATATATAAATCAGATTGCTACCAAATAAATGCCAACCGGAGAGGTAATAAAAATCCATCGGCATACGCATACACAGATGTACCATGTTCATCTCAAGATTCACTTCGGTCATTTGGCCGACTGGTCTAGGGCGCTGGACATGGTGCTAGGCGAATAGGTGCCATAGTGTCTCTACGGTGTGAGTTCGACATGTTCGAGTCCCGCCATAGGCGGGCAGAAATTTGACAGTATTAAAATCTGATTTGAACAGTGTTGGGTTAGTATTTAGGCGTATTCGTGGTTTCAGTGTAATAGTTTTCTAAAGGCGTAATGCTGTATTATATCCCAAAGAGCAAAAATTCAATTTTATTTTTAACGTCAAAGCTTTGGACTTTCGTTTACCTGTGCAGATACTGCTTCCTAAGTATGGTAATAATCCAGGCAAACCTTCTGAATAGCTATCCACAGAAAATACGTAACAAGGACTGGATGCAATTTCTGAAAACCACTCCCCTATAGGGCTTCGTCCGACAGAGTACAAATCTATCCCATCGTCTTTCAATTCATTTGCTGCACTGATGACATCTGCTACCATATTTTCAAAAATTGTTCCGTATGTAAACAGAACTCCGATTTGTTTAACCCATGGCCTAGCTTGCTCTAAAGGATAGCCTGATGGATTGCGAAACATTTGCCGCATAAGCCCTAGTGCAGCAGCGACATCTGCATCACCCTTGAGTTTGCCATTGTGCAATTCCCTCTGTGTGAGCAGACTTATTCTTGTATTAGTTTGTGTTTGATCTTTAAATGGTTGTGGCCAACTCACGGCAATCGGTTCTCTTCCATATAAAATAAGGCCAATGTTGATGTTATCTTGGTCAATTCTAAAATAATCTACCAGCATTGTTAGAAAGGTTTCGAAAGGGAAAAATTCTTCACCCGGAACTGCAGCATTTCCTTGCACAGCAAAAACTATGTCCGCTAGACCGCCACAGTCTGCTGAAACTGAATAAAAACAATACTTATCAAGTATATTTTACATATATAATACATGCAATATTAACTTAATCAGTACTGTACCATATATTAAGTGTTTGTATTTTTGTTAGGGACTGTTGTTCCTCTTTCAAAGCCATATGATGACAACTAGAAAGTAATAATTTTTTTCCTTATGGGTTGTGGTTTCATTGATGCTTAAGCCATATCTTTACATTTTTATTATAGTAATAAGATTTGTTTTGAAGCAATTTATCGGTGTATAATGGAGACCAGTTCGCTCACAAACTGAATAAAGTCCAAAGGACTTTATGTTACGTTTGTGACTGACCTGGTTGAGTTTAAACACCGATAAATTGCAGAAAAACAAATCTTATTACTTAGAATTCCATAATAACTACACTTTTCGGCAAAGGAAGAAAGAAAAGAGCGGTTTAAAATGACACTCATATTCATACGCTGAACGTCATTTATCGGAAAATAAAAGATCCCAGACATTACATCGACCAATCAAAATTAAATATACACACACTATATTTTATCTCGGATTTTGTTCATATAAACAGTTTAAAACTCATTCATTTGTCACAATTTCTAGTCATTTTCTTTTATTCTAATATCTATCTTTAACAAACGATAACGAAGTCAAATTTAGTTTATCATGAATCGCATTTACTATTTTTGTTACCTAAATGTAAAAGCCGCTTTAGAGGGGTATATTTTGACTATTACATCAAATTCCACTCTGTTTAAGTAAAAACACGAATATTAATATTGCTATGAAATAATTGTTTGTATGTTATTGTATGTAACATATTGGTGTTGTTGTATGTAACCTCTTGGTGTTATTGTGTGTAACCTCGTGGTGTTACCACGTATCTGTGTGAAGATGTGATAAAATCGACAAAGGTGAAACATTCGGTTGTCTCGGCTCTCTTGGACGTACAAGATGACTCTCTTTGTTTCGAAGGAAATTTGATGATGAAAACAAAACTTATATAACTCTGGTCACGAGCAAGTGAAAATTTTCAGTCAAGAATTATTTACCATATCCTTTGGAACCATTTCAGACAAGGCAACTAGATAAGTGTATTTTAAAACATCTTTACAAAACTTACTGTGCTGTGGGTTAGTTAAGATGACGAAAATAGCAAAGGTAAAAAACAACAGCATTTTCATCTAAAACACAAAACATAAATATATATATATTGCGCCATGATTTCTTTTTCACAAAGAATAAATAATGTTTCCTTGTGTCAATATCGTGACAACAATAGTTTTATGACATTATTTGCAAGTTTTTTTTTTCTTTCCTTACTATTATTGTTACAACATAAAGATGTAACGTTACAACATATTTTACACCATTTAAATATTTTGACGATAAGACTATTTTTTACCAACAATTCTGTTAAGGACAGCTAGGATAAATGTTGATCGTCCCTAATTTTCAACAACTGCAATGCTAATATTTTGATAATTAAATAAAATCAATACAAAACAAGCAAGGCAACAAATTCAGGAAATGTCAGTCCAATAAAACATTCTGACATTGAATCATCTCTGTAACAGTATGTTTTAGGCTTTCCAAATTTTTGACTTTGAACACTTTTGACAAAACATAATTTTAGGAACTTTTCATATCCAATATACTAAACTTGGTACTAAAGATGGTTGCCTCCATTTGGTGGACATATTTCAACGTCACCGTTTACAACAGTACCGGGCGTTTTTTTTTTTTTTTTTTTTTTTTTTTTTTTTTTTTTTTTTTTTTTTTTTTAAATTTATTATTATTATTTATCAGTTTTCTAACTTTTAGCAAGGATAATGTTGAATATATATCATAAATCCCCAAACAGTCAAGCACACTTTTAATACTTCGGAAAAAATATACTGCATGGGTGTTTTGGGAAATGATATGTGCCTCGCATAGATTCAATATTCTTTTTTTAAAATAGCTTTCATGGGGAAATCAAAATGTGTGCCGTCTTTCCGGCGTTATCTGTTGTTCTTGGTCTATATTTTAAAATAAATGAAAAAAGTCTCATTTTTTCATATTTGGTCAGTTGTCTGACCGTAATATACAATAACGGGCAAACAAAGCTGGGACAGTATGAATGATACTTTTTATATGAATAAAGTGCAATAATATGTGACTTACCTCTTTTAAAAAGAAAAAATTACAGAAGTATAAATTTCCCAAAGTTAACGTTGGTTAAACATAACCTATTTTTACACGTGGGCTTTGTGACATTTCCTACAAGGAAAGTGAGAATATTTGGTAAATTAAGTGGTTTGTTTAACCAGGTATAAAATTCCATAGATTATTTATGATTATTGGCACATTTCTGCCAATTATGATTTTATTGATTTGTGCAAAAATCTATGATGGACATTTAGTATCTAGATATGACGACCAGATCAGTATTGATCTGTCGTTTTATTACAGGTCATAGAATATTCATATGGTATACACATTCATTCCGTAATATTTCTTTAGCAAAGTATTTTTTCTGACAGATTTATACATGCTGTGTGTAAAATCATGCAGGATAGTTACAATTTTTATGGGTTTTATTTTGTATTACCTGTTGTTTTTATTCTGCTGTTAACTCGCCATGTTTATTTTTTGTGTGAATTTTTTCATATAGTAAAGAATCGTTCAAAGTGGAGTTAATCTCTATACAAGTGGACATTTTCGTTTTATAATTTGATAAAAAAAAAAGTTATACATATAACTCCCTAAAGCGAAAATGACAACATAGGGTAAATTAACCATTTTCAGAAAAAAAGACCGAATATTCGTCAATACTTTCATGACTTTGGTGTGGATCTTTTGGGTGACCTTCTATGTTTTAATAATTTAATACTTTGAATAAATTTTCTATTATTCCAGATTTATTACACAAGATAGACGTATTTCGCCCCTTTATGACTTATCAGTGGAACTAAAGGTTGAAATTTTAAAAGCCAAAATGTTGGAAAGCAGATCAAAATGCAGAGATAACTGAAAGGGTGACGCCAAAACTATCTGAGGCTATTGAAATAAACATGCCTGATAATACATGAATCAGGATAAAACGCTTCGGTTCTACTACGTGTAATGTATAATGACCATAGGTTACACAGTAAATGAATTTTCTCGAGTTCAGTCCTTTACAATCCTTTTGGTGTAGCTTCAATATTTTTACACACATAATTGTCTTTTCCAATATTATTATATTCTGGTTCACAAAATTTCGTTATGCTAATGTTTTTCGTTTGAATTTTAAAGAAACTAACAAAGATACCCTTTTCCGGCCTCGGGATACAAGTACCTGAACAGAAGAAACCCAATATAGGGTTGAAACTCACATTTTCCCAGTATTTGTTTTAAATGCGAAGAGGGAATTGTAAAATGTTACAATATACCCCGGGGATATACCACTATAGGTTGAAAGACGGCCGTTGGGTACATGAAAATATTAACTCGTGTAATACAGTGACAAATGGACGGAGCTTTTGTCGTTGTTATTCATCTGTGAAGTCTGTAACATCCTCAGTAATGAAACAAAGGCACAGAATGTACATGTAAGATCAAGCGGTACTACACAAAAGCCATGTACTAATTATTTACCTCTCACACATGTGGGAGTGTACCAATAAATTACTGTTGGCAAAGTGTTCCTGCAAAATCTGTCACCCGTTTGCAGTATATGGATGTACTTACAAAAATTATAGAATAAATGGGTTCTTACACGAGTTCAAAGTGAAGACTGGAAACTCTTCAACGGGTTTTTTAAATTCACTTCTTTCCCGAGCGAACGAACGGAAAAACGCAGGCTTTTAAAAACGAGTAGAATATTTTCCATTTCTTCACTTTTAAACGAGTATAGGTACCTATTTCTTCCGTAAATACTAGATTTTTTATGTTTCCTGTACCGAGCACAGTCGACGAAGTTAAATAACGTTACGCCTGATTGGTCAAAAGGCATGACAAAAGAATTCTGATTGGTCGAACTACCATGACAGACACGGTGCACCTGCCTGTCATAGGCTGTCTGTCAGACAATGCACCACAACGGAAGAAAATATTTTATTTACAAAGTTATCATATGTACATGTAGAAAAATGGACGATCTTATCTTATTGCACAAATATATCTACTGTTGTATCATACCTTACACAATAAATTAATATAAGTTGATAGATAACTACTATACATAAAATAACATTACCTTAACTTCCGTAATATATAGGTCAAATGACAAATAAAAATGACTAATGATATTATGAAATAGAATGCTGCAAGAACAAAAATCATAGCTGTTCTACTTCACACATTTTGCTTCTTCTAAACATATATATTTGATCTCTATCACAAACAACATTCTTAAACATGTACAATGTAGGCCCTTCAACTAATGACCAGTTGTATTAAAAAAATAACAAAGATTAGAGAACACTAAAAATTAATTAAAGGAAGTTACCAAAATAATATATCCAACATAATGTCCATATGAACTACTAACATTTTTTTTACGAAATCAAATACATGTATCAATATTTTATCACATTTAGTTTTTTCTATGAAGACTTCTTTTTCCAATTGCTTCACTTTTTAATCTTGATCTTCATCCTCATCACGTCGGCTCCTCTTGGCAGGGACCAGTCCCCCAATCAAACCACTGGCTGTATTAAACAGATTTATAGGTGTTGTACCATCAGTAATCAGAGTGGACTTCAGACCCAAAGACTGCAACATACGGACCTGCATTTCTGGTCCAGCTGATGCCATAGCTGCAAGGGTACTTGATCCAATGGCATCAACCATGTTCTTGAATTTTTCTGTTTCTATTGAAGACATTTCTTTAGATTTAGACAGTTCCATGTTATTCTGTTCACGAACGTATTTAAGTTCTGCCTCTCTGGCTTGTGTCAATCTTTCCAATTCAGACTCCTACAAAAAAGGATATCAAAGTTGAAAGTTTTTGATGCAAAAAGGTTCCTTTGAATTAAATCTATATTGGCCCATATTTTTGTTGAATGTTCTGTTTGTAGCTAAGTATTTGCTTCATCTTTTTTTGGTTCAAGATACCATTTTACATCAAGATGGTTCCAACTGGCCAAGTATAAAATGTAGTCTGGAGGAGGTTTTAAATAGTTTCTTAAGTATTTTTATATTTATAACGAAAATCTTTTAATAGGTTTAGACAAGTTGACCCAATTTTGGCATTTGTTTAAAAGGAGAGAATATTTCAATACTTTTTTCTGACTTTCGCTTTATTGTTATATCAGTCATACTGGACTATGTTTCCAACACAATTTTGAAAAGGGCCAATCTTAGGACAATTCAATCAAAGTTTTTTTCCAAATTTTTCAATATTTTCGTTATTTAACTTCGTGATTTTTCTTCTTTTAATTATTGTGGTCATTTTGAAAACACGGGTTTCTTTAAAAGATTATTTGATAATGCACTGAATTATAATGAAAATGAAAAGATAAGGGGTATGCATAAAATGAGCATCTTTGTAAATTAAAAATGGAAAAGATGGGCCCTGCAATGATTATAAATAGTCAAAAATACAAAACATACACTATATGTTGGTCTTCTTTATTGCCTCTTCAAGGCAAGCTGATTTGAGCAAGAAAGCTTGGACAGTAAGCCATTCAAGCTTAGAAACTGAAAGCTTCTTTGTACTTACTGATTCTATCTTCATGGCCTGTGATTTCAGTTTAGCCTGTTCTACAGCAGCTTCACCTTCAATTCTGGCAGCTTCTGCTCGGGACTGGGCCTCAGCCTTAGCCTGACCAGTACTCTCCACGGCAGCACTGTTGGCCTGTAATTCCAACAATTCTTTTCTTGCTTTTTCTGCCTCTGCCTCGTCTGTGATCTTTTGTCTTTCTAGTCTTCCCTTGGCTTCCTGTTCCAGGCGCTCTGCTTCATGTCTGTTGACAGACAAAAATATTTATAGGGATAAGGTTTTAATATCATAGAATTTGATTTTTGTTTGTCAGAAATATATCCCCATGCATAGATATGACGTCGGAGGGTATTTTGTTTTATTCAATTTATTTAGTTGTTTTTTGTTTTTGTTTTTGTTTTTGTTTTTTTTTGGTTTTTTTTGGAGGTGGGGGGTGAATATGACCTTTATACATTTTGAGTTATTGTTTTGAATTTCAACATAACCTTGAGAACATGATGTGTTGACATATAAATACAGATCTAGAGATCATCAAATTTTGTACCATAAAATGTTTACTGATTGAATCACATCTTTCATCTGTATTATGAAAAAGCCACCAGAAAGCAATGTGTGAAATATATAGTCATCCTTCAATTAGAAGCTAACGTGTGACACATATAGTCGTCCTTCAATTTGAAACCAGAAGCTAAATACATAAACTGTATATCATATTACAGTTTTAAGAAAATAAAGTTTTTAGTCATTGTTTTGATTTCATTATTAGATTAAGTAAAGTCAATAATTACCAAAGGGATATTCGAAGGAGGGAAAAATGGAAAACAACTGACAAAGTCATAATAAGTGACCAATAGCTAAATAAAAATAGTTAAAAAACAAGAATGCAAACATTAACAATAAAATGCTCCGCTGGGCGCAGCTACATACGACCGCAGATGTCGAATCCTGAATAGTTGGGGCAATTATGAACACAACATTCAAGCTTGATACAATACTGAATTTGGATTGTGAATAAATATTTGACACAGCATAGGTTTCTGACACAGAATGAATGTTGTCTTAAGAACTTAAAAATTTTTAATTTACCTATTCAAACCATATCAGTATTATTTGTTTTTATATATAAATCAGAAATAACCAATTTAAAATTTAAAAATGGGCACACATATCAATTTCTTGCTATTGCGCAATACTGTGTAATTGAAAATTTCTTCAAATATTTGACACATAATAGGTTTCTGACACAGAATAACTGAAATCAAAGAACTTCAAATTGGTCATATGATTTGAATTTATATTCAATTTTTTGCTTTTGTGTAATACAATATGCTGTGGAGAATTGCCCCCCCCCCCCCAAAAAAAATAATAATTTACCCCTTTTTTTAGCTTTTGTGCAATACACTATGAAGTTGCACATTGACCCCCCCCCTTTTTTTTGCTAAAAAAAATTTGAAATTTTCTTTTTAATTTATGAAATATGAAATGAGAAAAAAATTACCCCCTCCCCAATTTCTCATTTACCCCCCCCCCCCAAATTTTGTTTTCAACCCCCCCCCCCCCCCCCCCATTTCTTTATACTTTGCAACCATAACAGCCCATTTAAATACACCATAACATATTAAAATAGAAAATGACATCATAGTCATGGATGGCAAATTTTAAATATACATATTAAAAGCCGTTTAGATAAGATAAACAAAAAATTCGTAAGGGTTCCGCGGAACCCAGTGTCTCGCCTACTTTTGATGTTGTCTATATTTTCAGTGTGATAGGTGAATGCACATAATAGAATGCAATGTTAAGTCCATTTATACGTACAAAACTGAAAAACAGAAATAAATATTTTACAAAATTTTCTCCTGGATACAATCTTTATATCATAAACAAGCTTCTGTCCAAATTTGGTAAAATTCCTGGATAGTTTAAGAAAGTTATTAAAATTTTAAAAACTTTAACCACAGAGTGAATGTAATGTTTCCTGGCAGAAAAACTAAGTCCATTTATAAGTAAAATACGGAAAATTTTTTTTTTTTTTACTAAATTTACTTCTGGATACTATATTTTGATCATAAACAAGCTTCTGTCCAAGTTTGGTACAAATCCAGGATAGTTTAAGAAAGTTATTAAAATTTTGAAAACTTTAACCACAGAATGAATGTAATGTTTCCTGGCAGAAAAACTAAGTCCATTTATAAGTAATATACAGAAAAACTGGAATTTTTATTTTACAAAATTTACTTCTGGATACTATCTTATGATCATAAACAAGCTTCTGTCCAAGTTTGGTACAAATCCAGGATATTTTAAGAAAGTTATTAAAATTTTAAAAACTTTAACCACAGAGTGAATGTAATGTTTCCTGGCAGAAAAACTAAGTCCATTTATAAGTAAAATACGGAAAAACTGGAATTTTTTTTTAACAAAATTTCCTTCTGGATACTATCTTATGATCATAAACAAGCCTCTGTCCAAGTTTGGTAGAAATCCAGGATAGTTTAAGAAAGTTATTAAAATTTCAAAAACTTTAACCACAGGGTGAATATTTGTGGACGCCGCCGACGACGACGACGACGACGACGACGACGACGACGGAATGTAGGATCGCTATGTCTCGCTTTTTCGACAAAAGTCGAAGGCTCGACAAAAATCTTCATCAGCACATTTTATATTGGCAAATTTCCAATGGAATTTGTTAATAATAAAATTTTGATAACAGGGCACACATATCAATTTCTTGCTATTGCGCAATACTGTGCAATTGAAAATTTCTTCAAATATTTGACACATAATAGGTTTCTGACACAGAATAACTGAAATAAAGAACTTAGAATTGGTCATATGATTTGAATTTATATTCAATTTTTTGCTTTTGTATAATACAATATGCTGTGGAGAATTGCCCCCCCCCCCCCAAAAAAAAAAATAATTTACCCCCTTTTTAGCTTTAATTTTGGACCCCGATTTGGACCAACTTGAAAACTCGGCCCATAATAAAAAAACTAAGTACATGTTTAGATTCAGCATATCAAAGAACCCCAAGAATTCAATTTTTGTTAAAATCGAACTAAGTTTAATTTTGGACCCTTTGGACCTTAATGTAGACCAATTTGAAAACGGGACCAAAAATTAAGAATCTAAATGCACGGTTAGATTCGGCATATCAAAGAACCCCAATAGTTCAATTTTCGATGAAATCAAACAAAGTTTAATTTTGGACCCCGATTTGGACCAACTTGAAAACTGGGTCCATAATAAAAAAACTAAGTACATGTTTAGATTCAGCATATCAAAGAACCCAAAGAATTCAATTTTTGTTAAAATCAAACTAAGTTTAATTTTGGACCCTTTGGACCTTAATGTAGACCAATTTGAAAACGGGACCAAAAATTAAGAATCTAAATGCACAGTTAGATTCGGCATATCAAAGAACCCCAATAGTTCAATTTTCGATGAAATCAAACAAAGTTTAATTTTGGACCCCGATTTGGACCAACTTGAAAACTGGGCCCATAATAAAAAAAACTAAGTACATGTTTAGATTCAGCATATCAAAGAACCCAAAGAATTCAATTTTTGTTAAAATCAAACTAAGTTTAATTTTGGACCCTTTGGACCTTAATGTAGACCAATTTGAAAACGGGACCAAAAATTAAGATCCTAAATGCACGGTTAGATTCGGCATATCAAAGAACCCCAATAGTTAAATTTTCAATGAAATCAAACAAAGTTTAATTTTGGACCCTTTTGGCCCCTAATTCCTAAACTGTTGGGACCAAAACTCCAAAAATCAATCCCAACCTTCCTTTTGTGGTCATAAACCTTGTGTTTAAATTTCATAGATTTCTATTTACTTATACTAAAGTTATTGTGCAAAAACCAAGAAAAATGCTTATTTTGGCCCTTTTTTAGCCCCTAATTCCTAAACTGTTGGGACCAAAACTCCCAAAAACAATCCCAACCTTCCTTTTGTGGTCATAAACCTTGTGTTTAAATTTCGTAGATTTCTATTAACTTATACTACATTTATAGTGCGAAAACCAAATGTCTACAGACTCCGACGGACGACGGACGACGACGACGACGACGACGACGCCGCCAACGTCATACCAATATACGACCGCAAAAATTTTGTATTTTTATAAAAATACAAAATACTTTTAACTTACAGCAAGAAGCATATTACAGAATGAATTAGCCCCCTGTCCTCAGTGCTAAAGACTGTTTTAAAAAGGAGCCCAGCACTCTCACTTGGTCCTTGGTGTTAGGATTTAATATTTCGGGTAGTTTGTCCATATCAGTATAATGTGTCAATTAAGATCGGACTCGAACACACCCCACCACAGGTGAGATTTGAATGTAATTTTGGCAATCATAATAGAGTGTCCATAAAGATAAGTTTTTGTCTTTGATGTTCAGAGTTCATTATTTCCCTTATGGTTTTGTCTTGATTCAGATTCAGATTAATAGATAAAATAAAAATGGCGGACAGGGTGGATCAGTGAAAAAAACTCAAGAGCAAAAATGATAGTATGTGTATAATCGACAAGTGATTAACTCTCAGTGACATTTAAATGCAAACATATATATGTATTCAACATTTTACTTTGGATTTGGATGATTAAAAGTGATTAAAAGTGGAAATATCAATGAGTAATAAGAAGAAACGAAAACGGAAACAGAAAACACCACCTACATCAACAGGTACGGAATCTAAAACTAAGTCCGCTAAAAAATCTAAAATGTCAAATGTAAACACAATGCAAAGTCCACAATTACAGAATGACCCAGACAACTCACTGAATAATCTGAGCAATTTATACATGATACCAAATGAAGCCTTATATGGACACGAAAGCCTTATCCCTCACCACCCAAACAACCAGAACAGTGCTTATGGACAAAATCAGTCAAGTTCAGTATTCACGAATCCACAGTTCAGTCAACAAATGCCATTCAATACCCCAGCGAATTTTAATTTTCCAATGGCTCCGCACACAACTCCGTCACAGTATCAAACGCCACATAATCAACAGATACCCCAGCCGTTTCCCTTGACGGCTAGTCCAGTACCTATGTTTGATAAATTTGAACGTTTTATGGCAGAAATGACTAAACAAATGACCAAACTAAATTTATTAGACAACATCATGCAAAGGGTAGGAGAAATAGAAAAACACTGCATTACCTTAAATAGAGACATGGATGATCTTAAGAGGCAGGTATTTGAATGCAACCGAAAATCTTCTAATGTAGAAAGTAGAGTAGACTATGTCCAGGGCTCGGTTGATGGCTTGATAAGGGAAAACAATGAACTTCGTGAACGCGTAGTGGAAGCTCAAACCAGATCCATGCGTGACAACCTTATATTTAAGGGAATCACCGATGTTGACGATTATAGACAATTCGAAAATACAGAGGCTAAAGTAAAAGATTTTATAGCAGCCGATCTTGGAATAACAGAGGAGATAAAATTTCATGTTGTGCATAGGCTAAAGCACAGACCTGATCGGGGTCCAAGAAACATTATAGCCAAATTTGAGAGCAGAAAAGATAGGGATAAAGTTCTTCATGTAGCAAGAGAAAAGTTGAAAGAGAACCCGACATATGCCGTACATGAACAATATCCAATGGAGGTTATCGAACGTAGGAAACGGTTAATTCCTATTATGAAAGACGCTAGAGATAAAGGTCACTACGCAGTACTGAAAGAGGATAAATTGTTTATAGACAACAAGCGTTATTTTCCTCCTACAATAGGCCCTCCCCCTCCTCCACCACCACGACCTTCACATGAGGCACAACAATCTCGCCGATAGGACAGATGTACAAGAGGTCGTCAGTTTGTGAACAGTAATAAACATGATAGACTTATAAATAACATCAAAGTATCTTGTCTCAATGTATGTGGGTTAAAATCAAAATTATTATTGCCAGAATTTGTCAGTTTAATTCAAGAGTATGATATGTGTATTTTTGTAGAGAGTAAAATAACAGAGTACGATATAATAGATGTACCTGATAACTATTCAATTTTTACAAAAAGTCGTAAAATTTGTAAAAAGGCTTCGGGGGGAATATCGATTATTTATAAAACAGAACTCAAAGATTTTATTACTTTTATAGAAACTGATAGTCAATACGTTCAATGGTTAAAAATTTCAAAAAGGGTAATTGGTCAAATTCGTGATACAATACTTGGATGTGTATATATTCCACCGGAAAACACAAAATATTCCTCTGTAGAAGCTTTCGATGAAATTGAAAATGAATTTAGTGTCATATGTGATAGGGGAAACAATAATTATTCACTTGTTGGGGATTTTAATTCCAAAACAGGGATACTTGGGGATTATACAAGGGCAGACGAAAATTTGTTAGAAATATTAGATTTTGATCAAAATAATGATATTTGGGAATACTTGTATGATTATGAAAAATTGGAAAAATATAATATACCCTTAAATAGGGTTAATCAATGTTCTTGTAATGTAAATAATTTTGGACATAAACTTGTTAATTTTTGTAAAAAGTTTAATATTTATATTGCAAATTCCAGAGTTGGTCATGACAAAGGCATAGGAGCAAAGACATGCAAAGATATTAGTACTGTTGATTATTTACTTTTGTCGTCTGCATTATTTCCCTTAGTAAAAGAATTCAAAATTCAGGATTTTGATCCATTGATTTCTGATTGTCATTGTATGATACATATTGTTTTTTGTTCAACGAATGAGGTTACGATAAATACCGCTCACAATGAAAATGTAAATAATGACAAGTATATTAAATGGAATTGTAACAAACAAAATGACTATGTTCAATGTATTCAAAATAATGTACAAAACTGTAATGATATTATTAATGATATTGAAATGTTAAAGTCTAAGGATGTGATACAACAAAATGATGTTAACTGTATTGTAGATAAGATATCAAATATTGTTGTAAATGCTGCAAAAGAAACCTTTGGTAAAGTTAAAAACCGAAAAAATGTAAATAGGAAACCTGAATCAAAACCATGGTTTAATCGCAATTGTAGAGAAAATAGAAAAAAATTTCACAAAGCGCGAAAACGATTTAGTTTCATAAAAAACGCTGAGAATAGAAATAGTTTGAAGGAGGCTAGTAAAAAATATAAATCTGTTTTGAATAAAGCGTATACGAGCTATCAAAATAAATATTCAGAAAAGCTACGAAAAGCGTCTAAATTCGACAGTAAATCATTCTGGAAAATACTAAATGATTTGGGAAAGAAAAAAGAGTCTCAAAGTGATATAGATATAGAATCTCTTTATGAGCATTTTAAGGATATTAATCAGAACAATATTGAAGACCAAGCCGAGTTTAATATTGATGCGGGTGATTTATCATCAGAAGTAGATAATATTTTAAACGGGCCGATAACGGAGGATGAAATTCGATCAGCTGTGAAAAAATTAAAGAACGGTAAATCCGAAGGTTTCGATGGGATTCTTAATGAATACATAAAAAATTCATTAAACGAGCTTTTACCCGTGTTCATAGACTTGTTTAATGTAATATTTGATTCAGGTTTGATACCGGAAAGTTGGTCAACAGGTATTATAATTCCTATTTTTAAAAATAAAGGATCAAAAACTAATCCGGAAAATTACAGAGGCGTGACCTTGAATTCATGCTTGGGTAAGACTTTCTCGTCGATTTTAAATGAAAGACTTAATAATCTGTCAGATGAAATCGATCTGATAAGTAATGCTCAGGCAGGTTTTCGGAAAGGCCACTCAACTGTTGATAACATATTTGTTTTACATGCATTAATTACTATATATTTTGCACTGGGAAAGAAATTATTTTGTACATTTGTTGATTTTAAAGGGGCTTTTGATACCATTTGGAGGGCGGGGCTGTGGCAAAAATTACAAAATAGTAATATAAAAGGAAAGATATTCAATATTATCTATAACATGTATCAAAATATAAAATCATGTGTTAGATATGGAAATAATTATTCTTCATTTTTTAGTTGTGAAATAGGAGTAAAACAAGGAGAAAACTTATCACCCTTTTTGTTCTCTCTATTCCTCAATGATTTGGAACGCTTTTTCTTGGAAAATAATATAGAGAGTCTTAATGAAATAGCTAATATCTGTGAAAAAGAATTTACATTATATGTTAAAATTTTTATTATTTTATATGCTGATGATACAGTAATATTATCTGAATCCGCTGAAGGACTTCAAAGTGCTCTAAAGGTTTTTGAAGAATACTGTAGTAGGTGGAAATTAAAGATTAATACAGATAAAACCAAAGTAGTTATTTTTGGTAAAGGAAAATACAAGGGAACATTTTATTTCAAAATAAACGATAAGGTATTAGAAATCAAAGATTCATACACATATCTTGGTATTATTTTCAACTACAATGGAACATTTTGTACAGCTAGAAAAAAACTTTTAGAACATGCTCAAAAGGCATTATATGGGTTATTTTCTAAAATAAAAAGTATTCAAATTCCTTTAGATCTTCAGCTAAAACTGTTTGATGCTCTTATTAGTCCAATTTTATTATATTCTTGTGAAGTTTGGGGTTTTGAAAATAAAAATAATATAGAAAAGATGCATCTTCAGTTCTGTAAAAAAATACTTTTTGTAAGGAATACTACTCCAAATTTTATGATTTATGGAGAATTGGGAAGGTTTCCACTGGAACTATTTGTGAAACAAAGAATGGTTGTATTTTGGAACAATTTATTATATGATACCAAAAAAATATCAAGTATTATGTATAGAGTTATGCTAAAATTGCACAATTCTTCGCCATCTAAATTCAAGTGGATTTCGTATATTAAATCTATTTTTGATGAAACTGGTTTAAGTTATATTTGGAATGATCAGTTGCATCAGAATACATTATTTTTGAAATCACTGGTAAAACAAAATTTACAAGATCAATTTCAGCAAAATTGGGTATCTCAAATTAGAAATAGTTCACGTGGCGAATTTTATTCTGAGTTTAAGACAGAATTTAAAATAGAACCATATTTAATTAGATTATATCAAAACGAGAGAATATATTTAACAAAATTTAGATGTTGTAATTTAAAATTTCCTATAGAAACTGGTAGATGGTATGGCATTGAAAAGAATATAAGAATTTGTCATTTATGTAAAACAGGGATTGGTAACGAATTCCATTATTTGTTTTTGTGTCGCCATGAAAGAATTACAGTTCTACAAGAAAAGTACATCCCGAATTATTATAGAACATATCCTAGTGAAAACAAAATGTTTGGTTTACTGAAAATATGCAATGTTCAATTATACAAAAAAATTGCAAAATTATTAAAATGTATAAGTAAACTATTGTAATAGATTTTAAAAATATATCGTTTTGAAATGTTTATTTTAAATTTATGTAAACTCGCCTTGTCTGTCATTGTACACTTATGTTTGTATATTTATATGTTATGTCCTCTTGTACACTGTATGTGTCTGGGGTTATAATAAAGAATCTGAATCTGGTTTTGTCTTGATCTAGGGCTTCACATGTCACTGTACATAAGTTTTTAATGGTAGGAGACTTGACTACATGAAAGAGATGCTAATTCTGTTTATGCTCTTGGTCTCGCTCCGTTTGGAGTTTTCACTAATTATTCTGCCAAATTATTCAATCTAGTAATCAGGACATATGTATAATGAATCTACTTTCGTATATTAATTTAAAATGTATTACTTAGCTGCGGCCTCCTGTGAATTTGTGGTGATTTCAATGGCCAGCTGTACAGATTTCTGTAGTGAATCTCTGGTTCTCTGATCAACAGGCTCTACTGATTGGATGTCAATATTGGTGAAAACCAAATTGTTTTGAGGAAAAGAAAACATGGCACGGACTTTGTTGTTCTCGTCCAAACCAAATACTGAAGCTCTTATTATTCTGGCAGAATTCTAAAAAAATGAAGATAAAAATACGTACAGAAAAACTACCAACAGATACGTCTCTGTGCAGTAACTCTATTTTGGTTCTAATCTGCTTTAAAGAACATTACAAAGTAATGGGTAAATATTGTTGATAAGCAATATACACTCATTCTGCATTTAATGTGAACCCCACATAAATTTCGTTTGTTTTCACCAAATGTCTACGATATGTTTATTCTATTTAAATAACCAAATACCTTATGAAAATCATCAAACTGTACTTGGGCAACAGCTCCCCTGACGCGAGAAGCGATAGCTTTACAGGCATCTCCTATAAAATCTGGAACACTGAAAATCTTAGCTGCCTCTTTTTTATCGTCTTTATTTTTAACTTCGAAATGCCAGTTATATGATAATTGGAGCGACAGGCGAGCATGGTCTGCAGTCTCAACTGTTATGATGTCTGTGGAGAAATCAGGTCCCAAAAACAAACAAAGCGACTTGATGGCATTTGGCTTTTTAGGTTTGCCACCAGAAAGACTAAGCTGAGTGAATTGTTCATCTGAACCCAACATTACCAGTTCTGGACCGAATGTTACTCTGTAAAGAAATGTAAAATCTATAAATTCTTGAGGTAATCTCAAGATGAAGAACTACAATAAAAGGGAAGTTAATTTGCTTTTCTATGTTCTTATTGCATGGGTTGGTTTCTCATGGATATGAAGCCCGCATTTGTAACCTCCCTTAATATGTGTGATAATAAGGATACAGACCATATGACTAATGGGAGTTTGTAGAAAACAATGATTATCCATTAAGATGAACAATGCTGATGCACAAATTACAGAGAAATATAATTATCAACACTTCTAGTTCTGGTCTTTTATTTGCATGTTGTATAATTCATGAATTAGAATATATTTCTTTTAGGTTCGGAAGGGTTTTGAATAGTTTCATGTATTATTTTTTGTCTGATTTTATGATTACATGTACCTGGCTTTCTTTTCTTTGTAGTCATATATCTGTACAGCGGCATTGTGTGGAACTCTGAACGTCACTACATGTGTTTTGTCACGTGGTTTAAACCCCTCACTCGCGGCTTTCTGTCTGTCACCTCTCACTGTTATTGAAGCAGGATCCCTCCCTTGAGCAAGAAGGGTCTCCACAGCGGGAGGAAGTTCCTTGGCCCACAATTCCTCATCATGATTTAACATATATGTTTCTCCAGTGACGGCTCGTACCTACAATAATTAGAATTTTGTTTCGCAAATTTTATATCTTTGGTGTAGATTAACTGTGGATTATTCAGATTTGAACTTCATTTCAAAACACATATTCAAAAAAAGAGATTTATTAAATTTTATTTTTTATGCAATTAAGTGCTAATTCACCTCTTTAATTATTATTATATATAATTTTTAATACACATCTACCATACCATTTAATCATTACTGGTACTGGTGGAATAATTACCATGATTACTTCATTTTTGGACTTATATTTCAATTTCCTTTTGGGGGTGCGAGGGGGGGGTTTCTAAATTTATTTCTTTACGGTCTCTTGATACAGATATCGATTTCAGTTGGTTAATTTACCCCTCTGTGTTCCTTTCTATATTGAACCCAACGATAGTAGTGTGGATTTATTTTTATTTCCTGAATATCAATTTTCATGTTGAGCAGGAACTGCTGACCCTTCCGGAGCACCTGGCTTCACTCCTGGTGTTTAACGGAGTTCGTGTTGTTCATTGTTTTTTTAGTTTGCAGTGTTTATTTGTTGTGCTTGTGGTTGTTCAGTTAACTTCCCGGGTTTGTCTGTCCAATGGATTACGTTTTTTTTTATTTGCTTCCTGGGTATATTTGTCCCCTGTAGTAAAACTCCTTATCACAAGAAAACCAAATTTCATACATAGTTTTATCATTTTTACGTACATGTACTTATGCCTTATGAATTATGTACGCATTATATTCATTGTATGTCGAATTCCGTTGTTCTACTTCACCACGAAAAACCCAAAATTGGTAGGCAACAAAATTGTAAAGAATCTGCAGTATCTGACTACGAATTTACCTTTCCTGTTTTAACATCTCTGACATAGATACCCTCATTTTCATCCAAGGGGATTGCAGTTCGCTTCATAACGACCTCGACCTCTACCGGTGGTACATATTCTGCTGGTCCTCGGATCATCCATCTGTCCCCAGGCTTACGTTCAACACCCTGTAAAATGAAACCGAATATATAAAAGGATTTAACACGATATAATCAATGCATAAATGTATTTTGAAAATCTTATGAATAATTATTCCATAATACAAATTTTTATGTGTAAAATAAGCATATTTTGTCAATTTATTACCCATGTTTAAATCTGAAATAATAAGCCAAAACACTGATTAGATTCAAATGCCAAAATGTCTTAAAGGGTAAAGCCAAAATCATCTAACATCAAATTCTTAGTTTTAGTTAAAATTTTTACATTTTTATATTCAGTAAATTTAAAGCAATTTTAAGTAATTTTCATGCTGTCGTCGAAATGTTAGCTAGTTTTGTTATTTTTTTTCAGATTTCCATATTTTCGGCCTTGAGCACTATTGATGGGAAATAAATTGTTGAAATGTACACAATACATCAAATTAATATCAACTAGTATTATAAACAGATATATAATTGTTGGAAGGGGTATATGTTAAAAATACCAGTCGAGAGATAACAAAATGTAGTCTACAGACAATGGCACGCCGTTGTTATATTTATTCAATTTCGTATATTTATAAGATATCTCTACTTGATTAATTTATAAGATATCTTATTAACTAATAGATATATCTTATAAATTAATAGAGATATCTTATAAACAAATAGAGATATCTTATAAACTTATAGAGATATCTTATTAACTTATCTTTAATTATTAACTTATCTTTAATTTTTATAAGATATCTTATTTAATTTGAAAGTAAATAAGATATCTCTATAAGTTGATAAGATATCTCTATTAGTTAATAAGATATCTTACTTCTTTAAAAAGATATCTTTTAAACACATACTTTATTAGATATCTTATGCATGACACTGGTTGCGTCTACAACAGTCGACAGTTCGTTTTATTTAATTTCACAACAACTTATGTACCGTCACACTCGAAATTTTATTTGTTTGTTTAGTTGGGGTTTTACCCCGTTTTCAGAACATTTGGCTATTTCGCTGTCGCCAGTTTTTATTGGTGGAGGAAGCCGGAGTAACCGGAGAAAACCACCGACCTTCGGTAGGAAAATTGGCAATCCTTGTCAATTACGATCGGAGTCGAACACACTCCGCCACAGGTGAGATTCAAATGTAATTTTGAAAGGGCTGACAGGAGAAAGAAAAATCACAAAGGACAAGGTAGGATAAGGGCCTTTTTCTGCCCCCTCGTCAAATATCTTAATATTGGTATATATATTAAGGTATGTCTCGAAAATTATAAAAATGCGAAAAAAAATGTGACCTGCCCTTTATTGGTTGCCTAGCAACCAATTTGGAATATTGTTGGAAACATGAGTCTTTGATGCCAATAAATGAAATTTTAAATCTATTTATTTAAAATAAAATTTACGACAAGATGAAAATACATTTTAGCGGACATTTCTTACCTTGAAAAGATTGCAAAAACTGCCCTGGCAACACATTTTTTGCCTTAGCAACGGCGGAAATGTCAATATATTACTAAATAAAATGAACATTTTCATAATACTTTTTTTATATTTGGAAGGGAAAAATTGTGCAATCTTATAGTCAAGTAAATCTGACAGAAATGTCTCCTTGACAACAATATTTTTTCCTTAGCAACCAACCCTTTTCCTTAGCAAAGGGCTTCAATTATGACGTTTTTAGGGAACGGCAAGTATAAAAACATACTTTTAGTCTTACTAAACATATTGTAATGCAAGAAAATCAATAAAAATATATTTTAATATGTAAAGTCAAGAAATACCAAAGGGATATTCGAAGGAGAGGAAAATCCAAACAACTGACAAACTCCGGAGAACAATGAAGACAAGACCAAAACAATACATTAAGTACAATTAAAAACTAAAAACATATGAAGAACATGGACCCCGCCATAAACCCGGGGGTAGACTCAGGTGCTCTGGAAGAGTAAGCAGTCTCTGCTTCCTGCAGGACACCCACCATGCTGCCCATGTCAAATCCGGTATGAGGAAGGGATAACATCAATGGAACAGGTCCATTTTCATTTGGGAAACGGTTTTTTCATACCTGTCAACCAAATCATGATGACGATAAGACTTTAATAAAGATGACTCCAACTTAGGAGCAACATACCCCTGTCTGAGCAACTTTTCTGTCAGGAGCCGGGCTCTGTCCAGGTAGTCAATGTATATGTCAATTCTGGAATAACGTATGAGTTGTGAAATATATACTCCATACACCGGCGCTTCTGGAATTTTGCCGCTCAGAAATGGAAGTTGATGATTGGAAGGTCAACCTTCCTCTGGTGTCAATTTCGAGGTGAAGGTCAAGATAAGATACAGACTTGGCAGTGTTTGTGGTATCCTTCATTTCGAGCTGACTGGGATAGATGAGAAATTCCCTATAAACGTGAATTGTTGTGTGATAAAACATCATCTATGTAGCGGAAGCTGAAATTAAAGGTACGGGACGGGCTAACTTCTTCATTTTTTCCTGAAGAAGCCCGTCAAGGACGTTTGCCTCATTAGAGTAATGGAACAAGTCGGCCAGGAATAATATTTTATTTTCAAACAGAATAACGTAACAGAACATATATATATATTTTTTACTGTGTTGCCTGCGTATAAGTTTTAAGTAAACAGAAGTTGATGATCGACGGCAATAAAAATGAACTTCACAATATAGCAGATTGGTATAATATTGTATAAAGCTTATATATCAAGAGTCTGCTCCAAGTAGCTGCCAAGAAAAGTGTGGTGAAAGTTTTTGTGACGCCGACACGGAAGACGACGCAAGACAACGGATAGTGATCCATATATGTCGCTAGCGTACGCAACATAATGATTAGTATAGTCTGACATGTATAGTACAGGTACTGAAACAGTTTACCCTAGAAAATCAAAAATACTGTTTTCCTCATGCCATAGAATTTTCAAATTGATGTACACATTGATACTGTAATATCTAGTACTATGGTTTTACACTTTCCCCTATAGAATTTCGAATTTAACATGAAAGAGGAAATTCAGTGGAAAATGGCTCGATCGTAGTGATCTCTTTTTGCTGAAATGAGAATTGATCCCAATCGTATACTACGACATGATTATCCGTGCATATTTACTGAGATATGAACAAACATGTAAGCATTTTGAAGACTTAGAAGGGAATCTTCCACGGAAGAAATGGGTCGCCTGCATTAGTTTTCTGCTCCAAGTAGTTGTCAAGAAAAGTGTGATGAAAGTTTTTGTGACGCCGACACGGTCGATGGATAGTTATCCCTATATGTCGCTTTACAGGCGACATAACAATTAAGCAAACGTGACATTCCTTCCCCTACATGCTGGCCAGCTTTCAAATGTAATGCAAAAACGGATAATCGTACCATGCATACCTCTTGGGATATTAATAAAGATCTGATAGAGAAAGTGAGACACTAAATGACCTCTTGGATTTTGACCGACTTCCAAAAATTAATTCCTATGCAATTTTGCTGAGATATGAAAAAAAAAACCATGAACACTGTCAATGACACGAGATATTGGAATTACCGTAACCTACAGTTTCATCGATGCTGACCAAATCTGTCTTTGGGACACGGGATGCTTTTCCCGTTATAATGCACAGTAATGGAGAAAAAAAAACAGGCTACATCGTACATAGAATACCTCATCTCTAAATGGCAGTAGATATGTTGTTAACTTAAATATGGTAGACATGGTACTATTCGTGCTTTATTAAAGATAGGAAATAGATATGCGGTAAACCTGAAAAGTGGCGACACGGTTAGGCCACTGCTTAAACCAGACGGACAGAAAGGTAAAACAGAAAACAATTTTCCTTCCTGCCTAGTAGGAGCCCAGGTGGCCAGTTGGTCTAGGTCGCTTTTTAAATCAATGACCACTGTACCCTATCATCGCTACAGGTCCGAGTTCGACTCCAATCTAATTAAAACTATATCTTCTAATTGTTCCTTTCAGTCTATTTTCAGTACATGAAGATGATCTACATGCAGTGATTGTAGTGAGCAATTAGTTGTTATAATTTTAATTAAATTAAGTTCGACTCCAGCATTCAGGCATAATATAACTTCCATCTGTCAAACGGTTTCTGAGATGTTAGTATGTATTTCACATAGGATCCTATGTGGTGGCAGCCATACTGGTTTTCATATCGGTACAAAAAACAAACTTTGTAGATGGCAGCCATGTTGAATTTTGGATCGGAACCGAAAACATAAAATATGTAGAGGTCCATCCACTGATTATTCCCACCAAGTTTGGTTTCTATTGACCATCGGGTTTTGGAGAAGAAGATTGAAATTTGAAAAGTTAACGGACGGACGACGGACGCAAAGTGATGGCAAAATCTCATCCTGGCTTTAGCCATGTGAGCTAAAAAAGAAAGTTTGCAGCAATGTTAGAAAACAAATAATATGGGAGGTGTGTATCTTCAATGTGTACAAAATCATTGTGCTGAATTTCAGAAATGTCAAGCTGAGGCTGTTCGAATTCTCATTACAAACTCTTTAGTGACGGATGGACGGACGGAGTAACCAGACTCGCCTTCAGTGACGCAGGCAAAATGAGGGAAGGACAGGGTAAAGGAAGATAGGGAGAAAGGTGGAAGGAGATAAACAAGAGCCTCCCAAGAACATGAATCGCTCACTTGCTATATTTTGTGTACCGGTAGATCTTGCATCAATCATTATGTTTGCTATTTAATGTATACCGCCGCAATTTTCTCCTTAATGTTGACCTGTACAACTAAAATATAGAATCCTAAACCCAAATAGAAATGGTTGCTAGGGACTTTTTCGTCGAATGCTATGGACTTTTTTAATGGCCTTGACCCTTGACATTCCTTTTTTACTTGTACAGGTAAGTTATAAGGTCCTTAACCCAAATATACATGGTTGCTAGGGACTTTATCATCTGTTGTTAGGGACTTTTTCATCTGTTGCTACGGACTTTTCATCTGTTGCTACGGACTTTTTTATCGGTTGCTATGGAATTTTTCAATGACCTTGACGCCCAATTTTACTTGTACAGCTACCATTTAATTTATTTCAAGTAATGTCCTAAACATCTGTGACAATGTCGGACCATTATTTTCTGTTTACATGTAAATAATCTTTCAAGGGCAAAAACTCCTATAAGGGGTCAATTGACGATTTTGGTCATGTTTGACTTATTTGTAGATCTCACTTTGCTGAACATTTTTGCTGCTTACAGTTTGTCTTTATCTATAATAATATTCAAGCTAATAACCTAAAACTGCAAAATTTCCTTAACATTTACAATTCATGGGCAATAACCCAAAAATTGGTTGACCGATTCGTCTAAAAATTCCATGACACGTAGATCTTGACCTCATAAACATTTTTACTACTTGTCATATTTGCCTTAACTGCTTTAGTTTTCGAGATATGAGCCAGAAAGTTGATTTTCACCTATGTTCTATTTTTAGCCAGGGCAGCCATGTTTCTCGATGGACAAGAAAATAAAAAACAAGATTTATACTAGATAGTCTAATTATCTTTCATACTAAGTATGGCTGTAATTGGTTAAGTGGTTTCAGAGGAGAAGATCTTTGAAAAAGTTTACGACTGAAGGACGACGGACGGACGGACGACGGACGCCAAGTGATGGCAAAGCTCACATGCCCTTTTAGGACAGGTGAGCTAAAAAGGGGGTGTAAGAAGGGAGAGAGGAGTGTGAGAAGGTAAAGAGGGGTTATAGAAGGGGGAGAGGGGACAAGAGAAAGTAGAAATTAGTAGGGAGAAAGGATTAAAGGGATAAAAAATATGAGAGAAAAGATAAAAGGGACAAAAAAGGAGATAAAGGATGGGGAAAGGATAAGAGAAGTAGAAGAAAGGAATAGACGGGTGGGAGATACAAGTTAACGTTACATTGAAATCCACTGGTAATGTAATATCATCGAAAAAAAAGAATAAGGTCCATAACAATCAACGAAGCTCAAACTATAGAAAGGAAAGGCAAGTTGGAGAGGGGTGGGCGAAAAAGGGTGTGAGAGAAAGTGAGAAATGTGTAGGAAAAAGCGTAAAAGGGTGAGAGAAATGAGATAAGGTACTTGATAAATGTGGGAGAAAGGAAAGACAGAGAGAAGGGATTGAATGGAGACAGGGACATAGGAGACTGATATCGGGAGAGGGCTGGGAAAGGCGAAAAGACGAGTAGGTCTATTTTTCCATGGCAGGTAGGCAACATCAAGCAAATAAAGTTGTATTTTAGCTTAGTGTTGACTGACCAAAATATAGGCATTTTGTTAAAGAGTTTACATTTTCCGTCAAGTTATGGTACACGAGAAACAAGGATATTTGTCACATTGAAATCCTACTGATAAAATCATATTATTTGGTGTTAATTCAGTTCGCTTCCATAATACGTTCATGCTTTGAACAGCAGACGAAATTGCATGAACACGCTACGAAAATAACATTACAATTGGTGATGAAACGTACAAACATACGGTGTAACGTATCATATGTTAATATGCTATTGTATTTTAAAACTATGACTTCGATAAAAATGAAAGTTTTTATTCGCAGATGCCAAAATTATAATGGATTCCGCTTCGTAGCACTGCGCGCAGGTCAATTACACAACCACGACACACTACAGTAACGTATATATATCTCCGGGGCGGGGGTGTTACTTGATCATTTTATGACGGGGGGGAGGCGGTGGTGCGTCTGTGAACTTGAAACCCCTCCCTTAAATTATCCACGTTATATCGAATTTGTGACCGAAAATATCCAGGAAAGCTAAAAAACATACCCGAAATTATCCAAAATTAATAACATTTGCTATGATATCAAAAAAATAAATTGATATACTTCATAAAAATCTGCAGAAATATTTTAAAATCCTGACCGGGATTATCCAGAGTGTCAAAAAATCCTGACCCGAAATCTCCGCCGGCTTTGTAAATTCTTGACCAGAATTTTCCGCACTGCCCGTATCTACATATCATTGAGTTACTCCCCACCCTTTTTGAGATATATATAATCAATCTTACAACAAGGACTTGTCTTAAAATCTGTGTTTTGACTGTAAATGCTCATTTTGTTTTTCAAATATATTTCTCTCACGTTTTACCAGTTTAAATTCTTACATTTTATAAGCTTTTTTGAAAATAATATTTACATTGGTAATGAAACATCCAATTTATGTTTGCTCAAATCAGTTTTGTAAATGTAGTTTAACCATGTCTTTGTTGAAAATAAAAGTTCCAGCAGATCTCTTCTTGATATTAGATAACATGAAATGTCAAAATTATAAAAATCATGAAGCAAAAAACAGAAAAAAAAAAAAGATTGGGATTCGAACCGTGATTTTCCGCTTCGTAGAACTGCGCGCAAACCAACTATACCACCGCGACTTATCATAACAATGTCATAATTAATGTATATAATCTTTCGACATGGACTGTTCTTAAAAATCGGTGTCATGCTATTTCAGTAATTTTAACTGTCGGATTGTTTATGTTTCACTCATGTTGTTTTTCAAATATATTTTTGCTAAAGATTTTTACTACAAATTAGATCAGGATACGATAATCGTATATATATGCGAATATGGTTTTACGAAGCCAAGGTGTGTCGTCTGCCTTGTGCATGTACGTGATATTCAGATGTATTTACTTTAATAAATCATCTGTTCTCAGTTTCAATTAAGTATGTTGTTTTACCGAAATACTGTTTTCATCCGATTATATATGGATTGATCTTGCCGAAAAAAGTAGGTCCGTGAGGTTGGTAGAAGTACCCTCCCCCCAACTGCATACATCACAATGTTCTTTTTTCACTAGCAAAAGCGCTAAAAATTTAAGATAGGTTATAAGTCATACCTTTCATAAAATGTTCTCTTATATAAGTCACAAAAAGTCCATAGATGTTCTTTCCTACAAAAAATAATTTACCGACATTTTCTTTGTTCTGGTTGATGCATATACGGAAAGGTCTATGACGGTCCGTTACAGATTTGTATATTTCGCTCAGCACCACAAAAATCGATGTGTTTTCAATCAACTTTTTAATATTTAGACATGAGCGAGCACTTGAACCACAAAAATATTTTAAACATTGGAAATATGATACTAAGAGACTCTCTTGTCTAAATATGCACGTGGTTCACGTGCTCGCTCATAGAAAATTATCCGTCAACGCATGAAGAAAATCACCGTTTTTTCTTGAAAATGCCGATTCGGCTCACTAGACGAACGTAGATTCATTTCAAAACCGATCCTAGCAGGATATTTTTGTTCATTTTCTGTTAGGGCAAGTACTTATCTACCAAAATAATGACAAAAGTTCTATATTATTCCAACTTTATTTTTGACTAAATTTGGAGGCAATTTACAACAGCTTATCATATCTTGTCCTTTGGCAATCGTAATAGAGTCTCCATAAAGATAAGTTTTTGTCTTTGATGTTCAGAGTTCATTATTTCCCTTATGGTTTTGTCTTGATCTAGGGCTTCACATGTCACAGTACATAAGTTTTTAATTGTAGGAGAATTGAATTTAAGCGTGCTTCGGGGATCACTGAAAAATGCATATCCAGGGTTAAATTTGTATATATACAGGATAAAATGAGTATATATGTTTTAGCATATACGTGGAAGAGAGGAAAATTGTGTATATCCCGGGCAAGTTCATTAAAATTGCGAAGATATGCAAGACATCCACCGACAATCAACCAAACAGAATCCAGGATTTTTATATGCAAGGTTTAATTTTAATAGGAAATATCACATACTTTGGGAAAATCAAAATGAAAAAGAGTGATTTATTGAAACGGTAAATTAATTTGGGACGTCTAATTTGAGTTTTATTTATTAATATTGTAGTCTATACATGATTTTATTATTCTTTGAACAATTGTAATTGCTCAGAATTCACCATTTATCAATATCTGTGTTAGCTCCAAATACATGATGCCCCTAGCAAATAATACTTACAGCAGCGTTGTCTTTAAATGTTTCTGTAGCTCTCAATATAACACCTTCATCTTCACCTAATACGTAGACATTTTGTATTCCTCGCTCCAGACGTTCCCCTGGCAACAGAAAGAATGAACACTCCCCCTAAAAATATATAAAACAAGTATATATGGTCTAATGTTGACTTTGAAGTCCCTAACGATAGGGTATATGAAATACTATCTCTCAGTACTTCATGAAAAACTACCTTCAACCTGAACCTTAACCGGGATTCTAATACTGAAATTCTATAAAGAAATTCAAAGTCGATGACTCATGACCTCAAGGTTACAGCATCCAGTTCGCTTCGCTTCGGTCCATATAATCTTTTCGGAGCGACCTGCCAGTCCATATAATGCCATATGGCCCTCAGTGTCATGAACTATTTCTTAAATATTAATCTCAGTTTTTACTTCAAAGGGATAGATTATGCATTTCAAAAATCCTACAATCTACATTTATTCATTCATATAAAATAATGTATGCATATATACCCCAGTAGAGCGGAAAATGGATTCCCCGGAAGTTCATTGAAATTGTGAAGATATGCAAGACATCCACCCACAATCAACCAATCAGAATCCAGTATTTTTATATACAAGGTGTGATTTTGAAAATATTATACACTTTGTGAAAATAAACTAAATAAAAAATAAAATAAATAAACTGAATTGGATAGTTTTCTCTTTTTTTCAACAAATATACCAAATTCATTTCCGCATTCTAACTAAATTATCACCAACATAGCACCCGCCATTGATTTTCATAATGGATATATCAGTCACTTTTAAGCATGTTCATTTTGCATAAATTTTACCTTGAGCAGTTTTCTCCTACCAAGCTGTGGTCTACCATGTTCATCAGAAGGATCCAATATGATACAATATTGTCGTGTTGTTAATGTTGTGATGTTAACCACTCCAACCACCTAAATTACAGCGATAGTACATGTAATATAGTGAGCAAAATTATAAACAATTTTATAATTCAAACATTGCATATTAAATTCAGATGAACCCAAATTAATTCGAGGTTTCAGGGTTGGGTCCCTTCTGATTATGATATGGTCCTTTACCTTGTAATGTCTAAGCCTTTGATCTTTGTTTTATATTTTCTGTTGTCATGATTAAGACTTATATTTTTCCTATGTTTAAGATTCTATTTATCACAAATTCATACTTTCTGCTTGTCATGGTTAAGACTTGTTTAAGACATAGTTTCGCACTTTTTTGCTCTTAATGTTTTAGCCTTCTGTCTATCATAGAATAGTGTTTTCCGACTGTGGTGGTTCATCTAGTTCATTTTGCCTTCCCTTTATTTTTTTTATTTTTTCAACAAAAAAAAATTGCAATTGTTTGAACATCTGTGTCGTCTTGATAAGTCTGGAGACAATTCTTCCAGCATTATAGGATATGGAAAGACACTGTTGCTATCATTTAATAATAGTTCCAAGGCAAGGTTTAGTAGGCAGTTTTAACGGGCGCGAGTAAGAACAGAATTTGAAAAAAAAATCCTTGACGGATTGAAATTAAGTCCAAGAATCTGGTGTGGCTTTTGAAAAATAATGAATGCATCTTATGAAAAATCCTGGTTCAGAAATGCTTGGGGAGGGAGGGGGCACCTATGCCCTTCGCCGTTTCATCTAAATCAAACGGTTTCATCCTACAAACAGGGTAATATTTTATTATCCAAAAGCAACACACATATTCATAAGATATACGAGGTGTGATTGTAAGATGACTAAATACCTGTTTAAATATTGGGGGTCGGACATTCTGATGTGAACTACATACCTCTTCATAAACATACAAGAGGTTTGATAATACGCCGGACATATTGATCAAAACTACATACCTCTTCATAAACATACAAGAGGTTTGATAATACGCCGGACATATTAACCAGAACTACTTACCTCTTCATAAACATTAGGGATATGTTTTTCCGTGTCAGTCATTCTGATATTTTTGGATATGTGTTTCTGTGTAAGACATTCTGATATTTTTGGATGTGTGTTTCTGTGTCAGACATTCTAATGTTTTTGGATACGTGTGTCTGTGTGAGACATTCTGATATTTTTGGATATGTGTTTGTGTGTCAGACATTCTGATATTTTAGTATATGTGTTTGTGTGTCAGACATTCTGATATTTTGGATATGTGTTTCTGTGTCAGACATTCTGATATTTTTGGATATGTGTTTCTGTGTCAGACATTCTGCTATTTTTGGATATGTGTTTCTGTGTCAGACATTCTGATATTTTTGGATATGTGTTTCTATGTCAGACATTCTGATATTTTTGGTATATGCGTTTCTGTGTCAGACATTCTGATCTTATTGGATATGTGTTTCTGTGTCAGACTTTCTCATATGAACTACATACCTCTTCATAAACATTAGGGATATGCGTTTCTGTGTCAGACATTTTGATTAGCCATTCTTCTCCATTTTTCCTTGTTACACCAAAATCATCTTTAAATGTTCTCATAGATCTCATATGTAGTGCATTCTACAAAGCAAAGGAAAATCAATAAAAAAACATTTTATTTCTCCGTTATTATCATCAACCCACTTAATGACAATAACGACAACGATCCACAAAGATTTGGTGGAACTGCTATGTTATTTTACTGCCACAATATTTCTCCTTCCTGCAAAATTAAAATATTACGTTACAGAAAAATATTTGTTTATACATTTACCTTATCTGTCAGCACGTAAGCATTGACCACATCTACGACCTCTTCATATGCTCCTGGGAGGTAGGCTCCAGTCTTCTTTACCAGCCATTCCTCACCAGTAACTCTTACTACCCCCTGTCTGTCAATAGTCTCCTTTCTTGCCCTCAGTCTAATGGCCTGATTAGGCCTGATAACTGTAGCCCTGACCGTCTCCTCAATGACCACTTCTTTCCTTGGGATATATGTTCCAGGTCCTTCAAATAGCCATTCATCCCCAGCTGTCCTTTTTTCTCCTTCATCGTCTTCGAAGTCCAGTACAGCTCTAAGACGAAGTGCCGAGTTCGCAGCCACTACCTTTAGAGCTGTTACAACCTATTTTAATCGAAATATACAACAGTGAACAAAATGTATATAAAATAAAATGCTCCGCTGGGCGCAGCTAGATACGACCGCAGATGTCGAACCCTGAATAGTTGGGGCAATTATGAACACAACATTCAAGCTTGATACAATACTGAATTTGGATTGTGAATAAATATTTGACACAGCATAGGTTTCTGACACAGAATGAATGTTGTCTTAAGAACTTAAAAATTTTTAATTTACCTATTCAAACCATCAGTATTATTTGTTTTTATATATAAATCAGAAATAACCAATTTAAAATTTAAAATTGGGCACACATATCAATTTCTTGCTATTGCGCAATACTGTGTAATTGAAAATTTCTTCAAATATTTGACACATAATAGGTTTCTGACACAGAATAACTGAAATCAAAGAACTTAAAATTGGTCATATGATTTGAATTTATATTCAATTTTTTGCTTTTGTGTAATACAATATGCTGTGGAGAATTGCCCCCCCCCAAAAAAAAAAAAATAATAATTTACCCCTTTTTTTAGCTTTTGTGCAATACACTATGAAGTTGCACATTGACCCCCCTCCCAAAAAAAAACAAAAAACAATAAAATTTATTGTAACCCCCCTCCCCCTTTTTTTTGCTAAAAAAAATTTGAAATTTTCTTTTTAATTTATGAAATATGAAATGAGAAAAAATTACCCCCTCCCCAATTTCTCATTTATCCCCCCCCCCAAATTTTGTTTTCAACCCCCCCCCCCCCCCCATTTCTTTATACTTTGCAACCATAACAGCCCATTTAAATACACCATAACATATTAAAATAGAAAATGACATCATAGTCATGGATGGCAAATTTTAAATATACATATTAAAAGCAGTTTAGATAAGATAAACAAAAAATCTTCATCAGCACATTTTATATTGGCAAATTTCCAATGGAATTTGTTAATAATAAAGTTTTGATAACAGGGCACACATATCAATTTCTTGCTATTGCGCAATACTGTGCAATTGAAAATTTCTTCAAATATTTGACACATAATAGGTTTCTGACACAGAATAACTGAAATAAAGAACTTAGAATTGGTCATATGATTTGAATTTATATTCAATTTTTTGCTTTTGTGTAATACAATATGCTGTGGAGAATTGCCCCCCCCCCCCCCCCAAAAAAAAAAAAATTTACCCCTTTTTAGCTTTAATTTTGGACCCCGATTTGGACCAACTTGAAAACTCGGCCCATAATAAAAAAACTAAGTACATGTTTAGATTCAGCATATCAAAGAACCCCAAGAATTCAATTTTTGTTAAAATCGAACTAAGTTTAATTTTGGACCCTTTGGACCTTAATGTAGACCAATTTGAAAACGGGACCAAAAATTAAGAATCTAAATGCACGGTTAGATTCGGCATATCAAAGAACCCCAATAGTTCAATTTTCGATGAAATCAAACAAAGTTTAATTTTGGACCCCGATTTGGACCAACTTGAAAACTGGGTCCATAATAAAAAAACTAAGTACATGTTTAGATTCAGCATATCAAAGAACCCAAAGAATTCAATTTTTGTTAAAATCAAACTAAGTTTAATTTTGGACCCTTTGGACCTTAATGTAGACCAATTTGAAAACGGGACCAAAAATTAGGAATCTAAATGCACGGTTAGATTCGGCATATCAAAGAACCCCAATAGTTCAATTTTCGATGAAATCAAACAAAGTTTAATTTTGGACCCCGATTTGGACCAACTTGAAAACTGGGCCCATAATAAAAAAACTAAGTACATGTTTAGATTCAGCATATCAAAGAACCCAAAGAATTCAATTTTTGTTAAAATCAAACTAAGTTTAATTTTGGACCCTTTGGACCTTAATGTAGACCAATTTGAAAACGGGACCAAAAATTAAGATCCTAAATGCACGGTTAGATTCGGCATATCAAAGAACCTCAATAGTTAAATTTTCAATGAAATCAAACAAAGTTTAATTTTGGACCCTTTTGGCCCCTAATTCCTAAACTGTTGGGACCAAAACTCCAAAAATCAATCCCAACCTTCCTTTTGTGGTCATAAACCTTGTGTTTAAATTTCATAGATTTCTATTTACTTATACTAAAGTTATTGTGCAAAAACCAAGAAAAATGCTTATTTTGGCCCTTTTTTAGCCCCTAATTCCTAAACTGTTGGGACCAAAACTCCCAAAAACAATCCCAACCTTCCTTTTGTGGTCATAAACCTTGTGTTAAAATTTCATAGATTTCTATTTACTTATACTAGAGTTATTGTGCGAAAACCTAGAAAAATGCTTATTGGGCCCTTTTTTGGCCCC
Organism: Mytilisepta virgata; assembly: GCA_028015205.1. Classification (NCBI taxonomy): domain Eukaryota; kingdom Metazoa; phylum Mollusca; class Bivalvia; order Mytilida; family Mytilidae; genus Mytilisepta; species Mytilisepta virgata. Next base: position 2,528,984 of record CM051520.1, on the reverse strand, counting down.
TGATTCTTAAACTGTTGGGACCAAAACTCCCAAAATCAATCCCAACCTTCCTTTTGTGGTCATAAACCTTGTGTTTAAATTTCATAGATTTCTATTAACTTATACTACATTTATAGTGCGAAAACCAAATGTCTACAGACTCCGACGGACGACGACGACGACGACGCCAACGTCATACCAATATACGACCGCAAAAATTTTGCGGTCGTATAAAAACGAGTAAGCGTGAATGAGACAACGTCCCATAAGAGAGTAAGCCTGAATAAACAACATCTCATGGGAGAGGAAGCCTGAATAAGACAACATCCCATGGGAGAGTAAGCCTGAATGAGACAAAATCCCATGGGGGAGTAAACCTGAATGAGACAACATCTCATAGGAAAGTAAGGGTGAATGAGACAACATCTCATATGACAGTAAGCGTTAAAGAGAAAATGTCGGATATGACCGTAAGCGTGAATGAGACAACGTCCCATAGGAGAGTAAGCCTGAATAAACAACATCTCATTTTAGAGGAAGCCTGAATGAGACAAAGTCCCATGGGAGAGTAAGCCTGAATGAGACAACATCTCATAGGAAAGTAAGCCTGAATGAGAAACATCTCATAGGAGAGTAAGGATGAATGAGACATCCGATATCACAGTAAGCGTGAATGAGACAACACCCCACATGAGATTAAGCGTGAATGAGACAACGTCCCAAAGGAGAGTAAGCGTGAATGAGACAACATCCCATATGAGAATAAGCCTGAATAAACAACATCTCATTTTAGAGGAAGCCTGAATGAGACAAAATCCCATGGGAGAGTAAGCGTGAATGAGACAACACCCCACATGAGATTAAGCGTGAATGAGACAACATCCCATAGGAGAGTTAAGCGTAAATGAGACAATGTCCCAGAATCGGAGAGTCAGTAAGAATGAGACATCATATATTTCAGTAAGCGTGAATGAGACATCCCGGGGAAAGATTGATCAATTCGTGGGCATCCTCTTGTGGTCTTCAAAAAGGGACAAGTACTAAATGGTCTCGAAAAAACATTGTTAACATTAAAAAAAAATAACCAACTACCAAATATAAATATGTGTATAATATTCTAACAACAATCATATAATAATTAGTAGACAACCATTTTGACAATATATTTTGACAGGCAGACATGTGGATGGCAAGTTGTATAATTGATGTTTAGACAGTACATTTACTTTTTTATATCACCTTTGAAACGCAAATGAAAAAAATACAAATGCCACTTCAGCGTTTTCACATATATATATATATATATATATATATATCGGCAAAAGAATACCGAAGCGATAAAATAGTGAGAAAAGTCCACAAATTCGAAGCCCAAGGAAAAGACAAATTCATGAGAATGGAACACAACGATACGTGTATAACTAAAAGAGTAAAAAACGTATAATAAACTAAACAAAACTAGAACAAGACAGCACAAAAACTAAAGCACTAGCAATGTGAACTCCCATTAAAAACCAGCAGTGACATCAGGTGCTCCAGAAAGGTAAGCACGTGCTGTACTGTTAACGGCACCGTCAGATTGCCAGTGAAGTGTTAAGTCTGTTGAGTTGTCAAGTCCAGTGAGGTGTCAATTCAAAAAGGCCAATCAATTCGTGATGACGATCGTGAACCTTTTGGAGTGATGGAATTAACATAGACTGAATATAACCCTGTCATCCTATACTAACTCTAAATGACAAAACATAAAATGTTTTTAAGAAATTAACTTGAACAACTGGGCCCCGATAGCTGAATTCTATAAATATTTGTGTAAATGTTATATGTATACGTTGTGTGCTCTGATTTCCACCAGTAAAAATATGTTAATGGCAACATATATACTCAACCTGTCTCAACACTTCTCCAGGATACAATGGGAATGGATCTTGAGCCAATCTGATTTCCTGATCTGCATGGAGAAGTTTGGCCTGTCCACTTTCATCGTAGACAACTTTAAATTCCTTGTCTCTCAGGACTGGATTTTCTATAATACAGTAATGCCTAGGTGGCACTGTGATCATTCGTTCTGGTCCATATACAACTCTGAAATGAAATAACCAAAATGTATGGCAAGCCGACTTACTATTTATTCAAACTTCAAGATATATAATAAACTTTATAAGATATCTCATATAGTTTATAAGATATCTTATATAGTGTATAAGATATCTTACATTGTATAAGATATCTTATATAGTTTATAAGATATCTCATATAATTTATAAGATATCTTATAAAGAAAATTATATGAGATATCTTATAAATTATATAAGATATCTCATATAATAAATAAGATATCTCATATAATTTTCTTTATAAGATATCTTATATATAAGATATCCTATCAAGTTTATAAGATATCTTATAAAGTTTATTTCTAAAAAGTAGATTATACAAGATATTTCATATAATTTTATGAGTTATCATTAAGTTAGAATAAATAGTAAAACGGCTTGGCATAAAAATGTATCAGATTTTCTATATTACTAGGTGGCACTGTGATCATTCGTTCTAGTCCATATACAGAACTCTGAAATAAAATGCATGTAACATTACTGTCATAGATTTACTTGTTTGAATCAAATAAGTTCCATCGTCTTGACGGTATCTAATATTTTTTGTGATTGATAAGGTAAAATTAAAGAGTTCAAATTTGTGTGTTTCATATCTCATCATATATAAAAAAAAAATGATTATATATATGTAATTCATGTGACTTATTGTAATGCATTATTACCATATACATGATTACATTGTTTCATTATATTTTTTTACGTGATCGTTCAAGTATATTGTATGTATGATTTTATATGTGACACATGTTGCTGTGAGGAGAATATAAGCATCTTTTCTGACCAGTCTTTTATCTTGTCTCCATGCATACTTTTATCTTGTCTCCGTGCAGACTTTTATCTTGTCTCCATGCATATTTTTGTCTCCGTGCAGTCTTTTATCTTGTCTCCATGCATACTTTTATCTGGTCTCCATGCATATTTTTATCTTGTGTCCGTGTAGTCTTTTATCTTGTCTCCATGCATACTTTTATTTTGTATCCATGCAGACTTTTAACTTGTCTCCATGCATATTTTTATCTTGTCTCCGTGCAGACTTGTATCTTTTATCTTGTCTCGATGCAGACTTTTATCTTGTTTCCGTGCAGACTTGTTCAGCCTATTCCAGTACTGCTGTATGAAGATATATATACTATAATACTCTAAGTTTTAAATTCCGTTGCTATTGTCTTGGTAAGAAAATTCGAAATAATAAATTCACGTAGGACAGATTGAAATGCAACATGGAACAACATGACCAAGCCTGATACCCTTCACATGCTTTAGTTTGGAAAAGTTACCTTTCATTATCCTGTCTGACAAATGTCTGTGGACCAATCTCAAGTCTTGTTACATTTAGATTTTGGTCCAGGACATGAATATAGTAGTGAGGAGGTATTCTATAAATTGATTCTTCTCCCGACCGGCGTGGAGCAGACATTATGCGTCTGTACAGTTAATCTAGCTGAAATAAATAAACGAAAACAGGTAAATTCCACAAAATTATTTTGTCATAATAGACTGAACCTGGATTTCATGTTCATGGAAAGAACTCTTAATAAAAACACAACTTAACTTGAATAAGTCCAAATAATGAACAAATTAATATATGACAAAACAGGACGAATGAAAGAGTTGTAAGCTTAGAGCTTACAAATTCCCTCACTCAAACACATTGATCGGTCCAAAATTCAACATGGCATTGTGCCAGATTACTTATATTGCTATCTTTGGTGTGAATGATACAGATACACATGGAACTTACAGCCTCTGGTAAATATACACAGTTAAACTTAGAAACCAAATTGTGAATAAAGTCTTTTTTCTAGATTACGTGTCGTGAATAAAGCCGCGTTTGGGGGGAAAAAAAGCAGAATAAAATGGCCTAAAAACCAAATATAGCGAAAATTCTTGATTATTGCTTTGAAATGTTCAGAATATAAGATAACACAACAATAGGTCTATATTGTATTCTATACGGAAGTATGAAAATCCACTTAGTTCCTCATTTTATTTGAAAATATTCATCCTATAATCAAATAAGGATGTGCTATTGTGATTTGTGTAGAAACTGGGGAAAAACATACGACCGACCTCGGTTTGGCCTAGTTGTTTGTGAGAATAAGCCAAGCCACTCCTAATGAATACGTTCAAGTTTAATTATATACCCTATAATAAGAAAATACTGGGGAGACAAGCTGATTTAGGTCAGCTATATATATTTCACAATTGCGATTGGCTAAATTAAGGTCAGCCTCGAGCTCGGTATCACGCTGCAATATGCGCAAGGATGTTCGACACAATAATATGTCAAAACTGTCTGCGATGAATAAGAAATGGAACTGTGATTTCCATTGGTCGATTCAACCATTCGACCTCACTCAAATAAACTATCAAACCCCATCTTTTTCCGATTTTGAAAATTGGTCCCAATTTAAAACTGTATATAGTACATAGAGTCGTGATAATTCAGCATTCCCCCGCATATTCAGGGCGAGATATTTTCATGTGACCCGAATTATGAACTTAGGGAACAACCGTTTAACTTCAATGGGTGAGGGGTATAGCTTTTTTATATTGGTTTGATTTTTTTTTTTTCAAGGAATGGACACAATTTTATTTTTTTTCGACTTCAAGTCTTACCAAGTCGAGTCAGAAATATATTTTTTGCAATGCCCAGAAAGTATTATATGTGTATCTATTCCTATGAAATCATGAGCAGTATATAAAACTGGTATATACTGTGATTTTTTTTTTTATAATAAAACATTTGCATATACTTTTCATTTGTAAATTTAAAACAAGATTAATTCAGATCTTTGCAATCATAATTCCACACAGTAGACACACATTAGGTATATGTACATGTGTGCATATTTAAATTAAGAGGCTCAGAGGGCTGACTCTGTATCGCTCACCTGGCAGAAACAAGAATTGCCCATGGCGGCCATGTTTGTCGCATGATCTGGACAAAATGAGAAAACTTTGTAAAAAACCTCACATAGATGCTTCTTGTTTATTTGTAAAAATAAATTTCAGAATGTTTTTAACTGTCAACGCTCAAGCATTTGGTCTTTATTAAGGAAGGGGCAAAAAGGGTGTTTCGAGAAAAAACGTGTGTATGTATTTGAATTGTCTTAACTTGATTTTTGTTGTTTTACAAGTTCCTCTCTTAGATTAACTGCAGAAATCATTCCTTATTTTTTTTTTAAAAACTAGTTTCACTAAATTAATTTATGAAGACGTGTGTACGTAATTACATATATACATTCAAAAAAATTAAAACCACTTTGTCCACTATAGTCAGATAAACCTGTGACAACAAAATGTTAAATGACAAAGTAAACAAAAGTATATTTACAACCCGGATCAGAAATATTGCTGACATGAGAACTTTGTATTGATTATACATATATATAATCATTCGACAATTGATCGACTATATATATTTATCGATATAGCAATCAGGTTAATAATTATATAATCAAATAATGTCTTTCTGAACTTTAGGGAAAATACAATATTTCCATTTTTAATTTTGTTTTTATATGGAAGAAGGCGATTTTAATTTTTTATCAATCAACTACTTAAGTTGAAAAATATGAATTTATGTTTACAATTAGCCATGACAGTACACAAACAAGTCGATACCGACATTATTTAAAGTTTTTTAAAATATTGTGTAATGTAAAATTTCAGCAAAAAATCAAAGTAAATTTCTAATTATTCGTGGTATAAATACTCCACTTACCTTGTTTCTAGTGTTGAATCAAAGTAACTGTTGTGCAATGTTCTGAGTGAGTAAATGCTAAAAATAGTAACAGGGATTTCACAATGAATAAAAACATGCTCTGGGCTATTTGTGTGTTTGTGAAGAATTTCATAGATCATTGTAGATGTTATTGTGAGATTTATAAATCTAAATTTTTATATGCATTGTTACAATAACAAAAACTAGAGGCTCTCAAGAGCCTGTATCGCTCACCTGGATTTAACTTGTTCACCTTGAGCAGAACTGGAAATTATCTTGGCTCGTTTTCACACAAGGTCCTACGTTAAACTAAATTCCACTTTGGTGGCCATCTTAGAAGACAGTCCTCATTATCAAACATATTTCTGAAAGATGACCATCTAAGGACCATTCCTGCCAAGTCGGGTTGCAAATGGCTAAGTGGTTTAAGGTATGAAGATCTGAAAATTTTCCCATAAGGTTCCTGGGTTATATTATGGTTGGCTGTTTTGGTTGAAAGGCTGGGTCATAGGACACAATTCTGAAACTGGATCATCTAAGGATCATTCCTGCCAAGTCTGGTTGAAATTGAACTAGTGGGTATACAGATACAATTTTTAAATTAATTTTCCCATAGGGTTCTATGTTAAACTAAGTTCGGCTGTGGTGGTCATCTTGGTTGACAGTCCGGTTCATTGGCCACAATTCTGAAAGAGGATCATCTAATGACCATTGCTCCCAAGTCTTGTTCCAATTGGCACAGTGCTTTCAGACAAGAATATCTTTATAGGGTCCTTTCTTCAACTTAATTCGGCTGTGGCGGTTTTCTTGGTAGACAGTCTGGGTGAAGGACATAATTCTGAAAGAGGACCATGTAATGACCATTGCTGCAAAGTTTGGTTCCAATTGGCTGAATGGTTTCAGACAAAAAGATTTTTAAATGTTTTTTTCATAGGGTCATATGTTAAACTAAGTTCGGCTTTGGCAGTCCGGGTCATCACACACATTTCTGAAAGAGGACCATTGGTGCCAAGTTTGGTTCCATCTGGATATGTAGTTTCATATTTGATATTGACCCTCCCCCTTTTCTATTTTGAGTTACAGCAACCATGTCGGTTGAAAGACTGGTATACCGTTCACAATTAGCGGCCACCTATGGGCCATTCCACCAAAGTTTGATCCCAATTGGCTCAGTGACTTCAGAGGAGAAAGCTTTTAAATGAATTTTCCCATAGAGTGCAATGTTAAAAAGTAAGTTTGGCTGTGGCGGCCACCTTGGATGATAGTCCGGGTCATCGCACCCAATTCTGAAAAGGACCACCTATGGACCGTTGGTGCAAAGTTTGTATGATTCCATTTGGCCATGTAGTTTCATAGAAGATTTTTGAAATTCATCCCCCTTTTTCTATTTTTTGTAACAGCAACCACGTCGGTTGGAAGTCGGGGATGCCGGACAGTTTTGGAAGGGGCCACCTAAGGACCATTCCACCAAAGTTTGGTCCCAATTGGCCAAGTAGTTTCAGAGGAGATCTTTAAAGAAAAAGTTACCGGAGACGACGTCGAAAGCCGGACAACGGACGATGGAGTCCAAGTGGTGGCAATATCTCACCTGGACTATAGGCCAGGTGAGCTAAAAAAAAAAACAAAAACAAATGATGTAAGCTATTTAATAATAAATCGCTGATGATTAAATAATCCACTGTATAAACTCCATACGTAGATACTGTCTTTATTAGAATTGAGGTAAATACCTGAGATGTTTTCAATGTTTGTTAAATATTAGAACCGCTTACTTCAGTTTTTGAAAAATGCATTTATAACAAAATTTACAAATTAAAATTATCTCAATTTTCTCTCTGAGGACCAGTCTGTGTACTAAACGCCATATACCCGAAATTCTGGGTAACATGTGACCTGAAGTTATACTTTTGCTGGAGAAATCAGTCTGACACGGATTAGTAATGTTTTTGTTTAATGTGATATTGAATAAATCCAGTACATGTATTAATTACAATGCAGCCTCTATAGTTTCAGGTTTTTATGGGTTATTAGGTACATATGATCAGGTTTTCTGCAAACATATATCGTAAAATATCAGCCGCGAGACACAATGTGAAGCTTTTTCGGCGAGTGAGCGTAGCGTTTTCCTGATATATTCGGGTCAACGTTGGGTCAAACATTATGACGTCCCCGATATATTCGGGTAATCTCATATTAGGGTCGGGTCAACTCTTTACGACGTCACAGTGCCGAAATACGGGAAATTCTGAAGGCCTCACCAGGTCGATATAGCTATAGGGAAATACGATAAACTTAAATATGGCATGTATGCTAAGACCTTTCTTTAGGGTATATTCCTTAAGTAAATACTACTGGGGCAAGAATACGACCTCCGCTTTTTAATATTTCATTTGGAAGGCCCTTTAGACCGACTGTCTTGCCAGATTTTAATATACTAATAGCATAAATTACATCTTTTAAAAAAGATCACAAAAGGAGATGTTTTGTTCAAAATTTTCAATGTAGGATATTCTTTATTTGTGACATATTCGGTATCTGATTAAGAGACCTAACAGGGGCGGGTCCAGGTAAGGGCGTACGCCCCCCTTTTCAAATAAAATGCTCCGCTGGGCGCAGCTAGATACGACCGCAGATGTCGAACCCTGAATAGTTGGGGCAATTATGAACACAACATTCAAGCTTGATGCAATACTGAATTTGGATTGTGAATAAATATTTGACACAGCGTAGGTTTCTGACACAGAATGAATGTTGTCTAAGAACTTAAAAATTTTTAATTTACCTATTCAGACCATATCAGTATTATTTGTTTTTATATATAAATCAGAAATAACCAATTTAAAATTTAAAATTGGGCACACATATCAATTTCATGCTATTGCGCAATACTGTGCAATTGAAGATTTCTTGCTATTGCGCAATACTGTGCAATTGAAAATTTCTTGAAATATTTGACACATAGTAGGTTTCTGACACAGAATAACTGAAATCAAAGAACTTAGAATTGGTCATATGATTTCAATTTATATTCAATTTTTTGCTTCTTGTGCAATACAATATGCTGTGGAGAATTCCCCCCCCCCAAAAAAAAAAAAAAAATTTACCCCTTTTTTAGCTTTTGTGCAATACACTATGAAGTTGCACATTGACCCCCCCCTTCCCAAAAAAAAAACAAAAAACAATAAAATTTATTGTAACCCCCCCTTTTTTTTTGCTAAAAAAAATTTGAAATTTTCTTTTTAATTTATGAAATATGAAATGAGAAAAAAATTGCCCCCTCCCCAATTTCTCATTTACCCCCCCTAAATTTTGTTTTCAAATCCTCCCCCCCCCCATTTCTTTATACTTTATGACATCATAGTCATGGATGACAAATTTTAAATATACATAATTTAAAAGCAGTTTAGATGAGATAAACAAAAAAGCTTCATCAGCACATTTTATATTGGCAAATTTCCAATGAAGTTCATTAAACTAAAGTTATTGGCAAATTTCCAATGGAATTTGTTAATAATAAAGTTTTGATAACAGGGCACACGTATCAATTTCTTGCTATTGCGCAATACTGTGCAATTGAAGATTCCCCCCCCCCCCTAAAAAAATTTACCCCTTTTTTAGCTTTTGTGCAATACACTATGAAGTTGCACGTTGAACCCCCCTCCCCCCCAAAAAAAAACAAAAAACAATAAAATTTATTGTAACCCCCCCTTTTTTTTGCTAAAAAAAAGTTGAATTTTTGTTTTAATTTATGAAATATGAAATGAGAAAAAAATTGCCCCCTCCCCAATTTCTCATTTACCCCCCCCCCCCTAATTTTGTTTTCAAATTCCCCCCCCCCCCCCCATTTCTTTATACTTTGCAACCATAACAGCCCATTTAAATACACCATAAACGTATTAAAATAGAAAATGACATCAAAGTCATGGATCAATCAAAGTTTAATTTTGGAACCTGATTTGGACCAACTTGAAAACTGGGCCCATAATAAAAAAAACTAAGTACATGTTTAGATTCAGCATATCAAAGAACCCCAAGAATTCATTTTTTGTTAAAATCAAACTAAGTTTATTGTTGGACCCTTTGGACCTTCATGTAGACCAATTTGAAAACGGGACCAAAAATTAAGAATCTAAATACACGGTTAGATTCGGCATATCAAAGAACCCCAATAATTCAATTTTCGATGAAATCGAACAAAGTTTAATTTTGGACCCTTTTGGCCCCTAATTCCTAAACTGTTGGGACCAAAACTCCCAAAATCAATCCCAACCTTCCTTTTGTGGTCATAAACCTTGTTTTTAAATTTCAGAGAATTCTATTTACTAATACTAAAGTTATTGTGCAAAAACCAAGAAAAATGCTTATTTGGGCCCTTTTTTAGCCCCTAATTCCTAAACTGTTGGGACCAAAATTCCCAAAAACAATCCTAACCTTCCTTTTGTGGTCATAAACCTTGTGTTAAAATTTCATAGATTTCTATTTACTTATACTAGAGTTATTGCGCGAAAACCAAGAAAAATGCTTATTGGGCCCTTTTTTGGCCCCTAATTCTTAAACTGTTGGGACCAAAACTCCCAAAATCAATCCCAACCTTCCTTTTGTTGTCATAAACCTTGTGTTAAATTTCATAGATTTCTATTAACTTATACTAAAGTTATAGTGCGAAAACCAAATGTCTTCGGACGACGACGACGACGACGACGCCAACGTCATACCAATATACGACCGCAAAAATTTTGCGGTCGTATAAAAACCAAAAAAAAAACTATCGTTATCTGCTTATATTATATATATTGAATATGGCAATTTAATATACCATAGACAATTAATGGAGAGAATTCGGCATAAAAGATATCAAACCCTGAAACTTTAACTATAAAATATACATGCTCCAAGTCAGGAACCGTTACATAAGTGCATTTCACAATTATTTTAAGTTTTTTAGCCAAAAAAAAAGGTCCAAAAAGTTTTATTATACGCCTCCCTTTCAAATATCCTGGAAACGCCCCTGCCTAAAATATGAAAACCACACATTTGTTTCAACTGCATGTTCTGTCGCTGCACAATCGTCCTCATAGAAGAATTTTTAACTTTAGGCTGTCAAACCTGTGAGTTATTTTTTATTTAAATTGTGTTTTTTATATTTATTCAATTCATTATATTCTTTATAACATTTAAAACTGGTAAAACTAAGTTCAGATGTTCGACGTCCATCTTGATGGGGGTCATCGACTACAAATATTCAGAAAGGACTACTGCTGCCAAGTTTGATTACATTCGTTTCAGTGAAATCAGACAAGATCTTTTAAATTTGGCTTTAACTTCTCGATGTCGCATAAAAAGAGGGACGAAGAATTTTTTTTTTAATTTAAAAACTTTTCGTCCTGATTTTTAAAATTCATCGCGATGAGTGGCATTAGTTAATGAAGGTTCATTGAAATTCACAATGAAATTAATTCACGTTTAGGAGTTTTGCTGGTAGAAGTGACGACGCATCCCCACATTTATAGCGATCCCTACGAGACGACGCAATGAATGTAGGCGCAACTGACCAAAAGTCAGTGACTTACTGTTTTCAGGAGGAGAACCAGCTCATATAAAGTACATCTCATTAATATATATAATGGAGGCTTTTGGACACGACGGACATTATTTTACTACTACAAGTTGAGTAGGAAAGAATGAATTAATGCTTTCTATGACGTCTAAAAGGAGGAAGGTCATTTTCTCCTGGGGTACTTTCCATTATGCGGTACGTTCCAATTGAACCAAAGATTCGTGTTCCATTATTGGTCCGTACCACAGTGGTTCTTTAGAAATGACGTACCAGACCGGAACGTACCGCATAATGGAAAGCACTCCATGTTTCAGTTAACTTCTCTGGCCATTTCCCAAAACTGAAGTTTAGCTTTCAAAATCTATCAGGACTAGTAAGTTATACGTCCTCTCATGATCTTCTATTAACATCTAAATAAAATAGTTTACATATCTAACTATCGATTATAGAGACAGTTTCAATGTATTTGCTTTAACAGATGGTACAAGACCTAGCAAACAATATTAGGCTGTCTGATGGTTGGATTTCCGAACTGGCATATATCAGCTGTCTTTAACCTCATTTTCATGGTTCAACGATTTTGTTAAATTTGCGTCCAGTTTCAAATGGTCAGTTTCTTGGAAATTAAGAGTACCTAAAACAATGATATTTGGTCTAAAGATGCTTCCTTGGAAGGAAATATTTCACTAAGCCTTGACCTCATTTTCATGGTTGACTAACTTTAAAAGACTGTATTCAAAGACTTATCTAAGTTTCGTCATTTTCACAGTTTAGTGATTCTCATTAAGTTTTTATGATTTTTCTTTTAAGTGTGGTGGCTGAACTTTGTCTGTATACTTTTCGTGGGTGTATGCTATATGTCCCCAGGCCGAGTTTCAAATCTGATGTACTAGAAATAACATTTATTTGTTTAGCCTAGCAAGTGTGTAAACAATACAGCATAATTATTTGCAGGTCGGTATTTTATGTTTATGTATATATACAGTCAATTTTCTTTGTCGAATCCATTTGCAATTGAAAATCTAGTTTGACGAAGCAAAAATTCGAAATATCAGGAGTAATTCTGTATAGTTACTGCTGTTGAGGGTCCAAACAGTTAATTCGAGTTACCCAGAATTTCAACTTAAATGTGTTTGAGATAACGAGAGTCAACTGTATATGTTTGATAGTTATCATGTACATACTTGTGTCTGAGGTTGAATAAAGTATTTGTTTGTTTGTAGAAAATTGGGCAAGAAGATTTGTCCTATTGGTTGTTATCTGATTTTAGCATAGCCAAACAAACACACCCTCAGCTAACAGTTGTACAGCTGTATGGAAGAAGTCCTGGAGTCCACTTCTGAACAAGAAGCTGTTTTTCTATAACTTCTCTCTTAGTTAAAGGACATTCAGGTATGTAGAGCACAACATATCAGTATTCTGTGGTTGTTATGGTAACAAAATAAAATGAGTGTAACAAAATATTTATTACTTTATATCTCTACAACAAAACCATATATTTTTATATGATATCAAAGAAATAATACCATGCAGTATATGGATGTGTTTACAAAGTCAAGGGGGATGTTTTTATAAAGTACGCAGATAATAAAAACACAACAATCTGATGAATGTTATTGCACAACTATATCTTCTGTTGTGTCACGTAATATAAAATAAATAATTATGACATGATTGTTAATACACATAATTCATACAATGATCTCAGCTATTTATAGATCAAATATCAAATGAAAATGACTAATGACATTATGAAATTGAAAACTCAAAAAACAAATATATCAAAAAGTACCCCACACATTTTGGTCCTTCTAAGCAGTTAATCTCTAATCTCTATCATAAATTTCATTCTCAAACATGCACATATCAGGTCTTCTCCTAATTTGTAAGAGATTTAAAAATAAAATACATAAAAATAAAAAAGAAAGTAACAAAGTAACAAATGAATATAACAACAATTATTTTACATTATAATACAAGTATTAATATTTTGTCTCATATTGTTTTTATCTGTAGTTCTTTTTTATACAGCATCTTATTTTCTAATCTTGATCTTCATCCTCATCACGTCGGCTCCTCTTGGCAGGGGTCAGTCCTCCAATCAAACCACTGGCTGTGTTAAACAGATTTATAGGAGTTGTACCATCAGTAATCAGAGTGGACTTCAGACCCAAAGACTGCAACATACGGACCTGCATTTCTGGTCCAGCTGATGCCATAGCTGCAAGGGTACTTGATCCGATGGCATCAACCATGTTCTTGAATTTGTCTGTTTCGATTGAAGACATTTCTTTAGATTTAGACAGTTCCATGTCATTCTGCTCACGAATGTATTTAAGTTCTGCCTCTCTGGCTTGTGTCAATCTTTCCAATTCAGACTCCTGAAAAACAGATATGAAAGTTCTATATGTCTTATTCCATAATCCTATGATTGTCATATTTAGTCCACACCAAAGACAAAATTTTGAAACAGGACCAATTAAAGACAATTACACCAATGTTTGGTCTCAGTTGCCCCAGTCATTTCATAGAAGATGATTTTTTCATGCTTTTTGTTGATTTTCTATTGTCAGTAAGTACTAAAAAAATTGGCAAGATAGTAAAGGAGATGGATTTTACAACATATATGTTATATTGTACTTACAGCCTCTATCTTCATGGCCTGTGATTTCAGTTTAGCCTGTTCTACGGCAGCTTCACCTTCAATTCTGGCAGCTTCTGCTCGGGACTGGGCCTCAGCCTTAGCTTGACCAGTACTCTCCACAGCAGCACTGTTGGCCTGTAACTCCAACAATTCTTTTCTTGCTTTTTCTGCCTCTGCCTCGTCTGTGATTTTCTGTCTTTCTAGCCTTCCCTTGGCTTCCTGTTCCAGACGCTCTGCTTCATGTCTGTTTAAATACAATAATTGTGTAAGATTCTTACAATACATTAAACAAACAACAAAATGGATAACAGGGACAGGTCAACAATGACACACCAATCAATCAACGCCACCCAATAGACAGAATTCCGGTCAAATATTTAAAACATAAAACAGCACAAAACGCAAATATAAATACAACAGAGTCGGGATATTCTGACCTAGTTTAGTTAAAATTTTATTTATCACATATCTTGCTTTGGCTTCCTGTTCAACATGCTCTATTTTGTGTCAGTTTTAATACAATACTGATATTGGGACCTTACAATACAGTAATTTAGAGATATTTTTCAGTAAGTTTCTTGAACTTCTTGTTCTCCTATGAATTAAAGAAACATTTCATTATTTTAAATCTGAAACAGACTTCTAAATAATATTAAATATCCTCTATATGTTACCATAAGAAATGTAATTTAGAAATAAATGCGATCAAATACAAGAGTATGAGGACCATAGCAGTTCAAACTCACATTAATAAATTTCCAAAGTTACATTCTATCAATCACATTTTAAATTACTCTTATACTTTTTTTTTTTAAGATTCATAATCATGAATGCATGAATAATTTCAAAATTTATACAATATAATCTGCCTGAATCAAACCAAAGACATTTGCGTATTTTGGTCTTAACATGAAAGAAGAAATACAATGGATTAATTCTTGACACAAAATCCTTACATCTACATACATTGTATATATGAAAAAGTAAAGAAACAGTGCTTATATTGCTGTTCTTCATCTGTAAATCACATTGTAAATGTCAACATTCACCATCAATAGTGTAACAACAATAACAGTAGGACATACTTAGCTGCAGCCTCCTGGGAATTTGTGGTGATTTCAATGGCCAACTGTACAGATTTCTGTAATGCATCTCTTGTTCTCTGATCAACTGGTTCTACTGACTGGATATCAATGCTTGTAAAGACAAGGGTGTTCTGGGGGAACATAAACATATCACGGACCTTGTCTTTGTCGTCGAAACCAAATACAGAGGATCTGATGATTCTTGCTGAATTCTGAAATAGATTGTAAAAATTTCTTAATGTATTTGTTATTGCAAGGAAATGCTGTTTCCAAATCCATGTTTCTTTGTGTTATTAAGAAACTGATATGGACAAATCCACACTGCAAAAAAGTGGAATTCAGTTATAAAACAGAATAAAAATCTGATCATTCCTTAAATTGTAAAGTAAGAATTTTCAGAATGATAATTGCAAACTAGGTGTCATTTTGGAGATGTTAATACAGTATACGCTTGTAACGAGTGTTCATATACATCAGAAGGTTAAGTTAGATACCGTAAACATACTAGAATCACTTGCAGGTTAAGATCCCTTTAATCATTAAGCATTGTTTGTTGATTGGTGTTTATTATTTGTAAGAGGTAACCACATAGGGAAAAGAAAGCATATCTTTATTAATGCAGTTAAGGGTCCATCAAAATTTAGTTCCAATGGCTGTTTTTTCACATTTAATTGTATTTTTTTTACATTTGAAGTCAATGATTTCAAATCAGATAATTCCTCTTTATTTACAAATAAGTGCACTACAGATGATTTTTGTCTCAAAAATATAAATACTCATAATTTTATCTTCCTCATCAACCCCACTTCCACTCCAAAAGTCTCTGACAATAGGCAAGATTTCTCAGGTATAATAATTGTTTTGGGTCAATTTTCACTTTTCAGACCCCTTGTTTCACAAAAAATTGTACAACTATATGTAATCAGAAGTGTTACATAATTTATACAGGATATATATATCAATGATAATAATATCAGAAAAATTTTAATACAAAAGTTGCCGAGTTATAGATGTATTATGCACAAACCTTATGAAAATCATCAAACTGTACTTGAGCAACTGCTCCCCTGATCCGGGAGGCTATAGCTTTACAGGCATCTCCTACAAAATCTGGAACACTGAAAATCTTAGCAGCCTCTTTCTCATCATCTTTGTTTTTAATATTAAAATGCCAGTTATATGACAGCTGTAGCGATAGCCGAGCGTGATCGGCTGTTTCTACAGTTATAATGTCTGTACAGAAATCCGGACCCAAGAGGAGACACAATGATTTGATAACATTTTGTTTCTTGGGTTTACCACCTGATAGACTCAGCTGTGTAAACTGTTCGTCAGGTCCCAACATCACCAATTCTGGACCAAATACTACCCTGTAAAGGATAAATGTAAATGTTATTTATTGATTTTTTGGGGGGATCTGATTTGAAACACTCTAGTGTGATCTGTGACATCAAAATATTTTTTTGAATGCCAATTTTATGTCATTTTTGTGGATGTACTTGAACCATGAATTTCAATATTACCACCAGGAAACTACACAACAATGAAATATAGTATTTTTGAAACAATGAATTTTTCAAGAACTTATATTCTTTACAAACAATCCTGATCCTAGAAATTTATGTTTCTATATTACTCATCAACTCTTTGAAAAGGATCACAGTATCATCCAAAAAACAAAACAAAAATTATTGGTACGCAATAGATCAGAGATTTATTTCATATTAACTTATGACTAGTTTCTACAAAGTTTCTATACTGACAAATTCACTGTCAAAGTCTTTACCTGGCTTTCTTTTCTTTGTAGTCATATATTTGTACAGCGGCATTGTGTGGAACTCTGAACGTGACTACATGTGTTTTGTCACGTGGTTTGGCGGCATCGCTAAGCTTGGATCTGTCACTTCTGTCTGCCAAGGGATCTTTCCCTTGCGCCAGAAGGGTTTCTACAGCTGGAGGAAGTTCCTTGGCCCATAATTCCTCATCTTGATTTAACATATATGTTTCTCCTGTCACAGCTCGAACCTTTTAAAAGATAACGGTACAAAATTACTTGAATGTCTGCTTTTAACAACTGATTATTGTATGACCATTTATTGCAACCATTTAACCTTCATTTCCCAACCACACAATCCTAACTTTTTCCTTACGATTCAATCATGTCTGAACTTCTGACATTAGAAATTATTTCACTTGAAATTTATCAATAAGCAGGGCTCACCAAACTGGGCGATTAGGGCGATTAAGTCACCTAATGCTCGCCAATGTCGCCCTGTCATCGGCTCCAGAGCGACAAATGAGTCGCCCTGTGTTTTTAAGTAAAGCGCCTCCGAACAACGTACGTAATCAGCTGCGTCTGAAGACCGTTATTTTCATTAAAAATCTCGAGCCGCCATTTTTTGTTTTCTTGGAGGAAGGGGAAAGAAACGACAAAAAGTAAGCTAGAAAATGAAATGGCGGCAATCGGAATTCTCGTGATTTTTCATTGGTCACGGTGTTTTTTACCGACCGGTAACAATATGTAGACCTTATTTAAAAATAAATTTAGCAGATTTTGACATATCTATGCACAAATGGAAATTTTTTCAATACATGTATTGAAAGGTGTTCAAGTAAGGTAAATGGGAAGACTTTAAGAGTATGTTTGAGAAAAAATAATAGTAAAGAGTATAGATAAATAAATATTAAAAAATAAAATGGCAATAATAAATAAGTTGTGTCAAAAGGTACAAATATTTTTGCTCATATCTGTAACAGAAATTTTCTTCCAAGTTCGGAGCACCACTGCATAATTTCATTTTTTTTTTTTAATTTCAAATTATACTCGTGAGCATTTTAAGGCATGATTTTAATTAAACTTTAACAATAGTACAATAGGCCTACCATGGTCAAAATCATGCAGCAATGTACGTTAAAAAAGTGGTGATGAGTCCTGGGACTGGGACTCATCAAAATCAGCTGGGACTCACCATTCTGAAAAATGATGAGTCCCAGGACTCATCATGAAAAATTCTCAAAGGATATTGATTAAATGCACATGAGACAAAATCTCAGATTATGACTAAAATGGAAGGATATGGATAAATGTAGATAAAATCTCAAACAATACAGGATAAAACACAATAAAGGAATGTATAGTATACACTATAAGGCACAAAATAACAGGTATTTACTCGACAGGAGACAAATTGGGGGAAAAAACACAGTCTGCCTGGTAGACTTGGAAGTCTCCCTGTCATGCCCTGAAGTCTCCCTGTTGCTACCCTGAGGGAGACTCTGAGTCTCCCTGTTATTTTCAAATGTGGTGAGCCCTGAATAAGACATATATTTCTATACATCTTTGTGTGTTTCAATGATTAACTGATCTACCCACTTTACACAAAAAGAAAAAAATTCTCATTTGGGAATTTTTTTCTGCTTCTGACAACTCATTTTTACTCAACACATTTTACAATTATGAAAAGTTCTTCATTGTGTTAAGGTTATAAGATATTTGTAAGTTATAAATATCCTCTGTCATGAAGAAATAAATATTATACAGGTTCGTCAAATAGAAATCAAACTTTCATTACAATACGGATCAATTTATAAAGTTTTACATAGTGTATTTTGTTACTTAATAAAACACAAATGGCATTTAATTTAAGATGAATAAAATGCTCCGCTGGGCGCAGCTAGATACGACCGCAGATGTCGAACCCTGAATAGTTGGGCAATTACGAACACAACATTCAAGCTTGATACAATACTGAATTTGGATTGTGAATAAATATTTGACACAGCATAGGTTTCTGACACAGAATGAATGTGTCTAAGAACTTAAAATTTTTTAATTTACCTATTCAAACCATATCAGTATTATTTGTTTTTATATATAAATCAGAAATAACCAATTTAAAATTTAAAATTGGGCACACATATCAATTTCTTGCTATTGCGCAATACTGTGCAATTGAAAATTTCTTGAAATATTTGACACATAATAGGTTTCTGACACAGAATAATTGAAATCAAAGAACTTAGAATTGGTCATATGAGTTGAATTTATATTCAATTTTTTGCTTCTTGTGCAATACAATATGCTGTGGAGAATTGCCCCCCCCCCAAAAAAAAATAATAATTTACCCCTTTTTTTAGCTTTTGTGCAATACACTATGAAGTTGCACATTGACCCCCCCCTCCCAAAAAAAAAAACAAAAAACAATAAAATTTAATGTAACCCCCCCCCTTTTTTTTGCTAAAAAAAATTGAAATTTTCTTTTTAATTTATGAAATATGAAATGAGAAAAAAATTACCCCCTCCCCAATTTCTCATTTACCCCCCCCCTCTAAATTTTGTTTTCAACCCCCCCCCCCATTTCTTTATACTTTGCAACCATAACAGCCCATTTAAATACACCATAACATATTAAAATAGACAAGAGGCTGTCGAATGACAGCAAACCGGATTTTCCTGCATGGAAATGATGTTTGCAAATCTGGATTCCCAAACAGGATGAAGTAAAGAAATATAAATGAATTTTTGTAGGGTTTTGTAGGGTTCAGAAATGGAAAGGCAAAAATCAATCTTGACCTCCTATTTATAGTAAGTGACAAATATTGGAATTTTTGAGACTTGAACTGCCTTTTTTCAATTTTTTAGAACCATAACTCCTGAACGGTGAAAGTGAAAATCGTCAATATCGGAACGGTGAAAGTGGAAATCGTCAATATCGAACTTGACCTCCATTTTGTCATCAGTAACAACATATTAAAATTTGAAAAGCTTTGGTTGAACAGTTCATAAGTTATCACACGGACACCACTGGGAAAGCCATTTTTCAATCTTTCAAGAACCATAACTCCTGAACGGTGAAAGTGAAAATCGTCAATATCGAACTTGACCTCCATTTTGTCATCAGTAACAACATATTAAAATTTGAAAAGCTTTGGTTGAACAGTTCATAAGTTATCACACGGACACCACTGGAAAAGCCATTTTTCAATCTTTCAAGAACCATAACTCTTGAACGGTGAAAGTGAAAATCGTCAATATCGAACTTGACCTCCATTTTGTCATCAGTAACAACATATTAAAATTTGAAAAGCTTTGGTTGAACAGTTCATAAGTTATCACACGGACACCACTGGGAAAGCCATTTTTCAATCCTTCAAGAACAATAACTCCTGAACGGTGAAAGTGAAAACTGGCAATATCGAACTTGACCTCCATTTTGTCATCAGTAACAACATATTAAAATTTGAAAAGCTTTGGTTGAACAGTTCATATGTTATCACACGGACACCACCGGAAAAGCCATTTTTCAATCTTTCAAGAACCATAACTCTTGAACGGTGAAAGTGAAAATCGTCAATATCGAACTTGACCTCCATTTTGTCATCAGTAACAACATATTAAAATTTGAAAAGCTTTGGTTGAACAGTTCATAAGTTATCACACGGACACCACTGGAAAAGCCATTTTTCAATCTTTCAAGAACCATAACTCTTGAACGGTGAAAGTGAAAATCGTCAATATCGAACTTGACCTCCATTTTGTCATCAGTAACAACATATTAAAATTTGAAAAGCTTTGGTTGAACAGTTCATAAGTTATTGCACGGACACTGTTTGGCAGCCGCCCGTCCGCCCGCCCGACCGCCCGCCCGTCCGCCCGCCCGGCCGCCCGCCCGCCGTACATCACCAATTTAATAACCGATATTTTCCTACGAAAATCCGGTTAAAAATGACATCATAGTCATGGAATTTGTTAATAATAAGGTTTTGATAGCAGAGCACACATATCAATTTCTTGCTATTGCACAATACTGTGCAATTGAAAATTTCTTCAAATATTTGACACATAATAGGTTTCTGACACAGAATAACTGAAATAAAGAACTTAGAATTGGTCATATGATTTGAATTTATATTCAATTTTTTGCTTCTTGTGCAATACAATATGCTGTGGAGAATTTCCCCCCCCCAAAAAAAAAAAAAAAAAATTTACCCCTTTTTTAGCTTTAATTTTGGACCCCGATTTGGACCAACTTGAAAACTGGGCCCATAATAAAAAAAACTAAGTACATGTTTAGATTCAGCATACCAAAGAACCCCAAGAATTCAATTTTTGTTAAAATCAAACTAAGTTTAATTTTGGACACTTTGGACCTTAATGTAGACCAATTTGAAAACGGGACCAAAAATTAAGAATCTAAATGCACGGTTAGCTTCGGCATATCAAAGAACCCCAATAAGTCAATTTTCGATGAAATCAAACAAAGTTTAATTTTGGACCCCGATTTGGACCAACTTGAAAACTGGGCCCATAATAAAAAAACTAAGTACATGTTTAGATTCAGCATATGAAAGAACCCCAAGAATTCAATTTTTGTTAAAATCAAACTAAGTTTAATTTTGGACCCTTTGGACCTTAATGTAGACCAATTTGAAAACGGGACCAAAAATTAAGAATCTAAATGCACAGTTAGATTCGGCATATCAAAGAACCCCAATACTTCAATTTTCGATGAAATCAAACAAAGTTTAATTTTGGACCCCGATTTGGACCAACTTGAAAACTGGGCCCATAATAAAAAAACTAAGTACATGTTTAGATTCAGCATATGAAAGAACCCCAAGAATTCAATTTTTGTTAAAATCAAACTAAGTTTAATTTTGGACCCTTTGGACCTTAATGTAGACCAATTTGAAAACGGGACCAAAAATTAAGAATCTAAAGGCACGGTTAGATTCGGCATATCAAAGAACCCCAATAATTCAATTTTCGATGAAATCAAACAAAGTTTAATTTTGGACCCTTTTGGCCCCTAATTCCTAAACTGTTGGGACCAAAACTCCAAAAATCAATTCCAACCTTCCTTTTGTGGTCATAAACCTTGTGTTTAAATTTCATAGATTTCTATTTACTTATACTAAAGTTATTGTGCAATAAAATGCTCCGCTGGGCGCAGCTTGATACGACCGCAGAGGTCGAACCCTGAACAGTTGGGGCAAGTATGGACACAACATTCAAGCTTGATACAGCACTGAATTTGGTTGATTGATTGATTGTTGCTTAACGTCCAGTGGCAAATATTTCATGCATCTTCATGACGAGAACCAGTTCAATTTATCAAACAATTCAATTAGGGGTGGGATGGGACACAAAGGGGAACCAATTTTGACTGCCACTGTAAAAGGAGGATGGTTGGGTAGGGTCGGATAATTTAGCCTCCTGTAGCGGCCATCAGCCTACTCTTTTTCGAAAACTACAGAAGGGGTCTTTAGCGTGCAGGGAGTGTGGCATTCTCCAAACACGTTACCCACAATGGTCCGCGGTCAGGCTTTCCGTATTATGACCTGACAACCCCCCCAACGAGACTGAATTTGGATTGTGAATAAATATTTGACACAGCATAGGTTTCTGACACAGAATTAATGTGGTCTAAGAACTTAAAATTTTTTAATTTACCTATTCAAACAATATCAGTATTATTTGTTTTTATATATAAATCAGAAATAACCAATTTAAAATTTAAAATTGGGCACACATATCAATTTCTTGCTATTGCGCAATACTGTGCAATTGAAGATTTCTTGCTATTGTGCAATACTGTGCAATTGAAAATTCCCCCCCCCCCCAAAAAAAAATAAATAATTTACCCCTTTTTTAGCTTTTGTGCAATACACTATAAGTTGCACATTGACCCCCCCCCCCCCCCTCCCAAAAAAAAAACCAAAAAACAATAAAATTTATTGTAACCCCCCTTTTTTTGCTAAAAGAAATTTGAAATTTCCTTTTTAATTTATGAAATATGAAATGAGAAAAAAATTAAATGTGTTTGGATTACCTCCCTTAGCCCACCAAGATAATATCATACATTTCTATTTACTTATACTAAAGTTATTGTGCAAAAACCAAGAAAAATGCTTATTTGGGCCCTTTTTTAGCCCCTAATTCCTAAACTGTTGGGATCAAAACTCCAAAAAATGGTCATAAACCTTGTGTTAAAATTTCATAGATTTCTATTTACTTATACTAGAGTTATTGTGCGAAAACCAAGAAAAATGCTTATTGGGCCCTTTTTTGGCCCCTAATTCTTAAACTGTTGGGACCAAAACTCCCAAAATCAATCCCAACCTTCCTTTTGTGGTCATAAACCTTGTGTTTAAATTTCATAGATTTCTATTAACTTATACTAAAGTTATAGTGCGAAAACCAAATGTCTACAGACTCCGACGGACAACGACGACGACGACGCCGCCAACGTCATACCAATATACGACCGCAAAAATTTTGCGGTCGTATAAAAACCAAGAAAAATGCTTATTTGGGCCCTTTTTTAGCCCCTACTTCCTAAACTGTTGGGACCAAAACTCCCAAAAACAATCCCAACCTTCCTTTTGTGGTCATAAACCTTGTGTTAAAATTTCATAGATTTCTATTTACTTATACTAGAGTTATTGTGCGAAAACCAAGAAAAATGCTTATTGGGCCCTTTTTTGGCCCCTGATTCTTAAACTGTTGGGACCAAAACTCCCAAAATCAATCCCAACCTTCCTTTTGTGGTCATAAACCTTGTGTTTAAATTTCATAGATTTCTATTAACTTATACTAAAGTTATAGTGCGAAAACCAAATGTCTTCAGACGACGACGCAGACGACGACAACGACGACGACGACGCCAACGTCATACCAATATACGACCGCAACAATTTTGCGGTCGTATAAAAAGCACACAGGTAACAGGATATGATGAATACAAAACAAAAAGAAATTAAAATAGAATACATATTTCACTGAAAGTTTACCTTTCCTGATTTAACATCTCTGACATAGATACCCTCATTTTCATCCAATGGGATTGCAGTTCTCTTCATAACGACCTCAACCTCTACTGGCGGTACATATTCTGCTGGTCCTCTGATCATCCATTTGTCACCTGGTTTACGTTCTACATCCTGAAAAATAATATAACATTTAAAAGAAACCTGTAATAAATTGTCACACTGTATCCCTCATTAATGTCTTGATTTGCAAGTTAAGTAATTTGAAAATGAAAATTACCAAAGTGCAACAAATTTCATATGAGATTTATTCTCTACTGAAAATTTCTTATTGGAAACAAATGTCACACTGAACAGATGTTTTTGTTACACGTTTTGTCTCCACCAGAAATTTCTCCACAAATTATTTCCTTACCAATTACCTTGTATGTCAGTGTAATAATAAATAACAATCAACTCTCACTATCCCTAAGTAATTTTGTAGTTTCAAGATAATAATTTACACTATATTTACTTCTGTTGTCTCAAACTATTAATGAAAGTCACTTCAACTTAGAAATCATGAGGGTCATCTGCATGTGAATCTTCAAATAATGAACACATTGGTTTTTTTTTTTTTTTTTTTTTTAGTTAGGGTTTTACGCCTTTTTCAGCACATTTGGCTATTTCACGGCAGCCAATTTTTATTGGTGGAGGAAGCCTGAGTACCCGGAGAGATTCTTGTCAATTTAGATCGGAGTCAAACACACCTCGCCACAGGTGAGATTCAAACTCACAACCTCAGTGTTGACAGGCTAGTGATCATTAATAGTCATGACAAACTACCTAGACCACTCGGCCACGGAGGCCCCATGGACACATTGTGAAAACTAAGGCATGGGTGAAGGTACAGAAGTTGTCAAAAAATGACAATTATGAAATCATCTAAGTCTTTCCTATGTTTTCCTATGTTTTCTTAAAGAATATACTGATGCACAATTTACCAAAATTCAGAAATCTTACATTTTCAAGAAAACTTGGTACTCTTGCAAAGATGTTTTTTTACTTTTATTATCTGATTTTAAATTTTCACTAGTGAAACCTATACATTGATCTCCCTCTTTTCCCCTCACCAATCAGTAATATGCATTAATTTTTCTTTAACTGACAAAAAATCATAAGTCTTTTTTTTTTATCATAGCCCCATCCCTTTTTCTTTCACGAATCAGTACTATGAATTTGTGTTTCTAAATAAAGGGCTTTTTTCCTATGCAGTGTTACAAACACATGATTGCTTTTCAAATAATTCTCTCATATATATATACATGTACAACAAAAGCAGAAACCTACCTCTAAATAAAAATTGAATACAAAGTACATGAATACTGACATCACTTGAGAACAGCACTGACATTAGAATAATTCAATTTCAACTACATGGATTTTCAAACACAACAATGAAAATTTTCTTTTGTACACTGACTTACAGTAAAATGTATGGTATAGGAGTCTCTATTGGGAACTGATGTAGAAAATTCAACCTACATATAAAGATATATTCTTTACCACATTAACTAGGAGTCTCTATTAGAAAATTCAACCTACATATATATATAGATATATTCTTTAGGGCTATTCCAGAAAAAATGGTATGGGGGGGTTGGAAGGCATTTTTTTTCAGCACCCACTACCCATACAATTTAAAATAAAATTTCCTTATGCTTCCTTTAGAATTTTTTTCCAGCCCCCGACCACCCATACAATTTTATATAAAGTGCCTTCCAACCCCCCCATACATTTTTTTCCGGAATAGCCCTTACCACATTAACTACTCTAAAGTGTCAATTTGTGGTCATCCACAGAAATCAGTACACTAAAAGAAATTAAAAGCAAATGATTTCAGCAATAGCCCCAACTTTTCTACTCCCAATAAAAAATTTCAGAAAGCAGTTACGAAATAGGTTACGAAACAGCCTATCTATTCAAACAAGAATAAATAAAACAACCATTATACCTAATCTCCTTAGATTATTTTACACGTAACTATCTGACTGGCAGAATATTGGATTTTCTCTACTAGGAGATGCCCACCTACCTTCCCAACAGCCTGTACTCTTCCAAACTAGCTGCCTGCTATACATCTCCAAACTAACATCCTGATTTACTCCTTGAAAAATCTGGTAAAAAATCTCTCTGAACCTTACTGGTATAGTGAACTTACAGTAATAATAAGACAAGCAAAGTAACAAGGAATTCAATGTATGGTAAAAATGAAGCACAAATTTTTTCAGACTGTCAACTAAAAGTCCAGATGAAGGAGTAATGCCCAAGGTGATATGCAGAAGACATGACATAGTGTTTAAGATGTATAGAGGATTATTTCTGGCCAGTGCTAATTTTCCTTTGTTTTAGTATTAGAAAATTATCACACTAAATAACATATGAATTCACTGCAACATTATGGGGTAACTCATTTAAAAGCTCACTCACTAGCATGTTTGTTAACATAAAGCAGAATTCAAATCACATGTTATCTTGTGTGATATGGAAACATCAAAGCATTGAAAGCTTAAGTGAACTTTATCAACTTACTTTCGGATCAGTCTGAAACAAAATAAAAATAACCTCAATAGAAGCAACTGAAAATGAGTTTATTAGTACAAAATGCAAATAGCAGATGTATCTTTTTAGTTAACAGATTATGATAACTGTATAGTTTACAGTCTATGAAGCAATTACCTCAATCAAGTGATTCACACTAAAATAAACCACATAGCTGGTTATTTAAAAGTGTGCACCACAGACAGACACATTATTTCCAATATACTGAAATCAAAATTACATTCAACCCTTTATAATTTAATTTTAATGGCTGTTTTTATGTTTAGACATCATAGTTGAAAGGAAAGTCTATGATCTGATAGAAGAAAAAAGTTAACCAATCAAATAATGCATTACATCCAATATTGAAGCCATTATTTATAAAAGGAAACCATTGCTAAAGAAAGAAAGATGTTGCAGCACAACAGCCGCCAAAAACTACATGTCGTGAAATCGTTTTTTTTACTGTGCAGCTGTGCAGGCAAAACCCATTTACATGTGTCAATTAAATCATACATCCTTTAAAGCTTTTAGCAGTATACATCAAAAGTTACTAAG
The DNA here is from genome assembly GCA_028015205.1 of Mytilisepta virgata. Classification (NCBI taxonomy): domain Eukaryota; kingdom Metazoa; phylum Mollusca; class Bivalvia; order Mytilida; family Mytilidae; genus Mytilisepta; species Mytilisepta virgata. Next base: position 2,501,971 of record CM051520.1, on the reverse strand, counting down.
CAGGCATAACCCAACTACTTGTGTCAACTAGAACACTGACAATGTCAGAAAGGGCCCCGCCGGCTTGTGTGATTGAACTCATGGGAATCAAAAACACTTCAAAATCTAGTTGTAATTTCATACATTCATTTTATCTATCAAAAAGCATGAAACTAAATTCTCAAAATTTGCCTTTTTCCATATAAAAACAATGTTTTCCCCCAAAAAGTGTTTCCAATTTTCCTTAAATTCAAAAGGGACCTTTCTTTGATCATGTCCAACACTGTGTATAAAATTTATGAAAATCTGTGAAGGCAATCTTAAGTTATCATACAACATAGTGTTAATTCTCAAAATATGCCTTTTTCCATATAAAAACTAAGGTTTTCCCCCAAAAAGTGTTTCCAATTTTCCTTAAATTCAAAAGGGACCTTTCTTTGATCATGTCCAACACTGTGTATAAAATTTATGAAAATTTGTGAAGCCAATCTTAAGTCTTCATACAACATAGTATTAATTCTCCAAATATGAATTTTTATAGCAGTATACACCAAAAGTTACTGTGCAAGAGTAATCCAACTACTTTAGTCAACTCAATCATATATCCTTTAAAGGTTTAGCAGTAGAAATTAGTTGATTGTTGCTTGATCTTCTTGGAGAACAAAATAGAACACAGAAAAACCAATATGCAGCCAGAAGCAAAATAGAAAGTTATGGAAGTTTTACTGTTACAAATGTACAGGTAAGATTGGGATATAGAATGTTTTTATGCAACCACATTCAAGGGCTTTTACAGACCTCATTTTCCCCAAGAAAAGCAAGTTTCTTTGTAAGTACTAATTGGGTGTCCATAAAAACAATACATGTCGCTATTTGTAGAGTTTTTTGTAGGTTAGGGCCAACTATTATATATCAATATATAGAATTCAAATTGAAGAATTTTTATTGATTATTACTATGATTGTGAAAATTTTTATACATCAATAAACTGTACTGGATTGGAACATCCACCAAATCAATATGCTGTTAACATACATGTAGTACATGTCATTTATTTTTTATCTAGATATTTTTTGGTGGTATTTCAATGATGAGTAAACTTAATTCTATTATTAAGGTTATAAGTGAGTTAGATGATTTTCATTAATAATTTCTTCCAAATAAGGCTTTATTACTAATATTAACTTACTGCGTCTTTATCTTTGAAGGTTTCTGTAGCTCTCAATATCAGCCCTTCATCTTCACCCAATACATAGACATTCTGTATACCACGCTCAAATCGTTCTCCAGGAAGTAAAAAGAATGAACACTCTCCCTGCAAAATTTTTGTATTATATTGAAACCTGTCAAAAATATTCAAACCCCTTTGATTTTCTAAAGAATATTCACCTTATGACCTGTAAAAATCATATGTTCTGATTAGAGAAATGTTCCAATTATAAAAGTATCCACCTTACCATGGGTTGAAAATTGCACTAGTCCAATGCCTGGAAACAGCAATTTTCTAATCGGCAGGCTATTATATTTCATGATAGTTAAAATCTGTACCATAAAATATCTTGGCTAGTACTTGAATTATCAGGCTAGTAAATTTCCAACCCTGAGTGTGTCCAAAAACTTGAATCCCTGGCTAACATAGGGCTGATATACATGTTTTATTATTTTCAAATGAGAAATGTATGATAAAGGAACAAGAAGCTGTCTGATACAACAAACATGATTCTCCTTCATCATTGTTTAGAGATGACCCAATCAACCACATTTTTCCAGTGGAAAATCCTCATGAAATTTTTTATCTTAAATCTTTCTGCATTTATCTGGTTATCAGTTTTCATTTTTAATAATATAATAACTGTTCATAAAAGAACTGAAGTTAAAATATCAGAGGAATTAGTCTGGACAGAGATACAGAAAATCTTTGGTTAGTGGAGCACCAAGACAAAGTAACTGATGTTTTAAAATAAAAATTTCAGTAATGTGACTTCACTTTTAGTTCAAAATACCCATGGTGTTCCAGTCCTTCCATTTAATGTCCCAACCTACTTCACTTCCCCGTCACTTTAAGATTTGTCCCAACCTACTTCATTTCCCCGTCATTTTAAGATTATGACTTACCTTGACTAACTTTTTCCTACCGAGCTGTGGTCTGCCATGTTCATCTGAGGGATCCAATATGATACAATACTGACGTGTTGTTAATGTTGTAATGTTTACCACTCCCACTACCTAAAAACAATAAATAACAAAATTCTGGATAAAAAAGGAGTTTGCTATAGAAAAATTGTGTACTTAAAACTTTTTATCATACTGAATTCCTAACTCTCAGGTGATTAAACTTAATCTGAGAAGTAAAATAAAAGTGAAGAAGATACGGTAAAACATGCAACTCTATTAATTCTTATTATAATTTTAAACCTGCAGATTTCTACAGTCCCATAGCTGGTCGATTTACAGAGGTTCCACTATACATGCAATTCTATTAATTCGTATTATAATTTTAAAACCAATAAATTTTTACTGTCCCGTAGCTAGACTATTTACAGAGGTTTAAATATACATGCAACTGTATTTATTCATATTATAATTTTAAAACTGGCCGATTTCTACTGTCCCATAGCTGGTCGATTTACAGAGGTTCCACTATACATGCAACTCGTATTATAATTTTACTCATGACAAATGTTGCAATATATAGGACAGATGTAAAGTTACTGAGGGATAAAGAAATGTAATATATCATGCTGTCGAAAAATGGAAAGGGTCACTTTTATCCTTAAAGTATAACAAGATGTTTCTGCATTGTAATATTAACAGTCAAAAGTTTGCCTTGGCCAGTAATACTGTCACTGTTGACATTAATCAAATTTTTTTCACTAAAAGTATTACTCTATTTTCTTGCCTATAGGTCGAGAAATTTTTACTTTAAAATGACCATTTTATCATTACAAGTATATGGAGAAAGTATCAATTAGAACTATAATCCACACAGAGTTATAGTCCAGAAAATACAGTAGTCATTATATTTAAGTACATACTTTATGATCTTAAGAAATTGTAGGGGTATGTGTTTCTGTGTCTGACATTCTGATATTTTTGGATATGTGTTTCTGTGTCAGACCTTCTCATATGAACCACATACCTCTTCATAAACATTAGGGATATGAGTTTCTGTGTCAGACATTTTGATTAGCCATTCTTCTCCATTTTTCCTTGTTACACCAAAATCATCTTTAAATGTTCTCAGAGATCTCATGTGCAGAGCTTTCTGTAAAAAATATATTTGAAAATTCAGATTTTTGTTAATAAATAAATAAAGCAGCAATAAATAAAGTTATATATTATTCTAATGCAACATAACATATAAAGTACTTTTTGATTGGATAACGTCAAGCGTAAAATCCATGGTTTACCGTCAGAACCATGGACGACAACGTTGCGCAAACGCATTTGACGTTTCCTGTTTACTTTTTATTCTATTTTTTAATGTTTAACGGAGGTTGCATTAGAATGGGGATAACTGTATTGTATTTTATCAGTTGCCGACATAAACCGGTGGTTTTACCATCGCAAATATCCGTTTACCTGGCTCCGCTACGCGTCGCCAGGTAAACTCAATTTGCGACGGTAAAACCAGCGGTTTACGTCGGCAACTGATAAAATACAATACAGTTATCCCCTAATTGACATATCCATTGATCTGAAATTTTAGTATCTAATGTTCATAATAAAATAAAACAACTAAGTAAATTTATTCAACTATTATATGATTCACTGAATCAAAAACAACTGAATCAGAACAAATCACATTTCCATGTTTTTTTCCCTCATGAGACTCATTAAAGATTTTCCCTAAAAAGTTATTTACACGTAAATGCCATCTACATACTACTACAAAATAATTACCTTCTCAGTCAAAACATAAGCATTGACAACATCCACGACTTCTTCATATGCTCCTGGGAGGTAAGCTCCGGTCTTCTTTACCAGCCATTCCTCACCAGTAACTCTTGCTACCCCTTGTCTGTCAATAGTCTCCTTTCTAGCCCTTAGTCTAATTGCCTGATTAGGCCTGATAACTGTAGCCCTAACTGTCTCCTCAATGACCACCTCTTTCCTTGGGATGTATGTCCCAGGTCCCTCAAACAGCCATTCATCCCCAGCTGTCCTTTTTTCTCCCTCATCATCCTCAAAGTCTAATACAGCTCTGAGACGAAGGGCTGAGTTTGCAGCTACAACTTTTAATGGTGTAACTACCTGTGCAAAGAAAGAGGAAATAATTTATTATTTTCAATCTAAATCGGCAGCTTCCTTTTATTTTACCATTGCAGTGAAAAAATATAAGAAATGTTATTTTTTTTTAAAGCATCATTATGTTCATACAAATTTAGATTGTAATAAATCCATGTTTGTTATATAACCATATCAAGGCATATAAATCTCAATCTAATTAAAAACCGATCTCTCATCGCTCCCGTTTTCTGATATGTCGCGTGGGAGATCTAACAAAATCCGCTTTGAGGTCACATGTGTGTGAACTGGAACTTATGAATTTATAATGAAATGCAAATGAGTTGACTTCCTATCAGTAAGCCAATCAAAAAAGTTTATGAATTCTGGGGACTGACGATTTCTTCGTAATCAACTTACAAGATCGCGTAAGCCGCAATTTCATTGGTCGAACAGGACACACCTACGAGGTCACTCACATGTGACCTCAAAGCGGGTTTCGTTAGATCTCCCACGCGACATATCAGAAAACGGGAGCGATGAGAGATCGGTTTTTAATTAGATTGTATAAATCTGAAACTAATAAATCTCTTGTTTATCTAACCTGTCTCAACACTTCCCCAGGATACAATGGGAATGGATCTTGAGCCAATCTGATTTCCTGATCTGCATGGAGAAGTTTGGCCTGTCCACTTTCATCATATACAACTTTAAATTCCTTGTCTCTCAGGACTGGATTTTCTATAATACAGTAATGCCTAGGTGGCACTGTGATCATTCGTTCTGGTCCATATACAACTCTGAAATGATAAAACCAAAATTTCTCAGCACTGTATCAGTAATAAAACTAAAAATTAAAAAAAATTGTGATTTTGTTCAAATATCATCGAGATCGGGTTATTTCCAAATTGTGGTCTTGGTATTCACTATAACATCTGTTTGAAAAAATAAATTTACTACATGTACCAGCCTACCTACATGTATCTTTGTTTAACTTGTTTGACAACACAAAATACCTTCTATAATTTTCAAATTTATTCAAACTGAGTATTTCCATAGGCTCTATCCTTAGACAATTTTATCTTAAAATCTTTGTCATATTGAACTTCAATTTGCTTCTAAACATTTTGGATTGTCATTTTGGTGTTCAGCACTGTATGCTTATTACAGAACTCACAACTGAGATTAATATAAAAGATTAGTAAATACCTTTCGTTATCCTGTCTGATGAAGGTCTGTGGACCAATCTCAAGTCTTGTTACATTGAGGTTTTGATCAAGGACATGGATAAAGTAATATGGTGGAATTCTGTAAATGGATTCTTCTCCAGATCTCCTTGGGGCTGACATGATGATTTTGGTATTATCTAATTATCTAAAATGAAATTTTTTTTATTAAGGTTAATTTAACAATTTAGGAAGGTCTTGCAAGTATGAAAATATGATGCATCTTGCAGCTTTTAACTTAATATAGAAATTAGAGTTGTTTTGAATCAATTTATCAGTGTATAAAGGAGACCATTTCACTCACAAACTGAATAAAGTCCAAAGGACTTAATGAGTTTATACACTGATAACATAAAGGCAAATAAATCTGGAACTAAAAAATTTCTTGTTTATCTAACCTGTCTCAACACTTCCCCATGATAAAATGGGAATGGATCTTGAGCCAATCTGATTTCCTGATCTGCATAAGAAGTTTGGCCTGTCCACTTTCATCGTAGACAAATTTAAATTCCTTGTCTCTCAGTTTGTGAGTGAAATGGTCTCCTCAATTCTACTATGCCAAACATACCATAGTAATTGACTTGACAGTTTCAAGAAACAATACAAGAAAACCTCTTCCTGTTCATCTCAAAATCAAACGTAATGCTTGTATGCAATTGACAAATGTTATCTCAAAAGATTGTCCTAGAATAAAACTGTAGTACAAATTATTCCTAATACTTCATCTAAATGAACAATATTAATAGTCTGTTTTAAAAGTTACATTTCTTATGAGACCTGACTAAAACATTTTATCTGAAATTTAACTTTGACCTCTCAATATCTTTATTAGATATCTTATATCTTAGATCAATAAACTTCAGAGACTATTTACTTAGTTTGTGTAAATTAATTGTATATATATATATCAACCAGGTAAAAATATTAGGATGGGCTGATAAATGAAAGAACAGTGTTCTATCTAGGATTAAAGGGCAGAGGGACATTATTTTAGGACAAAGGGGCAATAAAAAAGCTTTCAGGACTGAACAGGACAAACAAGATAATCTTAACTTTTAAGAAATACCAATTATTCAATATTTCAATGGTATTTTAAACGTACTTTTATTTTCATTCACACGTTGACTGAATTACAAATTAGTTAACTCTATGTTTTTACTATACTTTGTATCATACATAATTCAGAGGACAGAGTTAAGTATCATACTGAATTCAGAGGACAGAGTTACACATGTCTGTTTTATTGTTTTACTTTCTCCTTAAATATTATTTGTAAATAGTTCATTCTTTTTATATAGTATTTGTTTTAATCAAACTTAATCTAATTAGCTCTTGCCGTGATATGGCTTAAATGTCGCCCACACAGTGTAAAACAATAATCAATCAATCAATCAATCAGAGTTACGCATATTAATTCACAAATATTTGCATCAGTGTACCATGTATATTATGCCTATTTGGGTTTAACTGGAAAATATAATATCTTGTATTGGGAAGAAATTATATCAAGAATGTAAAATAAGTTTAATAAGGCCAAAAAACAAGATTGCCACACATAGCCATATGTCCCCTGCCGCATAGAAAAGTCGAAGCCCCACAAGATATACAAAATGTGTATTATTGAAATGGTGGCACAGTATGGTTGTCAACATTTAATAAAAAAAATTGCAGTCCATTAAGTGTTCCTGAAGTGTCACATGCACAAATCAATATTGCGGTGAGACATTATCAAGTAATGTGGTGACTAACAATCCTACCAAATTTGATCAGCAGTCTCAGAGGAGTTGCAGTGCCAAAGTCTTCCAGTAGTGTCAAATGCAGAAACAAGAGGCTGTCGAATGACAGCAAACCGGATTTTCCTGCATGGAAATGATGTTTGCAAATCTGGATTCCCAAACAGGATGAAGTAAAGAAATATAATGAATTTTTGTAGGGTTTTGTAGGGTTCAGAAATGGAAAGGCAAAAATCAATCTTGACCTCCTATTTATAGTAAGTGATAAATATTGGAATTTTTGAGAGTATATAAGTACACACACGGTGAAAGTGAAAATCGTCAATATCGGAACGGTGAAAGTGGAAATCGTCAATATCGAACTTGACCTCCATTTTGTCATCAGTAACAACATATTAAAATTTGAAAAGCTTTGGCTGAACAGTTCATAAGTTACCACAGGGACACCACTAGGAAAGCCATTTTTCAATCTTTCAAGAACCATAACTCCTGAACGGTGAAAGTGAAAATCGTCAATTTCGAACTTGACCTCCATTTTGTCATCAGTAACAACATATTAAAATTTGAAAAGCTTTGGTTGAATAGTTCATAAGTTATCATACGGACACCACTGGAAAAGCCATTTTTCAATCTTTCAAGAACCATAACTCTTGAACGGTGAAAGTGAAAATCGTCAATATCGAACTTGACCTCCATTTTGTCATCAGTAACAACATATTAAAATTTGAAAAGCTTTGGTTGAACAGTTCATAAGTTATCACACGGACACCACTGGGAAAGCCATTTTTCAATCTTTCAAGAACCATAACTCCTGAACGGTGAAAGTGAAAATCGTCAATATCAAACTTGACCTCCATTTTGTCATCAGTAACAACATATTAAAATTTGAAAAGCTTTGGTTGAACAGTTCATAAGTTATCACACGGACACCACTGGAAAAGCCATTTTTCAATCTTTCAAGAACCATAACTCTTGAACGGTGAAAGTGAAAATCGTCAATATCGAACTTGACCTCCATTTTGTCATCAGTAACAACATATTAAAATTTGAAAAGCTTTGGTTGAACAGTTCATAAGTTATCACACGGACACCACTGGGAAAGCCATTTTTCAATCTTTCAAGAACCATAACTCCTGAACGGTGAAAGTGAAAATCGTCAATATCGAACTTGACCTCCATTTTGTCATCAGTAACAACATATTAAAATTTGAAAAGCTTTGGTTGAACAGTTCATAAGTTATCACACGGACACCACTGGAAAAGCCATTTTTCAATCTTTCAAGAACCATAACTCTTGAACGGTGAAAGTGAAAATCGTCAATATCGAACTTGACCTCCATTTTGTCATCAGTAACAACATATTAAAATTTGAAAAGCTTTGGTTGAACAGTTCATAAGTTATTGCACGGACACTGTTTGGCAGCCGCCCGTCCGCCCGACCGCCCGCCCGCCCGCCCGCCCGCCGTACATCACCAATTTAATAACTGATATTTTCCTATGAAAATCCGGTTAAAAAGTTAACGTAGCCCCATAAAACTCCCATAAAATTATTCAAATCAAAATGGGATAAGTATATATGGTGACTAACAGTCCTACAAAATTTTAAAGAAATCCGATCAGCAGTCTTAGAGAAGTTGCACTGACAAAGTGTTCCTATAGTATCGAATGTAGAAAGAAGTTAAAGTCCCATAACTCCCGTAAAATTTGTCGAATCAAAATGGACCAAGAACAAAAGGTGATTAACAATCCTACAAAATTTTAACAAATCTGATCAGCGGCCTCAGAGGAGTTGCGCTGACAAATAACTGACGGACAGACAGAGACCATTACTAGGTCCTTCCATCTCATTGCGGCAGGGGACAAAAATGTATGCGTGTTTCCTGCCTCCCGACCGTCCCTGTCTCAGACACGCTGACCCTAATTTTTTTTCGCGCATTTTGGAAATTTACAGAAAGTTTTACAAATCTGTCATCCATTACGGTTTATATTGTCTCCTCGAAATATTAACAAAATGGCAACTTATAATTATTCCACCTAAATTGACATGTGCAGGTATCTTAATCATTTGGTTTTGGTTTTTAGTATCCTACATTCTGAAATGTACCTCTATCTCAGTTAAAAAAAAATAAAAATAAAAAAATAAATTCCCTACCTACCTACCCTATATTTTCAGCTTGGAGGCAGGAAACAAGCATATATTTTTTTGGGCCTAAACTGATTTAACATCCATTTACGTCTCTCCAAAAGATTGACAGCCAATTTTATTTTCCCTGGATAACTATTTCGAGTCCAACATCCCAGCCTCTCCTCTCCCTTCCCAATACCACTATTCGTCCATTTACTGAACTACTAACCAGATTATCCCCAGTGGAAAATCTTTTTTTTTAAATGAGGATATGTATAACATTGTTAAAAAGAAAATTTCACTTTCTTTCCTGTTAATTTGAGTTTTGTTGGAAATCTTTAAATTCTCAAAATTGTCTGAATATGTAAAAATTGACCAGCCATCAACAAATGTAATTTACATACTGAAAGTAAGGGGTATTTTTGTAGGTCTAGATTTTTCTTTCACTTTAGAACTATGACACTTTTCATATTCATATTTCATGTGTAATGAAATATGAAAAAGTGTCATCTGACATATTTCTTACTATCTGTAAATCAATTGTATGATCAACCAGCCACGTCTATTAAGAAAGTTTTAGGTACCTAAGGCAAAATACAAAAATTTTATGTTTTCATGCAAGCAATTGTAGGTAGACATGTGTTGTTTTTATTTCTTGTTTGTTTGCTAAGTTTTTTACTTTATCTCTAAGGGAAGAAATTTTGGTTATAGAAATGTCAATTAAAACTTAAGGATAGACATAAGACAATCAGGTTGGTTGGGAAGTCCTAAATTTTTATTTGAAAAAATGTACCTAATTATTGAACTTATGCATTTATTTGTTACAATACATATAGTTTTGTATTTATCAAGTAATTATTCTAAAGGTACACACAAAAAATTATTATCATAAACAAAAATGTTAAAATTTTCATATATTATGATAAAATTCTAAATATAACTATGATCCTGCCTACCTTTATATATATATTTTTGCTGACAGTATTGGATTTTACACAAGGTTGGTTGGATACAAGCCAAACACTTATTCACAACAATAATTATACTAACTTTAACCTTATTCAGTAAATCAATATCTACCCTAGTTTAACGTAGCTTTTAGCTTGTTTATACACTCCATAAATACCTAATCATAATCTGATCGACATGTATCCTTGACAAATTATCCTGTTTTGTTATACCGGTTTTACTTCCTTTAAATGAGAAGTTTCATTTACGTTTTACATATTTTTATTTTAACATGTTTTACATGAATTTCAATACCATCTTCTATCCTGCAAGAAGATTGATTTTCAAGGTTAAAAATATTGTCTTACTTATTTTTTTTATACAACACAATATTGAAATTTTAATTACTTTGTGACAAAATCAAAGTCAAAAATCGGTCAGAGAATCAATTCTCAAGACTTCAGTTGTACAAATTTCTTTTTCATTCAGAGATGGTGGGACTATAACAAATTTATAAATGAAAGTTCACTGTCCTATTTTCTTGGAACAAGAAAGCTTCTACTCAATATTCCTAACAGGTGAGGAAACTATAATAAATTAAAATCCTGCAGATATATGCACATAAACAAGTAAATAAAAAATAAAAATGTTAAAAAAAAGACATATAAATCAAAATTGAGTCTTCTTAATTATACTCACATATGCTATATATACAAAAGATATACAAAATGGAACCAGGGTGTATATCAAACAATTATATAACTTCCATGTTGTAAATATCCTTTGAAATACTAATATAGAAATAAATTCTTTCACAAACCTTTCTCAAATTTATTCTAAAGCTAAAAATGCTAGCAACATCAAAAATTTAACACTTACTTTACAAAGAATGGTGCAATACCTTGATATCACTGTTCCAGTGAGTAAAGGCTAAAAATAGAAATGGGGATTTCACAACTATCATGACTATTACCTGTCATATATCAACCAATTACTGACGCATTTATCCAATACAATACAATATACTTATATATATAAAAAAAAAAAAACATTATTTATTTTGTATAAGCTAATATCATTGACCAATTTTACAGGATTTAAAAAGCAAAATCTTTTTGATAGATTTTAATTTAAAAATGTTCTTCCTGTTTATGGTTTTTATGTCATCAAATTATTTTTTGCATTTGTGTGCCCTTTCGTTTTGTTGTTTGTGTCTGCAGACAGGCTTTTTATTATTATTTTTGTTCTATTGATCTTATCCCCAGAAGTAGCATTGTTTAATGGTCCAACATAAGAAATATAAGTTGAAATTGACTTCTGGGAATTTGCACCATTTCCCCCATGCCATTTTTTTATTCAAGTCTTTTCATGTCTACATTTCTCATTTTTCAATCTGATATTCAAATTTGAGGAGATTTTTTTCTTTTTATCATTATTATATTTCTTGTTGAAAAATGGAAAAAATACTTTGATATTTTTCACAATCTAAGTCATCAAATCCATTTATTATACATCAAAGCACTATATTTCTTATAGCAAAACATTTGTTATCAATAATATGCATGCAGTAAAGTAATATGTAAGTTCATGAAAAACAAATAGTTTAAAATAATTAGACTAGTGTCAGATGAAATATTCTTTTGGTCTCAGGGTTTGACAATGTCTGAGCCTCAATTAACTTTCATTTAGCCTAAAGGATTAAGAGGAAGAATATTTTTTAATTTAGAAACATATTATAACAAGCATTCTGAAAGTATTGCTGGGCAATACAATGTCCCTTACCAGCTTGAGCTATGAGAAAACACGCAAAATTTCCTTAAGTACATGTATGTGAATCAGATGAAGACGTATGGACAGTGACTTCTAATAATCCTGAAACTATGTTTGCAAGGGGTGCACAATAATAACCTGATCAGCTTGCTCTGTAGCTCATCATTATAAGCTCATATACCAATAAGATCACTTTGTAATAAAATGCTCCGCCGGGCGCAGCTTGATACGACCGCAGAGGTCGAACCTTGAACAGTTGGGGCAAGTATGGACACAACATTCAAGCTTGATACGGCACTGAATTTGGATTGTGAATAAATATTTGACACAGCATAGGTTTCTGACACAGAATTAATGTGGTCTAAGAACTTAAAAATTTTTAATTTACCTATTCAAACCATATCAGTATTATTTTCTTTTATATATAAATCAGAAATAACCAATTTAAAATGGAAAATTTTAAAGAAGTTTAATTTTGGACCCTTTGGACCTTAATGTAGACCAATTTGAAAACGGGACAAAAAATTAAGAATCTAAATATACGGTTAGATTCGGCATATCAAAGAACCCCAATAGTTCAATTTTTGATGAAATCAAATAAAGTTCAATTTTGGACCCTTTAAACCTCAATGTGGACCAATTTGATAACCGGGCCCAAATATCAATTTCTTGCTATTGCGCAATACTGTGCAATTGAAGATTTCTTGCTATTGCACAATACTGTGCAATTGAAGATTTCTTCCTATTGCGCAATACTGTGCAATTGAAAATTTCTTGCTATTGCACAATACTTATTATAATAATTTACACATCCTGTTTGGTGTGTATCTCTGGCCTTATCATTATTATTTGCTTTTATATATAAATCAGAAATTTAATAATAAAGTTTTTGGCAAATTTCCAATATACAAATCAAATAAAGTTCAATTTTGGACCCTCTAAACCTCAATGTGGACCAATTTGATAACCGGGCCAAATATCAAAAATCTAAATACATGGTTAGATTCAGCATATCGAAGAACCCCATACATTCAATTTTTGTTGAAATCAAAGTTTAATTTTGGACCCCGATTTGGACCAACTTGAAAACTGGGCCTATAATAAAAAAACTAAGTACATGTTTAGATTCAGCATATCAAAGAACCTCAAGAATTCAATTTTTGTTAAAATCAAACTAAGTTTAATTTTGGACCCTTTGGACCTTAATGTAGACCAATTTGAAAACTGGACCAAAAATTAAGAATCTAAATACACGGTTATATTAGGCATATCAAAGAACCCCAATAGTTAAATTTTCAATGAAATCAAACAAAGTTTAATTTTGGACCCTTTTGGCCCCTAATTCCTAAACTGTAGGGACCAAAACTCCCAAAATCAATCCCAACCTTCCTTTTGTGGTCATAAACCTTGTGTTTAAATTTCATAGATTTCTATTTACTTATACTAAAGTTATTGTGCAAAAACCAAGAAAAATGCTTATTTGGGCCCTTTTTTAGCCCCTAATTCCTAAACTGTTGGGACCAAAACTCCCAAAAACAATCCCAACCTTCCTTTTGTGGTCATAAACCTTGTGTTAAAATTTCATAGATTTCTATTTACTTATACTAGACTTATTGTGCGAAAACCAAGAAAAATGCTTACTGGGCCTTTTTTTGGCCCCTAATTCTTAAACTGTTGGGACCAAAACTCCCAAAATCAATCCCAACCTTCCTTTTGTGGTCATAAACCTTGTGTTTAAATTTCATAGATTTCTATTAACTTATACTAAAGTTATAGTGCGAAAACCAAATGTCTTCGGATAACGCTGGACGACGACGACGCCAACGTCATACCAATATACCACCGCAAAAATTTTGCGGTCGTATAAAAAGGTTTGTAAAAAAAGTCCAGAAAACTATTATTTTGACAATAATTCTTATTTCCAAGGGCAATAACTCTCACAATAATAATACGATCAGTGCTATTTTTATTTAACTTCTTCAAGATTCAATGCCAAAACTGAGATTCAAACTGCAAAAAAATCATCAGACCGGAGCGAAATTTGAAATTTATCTGCAAGTCCAAACAGCCATATCTTTCACATTTCTTGTCAAAACAAAAAATCTTGACAACATGCATATATATCTTCATAATGTGATCTAACATTCAATTAAGTTTCATGAGAAAAGTAGGAGGGTTTGTGGACAACGTTATTTCGGACAGACAGAAACTTCGTTTGCGGGGGGTGGGGGTATAAAAATGTGCGGAAAACTGATTTACAGGATGGACAGACGGAGTGCAAACCTAAAGTCCCCTTTGGCTTCACCGGTAGGAAACTAAAAACTCTTACTGGTTTTCCCCCAATGAACACAATGTTGTGACGGCTGGACGTTTGTTTGACTATATATACATGTACATGTGATTTTGTGCATTCTTTTTGACTTCATTCCATGTCCGTTTTTCCTCACATTAATGGCCATAGAGACTCTTCTGGCTCATTTGGTTGTTTTGACATTTGAAACTATCTTCAATGTTTTGGGCTTTTTGTTTCGTCTTTCAACATTTTTTACCTTCAGCACAATTTTTGTGCATCAAAATTTGTATCAGAGAATATGTGTTGATCAAGACAATAATGTAAAAAATGTTAAAGAAAACAAAGACAAAATATGTACATTGGACATAGACACTCCCACTTGCAAAGCTCTGTCAATAGTATATACATTACTTAGTGATACATATAATTTTCAACTCAGAAATGGTCTATCCTAAAATTTGTAAAACTTATTTTAAAAAATGTTAATGAACTTGTGCATATTTCATGCATCACAGAGTTGTAATATTTAATGTTATAAAATCTCATAGGAAGAGTTATCTCCCTTTTACATCGAAAATTCCATAGGCTGATTTTTTGTTTGTTTCTCTGGAAGGTATAATTGAACAAAATCAGGTAAGTTTAATTGTATCAGTTACAACTTACAATGTAGCTCATTGCATCTAGACAATTCACATTGATTTAAAGCACTGAAATTTCGAAAAATCCATTCCACTGACTGAAGTTTACCCTGCTTGCATGCCAGGTTTACATATAGGCTTCTAGTTCAAACTATGTTCCCACTGTATCACGCTATCTAAGTTATTTCAATGTAATTTTTATGCCATCTTGAAAATTAAGTACTGCGATTCAGTGAGACCCCATTATATAAGTTGACTCTGAGCTGGGACTATTATAAATATAGTTATAATAGTCCCAGCTCTGAACTTAACTGAAGTGAAACTACCTGCAAGATCTTTGTGGGGCTTGTAGGGTAGGATTCTATCTTTATAGCCCACCATATTTTGGTAATATTCCAAAACTTAAGACATCAATCTTGCATGGTTTAGCCATGATACACAACAATTAAAGAGATTTATAAAATATACTATCTGTGTCCATATCAGTCACTGAATTGGTACATCACTGTCTCCCAATGATAATCTATATTTATTTTAAATTCTTCAATAGTTTTAGAAGTAATTACATCAATTGGTAATTTATTCCGATCATTTATTATGCATTGTGAAAATTCATTGTCTCAAACAAAATGTTGTGTTACATCTAGACTTCGATAATTTACAATTTGTCCTAATAACAGTAAAAAATCTTTCGTACAGTATATCTTCAAATCCTTTTTATAACTGTTTGTATCATCACCACAATGCCCGGTCTGTGAGTTAGAATATCTTTAATCTTTCTTCATAGCACAAACTACTTCTCTTTGGAATTAATTTGATTGCTGTCATCTCCACTTTTTCAACAGAAATTATATCTTTTTTTAAATGTGGGATCCTACCAAATGGTGTTTCGATATTCCAAATGCGGTCGTATATAATTTAAAGAATGTAGATTGATCTTTAAAACTAAATGTCTGGTTTATCAAACCAAGAATACTATTGGCTTTATTTATTTTTCTTGAAATATGATGTGGAAAGTTAAGGTCCTTTCGAAAAATAATTCCAAGATCCTTTTCCTGTTCATTTTCAATGATATCTGTATCGTTCATTGTATAAAGATTTTCAGGATTATTTCTTCCAGAGTGGATGCGCTTGCACTTACTGACATTAAATTTCATGTCCCATAACTTTGACCAGTTCGAACTGATAATCACATCCATTTATGAATATCCAAGGGAGATAATTCATTGTGTCTACACAAAAGAGATGATCAAGATCATTCTGTAAGACATCAGAGTTAGAGACTTAGAAGTTGGTGCATAAATTTTGGTATCATCTGCCAAAATCTTTACTATACTCTCTACATCTGGTAAATCATTGATATATAAAATAAAAAGAATAGGTCCCAATACAATGCCTTGGGCCAGGTTGTTCAGTTAAAAGGTCTGAAACAGTGAAGGCATAAAATCTGGCTGTTTTCTTTTTTTTCATTAAAAATCTTATGGAATGTTAGCTGGAACTTTCTTGTTGCTTTTCAGTTATCATGCCGATTTTGACACGGTTTTATGAAATTTTCACGTGCTTCAAGAAAAAGGGGGAGGGTTGGATGTTCTTAAAATAATTAAATTATTTTTTTAAGGATTTTAAACTTATGTCGTGCATATAAAAATCCTGTTTAAATATTCAGTACATAGTCATACCACTATTAATTGTGCAATCTCAAACTAATGGGAGCGACCAACCATAGGCATGGTAAGTACGAAAGTTCATCATCATTCGGACGCTTGTAAGAATGGTTTTATTAAAGCGCAGAAAAGAGCAAAGCTGATATTGATCAATTTCGTCTGCACAATTTTCATAATTTTATCCAGTGAATTCTAAAAGTCTGTTTTTATATATACCACAAGTCTGTTTAGACCCTCCAAGGATCTGGGCCTGTGTCTTTGTCAGTAACAAGTGTCTTTTATTTGGACTTGGATGCAAGCACGACATTGATGCTTGAGATTGGGTACCTGTTGAGATACTGTTATTTGTTTTTTTCATTCAGCATCCACCAAATTTTTACGGAATCTTAAATTGCATTAGCTTCATTATTCTCTGTATGGCTTATTTTTTATGACGTTATTTTCTAATTGTTCAGTAATTTTATTAGTTCATTATAGTCGTTTGAATTTTAGTGATAAAAATATTTTAAAAAAATGAAAATTTAGTGATAAAAATATTAAAAAACAATGAAAAAAAATTGTAATATTAATATATTACAATTTTTTTTTCATTGTTTTTTAATATTATATATTACAATTTTTTTTTCATTGTTTTTTAATATTATATATTACAATTTTTTTTTCATTGTTTTTTAATATTTTTATCACTAAAATTCAAACGATTGTGATTATAGTTTCCAGGAACTCCACTCAAACCCTCATGAAAAGATTCATTTCCATTTCCCTTCTCATGCCATGTATGTTTTTTCTGTTTGTCCTGAAATGACCAATTAAAATTTAATTCCTTGTTTATAACAATACAATAGAGAATGGACACCTTGAATGTGTCAAAGAGACAATTAACAACCCTTGACCACATTCGAGGACAGTACATAAATATAAAATAGATAACAGGAAAAGTCAGCATGACATTATGATAGTAATTATGTAACATAAAATATTATCCTCAATGAAATATTGTCCGTCGCATTATGAAATAGTGTCCTTGGTCATGAAATTTTGTCACCTCCTTCTGGACAATATTTCACTATAAAATTCTGTCAATTACAATATTTCACAATGTAATAGTGTCTGCGGAAAATATTTTATATGAAATTTTGTCCGACAGACACTATGAAATACTGTCCATGAAAACATTTCTTAATTAAGAACAGTACACAAGCACAGCATGCAGATTTTTAAATCTTAACTGAAATTATTTTGTAAAGCAGTTATTTTATATTTCAAACTAATATTTATTTGAACATAAGCTAGATTCAAATGTGCATAGATACTTTACGAATTGCTAATATATTAAGGATGTACGTCGTCCTCCACTTTCTATATGACAAAGATACATCACTCTTTCCAATTTATCTTCATGAATTACAAATTTATTTGTAACATCATTAAATTGTTTTCTTGTCAAATCTTTTGAAATAAATTTCATTATTTTGTAAACAAATGAATTAGCCTTTCTTCTGATAGTATTCATCTGTGAAATATTGTCTATATACAGACAAAATTCCACGATGAAAATTTGTCCTTCTCTAGACATTTTTTCATAGATGAGGACAATATTTCATGATACATAGTCATGAAATATTGTCTTGGTGGACAATATTTCATAGGACAATATTTTGCTTTACAATAAATGAATGTCATCCCACTCCCCTACTACCCCCTATTTTTTAAGGTATACATATATACATATATAAATTTTATTTTTGTAACTATGTTGTATGTAAATAGCAGTGATATAGACAAATTACTGGTATACACGCCGGTTTACAAGAAGACATTCTGCCAAAAACATTGACTTCATGAAATATGATTTGTTTTTTGTGTGATATGACATTTTCAACATATTTCACAATTTGTATAAATCTAATGGTCATATAAATAAATTATATACTTGCAGATAATTTATTCCAAGGGAGATAACCTTACTTAAATGGAAGTCTTCTAAATCTTAATTCTCATTGACAATGGACATGATCGATAACAATTTTTAGTAAAAAAACGAAGTGGGAGACTTATAGATTTTGATTTGCGATTTTTATCGAACCTTTTTTTTTCTTCCTCTCCGATTTTGTTTGTTCGAGTTCTCAATAACTGTCAGAGATATAATAATAATAATAATAATAATAAATTCGTTATTTAAAGAGTTTAAACACAGTTAGTTACAATAACTAATCTTCCCTGAGGCCCTCATATACAATACAAAATAGTAGAAATAATAGTAAGAGAAAACAAGTAAACATAAAACAGATGTTTACACATAGTCAGTTCACAATCATATTGTGTACCATTAGAACAAATAAAACAGTTACAGATTACATGTGGTAAAAGATATTATAAAAATTAAAATAGTAACAATCATTTCAAAACTTAATGGGACTGCCTCAAGTACTTTTTGATAATTTGCTTTAAAGAAAAAGTGTTTTGAACTTTACACATTTCATACTTTAGTCTGTTCCATAATACTGGTCCAGAATAAGCAAAAGATTTCTTAAACAGCTCGGTTTTTTGTTTAGGAACTATCAAATTACCTTGAGTAACACCCCATAAAGAATAAGGATTATTGACTGATATAAGTTGAAACTTTTGAACTAGGTACTCTGGTGATTCTTTCTGTATACATTTATATAGTAGTAAATATTTTTGGTATTTGATTCTATTTCAACTGTCATCCATCCAAGGTCTTCAACTAAGGGGGCTGATGGGGATAAAGGGTCTGCATCAAGAATTAATCTTGCTGCTCTTTTTTTAAGTTTTAATATTCTTGTTATTCCTTCATTCTTACATTCTCCCCAAACAATACAGCAGTAATCGATAAGGGGAAGAATAAACCCATTATAATATGCTTTCCTGGCATTAATATCTAAAAATTTCTTTATTTTAGAAAGAATATATTCTTGGTGAAATGCTAGATATGGATCTGAGATTTTCAATGATGAAAGATCGATGTTTCTAGATGTGCCTAATACTAGTCATTTTTTGATGGGGGTCACTGAGACGTATAATGAGTTCAAAGAGGCTAGGGGTTTACTATAGGACCCTATGGGGAAATTTTTTTTTCATTGAAAAAATCTACGAGAATGACCAATAACCATCTCATATCATATATTTTATTATACACCGTTGCAACACCTATTAAATGACTTATACCTCGTTCCTCTAGGGGGGTCACCCCCACCCCCAAAGTCAATAATTTTGAAAAATTTCATATGCAATTAAAATCCATAGCTTTAAATCATATATTTTATTATTCTCCGTAACAAGACGCATTAAATGACATATACTTCATTCTTTCAGTAGGGTGATCCTTACCTCCATAAATCAATAATGTCCAATTATCTCATAAACCATTAAAATCCCCACCCCTAAACCATATATTTACTTATTCTCCAAGGTAAGACGCACCAAATGACACATACCTCGCTTTCCCAGGGGCTTATCACCACACCCATCAAATCAATAATGTTCCGTTATCATAAACCGTTAAAATCCCCACCCCTAAACCATATATTTTCTTATTCCCCAAGGTAAGACGCACCAAATGACACATACCTCGCTTCCCTAGGGGGTTATAACCATTTCCATCAAATCAATAATGTTCAATTATCTCATAAACCGTTAAAATCCCCACCCCTTAACCATACATTTTATTATTCCCCATGGTAGGACGCACCAAATGACATATACCTGGCTTCCCCAGGGGGTTATCACCACTTCCATCAAATCAATAAAGTTCAATTATCTCATAAATCATTAAAATCCCCACCCCTAAGCCATACATTTTCTTTATTCCCCATGGTAAGATGCACCAAATGACACATACCTTGCTTCACCAGGGGGTTATCAACACTCCCATCAACTCAATAATGTTCAATCATCTCATGAATTTTCTACAGTCAAGCGCAACGGCATAATATCGTCACTGAGAGCAATGCATATAAACTATACCATGGTTCCCCTTTAAATGATACATACCTCATTACTCAATGGGCGGCATTCTCGCCTCCTTAAACCAATAATCTTGAATTATATAAAATAAAAAATCTGTAAGAAACCTGACACCTAAACCATATATTTTCTTATTCCCCATGACGAAACGTATGAACTGATATATACTTCATTAACCCAAGGGTTTATCCCCAACCTCTCAAATCATTAGTCTTTAATTATCTCTTAAACCATTGAAATCGCCCCAAAATCATATATTTTCTTTGTCCCCATGATAAGACAAACAGATTGATAAAAACCCAACATCCCCACCAAAAGGTGGTGGGGGGGGGGGGGGGGGGGGTCATCCTTGCCTCTCAAATCAATAATTTTTAATTATTTCAAAATCCATAGAAATGTTTATCCCTTTAATACGTTTTAATATGCAATGTTCAAATCTCATAAACCATTTAATTCTATACCCCATAACCACGTTTATTTCTAATTGTCTATAAGGAGACGCAATAAATGAGTTTACAAATTGCCCAGGGAATGGGGTTATTCCCTCGTGAAAAATCAACAAAAGACATTGACATCCTTGAACATTTTTATTCTTTGTGAAAACCTCAGATATCCTCAGAGTTCATGTCCCACCCCTTTAAACACTGATGTATCATCAGTGTTTCTAAATAGCTTCAAAACTGCTGGTCGGGATAATCATTATGCCAATGACAAGACCTAGTGAATGCACAATTGGTATGGTTTGCGGGGATAATTTAATATTCCCGGAAGATAATAAATTGTTATATATCATAATATTTTATGCTAAACTGTATTGGTCTAACTTTTTTATCTGATTTTTATGGAGCTTGTTTAGTATGTTCCTTGCTGGAAAAGGAAAAAAATCACTTCCGATCCGTTTTTGTCTATATCTGTACTCTAATTTTTGAAACTTTGTAATTCTTCATCAGATTTGATGAATTTTTAAAATGATTCCTCATGAAAAAACCCTAAAAAAGTTACTCCAGATTTTTTTTTTTTTTTGTATCTTTCACCGTTTCCAAAATAAAAGGGTCAAACCATGATAACCTCATTGATCCTTACCACATATCCTTACATTTTTATATGTATATTGAATTTTGCCTCACCCTTACGCAAATAAATGAAAGAGAAAAATCCTGTTGTTATTGATCCCAGTGGGTAAAAGATCGACAAGGTCACTTACTAAGAGAAGAAATTTTGTTTCAGGATGATATCTATCAAAAGATGACACTGATTTCGTTCTGTGATTTCGCGGGTGTGTTAGTATTAGCATAATTTTTAAAACTTTAAACTCGTCCATCTCAAATTTAAATGTAAATACTGTATATTTTTGTTAATCAGTTAAATTCATTTTTGCAGGGTATTGCTCCTGGCAAAGGATCATGACTGTCCAGTTGGTTTTTTTTCTTTTTTATAGGTGTTCTTGTTTCAAAAAGAAATTAAGAGTTGTCTTTCTTTATAGATAGATTTAATTTTATTGGGTGAATATGTAACTCAGATATTTTTTATTATTGATGTGGTGTTTTATCTTTTAATTATTTTATTTTCTATCCTTACATATTATATATTGTGTAGAATTAATATAATACTGATACAAGGAAGACATCAATGTATCACACATAATATGTAATAATAGATATTCTTTCATTTGCTTAATTATGAATTAAAAAAAATTTCTTGTTGTGTTTGCAATCATTTCATATAAATATGATTCAAACTTGATGTTGGAGGCAGGTAAGAAGTATTTTTTATTATTTAATTTTTATGTAATGAAACCGAATTCATTTTAGTACACCATACAATAAAATCAGTTGTCGTTAACGGTTTAGTAATATTGGGATAAATCTCTGTCAATGCAGCATGTCGACAAGCAAAAGTTGATCAAATGGGACATTGTATGATTGTAAAAAATCACGATTTTCAAGTTACCTCTCCATTTAGTATGCATAAACTTTATACGAACAGTTTCCCAATTTCGGTCTCTGAAAAACGAATAATTTATTGAATACAATGTAAAGCATTCGAGATATCAGTTACTTTGTTTGGCTGACTTCGTAACAGTTCACTGTTACAAATTATTACTTGTTAATGTTGAAAGTGAAGCTTGCTAATTAAAAAAGTTCAACATTTATTATACAAATTTTTGATGTTGGCCTTTACAGTGTATCTAAAATTCTTATAAAGATACAAAATTATCATCCTAGTTTCTGATGTTCACCTAACATAATATGGGTTTGTATTTAAAAGAACTTAAAAAGGTACAAAATTGATTGATCATTCAAATTAGAAATGATGAAATTTTAAAATCTCAATGGCTAACATTAAGTTTTGAAAGATATGATTACTGACTCTTAATTTATAGAACTAAATGTCGCTGATACATAGAATTTAATAGAATCTTGGTTATTTTTGTGAATTATCTCCCCTTTTTGACATATTGTAACTGTGAAATATGTTTCACAAGAAAGGGGTAAGGAAGGATATGCTGGATAAACTCTAAATACCAAATTCACATTTGAAAAAGTTCAAGCAAAAGAACAACACTTTTATTGCTGTTCTTCAACTTTAAATAGCAATCTTGAGGGCTTCAAAAAAAATCTCTCACCTCATTGAAATTTCAAGATGGTACCTAGGAGGGGTTTTCGTGAAATTATAGATCTGCTAAATGTTGATCAAGTAAATTATATTGTGTAATTTGTGCAATCGATGTTTTAATATATATATATATATATATATATAATTACAAACAACAGGCAAAAAAATTTACGAAATATTGTTATACTTCTGGATCTAAAAGAAAAATAAAAATTATGATGAAATTTTAAAAAAGGAAAAACTAAATATTTCCACATATTTATTTCAGGAATATGGAGGGAATACAACATGAAAACTTTATAATTGGAACAGAAAAAAGGAAACATAACAATAACAATGACTTAAATGAATTTCTTGAATCATTTGATAAGTGGCAAAATACAACAGAAGCTTTAATGAAGGAAAAATCTGATTTACTGGAGAGAATTGATTCTTTGCTGCATGATAAGCAAAAACTGGTAACTAAAAATGAAGAACTTTTGAATCAGAATTCTGAACTGCAAGCAGTATTGGATTCTGCACATAAAAGTTTGCACAGAATCTGTGACGTTGAGGAGGATAATAGAGAACTAAGAAGTCAATGTGAAGATTTAACAACAAAGATTGGTGATTTGAACAGTATAATGGAAGAAAAACAAAAACAACATTCACAAGAATTGAATGAAATTCAAAAGGAAAATGAAAATGAAAAGAGTGAATTGAAGAGGTCATTTAATACTGCAATGGAAAAGGAGAAAGCTAATTATGAAAGACAAATACAAAATAAACATTCTGAAATTCTGGATTTAAAGGAAAAATTAGAATCAGCTGCTAAAGACAATGAAACTGAAATTGTAAGAATTTCCATGGAATATGAAAATAAAATGACTAAATTGAGACAAAAAATTCAAAGTTCAGCCTCACATGGCTCATCATCTAATCAGGAAATATTTCGTATGAAATTACAACATATGAAAAATGAGTATGAAAGAGAAGTGAGATTATTGAAAGAAAAAATATCAGAGCTAGAAGAGAAAGTTATCTCGCCACCAGGTCCAAATAGGATGACATTTACTTCAAACAAGAAGAGAAGATATTGAAACGTATAAATATACATTCAGAGACATTTGATAAGTTATTGTGTCAGATTTAATTATATCACATATTTTGTTATACATGCATAAAGTTTGCCTCAAGTTAAGGATGAATAAGGGAAGCCCGGTTACACTAAACTCCAAGCAATAAATGACTACCTTAAACTGACTTTGAAAAATGGCTAACTTTGGCCCATTTAATCCCTTTCATCTCTGCAATGACAAAAGTTACACAAAAATGCCTGGAGTAACTTCTACAATTTTTTTAGTTTTTAATTGTAGTGCTTGTATTGTTTTGGTCTTGTCTTTGTTGTTCTCCGGAGTTAGTCAGTTTTTCGATTTTCCCTTCCTTCAAATATCCCTTTGGTATTAAAAATCATCAAATTCGGATAAGAAATTCGAAAATTAAGGCATGTCCCTTTTTCGGCCTCTAATATCTCTTAAACAGTAAAAGTGTGAAAAGCAGGTTGGGCATAATTTTATCGATTTTCGTCAAGGAACTGTATAAACAAAAAATCATCAAAAAGGGACAAATATTTAAAAAGTTACATTAAAATTATCAAAAATCCTTCAATAACCCCCTCCCCCCTCAAAAAAAAAGAAAGGGCCTGAGATTTCCCAAAATCAATCCAAACCTGTATTTCTTATGGGGGACCACTGTGGTAAAAAATTATACGGATATATTCGATAGAACAAAAGTAATTGAGCGTCAACCTAACTGTTTACAAATGACGACAAGGACAGGCTCATACCACAATATGTCCGCAAAAATTTGCTGACGTATAAAAACAAATAAAACAGAGAAAAAAATTTTTTTTTGATGGCACTATATATTTCCATAAATAGAGCCTCATCTGTGTAATAACCCAAACTATATTGCAGTTTAAGTTCAAATAAAAGAACAGTGTTCTAATGTCCCCCATCACATGGCACTTCCTTTAGTGGACAAAGTTAAACTGAAATTTGAAATTGATCTACATACCATCAAAATCTTCCATATGAATTTCATCTCTTCCATATAAATTTCATCAAAAACTGCAAATAAATGTACGCATGAGAGCATTACAATGAAATTTTAGCAAAATTTCAAAGTTCAAAGGGAAATAATTCCACAAAAAATCATGTTACCGCAATCGAATTTGAACTTGAACTAGATACCATCAAAACAAGTCTTCCATATGAATTTCATCAAAATCCTCAAATAGATGTAGGCATGAGAGCGTTTATAAGGCAATTATAGCAAAATTTCAAAGTATTCCGCTAAAAATCATGTTATCACACTTGAATCTGAACTTGATCTAGATACCATTAAAACACATCTTCCATATGAATTTCATCAAAATCCACAAATGTAAGCACGAGAGCACTTACAAGGAAATTTTTACAAAATTCCAAAGTTCAAAGGGCAATAACTCAGCCAAAAATCTATATATTAATTACATTTATATAAATATGAAAGGGAAATATAGCTTTCTTAATTTGGTCTCTGTCATCTATTAAAATGACTAAAAATCCTGTGTTACGGTACTTGAATTCAAACTTGATCAAACTTCATAAAAACACATCTTCCATACAAGTTTCATCCAAATCCTAAATAAATAAATGAAGGCATGATAGTGCTTACAATGGGGACGGACATCATTTCTATGTCGTGTATCGGTGGGGGACAATTATGTTAAAATGCCAAGATAAAGTGACAGGAAAAGACATCTAAGATCAAGCTTTAATCAGCTATGTATGATGGAGAAACTCTAGTATTTTCAAGGAGGAGTTCCCAGAAGAACTGCCATTTAATCAAACAGACTGTCAATTTTCCATTGTAAAGAAGACTCTATCATCATTATTTCTATAAGTATAATAATTGTTTTAAAATATACATTTACTGTCTAACTTACCTTCCTTGGACAATGATGAATAATCTTCGGAATAAGGTCTTGTTAGATTAAGTTCAGTGCTGGAAATTGTGTTTCATATGCACTGACAGCCACAAATTTGAGTTTTGTTGCTTTAAGATTAAAACTAATAAACAGGATACTGCTTTAATTCTTTTAATAAGAGCATGAAAATAAAATCACAACATTCTGAAAACAATTCATTGATTCTATCACCATGAATTTAATTTAAACAAAAAACATACCCATTAAACAACAGCAATGAAAGCTTTCTTAATTTGGTCTCTGTCATCTATTAAAATGACTAAAAATCATGTGTGCCACCACCAAGAAACTGATGAATTTTCCATAATTTAAATCAACTTTTTTCCATTTAAAAGAACAATTTTATGTGCGGCAAATAAGATTTTAGGTAATACAGTTGATGGACAATATGAAAATTTCCAATTATCAACAATTTCAAGTACATGTATGACCAAGTATCCTAACCATATATAAATAAAGCAGAAAAAGTAAATGTGAAAAAAATGTCTGAGATTTTTAAATGCTTACATACATAATAATACAAATTCCATCTAATTACAAAAATTTAAAGTGGAGATAGGCATGACCTTTGCTACTGAGGCCTTGAAATATTTCAGGAGCTCCATAAATATTTAATGATATCTTTAATTTGAACTGTGGATTTTTTATGCAGTTTATAACTTTTTAAGGATATCCTAAATTGAAATTGATGACCATAATTAAAAAAATGTGTATCCCATATCGTAAATTCCATTATGGAGGTAGTGAAATTAAAATACCAGTATAGCAGTCCAAAAATACTTCAGGTCATGAAATTGAATTTAGGTACATTAATATTTGAGAACCCTTTAAAATAAAATTTGACATATTTATAATTTTTTGTTTTGTAATATCAGAATATGTCAATCGTATTTATTTATACTAATAATTGCATTTAAATGTAATCAAAAGGTAACTTTTATGTCATCAAACATTTACATACATGGAATAAATTCAGTGAGATTCATAGTTTTGAGTGAATAGAAATTAAAGGAGATTGGGTATATGGTGATGACAAAACAACTCCGAAACGGAATCGAAGTGGAGAACTACTTTGCCAAATGAATGGATGAGGGATATGGTCACAATTTGAATCATAATGAAAAAATTCATTCCACTGTTAAATGTTTAGGAGTCCACAGTAACTGGGGCAAGGGCTACTTGTGGAACTACCAGTATTGTGAAACTATAGCCTTTTTGTGGAGAGTGCAGTTTATACTGCTAATTTTTCTTACTTCCTTGTTTACATCTACTGGTCTATAATTTACCAAATTGACCGGCTGAAAGCTATATACATGTATACCAGGTACCTGGACTAACTTAAATTCTATTACAAATTTATATATATAAGAAAAAATTATAACAACAAGTTGTTTTACAAAACGTGCATAAATATCTTTTATATACACAATATAAATACAGTATAAAACAACAAAAATATAACAAGATAAAAAATATTTTGCATTTAATTTTCAATGTACATTGTGCATAAAGTTTTGAGGTATCTCCAAAAAATGGATGTGTCCAATATAAGAAAATTAAAAAATTTCTTTACACAAGAATATAACTTATAAATTCCTAGATCCTCTTTTAAAATTGAGGAAAAAAATGACAGCTAAAACCTTTGCCACTGAATAAGTAACAGTTAATATATAATAACAACAACAATATTATAAAGTTATTATGCATTGATTATAATTTCTGTTTAGATGGTAATGGTATCAGGAGATATCCTTCACAAATCTCTCTCTCTGAAGTTAACCATGATCCCAGTTTTAGCCCTCATAACAACTTCAAGGAATTGCTGCACATCATGATCTGGATCAAGGGAGATAACAAATCTGTAAACAGTTAATTATCAACTATTACAAATCTATAACTCTCCCACTTATATTTGAGATTAAATTATAGAATAGAGAATGGAAACGGGGAATGTGTCAAAGAGACAAAAACCCGACCAAAGAGCATAAAACAGATCAAGGCTACCAATGGGTATTCAATATACTATAACTTTTCATACATATTCTAAATTGATTCAATCTTTTTTAAATTAAAGAAGTGAGTAAAATGTGGACAAGAACCCAATAATAAAATTGTTTCATGGAATCCATCAATATTTGGATAAGGAGGAGTTGCAGGGGAGGGTGTGTACCAAGTTGTGGATCCGGAGGGGGGTGTAGAATGTGTATCCCCCCCCCCCCACCCCCACTTTTGATTGCCAAAAATTATTTTTTTATTGATATATATGGTATTTTAGTATAAAATCCTAAAAAAAGTTCATTTTTAAATTTTACGCCCCCCATTTCAAAAATCCTGGATCCGCCCCTGGTACCCCTTAATTAGTATTAAGTCCTACCAATGGAGAAACATTAACCAATGAAACAGATGAAGAGTATCTTTGTTATTACAGCTGACCATGTAGAAAAGTTTGAGTTGTCTCCCATATAACAACTGATGAAGAAAAATCAATGTAAAAGAGATAACTTGTTACATCACAAGATGTTATAATAACTTGCCATGTAGAAATGTTAACCTGGGACTGTTGGAGTTGTCTCCTATATGACAAATATATTACAAACCAGGGTGTAAAAGAGATGACTATGTTATTACAGCTCAGAATGTCAAAATTATAACCTAGAAATGTTGGAGTTATCTCTCTTAGTACATTAAATTATATTTTCTCATGGAAATTATTCTGATGAAATGGTGCACTGAAGACTCCTTGAAGGTTTCATGGAATTAGTTGTGGATAGAAAAAATTTGATGCTGACTGAAGATGCAGACATTGACAACACAAATTACAGATAATGATCCCTATCAGGGATCGCGCTGGCATTCAAAAACTTATTGCCAAAAAAATCACCAAAGCATCATTTTTGTCGCCAGTTTCCAAATTTGTTCACCAAGTCACCCGTTTTAATTTAATGACAGTTCACTTTCATCTGAAATTACCTTTATTTTGATGGCAAGCCTAATAAAATATTGATTGTTCCACATGTGTTTGTTGATGTTAAACCGGAAGTGACATTACAATTTGGAAATTTTATGATATAATGTTTTTAAACACCTTTAAAGGTGTTAAAAAGCATGCATATTTAATTTCATGACTAATAAAATTACCTAATAAAAATTTGGATAATATAAATATTACTTAGTGTATAAATTCAATTGTCTTCATAGGGGTCAATCAATTGAGCAGCCAAGTGTAAACGATCTCAGCACATGCGACTTATGTGTTTGTTTACTGTTGAAACACCTGTGTTTATTAGCCTGATGTAAACTGTTCAGTTATCATATATAATTATATAATACTTACAAATGATGTTTCTTAGTCACCATTTTAAAATGTTTCCACATAAGTGAAAATATTGAAAAATTCTGTCGCCAGATTGAATAAACAAGAGTGGACACACTACATGTCTCGCCTGAGTATGCACATGGACATAGAATAATAATTATCTGATACCCGACAGTTTGCAAGTCAAAGGAAGATGTGTTAAAAGAAATTGAGGTCAAGGTCAAAAGGCAGGTGTCATACCGACATGTATCCACTAAGAATTATCTATTGACCAAATATGGTGGGTCTTGGTATTAAAGTTGCTGAGAAATGGACCTAAATTCGAAAAAGTGACAAAGTCACTCAAGCATGCAATTGAAGTCAAAGTCCAGAGACTGGTGTCAGACTTGCATGTACCCACAAAGAACTATCTATAGACCAAACACTGATGGGTCTAGATATTACAGTTGCTGAAAAAAGGCTTTAATGAAGCATGAAATTGAGGTCACGGTCAAGGTCCAGAGACAAGTGTCAAACTGGCATGTACCCACCAAGAACTATCAACAGACCAAATACAGTGGGTCTAGGTATTACAGTTTCTGGAAAATGGACTTAAATATGAAAAAGTGACAAAGTCATTCAAGCATGAAATTGAGGTCAAGGTCCCAAACCAGATGTCAGACTGACATGTACCCACCAAGAACTATCTATTGACCAAATATGGTGGGTTGGGTATTCTAGTTTCTGAGTAATGGACTTAACCACGAAAAAGTGACAAAGTCACTCGAGCATGAAATTGAGGTCAAGGTCCCAAACCAGGTGTCAGACTGGCATGTACTCATAAAGAACTATCTATAGACCAAATATGGTTGGCCTAGGTATTACAGTTGCTGAGAAATGGATTTAGCGACGAAACTTGGACGCAGATTTTAAATTCATGTTTATGAAGTCAGTGAACCATGAAAATGACGTCAGGGTCACAAGACAAGTATACATATAGACATGTAGGTATTACATGAGCAAAGTTATTAAAGTTTTTAAAAAAGTTTCACCGCCACCACAGCCGCAGGAAAGTAATACCTATATCTCGCCTCCATGACTTTTCGTTGCAGGCGAGACAAAATCGCATTTGGCGACATTGGCGAAGCCCAACGCAGTCCCTGCATATTAATCAACACTGCTAAGTAGATGATTAGATGATAAACAATAGCTTTCACCACTCGGTATACACCCAAGGACGAAGGTTTTCAAAATTCCAAAATTCAATATTCAGTTAACTTTTGTCCTTTTTTCTGTACAAATGTATTCGGTTGAAAAACAATCCGTACCATTATGTAAAATGACAAAAGTCTTAGACAAAAATGAATTTACCTCTTCACTATTCTGGCTATCAGTACTTTTTCTTCATTCTGAGCAAAGTTAAGTCCAATGCAATTCCTACAAAATTAAATTCATTTCTAAGTTAAATGTGTCCCGTAGTGGAAGCCATTTGGATTTCAGATCGACCATGTAAGGATCATTCCTTCAATATAACAATTCAATTGCTTTTGTAGTTTCAGAGAGAATGGTAAAAGGTTATTATAAATTCCTAAATAAGAAAATCTGAGGAAAAATTGAAGGCAGGTGATAATTTTTCATATGTCATCCTTGTGTTTGAAGCCTACTCTTATACAGAGAGTGACCTTCTTTTTGTGGTATACTCTGCCCACCAGAGTGATATGAAATATTAATTACTACCTGTTACCTTCGTCTAAACCAATAAAAATACAGGATTTACATGAAGTATAATAATTGATATTCTATCATGTCACCTAATAATGTCAAATGCATAGTATTAGCTTACTTTTACTTAAAATTATCAAAACATTAGATATTTGACGTAATTTAACACTTGAGGAAGTGTGTCATGATGATTTGTCTACTATCAGGAGACAAGACCTATCTAAGGTAGATTACTCCTACAAGTGTGATAAATTTGTACAGTGTAATGATAATAAATAAGCCTTATTTCATATATGAGACATTTACAAGGGGGAGACAACTCATTTATTACCTTGGTCCAGCAGAAAATGGAGTAAAACTATAAGGATCCATTTGATGATGTTTGTCATCTTCAAATCTTTCAGGCCTAAATTCCTGAAAAGAAAATGACAAATTATTTGAAGATTCCTACAATACCCATAAGGAAAACAAGAGTGGACACACTACATGTCTCACCTGAGTATGCACATGGACACAGAAAAATGATTATCTGATACCCGACATTTTGTAAGTCAAAGGAAAATGTGTTAAAAGAAATTGAGGTCAAGGTCAAAAGGCAGGTATCATACCCGACAAGCATCCACTAAGAACTATCTATGAACCAAATATGGTGGGTCTAGGTATTAAAGTTGCTGAGAAATGGACCTAATCTCGAAAATGTGACAAAGTCACTCAAGCATGCAAATGAGGTCAAGCTCCAGAGACAGGTGTCAGGCTTGTATGTACCCATTAAGAACTATCTATAGACCAAACACGGATGGGTCTAGGTATTACAGTTGCTTAAAAAAGGACTTAATCAAGAAACTTGGATGAAAGTCCCTCAAGCATGCAATTGAGGTCAAGGTCCTGAGACAAGTGTCAGACTGGCATTTACCCACCAAGAACAATCAATTAACCAAATACAGTAGGTCTAGGTATTACAGATGTTGAAAAATGGACTTAATCAAGAAACTTGGATGGAAGTCACTCAACCATGAAATTGTGGTCAAGGTCCAGAGACAAGTGTCAGATTGGCATGTACCCATCAAGAACTATCAATAGACCAAATACAGTGGGTATAGGTATTACAGTTTCTGAGAAATGGACTTAACACGAAAATGTGACAAAGTCACTCAAGCATGCAAATGAGGTCAAGCTCCAGAGACAGGTGTCAGGCTTGTATGTACCCATTAAGAACTATCTATAGACCAAACACGGATGGGTCTAGGTATTACAGTTGCTTAAAAAAGGACTTAATCAAGAAACTTGGATGAAAGTCCCTCAAGCATGCAATTGAGGTCAAGGTCCTGAGACAAGTGTCAGACTGGCATTTACCCACCAAGAACAATCAATTAACCAAATACAGTAGGTCTAGGTATTACAGATGTTGGAAAATGGACTTAATCAAGAAACTTGGATGGAAGTCACTCAACCATGAAATTGCGGTCAAGGTCCATAGACAAGTGTCAGACTGGCATGTACCCATCAAGAACTATCAATAGACCAAATACAGTGGGTATAGGTATTACAGTTTCTGAGAAATGGACTTAACACGAAAAAGTGACAAAGTCACTCAAGCATGAAATTGAGGTCAAGGTCCCAAACCAATTTTCAAACTGACATGTACCCACCAAGAACTATCTATTGACCAAATATGTTGGGTTTAGGTAATCTAGTTGCTGAGAAATGGACTTAACCATGAAAAAGTGAAAAAGTCACTTAAGCATGAAATTGAGGCCAAGGTCCCAAGCCAGTAGTCAGATTGGCATGTACCCACCAAGAACTATCTATAGACCAAATATGGTAGGGGTAGGTATTACAGTTTCTGAGAAATGGACTTAACCATGAAAATGTGATGCAGGTCATTCAAGCAAGAAAATTGAGGTCAAGGTCAAAAGACAGGTCTCAGACTGGCATGTACAAACCAAGAACTATCTATTGACTAATTACGGTATTACAGTTTCTGAGAGATGGACTTAACCACGAAAAATTGACAAAGCCACTCGAGCATGAAATTGAGGTCAAGGAAAGTAATACCTATATCTCACCTCCACGACTTTTCGTTGCAGGCGAGACAAAAAACAAGAGGCTGTCGAATGACAGCAAACCGGATTTTCCTGCATGGAAATGATGTTTGCAAATCTGGATTCCCAAACAGGATGAAGTAAAGAAATATAAATGAATTTTTGTAGGGTTTTGTAGGGTTCAGAAATGGAAAGGCAAAAATCAATCTTTATAGTAAGTGACAAATATTGGAATTTTTTAGAGTATATAAGTACACACACATTTGTTAAGCAGGGGTTGGTAGGCAGAAATCATGAAGTCAATAATGAAAGAAATACGCCAATGAGATTATAACCTTATTTTATATGAATCCAAAGAATCTTGTGGTCACTCCAATAACTTTCCAGATTCCCACTTTCAAACAGTTGTTGTCTTGTAATATATGTATGGTCGATGGAAGAATGATAGTCTGTGGTTTCATCGTAATGAGCTTGGCCTAAATCAAGTGCATGCATTGTAATTTCAAGTTTTTTCAACTGCTCATTTTGTTTGAACTGGTCAATATTGATATCTCCAAGAAGAACTGTGGAATAATTGGGTGTCATGACAGAACATATTGTATCACAAATGTTGTAACTTGACAACAACAAATGACCTTTGCATGGAAACGACGACTTGAACTGCATTTTTTCAATTTTTTAGAACCATAACTCCTGAACGGTGAAAGTGAAAATCGTCAATATCGGAACGGTGAAAGTGGAAATCGTCAATATCAAACTTGACCTCCATTTTGTCATCAGTAACAACATATTAAAATTTGAAAAGTTTGGTTGAACAGTTCATAAGTTATCACACAGACACCACTGGGAAAGCCATTTTTCAATCTTTCAAGAACCATAACTCTTGAACGGTGAAAGTGAAAATTGTCAATATCGAACTTGACCTCCATTTTGTCATCAGTAACAATATATTAAAATTTGAAAAGCTTTGGTTGAACAGTTCATAAGTTATCACACGGACACCACTGGGAAAGCCATTTTTCAATCTTTCAAGAACCATAACTCCTGAACGTTGAAAGTGAAAATCGTCAATATCACACTTGACCTCCATTTTGTCATCAGTAACAACATATTAAAATTTGAAAAGCTTTGGTTGAACAGTTCATAAGTTATCACACGGACACCACTGGGAAAGCCATTTTTAAATCTTTCAAGAACCATAACTCCTGAACGGTGAAAGTGAAAATCGTCAATATCACACTTGACCTCCATTTTGTCATCAGTAACAACATATTAAAATTTGAAAAGCTTTGGTTGAACAGTTCATAAGTTATCACACGGACACCACTGGGAAAGCCATTTTTAAATCTTTCAAGAACCATAACTCCTGAACGGTGAAAGTGAAAATCGTCAATATCGAACTTGACCTCCATTTTTTCATCAGTAACAACATATTAAAATTTGAAAAGCTTTGGTTGAACAGTTCATAAGTTATCACACGGACACCACTGGAAAAGCCATTTTTCAATCTTTCAAGAACCATAACTCCTGAACGGTGAAAGTGAAAATCGTTAATATCGAACTTGACCTCCATTTTGTCATCAGTAACAACATATTAAAATTTGAAAAGCTTTGGTTGAACAGTTCATAAGTTATCACGGACACCACTGGGAAAGCCATTTTTCAATCTTTCAAGAACCATAACTCCTGAACGGTGAAAGTGAAAATCGTCAATATCGAACTTGACCTCTATTTTGTCATCAGTAACAACATATTAAAATTTGAAAAGCTTTGGTTGAACAATTTTTTAAGTTATTGCACGGACACTGTTTGGCAGCCGCCCGCCCGCCCGCCCACCCGGCCGCCCGCCGTACATCACCAAATTTATAACCGATATTTTCTGATGAAAATCCGGTTAACCAGGACAAGTTTAGTATAAGAGGGTGATGTTTCGGCCCTTCTAAGTTAGTTCCTAGTTGAAGAATAAATTTAATTTTTCAGCAATTCAAAAATAGTTGATTATTACCCTAATATTTTAATTTTTTTTTTAATTTTTTTCATTCAGGATTTTACACTTTTAATACACTTTACAATTATTACACTCATCCCTACCATACACACTTTTAATGTTTTACTAACTGCTTACTAACTTACTTTTGGATGTTCCAATGCAGTTAGATGTCATTGATAATGTATGTATAAATATCTCATACTGTAGGAAATCAGGACACACTTTTATATTGCAAGAAACATTTAAAACAAATTTTGTACAATTATGAACACTTCAGAAATTCTTTCTTATTGCTCAACACCTCTCCTTTTATCTAAAAAAAAACCTCACACTTGACAGTATTGGATTCATCACATAAAAAGTACAATTCTAACAAAATTCAAATCTATATAGTGGTACATGTTAGGCAAACTTGACTGGTATAATGAACCTCTGACAGACAACTAGTACTAACCGTAGGATTGTCCCAAACATCTGGATGATTATGACTGTGGTACATCAACATATCTACCATAATTCCAGTAGGTATCTCTTTACCATCAATAATGATGGGTTCATCCAATGTTCGGTTGACAACAGGTACAGGTGTATGTAATCTCATCACCTCCTTCAGGAAACAGGATAGATATTTCATCTTTGCAACATCTTCACTGAAAAGTAAAAAAGAAATAGAATTTTTTATCTAGAGTAGAGACGGGGATGTTTGGTTACCAATAACTTTTATCTAGAGTAGAGAGGGGTGAGGTTCTGTTACCAATAACACCAGTTTAGCCACAAACTTTTTCAGTTTATGTAATAAGTCAGCCTATCCTCACTCTTTTGTGTTTATGTTATCTGCATGTATTTCTTAACGTAATGTAAACATATTTTTGGCTGGTTTAGATTTATTGGAGTATAGGCCAAATTCAACACAATGGCATTTTCATGTCCACCAGTTTTTTTTTTTTTTTTGTGTTTAAGATAGACAAAGAACTCGGAGAAAAAACCACTGCACTTTGACAGGACGGCTGGTAATACTTATCAATTAAGACTGGAGTCATACACACACCTTGCTACATGCAAGTTAAGATATAAAATAACCACCTCAGCACTGACTGACTAGTACTTAATTTCAGACAAACTTAACATACATTAGTATCCTGAACTATTCTTTTATACAAGTCAAACAGATTCACACATTAGTGGCAGTGAAATATAGAGAAATCTCAAACACTGTCTCTGGACCTCGACCTCAATTTCATGGTTGAGTGACTTCCATCCAATTTTCTCAAACACCGATTTTTCCAAAAATTCTGACAAAGCCTGCAGAGTAAGAGACAACTGAAATACTACACTAGGGTTTTGAGATATTCTATATTTTGAACTTTTTATAATATTTAATTCTTTTTATTACCCATTCTTTTAGAAATATTTGTGTTGCATTTTAAAATTTGGATCAAAGATTTGCATGAAAATTTTTTAAACAGGAATAAAAAAACATGTTGCCACATACTGAAGGCCACATAATCACCACCTGATGAAATCAATCACTGATAGTTCTGTGGATATTGTCTCACTGATTATTTCCATTTTTCCTCAGATTTTCTTTTTTAGGAATTTATAATAACCTTTTACCATTCTGTCGGATCTATCAGCTGTAGTTTCATTCACATACATACGCCATATCTCTGAATTTTTTATATGTACCTATCTATATATAATTTATCTCCCATAACTTCTCTGACTTCGTTGTAAAGCTTTTCTTGCATATCTTTGTGTTTTCCTAAACTATATACACTCCAGCTGAGAACACTAGCTGTGGTATCATGTCCTGTAATGAACAAAGACACTAAACTATATACATTCCAGCTGAGAACACTAGCTGTGGTATTATGTCCTGTAATGAACAAAGACGCTAAACTATATACATTCCAGCTGAGAACACTAGCTGTGGTATTATGTCCTGTAATGAACAAAGACGCTAAACTATATACACTCCAGCTGAGAACACTAGCTGTGGAATCATGTCCTGTAATGAACAAAGACATTAAACTATATACACTCCAGCTGAGAACACTAGCTGTGGAATCATGTCCTGTAATGAACAAAGACATTAAACTATATACATTCCAGCTGAGAACACTAGCTGTGGTATCATGTCCTGTAATGAACAGACACTAAACTATATACACTCCAGCTGAGAACACTAGCTGTGGAATCATGTCCTGTAATGAACAAAGACATTAAACTATATACACTCCAGCTGAGAACACTAGCTGTGGAATCATGTCCTGTAATGAACAAAGACATTAAACTATATACATTCCAGCTGAGAACACTAGCTGTGGTATCATGTCCTGTAATGAACAAAGACATTAAACTATATACACTCCAGCTGAGAACACTAGCTGTGGTATCATGTCCTGTAATGAACAAAGACACTAAACTATATACACTCCAGCTGAGAACACTAGCTGTGGCATCATGTCCTGTAATGAACAAAGACATTAAACTATATACATTCCAGCTGAGAACACTAGCTGTTGTATCATGTCCTGTAATGAACAAAGACATTAAACTATATACATTCCAGCTGAGAACACAAGCTTTGGCATCATGTCCTGTAATGAACAAAGACACTAAACTATATACACTCCAGCTGAGAACACTAGCTGTGGTATCATGTCCTGTAATGAACAAAGACATTAAACTATATACATTCCAGCTGAGAACACTAGCTGTGGTATCATGTCCTGTTATGAACAAAGACATTAAACTATATACACTCCAGCTGAGAACACTAGCTGTGGAATCATGTCCTGTAATGAACAAAGACACTAAACTATATACACTCCAGCTGAGAACACTAGCTGTGGTATCATGTCCTGTAATGAACAAAGACACTAAACTATATACACTCCAGCTGAGAACACTAGCTGTGGTATCATGTCCTGTAATGAACAAAGACACTAAACTATATACACTCCAGCTGAGAACACTAGCTGTTGTATCATGTCCTCTAGCAAAGTCAAAGTGCTGGAAATCATTGCTGGAAAGATTCCAACTGCAGTTGTGTATAATTTCAAATGGAATTTTATTCCCAACAACAGATGATAACTCATTACTCCATTACACGTGAATCGAACAAAGGGTAAACAATCAAAATGGCTGAAAGTTCAAAATATGGATGGAAATGTGTCAAACAATAAGTTTTAATGTATTTGGGATAATACAAGTATGTTATACATAGAGAAAAGATTATGAATTCATTCTTGCTTTTCAAATTTAAACTCCAAAAAATCCATCTTCCAAGTTTATCTAGATAAACAATTATGTAAATCATGCACGTGGCGTTTTTTCTATACATTGCCAATGCGCATGTATGGGGATTCCCCAAGTTATTTTTGGGTTCCCGAAATAACTTTATAAATTTCACCGTCAATACTTTGAAATTGTGATATACATAATTATCAATAGAAATTAAAGGAGAGGTTTGACAGATTTATTTATAATAAACAATTCAAATGAGTAACTTAATTGTCTACAGCACGTTTCTCGGACCGGAATGTAAACATGTACAATGGCTGAAAGTTTAAAACATGAATAATTTGAAAGGGTCAATTCTAAAAGAATAAATATTCGTTAAAATTTATAAAAGCAATATAATCGATAATCTCTAAAATAAAACTATGAATGTAAAGCCTTCTATATCTGTATATGCTCTCAGTGAAAATGTAATGGGAATCTGTATCTTCATAGATTTGTTTTGATAAATTCATCCGCCAAGCTTCATGTCTTTGAAATAATGTTCGGGTATCCATTTTAATTCCTTGGTAATTTCAGTAAACAATAAAGTTTATGTCAGTGAAAAATATTATTTCAGATATTTTGAACAAGAAAGTACTCGTAATTTAAAAAATGCTCTTTGACATCATGTCCTTTTAATTAAACTTTATATTGTTTAGCAGTGGATTGTAACTTGCTGAATACGACTTAACCCCAAGATATTAACCAATTTTTGCCAGTCAATATCATCCTTACATTTTTATATATACAAAGCATTGCATCCACTTATTTTGTGACCTGACATACAAAGAAAAATTACCAGCAAAGAGAAATGTGTCCACTTCATTGCGTATCTCCTTATCTGTTAAACCAACATCATTGTCATCTTTTGCTGTTAACAATATATCCAAGAAATCCAAATGTCTCTTTTTCTCCGTTTCTTTGTTTTCTTCCTTAAAAACAAATCATGTATAAATTCTACAGTCATATGAGAATGATAGGATATTCAGTATGAAATTGTATTACATTGATCACATTACATCATAAATGTGTAGTCATCACAATTCACATAAGAAACAAAGGCTCCTAAAATTCAACAAACATCACCCCACAGTTTAAAATAGTTTATAATCGACACCCTCATAAAAGTCTCAAAAAAGATCTGATGAAATGTTCAGTTATTGATCTATATCAACTAGCCCTTCAATTTTTTTTTTAAATATTTCCATTTCCATTAATAAAAAACACAGATATATATATAGAATATGTTTACATTATTTTGGAATATGAAAATTATTTGGACTAAGCTTAGATATGGGTTGAAATGTGAGGCTTGCTGAGCTTTTCTCACCTGTTTTGTTCCAAGTTTGAAATAAGAGACAATGTACATATATTCTGTTTATCCTGCAACATAAAATCTGTTAAAAATTGCTGTAAAATTCCAAGGTTATGTAGTGAGACGTCACAGTAAAAGTGATATTTAGTCAGTGACTGCATATATTAAGATGTTTTAGATATTTTCTATGCATTTTAATACGTATTTTTATATAGTCAATGACTCTGGGAGTCAATAACTAATTTGCTTTAAATCTGAGATAATAAAATAACTGGAAATTATAAAATTTTAAGACTAAAAAATCAAAGTGCAGTATAGACTATTACAACCCTGGTTATCGTGGCTAATCAAATCAAAGTCCAAGAAGCATTTCCAATACTAAATATTCTATCCATATCTCACATCCTTTTATTTTCATATTTGTACAATAAATACTCACTAGTTCTTTCCTGCGCTTTGCGATAATATCATTTGAAAATTTGTGAACATAGTCGGTTAGCCTGTAGAATTCTCTACCATCTGTTGTGAAGTATTTGTAAACAAAGTCGATGTACTGTAATATGTGACTATGAACATAAAAAGACTCAAAAGTAAACTTTTGTTATCAAAGTCAATTAATAATCAATTTATTGACCACACCTCAAAAATCATCCTAATATTTTTCTTTTTTGGAATTTTCCTCCAAAACTATATCCATTTTTACATTGTAAAACATCACTATTCACTAATTTTTATACCATTTTTTGTATATTCTATTAGCCAAATAAGCTGCGTCAGAGTGTGGCAAAAAATATTATTTAAGAAACATTTCTTTTCTAAATGGTTTTAATTAGTAAATCCAGGGATTTGTTAATCAAAAGAAACAATCTTAAACTGCAAAAATTATAAGTACTTACAAACTTCTTTCATTGATAAGATAGCCAAGTCTGTTTACTGCTGTGACATAAGGATGACTTTCACTAAAAAATACATTTCTGCAATTTCATAACATTATTATTAAAATGTAAATCAGAAGAGTAATGCATATACAAACAGGAAAATAAAACCAGATAAATTTCTCTTTTGACTAAACTCCAATGAATTACCAATGAAAATTAGTGAAGTGACACTGCAAGCATGATTTTCCATGTTCACCGTACTTCATCACACTAATAACCAGAGATCTCTGTTGGAATATGGTTAAAAACTATTGAAATTAAACTTTTTGGCAAGAATGAATTTTGGCTTACCGATTTATTATCAATCCTTGTCCGTGTCAAGATCAATGGGATATTGTCCTATTTACATATATTACTAAATAGAAATATCAATAAGAATGAACATTTATCTGGTGTTCTATGGGAGATAACTCTGATATAATAATTGGTAAGAAACATGAGAGAGAAATCTTTACATGCTGTGAACTTTTATTATGTGGTTATTGAATTGTATTGTCATTGGTTATAGTCTTTCTATCTGGATCTTATTTCAAAAATATATTAGAATTTGAATTTATATATTGATTAATAATGCTTAACTATAATGCATCTTTCTATAATAGATATCAGAAATGTTTTATAGAATGAGAGAGACCAAAATACTGTAAAATTTAGAATTCAATGTGATGTTTTTTTATTTAATGAGAAAAATGTGACGGATGAGCAGCATATTAATAAGAACCATAAAATAGTTATCTCCCTTAAGCAACTTGCCTAATAAAATTTGAACCTATGGACAAAAGTGTGACATTTAGATTTATCTCCCTTGAATTCCTTGAGAGATAACTTAATAAGTTTCTCATTTCAACTTGCATTATTCATTTTTCTTATTACATATTTCAAAGCAACTTGCTTGCATTTTTGTTGATTTTATGATTTGCAAAAATAAATGTGTGCAATAATCTCCAAATTTCAGCAGATCTTACCCAACAAGCTGAACATCTCCTTTATAACCTAATGAACATTGCAGTCAGCAGATCTTACCCAACAGGCTGAACATCTCCTTTATAACCTAAAGAACATTTCAGTCAGCTGATCTTACCCGACAAGCTGAACATCTCCTTTATAACCTAATGAACATTGCAGTCAGCTGATCTTACCCAACAAGCTGAACATCTCCTTTATAACCTAATGAACATTGCAGTCAGCATATCTTACCCGACAAGCTGGACATCTCCTTTATAACCTAAAGAACATTTCAGTCAGCTGATCTTACCCGACAAGCTGAACATCTCCTTTATACCCTAATGAACATTGCAGTCAGCAGATCTTACCCAACAAGCTGAACATCTCCTTTATAACCTAAAGAACATTTCAGTCAGCAGATCTTACCCGACAAGCTGAACATCTCCTTTATAACCTAATGAACATTGCAGTAAGCTGATCTTACCTGACAAGCTGAACATCTCCTTTATAACCTAATGAACATTTCAGTCAGCAGATCTTACCTGACAAGCTGGACATCTCCTTTATAATCTAAAGAACATTGCAGTCAGCAGATCTCACCCAACAAGCTGGTCATCTCCTTTATAACCTAATGAACATTGCAGTCAGCAGATCTTACCCGACAAGCTGGACTTCTCCTTTATAACCTAATGAACATTGCAGTCAGCTGATCTTACCCAACAAGCTGGACATCTCCTTTATAACCTAAAGAACATTGCAGTCAGCTGATCTTACCTGACAAGCTGGACATCTCCTTTATAACATAAAAAACATCTCGGTCAGCTGATCTTACCCAACAAGCTGAACATCTCCTTTATAACATAAAGAACATTGCAGTCAGCAGATCTTACCCAACAAGCTGGACATCTCCTTAATAACCTAATGAACATTGCAGTCAGCTGATCTTACCCAACAAGCTGGACATCTCCTTTATAACATAAAGAACATTTCAGTCAGCTGATCTTACCTGACAAGCTGAACATCTCCTTTATAACCTAATGAACATTACAGTAAGCTGATCTTACCTGACAAGCTGAACATCTCCTTTATAACCTAATGAACATTTCAGTCAGCAGATCTTACCTGACAAGCTGGACATCTCCTTTATAACCTAAAGAACATTTCAGTCAGCTGATCTTACCTGACAAGCTGAACATCTCCTTTATAACCTAATGAACATTTCAGTCAGCAGATCTTACCTGACAAGCTGAACATCTCCTTTATAACCTAAAGAACATTTCAGTCAGCAGATCTTACCCGACAAGCTGAACATCTCCTTTATAACCTAATGAACATTGCAGTAAGCTGATCTTACCCGACAAGCTGAACATCTCCTTTATAACCTAAAGAACATTGCAGTAAGCTGATCTTACCTGACAAGCTGGACATCTCCTTTATAACCTAATGAACATTTCAGTCAGCAGATCTTACCTGACAAGCTGAACATCTCCTTTATAACCTAAAGAACATTTCAGTCAGCAGATCTTACCTGACAAGCTGAACATCTCCTTTATAACCTAATGAACATTGCAGTAAGCTGATCTTACCCAACAAGCTGGACATCTCCTTTATAACCTAATGAACATTTCCGTCAGCAGATCTTACCTGACAAGCTGAACATCTCCTTTATAACCTAAAGAACATTTCAGTCAGCAGATCTTACCTGACAAGCTGAACATCTCCTTTATAACCTAATGAACATTGCAGTAAGCTGATCTTACCCGACAAGCTGAACATCTCCTTTATAACCTAAAGAACATTTCAGTCAGCAGATCTTACCCGACAAGCTGAACATCTCCTTTATAACCTAATGAACATTGCAGTAAGCTGATCTTACCCGACAAGCTGAATATCTCCTTTATAACCTAAAGAACATTTCAGTTAGCAGATCTTACCCAACAAGCTGAACATCTCCTTTATAACCTAATGAACATTGCAGTCAGCAGATCTTACCCAACAAGCTGAACATCTCCTTTATAACCTAAAGAACATTTCAGTCAGCAGATCTTACCCAACAAGCTGGACATCTCCTTTACCACCTAAAGAACATTGCAGTCAGCTGATCTTACCTGACAAGCTGAACATCTCCTTTATAACCTAATGAACATTACAGTAAGCTGATCTTACCTGACAAGCTGAACATCTCCTTTATAACCTAATGAACATTTCAGTCAGCAGATCTTACCTGACAAGCTGGACATCTCCTTTATAACCTAAAGAACATTTCAGTCAGCTGATCTTACCTGACAAGCTGAACATCTCCTTTATAACCTAATGAACATTTCAGTCAGCAGATCTTACCTGACAAGCTGAACATCTCCTTTATAACCTAAAGAACATTTCAGTCAGCAGATCTTACCCGACAAGCTGAACATCTCCTTTATAACCTAATGAACATTGCAGTAAGCTGATCTTACCCAACAAGCTGAACATCTCCTTTATAACCTAAAGAACATTGCAGTAAGCTGATTTTACCTGACAAGCTGGACATCTCCTTTATAACCTAATGAACATTTCAGTCAGCAGATCTTACCTGACAAGCTGAACATCTCCTTTATAACCTAAAGAACATTTCAGTCAGCAGATCTTACCTGACAAGCTGAACATCTCCTTTATAACCTAATGAACATTGCAGTAAGCTGATCTTACCCGACAAGCTGGACATCTCCTTTATAACCTAATGAACATTTCCGTCAGCAGATCTTACCTGACAAGCTGAACATCTCCTTTATAACCTAAAGAACATTTCAGTCAGCAGATCTTACCTGACAAGCTGAACATCTCCTTTATAACCTAATGAACATTGCAGTAAGCTGATCTTACCCGACAAGCTGAACATCTCCTTTATAACCTAAAGAACATTTCAGTCAGCAGATCTTACCCGACAAGCTGAACATCTCCTTTATAACCTAATGAACATTGCAGTAAGCTGATCTTACCCGACAAGCTGAATATCTC
Source organism: Mytilisepta virgata (assembly GCA_028015205.1). NCBI lineage: Eukaryota > Metazoa > Mollusca > Bivalvia > Mytilida > Mytilidae > Mytilisepta > Mytilisepta virgata. The sequence continues at coordinate 2,457,226 of CM051520.1, read as the reverse complement.
CTTTATAACCTAAAGAACATTTCAGTCAGCAGATCTTACCCAACAAGCTGAACATCTCCTTTATAACCTAATGAACATTGCAGTCAGCAGATCTTACCCAACAAGCTGAACATCTCCTTTATAACCTAAAGAACATTTCAGTCAGCAGATCTTACCCAACAAGCTGGACATCTCCTTTATAACCTAAAGAACATTGCAGTCAGCTGATCTTACCCGACAAGCTGAACATCTCCTTTAGGACATTTCAGTCAGCAGATCTTACCTGACAAGCTGAACATCTCCTTTATAACCTAAAGAACATTGCAGTCAGCTAATCTTACCTGACAAGCTGGACATCTCCTTTATAACCTAATGAACATTGCAGTCAGCTGATCTTACCTGACAAGCTGGACATCTCCTTTATAACCTAATGAACATTGCAGTCAGCAGATCTTACCCAACAAGCTGAACATCTCCTTTATAACCTAAAGAACATTTCAGTCAGCAGATCTTACCCAACAAGCTGGACATCTCCTTTATAACTTAAGAACATTTCAGTCAGCAGATCTTACCCAACAAGCTGGACATCTCCTTTATAACCTAAAGAACATTGCAGTCAGCTGATCTTACCTGACAAGCTGGACATCTCCTTTATAACCTAATGAACATTGCAGTCAGCAGATCTTACCCGACAAGCTGGACATCTCCTTTATAACCTAAAGAACATTGCAGTCAGCAGATCTTACCCGACAAGCTGAACATCTCCTTTATAACCTAAAGAACATTTCAGTCAGCAGATCTTACCCGACAAGCTGAACATCTCCTTTATAACCTAAAGAACATTTCAGTCAGCAGATCTTACCCGACAAGCTGAACATCTCCTTTATAACCTAAAGAACATTTCAGTCAGCAGATCTTACCTGACAAGCTGAACATCTCCTTTATAACCTAAAGAACATTGCAGTCAGCTGATCTTACCTGACAAGCTGGACATCTCCTTTATAACCTAATGAACATTGCAGTCAGCAGATCTTACCCAACAAGCTGGACATCTCCTTTATAACCTAATGAACATTGCAGTCAGCAGATCTTACCCAACAAGCTGAACATCTCCTTTATAACCTAAAGAACATTTCAGTCAGCAGATCTTACCCAACAAGCTGGACATTTCCTTTATAACCTAAAGAACATTTCAGTCAGCAGATCTTACCCAACAAGCTGGACATCTCCTTTATAACCTAAAGAACATTGCAGTCAGCTGATCTTACCTGACAAGCTGGACATCTCCTTTATAACCTAATGAACATTGCAGTCAGCAGATCTTACCCGACAAGCTGGACATCTCCTTTATAACCTAAAGAACATTGCAGTCAGCAGATCTTACCCGACAAGCTGAACATCTCCTTTATAACCTAAAGAACATTTCAGTCAGCAGATCTTACCCGACAAGCTGAACATCTCCTTTATAACCTAAAGAACATTTCAGTCAGCAGATCTTACCCAACAAGCTGGACATCTCCTTTATAACCTAATGAACATTGCAGTCAGCAGATCTTACCCAACAAGCTGAACATCTCCTTTATAACCTAAAGAACATTGCAGTCAGCTGATCTTACCTGACAAGCTGGACATCTCCTTTATAACCTAAAGAACATTTCAGTCAGCAGATCTTACCCAACAAGCTGGTCATCTCCTTTATAACCTAATGAACATTGCAGCCAGCAGATCTTACCCAACAAGCTGAACATCTCCTTTATAACCTAATGAACATTGCAGAAGAGTGTCTAATGTGGCCATGCTTGCTGGTTTGAAAATATTTAAATATCTGCCATCTTTGCTTCCATTAGCCAGCTTAGTCTAAAAAAAATCAATAAAAACAAGAATTCTCAGGCAAGATTAAGTTATTATTTTTTTGTGTTTTACACCAGTTTCCTAGGGTAAAAAATGTTTTCATGAAGTTGAACTTCAGGACAGTTTGGATATAAGTTTAACTACAATGAATAGAAATCTACCAGACTAAGATAATATGAGTTAGTACTAGACTAGTCAGAGCCTTATGATGAATTATTTCTAATTAGCCTGTTTTGTTGTTTCTCTATCACTATATATACCTGACTGTTGAAGTGATAAGACCTATTTTCCATGGCTCCTGCTCGTTAAGAAAAATGGAACTTCTTCTGATTACTAGACATGAATATAGAGGATTTCATTGATGTTTTATGATGAAATATAGACAATGGAATTAAATTCAACATTTTTAAGGAATTTATCAAGTACTTTTTTAATGAGGAATTTTCAGGTTTTGAAAATGAAGGATATGAAGAGTATTTAGAAAGTTGTGAACTATATACTGTGGAAGACTGCACAGACAGGACACTATCTTATGTTGTTAAATTCCAAAATGGGAAAATTTATTCAGTTTTTGAAAATATTTTGTTTATGAACTACAGTAAAAGTGAATTTGTGGACAAAGGAGCAAATGGATTACAATACACATATCTTTATGAAGGTGAGAAAGTTGTTTTACATTTACATTCATCAACTGAAACTTTCCATGTCCAGAGTAAAGGTTGTTCGAAATGGTTTAAAGAATTTTTCGTTGTCTTTGGAAAACAATTACATGATGAGGTTAAATATCATATTAACACACAAAACATTGACAACTCTAACCAAAGTGCTGTGTGTAATTTCAAACAGATGTCAACCCCTGCTGATTTAGATACATCAGAAACAGACTTGAAACAATTCTTACATCAGCAATTAACCTTATCAGAGACTGTTATTACATCTACACCAATTAGAAATGATGTGTCCCATATGGATTTCAATTCCGATTTAACTGTGAGAGAAGAAATAGATTATCTGAAAGATCAAATAACTACTCTGGTCACCATGATGAACAAGACAACATCTGTTTCAAATCAACCTGTACAAACAACTGTTGCTACAAACACCATAGCTACCCAAACAGATAATATGTATATACCTCTAAAACCAAAGACAGTAAGCAGGCATACTGAAATAACAATAGGTCACAAATCAGTAGCTACACAGATCTACCCTAAGACAAAGGATTTGGCAATCCAAGCAACTTGTAACTCCTCAGAACAATCAACTGAGCTGCTGGTCCAAGAGAATAAAGTTGACAATTTACCCAATAATGAAGTCCACCCCTCAAGTGTAAAACCATTACCCACTAAAATAAAGAAAAAGACAATTACCACAAACAATACCCTGTTAATTGGTAGCTCTTTATTAAAGGGTATCAAAATTAGAGGTCTCAGAAACACAAGTGTATGTACAAACAGAGGTGCCGACATAAACCGTTTGATACACACTATTGAAAGAATGGACATCTCTTCGTATAAGAATGTAGTACTTCACATTGGTGGCAATGACCTCAGCAATGGAGATTCACTCAATACAATTAAGGAAAACTATGAGAGTCTACTATACTTAGTGAGAGACAAAACTGGGGCCAACACTTCTATTATGGTATCAAGCATACCTCCCCGATATGGGCTTGATGTCAAACATTTAAATGAAATGCTGAAATATCTTTGTGAAGTGTACAATTTACAATTCATCAATCATTATCATACTTTTTATGACAAAAATGGCCATCTAAAGTATCAACTCTTTCATAATGATGGAATCCACTTGTCAAGGAGAGGGACATCAATTTTCTTATGGAATATACATGAGTATGTGGATATAATGAAAAATGATAAACAATCAAATTGGTGCAGTTTCTGTGGAGAGTCAGGACATAATGATAAAAAATGTAGACATGGACAGCCAATTAAATGTTTCTCGTGTGACTTATATGGACAAGAAAAGTATTGTTCTTTATACTCACAGTAGGAAAATGGCAAAGAAGACTTAGCCCTAGCCTTTCAAAATTTGGAATCTGCCCAACACTTTGAATTTAGTACATCAAATTCATTTATCTTATCTGTTCATATTGTGATAACTACCCATGTACTTGTAATATTTCTTCTACAAATTATTCAGCAGGGGAATTAAAAGGAAACAAACCAGTAAAGATTTCAGTCAATAATGAGGTAATTGATAAAACTGTTATCAGATCAGATATTCCTGATAGTAAAAATGACCAAAATAATGCCTCCTCCTTGCCATCTTCCTATCAGATTAACTCAAATGTAGATGTGCATGCAACTATGCTGTATAATTACCCTGAGGCCAATACACTTAAGATGTGTTTGACAATGTTATTTTCATATTTAATACTATGTCTTGCTAGTTTACATGAAATACAAATGCAAACACCTTTTCTCAAACAGACTAATGAAAATCCATTGAATGTATATGATTTCAACAGCTCAAAGGGCATCAAATTATGTTGTCATAATGTTAATAGGATAAGCAATAAGTTTGATGAAGTCAAATATAATCTCATGTTTTCAGAAAATCCCCCAGATGTTCTAGGCTGTTGTGAAACATTTCTTAATGATTGTACTTCTGATAATGAAATTGAAGTTAAAAATTACATTTTGAATAGAAAAGATAGAAAACATTGTGAGGGTGGTGGATGGATTGTATACATTTCAGAAAATCTTCCTTTTGAGAGGAAACTCAATTTAGAACTATCAGACATTGAAACTATGTGGTTTGAAGTTAAACCAAATTATAGGAAATCTTTCTTACTTTGTTATGTTTATCGCCCACCACAATCACTAGTTAACTGGTTTGATCTTTTTGAAAATGAAATATCAAATGCTTTGGGCATAAATTCAGATATTATTTTGGCTGGAGATTTCAATCTAGATGTCTTATGCCCACAAAAAATGCCAAAAGTGTGGTTTAATTTGATGGAAATGTATAACCTCCATCAAATAATCAATGAACCAACAAGAATTACTGACAGTTCCAAAACACTGATAGATCATATTTATGTTACTAATGTTGAAACTGTTCGAGAGTCACATGTAGTAAAATATTCAATTAGTGATCACTATCCTGTGGGTATGACAAGAAAAGAATCAATATATCACAAAAAACATATCCATACAACTATCTCTTACAGAAATTTCAATAAATTTGATGAAAATGCTTTTTTAGATGATCTGTCAAAAGCACCATTTCATACAGTAGAATATGAGAATGACCCATCACTTTGTATTCAACTGTGGTATGATATATTGAATAAGGTCCTAGATAAGCATGCACCTGTGGTTTCTAAAAGGGTGAAAAAAGATGTGCAACCTGAATGGTACAACAAAGAAATAATGCAGGCAAGAAAAATGCGAGATAAATACCACAGCTTAGGTTTATGGGGGGAATACAAATTTTGGAGGAATAGAACCAATCAAATAATTAATGACTCGAAGCAAAAATATTATAGTAATATGGTTAAAGAAAATAAAGATACAAAAACCATGTGGAAATGTTTACATAGTTTGAATCCTTCAAATCCTGTCAAACCATCTCAGCTCCAGGCAGAAAATTCTGAGAAAACTTCAGATCCACACAAAATATGCAATATATTTAATGAATATTTTACAACATGTGTTCAAAAGCTTAGGGATGAGAGTTGTTCTCCAGACTCTAATTTTGATAGATTATTGGAATTTATGGGACAAAAAGTATCAAACAGTGAAAAGTTTGCCATTCCACCAGTAAAGATTGGAGACCTACTGGTGGAAATGAACAAGCTAAACCTAAATAAATCAGCTGGATCTGACAATATTGGGCCAAGGGTAATTAAACTATGTGCACCATTTATTGTCTCATCCCTGACTTATATTTTTAACAGAATGATTGATACAGGTATTTTTCCTGATATTTTGAAGAATGCTTTGGTATCACCAATTCACAAAGGCGGAGAGCGCTTTCTTGCAACAAATTATAGACCAATATCTGTATTACCTTCAATTTCTAAACTTATTGAAAAACATATTGCCAAACATTTGTATAAATTTTTGTTGAAATTTAATCTTCTCCATCCTGCCCAATCAGGATTTAGACCAGGACATTCTTGTCAGACTGCCCTTATTAATATTGTTGATAAATGGCTACAAGCTATGAATGATGGAGAGTTTAATATTGCAATTCTGCTTGATTTAAAGAAGGCTTTTGATGTGGTAGATCATGAAATTTTGATCAGGAAACTTGAATTTTATGGATGTAATAAAAATACTATTGTTTTCTTCAGATCTTATTTATTTAGTAGAACCCAGCAAGTCAAGCTTGGTAATATTAAGTCCAATAAACTACATGTAAAATATGGAGTTCCCCAAGGCTCGATATTAGGGCCTCTGTTATTCATTTTGTACATAAATGATTTACCCTTGTACATTAAAAACTGTTCAATTGACATGTATGCTGATGATTCCACTGTACATATATCTGGTAGAGATACTAATGTGTTATATTCTCAAGTTCAAGATGATTTGTTGTATATAAAAGAGTGGTGTACAAACAATAATATGTTTATCAATTGTAATAAGACAAAATGTATGATTGTTGGTACCAGACAAAAACTTGCTTCTCTTCCAGATTTACCAATTTTTTCTATTAATTTCGAAGATTTGCAATATTCAAGCTGCGAAAAGTTGCTGGGTGTAATGATAGATAATAATCTAAATTGGCGAAGTCAAATTGATCAGATTTGTTCAAAAATTTCAAGCCGTATTTACCTTTTCTTAAAGATCAAACAATTTTTGAATACTGAATCAAGAAAATTATTTTACACTGGATATATTCTTCCACTTATAGATTATTGTTGTATTGTTTGGGGAAGTTGCAATACTGATAGTGTAAATCGTCTTCAAAAGCTACAAAAGAGAGCAGCAAGAATAATTTTAGATGCTGAACAACTTGCACCCTCAATTCCTTTATTTAAAAAGCTAGGATGGATGAAAATTGAACATAGAATTTTGTACCACAAGTGTCTTTTAATTTTTAAATGTCTAAGAAATGAAGCACCTAGCTATCTTAGTGAAAAAATATCACTTGTGTCAGAAAGTAATCCGTACCAACTAAGAAATGTTGTAAATGGAGATCTAATGGTACCTAAAGCAAGCACAGAGCTATTTAAAAAATCATTCATTTACTCTGGTCCTTGTGCATGGAATGGTCTTCCACAATCAATATGGAACACACAAAGTTTAATTGTTTTTAAGGAAAAGTTGAAATGTCATTTTATCAATCTATTAAATGATTAATATAAAGCAATGTCAGATGTAACAAATTATGTAATGATTTTTTACTGGCTATATCTCTACAATTGTAATGTACAATTCCTTTTTTTGTTATTATGTTTGCATATGTACATGTTATATTCATTGTATCATTATGGTTTATATCTAGTCGAGGGCCTCAGGGAAGATTATTTTGTAGTATCTGTGTTACCCTCTATAAATAAAGCATTATTATTATTATTATTATTATAACAAGCAACACAGTGGGCATTTTACAAGAGGCAGGAACTGCTTGCCTATCTGGACCACCGGAGTTCACCAATATTTTATTGATGCTGCTCATCACTTTTTAGTTTTTTGTGTTGTGTTTCTATCCTTCATTTTTCCTCATATCTCATGTCTCTGTCTATAGAATTATGATTGATTTACTCAATTTTGACCTCAAGTTACATGTAGTTATTAAAGGCATAGCAATATCAGTATTGAAAGCTGGGGCATAGAGAATAACACTGCCCTTCAATATTAAAGGCATAGCTATATCAGTATTGAAAGCAGGGGCATAGAGAATAACACTGCCCTTCAATATTAAAGCTAAAAATACCAACACAACTTGACTTGAAATTGGCTCAAAACTTATTATCTATGTCATAATGTTGATTTACGTAGACAACTTATAAAAACTTTAATTTTTACAAGCCTTACTCAGGTCATATTGTTTTCAGATAAGTGAATTTACTCATGATTAAGTCTCTAATCTCCTTAATAAAAATAAGTTTCGAAATGATTTTGCACTGATCTCATCTGTTTTCTTTTTATACAACTTTTACATGAAATTGACAATAATTCTTTACTCTCAGGGGCAACAGAAACATAAAAGTTTTACCACTAGTATCTACAGTATCCTCAAATATTATTTTTTAATAACATTACTAACTACCAACAGAGAAGTACTTATCAATATCAGAAACATTTACCAGGAAAACATCTGCAACTTCGTTGTATATCTTATAATAGCCAGTCAAAATACTAAAGTGGAAAGCTGGTGTCAACAATCGACGATTTCTCTCCCATTTTGGTCCATTGGATATAAGTAAGCTGTGGCCTATAAAAACCAACAGAACACAGTGTTACAATAAATACATCCGTCCTAAGTAAACTATTTATTTACTTTTTTATTCAATATAAAATACAGATACAGATACAGACAACTTTATTGGCCAATCAAGGTGCCCATTGATGGGCAGATTAATCACAATACAATACAATGTTCCACCCAAAAAATATGAATGTCTGATTTCAGGGGTTTGTAGGATAGAACATGAATACAAAACCCTGATGAAGGACCATTGCTCCAAAGTGAAGATGCAACTGGTCAAGTACACTCATAAAAGCAGATTAATATGTAAAAGTTTATGCAAGGAAGGTTTCATGGACTTGAAACTTTGGCCAAAGGTTTATAAATTTTTTACAAGCATACAGACCTAATATGCTTAATAATTTCTGGTAAAATTTCAAGATTTACTAAAGTCTATTCCCCTTTTTAGACTGAGTTTATAACGGGTACATACCTAACCAAGGAATGAGGAAAGGATAACCAGGTCCTATCATAGTTTTAGGTGCGTTTGTCCTCATTACCATTTTTAAAGTATCTGGATGTGCTAGGGCTACAACTGGAAAAAATCTGAATATCCAGAATACATACAATTTATGTCGACCCTTTTGTATGTATTCTTCATGCATTCTCAATAAAAATGAACTAAAATCTTCAATCTGAAAAAAAAAATATTATTACATTTTATATGATGTTAATTATAGCACAGAATCCATTGCAACTCAAAATACTACAGTACTGATCATGTATAGAAATAACTTGAATCCATCGTCAACAGTGATTGGGGTCAAACACATTTTTACATCTGTAAAGTTCAAATTAAAACCTGAGAGTATTGTTATCATTAGTATGTTATTTAGGATCTTCAGTTAAAGCTAGGTGCAACACTGAGTGGAAACATTGATTGTACATATTATATCTGGTACCCAAATTGTCTATAAATAGGTGATAAATATTTTTTAACCCTGTTTTTAAATAACGTCAAAAAAACAGCTCTGCCTGGCATTAGTTGAACATCTTGTGTTATTACAAATCAATCAGTTAAAAAGTCCTGTGAATAAAATACTAAATTATAATCTACTGGAACGTAATGAGATTTACCTGTTTAGTATTTCCCCAAAACCAATGTGGTTTTGGACCTGGCAGTTTTGACATAAGTCTTATGACTTCATTCAGCCATCTAAAGTACTTGATAGCCCGTAACAGTGTGTATGTAATCACCAAGGTAACAGCTCCAACAACAAATGTCCATGTTAATGTTCCCATTATAATGCCAGTAGTCTTCTATTTTCACACTAAAAGTGAAAAATTATATATTTTTTGTCATTCAGAATCATTTATTCAATGCACACAATATGTTTATAAGTTACTTACCAGTTCTGACTAAATCTCAGGGGGCATGTTCCTTAGGTGTTCCCCTTTTCAAATAATTACATTTTTATACTTTATGAAATAGATAAAAATGAACACTGGGATATGGTCTTCTTGAAATTTACCTCTTTTTTTAATTACCATTTTTGTCATATTACATGTACCTCGTGTATATTTTTACACTTTAGTTGAGATAAACACCAAGTGAACAGTAAATACTACACAGAACCTTTCATAAATTTAACATATTTTATAGGCAGTTTCCAAGGTTATTCTCATAAGAAATTTGGACCTTGTTTCAATCATGTTTAGATCCTACCAGGACCACTACTCAGGACTTGTGACAATTTAGTTAAGTTCTGAACTCCTTTTACAAGTTATATAATAGTATACAGTTAGTATCCATGTGAAAAAGATAAGTATACAATATATATATATTTATATATTGTGTGTAGCCTGCAACCACAGATTTCTATCTATTATTGGGAAAAGCAAAAAAAATGGGACATATCTACCATATTTGAAGAAGACAATTTTTGCAACATTTATATCTATGGAAAACATTATGTCTTAAACACTGTAAACCAAAATATAATCTATGGGTATTACTGAATGTCAGGACAAGGGTACCAGGAGAGGTAAATTTGAAATTGACCTAATAAAGTTAAAGTTTATTCAACCCCATTTTTGTTCAAATAAATACAACATATAACAATAAAAACATGAAAAATAAATTTGATTTCATTTTTGTCAAATACTAATCCTTGCCTAAACATATTCAATAATCATATTGCTAAATGTTTCTATACAACTGGATGCGTTCTGGTGAATGATATATTACAGTTCAATCGTGAAAAATATTTATCTCCCCTTAATTAATTAACACTGAATAGATAATGTCTCTAAAGAATTTATCTCCCCTCAGTTAATTAACACTGAATAAATAAAGTCTCTAAAGTATTTATCTCCCCTTAATTAATTAACACTGAATAGATGAAGTCTCTAAAGTATTTATCTCCCCTTAATTAATTAACACTGAATAGATAATGTCTCTAAAGTATTTATCTCCCCTTAATTAATTAACACTGAATAGATAATGTCTCTAAAGTATTTATCTCCCCCTTATTAATCAAACAATTAATAGATTATATACTGAACCGCAAAAGAAACGTCGCTTTTTCAAAATGTTAGCAAAATTCAAAATAAATATTAATTAATGATTTTTATATAATCAGTATTACGATTACATCACCAGGTAAGATTAAACTACCTGTGAATTAAATTTTCGGTTGAATAATTTTCAGTTGATATCGTAGAGCGACCGTACCTAAAACCGCTCGTGGGACACACTTGGCGATAATTTTTCTTAAATCTTAAATGTTCGTGAAATTCATGCTCTTTTATGGGTATAAAAGGCCGGAGAAAATTAAAGAGTGTTAGTATCAGTGTTGACACAGAAGATATGCCACGTCTGACTCCACAACAGAGAGAACAGGCCATTGGTCGATTGGATGCTGGGCAATCTGCCAGAGTTATTGCCAACGACTTCAACTGTGCTGTTCGAACAATTGAACGTCTACGGACACGGTACAATGCAACAAACAGCACAAATGACCGTCCACGGAGTGGTAGACACCAAGTCACTACCCCTAGACAGAATAGAGAGGCATTGTTCGTCACCATTTGATGAATCGGTTTCACCCCAGCTGCCGAAACTGCCAGAAACACTGTTGGAACACATGGACGACCCATAAGTGATGATACGGTTCGTCGGCGATTAGCTGCTAGAAACATGAGATGTCGTCGTCCAGCAAGAGGACCTATTCTTACTCCTCGACACCGTCAAGCTCGTCTTCAGTGGGCCACTTAGCGACAGAATTGGCGAAATCGACAATGGCGTAACATCATCTTCTCTGACGAAAGCCGTTACTGCATTTCAACAGCCGATGGCAGAACCAGAGTGTGGAGAAGACGCGGGGAACGTTACGAAGACAGCTGCATTCTGGAAACAGACGCGTGGGGAGGACCTAGCATCATGGTATGGGGTGGAATCGGCCTTAACGTTAAACTTGGTCCAGTCATCTTTCAGAACCTTGGCCCAGGCAGAGGAAATGGCGTAACAGCTGCCCGTTACATCGACCAAGTCTTGACACCCCATGTTCAGCCCCATTTCGCACGTCATCAAAACAAGACTTTCCAACAGGACAATGCACGTGTGCATACCGCAAGAGCCACAAGAGACTTCCTACAGCAGAATAACATTAATGTTATGGATTGGCCGGCTTTGAGTCCAGATTTAAACCCTATTGAACATTTATGGGACGAAGTTCAAAGATGGTTGAATAATGAGCAGCCAAGTCCGACAACTGCAGCTGAACTTTCACAAGCGTTTCAGAGAGTATGGGCACGTATTCCGATGGCGTTTATTAATCGGCTCATCAACTCCATGTACCGAAGATGTGCCGCAGTAATTGGTGCCGGTGGAGGACATACACGTTATTAACGGACGTGGGAGCACAGCATTGAAAACATGTGACGTTGCGACAATTGTGACGTTTTTGTGAACATTGTAACCAAAAGACTGTAAATCATTCATTAAATTTTGTAAAAATTAATTTAAAATATATAAATGTCACTTTGAAATAAATGTATGTGAACATGTCATTTTGTGCGACGTTTCTTTTGCGGTTCAGTATATATTACTCACCAAAGTCTCTAAAGCAATTTTCTTCCCTTAATAAATAAACTCACCAAAGCCTCTAAAGTATTAAGACAATTAATAAATCATATCATTACTCATTAAATCTCTAAACTGTTTTCTACCAGATATTATAAAAATTAACATATATCTTAAGTGACATCTAAATTTAAAATACAACTCACATTAATCTTTTCTTGTCATCATATTTTTCATAATTCACCTGACCTGGAAAATAAACTAAAAATTAATATGTTTAATCTGTTTAAACTGTTACCAAACAATTCCTACCATAGAGTTTAAACATTATCAAAGGGAAATTTACAGCTGTTCATAGTATTTCTGATTTCATGTATACATGTATTTGATCTAAGGTACATATCATAAAGGTTAAGTCCATATGTACCAACTTTTAAATCTCCAAGTTAATTTTGCACTTGAACCTACATGTGTAACCTGTAATATACCTATACACATTAAATACTGGATGGATCATTAAATACAAACACTTTAGATATATATATAACCTTTGGACACTATATATTAAGGTAAGTATATGTATGAACTAGACTAGAGCTCCAATATGAAATTAGGACACAAAAAAATAATTCTTGCATGGTGGAATTATAAACTTTTGTGGGGCCATTACTATAACCCATTTTATTGAAATGGACACAGTGTATTAATCTCCAATACAATTAAATTTGGCTCTTGAGAATTGGCTTAATACTGGGCACTGATATTCTATCCAATGCAAATTTTCACTTAGACTTACATATTCCGGTATAAAAAATGAGTTGTATTCCAAAAGTTGTCGCCAAGTTGTTTATTTGTTGTATGCAGAATTGAGACCAGATTTCAGCAACTCTGATGAGGAATCAGGTGCTTTTATCTTATATAGGTGTTTACCCTGTGTTGTTTCGCTAGAGTGGTTTAGCCCAATAAATTTATACCATATTTTAAAATATAATTTGGTAATCTATTGGATTTATCTAATTAACAATAGAATTTAGTAAATAATTTATCAAGGAAATTTCATATCAATTTTACAACCATTATGATTTAAAGTAACTATCAATTTGAGTGGTTATACAATAGTGATCTGCAGGCAATAGGTAAACAGTTCAGGAATCTGAAGAAATTTGAGTATTGTTTTAAAAAAGTCAATATTCTCTATTGAACTTATATACAGAAAAAAATCAAAAGGTATAACAATACGTACAGATTATTAAACAGCATTTTCCATATCAGTTCCCATATCATTCCTAGGAATGATATGGGACCCGATATGGAAAATGCTGCGTAAAAATCTTTTTATCATATATTGCTAGGGAAATTTTTCATCGTTTGCTATGGACTTTTTCAACTGCATTGACTCTTGACCTTCCATTTTGACTTGGACAGGTAAATTTTAGGGTCCTGAACCCAAATATATCTTGTTGCTAGGGACTTTTCCATCGGTTTGTTTGGATTTTTTCAATTACCTTGACCGTTGAGCCTCCAAATTGCTTTGTACAGCTATATTACAGGGTCCTGAATCTAAATATATGGTTGAAAGGGATTTTTTCAATGATCTTTACTCTTGACCTCTCTTTTTGACTTGTACAGGTAAATTTTATGGTCCTTAAGTTAACCCAAATATATATGGTTGCTAGGGACTTTTTCATCAGTTGCTATAGACTTTTTCAATAACCTTGACCCTTGACCCTCCATTTTATGTGTACAGATACCACTTAATTTATTTCATGTTATGCTGAACATTATTGCTGTTTACAGTTTTTCTTTATCTATAATAGTATTCAAGATCATAACCTTAAACTGCAAAATTTCCTTAAAATTCAGGGGCAATAACCCAACAAGGGTAGACTGATTCGTCTGAAAATTTCATGGCAAGTAGATCTTGACCTGATGAACATTTTTACCCTGTCAATTTTGCTCTAAATGCTTTAGTTTTTGAGATATAAGCCAAAAATTACAAAGATTCGATAATCCAGGAGTTATAATGTAAGATGCTGTTTCTCTAATTTTCAAAACGCTTAAAAACTGGTCAACGTCATCATATTCTCCCAACATCTTCCCGTCACTGTGGTCACCAGTATGTATTCATGTGAATCTTGTATTGAAAGAAATCTGACACTTTACAAGTATTTAGCAATCATAATAAATACAAATTTTTATTAAATATAATTTAACAACGTCATTGTTAAACACGGTAGATTATTTCCATATTTCAGTTGTCATTTAAACCGGAAATATTTTTCTAGCGAAAATTGTATTACATAACAGTTCTCACAATGGCAGATGAAATGGAACAAAAAGAAGAACACGGCATGTTCAAATTTGATCCTTAATAATGAATCCTATCTGTCCCCAAACAATTTGTATTTTTTGTCCAATTTCAAACCTACTTTAAGGACATCTTTAATTACAAAGCAGATGACAGGATCGCATTTCTTTATATGTAACTAAGGATATTTTTTGATGACCAATCATATTCCGAGAATCAAAAACTCACTAGTGAGATTATCAATTTTTCCAACACAGGTCAAGAGACTGTTAAATTTATTGAAAATTAGAGAAGATATCTTATAAAGTTTATAAGATATCTTATATGTTTTAAAATATTTTTTTATATAGTTTATAAGATATCTTATTAAAGGTTAATCATATGAGATATCTTATAAAGCTTATAAGATATCTTATATATTTTAAAATATATTTTATATAGTTTATAAGATATCTTATTAAAGGTTAATCATATGAGATATATCTTATAAAGTAAGATATCTCATAAATTATATAAGATATCTTATGAATTAAATAAGATATCTTGAATGTGGAATATATATAAATACGGCGTGCCATAACAAACTGTTAAAATTGGTACTGTAAAGTTTTATAAACTTGTCACCAATCAAATTGATTCAAATACTGTTATCTTTGGTTTTATTGGTACAACCACCTAAACACTCTAGCAACACATAAATATTTTTTTTATTTATATATATACATGTAATTGTAAATATATAAGTTCACTTCAAGCATTTGCTGAATTCTTTTTTTCATTTATATGTGTGTATATAGTACTTATTGCCCTTTTAGGGCCTTTTGATTGGAAATAAAATGTTATAATTATAGTTATTCATACAATAACATTAACAAATATATTTCCGAACTCCACAATGGTGTAGTCAACATATTCCAAAAATTTTTTTTCGAAATTTATACATTTTCTTGCAATGAAGAAGTTAAATTACCTAGAATTTAAAAGACGTGACATTAAAAACTAAAACAAGCTATGGACAATGTTTCATTAATCTCATGTATAACTGCCTGTAATTTAATTATAGGGTAAAACCACTCAGGAAACTGGTATCCGGGGAAAACAACTAAGGAACTTACTGGAATTAGGGCAAACCCCCCAGGTTCATTATACAGCCATAAAGGGTTTATAACCTCATTGAAATATATCTGCATTAATTTATTATTGTACACCAAAGGAAAAGAGACAACCAATGACAGTTTGAAAAAACACGCACTGCATCAGATAGGCAACCCTCGGTTGAGGTAGAATCTATCAGAATCAGACTATCCTTACTCTAACTTGTCAACTATTATATATATATATATATATATATATGATAAAGCCAAATTGCATTGAAGATGCTAGAAATATTATTAATTTATAGATGCTATTTCATTTCTTTGAGCTTTAAACTCAGATAATTTATTTGTATAACTTTAATATGGTAATTTATCTTGTTGATTTAAATATCATGTTAATGTGAGGGATGACGCCAAATGTAAACCTTTGGTATTCCTAATAAAAGATTTTGGCTTTGACAGGTTAGGCCTTACTCAGTCACTGAAGATTCCTTGTCACAAAAACAATTTTACTACTGTAAGCTATTTGTTCCGGTGTGAAATATGTTCCAAAGGAAGCTATTCTGTGCCATAAGTTCCTGGAATAAATTTTGTGTGAAACTGGTTCCAGAATAAATAAATTTCATGAAATTGATTAAAAATGTATTTTGGCTTACATAGTCACGCATCAGTCCTTGCCAGTTGTAAACTTCCGGTATGGAAAACCCCTTTTGAACATAACTTGACCCGTTTACCGCGAACGTTTTAGCTTAAATCTGATGTTAGCTGTCAGAGTATACTAATATGCTTATTTCCTAATCAAAGGACCCTTAGGGACATATAAATTATGTATGAATAACGCCAATAACAGTCATGTATAACATAAAAATATACTTGAATTCTTGAAACAATTATCTATAAATGGGAGATAACTCATCAGGAATCAATTTCTTTAATTTTTTTCAGTCTATGAAGAAAGGACAACTACCTACTGTCTGGACACTCAGTTCATAAAATGGGTTTTTTGCATTTTGAAAGTCTAAACATTAGAATTATTAGACAATCTTTTGTTGGTTAATTAACCTTATTGAGTCGTCCAAGAAAACATAAAATTTGTAAACTGTTTGTATAGAATAAGAATATTTATTGTTCCAATCATGGACCATCACAGGGGCAAGATATAAAAACATATACAACATTGATTCATTAGCATGAATTACAATGAAAATAGAATAAAAAACAATGCTGGACAGGACCAGAGTTATTTACCTGGTTTGATATTTAGACAATCAATAATATATTTCCCTCGGGGGGGGGGGGGCCCACTTCTATACTTAATTGATAGGGGGTGCCGCTGGGGCTCTGTAACCCCACCCTTTTCATATAATTAAAATTTTTAAAATGTATACCTTTTCATATATTGCATAGGTAAAAATGTAACCTTTTATGACGCTCAGATTTCGGCTGTGTCCCCTGTGAAAAAATCTAAGGAAAAAATCTGAGGAAAAATCTGAGTCAAAAATACAGGGCTTTTCGTATAACAAGTAATGTGTACTTTATTGACCTTATGATATATTTATGATAGTTTTCCCGACCTATTCACATATTTCAAGCTTGAAAAGGTGACCTATTCCAGCGGCACATCCTATCACCTTGTATATAGGAAGTGGCCCCCTCCCCCCCCCCCCCCCCCCCCCCCCCCCCCGAGATATTTCCCCAGAAATTTGAGTATTGATATATCTTCATTTGTAAAAGCCATATAAATTTTGCCTCCTTTGGAAGATCTTTAAATTTTATACAAAGCTCACCTACATTATTAAACATGATTTTTATTATATAATTGGCAATTAATTATAAAATGAAATTCATCTTCTGTTTGACTTGAAGAACATTTTTCACATATTCTTTGCGAAAGTTCTATATAGGGTTTCTTATATCGATCCCTTTCTATTTTCAGTTCATGGGCACTTATTCTTATTTAACATAAAGCCCTTCTCAATTGAAAGTTGTCAATAGATAAATATGTTTCTCGAGAGAAACATTTTTTAATTTTAAAGTAGATATTAAGTTTTCCCTCTTGTTCTTCTGACCTTTTGTTCTAGTACTAGACATAATTTATCTCTTACTGACTGGATTAACTCATTCATCTTTATTTGGGAATGTTGAATATTAAGTGTTTGTAAGATAAATTTAATGGATGACAATTATCAACATTCTGTGTTGTCTGAAACCATACTTTGATTAGCAATGTATGCATCAAATAGTATACCACTTTCCATTTGATCTATTCTTAACCAGTATTTTAACAATGACAAAACAATAGAGAAATACAATGGGTATCTGCCAAGTTCAGACTGTACAGCTAAACTTGTACACCCAAAATGTATTTTAGGTATTTTAAATGAGATTTGTCTAAAAAGTTTTTATATAAATCTGTTGAAACAAGTAATCATTTCCTTTTTGCATGCTGCAGAATTTGTTTTAAACATTCCTGTAATTTCACTACCATACATCAGAATTGGTTTAATTGTATGATCATATAAATGAAGAAGAGTGGAGATGCTTGGATTGGATGAAGATAAGGCTCTTTGCAATTTGAATACAGCCTTCGTAGATTTCTTATACATATCTTCTTTTCCTTGTTTAAAAAGTCCACTTGATGTAAATTTCATTCCCAGATATTTATATTGATTTACACACTCTATAATATCATTATTGAAAGTAAAATTGTCATAAAGGTGTTTATCAGTCTTATTAAAAATCAAAACCTGAGTTTTTGATAAATTAATTGACCTCCAAGCACCACTCTTCACAATATTTGTATAGTCTCTCAAGTTTCTTTTGTAAACCAGCCTTAGTATTGGAAAAAATAATAATGTCATCAGCATACCTAAGACAATCAATATTACTCAACCATTTAGGTTAACAGCATCTGGACACTCTTTGAAAATATTTGGCAAATCATTAATAAATATCTTAAACAGGTTTGGTTTTAAAACATCCCCTTGCCTAACCCCAACAAGTGAGCCAAAATTTGATGTAAGGTAATTTCCTATTTTTAAATACAATTGATTTTTAGTATACATATCACTTAGAATTTTATATAATTGTCCTGAAATGTTATATTTTAACAGTTTATATTTTATACCCGAGTAAATAACCCTGTCGAAAGCTTTCTTAAAATCAATAAAGCATGCATAAAGTTTACCTTCTTTGACACTGTTATATTTATCTATCAGAGTTTTACTTCACAAATGATTCTGAACTGGGAATTTCCAATAGAAAAATTAAAGCACTTGAAAATTTTAAGAAAATAATAATTTGAACTTATCATCTCAGACCTATCCTAAAATTTGTAAAACTCTTATTTTAAATATTTTTAATGCACTTTGTGCATATTTCATGTAATACTTAATTCTATAAAATCTCAGGAATAGTTATCTCCCTTTTACATTGAAAACTCCATAGGCGGAGGAAGTTTTTTGTTTCTTTTGAAGACATGATTGAACAAAATCATGTAAGTTCAATTGTTTCAGTTACGACTTAGCTCATTGGATCTTTCACCCGTGTAACTAGACAGTTCACATTGATTAAGGTATTCAGATTCTGAAAAATCCATTTTACAAACTGAGGTGTCCAGACAGTAAGAAGCCAATAAAAAAACTAAGTCCATTAGACAGACAAACCTGGGGAGACAAATGAACAACCACAAGCACAACAAATAAACACTGAAATCTAAAAAATGAACAACACAAACTCCTATCAAAAATCAGGAATGAACTCAGGTGCTCCACAAGGGTAAGTGTTTCATGCTTTATATAAGGCACCCGACATGAAATTCAACAAAGTCAATCCGGTGGAAATCACAAATCGGTGGAGGTACACCTCAATCATGTGGTTCACATCAAGTAACCTCACGTCAAATGTTAGTTGTTTTCAGTTTTGTACTGTACTAATCACAAACTGTGAATCAGACAGCATATTAATCAGTTAATATTTAATAAAATGAATTGCAAATCCAAATTTATGTATTTAATGACATGCATTGAGGGTATGATAATAATAGAATCCATTCGTAATTTTATAATTCAAAGTTTTAAGAAGATATATCCAAAAGACTGATCTCTGTTAAATGGCCCAGCTAAACTTAAAAATAAACAAGGCAAATATTATACAGTTTATTATGTTTTTTCTAAGTTAATATAGACTTCAAAACTTGATGTCAGCTTCATGCTTATCCATAGTCTGCCATAATCTGTAATATTTAGTTTAAAACAATTAAACTATACTAATTGAAAGCTAAAAAACATTTCCTTAATCCAAATTTACCTATGATAAAATAACAAAAAACCCTGAAATATTTTATAAAGATCTGTCCTAAAATTTCATGAAAATATATATGTAAACATCTTTTAAAATTAAAATCTAGAATTTTCCAGCAATTGAGAATTTACATAAAATTCACTCCATGACAATGGTTGCTATGGGAAAATTCATTTAAGAATCTTCTTGTCTAATTTTAAAACATGTTGGCAGCAATGGTCCTTAGATTGTGTTATTTCAGATTTATGTTTGATTACATGGACTGTCAACCAAGTTTACACCAAAACTTAGTTTAACATAGGAGACTAACAGAAAATTCATTTAAAAATCTTCCGGTTTAGCATTTCGAACCTAACTCATCATCTATGGTCCTTTGGTGGTGATAAATCAGACTTCCACTGAAAATCCTTTCTCATAATTGTGTCTGATGACCCTGACCACTTACCAAGATGGACCCTACACCTGAACTTAAACACAGGACCTATGTAGACAATTTGTCTTAATATCTACCCTGAAACTACTGAGTTAAAAGAAATAGAACTTGGGAGCAAAGATATTTATCCTATGACCAAGACTGTCAACTATATGGCCACTAATGCCTTAAAAAGGTCTGGATGGAAAAATTCACTCCATAGTCTTCTTTCATACTTGATCCATTTTAAACAAAATTTGGCAGCAAAGGAAATTTCAGCCATAATATGTTTTGGGCTGGACATTTTGGACTAGGATGTTATTTTAGGATGTTTTGGCCTACTTTGCTGATCATAACTTTTTTAAAACTTTAATAACTTTGCACCTGTAATACCTATAATTAAGATTCATGGTCCACAAGGTAGATTATCGTATAAGGTTTGCCGCAGTAAACTTGTCTTATGACCCTGACCTCATTTTCATGGTTCACTGACTTCATAAACATGAATTTAAAATCTGCGTCTAAGTTTCGTGGTTAAATCCATTTCTCAGCAACTGTAATACCTAGGCCAACCATATTTAGTCTATAGATAGTTCTTAGTGGGTACATGCCAGTCTGACACCTGGCTTGGGACCTTGACCTCAATTTCATGCTCAAGTGACTTTGCCACTTTTTCACGGCTAAGTCCACTTCTCAGAAACTGTAATACCTAGACCCCCTGTATTTGGTCAATAGATAGTTCTTGGTGGGTACATATCAGTCTGACACTTGCCTTTTGACCTTGACCTCAATTTCATGCTTGAGTGACCTGCGTCCTATTTTCGTGGTTAAGTCTATTACTCAGAAACTAGAATATCTAGACCCACCATATTTGGTCAATATATATAATAGTTCTTGGTGGATACATGTCAGTCTGACACCTGGCTTGGGACCTTGACCTCAATTTCATGCTTGAGTGACTTTGTCACTTATTAGTGGTTAAGTCCTTTTTTCAGCAACTGTAATACCTAGACCCATCCATGTTTGGTGTATAGATAGTTCTTAGAGGGTACATGCAAGTCTGACACCTGTCTCTGAACTTTGACCTCAAATCATGCTTGAGTGACTTTGTCACATTTTCGAGATTACATTTCTCAGCAACTTTAATACCTAGATCCACCATATTTGGTCAACAGATAGTTCTTAGTTGGATACATGTCGGTATGACACCTGCCTTTTGAACTTGACCTCAATTTCTTTTAACGTACTTTCCTTTGACCTGCAAAATGTCGGGTATCAGATAATCATTATTCTGTGTCCATGTGCATAGTCAGGCAAGACATGTAGTGTGTCCACTCTTGTTTATGTCTTCCTGTACTGTTAATGGCCATTTAATTTATAGTTTGAAATTAATGTTTAAAACCCTAATCAGTTGGCTGAAACAGCCTACATTTAATATTTTTAGTACTAAGATGAACCCGTATCAAAAAATTGTCAATTAATCCTAATCTTCAATCAGGTAACCTTTCATTTAGAGCTTTTTGTCTGTTGATTGGCAAAATGTCCTTAGATGGTTTTGGCTTTATCCGTTTTGGTCATTTTGGCATTTTTAAATTTGTTCTTCAACTTTATGGATTGTTTTTGTTTTCAACATTTTAGGCCTTGAGCACAACTGATGAGTTGTAAATTGACAAAATGTGCACATCTTGTGCATCAAAACTGGTATCAAAGAATTTTATTTAATGCTGTTTTTATTAATTTTATTATAGATTTTCAAATATGGGAGCAGTTTTAATGACGCTGATTGTTGGCATAACAGTTCTGGTACTTTCCTTTGTCGTTCTCAGGATGTACCAGTTTCTGTCATGGCATAGGAGTATGGTTAAATTACTGTCACATTTTCCAGGTCCCAAACCACATTGGTTGTTTGGAAATGCTTTACAGGTAAATATACATTAACCAAAATTTGTACAATGTTCCATTTCTTTCTGGGTTAGTACCCTTCTGTGCAGCCTAAAAGATGCACATTTGGACCAAATTAGGAGATTTAGCAATTATCTCCATCTGTCTGTCCATCCAACTGTCTGTCAGTCTGTTGTCGCACTTTCTTATGAAATCAACTCCTCCTTCACGTTTATGTTTAGGAATTTAATTTCTATAAAGAATGGTTGTATACCACCTGTAGATGTGCAATATTAGAATTCTGATTTTCTTAACCTGAGGGCAACAGAGGTCAGACTTCAAAAATTGTCAATTTTAGCTTGTGAGGTATAAATGAACCAAAATTTGTTCCTGTCTGTTGGAACCAATTTCATGCAGAATAACTATTTAAAAAGTTCCATTGCTATTAAAAATGTTCCTGTATATATCTGGTGAAATAAGTTCCAGTGCTATTAAATATGTTCCTTACCCGGTGAAATACATTGTAATTAATTCCTGTGTTGTGAAATAGGTTCCTTATTTATCGGTGAAATAAGTTTCATTACTATGAAATAAATTCTTCTTGTGAAATAGGTTCTGACAAATATACATTGTCTAAAAAAGTCCCTTATTTTCTTCATTCCTTTCCATGCATGTTATTTACAAAGATTATATTACAAAAATTGGATCCAAAAGAGTATGACTAAATCTGTTAATTGAAGTGACTAGTGTTGTATCATCTTGTATGCATGTGCTGCTTTGTATTATATGGTCATGCAAATAAAATTAGTACTGTTGATTGAAAATATTAGATCATTTATGATTCATTTTTAGTTCATCTGGCCTATAAGTTTATGGGAAAATTAATAAAAAATATTCTTGTCTGAAACCATTGGCCAATTGGAAATAAACTTGGCAGAAATGGTCCTTTGGTGGTCCTCTTTCAGAATTGTGTCAGATGACCTGGACTGTCAAACAAAGATGGCCTCTGCAGCCGAACTTAGTTTAACATAGAACCCTAACAGAAAATTCATTAAAAAATCTACTTGTCTGAAGGACTTGGCCAATTGAAACCAGACTTGGCAGCCTTGGTTATGAGATTGTCCTCTTTTAGAATTATGTCCAATAATACAGACCTTTGTTTCTTAGATGCTTTTATGGCTGTTGATTGGCAAATTGTATTCAGGTGAGTGATATAGGCTCCTAGGATCCTCTAGTTTATTTTTCCATAATTGATTTTCTTACATTAATCAGTGTTTGTTGCCACCGACCACAAGCATCAATGTTTACTTCAACATGTGGGCATATAAAGTTTTGAAATAAGAAATATAGATTTTGTTGAAATACTAAAACAAATCAAACAAAAAGAAACAAATTTCAATTTCTGCATGAAAATTATTCTTGAACTTTTTTAACAGATCTGTCTATGTGAAACTTTTTCTGGAACTTCTATCATAGATAATATGTGAATTTTTTTCCAGAATAAATTTCACAATGCTGGAACATGTTTTACTGTGACATTTGTTCCGGAAATTTATTTCAGATGAAAAATGTTCCTCTGGAACAAATTTCCTATGAAATAGGTTCCGCAGGAAACAATTTCACACAGTAATAAATGTTTTGTTATACTTAAACTCCTCCTGTCATTTTTCACTATCTATTCTGACTGTAGCTTTCTAGTTAATATTTGAAGATAAACGAAATCAGAGCAGAACTGAAATTCCAAAATTTTCTTCAGTTATGTCATTGTTAGGAACAAAAGGAACCATACAAAAAACTGTACATAAAATGCAAAGTTTACTTGACTTTGATATACAAGATGAAATACACATATATATATTAGTTTAAACACTAAAAATGTTCACAAATACAATTGTTTGCACTTCTGAATTTTGAATGTCTTGAAGGTTTAGAGGTTTGCTCGTAAAACATTATAGAAATAGAAAATAGAAATATTTATTTGTTCAAACACATTTACAGTACATGAGAAAATAGAAATATTTATTTGTTCAAACACATTTACAATAAATGGTCATGTATATCAAACAATGATAACCTGATTTAAACCATTTCTTATTTTTATTTTCTATTTTGTGTATGTGACAGGTTGGAAACTTCCACGATTTTTTTTCAAGAATGTACAATGAGTATGTAAAAGAAAAGAGAGCCAAAGGTTTTGTTTGGTGGCTATTTATAGTAAAACCATTATTGACCTTGACACATCCAGACTCTATTAAAAAAGTGATGAAATCAAGTGCACCTAAATCAAAAGTAGGAGCAGGATTTAGATTTATGTTGCCCTGGATTGGTAAGAGTTCAGAAAATCTAAAAAATGTTTATATTGATATTAGTTCATTATTGAGACATAAAGGAAGTGAAATATATTTACCAAGTATCTAGTGTAGTTAGATCACATGGATATTGCACTAAAACAGGGTCATCTAGTTGTCCTGGACTCACCAAATTTCTAAGCTTCAGGATTAATTCAATTGTGGGACTCAGTAGTATTTTGAAAAATTCACCAAATTAAAATCCTTACAAAAGCCCTTATTAGAAACTTTTTTTAATCTGATTGAAAATGGTTAAAGAAATGAAACTTTATGAAATTTTTGAAATAGAAAACAAATCTTAATGTTGTAAAACAAGGACATGTTACAGTCCTCTTGATGAACAGCAAAAAGAAATAGTATTCAAAATCTTTATTAACCTAATCACAGGGCCCTTCTGGGCATATTAACCTAATCATATGGCCCTTCTGGGCATATCAACCAAGACAGTGACTGCTCATTGTCATATCTGTAAGATACACACACCATACATACCAATTTTGGTTCATTAGAAGACAGAATACAATTTAAGACAACAACACAACATTTTAACTATATTAAAATAATGTCAGTGTAAGCCAAGGAGAGTCAGCCAAGATGTGTGAATATTTTGCCAAGGGAGATAAATCTATTTTACATTAATTATATACAAATGTTTAATTTTTTTTTTTTTTTTTTTTGTCTGTTAGTTTTCCATCTGTGTAATGTATATCAAAAATAACTAACACTTTATTTGGTCAAGCATGGTAGTGTGTCCACACTTACTTCAACTGTTCACCTGTCGACATGATTGCGGTTGTATCATGCTGTGCTTAGCGAAACCCTTCATTTTCAATTTGCATTAGATACTGTAAATTTCATCGTGAACTTTATTACATAACAGAATGTGCCTTTGAAAGTTATACAATGTTCTACAATATAAATTTTATTCAAAAGTGCATGTCCTTTTATGCATGTATATGGCTAATGGATAACAAGTGAAATATTTAATGATGGATTTCAATTAATGAGCAGTTTGTATGATGTAACCTTGTTGACACAATGAACACCAATTTAAAAATTAATTGTATGGATTTAAATAAATTATACTTCTACAATGTTAGGTTTTATAAAATATTATTTTATGAACAAACAAAGGTTGTTGTAGTATAATCTGTTGGGTAATACACTGGTGACATTACAAAACCAAGATATGTATAGGGTTTGTCTGAACATCAGATTTGCCTTTTCTTGTAATTAATTGATAACATTTTATTTGATTTGAAATAACTAAATGAGAAATTCTTTTTTGATAGGCGAAAGCTTACTTGTATCCGATGGACCAAAGTGGGAAAGAAATAGAAGATTGTTGACGCCAGCATTTCATTTCAGTATTTTGAATGGTTATTATGACATCTACAATGAAGTAGCAGACACTTTGATGGTAATTTGCCAAAAAAAGGTTTTGAAAACGGTTTTTCATGTGAAGTAGTATATTTCCACAATACCAATATTAACTGTATTGTGTTTCTCATTCTAATGTGGGCTGCCAAAAACATCATTAAAACAACCCGTAGTAAAATTTCCAATAAACCAGGACATGTATGAAGTGACGATGTCACAATATGTTTCGAACGCAAAACATCATATTTTGTTCAATGGCGTTTGAAATTTGAAGACGTTTTTCAAAGGATTTTTCCTATTAGAATCAAAATAATTCATGGACGCCCGAGATTTGTGTCAACTTTACCATGGGATGGCCATATTTCTGTGAATTTTACCCCTTGCTCCATTGCGCTATGCTGAGAGTAAAATTTAGACAGAAATATGGCGCACCAATGGTAAAATCTCCAACAAACCACGGGCATACATGAATTATTTCTTTATTATACTGTTATATGTAAAAATATGTCTTGTGGATGAAACACATAGTGCATTACCCTTCTGTCTTTCAAATGATGTATAAGTAGGTTTAAATATAGGAAAAAGAATATTGAATAAGACAGTGAGCAAATTCTACAACACTAAAATCCAAAGACAAGGTCGGATCAGTGAGAACACTAACACAGCAAAAACATACAATAAAGACACAACCAAAGATGTGAAAAACACATAGCTGACCAAAGGGAATCAGAACAGGACAGAACATCAGTCACATCTGGGCCCAGTTGTTCAAAAGTTAATCACTTTTTTTCACTTTCCATTATTTCGATTGTTAAGCAATATTTCTGTACAAAATTTGGCATAGACTCACAAAGTCATAGGATTAACCCATCAGAAAATTTTCAGTCCTTTGTCATATCCAAAGAAGCAAAAATTGGAAATTGGAAATTGTAGTTAACTTTTGAACAACTGAGCCCAGGTGCTGGATAGGCATATCCCATGACAGTCAAGTTCACACATCAACAAATTTCTCCAATAATCTAATTAAATAACATTGTATTTTTGTTTGATGTGATTTTTGTAGGATAAATTATCTGAAGGATGTAAAAATGGCCATTATATAGAAGTGTTTAAACCTGCTGGTCTTGCCACCTTAGATACACTGTTACAATGTTCCCTGTCCTATAAAGGCAACATACAGCTTGTAGGGTAAAAGCCTAACTGACACTGGACTCTTTATTTATCATTTTTATGATTTTAAGGGCTGTAGTGCAACTGGGGACTCATATATTAGTTTCAGAGTGCAATTAAACTTTTTTAAAAAACTTAGTAAAACATTTATTCATTGTTGAGCTATCAGTGGAAAATGACAACTTGATATTTAACAAAACAACATTTTTTCACTTAATCAAGGAAATTTATACCCATGAAAATAAATGAATTTGCAAAATATTTTTAGTTGATCTGAATATCATATAAAGTTAGTGTAGTGTCAGCTAATTATCCACTTCTCTTTTTTACAATGTACCAGTATTCTCTGAATGTCAGTCTTGCCTGCGATGAAAGTCGCAAAAGACGAGATATAGGTATTACTTTCCGGCAGTGGCGGTGGTATAAATCTTTTTTAAAACCTTAATAACTTTGCACACATAATACCTACACGTAAGATCTGTGGTCCACAGAAACCTTATGATATAAAATTTGCCGTAGTACAGATGTCTTGTGACCTTGACCTTGTTTTCATGGTACATTTACTTCATATGTACATTTGTGAAATCTGTGTCCAAGTTTCGTGATTTAGTCCATTTCTCAGTAACTATAATAACTAGGCCAACCATATTTGGTCTGTAGATAGTTCTTAGTGGGTCCATGCCAGTCTGACACCTATCTCTGGACCTTGACCTCAATTTCATGCTTTAGTGACTTTCATCACATTTTTGTGATTAAGTCCATTTCTTAGCAACCGTAATACCTAAGCCCACCATATTTAGTCAGTAGATAACTCTAAGTGGGTACAAGCCAGTCTGACACCTGTCCCATGATCTTAACATCAAATTCATGGTTGAGCGACTTGCATCCAAGTTTCTTGATTAAGTCAATTTCCCTGCAAATGTAATACCTAGGCCCACTATATTTGGTCTATTGATAGTTCTCGGTGGGTAAATGCCAGTCTGACACTTGTCTCTGGACCTTGACCTCAGTTTCATGCTTGAGTGACTTGTGTTACATTTTTGAGATTATGTTAACTTCTTAGCAACTATAATACGTAGGCCCATTATATTTGGTCTAAAGATTGTTCTTGTTGGATACATTCCAGTCTGACACCTGTCACCTGAGCTTGACCTGAATTTCCTGCTTGTATTACATGTACTTGCATCACATTTTCTCTATTAGGGGCCCTTTCTCATCATTTGTAATACTTAAACCCATTATATTATATCTATAGTTCTTGTTGTGTGCATCCCAATTTGACATCTGTCACTCAACCTTGGGCTCAGTTTCATGCTTGAGTGACTTGCATTACATTTTCATGATTATGTCCATTTCTCAGCAACTGTAATACCTAGACCTGTCATAATTGGTCAATTGATACTTCTTTGGATACATGATTTATGATTGAGAAAAAGTACCTCCTATTGTACTTCCTGTGACTTAATACAGAAATATAAGAAATAATAACAACAACTGAAACGTCTCAAGGTTTGACATTCAGTTTTGAATTGGAGTGTCCAACGAAAGCTGCAGAAAATCTTGTCTAATGTATTCTGAATGATATCTATGTTTTTTTTTCAGAGAAAGCCACCCATATGTTAAAGCTGTAAAAAGATTGATAGAACTAGTTTTAGACAGGTGCTTGTAAGTGACCTTTTTATTTAAGCCAAGAGATCTGTTGTGTAACAGCTGTCAGTTCTCTGTCCCTTGACATTTCACATTTTGATGTTCTTCGCAACTAAACATGATCTTTACGGACATGGTGTGCTTCACATGTATTGTTACTATTTGTTTCAATTCTGTCCAGTGTCCACAGACATGACCTTTTCTCATCACTGACTTAACTTTTTGAAACTTCCTCTCAACTAACCAAATTTGGTAAAAAAGAGACAACATCAGGGATAACCATTTGCCCTTGGCCAGCAAAGAGCCACACAATTGAAATATTCTTATTTTGGTTCCATTAAGAAATGTGACATGGCTTATGGCAGACATATACATTATGTACGTAGTTTATACTTCAATGGAATTACATTTTATTTTATCACACTAATGTTAGCCTAAATTGTAAACTATCCTATCTCTCCAACCTGCACTGTGCCACTGTGGATCAGACTTTACAGGTTTCATACACATTTTTCATCAAAAATAACAAGGACTTTTCAAGTATTTTCAAGGCAAAATTTACATTTTTCAAGGAGCTCGTTACTTCCAGGACAACATCGACCATGTTGTGTAATGATTATATTCGATTGTCTACATTTGTACTTAAAATACAAATATGAATGGCAGACTCACTTTTAAGACGGATTTTGCAGGCGTATATTGTAATCAGAAAACACTATAATACGAGCATGCTTAGAAATTGTGAGCGATAAAGAACGGTCACAGAAATTTCTGTATCTTAAAATATTAGGTTTTATAGAAAAATGGCACATAGTAATACAATAAGTCTATTTATTTGCTGAATAGATCGAGTATTAAGTATGAAAATCGAGAGAAGAGATACCCATTCAAAGAATTATTTCTTTTCAATAAAATTCTATTTTTCAAAGTATTTAAAGGACCTTTTGCAGAATTTAAGTACTTTCAAGGTGTTGATTGTCCCACTTCATTTTCAAGTACTTTTAGGTTGTGAGTTCGAATCTCACCTCTGGTGGGGTGTGTTCGACTCCGATCTAAATTGACAAGGATTGCCAATTTTCCTACCAAAGGTCGGTGGTTCTCTCCGGGTACTCCGGCTTCCTCCACCAATAAAAACTTACTGCCAAATGTGCTGAAAACGGCGTAAAACCCCAACTAAACAAACAAACATCATTTTCAAGTACTTTCAAGGATTTCAAGGAACTGTGCAAACCCTGTTTACATTTCATGGTCCTTCTTTCAAATTGTATTGTATTTTTCAGACATATTCATCAATATCCAGAATTTCTGTATAAAATGACTGTAAATGGTAAAGAATATTTCAAGCTTTGTGATTATGTTCATCAGTTTTCAGAAGATATTATAGCTAAAAGGCAAAGGGAACTGGTAAGTACATATACTGACTTGGTATATTTAATTCAAATTTCAATGGTTTATTAGTAATTCAAGTTTTTTTGAGTTTCGGTTAAAAAAAAAATTGAAATTCACTTAATCTTAAATAATTTGGATTGTTTTGTATTATTTCTATAGACAATGATATTTCATTATTAAATCACCTAGTCTTGATTTTAATATGAAAGAAAGGATTTACTTAAGTAATTTATTATTGCTGTTCTTCATCATAAAGTTACACTGAGGCCTTCATCAGAGAGAAATATAAAGATTAAATGGTTTCTTTTTTTCCTTTGAAATTTTTTAAGCAGTATTTTATGTTCAGAAAGACAACCCAGAATCTCAGAAAAAAAGACTGAAAGATTTTTTGGACATATTACTGACAGCTAGAGATGAGAATGGTGTAGGTATGACTGATGAGGACATAAGAAGTGAAGTTGATACATTTATGTTTGCTGGTATGTTTCTATAGTATTATGCTTACTTATTATATACCAATCAGTTTTTACATTTTCAATGTTATAAAATAAGTCAAATTTATCTTTATACTTATTTGATATTAGCATCTTGCGATGGTTATATGCAAAATATTTGCCAGGTCTGAGTGACATATTACACGAAGCGGAGGCGGAGGGTAATATGTCACTCAGACCTGGCAAATATTTCGCTTATGACCATCACAAGACCCTTATATTGTTCTTAATGTAAATATTCATGAAAAGCCCTTTATTCTTGTAATCGTAAATGTACACAAAAACTCACATGACATATAAAGCCGCACATGGACATATTACTGTAGTTCATATTCCGTTTTTGCCGGATAGGTTGGAATTTATATATGAATTATTGATGTACCAAATATCACAGCAGTTTCTGGCATGAAGTATAATAATGTATATTTCAGTAAATAAAATGCAGGTTTGATCCTCCATGGACTTTAAAATTAGTATTTTCTGCATCTTTACCGAGCATTTAGGAGTAAGAGCAAAGACTTGTTGGCTCGGAGTAAGAATAATGTGTCCGGGGGAGGTGTCTTCCTGTGGACTTAAACTTCATAAGCTAGCAAATAAAAATCCAACTCAGCATGTTGGTCTAGTACAAAAGATGGTTCATATTCATCAACATCAACATGTTCTGGTCCTGATTGGCATATAATAATTGCCACTGGAAGTTAAACAATAATCAGGTAATTGTATGGAAGATGTAGCAATTCTTGTTAATGGTAGGTGCAGCGCTGGGCGGAAACATCAATTGTAAACATTAGATCTGGTACCCAAATCGTCTATAGATAGGTGATAAATATTTTTTAACCCAGTTTTTAAATAACTTCCAGAAAAACAGCTCCACCTGGCATTAGGTGGAATGGCAAGAAGATGAAATGCTTTAAATTATTTTATTGTTACTTAGATTTTGATAAAACATCAGGTAATATTTTTTCTTATATAAATGTATTTTATATTATTGTTGTAACCTTCGCACTTAATTTTTTGGTACTTAGGACATGATACAACATCTAGTGTTTTGAGTTGGAGTATATACAGCCTTGGAAAACATAAAGATATACAAGACAAAGTTTATAAAGAGGTCAAAGAGGTCATAGGTGATAAACAGTATGTTGACAGGTAAAAACATGTAAACACTTCAGTGAGTGTTACCTTGACACCTGTGTAGAGTGAATAAGCCTATAAATTCATATTGTAAGAAATAACCCTTAATAAACAAGGAAAAAATTAATATGTAAGGCTAAATAAAATATATTTCTAGATTCTCTTTCCTAACAGTGTCATATAGTTGTTTGTAAGGGTTAATCCCTTAAAAGGTATATGGGTTCATATTGAAAGAAATTCACTTTAACTAAAAAAAACAATCATGTAAGGTTAAATAAAATACATCCTAGATTCTCATTCCAGACAGTGTCATATAGTTGTTTGTAAGGGTTGATCCGTTAAAAGGTATAATTGTATGGGGGGTAATAGAATGACAGTCCATAATTCGACCCACATCAATATTCATTTTTTACATGTTTTTGAATTATCTGATGAGGTAACGATGAATGGTGACCCAGAAGTCCAAAAATTAAAAATTCCTGGAATAGCTTTAACAGAAAAATAGCTTTAACAGAAAAAAAATCACCTAACAAAAATATACAGCAGGTGTATTCATAAAGGATCTTATGACAAGTATTCATTGTAAATGAAATTTCGGGGAAATACAAGAAATTTTTTTTATAAAAAGAATGAGTATCAACCCCTTATTGTGGAATTTCTCATGAAAAAAATCCTATATTTGAACAAAAGTATGTATGATCTAAACTAAGAACTGAAAATGATACATTCAAAATGTTTATTGTAAAAATTTTCCCCTAAAATTTAAGCATCACACATTTTGTTGTAGTGATGGTGTATCCAAGATGAAATATTTGGGCAGCTTCCTAAAGGAAGTGATGAGACAACATACACCAGTACCAATTATCAGTAGAATGTTGGATGAACCGTGTGTGATCGAAGGTGTGGAATTTCCAAAAGGAAGCTTTGTAGATCTAGCAATCCACCATGCTCATCATCACCCAGATGTGTGGGAGGATCCATGGGTAGGTAAAAAATGTGCTGATCAGTACAATATTTACCTGTAATAAAAAATGTAAGGATATGGGATATGACACATCAGTTGTACAACATTCAGTAAGTGTATATCAATTATTTAAAGTGGATTCCAGTTAAATGAATTGTTAACTAAGGTCACTATGGCAACTGTTTTCCCACATTTAAAATTATGATTAGAAATTGATGAAAACTGGTACTTTTAAATGGATTCCCTACTGAAAATCTTAAGTTGTTTTGAAATCAATTTGTCCTAGTGTTATTCTACGATGCTCATTTATTTTAGATAAATAATTTATAATTCACTTTTTCCAAGAAGAAAATTTAACAAAAAAAACATTTTTTATAGACTTTGTTTTATAACTTTGTGTGTTTTTTTTAGGAATTCAGACCTGAAAGATTTGAAGATGATAAACATCATGAGATGGACCCATATAGCTTTACACCATTTTCTGCTGGACCAAGGTGAGAAAACTTATATGAGACCTGAACAAAAATAATTTTAGTTTTAATTATAATTCATATGTGAATAACATGATGGAATGTCATTTGTCAACTAAAATAAAAAATATTCATCAGAACAATATATTTTTTTTTTTTTTTTTTTTATATATATTCACTAATTTTTCCTCCATATTTCCATTCTTAAAAAAACTATAAAACGTAGAATATCTGTATGTTTGTTAAAATAATTATTTTAATTTGATCATACATTTATTTGTAGTCCTTTTTTTGAACATTCTATTAT
The DNA here is from genome assembly GCA_028015205.1 of Mytilisepta virgata. NCBI lineage: Eukaryota > Metazoa > Mollusca > Bivalvia > Mytilida > Mytilidae > Mytilisepta > Mytilisepta virgata. The sequence goes on along the minus strand of CM051520.1, from coordinate 2,423,622 downwards.
CATGATTATGTTATTTTTTTTTACTTTTTAAATGCAAATTAAAAATGTGGTATTATATTAAGTAACTACAGCTGATATAATGTTTTGTAAAATGAACTAACAAATACTAACAGATACATATTTACATTTTCTATTACCAACATTAACGAGGCCAGGATAAGGTACCAGTATTCTATGTTTTCATTACTAACAAATGTACAGATTTCAATAAAAAATAAAAATTTTAAAAAAAATTTAAAAAAAAATTATTTTAGGAATAGTTATCATAGAATCCTTATCTTTTTTGGTCCAGAAATCAATATTTTAAGTCAGTATAATGTATTTTCATAAACTTCCCATTGTTGTTTGATAACTATTTATCCTAAGAAAAAGTCGTGGTCGCTATACACTCTCTCACAGCATTCAATGTTAATACTGCTTAGTCCTTCAAATGAACTGTAATGTACTCTATTTCAAGATGTATACATTTATATGATGTGTATTGCAGGAACATAGTTTATATTATGTGTATTAAGCCTACTAATATAGCTTTATATTGTACATGTATGTATTGTAGAAATTGTATAGGTCAAGCCTTTGCACAAAATGAAGAGAAAGTTCTTATAGCTAGAATTGTCAACAGGTAACAATTTTTTTTTCTTTCGTACAATTTTTTCAAAGAAAACTTCATGACAGATAATAAAAAATTGAAAAATGATTTAATTTAACAGTTTATTTCTTATACCTAGTGTTTCGTCATATTTTGTAAACTGAGGCATTTAGGAATATTTCAAGGCAATGTCTTCATTAAGATGGACCAATTAATTTTTATCCCAGTGTCATAACAAATTCCAACCTGTGATCAAATTTCCTGAGACAAAATCTTTTTACAAGAGTGAGATTTTAAAAAGTAACAAGAATTTGATAAATTTAAAGGGTTAGATCTCCAAATGTTATAAAACAAAAATGAAGGAGGTTTGGTTTTAAATGTATAGTTTTTTAGTATGTGAATTTATAGATACATTTTTTTGGAGTTATTTTGTTTATTACATCGACAGCAAATCAATTAGATTTATTGATCATATAATATATAATGGATAATTTATTTTTTGTAACTATGGCAACTAGACAATGCATAAACTTTTAAGCATCAGAGTTTCATTTTGTCACTATTAAAGTGACATACAGCTTTTATTTAACATATAAATTAACTCTGAAATTTTATTTTACTCAGATGTCACAATTCGTTTTAAGAAAGGAATTTCTTCAACTTGAAATACCGTAAATCGGGATATTTTGGTGTAGGAATATTTTGGCGGTTTTTGCTAAGAACACGGATGTTAAATTTGGTGTGTTAAAATTTGGCACTTTGTATCAGTTTAATTTTTGCACTTTCAAAAAAAAATAAAATAAATTGAAATATAAAAAAAAAAAAATTAAATAAAAAAGAGTATGATTTACTAATCTGTATGTTTAAATGGTACTAATTTCACTACCAGCTATAATGATTGACATTTGATAAAATAAAATTATTCTTTTAATAATATTTATGAATTGAATTGTTGTGATTATATAAATATGATTAAGAGGAATTTACCTTCAACAAAATTAATCAAAACAAAGCCACTATAATCAAAGCAAGGACGTATATTAGTTATACGTCCTTGATCAAAGTTAATAACTTTTCCATATAACAATTAAGAATTTGAAATTGTTTTGGAAGTTTATTTTTTGGATTAGCTTTATTTTGGTGTGTTTAATTTTAATGAATTTGCAACAGGTGCCAATTATAAACCAAAATAATGACCACAGCCAAAATATCCCAATTTACGGAAGCATAATTGTATTATGTCTATTAAATGCAATTGGTTATTAATTTTGCATTATTGAGCCATATTTTTTTCAGATTTGAAATTTCATTAGATCCAGACCATAAAGTTGAACATTTTGTGGAGGTTGTTATGAGATCCAAAAATGGAATAATGGCCAACTTTATGGAGAGGACCTGATATGATGATAATTTTATCCATGTACGATGTAAATTTAGACCTCCTCCCCAACTTGAAGCATAAATAGGAAAAATTATAGACATTATTTTCTTATTTCAGTAATTTTATGATTTTGAGAAGGGAGAGCCTGTTTTGTACGTGTTGACTCAACTACGATATAAGCTAGACTATTTATTAGTAAACAGAATAATACAGACATATATAATACACTAAAAACAAGTGTTAAAACAATTATATTGAAGCATGATATGCAATGATATGGGGAGCGACCATACCTGAACAGAGGTTTTTAGAAACATCTGCATGGCTGCAGTGTGTGGTTAAATATGATTTATGTCACATCCCTCTTTGTTGGCTTTAGAACAGAAACATTTAACTGTCAGAAAAATAATTACAAATCAAGTCTTATTGGAGGTTTTGAGATTCTCCCCGAGCGTTTAACATAATGTTCTGAGTCAGTTTGTTGTTCTAAATCAGCTGATTTTTCTCGATAATTTTCAGCTGGTATTTCCCATGGTCGGTTGGGAAATTCCGAATACATTATCGGCTCAACTTTGTCACTTCTCATTCCAGCACATTTACTACAGTTTTTAACAACTTCATAAAGTTGCTTATTAATTCCTAGCCACCAAACAGTATTTCTCGCACGTTTGTGGCATTTCACTATTCCTTGGTGCACTTCGTGTAATCTACTCAGAATGTCTCTTTGCAGGACAGTTGGTATAACTAAACTTGTACCTTTAAGCAGAAGTCCATGATGAACTGCGAATTCTGCACGCATCGGCCAATATGGAAGTAAATCAGTTCTTACCTCTGATTTTGTGGTCCACCCGTCACGGCATAGACGGGATAATTCCTGAATTATCGGATCACTCGCTTGTTCGCGGCTGATTTCCTCAAGTCTATCATTCGACGCGGGAAAAATTTCCATAATCATGTCTACAAAAGCAGTTGTGTCATTTTCAGAGTCACTTTCACCTCTATCAATGTTCATAGATGGTGAGTGGCTTAATGCTAAATTTTCCAGGAACATGTGAAATAGTACATCGGAATCTCATGATTCTCATGCGAAACCGTTGCAGTCTTGGGGTTAACTCCTCCAAGTTTTTGTTACCTAACAACGACACTAGTGGCTTATGGTCCGTTTCAATGTGAAAAGTCTTTCCGATCAAATAATCTGAAAATCGTTCACAAGCCCATGTAGAAGCAAGACTTTCCTTCTTGATTTGCGCATAGCGACCTTCGGTAGGTGATAAACTGCGGCTAGCGTATGCAATCGGAATCCATTTTCTATCGGACATTTTCTGTTTTAAAACCGCACCTAGGCCAAACGATGACGAGTCCTCTGACACGATAGTCTCTTTATTTGGATCATATAATGTCCCAAGCAAGGTGTCGAACTGAGCTCTTTCTTAATATCGGGGAACGCTGATTCTTGTAAAAGTCCCCAACTCCATTCGTTTTTCTTTTTCAATAATCTGTTAGGAGAGCTAAACGACCTGAAAATTTACTTAACTGATTGACCATACATAAGAAACGGCGAACGTCTGATACATTTGACGGCGGTTTTATGTCGTTGATAGCTTTAATTTTATCTGGATCGACGCGTATCTGTGATATGTCCTACAAATTTCACCTTTTTTCACGAGAATTCACATTTCTTTGCATTTAATGGTATGCCAATCTCTTTCAGTTTCTGAAGAACGGCTTCTAAACACATATCATGTTGATTTTGATCCTTACCGTGGACAAAAACATCGTCCATGTGGCACACGACTCCTTTTATTCCTTCAAGGGTCTCAAGTCATTTCTTTGCATTTAATGGTATGCCAGTCTCTTTCAGTTTCTGAAGAACGGCTTCTAAACACATATCATGTTGATTTTGATCCTTACCGTGGACAAGAACATCGTCGATGTGGCACACGACTCCTTTTATTCCTTCAATGGTCTCAGACATACGCTTTTGATAGAACTCGGGCGCAGAGGAAATCCCAAACGGCAAACACTCGAACTGGAATCGCCCAAATGGACTAATGAAAGTTGTAAATGGTTTACTTTCCGCGGATAATGATCCTTGCCAAAAACTCGAATTTGAGTCTATTTTTCTGAAAATCTTAGCCCCTGTTAATTGTTCAAGTGTTTGATCAACACACGGTAACGGATGATTTTCGCGAAGAACTGACTCATTCAGCTTGGTTAGATCCACACATATACGTACGCTTCCATCGCTTTTATGCACTACAACCATCCCAGAACACCAGTTCGTTGGTTTATCCACTCGAGAAATAACACCTCTACTTTCCATTCTTTGAGGCTCTTTCTTCACTTTTTCCATTAACGGAAGTGGAACACGTCTCGGAGTAGATAACGCAAATGGAATATATCCTAGTTTTAACTTTATTGTATATTCCCAGTCTGTTTTGCCTAATCCACTAAATAATTCACTAAATTGCTCTTGTACGGTATCAACATTTTTCACATCTAACTTTGACAATAATTCCAGAGATTGAATTGCAGGCCTACCCAGTAATGAATTTCTTAATCCTCTCACTAAATACACTTCCTGATTTGATTTTGAACCTCTAGGGCCGTATTTATAAAAGTGGTTTAATGTAAACCTCGTTTAAGCTTAAACCTGGTTTAGTTAAACCAAGAAACTAAGTTTAAATTAAACTCTATTCAAGAAAGAAATTTAATCATAGTTTAGGTAAACTTAGTTTTAAATTAAATAAAGTTGGTTAATTTTTTAAAACTAAGTTTAAATTTAAACTATGATTACGAAAATAAAAACAACTGGCTCCGAACGTTCATTGTGACGTTCTGTTTATGACATGATTAAACACATCTTGACACTAAATTCAAAGCTGCTAGTAAATGCTGTAATGAAATGCTAATCTGTGTAATTCTTGTGACCGTAACAGTGTTATTTCAAATTAAATCTTGAAACTGAATGCCAATTATAAGAAACAAGAGGCTCTCAAGAGCCTGTATTGCTCACATGGATTTATCTTGTCCACCTGGAGCAGGACTAAAATTTAAGTGTAGCAGTCGATGTGTCTAGTTTTCTCATAGGGTCCTATGTTAAACCAAGTTTTGTTGTGGTGTCGGGGTCATCGGACATAATTCTGAAAGAGAACAATCTAAGGACCACTGCTGCCAAGTATGGTTCCAATTGATCAAGTGGTTTCAGACAATAAGATTTTTTTTTTAATTTTCCCATAGGGTCCTATGTTAAACTGATGTGGCAGCCATGTTGATCGACAGTCTTGGTATTCGGACACATTTCTGAAACAGAACGAAGTAAGGAGCATTGCTTCCAAGTCTGGTTACAATTACCAATGTGGATTCAGACAAGAAGATTTTTAAATGAATTTTCCCAAAGGATCCTATGTTAAACTAAGTTCAACTATGGTGGCCAACTTGGTTGACTGTCTGGGTATCGGACATATTACTTATAGGACCATCTAAGGACCATTGCCGGCAACTCTGCTTCCAATTGGTCAAGTGGTTCCAGACAAGGAGATTTTTCAAAGAATTTTCCCATAGGGCCCTATGTTAAACTAAGTTCGACTGTGGCAGCCATCTTGGTTGACAGTCCGGGTCATCACATATATTTCTTAAAAAGGACATCTAAGGACCATTGCTGCCAAGTCTGGTTTCAATTTGTTCATTGGTTTCAGACAAGATTTTTCAAAAAATATTCACATTATGTCTTATGTTAAACTAGGTTCAGCTGTTGCGGCCATCTTGGTTGTTATTCTTGGTCATCAGACATAATTCTTAATGAGGACCATCTAAGGACTATAACAGTCAAGTCTGGTTCCAATTGGTCGAGTGGTTTCAGACGAATATTTATCAATGAATTTTCCCATAGGGCCCTATGTTAAACTAAGGTCGGCTGTGGCGGCCATCTTGGTTAACAGTCCGGATCAACGAACATAATTCTGAAAGTAAACCTCCTATGGATCATTACTGACTGGCCTGATTCCAATTGGCCATGTAGTTTCATGGAAGAAGATTTTTTAAATTCATCCCCCTTTTTCTATTTTTAGTAACAGCAGCCATGTCGGTTGGAAATAGGGGATGCCGGACAATTTTGGAAGGGGGCCACCAAAGGACCATTCCACAGAAGTTTGGTCCAAATTGGCCCAGTGGTTTCAGAGGAATGTTTACGCCCAACGACGGACGCCAAGTGATGGCAAATGCTCACTTGGCCTTTTAGACCAGCTGAGCTAAAAAAATCATGTCAATCCAAAGTTTCTAATCAGAAAACTTGATAATTTTTTTCCCTCAGTTAGAAATATATTCAAAGAAAAACTGCAAATTTTTCACCCATCCATTTTACTGACGGTAACGTACTTGGATTTTTTTTTTTATTTCCACAAAAGCAGAAGTTTAAATGCTCAAATTAATGTGTTTAATTACAAATATAAATTTTTCTCAGACAAAATTTTTAAATTCGCGAAGAGGTGCTATACATTAGGTTCTGTACAATTATCTACAAGTATGGTTCCCTCCTGCCTTAGGAGAAATGATGTTAAATCTACTAGGATTCGTGATCTCAAATAGACGGTGCGGGACAAAAGGGAATCGACATAAGACACCCCCAATCAACGATATCGTTATCATCTTAACTTATATCCATTAGACGCTTTTTCAAAACAAAATGTTGTCAGAACAATATTTGCTGCCAAAGATGATCAAAGATAACAAAAAAAACAAAGAAATTAGTTATTAACTAGATTAATTAAAACCTTATAAATACTTTACTACGACATTGTTTACATCATTTGGAGTATATATTTATCTTCAATATTTTATCTAAGCCAAATTAAATCTCTTCCTGTGGCAAACTAAAATCTTCTTCCCTGTCAACATTGTTCTTTGATTGCTCCTTAGATATATTTGTCCTTTTTAGCTCACCTGGCCTAAAAGGCCATGTGAGCTTTTGTCATCACTTTGCGTCCGTCGTCGTCGTCGTCGTCGTCGTCGTCGTCGTCGTCCGCGTCCGCGTCCGTGTCTGTTAACTTTTTACATTTTGATCTTCTTCTTTGAAACCACTGAACAGATTTCAACCAAACTTGGCAGAAATGTTAAGCAGGTGGTCCTTTACCAGATTTGTGAAATTGGTGCCGATCGAAAATTCAAAATGGCCGCCAGGGCCAATTATGTGTTCTGATTGGTCCAAATTTCAAAAATCTTCTTGTCAGAAACTACAATGCGGATTGAATTGTTACTTTGCAGAAATGATTGTTAGATAGTCCTGTACTCAACTTGTGAATCGTTTGCCGATCGGAAATTCAAAATGGCCGCCATGATGAAACATAGTTTAACATTGGACCCTATGGGAATTTCACATTTTAATCTTATTCTCTAGAACCACTGAACAGATTTCAACCAAACTTGGCAGAAATGTTAAGCAGATGGTCCTTTACCAGATTTGTGAAATTGGTGCCGATCGAAAATTCAAAATGGCCGCCAGGGCCAATTATGTGTTCTGATTGGTCCACATTTCAAAAATCTTCTTGTCAGAAACTGCAAGGAGGATCGAATTTTTACTTTGCAGAAATGATTGTTAGTAAGTCCTGTACTCAATTTGTGAAATTGGTGCCAATCGGAAATTCAAAATGGACGCCATGATGAAACTTAGTTTAACATTGTACCCCATGGGAATTATACGTTTTCATCTTTTTTTCTGAAACCACTGAACAGATTTCAACAAATCTTGGCAGAAATGTTAAGCAGGTTGTCCTTTACCAGATTTATGAAATTGGTGCCGATCGAAAATTCAACATGGCCGCCAGGGCTAATTTAGTGTTCTGATTGTTCCAAATTTCAAAAATGTTCTTGTCAGAAACACTACAATGTGTATTGAATTGTTACTTTACAGAAAAGGTTTTTAGATAGCCCTGTTTTCAAAGTGAGAATTGTTTTCAATAATTGGAAATTCAAAATGTCCACCATGCAGCTTAGTTTTAAAACATTGAACCATATGCAGACCTGTGAGGTGCATGCATATTTTATTCAGATTTGAGACAAATTCCTGTAATTTTTTTCTTTGATCTTTGCAAATTTTAACCAATTTCACGACGGACAATTTTCGAAACTTGGCAGGTCTGAAAAAAAAAAAAAGTTTACATATTATCCGGCAGTATCCGGAAACGCAACTTAGTTTATTCCGATTTCGATTTGGTGTTTGCATTTTACTGTGCCCCTGAAGGTAAATCATGGTTAGGAAAACGTTTTAAAGGATACCACGTGGTACGAACAGTACGAATGTTTTCAATATTGTTGCCGGAGTTTAGATAATGAGTTATTGTTCATCAGTTTAAAGAACGTTACAATAGGTAACTGAATGATAATTTAGGGCTGTGAAATTAATTTTAATCTATTTATTGACTCACATAGTTTTGACCCACTTCAATCCGGTTCCGCGATCTGGCCCAGATTATGACTCCCACAAATTGATTACTTTCTAATTTTCATGATATTTCGAGTGACCATTCAGTGATATAAAGAACGTTACAATAGGCCCAGTTTGCCAGGTGAGCGATTACAGGCTCTCTAGAGCCTCTGGTTATTCATACTCATCCGTTTGAGATATATTTACTAAAGATCAAACGATGAGATTGCATTCTTGGAAAGGACCTCGAGTGTTTTTTTTTTTTTTTTATTATTATTATTATTTCCTCTTTTGCTCTTGATAAAACGATTGAAAATATATATTTCGTTGTATTTTTAAATTCCTGGATTGCGTTGTCCCCGGAATCCACGAAAATTGGTGTAGCCTGAATAATAAGTATTTCACAGTAATGTGAGTATTAAACATTATCAATGTAAAAAGGTGTTTAGTGAATAATGTAATAACAAAAAAAAAAACAATAACAGGAAACACGGTAAGAAAAACAAGAATATGAGTCAGGATAGCACTAATTTCTCCAATTATGTGCACATTCATACGTCTCTTGACCCGTTTGAGAAATTCTGATTCACCACACGTTCGGAAGAGCTCTTGGAGTTTTACATTTTCATTAGAGAAAAAGATTCTAAAACTTTTGACGCGTTAATTATGAAATTTATCCACTCTCGATAATTAAAACAAGCCTCGCAGTTTAAAAACGAAAATTTAATTATCTCCAGTTGATAAATTTCATAATCAACTTTACTGGTCATCGTTGTAGAATCTATATGTTCCACCTATTTTAGAAAGTTCATATTGTGATGTAAATGTGTACATAGTTCAATAATGATGTGACCTCATTTTCATATGAAAAAAACTTCAACGCAAACCTTAACATGAGGCGGGACGGACGTACGGATGGTCCAACAAACGGAAGCACAGACCTAAAATCTATACGTTCCGCAACTTTCGTTGGCAGGACATATTAAAGAGTTAGAAACAAAATACTTGGTCTGCAAGGTAAACAGCTCGGCCTTTAACAGTAATCGGAAATGCGTAAACGTTCTGCTAACGATGTCATGACGTTGTGCAAATATTTATCAAAATTAGTACCTTATTGTAAGTTTCAACACCCGACACAAGTCGAGCAAGGTGACCCCAAAATATTGATATATCATCTGAAATATGTGCCAATATTAGTTTTTCACGAAACTGTAGGATAAATTCGATGATTGTCAGGGGCGGGTCCAGGTGAGGGCGTAATGGGCGTACGCCCACCCTTTTCAAAAAAAAAAACTATCGTAATCTGCTTATATTGTATTGAATATGGCAATTTATCATATTCATTAATTAAACACATACTCTGATTTCTTTTTAAAGCAAGTCAGGAACCGTTACATTAGTGCATTTCACGATTATTTTATGTTTTTTTAGCAAAAAAAAGGTCCAAAAAAATTTTCGCCTCGCTTCGCTCGGCCAAAGTTTTATTGTACGCCCGCCCTTTCAAATATCCTGGAAACGCCCATGATTGTTACAGACTTCAATCGTCATTGTTGGATATTGGACTTTTTCCCTAGTCTATATCAATAATTTTAGGGCATGTACTAAAAGGTGGAGTGGTGGAGTGGAGTGGTGGAGTGTTGGAGTGCTGGAGTGCTGGAGTGCTGGAGTCACAGAGTGAAAACATGGAAATAGAGCGTAGTGGAGTTGTGGGTTCAATAGTTTTGAAATTGAACCAATTTATAAGATATTTTTGTATACATGTGTACTATAAAAATCATAGAATAAATGTTTCAACAGCGTCCAACTGCATTCATGAACATTATACCAATATAATTCACCTTGGATGTGTCATGGGCATTTTTTAAGGTTATATTTCCAAACAATATTAAAAAAAAAACATGATTAATGTTAAATGATAGATTTCTATAATTTAGGAGGGGGTGTTTCAGCAATTTTACCTTAGTTAACAACATTCTGGTTTAATTAATTTTACATACAAAGCAAAGTTAAAATTATAAACTACTAGTATATTAAAAAAAAACAGCATCAACAGAACAGTCATTTGCAAGAAAAACGACACTTGGCTTCTGTCTGTTTCAACTGAAAAAGATATGAATTTGCTTATTTGGTAAAAGATCTATGTATCTATGGCATGCCAATATACACGTATCGTTCATTTAAGTTATTTTGCCCCCCGCTGAACACATTGCGAGGGGAATGGAAATACCGGGCGTCCAAGTGTCTGTCTGTCTCTGTGTCATTCCAGTCTTGTTAGCGCTGTCAGATTTTTATTAAACTTATATATACTATAGGTTAATATCTGTAACATCTTGGACAAGTTCTACTTTTTAAAAGATTTATGCTCTTTGGAAATATAAAATATGTGCAACGCAGGTGACATTGAAACTCTGTTCTTTTATTAAATCAAGAATCAAAACTTTGTCTGTTTGACATAAAATATATAGTTTTATTCAATGATCAATTAATGATTTTTTGTACATTTCAATATTTAACCTGTCCAATAAAATTTTGGTCTTCACATCAGCTTCATGGGAAAATCTTTTAAACTTTTAGGTCACCTCTAAAAATTAGAACTGTACTGACAATTTGTTGACAGACATTGAATATACGTGGAAAAGGTCATAAAATCCCCGGTTTAACCGAGACTTACCTTGGTTAAAGTTGAAGGTTGAACAGGATTCTAAGGAGTCATAGTACCACTGAAGGGATCAGATGAGATGCGTGCGCCGGTGTAACGAATCAGTTTTCAAAGATAGCCTTGTGGAGTACACAAACAACACCAACAGAACAGATCAAGATCTATCAACCACAGTCCACTAAATCCTGCACATTCCTCCAAAACGACTTCATGCAAAAATAACTGCATGGGTGGGTAGGGTGGGCATCTGATCCCTTCAGTGGTACTATGACTCCTTAGAATCCTGTTCAACCTTCAACTTTAACCAAGATAAGTCTCGGTTAAACCGGGGATTCTAAGTCGTCATACCACTTCCGGTCTCAGATGAGTCTTCAAAGCTAATGTGTCACTACACAAGGCGAAAATAAACATAAATCGTGGAATACCACCTGTATTATGAAAAAACATATTTTTTCATATTCAATACAACAAACACAATTATGTTCATGTACATATACAAACATAATGTATATGAAAAGTAAATCATATTTTTCCCACTAGAATCTAGCAAAAATTCAGTTACCAAATAAGCATAAATATGCAAATTCACTTATCAAAGATTATCAGCAATTAATTGTTCCTTCAACTGTCTTTGCTGTATCATTTAACTTAAAATTCAATTCTAAACAGTTATCAAAAAATAACAAGAACATATTTACACATGTCAATAGAAGTCATTCAACTAGTTCTATACCCTGCACTATAGGAAAAGCATATTGTATGATCATAAACAGCAAAATGTGTAAAATAATCTTGAATCTATCAACTCAAAACTGAATCTATCAACTCAAAACTGCTGACTGATAATGTTTACATGTATTTTCTATTTCTTTATCATAGAATCTAGCGAAAGTTCTAGCACTTGACCAGCCTACTGACTTTAAAATAATTTCAATAGGAACAGATAATTTTGCTTTAGATGCTGACGCAGCCCGAATACTATGAGTGGTATATTTGTTAACATCAATCCCTGATTTACACATTAAAGTTTTCAACCAACGACTCAACGTACTTTTACTAACTGGTCCATGCGGCTTAATGTAACTAATAAACAAACAACTGTTATTCTTCCGCAAATGTTCTGTTCTTTTTAAATACTCTTTTAAAACAGTAATGCAGCATAAACGACGATCGGGCGGATAAGACTTCAGTTCAACCACTGGATTATTTCTTCCAGGATGCGTTTGCTTTAATAAATCACTATAATGTAAAGTATATAAACGAGAGTCCTTTATCATATCTTTTATAGACAGTAGATGTAAAGACTGAGTTCTTCCAGCCAAAATTAAACATAACAACATGGCAAGCTTCAATGTCAAATTCTTCAACGACAAAAATTTTACTGGAGACAAAGCTCTAAGTTGTTTAAGAACTAACGACACATCCCAAGTCTTAACATACTTTGGCATAGGAGGCCTCAAATTGTATATGCCTTTCATAAATCTAATGACTACAGGGTGCGCACCAACACTGATTCCATCATGAATAATTCCAAAAGCTGAAAGTGCTGATCTTGCAGAATTTATAGCGGAATAGCTTAAACCACTGTCATATAACATTGTTAAGAAATCTAAATTCTGACTCAAAGTACTTTTAGAGTAATCAATCTTCTTTTGACGACAAAAACGGATCCATTTTGTGATATAAGTGGAATACTGTCTTTTTGTTCCAACTCTCCACGAGGCCATAATGATATCGGTTGTTTTTGAAGAAACAAGACATGCCATCAATCTCAATGTCTTTTGTAGCGGATGCACTTTGTCCGTGTTTTTTATAGTTAGTAAATTGTTCATCATTGGTAAAAGTATTGGATCGTCCACGAGCAATTGTAAGAGGTCCGAGAACCAACTCTGTGTCGGCCACACTGGTGCCACGATCATACAATAGGCCTTGTCCATCCTGACTTTCTGTACTACTCTGCCAAGAAGGCTGAAAGGAGGAAAGGCATAACAATAAAAATTTGACCAAGATATTGAAAAAGCATCTATAACTTCACATCCTGGATCTGGTTTCCAGGATGCATATTTTGGCAATTGGCTATTTAGTCTTGTAGCGAAAAGGTCAATATCTGGAATGTACCATTTTTCTGTCAATAAATTGAAAATATCTGTGCTTAGCATCCACTCAATATTTTCATTAAATTTTCTACTCTCTAAATCTGCAATATTTTCAGATGTATGAACATAATTTGCAGTAAGCCAGATTCCACGCTCAATACACCATATCCAAATATTGTATGCTAAATCATTACATTCCAAAGACTTAATGCCACCCATATTATTGACATATGCTATTGCACAGGTATTGTCAATTCTTAACCCAATGTGTTTATTTCTGACATTCTTACAAAAAGATCTAAGAGCATGAAAAACAGCGAGGAGCTCTAAATAATTTATATGGTGTAAACATTCTGTCTCATTCCATCTGCCACCAGTACACGTACCAACCTCCTTTAATAATTCTGCCTTCTGTTGTACCCCCTTCTCGAGTTTTTTTGGAAGTCATATCTTGAAGGTCCTGGTGCATTGTAGTCATTCCTACCATAATCTTTTTCACGGCCTCTCAAGGAACCTCTCAGGGTACCTCTTCCTCTACCTGCACCTCGACGTGAACCCATACGACCCAAGCGTCTTCTTGGAATTCTATATCCATATCCTCTTCCCCTACTTACTTTACGACCAACCTTATTGACTGAGTCTATGTCGGATACTTTCTTTGAAATATCATCCCCATATAAAAATTCTGTATATGGGACTGTTGAGGAACACAAATGAAAGTAATCGTAACTCATATCTGGTCGGTGTAATTCACGACGAGCTAAATTTGTAGACCTGTTGCAATGTCCTAGTAAACCAAGGGCATCTGTGCCTAAATTCATAAGTTCCTGAATGGGAAAATCAGCATTTTCCTCTTTTTTACACTCACTAAGTTTATTCAACAGTTTGGTTATCAAAATTGAAGCTTTAATCAAAAGCCCCTGCCTGTACTGAATTTTATTCTCTTCAATTCTAGTGTAATCTGACAAAACATCCCATATGAGTTGATTTACCCTTGTTTTGGTTAACATTGTGCAATTTTCTGGTCTATGAATGTTTTTTAGCAAATCTGATAGTTGGTGGTCTGATAAACCATTCTGGAAGAAACTATTCACCAACTCTGCCAAATCAGCATCAACAGATGCATCTACTTTCTCTTTCACTTTAAATTTTTCTACTAATTCTTTAAAGTGACCCACATTTGATTTAGAAGTACCAATACCACTACTGGCATCATTGTCATGATTATCAGTGGCAGGCTCGGTGCCTTTTGACTGCAGATCTGCAGTCTTCTGTTTTTTGGCAGGGGGTTGAGAATTGTTATTTTCATCACTATCATTTTGACCAATGTCTTCTACATTGTCATCGTATAAAAGCTCATCTTCGTCGTAATTTTCATATAAATCATCCACTTTGGCAGATAAAGCGTCTAAACGCTTGTCAGATTTATTCTGATCATTCTTAATGGACTGTAAAATTTATACGTCTCCCAAAGTTACATCAGAAGTAGACGTTGAGCCCGCAGGATCAACTTCAACATTTGTTTCTCTTGTCGTCACACTCGCATGACTTTTACTAGTTTTAGTTTTGGGGGGAGAGGATGCCCTATCCGAACTCCTTGAGCTCTTTTTAGCATTGTCTTTTTTCTCAGACTGTTTGGTAGTCGACTTTTTAGTCGCTTTCTTTGCTGAATCCTCTGATTCCGCTGGTTTAACAGTGCCATTTTTCTCGTACAACATGGCGTCCGCCATTTTGTTTGTCAAGTACCGCAGTAAATGACACCAGCACTGAATAAATAAAATATTTAAGAAAACAAACTTACTGAAAATTGTTACACGTAACAATTATTTAATTTAATTTCAAATCTATAAAAGTGTGCTACATAAATAATCAAACCGCCAAGACAAAATGTCTCTGGCTACAGGTACGTTACACCTGAAGACGAAAACACGTCCGTCTTCGTGAATCGAAAAACGCACACTGATTCGTTACACCGGCGCACGCATCTCATCTGAGACCGGAAGTGGTATGACGACTTAGAATTGTATTTTATCAGTAAACTTTTTATCACAAGCAATGCCAGAAAACAATTAAAAATATTTTGAAACAAGGCAGAGGTTAAATATGTCACAGTAAATCTTTAAAATGTGATCAACTGAGAATGTGAACCTATATGGAAAGGCTTGCTGGACCATAAGCCATTGCTAGATTTTAATCCAGAACAATAACATGTCCAAGAAATTCTTTCTAAGGAAAAGCTATGCAGAGGCTGTCAGGGAGTATCAGAAGATAAAGAGAAAGGTAAGTTTTTTTATGTTTCTATCATGGTATTGATCTGTCATTGTAACATAATTTTGTGCAATACACTTGCCTTTAAATGGAGGTTAGGGTTGTGGTCCAACTTGTTACAAAACAAGAGGCACAAAGGAGCAAATGCCTAACATTGGTTTAATGGATGAGAGAGGATTTATGTGTACAGTAAGCAGTTTCACTTTTCTGAATCTGGAGATTATCTCAAGATTGAATTATCAGATTGGCTTAAAATTTTCAAACTAACTTTACACAATAATTATAAAAAAAAGATGAAAATATGATGAATTGAACATTTGTTGTTTCATCATATGCGTAATGTTTTGATGCCCATCCCTCAAGACGAAAAGGGGGAGGGTATCTTTGTCCATCTACATACGTCCCAAAACTGGTTTCTGTTCCCTAACTTTAGTCTGCCGCACCCATACTTTATGAAATTTACTTACAATGCTTGTCCATTCTCCAGACCTAGTATACATGTAATTTAGTATTTCGGGGCTGCTCAAGCCTGCCTCTTAAAGTATAATAGGCTGATAAGAACATGAGGTGCACTGAACATAGAAATTATAAAGGGAAAAAAATCAAGAATATTTAAAATGTATTCTTATTATAATTGCTATCTTCATAAGAATAAGAATTCTATAAGTTTAAAATCAAATCCTATGATATTTACTAAAGAAGAAACATAAAAATTACAAAAATAATAGACAAAAACAATGCAAATATGTGGCATTGAAAACAACAAAAAGTGTTAATATTTAGTATTTTTGACATCATGACTCCTCTATAAAGTTATCATTTCAAATATTTGGAATATGCCTATTATGATAGATATCACAGTATATGCTGTCCAATTCTCATGTTTGTTGCTTATGTTGTCATCACTGATTATAATTCTTAACTGTAAATGACCCCTGTGGGACCTTGATTGGAACAATGAAATATTTGATTTTGTAGTCTTTTCATATCCGAGTGGCGTTAATGAGAGGACTACATCTTATTTACATACGTGTTATGAATAATTATACCCATGTCCATACATTTATGCGTTTGTCACTTTGTCCGTTCATTCGTCCGTCCGTCTGTCCACTACAGTATATACACCTTTTGAATACGCAACTCCTCATTAACCACTTTTCATAATAAAATGAAACTCTCAGATTCTAACCCATCCTATTGTATTTGTTCCATTAAAATCATTTTTAGGGTTTCTTTTTCCAGAACATGAACTTTGGCATTGCCTTTGAGGGGGTAACCATTTTGTATCAGCAACTCCACCTTTACCACTTTTCATAATTTGATGAAACACTATCAGAATATTTCTCCCATTCAAGGCCATTGTCCACATATTTTATTTTAGGTTCATACTTATTTTGTGGGTTTATAATTTGATAAGCTCTTCTCAAAGGAAATGATTGTTTGCTGCATATTTCTATTTCCTCTGCCCATATATTTGATAGACTATCGACTAGTTTGTATTGTTCTTGGTAATTTGAGGGGTTCTATTATTATTTTTTTCTTAATTTCTTGATCATTGACAAAATGTATATTTTTTAAAGACTGATTAGTTTGTTGATAATTGAGACATATATATGTCATGAGTAAATAAATAGACATTTAACAGATGCAGAAACATTTTCAGAAGATGTTTTATAGCTTTTTTATGGATTTGGAATGAAATATTTATTGCTTCTATTTTTCTGTCATTAGATTGATAAATTATCACTGCCTTAGTGTGGAAATAGGAATCACTGTTTTATTAACTAGTTTAATGGAATACATGTTAATATTTTTAACTTCACATCTGTACTACCTAATAAAATTTAAAAAAAAAAAAAACAATATATCAATTGCTTTTGTATTCTATTTCTTGGGATTGAACAATATGATATATGAATAAATAGGGAAGGGAATACCAAATTACTAATGATTGGTAATTGGTAATTGAAAAAGTGATCAAGAAGCAAGAAAATATTTTAACCATCACTGTTAAATTTAAATAAAATTAATAAGTTTTCTTCATTTTTAAGGTCATATAATGTCATGATGTATCAACTGTGTCTTCACTGAATTATATAAATTATAATAACTCAGAATTGGTCCATATAGTTGGGTTCCTAATATTTGAGAATGACTGTTTTAATATGACCTCAAAAAAATTGCAGCCTCTTTATAGTATGGCGATGTCATCATTGTCTGAAGACATTAGGTTTCAGGTAAATAACTTGAGAATAAGTGTATGGGTCTCTATAACATTGTACCACAAGGTTCCATACTCCAAAAGAAAGGCCGGGATCGATGCCCTTTTTGTTGAAATATCAATGTTTCCACTCCCTTGCACATTTATCTTCCACTTTCTGTAGGTTAACTAAATCTTATCTAAATAATCTGGCAATCACAAAAATTAATATCCATTTCGAATTATTTCGTCCAAAATTTAAAAAAAATGCAAATAACACATTATAAAATTTATTTTTAAAATTTTGTTTTACAATTTTAGATGACAGCTTCACTGATGCAGATATCTTTTGTTGTGGTGAAAGTGTTATCAAGCCAGAATATAAAAAGTTCACCTATAGGAATATTGTAGATAAATCTGCTACAACAGTGACACCAAGAAAGAGGCGATCCCCAAAGTCTAAGTCCTCGCCAATAAAAGTGAAAAAGCCAAAGGAAGAGTTTGAAGTTATTGAGATAACATCTAGTCCCATCAGTATATCATCTGATGTTGAGTACAATGAAGAATTATCAGAAGTTAAAAGGGAGCTTTCCTTTAGTTTTAGAGAATCTCCTTCTCCTTCGTCTTCCGAAACTTCCTTGCCATCTTTGGCATCTCCAAAAAGGAAAATTGAAACGAAATATACAACGAACATAGAAGAAACTTTTTACCATGACGAACCTCTCCTGCCTATATTTAGAGATTTCAAAGACGGAGTTAAAACAAGGTTTATCGTTGGTATTTTGCTGGAGTCTGCAGGCAAAAAGTACCTAGCAAGATCAGTTCCTAACTATATTGACCAAAATGTTTCATTTATTTATAGTATTAGACATACTGGACACTGGAAAAATTGCTTATGTGATGGAATGGGTGTATGGCACCAAACAGGCAAAGAAACCAAATTTATTAACGTAGAAGAGAGTGGAGATTTTGTATATGTTAATGACGACAAAACAACAGAAACAACAATGAAAGTTGTAAGGCGTAAATATGTCAATAAATCTAATCAGCATTTGCATCGCATAGTCATACACATGGAGGATCCTAGAAGTGGTGTGATATTCAATGAAATGTTTGTCCAGTACTATTTTGACAGTTTTACAGGGCCCACTAAGATAGAGCCACACGGTAACTCAACAAAAGCTACAAATCCATATCAAAGAACATCTCATTCAACTTTTGCGGAGATCAAGGAATTTAGAGAGAATAAAACCAAACCCAAAGAAATATTCAGTAACATCATTTCCGAACAAGGTGGACTTGAGCATGTGAAAGGGTCCTCCTCGATCCCAAGAAATAGAAAACAAATATATAATGTGAACAATAACAATTGTAAATTCATTGACCCTGTGGTAGAATGTACAGACCTTGCTAAAGAACAAGAAAAAATATGTCACAGTTTGTGAGAGACGTCAGAACGGCACCCGAATTTAGTATGTTTTTGGGATCCGACAGACCACTTACTGAAATTGGAAAATTTTGTACACAAATTAAAAATTTTTGTGAATTAGGAGTAGATACAACTTTTAATATAGGAAATTATTACGTGACGGTTTCAGTTTACAGACATCAAATGTTACTGAATAGGTTTGACACTGAACCAGTAATGATAGGTCCTATGTTGATTCATCAGCGCAAATCATTTGACAGTTATTTCAAATTACCATCTACTCTTTTACAAGAGTCTCCAAAACTTATTGACCTCAAAGTGTTTGGAACTGACGGAGATGTAAACTTATCAAGTGCATTTCAGGCTTGTTTTCCCAACAGTAAACATCTATTATGTGACATTCACATGTTTGATAACATTGAACGAAAACTTGTCAAATTAGGGATATCCGGGAAACTAAAGAAAGAATATATTAATGATATATTCGGTTATGTAGAAGAAGATATTAAAATTCCAGGTTTAGTTGACTCATTGTCGGCAGAAGAATTCACTTCCAATTTAAACAATTTATCTGCAAATTGGAAAGAAAGACACACAAAAGGAAATGATTTTTTGGAATATTTTGTTGAATACAATACGAAACAGCATGAGTCCAGAACTGAGAAGTATATGTGGTCTAGGTTTCCCCCCAAAGACATACACACAGAATCCAAACGAATGTATAAATAAAGTAATAAAGGAAGATTTAACGTCGAAATGTGATGCATTTGATTTTGCCAAGAAAATGGAAGTAAAAGTGAAGTAGCAAGAAAATGAAATAAAACTTGCACTGATTGGTAAGGGGGAATATACCTTGAAACCGGAATACAGTCACTTAAAAATAGAGGAAAATCTTTATTGGAGAAAAACGTCAACACAGAGAGAAGCAGTTTTTAAAAAGTGAGTAATATTTTGCAATTGATTCCTAAATAAATTAACTGAAAGCAAAATATCATCAACCAATATTTGATTAGTTTGAATTTTTACACAAAAGGATATCTGTCCTCTTTCAAACTCCTTGTTTTGCTATGAAAACAACAAAGAATCCAATATGTAAAAAAAGAAACAATTGAAAATGGGGGAATCCATAATTACAATTAAGACTTCATAATTATGTAAAGTAAAATTCAAGCTCAGAGAATATTTCATATGTGCTATATAACTGGGATACCTACAAGATGCAGACACAATATAGAAAGAAGTCAACAAAAACAATATAGGTTCACGTGTTTATCAATTGGTTACACAAATGAAACAGAAAGCTGGTTTCTATGAAATGAATATGTAGGTTTATGTAGGTAGCAGTTAAAGTTGGAATATCAAATGTGAAAAAGTGTGTTTCAGATTTAATGCATATTCCATTTGTGAGCACACACTTGCTTTGGCCGAAAGTCGTGGCGGCCTGAGGGACTACTTAGCAAAATATAAATTAAAAAAGAACAGGGTTACGGTTACGAAAATATCTAACTTTGGTTTGTCTAAAACAAGAGGAAAAAAGGCATCAAGTGCGACACAAAAAAGGAAGGGCTCTGCTAACAAACAGTCATTAGAGGTGAATGAGTATAGACAAGACACTGAAGTTCAAAGACCTGATTTAAATAAACAACCATTCCATCCTACTTTCATAGCTGGAATAATAAGAAAATGTTACGGCTGTGGACAGTCATTTTCAGATAAACATAGAAATGTTCCGAATGATCTTGTGTTAAAAAGATATGATCATAGAATGTATTTAAGTCCAAGATCTAAAATCTTGAAACAATCTGTTTCTCTACAAAACACATATTTTCATTTAAATGTTGACTGTGCAAGAAAAAAGGATCCTCAGTTTGAATTCAAAGATGTTTTAATCCATAACGAAATAAAGCAAAGTTTATCAGATGAGCATTTGCTTTTACTAGAATCGCTAGGAATTCAACGTTAAATATTCAGGACAATAGATAAAGCTTTAATTTTACAATAAAATTTGTTGAAAATGTTTTCTTTATATACTTATATCTTACGGTATATCTAAATATATATACATGTATATATTAATTTATTTATGCTTTTCAGTCTTGTTTTCATAATATGCAGAACCTATATAGTGTGTGGTTTGTACTGGTTTTAACATCTGTTTATTTTATCAAATTAATCAAAAACAACAACATTTCTCATCTATTTAAGTTATTTAGTTTCTGAGGTTATAGTAATGACAGTTTTATGGGTTCTATGGACAGGCGATGGTGGCTAGATACATTTTCCTTATCTATGTTTAATTGGAAGAAACAAACTATTTAAAATAGTACAGTCATTAAATTAACATGTAAGATAAAATCTAAGTGAAAATGTTGATTGACAATTTAATTTTATAATATCATAGTCCATTGTTAATAAAAATATTAATAATTTTAATATTTTTATCACAAGATGATTTTTTAGCCTCTGTTTGATTCTAACATATTTTGCCGGGAATAAGGCATACATTTTTTAACTAGGGACTAAACCTACCACAATTTGGAAATTAACATAAGCACTATGTGTACTTTAATAGAAGTATTGTGAGCTCGTCCAAAATCAATTTTAACTGCATAGGTTACTGGGCCTTTGTTTCCCCCTTCTTATTAAAAATACACTACAATTCAGGACAGTACAGAAAATTACACGATAGACATTATAATCCCACCTCCAACTAAGCTGTCATAAAATGCTACCCAAAATATTGTCCAACTTTGATGAAAAATCAAATATTGATTGTTGGATATGTTAAGTATTTCACTCCATGACTCCACTCCAACACTCCACCACTCCACTCCACTCCACTCCACTCCACCTTTTAGTACATGCCTAATTAAAGACACTCGAATTTGTGTGTTGCTTCTTCTTCTTTCGAGTAGATTAACATAAATAATCAATTGTTCGGATGTACAGTCCTTCCCATCGCCAAACTCTGAATTTTCTTTCCGCTCTTCATCTCATTGGGTAATTTGTTGCTATGATACAGGACACTCATATATATTTCATTGTTAAGAATTTCGCGGCATATTTGAAATTTTTCTTGAGAAGATTTTTACCCTCCCGCCCACCACTTACAGCTATGTTTAATATTTTTATTTATATTATAATTAAATATTAGATAAGTAGATGGTTTTAGGTGGCTAGCTTATGCTTTTATATTTGTGATGTGGTGAATTACAAATTACAGTTACATGTATTTGATTAGTATATATATGCTTATACGGACATTAACTGTATTAACTTGGGTAGTTCCATCTTTATCGACCATTCCGCTAGCTCTGCGAAATCTCTCAAATCTTTGTATTTACTTTTGCCACCCCTCGGGCTTCGAAAATTAAACTGTTAATGATTTGACACTTTAAATGATGCCATTATGTCCACTTTTTTTTTGCTAGAGCAAATCTTAACAAAAGTTAGTCTATTATTTAACACAGGCCACCATGTTTTGTACGTGTTGACTCAAATACGATATAAGCTAGACTATTTATTACAGAATAATACAGACATATATAATACACTAAAAACAAGTGTTAAAACAATTATATTGAAGCATGATATGCGATGATATGGGGAGCGACCCTATCTGAACTTTATGGCGACAGAGTTCTTTAGAAACATCTGCATGGCTGCAGTGTGTGGTTAAATATGATTTATGCTATGTTTGATTGACATTAAATGTTTGTTTAAAAATTATCTGCCTACCGCTGAATCAACAAACAGCAAGGGAGATAATCTGGCCTATCTAGGTTATAATTTATTCGAAAAAAGCATTTGTTTAATTCATTTATCATGAAAGTTTGGGTGTTTTTTCTGCACATAGGTTAACTAAACTCTTTAGACACAGGCAGGTTAAAAAATTCTCATCATCATTTTGATGTTTATAATTTAGAATTTTTAAAACCATTTTTACTGCATGTGTTAAATTATGGTATTATATACACATATATTCTACATTTTAATAGTGTAAATCACCAAATAAATCGTGTAATGTGCACATCGTGTACGTGCATCGTGAGAATCATGTGCATGTGGTTAGAAATGTGTGATTTTAATCTTGTACGTCACATGCATGAGATTTCATTGGTCGAGATAAATATTAAAACGTGTGAATTCAAATCATAGTATATTTCGAACTCAAATTGAAGAGATTGTTGAAATCAAATTCCTTTGGTGTCAAATATTTGAAAATGTCGATATTAATAATTCCACACAGTTTTTAATTTTTCTATTATTAATGTAAATTATCGTTAATTTGGTTTGAAAAAAATATATTAAATAAAATATTTCCTAAATTAAAGGATTATATCTCGGGGGGGGGGGGGGGGGTCACTTAATATGTTTTTTGGTAGGGGTGAGCAGCTGGCACACCAGGACCTCCACCCTTATCATATATTAAAAATCTCAAAAATGTATACCTTATCCCATATTTTGAGCAGAAAAGTATACCTAATCATATATTTATGCCGAAAAGTGTACCTTTTCATATATTTGGATCAAAACGATTATAATGAACAGAAATTCTTTATTTTCAAGAAAAACAATGTTTGATTTATACTGCAATGATTGATTATACACATAAACTGTCAGACTGAATGATATTTTATTTAGATGCAACATATTGACCTTATCACATAATCCCATCAGTACTAATTCCTATCCTTATCGCATATTTTCATCTCAATTGCACACTCTTATCATATAATATATTATAACTTTATTTAGAAATGCATAATTGTACCCCTAAGGGTTGAAAGCATATATAGGTACAAACATATAGAGTACAATACAACATTCATAATATTACGAAGCGTGAAAAAGGTACCAGCGGCTCATCCCTACTTCATCATATATTGGAAGTGACCCCCCGAGGATTATATAGCTTGCATACAAAATTTGCAAATTAAACATAGATTTGAACTTTTAATTTGTTTGTAAAAAATATCTTAAGTTAATCTTATAATTTGGCGAAGTTTTTAATTTTTTGACAAATATTATGTTGAAATTTATATCTTCATAGTACATGTATAGTACATCTTTTACATGAGCAATGGTTTTGTTATTATGTAAGCAAAACATGATGTCATTTGTTTTTAAAGACGCCATAAAATATTGTGGCGTAATATTTATTTCAAAGACAACATAATTATTATCATCAATTTTGGTTAATATGCTATCTTTAATTAAGTAAAAATATCATGCAAGTGTTTATTGATTTGTCATTAAAGTCTTAAAAATAACATATGCAAATAAATATTTTGTATATATATGAACAAAAAGTTCAATGTAGACTGTATTTACACCGGCTTCCTTTTATCATACTATTTCTTCAAAATTAAATGCAATATTAAATATTTCACTGCTATTCGTATCCGGCATAAAATTTAGTTCGTTTCCTTATATTCCGTTTGTATCTTACGAACACCATTTGGTGCCTCGGTGGCCGAGTGGTCTAGGTAGTTCGTCATGACTACTAATTTTTCATGCAAGACTTAGGATGCCGTGCAGCTCTCTCAATCAGCACCTCTTTATAAAAATATTGACTCCCCCCTTTGCCAGTGCAGTGCTATCGAGTCTACTAATCACTATTTCCTTCACTGTCCGCGTTTCGACTTCCAGCGTCAGCAGCGTATTGAGTACATTATAAATAATCGTAGATTTGACAATAGGATTCTTCTCATTTCATCAATTCAGCGATGAACAAAACATAGAACTGTTCTTGGCAGTTCAGTCATATATTTTGAGTAGCAAACGAATTGCTAGACAGTAAACAAATACTCATCATTATTCATCAACATTCCAGTGCATGTAATCTATCAAAATTTTGCATCATTTCTTTAATTTTTTTTGAATGTATTGATTCATAATACATAATCTATTGAGTATGAGAAAATTAACTATGAAAATTAATTTTTGTAGGATACGGATTTATATAAGCCCAAAACTTGTTTCCGAATCCTATATTGATTGTTCAATTGTATTGTATATTACTTGCATTTAATTATTGTCTGTATTATTGAATTAATTAATAAAATATGTTTACACGAATTTTCCTACCGAAGGTCGGTGGTTCTCTCCGGGTACTCCGGCTTCCTCCACCAATAAATACTGGCTGCCGCGAAATAGCCAAATGTGCTGAAAACAGCGTAAACCCCAGTTAAGGTGGTACCTAACACTACAGGGAGATAACTCTGTAAAATGAGCTAAACGTTTTAATAACGTTGTGTTGTTAATGGAATATTAAGCTTTTCAATGATCAATATTAGTGTTTGTCAAACTGCTATACAATCAGTGTAATTTTTCTGATGAATTGGTTGGTTCAAATGTTTTGAAATTTTAAAATTTTTGTCAACGGGTCAAAGTAAATACTTTATCAAAATTTTATGAAAATTAAACGAGCCAAATTAATTTTAGTGAAAGTGTTGGGTACCACCTTAAACAAACAAACAAAACAAACACCATTTTTAGAAATTGCACGATCGAAAATCATGCATGTAACGTGCATCGTGTGGGTTGCATGCAACGTGCATAGTGTGTGCATTTATCTTGCGAATCGTGTGCATTTATCGTGCGAATCGTGTGCATGTAACATGTGAATCGGCCCAAAGGGTCATGTGAGCTATCCCCATCACTTAATTGGCGTCCGTCCGTCTTTGGCATCTGTTGTCTTTCATCATAAACTCTCTTTTAAAGATCTTCTCCTCTGAAACCACTGTGCCAATTGGAACAAAACTTGGCTGCAATGGTCTTTAGATGGTACTCTTTCAGAAGTATATCCGATCACCCCGCCCATTATCAAAGATGGCCGCCAGAGCGACATAGTTTAACATAGGACCCGATGGGAAATTTACTTACAAAGATCTTCTTGTCTGAAACCACAGGGCCAATTGGAACAAAACTTGGCAGCAATGGTCCTTATATGGTCCTCTTTCATAATTATATCCCACGACCCTGCTCGTCATCAAAGATGGTACAATCGCCGAACATAGTTTAACATAGGACCTTATGGGAAATTTACTTTAAAGATCTTCTCGTCTGAAACCACTAGGCCAATTTGGAACAACATTTGGCAGCATTGGTTCTTAGATGTTCTCTTTCAGAATTATATCCGATGACCCCGCCTGTTATCAAAGATGGCCGCCAGTGCAAAACATAGTTTAATATAGGACTCTATGGGAAATTTACTTAAAGACCATCTTGTCGGAAACCACGGGGCCAATTGGAACAAAACGTGGCAGCAATGGTCCTTTAATTGGCGATCCTCTTTCAGAATTATATCCTATGACCCTGCCCGACATACAGCATGGCCGCCAGAGCCGACGTTAACATAGTTTAAGGATGTACGCTGGTCAAGTATTTGAATTTTTGTCAGACGTTCAGAATCATCTGGTTTTATCCATTTGAATGCCATAAATTATTTTTTCCCGCTAACACCGATTTTTCTTTTCATAAATCTTTTGCATACAGAATAAAAAGCCATTTGTAAAAATCTTATAAAATCCTTGTTATTATATAATGGTTTTTGAGAAATAAAACTTGTCAATGATAAAGCTATGTAAAATTAAGAGAGCATATTTTCCAGCCAAATTTTCAATGGCTTATATCTCGAAAACAAGCACACGGACCTATAATTTTTTTTTCGCTCTTTTAGTTCCTTTATTAATCCATTATGATAAACTGTTTCAAAATGTACATGTATCCGATAAATTATATCAAATTAGTACAATAAATAACGGGTTCAATAATGAATAAACTATTAAATAAATATATCCTATTAAATGAATGTATGAATCCATTTACATCCTTTTCTTATACAAAAGGCAAAATGCATAATTCTGAATGCATTATAATTACAATAAAGTATATCAACTGGAAAAATACAGAAGATATTGTAAAATAAACAATCAATACATAATTAATACAATAAATAGAACCCTTACCAATCAATGGGACCGGGTTATATGCAATATCAAATCAACAGTAGTCTAACCAGTATGCAATATGGTCTCATTTCTCAAACCACAGGATAACGATGGGTCCTGCAAATAATATACAATAATAAACACTAAGGTCTAAGAAAATATGAATTCCTTAATAAACATACAATGTTCATATTCATATTTTCGGCTTATTATAAAAAAAAACGTAATTCTAAGATGAAATTGATACTCATATATGAAAATAATGACGCAAAGGTCATGTGATGTCATACATGTAGATTTATAACAAAGGTCAAGGTCACTCTCAAAACCATTCAGATAATTTTGTTTCTCTTCTGGAGTCTAAAACAATCAGCCATCAGGTGACCATTTTTCTTACAATAAGCGCAAGTTAGTGACTTCCTCTCAAAGGTATCAAATTTTGGACCAGACATATTATAACTAGACGGACTCTTATTCTGTGCAACAGGCTTACTATCAGTACGCTCAGTGCTTTGATTTTTGTAATTTCCGCTTGAAGTATTAAAATTTTGACCTTTGAAACTTCTTTTATGTGAAAGGGTATAATTATCGGAAACAACAGCTGCATCTTACAATGTCTCAACAGTTTTTTTCATCTAAATGTGTTTTTAAGTCTAAATTAACACATTGCTTGAACTCTTCTAATAACATTAATTGTCTTAATTTATCAAAATTGTTATCTATTTTCTTTGACGTAAGCCATTTATCAAATAGATCTTCTTTTTCCCTAGCAAATTCAACATAGGTTTGTGTTTCAAACTTTTTATAAGACCTAAATTTCTGTCTATATGCTTCTGGCACTAGCTCATAAGCTTTCAAAACTTCCTGTTTAACAGTGCCGTAATCAGAACTTTTTTCTGAAGAAAGAGCTGAGTAAATTTCAGCGGCTTTGCCAACAAAAACACTTTGCAACATTGTAGTCCAATAAGGCTTTGGCCATTTCAAATTTTGAGCAATTTTCTCAAACTGTGGAAAAAATTTATCAACTGTTTTTTCACAAAATTTCGGAACCAAACGGATATTTTTTGCTGCATCAAAATGTTCTGATTTTGACTCAAATTTAGTGTTGCTTTCTATTTTGGCCATTTCCATTTTTATTTTCTCCATCTCTAACCTTTCCCTCATTTCAAGTTCTGCCTGTCTTTCTTCTTTTTCCAATTGTTTTAATTTAAGTTCATCTTCCTTTTCTAATTCAAGTTGTTTTAATTTAAGTTCATGTTCTAATTCAAGCTGTTTTAATTTGAAAGCATCAACATTTTCGACCTTGAGGTCAAGAGCCTCTTCACCAAAAATTGCTGAGTCAACTAATTTGTCTATTACCAAATTTTTTATAATTTGTTTTCTCATAGATACTCTAAAATCTATTTTTAGATGTTTAGCAAGCAACACTGATTCTTCTTTCTTTAGTTTATCAAACCCTTCCAGGTCTGGCGTTTTCAAAAATTTACCAGCATCAAATGCCATTTGTAGAATTTTGTTGGCTAATTCTAATAAAAATACTGAAAAAATTTAATAAGATATTAACGTTATCCCGGACGAGCCCCCAATTTCTTTTACGGCCGAAATCACCTTTTAAATTGTAGCCAACAAAAGACGCAAATCAATAATAGAATTTAACAAGATTTATTATATACAAGTTTACAAAAAATATTACTCAAAATAAAATGTCAACTTAACTGTTCAAAATCCTATATCTTTTCTTTGTCCGGAATTCTTTTCGTCACTGTTGCGGGAATCCAAACGGAATAGTATATCCATCAGTCACAATCTAGTATGATGTAACGTAAATAAAAGTGTGTCAAGTACGATATGTGAAACGTAAATAAAAGTGTGTCAATCCAACATCTGAGAACACAAGAATGTTAACGTCTGGTCTGATACTGTTCTGAAAGTCTAACTTTCTTGTCCGTATATATACTGTAGAACGGAAACTTCTGGAATACGGTAGAAGTTTGAATTACACCAGAATTATTACGTAAGTCAAATAGAAAGTTCTAGTCATTCCATCAGTATCTATTATTGTTCCAATGATTTCTAAACTGCGCAGTTATAACATTATTTGGTAAACAACTATAAGTATTATGTAAACATATTATACATGTTATAAGGCTACGCAAAACAAATTAGGCCAAGATAAATAAATATAATAATTACAATATCATAACAAATGGAACGAAGCTTGAAAAGAAGCATACATGGGAGGTCCTTTATAAAATATCCTCATTTCGTCCCGATCGGACTACAAATGTGGCCGCCATGGGCAGTTCTTTTTTCTGATTGTCTGATATGAAAATCTTGTCTTCTGAAGACTTTTGGCCAAATGGAACGAATCTTGACAGGAAGCATCTATGGGAGTTATTTACAAATTTTACTCATTTCGTCCCGATCAGGCAACAAACATGGCCGTCATGGGCAATTCTTGTTTCTCACTTGTTGATTAATTTTTTTTTCTCTGGAACTGCTTTGCCAAAACTGTAAGCCAAACTTGACAGGAAGCATCTATATACGTGATGTATGGAAAGTCGTTCATGAAATTAATTTTTGTCATCCTGATTGGACTACAAGCATGGCAGCCATGGCCAATTCTTGTTTCTGATTGGCTGATTTAAAGAAATCTTCTGTGAAACCGCTTGGCCAAAAGTAACGAAACTTGACAGGACGAATCTGTGGGTGGTGTTTTACAAAGTTTCCGCATTTTGTCCAGATCAGGCGACAAACATTCTTGTTTCTGACTGGTTGATTAAAAAAAAAAATTCTCTGAAACTGCTTGGCCAAATAGAGCCAAACTTGACAGAAAGTGTCTATGGCATATGACAAAAATCTACAGAACCGCAGAATTGCTTGAAACTAAACATGACCCGAATGTTCCTCATAAGGTACTGACCAAGTGTTATTACTTTGGTGCCAATCCCTCATTCAAGATGGCCACCAGCAGAGGACTTAGGTTAAGATAAGACTCTATAGGAAATACATCTGCTGGAGAACCGCCAAATTTTAGAATGTGCTGACCTGTAAGTAGAAGGACCTTGATGAAAACAAAATTGGTTCCTACAAGGCTTACCACAATTCATAATGATAGGGAGATGTGACTTCTCTCTTTGAGGTACACCAATAAAAACTTCTTTCATGCCAGGTGAGCGATACAGGCTCAGCCCTCTGAGCGTCTAGTTTTCATTTTTCATCATTTTATGACAGAAATAAACGCAATATCAAAATATCATAGCATAAATCAAATGTTAATGTAAATTACCTGTATTGTGTTTATTTGTGTCATAAAATGATTAAAAATGACAATGAAGGTAGGGGGTGTTGTAGAAAAAAATGGGGAGGCGGAGTACTATGTAAGATACATGTATAATACGGCGTGGTAGAAGCGTATAAAGTCAAAAAATCTGATAAACAAATTTGCCATCAGTGAAAACATATTTGTATATTAAAGCTAGTACAAGTAACTAAATTTTTAGTACTTTTGTCTTTTTAAATTATGGTTATAACTTCCAATTGATTAAGAAAAACTCAAATAAAAGAAAACGACATTAACATGCATGGTTAACTAAAATAGAAATTTACATTTCCTGTTTTTAATATGATAATAAAAGTCACATGGGTAGATACGTATTGAGTGTCATTCATGCGGAAATATCAGAAAAAAGGTAGGCTCAATTTTTCAAATATATTCATCAGCTTAACTTAGTGATAACATGGATAAGTTTTCCAGGGAAGACATGTGTCGCCTGCGTACTTCTCCATACTGATGTTCAGTGCCAAATAGCAGGAAGCTAACCTGTGTGGTTCCTGAGAAAATTTCTATCTCAAACATATTCTAATTTTCGTCATCAGGAAGAGGACAAGTGACAGCTTCGAAACTCCATTACATGATACAGTAATCCATACTGATGCTTTATATGACAAATATCAGGAAGCTGGCTAGTGTGGTTCCTGAGAAAAATGTGACAAAAATTATTTTGTGATGCGGACGACAACGACAATTATCTCCTGTTTTTAATGGGATAAAATCATACGGGTAGACACGTATTGAGTATCATTCACGCGGAAATATAAGAAAAATTAAGGTAGTTTCGTTGGGGAACCAAATCAAAAACGAAAGTCAAATTGAAAGTTACATTGCTGTATTAACAAAAACAAATCAAAAATAAATTTGTCCAAAATTTCTTTATAACGGATTCCGTATTTCGATGCCGGTTTCCGACTATTCTTCCTTAGAAAACGTTTACTTTTTATAATACATGTAGTTAATAATTTGAAACGTTTTCTCAGTGGCAGGTGAATCTAGCAAGATAGGACATGATTAAACTTAAATCAAAATATAATTCAGTTAGTGAGTTAATTCATTAATTATTGATCCAGATTTATAACAGTTTTCACTTAATTGTCAATGAAAATTATGTTCATTTTACGCTACGACAGTGGGCTCAATTTTTCAAATATATTTATCAGCTTAAGCTTAAGCTGTTGTCGCTTATAAAGTCTTGCACTAGAATTGGCACAACCGTAGAACAAATACATTAAATATATTCCATGTGTAACAGGAGGATCGGGTGTCAGCATCAGCTACCTTTGGTCCTCCCTTGAACGAACGGAAAACATCGCCCATGGTGAAAAGCGCAGGAAAAGGAGGAGATAATCCAACAGAACCTCTGTACTTCGTATACTCCCGGACTTCGACATAACAGTGAGAGTATCAGTTCCTTGAGACTCGATGCGAGACCCTACCCTATACAGACCGATGAAGCGCTGGAAAAGTGAGATAATCCAATCCAAATTCTGGTGAAGTATAGCACATCCGGGTCCAAGCACGTGACTGACGTCACTTCCGTAAGCAAATAATGGGAAATGGCGGGAAATTCACTACTTTCGGTTGCGCATGCGCGCAAACTTCTTTCGGGTACTTCCGGTTCCTGTCACACATGCGCAGACGAAACATCCGGGTCCTGGCAGGTGACTGACGTCGACATCACTTCAGTAAAAATAAATGGGAAAATGACGATAAATTCACTACTTCCGGTTGTGCATGCGCGCAAACAACTTCCGGTTTCGTTCTCACGACACATCCGGGTCCAGGCACGTAACTTACGTCACTCCCGTAATAACAAATAATGAGAAAATGGCGAAAAAAAAACACTAATTCCGGTTGTGCATGCGCGCAAACCACTTCCGGGTACTTCTAGTTCCTGTCACACATGCGCAGACGACACACCCGGGTTCTGGCATGTGACTGACGTCAATTTCGAGACCAAATAATGGGAAAATGGCAGGAAAACATGCTACTTCCGGGAGCGCATGCGTGTAAAGCACTTCTGGTTCCGGTCACACCTGCTTAGACGACACATCCGGGTACTGGCACTCGACTGACCTCTTTTTCGTAAACAAATCAAAGAAGTGGAAAACACACTACTTCCGGTGTGGTGACAGGGTTAATTATACCTACTCCGAGCAAAAAAAATATCACCAATTGCCACCATTTTAGTTGTCCGAGCAAACTAAAATATGTTTAAATCGCTATTTAATTCTTCATCTCAAGTTCAGATAATATAAACTGTTCTCCTATTCTTGACGTGTTTAATCTGAGGGATAAATATAGATTCTCCTTCAGGTACGAGTGAGTTATGGAATTTCTCCACCCGAGATAGTTAAATTTTCGATTTTCAACACGCGAGCCTTTAGCGAGCGTGTTAAAATCTAAAATTTAACTATTGAGGGTGGAGAAATTCCATAACTCCCGAGTAAATTGAAGGAGAATCTATTTCTCCTATGATTTTCGACAAAAACCTCAAGAAAATGTCGTTGCTATGTAGTTTATTTACATAGACGTCATTTCGGGACTTCTCTAGTTTATCGTTCCAACAACTGTAGAAAAAAGGGCGGTAATTCCCAGGTAGAAATTTAATCACCGGGAAGTGGTTAAAGATATTATGTATTTTTATCCCACCGATTAAACACGTCAAGAATAGGAGAAAAAAACATAATACATATTTTTAACCACTTCCCGGTGGTTAAATTT
Source organism: Mytilisepta virgata (assembly GCA_028015205.1). Taxonomy (NCBI): domain Eukaryota; kingdom Metazoa; phylum Mollusca; class Bivalvia; order Mytilida; family Mytilidae; genus Mytilisepta; species Mytilisepta virgata. The sequence goes on along the minus strand of CM051520.1, from coordinate 2,390,563 downwards.
CTACGTGGGAATTACCGCCGTTTTTTCTACAGTTATTGGAACGATAAACTAGAGAAGTCCCGAAATGACGTCTATGTAAACAAACTACATGGCAACATTTTCTTGAGGTTTTTGTCGAAAATCATAGGAGAAACAGATTCTCCTTTAATTTACTCGTGAGTTACGGAATTTCGCCGCCCTCAATAGTTACATTTTAGATTTTAACACGTTCGCAAATGCTCGTGTGTTGAAAATCGAAAATTTAACTATCTCGGGTGGAGAAATTCCATAACCCACTCGTACCTGAAGGAGAATCTATATGTATTAACTCATAAGACAACAGATAATCTCAAATTTTATACTAGCATGAAATTATTGCTACATGCTATAATGATTTTTTTCTTTATTTTATTTTTTTATTTTTTAAAAGGTAAAATTCAAATGTTTTTTTTTTTATTATTATTATTTTAAAATTTAAATGCAGAATTTACATAATAATTAAACTATTGAGTAAACTCATAAAATAACAGATTATCTAAATCTTATACTACTATGAAGTTATTGCTATATTGGTTTTTAGATTTGAAATGAAAAGGTAAAATTCAAGGATTTGTTTTAAAATTTAAAATAAAAACCAAAATTTGTATAATGATTAAAAGGTATAATTCAACAAAAATGTTATATTACAGTAAAGTTTCAATAAGCTGAACATGATTACAATCTGCAAAATCTTATATGATAAAAAAGTAACTAAATAATTTCTAGATGCCACTGAGTACACACTGGACATTAGGGACCTATCTGGTTACGGAGTGAAACCAGAAAACTCTTTTAATTCATATGGGATAATTATTTACATTCTTAAGTCTCTTTGTAGTCCATTTTAGTTCTACCATATTTATTGGTTTATGTATCCTGTATACATTGTAGACGTCTAATATATATACTGTAACAGAGTTTCAATCCTGTCTATTATATTAGCACCATCCAAAAATATTTCTATTTAATTCCTACATGCAGTTAATTATCAGAGCTGTGATTTTTTCTTCATTGTTTAAGATTCTCGGCCACTTACACACTGCAAGTGATTACTGGATCTATGTAGCATCACCACTAGATATAGGTACCCGCTAGGAGGTTGAAAAATCAAACGTGAAGTCAGGTAAGGTCAAATTCTTCTTATTTTCTTTATATTCTACGACAAGTAAAGTTTTGTGATATTGATTCCTAATACTAATAATGTAGCTAATATTTAAGGCTGATTATAATCCGTAATTGGCTTTCTCTCTCATCAAATCTTCAGAATCGGTCCGGGTGGTACATGTTCAAAGAAGCATGTGACAAGTTCAAAATTGTCAAAAAAAAACACATTTATCCTTCAACATGTTCACCTATTCATTTCACGTTTTCGTAGGACAAAGCTATATCATATTTAAGCTTGAACAACACTGCATTTCGAAATAAACTATTGTTTTCACAGAGAAATTCATGTAAATAAAGCTGTTTAATTGTACGGCGAATAGTTATTTACTGTACGGGGAATAGATACTGTTTGCTTTTCAATGTGTACGGCGTATAGCATGTTCATTGAATGTATGGAATTCATATTTTAACCTTTGTCAACTCGTAAATAATTGCAGAGCTTATCAACGTTACAAAGATTTGTTAATAGTGGAATCCGAGTTTCCCCATATGTTTTTTCTCTGTGTGCTTCCTTTCGGGTTGCTTTATGCTTATTGTTGTATGTATCTGTTTTCTTGACGAAGTATTTGTTTTTCGATCGCTGTTCTATTGGGCTCCCTTTATTTCAATTTATGATAAAATGAGTTTGTTATGAGGTGCTGACCAAGTGTTGTTACTTTGTTGTCGATCTGTCATCCAAGTTGGCCGCCAGCAGGGGACTTAGTTTAACATAGAACCCTATGTGAAACACATACAAAAATCATCTTCTAGTGAACCGCTAAATGGACTGAAAGAAAACATCTCATGAATGTTCCTTATGAGGTTCTGACCAAGTGTTATTACTTTGATGCCGATCCGTCATCCAAGATGGCCGCCAGGGGGGGGGACCTTTGTTTAAAATATGATCCAATGGGAAATACATACAAAAATCTGTTTCTAGAGAACCGCTGAATGGATTGAAACCAAACATAGCAAGAATGTTCCTTATGATGTTCTGACCAAGTGTTCTTACTTTGGTGCCGATCTGTCATCCATGATATGTGTCAGCGGAAGACTTAGTTTAACATAGGACCCTATGGGAAATACATACAAACGACTTCTTAAAAATAACTGAATGGATTGACACCAAACATAGCATCGTGTGGATGTAAATCCCAAAGATCCTTTAGCAATGAACAAATGGAAATATCAGGTGAGCGATACAGGCTACTGGGAGCCTCTGGATATATATCACAAGACTGCGTGTGCAAAACTTGATAATTTTATGTTTTATCATTTATTGTTACATCTTATTCGAGAATGTTTCCAGGTTCATATACCCGTTTCGCCAAACGTCTCATATCTTAACTATATAAATAATTCGGGCTATCTCAAGGACCTCTTAAAAACTTATGTTAAATTAATCTTTAACTTCCCTGACTTGTGTGAAAATGTTAAAATTCTGCAAATAATTTTTTTGTAAACAAATAAAAATCTGCGTAAAAAGAGGGATGACTCAAACAATTTTATTTCATTGAGTTTTTTCAATAATTCAAATTTTACTTCATGCCATTGGTCTAATTAGTATTTCACCCTACCTTAATAGTGAACATAAATTGCAGTGTATAATTACTCTCATTTAATAAAACAGAATTAAATAGAATTAAAAACCAGCTATCCAAAACCATCTTGGAAGAGTTCAAATGAAACGTATAATAGATGGAGTATACTGGAAAAATAAAAATTCTGACTTTGATACTATAAAAAACTAAAACCCTAAACTAAAAAAAAATGTTGAAACATTTCAAGTTTAACGGATATTCAGGGGTATTTCTACTTTTGAGTCCACTGTTTGGGGGCCCTGGAGCAAAATCAAATTCTGACAGCTTAGATCCACACCAATATATAATATACATGTACAACAATTCAATAACATATTTTATTGCATCAATTGGAATCGCTACATATATCAATCCGTAAACAAGTATCGGTACAATTTATCTAAAGCATATATTCCCTAATGTTATAAGCCGCTTATCCTAAAGAAGAAATTTCGTCAAAAATATTTACGCTTGCAAACATTTTTTACAGAATTGGAGCTGATTAGGCCTTGTTTTGACTGCAATTCGGCGTTTAATCCCTTTCAAAATGTCTTCACGCGAAATGAAAAAAAAACATTTGATGTATACTGTTAATGCATTTTTTTAAACTGTGTTAAAGTGGTCTCGATTTTAACGCAATTTGAAAAAAATATTTATTGACAAGATGATCGATTTGAGAAGGGGAGAGGCTATCTTGTGCCAAGTTCGACTTGGCTCTAAATGGTATTTTACAGCTAGATGAATCATTCATATTTACTATTTTGCATTTGTACATGCCCTAGGTGGGCCTTGGTTATAATTAAAGTATATCCAGGTACGCCACAGATCACAAATTAGCTTTCAAAAGAACTGTATAGTTCAAAAGGGTGACTGTAACATAAACTACAAGGTTTAAAGAATATACAAACTAGGTCGGAAGTCGACGCAATCCTAACCCCATCCCCTTATCATGAACACGCATCTTCCATTTTTTTTCTGATGTCACTCCTGGTTTTTTATGGGTGTTCACATTGTTAGTGTTTTAGTTTCTGTGCTGTCTTGTTCTAGTCTTATTTAGTTTATTATACGTTTTTTATTCTTTTAGTTATACATGTATCCTTGTGACGTTTGTTTGTTGTGTTCCATTCTCACGACTTTGTCTTTTCCTTGGACTTCGAATTAGTGGACTTTTCCCACTATTATGTCGCTTCCGTATTCTTTTGTCGATATTTATCTTCAATCAAAAACCTCTCTCATTCTCAATCTAATATATTTCCCCCATCATACATTTATAAGCCATAATATACTTTATTCCAAGGCAGCAATCATTTTATTTTTCGGGCAATGGATTTATTGAAAAAAAAACATTTATTTTTTATCTAAATATTTGGATGCATGGTTTTATTTTATTTATTCATTACTTATTCATTTTTGTAAGTTGTAGGTTTTAATTTTAGTGTCCCTCAATCAGACAAAATATATTTCACAGAAAATATGATAACATATCTGACTTTTTTCTTCGTTTTCTTTTTTCAACATAATAATGAGGTCATTTCGAATATAAAGACTTAACATATCATTTTTGTTAATAGAAACAGGGGTATTTAAGGATTTCTACCTAAAATTTAAATTGAATATGCAGAAAAAAGGACAGTTATACCCAAGGAGTAATCAAACAAAAAGTAATCCATTGGACAGACAAACCAGAGAAGACAAAAGAACAACCACAAGCACAACAAATAAACACAGAATTACTAAAAAACAATGAACAACACGAACTCCAATAAACACAAGGTGTGAACTCAGGTGCCCCAGAAGGGTAAGCAGTTCCTGCTCCGTATACGGCACCCGTCGTGAAGTTCAACAAAGTCAATCCGGTGGAAGTCACAAATCGGTGGAGGCACATGAAATGTCACGACATTGGGAACAGGTCAAACATCATATTAGATATTGGAACACTGTAATGGTCAATCAATTCGTGATGACGACCGTTAGTGATTGCTGTTCGGTAAAATTCATAATGTACTCTTAACTCATTTCGAGCAGGTAAAGATAAAGGTAATTAGGTTTTCTTGTGTTAATTGCCCTCATATCTGACCTTAACAGACATAAGAGAATAGTTTATGATAGAATTATTTTTCTTATAGAATGGCGTCGTACGACGTCAAACTTATTCATGGAGCATATCTGATGCTGAAAATAGCACCAATTGCTATTGAAAAGTATTTAAACAGCCAATATACTGGCGGTTTCTCATCAGCTCTACAAGATAACGCAAAATATCTTGAAACAGAGGCGACACCAGAACAACAGAAAGTTTTAATTAACGCAGAGAGTAAGTTTAATTTGTCTTTTTGTCAATCAGGTAAAATTAAAAGAGTACGATAGACACGTGGAGCAAAAGAGCACACAAAAACGAGCGTATAAATGACGATTTGAACTCTCATAAAATAGTGCCCTGAAGAATTAAAAAACATATTCTTCTGTTTATACGAAGTACACTTATGATAACTACTTGATTGAATGTTTCTGAAAGTAGGTTGGGACGATGCCTCTGCGTGGCCTATCCTAGGCCCCCGAGGGTATTCGCCAACCCAGTCGTCAGACTTGTGTGACATGATTATTCATTGATTTGTTACAGAAATTACCAGTATTTAGCAAACTTCAAAAATAATAGAAATACTAAGGGTTCATTCCTTTTATTGCACATGGTAGATCTCCTTAGCTGAAATTTGGCTTCCTATTTGGGTATTTTTGGTTATGAGTACTTCCTGTTTAAAATAAGTTTGGTTTTTGGTCTTCCAAATGTTTTGGTTTTAATGCTGCTGATGAGAGGTAACTCCTTGAAATGCGTCGTATACAGCATAGTATAAATTTACTATATCTAATATTAGTATCTTTGGATTGTTATTTTGAAACTCTTTGGGTCGATGCCTCTGCATGGTGGATCCTAGGTCCCCGAGGGTATTCGCCAACCCAGTCGTCAGACTTGTCTTACATGATTATTCATTGATTTGTTACAGAAATTACCAGTATTTAGCAAACTTCAAAAATAATAGAATAACTACAGGTTCATTATTGCACATGGTAGATCTCCTTAGCTGAAATTTGGCTTCCTATTTGGGTATTTTTGGTTATGAGTACTTCTTGTTTAAAATAAGTTTGGTTTTTAGCCTTCCAAATGTTTCGGTTTTAATGCTGCTGATGAGAGGTAACTCCTTGAAATGCGTCGTATACAGCATAGTATAAATTTACTATATCTAATATTAGTATCTTTGGATTGTTATTTTGAAACTCCTGGGACGATGCCTCTGCATGATGGATCCTAGGTCCTCGAGGGTATTCGCCAACCCAGTCGTCAGGCTTGTCTTACATGATTATTCATTGATTTGTTACAGAAATTACCAGTATTTAGCAAACTTCAAAAATAATAGAATAACTAAGGGTTCATTCCCTTTATTGCACATGGTAGATCTCCTTAGCTGAAATTTGGCTTCCTATTTGGGTATTTTTGGTTATGAGTACTTCTTGTTTAAAATAAGTTTGGTTTTTAGCCTTCCAAATGTTTCGGTTTTAATGCTGCTGATGAGAGGTAACTCCTTGAAATGCGTCGTATACAGCTTAGTATAAATTTACTATATCTAATATTAGTATCTTTGGATTGTTATTTTGAAACTCCTGGGACGATGCCTCTGCATGATGGATCCTAGGTCCTCGAAAGTATTCGCCAACCCAGTCGTCAGACTTGTCTTACATGATTATTCATTGATTTGTTACAGAAATTACCATTATTTAGCAAAATTCAAAAATAATAGAAATAATAAGGGTTCATTCCTTGTATTGCACATGGTAGATTTCCTTAGCTAAAAATTTGGCTTCCTATTTGGGTATTTTTGGTTATGAGTACTTCTTGTTTAAAATAAGTTTGGTTTTTGGTCTTCCAAATGTTTCGGTTTTAATGCTGCTGATGAGAGGTAACTCCTTGAAATGCGTCGTATACAGTATAGTATAAATTCAATATATCTAATATTAGTATCTTTGGATTGTTATTCTACACAAGAAATCAATAATGATCTGTAAATTCTTACAAATGTATTTCGCCACCAATTCTAATAGATATTTCGTTTAAATTTATTTTACGTATTTTTTACTGTTTCGTTTTTAGTTTGAATTTGCTAATTTGTATTTTATTGCGTGTTTATCATTCAGAATTAGATTGCTGTCTTGATACTTTACCAATCTATTCTTACACTCTTTAGTGAATGGTTAGGTAAAGAATGAAATGTATTTATTTTTTGCAAGTGAAGGCTGGATCGATTCAGGAAGCATTACAATGAAAAAAAAGTAACTTGTTCAGTTTGTTTAATAGGACTTTCGAAATATTCAATTCCTTTTGCGTCTTTTTCAGGATTTACCAAACATAAGCTCTACCATTTATATGAAGAAATTATCAATAATACAATTCTTGATCAGAGAATATTAGACCATCTCATATCCAAAGGTTTAATTCCGATTGACGATCGAGTAGTAATAGTCAAACATGTAAAACAGAGTGACAGAAATAAAATAATTTTGGACATGCTGATAAACTGGCCTTACGATATAGTCCCGGACTTTATATCAGCGTTACAAAATGAGGGACAAGACTACGATGAACTTGTTAAAAAACTGGAGCAATTAGATGATGACGAAACAATGCCAACAAACGTGTGTGAACATGCACAACCTGGTTTAAATCGTACGTGTTTAAGTTGAAATTTTTAAATAGGTTTGAAATATAGTATCCCTTTCAGAATAACATTTTTTAATGACAACTCATTTGGTAATTCTTGCATTCTGTTAAAAAGATCTTGAAAATATTTTAAAATTGTCCGAATTTACCGTTGAGAATAAAAACCTTCTCGATTTTTGAAACCCATATAGTCTTTGATGAAGAAAGTCTTATTCTAAAATGCAAACTAATTTACTTGACTAAAGAAGTAAAGCCAAGAAATACCAAAGGGATATTCCAAGGAGGGGGAAATCGAAACAACTCCGGAGAACAACGAGGACAAGACCAAAACAATACAAGCGCTAAAATTAAAAGCTAAAAACATATGAACAGCATGGACTTCACCAACAAACCAGGGGTGGACTCAGGTGCTCCGGAAGAGTAAGCAGTTTCTGCTTCCTGCAGGACACCCGCCATTCTGCACATGTCAAATTTAGTATGAGGAAAGGACAAAATCAATGGAACAAGTCCATTTTCATTGGGAAACGAGTTTTTCATACCTGTCAACCAAGTCATGATGACGTCCATAAAACTTTTATAAGGATGACTGCAACTTAGGAGCAACATACCCCTGTCTGAGTAACTTTTGCTTAGCTAAAAGAGGAAAATGGTATTGAAAATTTGATTCCCAGTTGTTACGAGAAAGTGAATTTGTTAGTTTATTTGAAAAGTGTGTTAAGGAAACAGTGGATGAATATTATTTAGATGGAAACAGAGAAAATTATTTAGAGGTTGGTTTGATCTGTAATGTCCAACTGTTTTTTTACGTTCTTAAAGTGAAAATCAGAAATCTGTCTATTTCTTTCAGTATTGAAAAATCTAGAAAAGGAAAGGAAAATTTTAATAAACTGGAAAACGCTATTCAAACTTTGGAAAACTGTATGAACAGTAACCCAAATGATGAAACTTTACTCTTATCTTACTACCTTGAGATCTAGGGTTAATTGGGATGAGAATGGGGGAAAATGTACAGCATGTTTTTGTAAATTAGAGGACAAAATCATAGACAGAAGTAATTGATGACAAGGGAAAGCATTTATCTAGTCAAACAGATATTTTACAAGAACAATCTGAATTTTATCAAAAGTTATATTCCACAAGAAATTTAGAACATACTGATACTGGGAATTTTTTTTAATCATAATATTAAGTTAAATGATGATCAAAAAGAAATTTGTGAAGGAAAGTTAACTTTTAATGAATCTGCGAATGCTTTGAAGTTAATGAAAAATGGGGAAAATCCTGGATCCGATGGTTTCACCGTAGATTTCTATAAATTTTTCTGGAAAAATAGTGGTCCTTTTTTCGATCTTTGCACTATGGATATGAATCTGGTAACTAAATTTCAATATCAGGTAGTTATCACATGCATACCCAAAGAAGGTAAGGATCAACTTACCTGAATCACTGGCGTCCCATTAGTCTCCTTAATATAGATACTAAGATAGCTTCAGCAGTTAAAGCTAATAGACTGAAACCTGTTCCACCTATTATCAGTGATACACAAAAAGGTTTCATGAAAGATAGATTTATAGAAGAAAATACACGTTTACTTTATGACCTCATGCACTGTTTAGAAGTTAAAAATATGTCTGGGTTACAATTGTTAATTGACTTCGAAAAAACTTGTCTCTGTTGACTGGAAATTTTTGAAGATGTAACACATGACGTGAGCCAAACTCCTTTGATCTTGCTGTACGTATAACTAACGTAATGACACAGGTCAGCTGTGCTATAACTTATACTGCATAGTTCATAGGTCATATGTGAATTAACAAACCATATACGGAAAAACCATAAAAGGTCAACTATTACTGATTCTAATGCTATGATATAAAATTTCCCTTATTTCGTAAGAAATATAAAGTGAATATTTCAATCAGAAATATTACCGGGTATGTAAATATCAATATAAAGAACCATGCACATTTTTGAAGTAGCATTAAAACCAATAAGTAAATACTTTAATTTACTTTCTATAATGTCTGCGAAAGACTGACAGGCGAAAGTTGCTAAGTGATGGCAATATTTCATACTGCTGCTTTAATGCAGAAGAGTCCAAGCCAGGAATGGATGAAATGTGATGGTATACAATTCAGGGCAAATATATCTGTATATAAAACTACAACTGTTCTAAAGTTTCTTATCAACATTATTCTATCGACAATTTTATTGTCTGATGCCAAATCATTTGTACTCTAATACAAAGTTTCTTCGACTGAGTATTACCCTTCTGTGCATCCTGAAATAAAGATATAAAATAAATAAAATATATTGATTTACTCAAAGTTTTTTGCATCTTTGAATCAACATACAATCAATACAATATAAATTAAAACTATATATTCAGGAAATTTTTAAAATTAATTAAAAATGAATTAAGCACAATATTACACTTCTAATTTTTGGGGAAATAAAAATGAAATATAAATTTAACAACATTTATTTGTATAATTATTCATAAAAGGACATTTTGTATAACTATTTAAAAATATAAGATCAACGATATTAAACTGACAAATTGTTTAATTATCTAGGACTGCAATCTTAAAAATATATAAATCAATATATGAAATTAACATAATATAATAATCAAAATGTGTATTCATTACTAAAATATCACAGTAATAACAAATTATTTTCACAATGTTCAAATAAATCGGAAAATAGGATTTAGAACTGTAAAAAAAACATTGTAAATTATAATTTCAATAACTTTTGATAATTTCTTATAACCGACAGAAAACAGTAGTACATTAACATTACTTTTTAAATGTTTAATTTCATACAGTATCATTATACAAAATTACACGTGTGGAAAAAAACCTGCAAGTTGCGATCTGGAAACGACCCGTACCTACACGAAACTTAGTCTGCGCATTTTTTAGGGCATATCCAGAGGAGACCTCCCCTCCTCCCAGCAAACAAAACAAATCCTTATCAATTGGAAAGAAGCGTCAGATTTGGTGGAATTACAGGCACTGGACTGTCGCTGTAAGTTTATAAACTCTGCATTTTTTACCAAGATGAGAGGGAAGAGTTATAGATATGAAATATAAAGGTCTGTCAAAAATCTTGGCCGAGAGAAGCTAGTTGGTAATGTGTTTTATATTACATAATACCCTTTTTAATCTGCTTTCAAGGAGACCACTTTCAAATAAATCTTTCCCTGAATTTTTTTTCAGATAGAATGAATTAAAGCGAATTTTATTATGAAAACGAGCGGTTATCTGCTGAAATCATTACCTGCATGGACATGTTCAACGCTTGTGGCTGGGTTCACATCACTGGCTACTGTATTGATCTGTACGTGTTTCCCCAAAATCAAGACATCGGTCTCTGGGTTAAGAAATTTCGTCCTTCAACAATCTTCCATGGCCTTTTCTGTCGGATATGCAGCAGAAGTATATTTACCGCGTGAAATCGCCATCTGTGATGTCGTTTGTTAAAAAACTTATTGACCAATCTGATCGGTATATGTTATTTATTCTGCATTGATTGGGTGACTATAAAATGTATAGTTGGTAAAACTTTCACTATCCGTGAAAAATAAATCAATAAGCTTTATATACCAGAAGACGTAGGAACTGTGTTAATGCTATTTCTTTATAAATTATAGATAAATCTTTTGGTATCGGGGAACTTCACTCAGCTCATCAGTTGTGGTCAAGGTCGAAATATATGTATGGTCTCATGAACATGTAGTGCTCACGTGGAATCAATCTACCTTTTAAGTAGGTATTTGGTCTTAATGCACATACCTATAAAACATCAGCCCGGTTAGTGTTAAAACCTACCATGTCAGTCATCTTAAATTTTCTATTACTAGCATTACCAAAGTACATTGCAAAAGTGATTATTCACGACAACTTTCAATTCCGTTTGAATTCCAAGTAGATTCGGATACAATTTTGTAACTTTAAGTAATCATAAAAGTCCATTTCGCACTTGCCAGTCGTGTTTGTTAGCAGAACAGAATAAAGTAAGAGTCAGAGAATTTTAATTTTCATAATTTTGATTCAGTGGATATGTTTTTAACAACAATTAAGCAGGATAAAAAAGTAAAATTTGTATACAGAAATTTTATCAATGAAATAATTGAAATTCCAACACAAAAATTTCTTAATGGGAAAGAACGTTTGTTCGTGTGTGATTGTATATATGATTTTTTTTTCTTAACAAACGAAAAATAGTAGTCAGATATTGTATTATATATAAATAGTAAAACCCTGTCACATCCTGGTCAGGTGATGATGTAATGGGTGTTTTAAAATCCTGGCTATGAAAAACAAATAGCATATTTAAAAAAAACTTTTCTGCAGGAAGTAAATGTATATGTCACAAGCTCTGGAATAACGTATAAGTTGCCGCTCTAAAATTGGAAATGGACGATTGGAAAGTCAAAGTCATCCCGTTTGTCGTAAAGTTTTGTATTTAGCCTTCCTCTGATGTCAATTTTGAGGTGAACATTTTCAGGATTTTTTAAATATTTGCAGCAGCTCAGTTGCCAGTATTTCGTTGCTAGTCCGAAATTGATGCTTTACATTTTACTGTTACAAATAATTGTTAAATTTGTTTAAATCCCCCTCTTATCGTCCGAATTTAAATCATTTCAATTATCTCAACTGGCTTTATGACAAAAAGACAAAACATAATTTAGATTTTTTGCTCACAATAACTTTAATATTTTCTATACGAATAGAACGTTTAATAATTGAATATACAAACATCATTGACATAATAATATACATTATGTATTGTAATTAATAACATTATAAATTAAGCAGAACTGTACGACAAACGTCTACCTCCGTAGTTGCTGAAAGCAATCTCGATACAAAAAAAACTCTATCTCCGGCTTATATATGACCAACACACCTCACCCTTACGAAATTACGTGACAATGTAAAATATATACGAATCAAACCGACCCAAAACTGTCCAACTGGTTACATCTATTTTTCAACCATAAAAAACCCAATTGAACAAATAGAAACAAATAAACACTATAAGGAGTATCTCCCTCGGGCATATGGTTTGCCTTTACCCTTTTGATATTTTGAATTTGCTCTTCACCTTTTTGGATTGTTGTTTCGGTTTTGAACATTTTAGGCCTTGAGAAAAACTGATGAGTCGTAAATAAACGAAATGTGCGCATATTGTGTAGCAAAGTTGGTATCAACGAATATATTGAATAGGTCAGAGTGTAGAAAAAACAATACAGAAAAACATTGTTTTTAAGCTGAATAATTCTTATAATTCAGTTTTAGGATATTTCCAGCACTAAGTGCTGAATGATTCTCCAAATATCTAAAATGTATAAGTATTTTGTTGTATAGATAGTTATAATAAAACCCATTTGCCAAACACTGACAAAAATATTGCAAAAAAAAATCTGCAACTGAAGATTTGTTTGTGTATAAGTATAATTTACTATTTTTTTCATGGGAAGATAAAATTCGCCTTCAAAAGAATTATTATAAGATAGTTCAGGAAATGTCATCAACAGCCCAGGTAATTGATCAGCTGATAACAGATGACGTTTTAGATCCAGAAGATTCTATTGAGATATGTTCATACACGACGCCGTCAGAGATAAATAGAAAGCTACTAGAAAAAATAGTCAAGAAGGATCAGTATGATAAGTTCATTGAAGCCTTGAAACAGGACAGTGTTAATGCCGAGCTAGCAGATAAAATTGAGAAGACAGAGGTGAAAAAACAGGAACTTGACTTGTTAAAAAGGCATAACGGTAATTTGTCCATGTTGTTTTCGAAGTATTTTGTTTGCAACAATTTCTGCTTTTCATCCTTCTCGATAAACATTTTTTATTGTTTCTTCTGTAAGGTCAAGTACAGAAATAAGCTATACAGTAACTAACAGTAATATACTGTGTGAAATTTTGAAATTCAAGTAGGTTGTTCCCATCTGACCACTGGAAAAAGTCCTTAATACATTTATCTTTTACCTGTTTTAATAAACTGTACTGTGACTAAAATTGTGTATAATCGCCTCGGATAACTTACCAGATCATAACATCAATAATCTCACGAAGAGCAAACAAAGTGAGACTAAGCGCGTCGACATAGGAGCTTATGCCATGCGTCCCAAGCAATATTTGATATAATCATTTTTCTAGTTGCAATAAAACTCTCTGGTTCACGTTTGTCACTGTCAAACAAAGTCATGATAAAATGTAAACCTTTTATTTGATTGACTTACATTATTTCGGAATCTGTTTTAGGAAATAAATCAAGCCACATAAGCCAGGAGCTCGGTATAGTGTTGATGACCAGACTATTGGAAGTAACAAGCAGTGAGAAACTTCTAAACAAACCCATGCACATTAAAATGTTAAAGCGGAATGTAAAATTACGACAAAAATACCCACACGATGAAGATAAATCCATGGAAGCGGATGTTGTTAGATTAAAGTTAGTTACAAAAGAGCTCATTCATTCAGGGTTGACAGACATTGGACAGGAAAAATATGAATCTATGATCAATACAGCTAAATCTGTAAGTTGTGTTTCACTTTTATCTTTTTTAAAATAACAGAAAGAATAACAGGAAATGTCAACAATGGCAGACCTTCTGATGAAAAACAACTTATTATAAAAGAGCATAAGTACAAATATAGAAGCAGTAGAGAGTCCGGATAGTCTGACATGGTGGGATGAAACTGGGTTCTTTTAAATATGTTTTCATAATCTTATAATCCAACAAAAATTTTCTTTGAAACTTTTATAGTTTATTAACAAGTCTTGAATGTATGATATATAAGTATGATGAGGTTAATTATACATAAAATTACAATACAACAAAAAACTGCTATTACTTTCAAATTATATAATGATTAAATATTTCCCTTGATTTTCTGTGGCAATTGAACGTTGTCTTTTGGTGAAACGGACGGTCCTTAGGTGGTTTATTTTTAAACTTGTGTCCTTGTATCAATGTAGCAAGAGTTACTAAAAATAGTAAAATCAGCAAAAAACTACTAATAAATCTTCTCCCGAAAGACCTGTGGAAATTGAGATAAAACTTTGATGAAATTGCTGTAGGCTTGCAAATTTGGGGTGCAGAATTCTGACCAATATGGCCCCCGCTACTAAAGACAGTCAAAACAGCAAACCAATTGCAAATCGTCTCTGAAAGTACTGCACAACGAGACCAAAGTTTTGTAATTTTACCCTTAGATTCCCTTTTAAAATTAAATACAGTTGTATTGACCATAGAATAATATGACCGCTATAACTACAAATTTAAAACTCTGCAGACAGTTCTTTGAAATCTTTTAAAATGCGCAAAGCTATTGCCTTTTGACTGTTTTAGTCGTGGATACTTAAGACCTGATCCATCACAAGTTAGCATTTTACTTAATACGAAAGAACTTGCAATTCATTTCTGGTTCTTCCACTGTAATCGAGATTTTGTGCGACTAATTTCTCAAAAATGCTGAATCCAAACTTCATGTGGAGTTAAGGGGCCATGCCAAGAGGTGCACAATGGTATTGTTATTCCCGACAGTCTTGTTGCCATGGAAACGGACCAAATGGAAATTGCCTCCCGAAATGAAATTGTTCCAAACTTTGTGAAACTTTATGCAAAGGTTAGGACCCATGCCAGTATATGTACTAAGGTCTTTGAATTAAGAGTTGGCTGTGTATGTGATGGGACAAGACGAAAATGTTCCAAAAAATAAGTTAATCTTATCTTTATAAAACTTGATGAAGAGGTTAGGCACCAAGTCTGAACATTTGCTTTGTCTGTGAATTTTCAAGCTGGATGCCGTTACCATGGAAAATTCAATAAAAATTAAATTAATATAATCTTCATGCAATTTTGTATAAAGCTTAGGTACTATATCAGGAGTTGCACTTTGATCTTGGAATATTTAAAATGGCTACCATTACCATGGATACGGCATATACATTTCCAAAAAATGAAATTCATCCAATCTTCGTCAAAGGCGTGTAAAGGATAAGCAGTTGGAGGCGCACTTTGAACAATTCAACATGATTTGAGTGAATTTTATGTTTTTGTTAATGTGCCTTTAGTCCGTTCACTGGAGTTTTATCATTTGTTTATCAATATGACAGAAGATTTTTTTTTTAGCTCGTCCTGAAAAAATCTTGGGCAAATGACTTTCGTAGATTTTTCCTACGATATAGGATCAGAATAATATAATTAAACAATGTCTTAAGAATACATCTTTTTGTATTAGGTGATAATACGGCTTGGTGGAGCAGATTTTGAACAGGAATGTGACACAGTTATAAAAAATGAATTAAATAGAAAGCAAGTTGATGAAGTTTTAACCACTTTTGCCGTAATAAAAAGTAAGTATCCGTTATAATAGAATCACCATTAAAACAACCTTTTTACTTATAGATTTACATTGAAGTTAGTACTTCTCGTTTTGTTTGAACTAGTCCCCTAAGTTTAAAGTTCAGGGCATAAAATTTTTGCTTCCAATTTCATTAGAATTGTTCGTGTTTATGGCATAATAAATAAATTGTACATATAACATACGTGAATTTTGCATAAGGACTCATTTTCAAAAAATAATTTTGATGATTTACTCTGGATATTTAATACCATCCAATCCCACAAAATAAAGTTAATATATGATAGAATATCATCATGAAGACCAATTCATTTTGGGTCCCATTTTTTTGCTTTCAATTAAGGTTGAAATGTGAATGGGGCGCCTGCGTAAGTTTTTGGTAAACAGGAAGTTTATGCGCGACAGTAAATATTACACACGGTATAGCACATTGTATAAAGCTTTGAGCCAAGTATCAAGAGTCTGCTCTAAGTAGTTGCCAAGAAAAGTGTGATGAAAATTTTTGTGAAGCCAACACGGATGATGGATAGTTATCCCTATATGTCGCTTTACAGGCGACATAACAATTAAGCAAAAATGACATTCCTTCTCCTGCATGTTGACCAGCTTTCAAATGTAATGCAAAAATGGATAATCGTACCATGCGTACCTCTTGGGAAACTAATAAAGATCTGATAGATAAAATAATAGAGACACTAAATGACCTCTTGGATTTTTACCGACTTCCAAAAATTAATCCCTATGCAATTTGCTGCGATATGAAAACAATAACCATTAATACTATGTCAATGATGTGTGATCTACATTTTCCTGGATGCTGGCCAAATGTGTCTTTGAGACACAGGATGCCCCTCCCGTTATAATATACATTAATGCAAAAAATATATACACGCTACATCGTACAAAGAATACCTCATCTCTGAAAATTCTAAATTGTAGTAGATATGTGGTTAACTTGGTATGGTAGACATGGTACTATTCGTGCTATTTTACAGCTAGGAAATAGATATGTGGTAAGAAAGGAGTAGAGAAATGGAAGAAAGGAATAGGGGTGGGAGAAGGGAGAACACTGGCCCCTATCCCCCTCAAAAACACATAATCAAGTACAAGTTAACGTTGTTGAGATTAATTGAAATCCACTGGTAATGTAATTTCATCGAAAAAAAGAATTAAGTTTCATTATATTCAACGAAGCTCAAACTATAGAAAGGAAGGGCAAGTTGAAGAGGAACGGGTGAAAAAGAGTGTGAGAAAAACGGGGAAAGGGTGTAGGAGAAAGGGTAAAAGGGTCAGAGAAATGAGATAAGGTACTTGATAAATGTGGGAGAAAGGAAAGACAGAAAAGGGTTGAATTGAGACAGGGAGAAAGGAGATTAATATCGGGAGAAAGGACGAGAGGGATGGGAAAGGCGTAAAGACTTAACCCCTCCCCCATCCTCCACTCACTACAGGCCACATTGAACTACTTTTAAAAAATAGTCACTTCGAAATTACAATACAATTTTCGAGTAGGGCCATTTTTCCAGGGCAGGTTGGCAACATGAAGCAAATAAAATTGTTCTTTATAGCTGAATGCTGTTTAACCAACATATAGGCATTTTGTTAAAGAGTTTACATTTTGTTCAAGTTATGGTAGACGAGAAACAAGAATAATTGTCACATTAAAACCATACTGATAAAATCATATCATTTTGTGTTTCAGTTCGCTTACATAATACTTTCATGCTTTGAACAGCAGATAAAATCGCATGAAAAAAAAGAAAACACGCTACGTCGTGCGAAGAATACCTCCACTCGACAAAGCGGGAAACCTGGAACGGCGAGACACAGTACAAGTTGCTATGCCAATGTCATATGCCAAATATCAAATCATTCCTTTCAATAGAAGCTTAGAAATCTGTTACGAAAAAATTCATTATGGGGAACCTGGTAAATTCTAAATCGTACGTTACACAGGAAGTAGAAGTGCGGGACGGACGGACGGACAAGGTGATTGCATTGGTATAAAAAATATAAGAACTTCGAAGCATTGCCGTTTATCCCCTATTTACGTCATCGTCTTACCGATTTGCCATCTTGCATTATAGAATAAACTAGAAAGACAATTGTTCAGAAAGCAATTGCAAGGTCTTTCCTGTGTCAAATTGACCTTTTAATCCTAAGTTGCTCAGGACATTTTCAATGACCTTGACCCTTGACCTTCGATTTTGACCTCTACAGCTCTAAAATAGATTCTTGAACCTAAATATATATGGTTGCTAGGTACTTTTCCATCAGTTTCTAAGGACTTTTTCAATGACCTTGACCCTTGACCTTCGATTTTCCTCTTTACGGCTCTATAATATGGTCCTTAGCATAAATATATATGGTTGCTTGGTACTTTTCCATCAGTTGCTAAGGACTTTTTCAATGACCTTGACCCTTGACCTTCCATTTTCACATCTACAGCTCTAAAATAGGTTCCTGAACATAAATATATATGGTTGCCAGGTACTTTTCCATAGGTTGCTAAGGACTTTTTCAATGCCCTTGACTTTTCATTTTGACCTCTATGGCTATATAATATGGTCCTGAGCATAAATATATATGGTTGCTAGGTACTTTTCCATCATTTGCTAAAGACTTTTTCAATGACCTTGACCGTTAACCTTACATTTTCACTTCTACAGCTCTAAAACAGGATACTGAACATAAATATATATGGTTGCAAGGTACTTTTTCATTAGTTACTAAGGATTTTTTCAATGACCTTGACCCTTGACCTTCTATTTTGACCTATACGTCTCTCTTATATGGTTTTGAGCATAAATTTATATGGTTGATAGGTACTTTTACATCGGTTGCTAAAGGCTTTATCGATGACCTTGATCTCTGACTTTTGACCTTGATACTGAAATGTAGATCTTTTGAAACTGATCTTTTTTTGGTATTGACATTTTCTTCATATCTATAATGGTTTTCGAGATATAGTATAAAATAAACATGAGTCAATGGTTACTAACTCCTATATATAAGGAGTGATCGTACAACTTCAGACCCAATGAGACAAATTTAGATCTTGACAAGATAAACATTTTTCCTTATATATTTCATCGGCTATTTGTTACGCTTTATGAGTTATTTCCAAAACAAGGTATAAGGTCAAAGGTCAAATGTGACTTTGACCTTTGACCTTCGGGTCATTTTGAAGAATAAGACATCTGATGACTATTGGTGAAAGTCCCAAGTCTCTACGACTAACGGTTTATTAGTTTTGACCATGTACGCGTTCCGTCAAATATTCAAGGGCCTGTAAATCCTGGTCTTACCACATCTATTTAGACAAGGGATGAAGAGGTACACTTAAGGGAAAATGTCTTTTTAACGGTAAATTTACCAGAGAAGAGCTATCTGATTTTAAAAAAGAACTGATAAGAAAATTGACAAAGTTAAATATTATTCACTACAAACCAATTTACATGTAATAAATTTTATATAGAAATTTATAAATTTACAGTTACATTTTCAGACAAAGTTTAACTCATATTATAAATATGTTCAAATATTTTACATAGAGAAAAAAAGTCTTTTTTTATTCACTTAACCAAGGTGAAAGAGTTGTAAAGATAACCTAAATGATATGGGATCTTCAGTCACTAATTATAATAATTCTCATTGCCTGGGCCATATAACTCACTAATTTAAGACACTTTGAGTTTAGTTTAACCCAAATATTGCTGAACCTACAATGATATTAAAATAATAATAATCATTGAAAAATTAATTACAAAGGTTTTGGTTTAATCATGATTAAAATGATGAAAAATAAATGTAATATTATATTTACATCAACCTATATATTAATATATGAGTTATATATATTAACTTTTAATATTATATTATATATCATATATCAATATAATTTTTTTTAATTTAACTTATAATTAAACTAGATACATTGTAGTTTATAACATATATTTATAAAAGAGCAGAAGATATTTTAATGCTTAACAATAACTTAAATATAACTAGGTATCATACCTTTGGTATTTCTGGGGTAGATGTACAGATAAACAAGTATTTGCACCTTCAGATAACCTCTTAATCCCTTAACTAATTAGATGTTGGTTTAGTTTAGTAGTCGTACGGGAAACACACCATTTCGTTTCCGGTCGGATAGCTAATATGGCCACCATGATGAATTCCGATTTCTGATTTGTCAAAATTTCAAATATTTTCTTATCTAAAACTGCAAAGCCAAATGAACTGTAACTTGGTGTGAAGCATCTGTGGAAGGTCCATTATTAAGTTTACATAAATCATCCTGGTCCAACGACTAAAATGGCTATCATGAGGATTTACATAGTTCTAATTGACTTTAAAAAATCTTCCCCTCTGATACCCCTGAGCCAAATGTATGGAGCATCTATGTACGGTCCTTTAGGAAGTTTGCGTAATTCATCCCGATCCGACAACTATAAAATGACCACAATCAGCATTTACATAATTCTCATTGGTCATTTTTTTTAAACTGTTCTCTAAAACATGAGTCAAATGGACTGATACTTCGTATGTAGCATGTATGGAATGTCCTTTACAAATTTTGCATAAATCATCCGCTCCGACAACTGAAATGGCTGCCATCATCATTTACATAGTTCTTGAGTAGCAATATACCAGCATCGCCTGCATATGATTTCTACGTTTCTCAGCTTATCTGATATTCAAGGACTCTCGACAAAGAGGATTACTGCTGTCACAAAAGCTTCTTAACAAGGGTTTTAAAAGGATAAGTTGATGTCATCACTTAGGACATTTTACGGTCTTCATCACGAATTGATTGACTGTTACACTGTTCAAATAACTAAGATGATGTTGGACCTGTTCCCACTGTCGTAACATTTCATGTACCCCCACCTATTTGTGAATACCACCAGAATGACTTCAAGACGGGTGCCGTATACGGAGTATGAACTGCTCATCCTTCCGGAGCACCTGAGTAACTTCTGGTTTTTATAGGAGTTCGAACTGTTCGTTGTTATTTAGTTTTCAGTGTCTATTTGTTTTGCTCGTGGGTGTTCATTTGTCCTCCCGGGTTTGTCTGTCTAATGGATTGCGTCTTTTTGTTTGCTCCTTACGTATATTTGTCCTCTTTCTGATTGGTCGATTTTTTTTAATGTTCTCTTCTGAAACCCCTTAGCAAAATGAACTGATAATTGTTATAAGGCAACTATGGAAAGTCCCTTTCAAATAAATCATCCAGGTCAGACAACTTGCATGGCTACCATGAACAATTCTTATTTTTTGATTGGCTATTTGTTTTTAAAGTCTTCTCCGTAAAGCTAAATTAACTGATACTTGGTATGAAGCATCTATGGAAGGTCCATTACAATTTTCACGTGATGTGAAATAAAATGGATTGATTGTGGGACTGTCAGCTGAGCTATACAGGCTCAATTCAGTTCTCTTTAGCCTCTTGTTATATGTAGAGAAACAAATATATGTTTCTAGTTGTCACATTAATTCCACGTTTCATTATTTTTGTCTATGTATATATTCATATATATTTTTTTTGTATTTTCTGTGATAAAAATTATGGATTACTGCTACAAGGTCCCCTTAGCTGGTTACTTGTAATAGAGTTTTTTCTTTCATTACATCCCTTCTGCATATATTACTGATATATTACGTTTTTTAAGAAAACTATATACAATACTTAAAGTAACTTTGAATAGGCATGGTACAACATGAAGAGTTTTTAGCTGAACAAAATGATGCTGTACCAAGAAATATTAGAGGTATGTAATAGCTGTTATTTTCTCCACTAATTTGTCTTATCTTTTATATGGTTTTTAAACCAATTATATTTGTATATATATCGCGTTAAGCAACACATAAAGGGAATAAGGGCATAGTTCCTACACTAAAATGACATAGGAATACCTATAATGTGGCGATAAATTTACCAAAGTGGGCATATAATATCATTTAGAAAATTATTTACATTGATAGTTTCCAAATGTATCCAGTTTGTATAATTGTCTTGCCTCCGAGAAAGTCGGTATCTTAAAACGTTGGTTCTCCAGTATCATATGGCCATTTCCATCACTGCCAGCTTTTCCTGGCGAACTTGATCTATTCCACACCCCTCAAACATCACACACAACACACACTCACCAAGGAAGAATTGGCATGAACCCATATTTCCTGTTTTGCACCTTAGAATAATTCATACTTTTCTAATTGGATTTCATTAATATATCCTTCAGAACTAGAATTTAAAGAAACCACTGACATGGCTTCCTCTGCCTCGTTTTCAGATATTTACCTTGAAATTGACTCCAGTAGTCATCTCAGTGGAAGAATCTATGACAAACCTGACGAATTCAATTTTGAAATTGTAAATTGTCCGCACTTTAGCAGCAATATATCTACTTCATCCGCTCACGGGATATACATATCGCAACTTATACGATATGCAAGGGCTTTCAAGAGTTTGATGAGCCAAGGTTTTCACAAAGAACGTCTCGTCCTTTTCCTTTGGCTCATCAAACTCTTAGAAATTCATCAGTAGATACCAAGACCTTATAGACAAATATTCAGTTTCGGTTTCACAAATCACACAGTTCGGCCTTGAGTTATAGATTCTGGTTACTTTATGAATACTGGATTTTCCTGAATTGTCAGTTTTTTTATATATATATTTGTTGCCCCCCTTGTTTTTTGTCAATACGGAACTATGAACGACTGTCATACAAGTGGGGCGGTTTGACCAGACGTAATACCTGCTTCAAATAACCCACCATTTTCTTCGGAAAATACCTGTACCAAGTCAGGATTATGCCAATTGTTTGCTTTTTTCCGGTTTTGTCGGTGTTTGTAGACTTTCCCCTATTGAATGAAACTTGGGGTACAGTACCTTTGTTATGACCTTTATTTAGGGGGACAACTAAATCGATCCAATTTCCACAAAAAAAAATTGTATTTATCGGAAAGTCTGACAATCAGTACTTTAACTTCGAAAAATTAATAAAAATTCAGAAAAATCTGCGTGGAATGCTGAATTAAATCCCGACAATATTAAAGGTACTGCCTTTTAACAAAATCATACAACCATTCCCTAATAGTTTGTTGAAAAGGTCAAGTTATTTACCGTCCAGATATTTAACAGTAATTACTTTGCTTCATTTAAATTTCTGAAATGAAATTCATCTGGCTTGAGCAGTTTAAATAATTCCTTGACAGACAGCAACGGTGATTCCTATATCCCGGGGGTAACTCCCTTTATAAACCTATACGGGGATGTGCGGAAAATTTGGGTGGGTTTTCATGATTTTTGGTATTAATTTAGGGTATGTTTTGAAAATTTTCGGGTAGGTATTTTCATCGAAATTATTTTTTCCGTTATATTATTGAAAGGTATTGTAGTATTTGCTCGGGTACCTTTTCTTAAGTCATTTTTGCACACCCCCGTCCTATATATCCCCAGCCTTTGCTTGAGAGGGAATGTAGGGGAAACGTGGACAGGTAGGAAAATGGCTCTGTATGCATACTGTCTTTTTTCGTTGTAAAAATGGCACTGATCCTACATTTTAAGTTTTTGACGTTAAATTGTCTTTAGTTTTTGATTTATGCATTTCATTTCCATAACAGTATTTTCAAACACTATACGCAGATGTGCAATAAGGTTTTAGAATTTTGATTTTCTAAAATTGGGGGTCCACAGGGGTTGAATTTTGAAAATTAGTAATTTAAGCTTGTGACCTAAACTTCACTTTCATGCACTTAATTTCCATACAGTATTGTCACATACTGTATGTAGATGTGCATTAAAGTTCTATAATTTTTATTTTCAAAATTTGGGGCCCACAGGTGTCGAATTTTGAAAAATTGAGAGTTAAGCTTGTGACCTTAACTCCTCTCACTACTTATTTTATGCATATAATTTCTATACCGTATTATCACAAACTGTATTTAGATGCGCAATTAGGTTTTAGAATTTTGATTTTCAGTACCACATGGGTTGAATTTTGAAAATTGAAAATTTAAGCTTGTGACCTTAACGTTTTTTATTTTATGTATTTAATTTCTGTATAGTATTATCACACACTGTATATAGATGCGCAATAAGGTTTTAGAATTTTGATTTTCAAAAATTGGGGCCTTTAGGGGTTGAATTTCAAAAATTGGGATTATAAGATGGTGACTGAACATTTTTCATTTTATACATTTTATTTCTATACAGTATTGTCGTACACTGTATGCAGATGTGCATTAAGGTTTTAGAATTTTGATTTTCCAAAATTTGAGCCTGATTTCAAAGATATGATTGTGAAAAAGGTGCACAGAGTACATCGTGTGGGGAGTGCGGGGATAGTTGTCTCGATCTAGTTATCCCCACACTTCGAAGAAGTTCGGGGATATTGTTATCGCCCCCGTACGTCACACTTTCTTGTTACCTAAAAAGCCATGTGAGCTATTCTCATCACTTTGCGTCCGTCGTCGTCGTAAACTTTTCGCATTTTCACTCCTCTGAAACCACTAAACCAATTTAAACAAAACTTAAGGGGAATGGTTCTCAGATGGTCCCCTTTAAAAGTTATGTTTGGTTTTCCGGGGCACCATCCAATATGGCTGCCATGGTTGGACATAGTTTAACCTTGGATCCTATGGGAATTTTAATATTTTCGTTATCTTCTCTGAGACCATTAGGCCAATTTGAACTAAAATTTGGTGGAAAGGTCCTTGGGTGGCCCCTTTTAAAATATGTGTTCGGTTTTCCGGAACGTCATCCAACATGGCCGCCATGACTGTACTTAGTTTAACAATGAGCCTATGGGAATTTTACTTTTTCGTCAATTCCCCTGAAACCACTGAGCCAATTTGAACCAAAGTTTGGTGGAATGGTGCTTGGATTGTCCCTTTCCAAACTTCCCCAACTTCCAACTGACATGGCTGCTTTTTTTAAAAATAGAAAAAAGGGGGGATGTGAATTTCAAAAATCTTCTATGAAACTACAAGGCCAGTTGCAACCAAACTTTGCAGTAATGGTCCTTAGAAGGTTTTCTTTCAGAAGGATGTCCGATGACCCAGACTGTCAACCAATTTGGCCACAACACCCGAACTTAGTTTTACATAGGGCCCTGTGGAAAAATTCATTGAAAAATCATCTTGTCTGAAACCACTTGACATATTGGAGCCAGACTTGGCAGCATTGGTCCTTAGGAGGTCCTCTTTCAGAAATGTGTCCAATCACCCGGATTGTCAACCAAGATGGCTGCCCCACCGAATTTTGTTAAATATTGGACCCTATAGGAAAATTCATTTAAAAATCTGTCTGACACCACTTAGCCAGTTGGAACAAGATGGTTGGAACCTTAGATGGTTCTCTTTTAGAAATATATCTTGGTTGACCTGGACTGTCAACCAAGATAACTTCCACAGCTGAAATTAGTTTAACACAGAATCCTATAGAAAAACCAGCCAAATTGACTGCAACACTTAAATTTTTAGGTATGCTCAAGGTGAGCGATATAGGCTCTTGAGAGCCTCTAGTTTATTAGCTCATCTGACCCAAAGGGTCAAGTGAGCTTTTCTCATCACCTGGCGTCCGTTGTCGACCGTTAACTTTTACAAAAATCTTCTCTGAAACTACTGGGCCAAATGGAACCAAACTTTGCCACAAGCATCATTATGGCATCTAGTTTTAAAAATATGCCGATGACCCTTAGTCTATTCAATCTAGCTTTAAAATCACTCAACCTCCAACTAATTTCAACACAAGCTTTTTTAAGTGCAAACTGGAACTTATACCTGCAAGGTGTCAAGTGGTCCTATATTCCTATATTTTTCCTATATTTCCAGGCAATTCCTATATCTCCAATATTTCACTGAAAATTACTATATTTTCACCTTTTTTTCCTATATTTTTAAAAGAAGTTGGAAAAAATATATTATAAGAAAAAGTATTATTAGTGGAATGAATCACATTATAATTAGTGGACTGATTCACATTATGTATGTAGGATGTAGTTGGTTTTAGTGCTTATACTTATTGATCATAATATTATGCTAACCTTATGCAGCAAAATTATTTGTTGTTTTTAATAATGTAGGATTTTTTATGTAATTAATATTTTGCATTTCTGTGAAGCTCTCACAGAACACAGGTTACTTGACTGCAGAGCATTTGTACTATTTTTACATTATGTTTTTAAGTACAGAACTTTTTAATAACATTATTAAATGTTTTCCAATTATTTTTTGTATTTCAACTGACCCTGGCTGAGTATTGTTGATGATTATTTGTTAGATGAAATATGCATGAACCATGCATTCAAATTATAATCTTAAGATTGTTTCTAAGTAAACTCAAAATGTAAATGAAATCTTAAATAGTAAACTATTCACAGATTTATTTTTTCCCTTTTTTACCTTGAAATTACTAAAAATAGTCAAACAATATTGACATGAGTGCTCTGCAGTTGAGACTGATGGGAGGTACAATACATTGTAATTGAATTCATTGTTTCAGATTGATTTGAATTATTGAACAAGTTTAAAATGCCAAAATCGAAGACTAAGTTTCAGCAAAAGTGTTTTCATTTACAATTTAGTTTGTAAAATTTAGTTTAGAACATTTTTTTTTATAAAAATTGTGTTATTAACTTTTATTTTAAGTAAAAAGGGGGTGAGGTATGGCTGTTGGGGAGGTGGAGGCCATAAATTACATTGTAGGAGTGAAATTTGGTAGCAATTGTCCTATATTTACCCTATATTTTCAACTTGAAAAATCCTATTTTCCTATATAGTTTTGGTCCAAAATGGCTTGACACACTGTACCTGTAATAACAACATATTAAAAATATACATAAATATAATTTGCCGAAAAGGTCATTTTTGGGTGAAATATGTGATTTTTAGAGAAAAATCACTGAAAACTGGAAATAGATAAAAACTGTCATTTTTGTATACATTTTTTAATATCTAAAAAGGACAAATATACCTAAGGAGCAATAAAAAAAAACGTAATCCATTGGACAGACAAACCCGGGAAGACAAATGAACAACCACAAGCACAACAAATAAACACAGAAAACTAAAAAACAATGAACAACACGAACTCCTATGAAAACCAGGAGTGAACCCAGGTGCTCCGGAAGGGTAAGCAGTTCCTGCTGCGTATACGGCATCCGTCGTGAAGTTCAACAAAGTCAATCCGGTGGAAGTCACAAATCGGTGGAGGCACATGAAAGGTTACGACAGTGGGAACAGGTCTAACATCATCTTAGATATTGGAACACTGTAATGGTCAATCAATTCATAACCTTTGTTTTAGATTGAACTGTTTATTTGAAAGCTTTTACATATTTTCTTTTCATTATAAATATTGATAGAAAGGTAAATTTTTGGTAAAAGTGTGATTTTTAAAGAAAAACTGAAAAACTGGAAATG
Organism: Mytilisepta virgata; assembly: GCA_028015205.1. Classification (NCBI taxonomy): domain Eukaryota; kingdom Metazoa; phylum Mollusca; class Bivalvia; order Mytilida; family Mytilidae; genus Mytilisepta; species Mytilisepta virgata. Next base: position 2,363,289 of record CM051520.1, on the reverse strand, counting down.
AAGAAAAACTGTTTTTATGGTTATATTTTCAAAATCTATAACTTAAAATGAAAATAGAATTTTGTAAGCTTTGTTGAAATTTTGACATTCTATATCATGTTTCAAGAAATTATGGTTTATCAAATTTGAGTAAAATTTAATAAGACTTGTGGTAATTTGTGTTATCTTTATCAGATCATGCCACATATTTATGATTTTATAGTTTAACCAAACTTATTGACTTTCTTATTACAAATAATGTCACAGAATGTTCATTCATCATTGATAAGATCTTCATCTGTGATTGGCGTTGAATTAGAGCAATTTATACCCCTGCATCCGCCACATCCACTGAAAGTCTCGGATAGGCTGTTGTGACATTTCCATTGATAATAGATTTTTGTTCTGTGTAGCCCAACCCCATTTTTTGGAACTGCAGATAAATACGTAATGAGTGAAATTGCGCAGCATTTGAAGTAGATCGAAGTGACTGAGCTTGAACGCTGACTACACGACTTGCAGACATTGTTTTTGCAGTGAATTTTCTCCAACGTAACAGATCAAGGCCCTCTAATGGAATTCCACCATATAATGTGACGATTGCCTCTTCTCCAGCTTTAATAATTACTAGAAGGAACCCGCGATTCAAATTAGGGGTAAGGGAGGGTCTTCCAAATGTATCGGTTTTAATGCTGCTGATGAGAGGTAACTCCTTGAAATGCGTCGTATGTAGCGTAGTATAAATTTACTATATCTAATATTAGTATCTTTGGATTGTTATTTTCAAAATCAAAATTAAAAATTGAAAATGAAAAAGCAAGTTGCAAATTTCATTGTTCAATTTTCGTTTTAAAATAGAAAAAGAAAAAGCACGTTGCAAATTTCATTTTTCAATTTCAAATTAAAATTGAAAAATGAAAAATGAAAAAGCAAGTGGTAAATTTCATTTTTCTATTTTCAGATAAAAATTGAAAACTGTTTGGCCGCTTTGTACACGGGCCGAAAAGGTTTTCAGTTTTGATTATCAATTAAGGGTTCCAATTTTGAGACCGAAAATGTTGAAATTACTAATTTTGCCTACTCTTTCATTTTTTTGTTTCAGTGGTTTTATTTGTTTATAATATTGTTCTTCACTATGTTTAGATGTGCAATAAGGTCTCCAATTTTGAAATTAGATTCAGTGTTCAAATTTTCAGACTGAAATTGTGAAATTGCTAATTTTTCACCGTAAATATATTATTTTTTTTTTTTTTACTTTTGCAGTGCGGGGATGGATATCGTTTATGATGGTACCACTTCTAGTTATAATTAAAAACAATTCTATTTAATGAATTAAACCATAATTGTACTTATGCTATGTATGCATTCCAACACGATAACATAGTAATGCTTTTCAGTGACACTAACCTCAGACGTAGGAGGATCTGAAACAAAATTAAATATTTGTAACATGGAAACTTTTTGCTTTTTTAGAGCAAATAAACTTAAAACTGGACATGTGGAAGAAAGATGACAAAACCTTTACACACACAAATGCCAGTAAACGTATTTTTAGCACCATCAACAACGAAAGCTGTGTAAGTGTCACGGGGGTTTCCGGTGTTGGCAAAACAGCAACTGTTCGCCATGTTGCCTTACTGATGATGGAGGAGGGGTATGACATTATACCTATTGCATCGCCGAAAGATATAAAAGACTACTTCATACCGGGTAAACCAACATTGTTTGTAGTCGATGATTTATGTGGGAACTATAGTGCCAATCAACAACACATTAACAGTTGGAGACAGTTTCTTGAAGATATTAAGAGGCGCTTAAAGATGATTCTTGTAAATCAATTGTTTCATGTCGACTGCAGGTATTTCAGGACAAAAGAATTTCTTCGTTATCCATATTTCAGTCCTGTGAATGTAGATTAGGGTCAGTAGAACTATGTTTGTCTTCTGCAGAAAAACAAAGCATGGCCAAAGTTTGCTCAGTTGGGTTGACACATATAGATATTGAGGTGTTAGGTTCTTTTGAATTTTTTCCTCTGTTATGCCGACTTCTTCAAGGTATAAATATTGAAAAAGTTAGAAAGTCACTTAAAAATCCATTTTATATTTTGAAAGGGGAATTTGATAATTTGTTTAACCAAGGAGAAGACGGTAAATATAAATATTGCTGTCTTGCTCTTGTTGTTATGTTCAATAATAATTTGCATGAAAGTTTCCTTACTGAAGAAGTACAAGGAATAAATGATGTAATACAGGTTACGTGTGAAGCGTGTGAATTAAATCGTGGGACATCTAAATTAAAGTTGAAGGCCGAACTGGATACTCTTGTTGGTACATATATTAAAAGCGACAGAGGAATATACCAAAGCATTCACGATAAATTGTTTGATTTCCTCTCATTTTACTTTGGGAAACAAATGAACCGCCAGTTAATCAAGTGTGCTAATAGTGGTTTTATAAGGGAAAGATTTATATGGAGAAGGGCAGAATTGGATGATACGAGTAACGAAAAAGACAGCACAAGTTTTCCCGAGACTGCTGAGATTCATAAAGATTTTGATTTCGTAACTATTATACCAGATGACTTGCTGTCCATGTACCAAGAAAGAATGATACAAGACTGGTTAGACGGGAAACTGGCAGATGTTTTTTTAAATGTGAATATGAAAAATCAGTTATTCAGAAGAAAAATACTTGATATTTTAAATGAAAAAACAAAAGAGTCACAGGAAGAACTTGCTCACAAAGAAGATATAACTACAGGTGGCACAACTTTATTCTACTGTTGTTATTATGATGATAATTTATTTATACAATGGTTTATAAATCATGGAGTTAATGTACGGAAAGCTGACAAACAAGGATGTACTCCTCTTCATATTACTTGTCGCCAGGGTCATCACACCTCAGTAGATTTGTTACTTCATACAACTGAAAAATGCCATACAAGGCATAAGACTGTTAAGTCATTCTTCTATAAATTTAGGTCAAAAGCTGCAAAGGATGAAAAATCATCCAAGAATTTGGCAGTTAATGATTGTGATATTGACCAGCAATCGCCACTGTTTGAGGCTTGTTCGGAAGGACACTTAAATGTGGTATGTAAATTATTAGAATATAACGCAGATGTAAATATAAGTGACAAAGACGGACGTTCTCCCCTGTATATAGCTTGCAGTGAAGGTCACGTGCAGATTGTCAAAAAATTATTAGAATGTAATTCAGATATCAATAAAAGTCACAACGACGGATTTAGTCCCCTATATGTAGCTGGTAAGGATGGGAATTTACAGATCGTCAGTAAATTATTAGAGTATGATGCGGACATTAATCAGCAGATCAAGGATGGATCAACTGTCCTGCATGTAGCTTCTTTTTATGGTCACTTGCAGATCGTCTGTAAATTATTGGAATACAAAGCAGACGTCAGTAAGATTAATAATTATGGTGCATCTCCCCTGTGTGTAGCTTGTCAGAAGGGTCATCTAGAAATCGTCTGTAAATTATTGGAATATAATTCAGACGTCAATATGAGTAATGAGGAGAGAGAATCTCCCCTGTATGTAGCTTGTGAGGAGGGTCACTTAGAGATCGTATGTAAATTATTGGAGTTTAATGCAGACGTCAATAAAAGTTTAGAGGACGAAACATCTCCCCTGCATACAGCTTGTCAGAATGGGCACTTAGACATCGTATGTGAATTATTGGTGTCTGATGCTGATGTCAATAAGAAAAACGATGAAGGGGATTCTCCCTTTTATACCGCTTGTGCGTATGGTCAGTTGCAGATTGTTTGTAAATTATTTGAATTTAATGTCGACATCAATGCAAATAACGAGAACGGAATATTTCCATTGTACATAGCTTTTATGAAAGGTCATTTTGACATTGTTGGTAAATTATTGGAATTTAATGTTGACATTGATAAGACTAAAAATAATGGAATATCAACTCTATATATGGCTTGCCAGAAAGCTCACTTCGGGACCGTTTGTAAATTATTAGAGCATAATGCAGATATTAATAAAAGTAACAATGATGGAAAATCTCCTTTGTATACAGCTTGTGAACATGGTCACTTACAGATTGTCTGTAAATTATTGGAGTGTGGCGTAGACGTGAATAAAACTAATGTGCACGGACAGTCCCCTTTGAATGTAGCTTGTCATAACGGTGACTTAAAAATTGCATGTAAACTATTGGAGTTTAAAGCGGATATATGTCAAAGTAACAAGAAGGGAGAATCTCCACTTTATATAGCCTGTGAGAGGGGTCATCTAGATATCGTTTGTAAACTATTGGGGTATAATGCAGAGGTTAATAAGAGTAACGTCGATGGAACAAGTCCGATTTATATAGCTTGTCAGAATGATCACTTAGATATTGTCTGTAAATTGCTGGAGTATAATGCAGACGTCAATAAGAGTGACGACAAGGGAGCATCTCCCCTGCTTATAGCTTGCCGTGAAGGTTATTTAGAGATGGTCGAGAAATTGCTGGAGTATAATGCAGTCGTTAATCAAACGGACATGGAGGGAGTGTTTCCACTGTTTATTGCTTGTTATGAAGGCCAACATCAGATAGTCTGTAAGTTATTGGAGTATAATGTAGATATCAATAAGACAAACATGAAGGAAGAAACTCCACTGTATACAGCCTGTCACAATGGTAACTTACAGATAGTATGTAAACTATTGGAGTATAATGTAGACATTGATAGGAGTGATATGTATGGTAAATCTCCTTTGTTGGTAGTTTGTTTCAGTGGAAACTTGTCGATCGCTACAAAACTACTAGAGAACAATGCAAATACTAACATTCGCGAAAACCAACAAGGTGCTACTCCTCTACATATGGCGTGTTATAAAGGACACGTAGAAATAGTATCCCTATTATTTCAGTATGACGTTGATATCAATCTCGGCGATAGACAACAACGCTCTCCTCTGTATATAGCTTGTCAGAAAGATCACTTAGAAATCGTTTGTAAAATATTGGAGTGTAATGCAGACATCAATAAGAGTACAAAAAATGGAGAATCTCCCTTGTACATAGCTTGTCAGAAAGGTCACTTGCAGATCGTATGCAATTTATTGGAAAACAATGCCGATATCAATAAAAGTACAAAGAACGGGAAATCTCCTTTGTATGTAGCCTCTCAGAGAGGCCATTTGCCTGTCGTCAATACATTGTTAGAGTATAAAGCAGATATCAATATTTGTGATAACAATCTATTTTCTCCTTTAGATGTTTCTATTCATTGTGGACATACAGATATTGTTACAGCCTTAAAAACTTATAAGAAAAGAAACACCTAGATACCTACGGCATACCACGGTATTGTACTCAATATCTTAATTTCAGAGGTTATTGAAAGGTTAAAAGATACGCTTATAATCCCCCTATAAACATTGGTATTGATTCATTTGAATATTTAAAGAACATATTAATATTATTAACAACTTTTGAAAGCATTTTTTCATGTTTAGTACGACAATCCAAGAATATATATATATATTCAGGTTTTAACATTATAAATGTTTCATGAATTTTATGATTATTGCTGCACAAGATATTCACATTTCGTCGATTTTACAAGTCATCAATTTTGTACTAGGCTTAAAATGTTGAAAGATGAAAAAATATCCATCTACTTTGAGAACTGATTCAAAGTTCGAAATGACCAATATTTTAAATTTTCTAAGGGCAAAGATGTATTGATTGTTAACTCATGGTTGCTTTTACCGAATCTCATAATTAGCTCACCTTGGCTAAAGAGTCATATGAGCTATTGTCATGAATTTGCGTCCGTCTTTAAAGCCCCGTGAAACCAATGGTCCTATATGAACCACACGTTGGTGGTTTGGTGTACGGATGGTAGTATGTCATAGTTATGTTGGGGAGTCCGGACCTGCAATCAAGGTGGCCACTTAAATTTCAATTATAAAACCAGCAAAGAAAAATACTTACGAGTCTTAAATTATGTCCGGGTCTAGAACGTTTACCAATATGTATTAAAAAATATATTTTTCTGACACCATTGGGACAGGTAAGACCACAATTTGGTGGAATGGTATTTGGTGGCCCCATTTCAAAATTATATCCGGGAATCTTGACCTTCTACAAACTTTGCCACCATTACTAAAAATAGAAAAATGCACAAAATAATAAATCATTGTGGCAATTGAGAACGGACTGTGATAGAATGGTACTTTGCAGGTAACCTAAGGTTTGGTTGTCCATACCACGGATGGGAAAAGCCGCCGTCTATGAAATTATAAAACAAACAATTAAAATTCTCTCCTGGGAAAACAATGTGGTCACTGAGAGTAAACTTTGGTGAAATGAAAGTTTAAAAGTCTCCTGAACCTTATACCACTTTGGACGCCTTTACCCTGTCCTTTGAAAGTACTATGCAGTTGAAACCGAAAGTTTGTTAAAACGTCCTTAGGTGTTCCTTTAATAAAATTTTCGTGTATCTCGTTCTGTACCATTACGGTAGAGGTGTAAACTTTTCATTTCAAGATCTTCTCTGAAACCACTGGGCCAATTGGAACTAAACTTTGCAGGAATGAAGTTTGTGAGTTCCTCTACAAATATTCCTCATTTCATCATGTTCAGGCAAAAACCATGGCCACCATGGGAATTTTTGTTTCTGATTAGCTGAGTTTTCAAAATCTACGAAACTGCTTGGCCAAATGGAACAAAACTTGACAGAAAGCATGTATGGGAGGTCCTTTATAAAGTTTCCGCATTTCGTCTCGATCGGACTACACATATGCCCGCAATGGGCAGTTCTTGTTTCTGATTGGCTGATATAAAAAAATCTCTGAAATAGCTTTGCCAAATGGAACAAAACTCGACATTAACCATATATGGGAGGTCCTGTATCAAGTTTCCTCATTTGGTCCCGATCGGACTACAAATATGGCCGCCATGGGCAGTTCTTTTCTTTTTTTCATTGACTGATATAAAATTAAACATTTTTTTTCTCTGAAACCGCTAGGCCAAACGGAACGAAACTTGACAAGAAGCATCTGTTGGAGGTTTTTTTAACAAATTTCCTAATTTTGTCCAGACCAAGCGACAAACATGGCAACCATTGGCAATTTTGTTTCTGATTGGTTAATTAAAAATAGAACATAGGTGAAAAATACACTTTTTGGCTCACGAAACTTCGTTCCATGTGTTGTCCACAACTCCTACATTTCTTTCAGGAATCTCGTGAAACTTAATAGAATCTTAGATCACATTATGGAGATTTGCATATTGTCAGGATTTTCTGTTTGTACAAGAAATGTACAAGATATGGCTGTATGGCTGTATTTTAGTAATTTTTTAACAAAACTTCGTTTTTAGTTTCTCTGGAAGATATTATTGAACAAAATTAGGTATGTTAATGAATAAGTTCTAATAAAAGTGACCAATGAAGTTCGTTCTGTAGAAAATCGCCCAAACCAAGAAAGCATTTGTCAAAACTTTTGAATCACGATTTTGTTCTCGGCCGGCGGAAAAAAAGTCGGCTTTAAATTTGTTTTCCCACCCACTTCCACCCTATTTATTGTTTATACAAGTCATTTTTATATATTGTAGTATTATGTATTTTTCAGTTTTTCGTATGTTTATATACTCAACATATTATAGGATTTGGGCATTTATGGGAAAATCAAACTACTTTTTCTAAGGGAAGAATAAATATTTATACAATTTTTTTGTCTCAAACTCTTTATTTTTTAAATTTCAGTCTGGATTTAGAGCTGGACATTGTACAGTTCATCAACTTGCTGAAATTTATCATAAAATTTGTGTTGCGTTGAATAAGAAATATAATACTTGCATTGTATTCTGTGACATATCAAAGGCATTTGATAAAGTATGGCACAAGGGTTTACTTGTAAAGCTTAAAGGTTACGGTATTGACGGAACTATACTAAAATGGCTTGAAAGCTACTTAAGCCGTCGAAGACAGAGAGTGTTTGTTAATAATACATTTTCTTCTGAACGTCAGACAAATGCAGGTGTTCCTCAGGGTTCAGTATTGGGACCTCTATTATTTCTCATTTTTATAAATGATATAGCTGATGACTTAGATAGCTTTACTAGACTGTTTGCAGATGATACGTCCTTGGGATGCTCATCTACAAGCTCACTGGAGATAGCGAATACTATAAATACTGATCTTGAGAAGTTACATAGATGGTCCTTAGATTGGAAGGTTGAATTCAATCCTGCAAAAACAAAAGCTGTTTATTTTACAAATAAAATATCGGCTATAAAACCGAATATTGTATTTAATAACCAGCAAGTTGAAATTGTTGATAGTCATAAACATTTAGGAGTCTTTCTGTCATCAGACTGTAGTTGGACAACACACGTTGACTATATATGCCTGAATGCAGCGAGACAGTTGGGTGTACTGCGTAAGTTAAAATTTACTTTGAACAGATCAAATCTGAATAGAATTTATCACACTTATATTTTACCATTACTAGAATATGCATGTGAATTATGGGACGGCTGTACTTTAGAATGTGCCAACAAAATAGAAAAAATACAACATGAAGCAGCTAGAGTAGTAACGGGTCTGCCGAAATATGCGAGTATCGAATCACTATATTTCGAAACTGGGTGGGAGTCTCTTGCTGATCGTCGTAAGAGAAGGAAGTTATGTTTATTTTATCGAATACACAACGGTAGCACTCCTCCATATTTGGTTGAATGTTTGCCACCGACTGTTGCTAATATGACTACATATAACCTGCGAAATGATACGAACTACGTTAATCCTCTAACTCGTGTCGAAACATTCTCTCGATCCTTTTTTCCTTCAACGATTAAATTGTGGAACGATTTGGATTTACGATTACGAAATATACCTACCATTGAATCCTTTAAAAGGGCTTTAAAAGGTCCTATTGATACTCCCCCACTATACTACAATTTGGGCTTAAGAAAACTTAATATTATACATACGAGATTACGCCACGGTTGCAGCATGCTACGAGCTGATCTGTTCAGAGTAAATTTAGTAACTGACCAGTCATGTGCATGCGGGTGGCCCATAGAAGACAGTATTCATTATTTTTTAGAGTGCCCGTTATATATAGAGTGTAGACAGATGTACATTGATACTCTTCGGGACACAGGAGAGGATAAAATCACCCTAATACTCTTTGGCAGGTCAGTCTCTGATGACACAGGAAACAAAAACATCTTCAAAAATATTCATCATTTCATTCAGCACTCTGGTAGATTTAGCTTAGACTAAATCTCTTTTTTGGTGTACTACTGTATTTTCTTACTTTAAATTTACATAACTGTTTTTGTGTAACAAAATATTATATGAATTTGTAAATGCCTCATGCCGCTATCTTATCTAACTTTGTAATTGTGTGATATAATTTTGTATGGAGAAGACCTAGTGAGTTGGTATAACTCGTGTCTAATCCAATTTGATACTATTCAAATAAAATATGTTTAAACTAAACTAAGGGAAGAACTCTACTTGCTATTACAAATAAACTTCAGGAGAGATATAATAGTTATTGGAACTCTTTACTTAATGACGATAATATATTATCAGGTGGAAATAAATTGAGAACTTACTGTGACGTTAAACAAGATTTTAAAAGAGAATTGTACATATAAGCAAAATCTTATAAAAATTCGAATTAGTAATAGTAATTTGAATATAGAAAAAGGTCGATATATGAAACTATCAGTTGATCAAAGGATTTGGCAGTTAAGTAATACGGATGTTGAGGATGAGTTACACTTCCTCATGCATTGTGTAAAATTTGGTAGAACGTGAAGTTTTGTTTAGTAATACATGTATAAATGATGTTGTGCCTTCTTTTACAAATATGTCAAACATCCAAGAATTAAGATTTTTATTATCTAGTCATGATTTATATTTATGTAAGATAATATTAGGTATGAGTAATATGTACAAGGTAAATCAGTTATTGAAGCAGAATCAGTAATCATTTAATCAGCTACATGTAACTATTTTGATATCAAGTTCTTTTTTAATGTGTACATTTAGTTTGTCTTATTAAAGAAATATAACTCTAGTGGGTATGAATAATATGCTCTCTGTCCTCAGCTGTGATGTCTACTGTCATTGAATACTCTTTTTTTCACTGTTGATTGTTATATTGTTCATACTGTATTTGTTATTTTTTTTTATTTGTTTGTTCTTGCAATTGATTGATGATAGATCAATGTTTGGTCTTTAAATCAATAAAATTATTCTTATTCTTATTGTTATGTGTTTGTATATATATATATGAAGTATATGTGGTGGGGTGGTTGTTGTAAGCCCCACATTTGCTTTGTCATTTATTCAAAGTTTATATATTATTATATATTATTATACCCCCGCAAACGAAGTTTGGGGGGTAAATAGGTTTCAGTCTGCCTGTCTGTCCGTCTGTCCGAATTAACGTTGTCCACAACTCCTCCTACATTTCTTGCACAAATTGCTGAAACACAAATTAGATTAAGCCGGTTAATAAGATAGTCTAATGACTACAGAAAAGCAATTATATACATTTATGTATGAAACAACAGTATCAAAGCACCAGTCTTATACGAAACATGAACAGCAAAGAACGCAAAATCACACATAAATAAATTGAAAAGGGTCTGATGCGGTACAGGCGCTTAATAATTATGGATTAAAGATGAAAGAAAGAGGTTTATTAAGGTGGTACCTAACACTACAGGGAGATAACTCTGTAAAATCAGCTAAACGTTTTAATAACGTTGTGTTGTTAATGGAATATTAAGCTTTTCAATGATCAATATTAGTGTTTGTCAAACTGCTATACAACCAGTGTAATTTTTCTGATGAATTGGTTGGTTCAAATATTTTGAAATTTTAAAATTTTTGTCAATGGGTCAAAGTAAATACTTTGTCAAAATTTTATGAAAATTAAACGAGCCAAATTAATTTTAGTGAAAGTGTTGGGTACCACCTTAAATAGGAGTACTCAAACCCCCTTCTCTCTCTCTCCTTCCTAAAATGCAAAAACCAAACAAACAAAACAAAACAAAAAATGTAAAGGCAAGACGAACTCGTGAGAAATGCAACATAAAAAAAACATGAGTAGTCACGTATAACTCAAAGAAGAAAAACATAAACAGAATTAGAACAAGACAGAAGATATTACAGAAACTTAAGCACCAGTATTGTGAACAACTAAAAACCGGGGTGATCTCAGGTGCTCCTAAAGGGTAGACGTCCAAAGCCATTAGCTGCACCCGTAACATTGCTGGTGAGTAACAACCGTTGAAGAGATAAGTTCAATGAGATATGTAAATTCCAGGTAGTCTCATTTGTAAGCTAGAAACTTAATAGAACTCGGAATACAAGGCGAGTCCGTGAGAACACTACACCGCAACCAAACACTAAAAATACACAATCAAACGAGGTAAAAACTTAGCAAACCAACGAAAATCCGGTCAAGAAAGCATAAAACTAAAGTTTAAAATGTGAACTCGAACCAACGTTTTCCATTGTTAAATGTCAATTGGCTGCTCTCTTTACTTATCTTTTGCATATAGTGAAACGAATAATTAATGGGGCTGATGAAACCTACATGTACTTATTTACTATTCTGTTTATGTATGGCTTCTCCGTTTACATGCTGGGGAACATGACGGATGTAAAACAAATGTAAGGTTAGACTCCATTAATTATCCTCAGTTTCACAGAAATGCACCCCCAAAACTTTATTAATTATTAGAGTTGGTAAAGTTCGGACTACATGATGAATAAATAATAAATGACTTGACCTCAGATTTGTAATATTGAATGAAGGAGGATAGAATTTAGTATAATAAAATACGAAAACATTAACTGATTTTGCTTCTGACAATTGGATTGAAACGCTGCATCAGACTTCAATTTTAAGCCAAAGTGGAGTGCAATTGAACATTTATGGAGCTTTTCATGAAAAATTCTGAAATGTTGCTATACCAACTAGGTTTCCGTGGATATTTTTATTTTATTTTATCATGATTGAAACAATGGTAACATAATGGCCTTTCAGAATATATATACATGTATATGGGTATTATTTACTCTGAAGATGGCACAAGACCATAACATTTGTAAGCTTACTTCACATAAAAAATGGTACGATTAATTTTTGGCGTCTAACCTTAGAGCACAGAATGGTTTAATGCTGACTATCAATAGAAATGAAAGGAGATATGTGTACGGGGTAAATGTTAATGAGACAACCCTAAATTAGAACTTAACAGTACGAAAAGAGGTCGTGGTACAGCCTTCAAAGTGTGACGTGTGCCCACTGTAAGGAGGTATAATTTTTTTCGACAGATCAAAATAAGTGTTAAGGATCCCTCTGCCAGAGTGTTTTAGCAACTCAGAAAAAGGGACTTTGCCAGAAATATTTTTTGGAGCACTGTATAACACCCACTTCAGCCCAGACATAGTATGAATATTCACTGATACAACAAACCTACATAACATTGCTAACCAGTATATTTGGGTTGTAGTAGACATCCTGTCTTCTATCCCTAGTCCTGCACTATATAACACCCACTCCAGCCCAGACATTTAGTATGAATATATATATACAACAGACACACTTGATAATGGTAACCAGTATATGTGGGTTACAGTAGACATAATGACATCATGACCTCTATCCCTAGTCCTGGACTATATAACACCCACTCCAGCCCAGACATGTAGTATGAATATACCCTGATACAACAGACACACTAGACATTGGTAACCTGTATATGTGGGTTACAGTAGACATCCTGTCTTCTATCCCCCAGTCCTGCACTATATAACACCCACTCCAGCCCAGACATGTAGTATGAATATACCCTGATACAACAGACACACTAGACATTGGTAACCTGTATATGTGGGTTACAGTAGACACCATGACTTCTATCCCTAGTCCTGCACTATATAACACCCACTCCAGCCCAGACATGTAGTATGAATATACACTGATACAACAGACACACTTTATAATGGTAACCAGTATATGTGGGTTATAGTAGACATCATGATTTATATCCCCCGCTCCTGCACTATATAACACTCACCCCAGCCCAGACATGTAGTATAAATACAACAGACACACTAGACATTGGTAACCAGTATATGTTGGTTACAGTAGGCATCATGACTTATATCCCCGTGTCATGCACTATATAACACCCACAATGTAACTTAATATAGAAAGATCTAGAAACGCTCTCTTTTCCCTGACCAAAAATTCACCTAAATGGCGAATTGACTGTTATATACAAATTTTAATCGTATTTTCGAAAATGATTTTTATTGAATTTGCCTACCCCTTTTATAGTTTCAATAGTTTCAAATAAACAACAACATGGATAACCGGAAAGGTCAACAATGACATACCAATCAATCATTCACGTCATCTGGAGAAAGAGCAATTTTTACAGAATTACATATACTAAGTAATTTCATCTTTGTAGCCTTTACTGTGAAAAGTAACTACCAAGTTTCATTTTTTTTCTGTGGGTTCAAAGCACCTTTTCATTGATTGGCATTTCATCGAAGAATGACCAAATATTTGAAATGAATCATCTTGATCATATAAAATTATCAGTGTATTACATCTTATAAATTGTGGATATGGAAACAATAATCACGGTTCTTTCCCCTCCCCTCTCGCATAGTAATAAATATATTAATATTTTTATCACCTCGGTATTTAGTAAATAGGTAAACCACTTCACGCATGGCAAACTGCAAAAGCATAAATCATATCTGGGCTAAATAAATGATACAAAGATATGTACCTGTGTTGTATTTGGTAAGTAAAACGCTTATTATCCCCGCACTTTCGAAGAAAGTTAGGGAATATAGCGATTGTCTCCGTACGTCTGTCGTGCCGTCCGCCCGTCACACTTTCTTATGACATCTACTCCTTCACTTTTGGGTTTAGGAATTCAATTTCTATATAGGATGGTTGCATACCACTTGTAGATGATCAAAAAGGTTTAAGAATTTTGATTTTCTAAATAAGGAGCACACAGGTGTCGAACTTCGAAAATTTCAAGCTTGTGATCTAAACTCGTCTTTCAGTTTTCAATTAATGCATTTTATTTCTATACATTATTGTCATGCACCATATGAAGATGCGCAATAAGGTTTTGGAATTTTGATTTTCTAAAGTTGCGGCCTACAGGGGTCGAATTTCGAAAACTGTCGATTCAAGCTTGTGACCTAAACTCCTCTTTCATTTTTAGCTCACCTGACCCAAAGGGTCAAGTGAGCTTTTCTCATCACTTGACGTCCGTCGTCCGTTAACTTTTACAAAAATCTTCTGCTCTGAAACTACTGGGCCAAATTGAACCAAACTTGGCCACAAGCATCATTAGGGTATCTAGTTTAAAAAATGTGTCCGATGACCCCGCCTGCCAACCAACATGGCCGACATGGCTAAAAATAGAACATAGGGGTAAACTGCAGTTTTTGTCTTATATCTCAAAAACGAAAGCAATTAGAGCAAAACTGACATGGGGTAAAAATGTTCATCAGGTCAAGATCTACCTGTCATGAAATTTTCAGACGAATCGGTCAACCCTTTGTTGGGTTATTGTCCCTGAATTATTAATTTTAAGGAAATTTTGCAGTTTTAGGTTATTATCTTGAATATTATTATAGATAAAGACCAATTGTAAACAGCAAAAATGTTCAACAAAGTAAGATCTACAAATAAGTCAACATAACCAAAATCGTTGATTGACCCCTTAAAGGAGTTTTTGCCCTTTAAAGACGGCATCCAGCGTAAACTTTCCTTTAAAGATCTTTTCCTCTCAAACCACTGGGCCAAATGAGACCAAACTTTGGTGGAATGGTCCTTGGGTGGCCCCCTTCCAAAATTATGTCTGGCATCCCCGACTTCCAACCGAGATGGCTGCTGTTACTAAAAATAGAAAAAAAGGGGGGGGTGACTTTCAAAAATCTTCTTATATGAAACTACAAGTCCAGTTGCAACCAAAGTTGGCAGTAATAGTTCTTAGGAGGTTCTCTTTCAGAAATATGTCCAATGACTCGGACTGTCAATCAAGATGGCCGCCACAGCCGAACATAGTTTAACATAGGGCCCTATGGGAAAATTCATTGAAAAATCTTCTTGTCTTAAACTACTTGACATATTGTAGCCAGACTTGGCGGCATTGGTCCTTAGGAGGTCTTTTTTCAGAAATGTGTCTGATTTCGTGGACTGTGAACCAAGATGGCCGCCACAGCAGAACTTAGTTTAACATAGGGCCCTATAGGAAAATTCATTGAAAAATCTTCTTGTCTGAAACCACTTGACATATTGGAGCCACACTTGGCGGCATTGGTCCTTAGGAGGTCTTTTTTCAGAAATGTGTCTGATTTCATGGACTGTGAACCAAGATGGCCGCCACAGCAGAACTTAGTTTAACATAGGACCCTATGGGAAAATTACTCAAAAATCTTCTTGTCTGAAACCACTAAGCCAATTAGAATTAGACTTGGTAGCAATGGTCCTTAGATGGTCCTCTTTCAGAATTTTGTGCGATGATCTGGACTGTCAACCAAGATGGCCGCCAATTAGTTTAACATAGGGTGCTATGGAAAAATTCATTGTAAAATCTTCTTGTCTGAAACCACTTGACATATTGGAGCCAGACTTGGCAGCATTGGTCCTTCGGGGGTCCTCTTTCAGAAATTTATCCGATCACCCGGATTGTCAACCAAGATGGCTGCCACACCGACCTTTGTTAAATATTGGACCCTATAGGAAAATTCATTTAAAAATCTTCTAGTCTGAAACCGCTTAGCCAGTTGGAACAAGACTTAGCAGAAATGGTCCTTAGATGGTTCTCTTTTAGAAATGTATCCGTTGACCTGGACTAAACCAAGATGACTGCCACAGCTGAAATTAGTTTAACATAGAATCCTATAGAAAAACCAGCCAAATTGACTGCAACACTTAAATTTTTAGGTCTGCTCGAGGTGAAAAGTTAAATCCAGGTGAGCGATACAGGCTCTTGAGAGCCTCTAGTTCAATTTATGCAATTTATTTCTATACGGTATTGTCATACACTATATGCAGATGCGCAATAAGGTTTTAGATTTTTATTTTTAAACCGGGAGCCCACCTAGTTCAAATTTCAAAAATTATAGAATGATTGAAACTATTTTTAGATGGCAATAAGGTTTTTATATTTTTGACTAAAGGTAAGTGGCCCATTTACTCACAGGGGGTGCGTGGATCACTGTCGATTCTGACAGACTGGTACAGTTTTCTAGTTTTGTCCGAGAAAAACACTACTCCTTACAAAAAATACTATGAAGCCGATGTTTTTAACAAAGCAGATTTTAATTGATTGGTATGTCATTGCTGAATGACAAAATATTTTAAATTAAGCATATAACGAAGTATGAGGAATAGTGAGCTTTCAGAATGGCTATCAAACGATTTAAATGTACAAAATACACATTGCCAAGCCGAACAAAACCAAATTCAAAATCGTAATAAAAAACAACAATCAAACTAAACACTGTGAATTCATTTATTTTCGTTGACATCAATTTTCGTGGATTGGGGAAAAAAGATATATTCATGGGTTCTTAATTTCGTGGATTTCAAATTTCTCGAAAATAATAATAATAAATAATACATAAAACAAAATAAATTCACAATTATTGGTGATAAGCTTTCATAACCGGAAGTTAAATATAAGCCTGTTTTTTATACTCAAAACTTGTAAATGGTTAAAAACAATCTGAAACATATTTAAGCTATAAACCATAAACATGGTTAAGGGAGACTAGAGGATGTCAAGAGCCTGCATCACTCACCTGGATTTAACTTTTCACCTCGAGCAGGACTAAAAATTTAAGTGTTTCAGTCAATTTGGCTGGTTTTTCTATAGGGTTCTATGTTAAACTAAGTTCGGCTGTGACAGCCATCCAGATCAATTGACACATTTCCAAAAGAGAACCATCTAAGGACCAATGCTGCCAATTTGAGTTCCAATTGGTTCAGTAGTTTCAGACGAGAAGATTTTTGAGTAAATTTCGCATAAGGTCCTATATTAAACTAAGTTCGGCTGTAGCGGCCATCTTTGTTCACAGTCCATGAAATCAGACATTTCTGAAAGAGGACTTCCTAAGGACTATTGCTGATAATTCTGGTTCCAATTGGTCAAGTGATTTCAGACAAGAAGATTTTTCAATGAATTTTCAAATAGGATCCTATATGTTAAACTAAGTTCTATTGTGGCGGCCATCTTGTTTGACATCTGGGTCATCGGACACAATTCTGAAAGAGGACTATCTAAGGACCATTACTACCAATTATATTTCTAATTGGCTTAGTGGTTCAGAAGATTTTTAAATGAATTTTCCCATAGAGTCCAATGTTAAACTAAGTTCGGCTGTGGAGGCCATCTTGGTTAACAGTACGGGTCATCGGACATATTTCTGAAAGAGAACCTCCTAAGGACCATTACTGGCAAGTTTGGTTCCAATTGGCTCTGGAGTTTCATAGAAGATTTTTTAAATTCACCCCCCCCCCCCCCCTTTTCTATTTTCAGTAACAGCAGCCATGTCGGTTGGCAGTCTGGGATGCCGGACATAATTTTGGAAGGTGGCTACCCAAGGACAATTCCATCAAAGTTTGATCCCAAATGGCCCAGTGGTTCCAGAGAAGAAGATCTTTAAAGGAAAATTTACGCCAAATGCCGTCTTTAAAGGGCAAAAACTCCTATAAGGGGTCAATCAATGATTTTGGTCATGTTGAATTATTTGTAGATCTTACTTTGTTGAACATTTTTGCTGTTTACATTTAGATTGACCGATTCGTCTGAAAATTTTATGGGATTTAGATCTTGACCTGATGAACATTTTTCATCATTCAAATTTTGCTCTAAATGGTTTAGTTTTTGAGATATAAGACAAAAACTGCATTTGACCTATATGTTCTATTTTTAGCCATGTCGGCCATGTTGGTTGGTTGCGGGGTCATCGGACACATTTTGTAAACTAGATACCCTAATGATGCTTGAGGCCGAGTTTGGTTCTATTTGGCCCAGTAGTTTCAGAAGAGAAGTTAACAGACGACGAACGCAAGCGATGAGAATAGCTCACTTAACCCTTTGGGTCAGGTGAGGTAAAAAAAACACAACGGTTGAAGAAAAATGGCGTCTCTAACTTAATGTACCAATTCATACAATACTGGGCCGAGACATCTTGTGAAGGGAACATTTAGCGGTGAAATGAGCATGAGAGTCACTGCCCATTGGCCATTATTAAATTAAATAATAAATCATTTTAAACAGCAGTGGTTCTTCCTTCGAAACATATAAGTTAAAACAATTTCAAACTAGCTTCTACGAATTGTCGAAATAACAAAACTAATCTTTTTTGGAAAGTATTTAGAACGGTTCAAATATGTAAATGTTGTATATTGTAGTATCTGTATCCCGCCTTCATATACTGTTAAAAAAAAGAAACGCATAACCACATTTTATTTTTCAAATGCAAATTCTGCCATTAATCAAGTAAAATTAAATGACCAATTTAATTGTTGCTGTTATAAAGGTTTATAGTTTTAAATTTTAAATGCTTGTTCTTTAGATTTGGCTTTCTGAAAAATGAATATTGCATATATCGTCGTGATAATTTCGTAATGTTTTTCAATGGAACTTTGCGGTTTATTCAACTATTAAGCTAAAGCGTATAAAAGGACAAAGTTTGAAGCTTAAATTTTATCAAAGAGTTGAGAGTGGACAGCTTCGGTGAAGGGAGTGTTACGGTGTTGGGAGTGATCTCAAATGACCGCAAAACAGAAATCGTGCATGTCCCGCGCAATTTAACTGCTCAAAGGACTACCTTGAGTAGAATATCATTGATATGCTACCATGGTCCTCTAAATCGCCGGACTTGAATCCGATTGAACCCCTATTGGACCAACTGGATAAACGTGTGCGTCTGAGTCAACCTCCGCCTCAGACGCTTTATCGGCTCCACCAAATAATGCAACAGGAATCGCTAACAATACAACGAAATAATGTCTTTATATCGAGTCTATGCAGATAAGCTGCAGAGCAGTGTTGTCCGCGCGAAGTGTGATGAACTGTACTTTAACTGAATTTGTAACGGTAATCTCTGATTAAATTTTTCGATAAAAAAAATATTTTACCCCAAATTTCCTACATTGGGGTCCAAAGTCTGTAAAATAATTAAATTTGACATGTACATTCAACAGTTCGGTTACTTTCTAAATATATTCACCTTTTTGTGTCACGATATCTTTAAAATGGGGTACGGGGTCTTTAGAATGGGGTCCAATGTCTTTAAAGTATTTAAATTCAACACGCGTATTCAATTATCTTCGATATTACGTGCTACAAGCATATTTTTTTCTCACACATATAAAGAGAGCCTAATGGTCAAAGATACGGCCATTAAAAAGAAATGTATTAACAAGTATTTTTGAAACATCAAAGCATTATTGTACGTTACAGGCACTGTCCGTCTGCATGGATCGATCGAGTACTAAATTCAGTATTCATTCTTTAAACAATAACTTAATTTGAATACATAGAAGACATATACTGTCCAATAAAGCATCCACAATTTGGCGATTTTTAATATAACGCAACACATATCGATTAATATCGCTAATTTGAATGTCTTTGAATGTTACAGCAAAGGCCGGAAAATTGATAACTCCAAGCGAATACGCAGTATGAGCTTTATGAGGTAGGGTTCATTTTAAAGAATAATTCAAATGTCTAATTGAAGAGATAAAACACTGTAGTTTACATGAACATGAAAATTTCGAGTTTGGATATAGTTGAAAAATTCAAGTTCAAATCGAAAAAAAATGGCTTGAATCAAAAACAAAGAAATCATCAATTAAGAGAATATAGGGGGTTTTCCTTTCATCTTAAATATTCCGTTTAAACAATAATTATTATCATTAGCACCAATTGCCATGGAGACAATCAAAAATACACCTGTCGGGTCGGAAACGGCTTACTACATTGTACTAGTTAGATTCTCTTTTTATGGAACCATTTAACTTCAAGGGAGGGGGGTTATGTTTTTTGTGTAAAAGATATTCTGGTTCCAAAGGGAAGGAAAAAAAAATAATCTGTTGCAGCAAGGGCCCAAAAAAAAATATTCTGTTTTACAAAACTGTGGGGAAAAAAATCTGGTTTAGATATATTCAAACCGCCGTGTGTTAACTTTTCACATTTTAATCTTCTCCACTGAAACCACTGGACCAAATAGAATTAAATTTGACAGGAGGCATCTATGTAAGGTCCTTTAAAAAGACTGCCCATTTCGTCCCGATCGGACAACAAACATGGCCGCCATGGGCAATCGTTGTTTCTGATTGGCTGGGCCAGTTTTCAAAAATCTTCTCCTTTGAAACTACTGGGCCAAATGGAACAAAACTTTACAGGAAGCATGTATGGGAGGTCCTTTATACAGTTTCCTCATTTCGTCGGACTACAAATATGGCTGCCATGGGCAGTTCTTGGTTCTGATTGGTTGATATAAAAAAAATCTTCTCTGAATCCCTTGACCAAATGGAAAGCATCTATAGGAGGT
Organism: Mytilisepta virgata; assembly: GCA_028015205.1. Classification (NCBI taxonomy): domain Eukaryota; kingdom Metazoa; phylum Mollusca; class Bivalvia; order Mytilida; family Mytilidae; genus Mytilisepta; species Mytilisepta virgata. Next base: position 2,342,691 of record CM051520.1, on the reverse strand, counting down.
TCTTTATAAAGTTTCCTATTTCGTCCGGATCTGGCAAACAACATGACCGCCAAAGGCAATTCTTGTTTCTCATTGGTTGATTTAAAAAAAATTGGGGAACTGCCTGGCCAAATGGAACGAAACTTGACAGGAAGCATCTTTGGGAGGTTCTTTACAAAATTTTTTTATTTCATCCTGATCGGAATACATATATGGTCACCACTGGCAAAATGACTGGCAGTTCTTGTTTCTGATTGTTTAATATAAAAGAATCTCCTCTGAAACTGCTTGCCCAAATGGAACGAAACCAGACAGGAAGCATACATGCATGGGAGGTCCTTTATAAAGTTTCCTCATTTTGTCCCTATCGGAATACAAATATGACTCCCATGAGCAGTTCTTGTCTCTGATTGGTTGTTTTAAAAAAAAAATCTTTTAAACTGCTGGGCCAAATAGAGCCAAACTTGACAGAAAGTGTCTATGACATATAACAAAAATCTATAGAACTGCAGAATCGCTTGAAACCAAACATGGTCTGAATGTTCCTCTGAAGGTGCTCACCAAGTGTTGTTACTCTGGTGATGATCCCTAATTCAAAATGGACTTTACCAGAGGACTTAGGTTAACATAAGACCCTATGGGAAATACATGCAAAAATATTCTGGAGAACCGCAAAATTTTAGAATATGCTGACCTGTAGGTAGAAGGACTTATTGATGAAGAAAAATTTGGTTCCTACGAGGCTTATCACACTCTGAGCCTCTAGTTTAAATATGCATACATGTACATATACCCAAGGATTTGAATAGTAGACTATTTAAATCCTTGATATACCCAATGTGTGTCTACTGAGTACTGTGTGGAATTATGATTATTACAATAAAATGCAAAGTACAGAGAAAATCCACAATCGACACCATCACCACCCAGGGGATATCATAGAGACTATGCTATTTATTTACGAGATGGACCTATGTGCATATGATACACGGACCGTGTTGTATAGATCTAAACTAATCTTGATTTAAATTTACAAATGAAAAGTATCTGCAAATGTTTTATTATAAAAACAAATTCATAGTGTGTGTCATTCTCAAAAATGTTCATATTTCAAGACAGAAAATTTCAGGATATGACAAAAACGTATCAGATAAACTTTTTCATTTATTGAAACATTCTAAACTACAGAAACATGAAACAGCAATTGTGTATGGCACGCCGTTGTTATATTTATTCAATTTCGAGATATCTTATTTAGTTAAATAAGTTATCTTATAAACTAATTGAGATATCTTATATATTAAATAAGATATCTGATTTATTAGATAAGATATCTTATTAAATATATAAGATATCTTATTTAAAATATAAGATATCTCTATTAATTTATAAGATATCTTATTAACTATATAAGATATCTTTTATATACTTAATAATAGAGATATCTTATTTACTTAATAAGATATCTTATAAACTAAAAGAGATATCTTATAAACTTATAGAGATATCTTATTAACTTATAGAGATATCTTATTTAACTGGTTATAAAGATATCTTATTAGATATATAAGATATCTCTATAAGTTAATAAGATATCTCTATTAGTTTATAAGATATCTTATAAACTTTCTAAGATATCTAATAAAGTATGTGTTAAAAAGATATCTATAAAGAAGTAAGATATCTTATATACTTTATAAGATATCTTATTAACTAATAGAGATATATTATTAACTTATAGAGCTATCTTATTAACTTATAGAGATATCTTATTTACTTTCAAATTAAATAAGATATCTTATAAAAATTAAAGATATCTTAATACTTAATAAGATATCTTATTTACTTAATAAGATATCTTATAAACTAATAGAGATATCTTATAAACTTAAAGAGATATCTTATTAACTTATAGAGATATCTTATTTAACTGGTTATAAAGATATCTTATTAAATATATAAGATATCTCTATAAGTTAATAAGATTTCTCTATTAATTTATAAGATATCTTATTAACTATATAAGATATTTTTTATATAGTTAAAAATAGAAATATCTTATTTACTTAATAAGATATCTTATAAACTAATGGAGATATCTTATAAACTTATAGAGATATCTTATTTAACTGGTTATAAAGATATCTTATTAAATATATAAGATATCTCTATAAGTTAATAAGATATCTCTATTAGTTTATAAGATATCTTATAAACTTTATAAGATATCTAATAAAGTATGTGTTTAAAAGATATCTTTATAAAGAAGTAAGATATCTTATATACTTTATAAGATATCTTATTAACTAATAGAGATATCTTATTAACTTATAGAGATATCTTATTTACTTTCAAATTAAATAAGATATCTTAATACTTAATAAGATATCTTGTTAAATAAATAAGATATCTTGTAATTTAAATAAATGTAAAAATGGCGTGCCATAATTGTGCAACAACAGGAACTTCAATTAATTTCCAAATCCTTGTGAAATATAAGCTTGCTGCCTGCTGGTGTCCAAGGTGTTACCAACTTAAAACGTGTGATTATTTGAATATTATTTTTCACAGTGTCATTTAAACATCAGAACTATGTTTAATACGCAAATATTACCTGATATTAACACCATATGATATACACATTTTTGTTTGGCAGCGAATTTGTTACAAATTGCTTTTTTATATTTTGCAATTTACTATGAAATATTTGACGAATTATTTTACCGATTATCTTAGCTGAAACCCCCTTAAACCCATGTTACATACTAACAATAGAAGTACATACTAGGGCAAGATATATGGATAAAAATATGACTGGTAACACCATGGACTAAATGTAACAAAAGTGACATGAAAGTAACACAATGGACTTTTGCCTAAGTATAATCTAAACATATTCAAAATATCAATGATATTTCAATTTGTTACAAAATATGACTCTTTGTGTCTTCATGATAAAGATATTACGATGTAACAGAATCGGCATTTTTAATCTTAGCACCCAAATACAATAGTGTTATGTAGGGACATAAATGCGAACACAAATGACTTCTGATATAAAGATTTCTCCGTTGAAAAATGTTCGGAGATCTCAACAAAAATAATTTAAAAAGGGTACACAGAAAGTTTAGTTAATTAAAACTGTTTTTTTTAAGCTGGAATTGAATTTCAAACAAATATCTACCTTGAGTACAAGGATTCAAAGTTTAATTTTATAACACATAATATAACAACATAGTCTCAAGTTGTGGAGAGCAATTTCTCATATACAGTGCTTATATACACATGTATAATTATCCACATAATATTTTTGCCCATATAATTCCACTAAAACGCTATGCCCTTGGTGATACCATTTTGTTTTAAATCATTTTGTTTGCACATTCCAGTAAATCTTTACGTATATGTTAGTTTTAAATCACAGTATTAACGAATGTTGATATGCAAAATTAGATTCCAGAAAAAATTCATTAATTTTAAAATAATATGTGGAAATAAAATGTAGTTTATGATACTAGATCATACTAAATAGTCCTGTTTGTAACCATTAGTGTCATTAGTGTTACCGTATCATTAGATTTTCTATTACACTTGTATTATCCCATTCACATGATACAGACAATACTATACAATTATAGCATCATGATGAGGTCAATACATGATTTTATCGCACTGACCAAGAATAATAATAATGCTTTGTTATTTTTCAACTTTCAATATTAATTAAATCATCATTTTTGAAAGGGCTGAATATTACAACTTAACAATAACAATAATTTTTTTTTCAAATAAAATTATAATGTTACAAACGTCTTGTTAATACAAAAACCCCATTGGTCATAGGTTATAGACTTAATGTCTGTGGGATATTCAAATATGGTAATTTTTGGAAACCCCAGTCCGTAGAAACTGTATAGGATGCTACACATGTTTTTTCTATAGCGGGATATTCAAATGTGGTTATTTTTCATGTTTTTGAAAATCTCCAGTCCGTAAAAACAGTATAGCATGCTACACATGTTTTTCTATAGCGGGATATTCAAATATGGTTACTTTTGGAAATCCCGAGTCAGTAAAATCTGTATAGCATGCTACACAGGTTTTTCTAGTTCGTCGACCCCTTGTCATGTGCTAATCCAATAGATAAACAGGAATTATACAAAAATAATAATAATAAAACACAGTACATGAAATAACCACATTAATGCATACAAACACTACAACACAGTACAGGGAACAGTATTTCCATGATACAATACAGTACAGTACAGGAAATAAGCATATTATTCCGTACAAGCATGCAACACAGTACAGGAAATTACCACATTATTCCTTGCAGTCAATACAATACAGTACAGGAAATAAGCACATTATTCCGTACATGCATGCAACACAGTACAGGAAATAGATACATTTTAATTATGGAGTGCTCCTAATTAAGGAGGGTATATACCTAACAACAAAACTAGAATAAAAAAAATAAAACATAGCATTTCCCCTTTCCATGCTAATCCCTTTGATAACTGCTCCCTAATACAGTGAGGTTGTTATTACCCTTTCCAATTGTGCAAGTAAAATTTACTATCCATTTTGGCTATATTGGGCTTTCCCAGAAATGGTCTGTCCCCGTTATCCTACTGGAATCCGGATAACCAGACAATATTTTGACCCCAATCGTAATGGAAGATATCAGATACCCAGATCTTTTGGGGCTACGTACCAAAAAAATGTTTTGGTTGACAATTATGGAATTGCAGTTTTTCACAAATTTCCAGATTTTTTCATGGGTAAATTTACTTTTCTACTGGGGGAGGGGACTGTCTATTTTTGGAAAAGCCCATTTATATTCTACTGGTTAAAAAAGAATAATTATAGTATAACTAATCTTGAAATGCAAATATCTAAAAATCTACAACGAGTTACCGACCAGCACATTAATTCACGAATACACGTAGCGCATGAGTGAATTATTAGTGTTTTTCGTCACGAGTTCTAGATTTTCAGTATTCGCATTTTAAGATTAGTTATTCTGTTTATTACATTGAAATAGTCCATTTATTCCGAAGATTTAACGAGAAAATACAAGGGATTATGTTTGTTGATTTTAACCAGGTGAGAACTTTCACAGAAAACATACAAAATTTTAAAACAAACAAAATAAAATCATACTTCCACTTTTTTGAGATTTCACAGCAAATCCGGTGTTCCAGATCTTGTACAATGTATGATTTTCCATCTGTTAAACTGTTGATCTGGCATCATTTGAATGTATGATATTATAATTTGGATTGTGACATTATACTTGGGACTGTGATGGTTATAATTGTTGTATTTCAAGCTTGGCTTTGTTTGCAAAGCAAAAAATGTAAGTTAGATTCAGTGAAATGAAAGAATGCAACTTTGAAACTTTATTTAATCAACAAAATACCACAGTTTGGTGCCAAGACCTAATATTGTAATACAGTTTAAAACTACAACCATGTGGCAGTACAAGATAATTAACAAACTATAATGTAATTAGAGTTTCAGCCAGCAGTCATAAAATGAATATCATCACTATGCCAAAAATTATTATGGGAAAAAATTGTTGTGAAATTCATATTTTAGAACCTTCAGGTTCACTTTGTTTCATTGTTGTATTTTTACTGATTACTTAAAAATCATTTTCAGTAAACTGAATACATTTTTTTAACTATTTTAAGGGAAAAAGTCTCAAAAACCACTTAAACAGTAGCTTTATCGAGTCGAACATTTCCACTGACAAAACTTGACTACTGTGGAACAAAGCCAAGGTCTAGATGTGTGACATGCCCTTATACTATGGAGACTAATGGGATCTTTGGCCCTGACAATAAATGCATAATTCAAAATGGGTTTAAATGTTTAGATCAAAATTTGGTTTACACAATCTGTACAAATTGTGTTACAATATGAGGTATATATCAGAGGGACATTTTGTCGCCTTTGGGACTTTTAAGGAGGACACTTACGCTCCATAAATAATGGCAATCACTTGCAATTGGCTGGTCACGGCTCGTGAGGTGCCCACGTAACTGTTTTAATGACAGCCATTTAGGTATATCAATGATATTATAACACTACAATCTCCTTATAATACTGGAACAGATGAGCAACATTTGGCTTACTTTGACCTATATTAAATGCATGAGCGACGCCGATAAAGTTTTCACTTTCATTTCATATCCTAGAAATCAATAGTGTTATATCAATGATACTTCATCATTAATCTTCTCATATTATATAATGCATTTCTCCAACAGTTTGGTCATTATGATCCAAATTTCATGCATGAGTGACTCTGTTAAGTTTTTGCGTTTAGGTCCATTTCTTATTACACCCATGCATTCATCTTATGTAGTACGACAAAAGTCAGCAACATTCAATTAAGTAACCTTGACCTACATGTTATGCTTGAGTGACTTTGGTAAAAGTTTTTCAGTTTGGTACAGTTTCAAAGAAGCTATGAATGTATTTGTATAATATTTCAGAACTACAATTATCTTATATGGTCCACAAAATATAGCAAAATTTGAGTCACCATGACCTACATTTTATGCTTGAGTGACTGATCAGATTTTTGCATTTAGGTGTATCATTGAAGATCCTATGGTAGTATATTGATGATATTTGATAAGTATACTCATCTTATATAGTATAACACAACTCAGCAACAGTTGAGTCATCATGGCCTACATTTTATGATTTGGTGACGTTGATTAAATTTCATTTAGGTGTATTATGATAGAATCTGTGGTAATTTATTAATGATATTTCAAAATTACAGCAATCTTATATAGTACAACAAAGATTTGCTATGTTTGGGTCCCTATGACCTACATTTTATGAGAGACTCCATTAAATTTTAGTGTTTGGGTACTTTTGTCATAAACAGAATTAAGTACTGTGGATTCGTTACTTAATTGGTAAAAGTTAATGTAAGCAGGATATATAATAACTGATTTTTTTAGTTCAAAAGTTGGAGTCCGTCAAGGGGATGTTTTAAGTCCTAACCTGTTTAAATTTTTCATAAACGATTTGTCCAAAGCTTTAGAGGACAACTGTGACTGTTTACAATTAAATAATAAATATGTACCTTGCTTTCTCTATGCGGATGACCTGGTGTTATTTTCAGATAATAAAAAGGGGTTACAAACCCAACTTAATATTTTATACCAATATTGTAATGACTGGTGTCTTGAAATAAACACAAAGAAAACACAAATTATAATCTTTAATAAAAATGGGAGACTACTGTCAGATGAATTTAATATAGGTGCAAACAGAATAGAGTGTGTGAAATTCTATAAATACTTAGGACTAGTTCTTACTAATACTGGAAAATTTAATGCAGCTAGAAAAAACCTATATGATAAAGGACTAAAGGCTTCTTTTAAATTTTACAAAAACATTAAGTCATGTTCTCCATCTATTAAGACTTTACTTCATATATTTGATCACACCATTAAACCAATAGCTTTATATGGCTGTGAAATATGGGGTATGTTAAATTTGACTCCAAAAAGAAGAGCCATGCATCTTTTTGAAATCTTCAAAGATTGGGAACCTGATAAATTAAATCTTAAATTTTGCAAGTATGTTCTTGGTGTCTCCAAAAATTGCACAAATATTGGAGTTATATCAGAGCTAGGTAGATTATATTAACATAGTAATTCAAATGTTTATGTATTGGCACCGCCTTGAAAACTCGCCCACTGATCTCTTAAGTGATGCTTATATTGAAAGCTCCTCTGATAAAGCTGTGGCTAATCAATCGTGGTATGCAAACATAAAGTTTTTTAGTGAAAAACTTGGTTTAAATCTAGCACTTTGTAAAAAACTCAGTAAAAATAAATTCAAAATTTTACTTAGAAAATGTATCAAAACTGATTTATTAACATATTGGAGCCATCAAAAAGACTTAATAAAAAAAGATGATCACAGTAAATTGAGCAACTACTTTAAATTTAAACATAATTTCACTTTTGAAGATTACTTCAATATTAAGAACAGAGATAAGAGAGTTATACTAACTAGATTTAGAATAAGCAATCATTGTCTCCGCATAGAGAGAGGCCGTTACGAACGAAAAATTGATGAACATGGAAAAAATATTACACTGCCAAGATCAGAGAGAACATGCCAGTTTTGCTCATTGAACTCGGTTGAAGACGAAGAACATTTTTTATTTAAATGTACCCTTTATAATAAGGAAAGAAAAACCTTTCTGGATGAACTCTTTACAAAATACCCATATTTATCCCAAATATCCAATAGTAATCTGCTTATTTGGTTCATGTCAAACGATAGCCTTGATTTTAACTCTAAATTATGTGAATTGCTATCCTCATTTTACACATTGAGAAACTAAATATTTGCTTAACTGAAACTTATAAAACTTATTTATAGTCTTCACCAGTTCATTGTCACATTATACTTGAATTTTTTTTATTTTTATTTTTTTTTTTTTTTTTTTTTTTTTTTTCTCTCTCTCTTTTCTGGGCAGTAAGAGTTATCCTTCGTTCCATATATACAATGTAGGCGACTGACTCTCCTCATAAAAAAAAAAAAAAAAAAATACATTTGTGTCTGTATTTTTATCTGTATTTTATTTTTCATTTACATGTTGTATTGTTAAATCAATCATCCTTAATCAGAACGATAGTTGTATGTGTGAGTGTATGCGAGTGGGAGAGAAAGGCTTTTTATTTTTACTTTATGTGATTACATGCTTGTTATGAGCCCTATGATTAGGAAATAAAATATCTTATCTTATCTATCTTATAATGAAACTTTACATATTTAAAATAATTCTCAAAGCCATTTCCCATTATAAATAATAGATGGGAATTTGATGTGCAGGAGGAGGGGGCATTCATGTCTTGCAGGTACAAGAGTCTCTAGTTTACTTTTTATTACATATACTATCTATTTTGCAGTTCATCCACCTTATACATGAGTACATTTAGTGCATAAACGAAATTTATTTTTGTTTACTTGTTATGCTCTGGGTTTCTGAGAGTCAACATCTTTTTAGCTCACCTGGCCCAAAGGGCCAAGTGAGCTTTTCTCATCACATGGCGTCCATTGTCCATCGTCGACCGGGGTCGTCCGGCGTCGTCGTTAACATTTTGAACTTCTTCTAGAGAACCACTAAATGGAATGAAACCAAACATGGCATGAATGTTCCTTATGAGGTGCTGACCAAGTGTTGTTACTTTGTAGCTGATCCATCATCCAAGATGGCCGCCAGCGGGAACTTAGTTTAACATAGGACCCTATGGGAAATGCATACAAATGACTTCTTTTAGAGAACCACTGAATGGAATGAAACTAAATCTGGCATGAATGAACCCTTATAAGGTGCTGACCAAGTGTTGTTACTTTGTAGCCGATCCATCATCCAAGATGGCCGCCAGAGGGGGACTTAGTTTAACATAGGGCCCTATGGGAAATGCATACAAATGACTTCTTTTAGAGAACCGTTGAATGGAATGAAACCAAACATGGCATGAATGTTCCATATGAGGTGCTGACCAAGTGTTGTTACTTTGTAGCCGATCCATAATCCAAGATGGCCGCCAGCGGGGGACTTAGTTTAACATAGAACCCTATGGGAAATGCATACAAATGATTTCTTTTAGTGACCCACTTAATGGAATGAAACCAAACATGGCATGAATATTCCTTATGAAGTGCTGACCAAGTGTTGTTACTTTGTAGCTGATCCATCATCCAAGATGGCCACCAGTGGGGAACTTAGTTTAACATAGGACCCTATAGGAAATGCATACAAATGACTTCTTTTAGAGTACCACTGAATGGAATGAAACTAAATCTGGCATGAATGTTCCTTATGAGGTGCTGACCAAGTGTTGTTACTTTGTAGCCGATCCATCATCCAAGATGGCCGCCAGAGGGGGACTTAGTTTAACATAGGACCCTATGGGAAGTGCATACAAATGACTTCTTTTAGAGAACCGTTGAATGGAATGAAACCAAACATGGCATGAATGTTCCTTATGAGGTGCTGACCAAGTGTTGTTACTTTGTAGCCGATCCATAATCCAAGATGGCCGCCAACGGGGGACTTAGTTTAACATAGAACCCTATGGGAAATGCATACAAATGACTTCTTTTAGTGACCCACTTAATGGAATGAAACCAGACATGGCATGAATATTCCTTATGAAGTGCTGACCAAGTGTTGTTACTTTGTAGCTGATCCATCATCCAAGATGGCCGCCAGCGGGGAACTTAGTTTAACATAGACCCTATGGGAAATGCATACAAATGACTTCTTTTAGAGAACCACTGAATGGAATGAAACTAAATCTGGCATGAATGTTCCTTATGAGGTGCTGACCAAGCGTTGTTACTTTTTAGCCGATCCATCATCCAAGATGGCCGACAGCGGGGGACTAAGTTTAACATTGGACCCTATGGGAAATGCATACAAATGACTTCTTTAAGAGAACCACTGAATGGAATGTAACAAAACATAGCATGAATGTTCCTTATGAGGTGCTGACCAAGTGTTGTTACTTTGTTGCCGATCCATCATCCAAGATGTTTAGAAGTCTATCAGAAAATTGTAAAAAAAATTCTGAATGGTCACAACTTGACCACATATTCAAAAATAATAATGATAAGATGTCTTCAGTAGCTATTGTAAGACTACACTAAGATGACCTGTTTTTAATTTTAAATACTGTGTCAAATTAAACCAATCTTGGTCTCAATTATTATATAATTTTATATAATTTCCAAAATCACATTAGATACAGGTGAGCGACACAGGCTCTTGAGAGCCTCTAGTTGTGTTTTCATGCCCGTGACCAAGGCCATATTGGTCGAAACTTCACTTTTAACTTTTGTATTTTTTGTATATTTAATTTGTTTTATGCCCCTTTCAACAGCTCACCATTTATATTCCTCGAATCAAATTATATAAAGATTTATTTCTTAAAGCATTGTTGATTTTAAATTTTAAATTTCACTTGATAAACGAGCATGTTTCACGGATGAATTGGACACTATCTTAACTTATGAGTACTGTCAGTACTTTTATTTAAAATGTGATGGGTAAAACTTAATGTAAGCAAGATATAAATATTATGATGAAACTTTCAAATATTAGAAATAATTCTCAAAATGATTCACTGTTATAAATAATAGATGGGAATTCTGTGTGCATGAGGACAGGACAATCTGTCATGTTAACTGGTTGTGTAATTTGTTACCAAAGTTTAACTTTTTTGTTGATTTTGTAACCATAAATTATATCATATTATTACAGTTGATTTGGTATAGTCTTATTAGGAAACTTTTCTCATTGATGTTAGAAGTACATCTGTAACAATGGGATCTGTGCTGCTGTCGTTAGCTGTAGGGATTGCAGTTTTGTGTTTGTCATACCTTACCATCAGAATCATCAGGTTTATGAAATGGCGCAGGAAGATGATAACATTGTTGTCACATTTTCCTGGTCCCAAACCTCACTGGTTTTTTGGAAATGTGCTAGAGGTAAGTTTTTTGTTCTACATGTACCATTCGACACCCCTTACTCCCTTCCTTAAATTGTGCTTTTTCAGGTAAATTTTATACCTTAGAACTGGACAATGGCCAAAATTTTCAGCAGAGTTAAGCTGAAATCTTGCATGAATCACTATATGTTTTATTGGTAATTATTGAGAGCTTCAGAGATGCTTTGGGAAGATAAACTCTGATTCAGAGGTTAATCATGGAAAATCATATCAACACGTTATCCTTATGAGATTAGCAAAAATGACCATATGATAGAATAGCATGTGAATAGAGAATGGAAACGGGGAATGTGTCAAAGAGACAACAAGCCAACCAAAGAGAAGAAAACAGCTCAAGGCCACCAATGGGTATTCAACACAGCGAGAAAAATCCTACACCTGGAGGTGGGCTTCAGCTGAACCCTAAACAATAATATATACTAGTTCAGCAAAATGGACAGCACACTAAACCCCGAAACATAAAAATGAACCAAAACTGAAAAAAAACACACAAGACTAACAAAGGCTAGAGGTTCCTGACTTGGGACAGGCGCAAAAATGTGGCGGGGTTAAACATGTTTTGTGAGATATCAACCCTCCTCCTATACCTCTACCCAATGTGGAATAAACAAATACACAGCGATACACACAGTAAAACTCAGTTCAGAAGATGTCGAGTCCGATGTGCACTAAAAATTGTTGAGCTTGGATACAGAGCCCCGGATAATTTTTTTAGAATCAGGGGTAACTACTTCCAGCTTTTTAAGAGAGATAAGTATTTAACCTCCAAACAGCAGATTCAAAGCCTGACAAAGGGGTAAAATGAAAAACAAAAGCCTGACAAAGGGGTAAAATGAAAAACAAAGCCTGACAAAGGGGTAAAATGAAAAACAAAGCCTGACAAAGGGGTAAAATGAAAAACAAAAGAGTGAAATTCATCTTAAGTGTTGCTAGATTGAATCGTAAGAATTTAGTCACAATGACTGCTGCACATTAATACTGCTTATAAACACACTATTACATTAATTATGATACGTACACGTGTACTATGTCCTGACAAAGCTGATTTTGGACTACATTTGTACATGCTGTATTTTGCATACTGATGTTTGCTTATACACTGTTGCATTTTTGTTGAATAGAAACTGCACATTTAATTTCATCATCTGCTCATCTTAACCATGAGTATTTTTATCTCCCTTATTCTATATTTTTATGATATGAGATAAGTGGCCTCGTTTCCTTTTACAAAGTAATAATATCATTCAAACTGATACACGTCACTATATAATTTTGTGTCCATTTATGGGAAAACTTTCAAGCCTTATGAACCATTCATAGCTCAAAGGTAAATAAATATATAAACAGTGAGACTTAGATTTCCAAAACCTGTGTTTATAGTTGTTTCGGACAGAGCCTAATTTTGATGGCCAGAAAATAATTCTGAAGCATATGTACCGATTTTAAATGGCTAAATTACACTGATATGCATGTTATCTGGGGCTAGAATCAGCTGTGTTAATTATATCCAAATTTTAATATGTGATATGATATAATTAATTATCAGATGAAGTTATTTATTTTTCTGAGATGTTTTATTTCTAGTACATGTGTATTTGGGAAACTTTTACAGTGACAATTTAATAGCCAATAATTCTTGTTGTTTGGTCATTATATTGTGATATATAGTCATGACAAATTACTGTCAAATTGGAAAAGGATTGTAATTGTGGAAAATATGGTACTATGTAAAGGATAAATATTATTTTTTCCAGATTGGCAGTTTTCATGATTTTGTGACACGAATGCATAAGGAATATGTGGAAAAACAACATGCAAAAGGGTATTGTTTCTGGTTATTCATGATAAGACCTGTACTTCATCTAACACACCCAGATACTATTAAAGTGGTGATGAAATCAAGTGCACCCAAAGCCAAGTCTGGTGCAGGGTATTTGTTTATGTTACCTTGGATTGGTAAGTTGTTAGTGAATCATTCAGGGATAAATTACAGGAGGATACAATTTGTTTATCTGTTCATACCTGTGGTAATTTGTTGAGTAGTATAATCTTACAAAGAATATGTGAAGATGGAATAATTTCAAATATTTTCCTGCCTAAATCTATAGCTCAGTGCCCAAAAATTTGAGTACTAGAATAGTTAAGGTACGCAGTGCCTATTTAGTTTACCATAAAATTTGAGAACTAGAATAGTTAAGGTATGCAGTGCCTATTTAGTTTACAATAAAATTTGAGAACTAGAATAATTAATGTATGCAGTGCCTATTTAGTTTACCATAAAATTTGAGTACTAGAATAGTTAAGGTACGCAGTGCCTATTTAGTTTACCATAAAGTTTGAGAACTAGAATAGTTAAGGTATGCAGTGCCTATTTAGTTTACAATAAAATTTGAGAACTAGAATAGTTAAGGTAAGCAGTGCCTATTTAGTTTACCATAAAATTTGAGTACTAGAATAGTTAAGGTAAGCAGTGCCTATTTAGTTTACCATAAAATTTGAGAACTAGAATAGTTAAGGTATGCAGTGCCTATTTAGTTTACAATAAAATTTGAGAACTAGAATAGTTAAGGTAAGCAATGCCTATTTAGTTTACCATAAAATTTGAGTACAAGAATAGTTAAGGTAAGCAGTGCCTATTTAGTTTACCATAAAATTTTAGTACTAGAATAGTTAAGGTAAGCAGTGCCTATTTAGTTTACCATAAAATTTGAGTAAAAGAATAGTTAAGGTAAGCAATGCCTATTTAGTTTACCATAAAATTTTAGTACTAGAATAGTTAAGACAAGCAATGCCTATTTAGTTTACCATAAAATTTGAGTACTAGAATAGTTAAGGTATGCAGTGCCTATTTAGTTTACCATAAAATTTGAGTACTAGAATAGTTAAGGTACGCAGTGCCTATTTAGTTTACCATAAAATTTGAGAACTAGAATAGTTAAGGTATGCAGTGCCTATTTAGTTTACAATAAAATTTGAGAACTAGAATAGTTAAGGTAAGCAGTGCCTATTTAGTTTACCATAAAATTTGAGTACAAGAATAGTTAAGGTAAGCAGTGCCTATTTAGTTTACCATAAAATTTTAGTACTAGAATAGTTAAGGTAAGCAGTGCCTATTTAGTTTACCATAAAATTTGAGTAAAAGAATAGTTAAGGTAAGCAATGCCTATTTAGTTTACCATAAAATTTTAGTACTAGAATAGTTAAGGTAAGCAATGCCTATTTAGTTTACCATAAAATTTGAGTACTAGAATAGTTAAGGTACGCAGTGCCTATTTAGTTTACCATAAAATTTGAGAACTAGAATAGTTAAGGTATGCAGTGCCTATTTAGTTTACAATAAAATTTGAGAACTAGAATAGTTAAGGTATGCAGTGCCTATTTAGTTTACCATAAAATTTGAGTACTAGAATAGTTAAGGTATGCAGTGCCTATTTAGTTTACAATAAAATTTGAGTACTAGAATAGTTAAGGTACGCAGTGCCTATTTAGTTTACCATAAATTTTTGAAAATATAAGGATATTGTGTACTTTAATTAGAAATTATCATGGAAAGAGATAAACTACAACAAATGGTATTGGTGCAAATTATTTACATTTTCAAAAATGGGGGGGGGGATATGTTGGTGGTGGATATTCTTTAATCTCTTGGTTAATTAATTGCCTTATTGACAATGTAAACATTTTCTGATGTTGAATGGCCTTTTTAAGCTGGACATGAGACATTTGGGACACCAGATTATATTCCATACATAAAACTGTGAAATTTTGCAATTCTTTTCAAAAATGGCATTTATAGTTACCGGTGTATGAAAAGTATATTTATTTTCTTCCGTAATAGGCCGTTTTCAGTGGGAGATGACCCATGAAAGATCGTTGCATGTGCATATATCTCCCACTGTTGTGACATCCAATCAGAATTCGTTTGTCATACCTTTTGACCAATCAGGCGTAATGTTATTTAACTGTGCTCAATAAATTTTCCTAGGTACAGGAAACCTAAGATTTAAGTATTTATGGAAGAAATAGGTAATTATACTCCTGCTTTATAGTTGTCTTACTCTTAGAAGAAAATTGGCTAAGATTTGTGCTTTATTTTGAAGGTGACAGTTTATTAGTAACAGATGGACCAAAATGGGAGAGAAACAGGAGACTACTGACTCCAGCTTTTCACTTTAGTATCCTAAATGGTTACTTTAAAGTGTATAATGAAGTGGCTGATACTCTTCTGGTAATTTTATTAGATTTACTGCACTTTGAAAAGAAATGCTGATTGTGACATTCCAATTTGAATGAAATGAAATTGTGATTGTGAAATTCCAATTCGAGAAACCCAGGTTCCATTGTAACATAATAGCCTCTTCTAGAAAAACAGTTTCCCTGATAAAATACTCTACTTTTTATAGCAAATAAGATTTAACTTTAAATTCATTCTCATTTCTAGCAAACTAGATTGTACCTTATTTTAATACCCACTTTCAGGTCTCACTTTAATGACCACTTCTAGAAACTGATGTTCTATAATGATTCTTACTGTGAGCAACAAATGTTACACTGTAATATATTGCCCTCTTTTTGCAAAGAAGATTCTGTTTTTTTATAATGCCCATTTCAACAACCCAGTTTTTATACGATCGCAAAATTTTTGCGGTCGTATATTGGTATGACGTTGTCGTTGTCGTCGTCGTCCGGCGTCATCGTCGTCTAAAGACATTTGGTTTTCGCACTAAAACTTTAGTATAAGTTAATAGAAATCTATGAAATTTAAACACAAGGTTTATGACCACAAAAGGAAGGTTGGGATTGATTTTGGGAGTTTTGGTCCCAACAGTTTAAGAATTAGGTTCCAAAAAAGGGCCCAATAAGCATTTTTCTTGGTTTTCGCGCAATAACTCTAGTATAAGTAAATAGAAATCTATGAAATTTTAACACAAGGTTTATGACCACAAAAGGAAGGTTGGGATTGTTTTTGGGAGTTTTGGTCCCAACAGTTTAGGAATATGGGGACGAAAAAAGGGCCCAAATAAGCATTTTTCTTGGTTTTTGCACAATAACTTTAGTATAAGTAAATAGAAATCTATGAAATTTAAACACAAGGTTTATGACCACAAAAGGAAGGTTGGGATTGATTTTTGGAGTTTTGGTCCCAACAGTTTAGGAATTAGGGGCCAAAAGGGTCCAAAATTAAACTTTGTTTGATTTCATTGAAAATTGAACTATTGGGGTTCTTTGATATGCCGAATCTAACCGTGTATTTAGATTCTTAATTTTTGGTCCCATTTTCAAATTGGTCTACATTAAGGTCCAAAGGGTCCAAAAATAAACTTTGATTTTAACAAAAATTGAATTCTTGGGGTTCTTTGATATGCTGAATCTAAACATGTACTTAGTTTTTTTATTATGGGCCCAGTTTTCAAGTTGGTCCAAATCAGGGTCCAAAATTAAACTTTGTTTGATCCATGACTATGATGTCATTTTCTTTTTTAATACGTTTATGGTGTATTTAAATGGGCTGTTATGGTTGCAAAGTATAAAGAAATGGGGGGGGGGGGGGGATTTGAAAACAAAATTATTTGGTAAATGAGAAATTGGGGAGGGGGCAATTTTTTTATCATTTCATATTTCATAAATTAAAAAGAAAATTTCAAAAGGGTGGGGGGGATTACAATAAATCTTATTGTTTTTTTTTTTTTTTGGTAGGGGGGGTCAATGTGCAACTTCATAGTGTATTGCACAAAAGCTAAAAAAGGGGTAAATTTTTTTTTTTTTTTTTTGGGGGGGGGGGTAATTCTCCACAGCATATTGTATTGCACAAGAAGCAAAAAATTGAATATAAATTCAAATCATATGACCAATTCTAAGTTCTTTGATTTCAGTTATTCTGTGTCAGAAACCTATTATGTGTCAAATATTTAATTACAATCCAAATTCAGACCTGTATCAAGTGCGAATATTGTGTCCATTTTTGCCCCAATTGTTCAGGGTTGGAGCTCTGCGGTCGTATCCAGCTGCGCTCAGCGAAGCAATTTATTCTATAATATAATGCCCTAATTTTATTTCTTTTAAGTTTAAACTTAAAAAAATTTCAAAAGAAAGTAAAGAAAATCCTCCATTAGGCAGTACCAAGTGCACTGTTACAGTAACTATTTTATGCTTAACAGGAGAAATTTGCAAAAGGAAGTAAAGATGGTAGATATATGGAGGTTTTCCGGGAGTCTGCCTTAGCCACACTAGACTCATTATTACAATGTTCTCTGTCCTACAAGGGCAACATACAGCTACAAGGGTGAGGGCAGAATTATAGACTCATTATTACAATATATGATCTCTGTCCTAGAAGGGCAACATACAGCTACAAGGGTGAGGGCAGAATTATAGACTCATTATTACAATGTTCTCTGTCTTGCAAGGGCAACATACAGCTACAAGGGTGAGGGCAGAATTATAGACTCATTATTACAATGTTCTCTGTCCTACAAGGGCAACATACAGCTACAAGGGTGAGGGCAGAATTATAGACTCATTATTACAATGTTTTCTGTCCTACAAGGGCAACATACAGCTACAAGGGTGAGGGCAGAATTATACACTCATTATTACAATGTTCTCTGTCCTACAAGGGCAACATACAGCTACAAGGGTGAGGGCTGAATTATAGACTCATTATTACAATGTTCTCTGTCCTGCAAGGGCAACATACAGCTACAAGGGTGAGGGCAGAATTATAGACTCATTATTACAATGTTCTCTGTCCTACAAGGGCAACATACAGCTACAAGGGTGAGGGCAGAATTATACACTCATTATTACAATGTTCTCTGTCCTACAAGGGCAACATACAGCTACAAGGGTGAGGGCAGAATTATAGACTCATTTTTACAATGTTCTCTGTCCTACAAGGGCAACATACAGCTACAAGGGTGAGGGTAGAATTATTTTGTAGGAACACATATAAATAAGAATTGAGAATTAGGATGGAATTTGGTTTCAACAGGCTAAATTTAATGCAGTTTTTCAGTTTACCTAGATTTTACTGCAGTCAAAAGATAGGCTTCACACAAGTGAGTAACTATTGGGTATATGAAACTAATTCTAGGGGTTAATTAGACCTATGTCTGCTTTATTGAACTAATTCTGGAGGATAATCGGTCTAAAAATGTCTGTTGTATAGAACTATCTCAGATTATCAGTCAGACTGATTTCTGTTGTACATGTATATAACAACATCACATATACGACAACAAGCTTATTATCTGTCAGATTTGTGGCTCGTGTATATAACGATATCACATTGTCAGTAAGACTTATGACTGTTGTACAGAACGTACTCTTATTGTCAATCAGACTTGTGTCTGAGGAAAATAACAAACTCACTTTGTCAGTCAGACTTGTGTCTGTTGTATGGAAATACCGGTAACTCAGGTGTCATTCAGACTTCTGTCTGTTGTAAAGAACTAATTGTCAGCAAGACTTATGTTAATTATATACAACTAACTCATGTTGTCAATCAGACTTATGGCCGTTTGAAAATTTGATAGGGTACTGTTAAATAGTTTTATTGTCGAGCCTGCGACGGCGGCAGCGGCGGCGGCGGCATTAACTCACTTCTTAAAAGCTTTATATTTTAGAAGGTGGAAGACCTGGATGCTTTATACTTTGTATATAGATGCCTTATGTTACGAAGTTTCCGTCTGTCATATGTACATTGTCCTTGACCTCATTTTCATGGTTCAGTGACTACTTAAAAAAAAAGTTAAGATTTTTTGTAATGTTAATTTCTCTCTTATTATGAGTAATAGGATAACTATATTTGGTATGTGCGTACCTTACAAGTTCCTCATCCCCGTCAGACAGTTTTCAATTGACCTCGACCCAATTTCAAGGATCAGTGAACAAGGTTAAGTTTTGGTGGTCAGGTCCATATCTCGGATACTATAAGCAATAGGTCTAGTATATTTGGTGTATGGAAGGATTGTAAGGTGTACATGTCCAACTGGCAGGTGTCATCTGACCTTGACCTCATTTTCATGGTTCAGTGGTTATAGTTAAGTTTTTGTGTTTTGGCCTGTTTTTCAAATACTGTATGCAATAGGTCTACTATATATGGTGTATGGAAGGATTGTAAGGTGTACATGTCCAACTGGCAGGTATCATCTGACCGTGACCTAATTTTCATGGTTCTGTGGTTATAGTTAAGTTTTTGTGTTTTGGCCTGTTTTTCAAATACTGTATGCAATAGGTCTATTATATTTGGTGTATGGAAGGATTGTAAGGTGTACATGTGCAACTGGCAGGTGTCATCTGACCTTGACCTCATTTTCATGGTTCTGTGGTTATAGTTCAGTTTTTGTGTTTTGTCCTGTTTTTTCGAATACTGTATGCAATAGGTCTACTATATTTGGTGTATGGAAGGATTGTAAGGTGAACATGTCCAACTGGCAGGTGTCATCTGACCTTGACCTAATTTTCATGGTTCAGTGGTTATAGTTAAGTTTTTGTGTTTTGTCCTGTTTTTCGAATACTGTATGCAATAGGTCTATTATATTTGGTGTATGGAAGGATTGTAAGGTGTACATGTGCAACTGGCAGGTGTCATCTGACCTTGACCTCATTTTCATGGTTCAGTGGTTATAGTTCAGTTTTTGTGTTTTGGCCTGTTTTTTCGAATACTGTATGCAATAGGTCTACTATATTTGGTGTATGGAAGGATTGTAAGGTGTACATGTCCAACTGGCAGGTGTCATGTGACCTTGACCTCATTTTCATGGTTCAGTGGTTATAGTTTAGTTTTTATACGACCGCAAAATTTTTGCGGTCGTATATTGGTATGACGTTGGCGTCGTCGTCGTCGTCGTCGTTGTCGTCGTCGTCTGCGTCGTCGTCCGAAGACATTTGGTTTTCGCACTATAACTTTAGTATAAGTTAATAGAAATCTATGAAATTTAAACACAAGGTTTATGACCACAAAAGGAAGGTTGGGATTGATTTTGGGAGTTTTGGTCCCAACAGTTTAAGAATCAGGGGCCAAAAAAGGGCCCAATAAGCATTTTTCTTGGTTTTCGCACAATAACTCTAGTATAAGTAAATAGAAATCTATGAAATTTTAACACAAGGTTTATGACCACAAAAGGAAGGTTGGGATTGTTTTTGGGAGTTTTGGTCCCAACAGTTTAGGAATTAGGGGCTCAAAAAGGGCCCAAATAAGCATTTTTCTTGGTTTTTGCACAATAACTTTAGTATAAGTAAATAGAAATCTATGAAATTTAAACACAAGGTTTATGACCACAAAAGGAAGGTTGGGATTGATTTTTGGAGTTTTGGTCCCAACAGTTTAGGAATTAGGGGCCAAAAGGGTCCAAAATTAAACTTTGTTTGATTTCATCGAAAATTGAACTATTGGGGTTCTTTGATATGCCGAATCTAACCGTGCCTTTAGATTCTTAATTTTTGGTCCCGTTTTCAAATTGGTCTACATTAAGGTCCAAAGGGTCCAAAATTAAACTTAGTTTGATTTTAACAAAAATTGAATTCTTGGGGTTCTTTGATATGCTGAATCTAAACATGTACTTAGTTTTTTTATTATGGGCCCAGTTTTCAAGTTGGTCCAAATCGGGGTCCAAAATTAAACTTTGTTTGATTTCATCGAAAATTGAAGTATTGGGGTTCTTTGATATGCCGAATCTAACTGTGCATTTAGATTCTTAATTTTTGGTCCCGTTTTCAAATTGGTCTACATTAAGGTCCAAAGGGTCCAAAATTAAACTTAGTTTGATTTTAACAAAAATTGAATTCTTGGGGTTCTTTGATATGCTGAATCTAAACATGTACTTAGTTTTTTTATTATGGGCCCAGTTTTCAAGTTGGTCCAAATCGGGGTCCAAAATTAAACTTTGTTTGATTTCATCGAAAATTGACTTATTGGGGTTCTTTGATATGCCGAATCTAACCGTGCATTTAGATTCTTAATTTTTGGTCCCGTTTTCAAATTGGTCTACATTAAGTTCCAAAGTGTCCAAAATTAAACTTAGTTTGATTTTAACAAAAATTGAATTCTTGGGGTTCTTTGATATGCTGAATCTAAACATGTACTTAGTTTTTTTTATTATGGGCCCAGTTTTCAAGTTGGTCCAAATCGGGGTCCAAAATTAAAGCTAAAAAAGGGGTAAATTTTTTTTTTTTTTTTTTTTGGGGGGGGGGGAAATTCTCCACAGCATATTGTATTGCACAAGAAGCAAAAAATTGAATATAAATTCAAATCATATGACCAATTCTAAGTTCTTTATTTCAGTTATTCTGTGTCAGAAACCTATTATGTGTCAAATATTTGAAGAAATTTTCAATTGCACAGTATTGTGCAATAGCAAGAAATTGATATGTGTGCTCTGCTATCAAAACCTTATTATTAACAAATTCCATGACTATGATGTCATTTTCTATTTTAATATGTTATGGTGTATTTAAATGGGCAGTCATGGTGGCAAAGTATAAAGAAATGGGGGGGGGGGGGGGGATGGAGAAAACAAAATTTAGAGGGGGGGGGGGTGTAAATGAGAAATTGGGGAGGGGGTAATTTTTTTCTCATTTCATGTTTCATAAATTAAAAAGAAAATTTCAAATTTTTTTAGCAAAAAAAGGGGGGGTTACATTAAATTTTATTGTTTTTTGTTTTTTTTTTGGGAGGGGGGGGGGGGGTCAATGTGCAACTTCATAGTGTATTGCACAAAAGCTAAAAAAAGGGGGAAATTATTATTTTTTTTTGGGGGGGGGGGCAATTCTCCACAGCATATTGTATTGCACAAGAAGCAAAAAATTGAATATAAATTCAACTCATATGACCAATTCTAAGTTCTTTGATTTCAGTTATTCTGTGTCAGAAACCTATTATGTGTCAAATATTTGAAGAAATTTTCAATTGCACAGTATTGCACAATAGCAAGAAATTGATATGTGTGCCCAATTTTAAATTTTAAATTGGTTATTTCTGATTTATATATAAAAACAAATAATACTGATATGGTTTGAATAGGTAAATTAAAAAATTTTAAGTTCTTAGACAACATTCATTCTGTGTCAGAAACCTATGCTGTGTCAAATATTTATTCACAATCCAAATTCAGTATTGTATCAAGCTTGAATGTTGTGTTCATAATTGCCCCAACTATTCAGGGTTCGACATCTGCGGTCGTATCTAGCTGCGCCCAGCGGAGCATTTTATTGTGTTTTGGCCTGTTTTTCGAATACTGTATGCAATATGTCTGACAGCATTTACTTTCATTAGAAATACACGACAGGCGAGACATTTTTGTGTGTCAACTCTTGTGAAAAATGCATTTTAAAAGTATAATATAACTGATCCTTTATAGCAGACCTTTGTTTTCTTAAATTTGTAAATGCAACAGTATTTAGTTGATCTTAATATTTACATTCTTTTTATATTTCAGAGAAAATCATCCATACGTAAAAAGTGTGAAAAGATTAATAGAGCTTGTTTTGGCGAGGACAATGTAAGTAGTAAAAAAGGGGGATAACTCTTTAATTTAGCATGTTAAGATGATTAATGATTGTCATAAAAATTCCATATTTGCATATAATGGAACTTTTAATGTGCTGAAACACAGTGTAATTCTTCTAACAGTACAATACACAATTTGTAATCAATGGGAAAGTGGTCCACAATTAGTTCTAATTTGCAGCTTTTTGAAACATTATTTTTTTCATTTGAAAAGAAACATTGACAACTCCACCTGATATCTTGACATATTCTCCACACAAAACAAAATTATTTTCATTTATAAGACTTGGGCATCAATATTGTAATGGCTTTCAACACCATTGTACATACAGTATAGTCTGTAGCTCTTCAGAATAGTACGTTCTCACTTCTCATGGCACCAATTATATACCCAAATATTCACCAAAGATACAACAAAACCAAATACATGGTAATTATGGCAATAGCAGAGGTGTTTTTACCGAATTTCCGTTATTGTCCCAGATTTTAGATTCAAAATACGAATTTGAGATTACTGACAAAGGGCCCAAATTACTGACAAAAATCATTAACATTACTGATAATACCAGAAAGGGGTAAATACACATAGGGTTATTGTCTAGTCCTTATTTATAAAGTTAAACCTTGTATTGGTCAGCTATCTTCTGTACTATATCTGCTTAAACACCTGTCAAATGTAATAAAAAGAATGGTATGGTTGGTGACTTCTGGAAATTAATTCTGAATTTTCATTAATTGACTCCTATAGATAACATAAAATATCATGGACTGTAAAGAGATATCAAATTGAACTTGCCTGAATGTGAGAAGACATGAAAGTTTGAGAGTTTCTTTGACAAAATTTACAGAATTTGGATATATCTCATGAAGTCAATCCTAAAACCTAGTGAGAAATAAAATTTCAATACATTTCCGAAAAAAACCTTTTAAAACAGACTTTATGTCAGTATAGTTAAATAGAAGCTAATTAATTGATACAGGCCACTAGGAGTGTTTTTATATATTTTTTTTTTCATTACAGGAACATTCTGTTATACAATCCTTACCTGTATCAATTGTCTCCGAGTGGGAGAGAATTCCACAAACTCTGTGATTTTGTTCATCAGTTTTCTGAGGATATTATAGCCAAGAGAAAGGAAGAATTGGTATTTTAATGCAAAAAAAAGCATAAAGAAATTATTCATTTCTGCTGTAATAGTCATGCAAATCTGAAGAAATGATATACAATTATGTCTTCAGAAGAGATAATATACATAATTATTAAATCGAGGAAAAATAACCCTTCGAGATTTAATAAATATGCATATTACCGCCTTCTGAAGGCCATAAAGTTAGTATTATACTGAACTAAACTCCTGGACAAAATATCAGTTATTACGCTCTCGTCAGTTCTAGCGAGAGAGTTATCTTGCTCTCATTGATTATCGTGAGAATCAACGAGAGCAAGATAACTGGTAATTTCCCATTGGCGGAGAAAAACTGGAATTATTCGATTTGCACGCTAAAAACAACGTAGTTATTTTACCAGTAGTTGCTATAGTAAAGTATAATAATAATTATTATTGAGAAAAGGATTCATATACATCTAGATAAATCTTGATATTGTGCTTTAGAATCAATTGAATCAGAATGTGGAAATGTTAATTTTTGTCTAACCTGCGACGAAAAGTCACAGAGGCAAGATGTATTCTTAGTGGCTTCATGCAAGTCTGACACCTGTCTCTGGACTTTGACCTCAATTGCATGCTTGAGTGACTTGTCACATTTTCGAGATTAGCTCCATTTCTCAGCAACTTTAATACCTAGACCCACCATATTTGGTCAGTAGATAGTTCTTAGTGGATACATGTTGGTATGACATCTGCCTTTTGACCTTGACCTAAATTTCTTTTGCAAAATGTTGGGTATCAGATAATCATTATTCTGTGTCCATGTGCATACTCAGGCGAGACATGTAGTGTGTCCACTCTTGTTTCAGTTCTCAATTTAAGTTTCATTTTTTAAAAAGAACAAAACATTCTAGTGTATTTATAATGATTAATTCAATAGATTTATTGTTGGCTGTCGAGATTCATATAAGGTTTAATCAAATTTGAGTTCAATATCTTTCAAAATATTATAGCATATAAATAATGTTTGCAGAAAAGTGAACCAGATGCTCTGAAGAAGCGGCATAAAGACTTTTTGGATATTTTGTTGACAGCAAAAGATGAAAATGGTTTGGGATTGACAGATGAAGAAATTCGAAATGAAGTGGACACATTTCTGTTTGCAGGTATTTAATTCGATTTAGTAAGGGTCTTTGGGACTGTCATTTTATGTTTGCAGGTATTTATTAGGGGTCTTTGGCACTGTCAGTTTATGAAATTATGTGTGAATGGGTATATTTGTTAACAGGTATTACTCTATTTTATTGAACTGAAAGGGTGGAGTTGTTCTTTTAATTTGCATACAGCCATTCTATTTCATTTTGTGTATGTTCAAGACAACTCCTGTTCAAACATTATTGTATTCAGTAGTGTCAGTTTAATACAAAAGAACAGAATAGAAAAGGTTTGAGAAATAATTTATCTATCTAAAGCTATATAATAAGTGCCATTCGTATAAATATTTTTTTTTTAACATTGGGTTTAAAAAGATATTTGTGAAAACTCTCAATGCTAATACACTTGCAAAGGATCAATTTCCATACAACAGGTACATGTATGCATGGGTCATTGGTTATAACTGGACATATAACTGTCAGTGAAATTCATGTAGTTACCCTACACACCTTAATGAGAATGAAACTCCTGTAAGTTCCACCCGGTCAGGTGAAAAAAATTTGAATAGTATATCAATAGATTTACTAGGAAGAGAAAGTCATTTGGGCTTAATGATATGGTATCCCAAGTGAAATGGATATACCGTATATCGGTTTTTTTCACATGTGTTTAATTTTCGCTTTGTTCGTGGCAGCTATAAAATCCCGAAAATTTACCCCAGCGAAAATTTCCCATAATGTGTCGGAGTTGTACATGTATAATCAATTCTTTGTTTTTTGAAAGCCTACTATTATAGATAATATTGCATAATAGTAATCTCATGTTTTTATTGCATTTATGGTTAATCACACCTGTCGTCAATAGAGCAATCAGTGTTATTGTCATTAAAGTTAATTAAAGATGTTGTCAATAAAAACTAGCTACTCTTTTAATGTCGTTTTACACGTTGATATTTTCATAATTTAAAATTTCAAATAATTAAAAAATACATTAACGGTACAAATTTGTGGAGTAGCAGATGCCGTAAATTATACCTTTAAATAACTATAACAGTTAACATCAGTCGTCTGTTTTCTGATTTATGTACATTTCAGTTTGTAAATATAATGATTTTTCATTGATTTTCTGTCAATCAGTAATAAAATTTGTGTACACTTTATTTCAGAATTCTTGCTACCTGTATTTCGGATTACTTCGTGTTAAATTTTCGCGTGTATTTTATCAATCAGCGAAAATAATACATAGTGAAAATTGAACATGCCCATTTTGTCATTAAATCGCGAAAAAAAACCGATATACGGTAATAATCTTAGCCTGTATAAAATAATTTAACTCTTACCGATAATTGTAAGAACAGACATCAAAAACCATTTGGCACACGGCTATTTCTACTTCACATTTTCTAACAAATTAATTTTGACCCAATTGAAACTCTTGGCATGATGTACTAGTTCTGCTTAGTTCCACAATTCTTCAAATGGCGGCATATTCCTTCATGCATATCTTCAGTATGTCTACAAAAACGTCTGCAAAGATTTTTGCCTCGGACTTAAAATATTAAATTTATAAAATTTATCGTATAAGGATTACCACAGTATACTTGTCTTGTGACCTTGACCTCAGTTTCATGGTTCACTGACTTCATAAATATGTGTCCAAGTTTCGTGGTTAAATCCATTTCTCAGAAACTGTAATACCTAGACCCACAGTATTTGGTCAAAAGATAGTTCTTGTTGGGTACATGTCAGTCTGACACCTGCCTTTTGACCTTGATCTCAATTTCATACTTGAGTGACCACAATTGAGTTCCACAATTCTTCAAATGGCGGCATATTCCTTCATGCATATCTTCAGTATGTCTACAAAAAAGTTTCCAAAGTCTGGGTTAAAAGTTGTAGGATACATATAAGTATTGTAATCATCATTTTGTTTCTGTATGCAAGTTTGCCTAGTTAATTAAGGTTGTATTGCTCACAGAATACCGGTATATAATCTAAAAAAAATGATGAATTTGATCATAGGACATGATACAACGGCTAGTACCCTGAGTTGGAGTATATACAGCCTTGGTAAACATAAAGATATCCAAGACAAAGTTTATAAAGAGGTCAGAGAGGTCATAGGTGATAAACAGTATGTTGACAGGTAAGGTAATGTATTGTAATGACAATAATGTTAATTTATTGACTTTCAACATTGTTGTCAAGGGGGCCTTAGTGGCCGAGTGGTCTAGGTAGTTCGTCATGACTACTAATGATCACTACCCTGTCAACACTGAAGCTGTGAGTTCGAATATCAACTACGGCGGGGTTTGTTCAACTCCGATCTTAACTGACAAGGATTTCCAATTTTTGTACTCCGGCTTCATCCACCAATAAAAAGTGGCCACCGCGAAATAGCCAAATGTGCTGAAAATGGCGTAAAATCCCAACTAAACAAACAAACATTGTTGTCAATGTGGCATCTGTCGTCCGTCTGACATGCATTCCTTTTGACATTTTGATTTTAAGGTATCCGGACCATAAATGACCACGTGATTATTCAAAAGTTCCCGGATATTCCATACAACGCAATTGAAATGACCTCGGTAATTATCGGGAAACTTCGGAAATGCCAATATACTTAACTTATTTTTACAGACTCTGCATATAAGCAACAAAGTATGTTTCAACTTGAGAAAAATGTGTATATAAAATTCCAGCTTTAAATTGTTTGGTTTAGCCATTCACGGTCAAAAGAGATACAATTTTCGATCATGATCTATTATGGTCCGGATACCTTAAGATACCAATTTTGATTCACAGATGTGCACCTTTGGTTTATTTATGGCTCATCAGTTATGATGAAATGTTAAAATGCAAAACAATACCCATTACAATGAAAGAGCAAATTTAAAATGCAAGAATGCTAAAACCATTTAAGGAAAGAGCTGTCCATAACAGAAATACTCTATTTGATGCTTATTGTACTCATTCAAAATTTTTCTGAGGGATGTAACACATGAAAAAATTATGGACTTGTGTGTGGATGGGGGGGGGGGGTAAAATGTTTGCAGTATATTATAATTTTCTATAGTTATGTACCTGTAAATAAAGATACAACATACACATTCTTCAGATATATACTTGTATGTTTTAATTATAGATTAATGTCAAATAATTTAACCAAGACCATTTCTACTTCACATTTAATAACAAATCAATTATGACCCTAATGAAACGCTAGGGAAAGGAGTAATTGAACTCCGTACACAGTTCTAGGTACATGCAAAGTATATAACTTTTTTGTTTGTAGACAGGTTGACTTGTAGGCTCAAACCAGAATATGTATACTGGTACATTACTTAAACTTTTCAGTAATGATATTGCAAAGATGAAAGTTATCAGTTGTTTCTTAAAACATGATCCATATAAAAGCTACATTTTTCAGCTGAATATTAGAACCTTATGTTATAAACATGCATTAAGTTCCCTGTAGGAAGTTTTTTACCTGTTTTTTTAATAGATTCCATCATCACCTAGATGTTTGATAGTTTCCATCATCGCCTAGATGTTTGAAACATTGTCGAGTATGTATCGCTAAATGTTTTGGATGAATTTATCTATTTACAGTGATGATGTTTTACGGATGAAATATTTAGGGTGTTTTCTGAAGGAAGTGATGCGACATCATACACCAGTTCCTCTTGTCAGCAGACAACTTGAAGTGTCACGTTTTATTGATGGTGTTGAATTTCCTGTAGGAAGTCTGCTCAATCTGAATATTTACAGCGTACACCATAACCCAGATGTCTGGGATAATCCTTGGGTATGTTGTACTAAAAAACGTTTAAATTTTTTTCGATTTATTTTTTTACAGTGATGACATATCCAAGATGAAATTTTTAGGATGTTTTATAAAGGAAGTGATGAGACACCATACACCAGTGCCTGTTGTTAGTAGGCAGTGCGATGAACCATGTATAATTGATGGTGTTCAATTACCACAAGGCTGTATCTTTGATTTGAATATTTACAGTGTACACCATAATCCAGACATCTGGGAATGTCCATGGGTATGTTTTTACTGGGCAAGATTGATGCTGCCTACTCCTGTCCTTTATAGGAAAATTCTGGTTGCCTTTCCTTGTCCATAGAAGGCAAGGTGCTTGTTGCTTTCCCCAGTCCACAGAAGACAAGGTTCTTTAGGCCTTTCCTAGTCAGTTGTTTGCCAAATCTTTGTACCTCCCTTTGTCAATAATTGGCATGATCCTCTTCGCCTTCCCTAGTTCATAGTGGACAATATTCTTGATGCCTTCCCTAGTCCATAGTGGGCACAATCCTTTTTGGCTTCCCTTTTCTACAGTGGGCAAGATCCTTGTTGCCTTCCCCATTCCAAAGTGGGCAAGATCCTTGTGACATCCCATAGTCCATAGTGTGCAAGATTCTTGTTGCCTTCCATAGTCCATAGTGATGCCTGTTTTAGCTCACCTGGCCAAAAGAGCCATGTGAGCTATTGTCATCACTTGGCGTCCGGCAATGTCCGTCGTCGTCATAAATTTTTCTTTAAAGATCTTCTTGTCTGAAACAACTTGGCAATTGGAACAAAACTTGGCAGCAATGGTTCTTAGGTGGTCCTCTTTCAGAATTATATCGGATGACCCCGATTGTCATCCAGGATGGCCACCAGAGCCAAACTTAGTTTAACATGGGAAATTTGCTTAAAGATCTTCTTGTCTGAAACCACTTGGTCAATTATAACAAAACTTGGCAGCAATGGTCCTTAGTTGTTCCTCTTTCAGAAATATATCTGATGACCCTTTCCACCATCCAAGATGGCTGCCAGAGCGAAACTTGGTTTAACATATGACCTAATGGTAAAGTTCACTGATTGATCTTCTTGTTTGAAACCAGTGAGACAATTGGAACTTGACAGCAATGTTCCAGGCTGCCAGTCAAGATGGACATAGTCCAGGTGAGCGATACAGGCTCCTGGGAGCATCTAGTTACCTTAAAGTGTACAATATCCTGTAGCCATCCCTGGTTTATAGTGGGCAAGATACTAAATGCCATTCCAGTCTGGGCAAAATAATTTTTTACTTTCCTGGTCCATAGTGGACAATATCCTTGAAGCATTCCCAATTTGATAGCAGGCAATATCCTAGTCCATGATGGACAAGATCCTTCATGACACCCCTATCCTTGTTGCCTTTTGTTCTTTTTGGTGGGCAAAATTATTGTTGCTTTCCCTGGTCCATACCTTGTTCATGTATAGTGGAAAACATCAATGTTGCCTTTCACAGTCCGTAGCGGACAATATCCATGCGGCCTTCACAAGTAGATAGTGAACAATATCGTTGTATCCTTCATGAGTCAATAGTAAACATCATGTTGCCTTCCCTTGTCCATAAGTGCACAATACACTTGTTACCTTCCCTTGTCCATACTGGACAAATATTTTTTACCCTCAATTTATGTATGCCCAGCAGTGATGGGCAAAAATTAAATCCGAAACAACAAAACAAAGCACAGTGTAGAGCACATTCAAATGACTAATTGATTCAAAAATGTTAAACCTAAAACCTTTAAAAAACAGCTACATGTATGTATGAATGAAGGAGATAAAACTTGGTAAATTATAGCATAGACAGAATGTATTAAATTTCATTGTTTTTAACAAATTTGATAAAAATTTGCAACAATATCAAAATGACTTTTCTGCAATTGAAAATCTTATCCTAAAAAACTAAACTTCATATCAAGCATTCATGGGAAGGTATTTAAAAAACTCTCACTTCCTTCTAGTTTTAAAAAAAAACATGGCTATTAACTAATTCTGACTGGAAAAAAAAAACATTACCAGTGAGTAATTTTATGCTGAACATTGAAGGCTTCATAGTGATTTTTACATCGTATAATTTGTCTTTAATTTCAGGAATTCAGACCTGAGAGATTTGAAAATGATAAACATCATGAGATGGACCCATATAGCTTTACACCATTTTCTGCTGGACCAAGGTGAAATATATAAAACATGATCTGTTCTTTTACACAATAGATAACACTAGTCCATTCAGTGTTCTCATTTTTCTATAGACCATTTTTATTCTTGATGTTATACAACTTAAGGGTGGTATGCTAGATTACCACACAAAACAAAAATGTCACTTGAGGTGTAGTTGCAGGTGATATTTTTTTTTGTGCTAAATAAATATACATGTGGCATACAGCCCTCAGCTAAAGGCAGTATGTGTTATATGATACTGAATGCCTTTTTCGATCATTCCTTTGTTAATTTAAATACAACACTTGTTTTCGTTAACTGTCAAAACTGAAATAAAGGACTAAAATGAGGGTATTTTTATTTTTCCCTAGATTAGCATGGATGTGAAACGGCCTTTTTAGAATATGCTGGTGACATAATTTCACTCCATAAATAAGACTGGGAATTCTGTTCAGAATGGCAATAGTTTTTTATACGACCGCAAAATTTTTGCGGTCGTATATTGGTATGACGTTGGCGTCGTCGTCGTCGTCGTCGTTGTCGTCGTCGTCCGAAGACATTTGGTTTTCGCACTATAACTTTAGTATAAGTTAATAGAAATCTATGAAATTTAAACACAAGGTTTATGACCACAAAAGGAAGGTTGGGATTGATTATGGGAGTTTTGGTCCCAACAGTTTAAGAATCAGGGGCCAAAAAAGGGCCCAATAAGCATTTTTCTAGGTTTTCGCACAATAACTCTAGTATAAGTAAATAGAAATCTATGAAATTTTAACACAAGGTTTATGACCACAAAAGGAAGGTTGGGATTGTTTTTGGGAGTTTTGGTCCCAACAGTTTAGGAATTAGGGGCTAAAAAAGGGCCAAAATAAGCATTTTTCTTGGTTTTTGCACAATAACTTTAGTATAAGTAAATAGAAATCTATGAAATTTAAACACAAGGTTTATGACCACAAAAGGAAGGTTGGGATTGATTTTTGGAGTTTTGGTCCCAACAGTTTAGGAATTAGGGGCCAAAAGGGTCCAAAATTAAACTTTGTTTGATTTCATTGAAAATTTAACTATTGGGGTTCTTTGATATGCCGAATCTAACCGTGCATTTAGGATCTTAATTTTTGGTCCCGTTTTCAAATTGGTCTACATTAAGGTCCAAAGGGTCCAAAATTAAACTTAGTTTGATTTTAACAAAAATTGAATTCTTTGGGTTCTTTGATATGCTGAATCTAAACATGTACTTAGTTTTTTTATTATGGGCCCAGTTTTCAAGTTGGTCCAAATCGGGGTCCAAAATTAAACTTTGTTTGATTTCATCGAAAATTGAACTATTGGGGTTCTTTGATATGCCGAATCTAACCGTGCATTTAGATTCTTAATTTTTGGTCCCGTTTTCAAATTGGTCTACATTAAGGTCCAAAGGGTCCAAAATTAAACTTAGTTTGATTTTAACAAAAATTGAATTCTTTGGGTTCTTTGATATGCTGAATCTAAACATGTACTTAGTTTTTTTATTATGGGCCCAGTTTTCAAGTTGGTCCAAATCGGGGTCCAAAATTAAACTTTGTTTGATTTCATCGAAAATTGAACTATTGGGGTTCTTTGATATGCCGAATCTAACCGTGCATTTAGATTCTTAATTTTTGGTCCCGTTTTCAAATTGGTCTACATTAAGGTCCAAAGGGTCCAAAATTAAACTTAGTTCGATTTTAACAAAAATTGAATTCTTGGGGTTCTTTGATATGCTGAATCTAAACATGTACTTAGTTTTTTTATTATGGGCCGAGTTTTCAAGTTGGTCCAAATCGGGGTCCAAAATTAAAGCTAAAAAGGGGGTAAATTATTTTTTTTTGGGGGGGGGGGGGGGGGGCAATTCTCCACAGCATATTGTATTACACAAAAGCAAAAAATTGAATATAAATTCAAATCATATGACCAATTCTAAGTTCTTTATTTCAGTTATTCTGTGTCAGAAACCTATTATGTGTCAAATATTTGAAGAAATTTTCAATTGCACAGTATTGCGCAATAGCAAGAAATTGATGTGTGCCCTGTTATCAAAACTTTATTATTAACAAATTCCATTGGAAATTTGCCAATATAAAATGTGCTGATGTTTTTTTGTTTATCTTATCTAAACTGCTTTTAATATGTATATTTAAAATTTGCCATCCATGACTATGATGTCATTTTCTATTTTAATATATTATGGTGTATTTAAATGGGCTGTTATAGTTGCAAAGTATAAAGAAATGGGGGGGGGGGGGGGGGGTGAAAACAAAATTTGGGGGGGGGGGGGGGGTAAATGAGAAATTGGGGAGGGGGTAATTTTTTCTCATTTCATATTTCATAAATTAAAAAGAAAATTTCAAATTTTTTTTAGCAAAAAAAAAGGGGGGGGGTTACAATAAATTTTATTGTTTTTTGTTTTTTTTTTTGGGAGGGGGGTCAATGTGCAACTTCATAGTGTATTGCACAAAAGCTAAAAAAAGGGGTAAATTATTATTTTTTTTTTTGGGGGGGGGGGGGCAATTCTCCACAGCATATTGTATTACACAAAAGCAAAAAATTGAATATAAATTCAAATCATATGACCAATTTTAAGTTCTTTGATTTCAGTTCTGTGTCAGAAACCTATTATGTGTCAAATATTTGAAGAAATTTTCAATTACACAGTATTGCGCAATAGCAAGAAATTGATATGTGTGCCCAATTTTAAATTTTAAATTGGTTATTTCTGATTTATATATAAAAACAAATAATACTGATATGGTTTGAATAGGTAAATTAAAAATTTTTAAGTTCTTAGACAACATTCATTCTGTGTCAGAAACCTATGCTGTGTCAAATATTTATTCACAATCCAAATTCAGTATTGTATCAAGCTTGAATGTTGTGTTCATAATTGCCCCAACTATTCAGGGTTAGACATCTGCAGTCGTATCTAGCTGCGCCCAGCGGAGCATTTTATTATACCTAGAAATTTTATTTTTTAATAAGAAAACCTTATATACTTGATTTCTATTACTATACGACTCTTCAAAAATCTTTTATGAAACTACCCTTATATTTGTGAGAAGTGAATGAATAACAACTGCTTGGTACATGTATGTTGTGTGGTCTATATTTATTTTGCCTGACCAAAAAAGACAGAGTCATAAGTGGAGGAACACAGTTTTTGGAAAGAATTATTCAAATGGTTACAAACACAAAACCGATAAGGACATAGATATAGTAAATTTTATTTGAATGAGGGTTAAATGATCAGTTTGAGGTTTGGCTGATATAGATAATCCATGTGATACACACATTACAGAAACAGGTTAATAAAGTGATAAAGGCAAATACTTAATATGACAAGCTCATCTGGTGGCCAGCATGATTTGAAACAATCATATTGTAACGTTTTCGCCCCTTTGACAGCGTTTTCGTTACTCTGAAGTGAAACCTAAACTAGTATTCTCCGTCAACTATATATAAATATAAACAAACTGTGTAAACCTCAACCAGATATGGCAGGAAATCAGCTCAGAATTATAAGATTCAAACTATATTAAGTTGGCTGAAATAATCGATCCAGTAAAATTTAACTATTTAATATACAAGATAAATTTTATAACTTCATTATAAGGTAGTTTCTTTTATAAAACAGTCATTAGAACTGAGAAAAGGAGACTCTTGACTAAATAAATTGATGTTCAAATATGTTTTTTTTTTTGTATGTGACATTTGTATTGTATTGCTATGACCCAAATGGGTATTGTTTGCAATAAAGTATTATTATTGTTAAATTATAACAGCGTGACATACATGCTATACATGTGCATCATTTCAATATTTAATTAAGCAAAACACACATAATAAAATACACCAAAATAAACTGTATATGCAAGCTAGTGGGGTAACTCTGGTCAAGTGCTAAGTAACTTATGTTATAAGAATGTACAAATTTAACTTTGGAATTATAGTATTAAGTTCTGAATTTTATCATATATATATGTGTATGCTGCTCCGCGTCCATCTTTGTGATATTCTGTAATTATATAAATAATAATGATATTCCGTTAATACGTACGAATTAAGAAGTCAAGATTTAATTCAAAATGAATTTCTTTAATCAAGTAACGAATTTCAGTTAATTATAGTAATTATTCTGAATAGAGACTCCAATGTTTGAATCTATGTCTATGGCGGCAACTAAACAAATGTGAAAATATTACACCTTCAAATTATTTTCTATGTATTTTCAATCAAAGGAATGTTACGTAGTTTCTTTCGAGTATCTTTTAAGCGTAAACAAGAATTGATACAAAATAAATCTTGTGGATATTTCTAACCTTTAAATAATCTATGTAGAATGCTAAAATAATCTAGGCGTAGCTAAAGAAAACTCTAGAGGAGCCTCTTTTATTTAGGCTTTTGGCTAAGCAACCTTTCGCCACGGGTGTCCGATCATGACTAACATTGCTCATACAAAAACGGCCTTTTATATGTTTACGAAACTCGAAAGACTCGATTTTGACGTAAAAAGGAACTCAAAAGACTCCAATTTGATGTATGAACGCTATTTTATGACGAGTCGCATAGACCAGTTTACGGCATGAGAATCAAGTAAATATGGCTGATTTGAAACGACAAGTTGAGTCTCCCAAAACTTGACCAGGTTACCAAAACCACTAAATATCATAATATATTTACATTAAAACTACATTCAACAATAATTGACAAATATGCAGAGGTAAGTGAAAACTTCATAAATTATGACACTTTCGATAAAAAAAACCAAATGAAGGGGACTCCATTTCTGACGGAACTAACGTTATTTGTCAAGTGTAGTGAATGAGAAAATACAGGTTTACAATATAAGGATTAAAACCTTGCCTTTGTTATAACATCTTTGGCAATTAAAAAGATACGATTTTATTCTGAGATTGAGTGACCCAAAGTAATTTCGAAATGAATAAAGAAGGGGGAGGGCGTGACTGCCAAACAAATGTAATAGACCTGTGACCCGTTACAATATTAAATCATATTAAATTTGAACACTTTTTTTTTGGGGGGGGGGGGGGGCTATGATCAAATTGGATCAAAGGCAGGACCAGGATTTTGGCAAAATAAAAAGACAGGATCACTTTAGGTGTGAAAAAAATGCAGGACCTGTGTCAATCAGGCAAATTATGGGTTTAAACAAAAATAAAGATTTGGGCCACAACAGCAGCCAAAGAAAAAATCCAGGCCAAAATTTTGACGAAAAAATAATAGGCAGGATCAATTATTTGATTCTATCCCCTCCCTCACTATAAAAATCAAACAGTTGCTCCCTTACCAAAGGACTATCAGCAGTACCCTGGTAAATGTAGTGAAATTCTTGAGGCAAAAAATTACTTATAGTGACCAGAATTTTGCGATATAACTTTGAAATAACAAGTAAGCTGCAATTTAACACTGCTGATAATCTTGAAATGCTGATGTCCTTTTGCAATTTTTCTCTCCAGGAACTGTATTGGACAAGCGTTTGCTCAGAATGAAGAAAAAGTATTGATTGCCAGAATTGTTAACAGGTAACAACCATCCCATCATAACAAACTCTCCCTAGAAATTTATATACTACTATATTGTATTTCACAAATTTTTCAAACAATGTTTAAAGTGTGAACATTTTTCATTTCTCTCCTTTCCTATATCTTTATGCATAGTTGAAAATTTTATACTTTTATCTCTGTATTAGGGGTGTAATGATATTGATATAGTATTGATATTGCTAGTTTAAAAACACTGGTGAAAATAACTGAGGTAGATCTTAAACAAAACAATTTATCACTGGTGAAAATGTCCCTTACTGGTCACTGGGCTGGTGAAAATACTTCAGACAGACCACTGAAGTGGTAAAAAGGTGTGCTTCTGACCACTGATTGGTGAAAATATTGGAGACTGCCCACTAAACTAACAAAACATTTACCAGTGGTAAAAAGTTGAAAACTGGACAGATTAAAATACCACCCTTACCAACTTGACTGGTGAATGTACTGACCACTGAACTGATGAATGACCTTTGCTGTTCAAATATAATATATTTATATCTTGAGTACCTGAATTATACTAGGATTCATTCAAAACACATAAAATTCATGAATGTGCATTGTCAAGTGAATTGTTACCAGTTGTAGATTTTTTGTAATTTACCTGTACTTACCTGTATTTTTATTCTAACAAAGTATGAGCTGTAGAACAACAAATGTTGTAAAACAGTTCATATGACAATATAATACAAGAAATATACATGGAAATGGTGAGCCTTTAGAAGGGTATAGAATTATAGAACAACTAAAATGTAGGAAAGACAATCACCGTGATATTGGCTGCAATATCGTCAGCACGGCATTAAACAATATTCAATCAATCAACATAAAAGAAAAAGCTGAACAAAACTAAATGCAAAATAATAACAAACAATAAAATGTTAGAAGTCAAAATTGCTCAAAGTTTCAGCCAATTTTGCCTTGTTCACAAGCAGATATTAATATAAAAAGATGTTGTCTCTTTGATACCCAGAGCAAGACCTCATCAATTCCATTTATATTCGTTACTTTATGTTGATTCTGTTTACTATATAGCCAAAATTTGAAGAGATTATTGATGTTGATTTATTTTACAGATTTGAAATATCCTTAGACCCAGACCATGTGGTAGAACATTTTTTGGAAGTCGTAATGAGGTCAAAAAATGGTATCATGGTTAACTTCAAGGAGAGAAATTAACAAAACTTCATTAAACAATATTTTATAAACAGAATTTATATTTTTTTTAAATACTTTATATACACGTTTATATTCTTGATTCAGAAAATAAATTTATGAACTATATTTTTAAACAACATGAATTAACATGTCCCTCACAATACAGTACTAAATGTTTTGTATTTCTAGGTTGTTACAGCACATGTAATATGAATGTATATTTTTATAAAACTGTTGTTAATTACCTTGTTAAAACTTGATAATTTTTTTATTGTAGCTTTGTTATGATGAATATTTTGTGATGAATATTTTGTAATAAATAACAAAATTGAATTTTATTGATTTAACTTGATTTTTGTTGTGCTGATCATATTTACTT
Organism: Mytilisepta virgata; assembly: GCA_028015205.1. NCBI lineage: Eukaryota > Metazoa > Mollusca > Bivalvia > Mytilida > Mytilidae > Mytilisepta > Mytilisepta virgata. The sequence continues at coordinate 2,304,283 of CM051520.1, read as the reverse complement.
TATATGAAGCTGTTAAGAATGAAAAGATGTAGAGGTCTGATTAACATAAAATATGCATCCTTGTATGTTTGAATTATGAAGCAGTTTCATGTTTGGTGGAAGGAGCCTGGAGTTAAGGTATTATCTTACACAGAATTTTATTAATGCTAATTACTGCAAGAAGAAATTAAAATGCAAACACTGTAGAAGCACAAAATTACCCCTGTCCTGGTTTTCATTGGTAACCTTTCACCATTTGTTCTATCAGAAACAAATTCTGTAGTATTTCTTCCATTGGAAATTATATTCCAGAATAGTCCTACCAGCTGGGGCTTATCCAGAATAGTCCTACCAGCTGGGGCTTATCCAGAATAGTCCTACCACCTGGGGCTTATCCAGAATAGTCCTTCCACCTGGGGCTTATCCAAAATAGTCCTACCAGTTGGGGCTTATCCAAAATATTCCTACCAGCTGGGGCTTTTCCAAAATAGTCCTACCAGCTGGGGCTTATCCAAAATAGTCCTACCAGCTGAGGCTTATCCAGAATAGTCTTACCAGCTGGGGCTTATCCTGAATAGTCCTACCAGCTGGGGCTTATCCAGAATAGTCCTACCAGTTGGGGGCTTATCCAGAATAGTCCTACCAATTGGGGCTTATCCAGAATAGTCCTACCAGTTGGGGCTTATCCAGAATAGTCCTACCAGTTGGGGCTTATCCAGAATAGTCCTACCAATTGGGGCTTATCCAGAATAGTCCTACCAGCTGGGGCTTATCCATAATAGTCATATCAGTTGGGGCTTATCCAAAATATTCCTACCAGCTGGGGCTTATCCAGAATAGTCCTACCAGCTGGGGCTTATCCAAAATAGTCCTGCACTTATTCTATTCTATGACATATTACTTACAATATGCACAATTTACAGAATTGTAAAAGAAGTTGACAACTAACCTGTCCAAAGGCATGCCTGCAAATCTCAAAAACGGTTAAAATATGATTGTTAATGGTTGTTGCTTTGGATCATCGAAAGACAATTCTAAAGACTTAACTGCTCCCAAAATTCATCCGAAATGGATTCGTTTGTTGGTTTCAGGGCAAAATATCAAAATATTAAAAGCAATGGATGCCATGTGTTGGCCTTGTTTAGCAAAAATAACCCTCTTTGGGTCCTTAAAAATGTTGTTAGATAAAAAGACATGAACTTAGAAATGGATTAGAAGGCTTGAGCAATCTGTAAATTTAACGTCCTGAATCAACCATGTCCAAATACTAACCGAACAAATTGAACTGTGCCCATATACTACTATGGTGTATAAAAAATTCTATAAAAACCAATACAGTTCGATTACCACCAAGGTGCTAGAACTTCAAAATTGTGTTAGACGTTATTCATAATTAAATAGCAGGATGAGAATGTGTTAAAACTAAAACTAGCTAAGGCTCACAAAGCTGCTGGTCGGATAATGTCACTCTATTTATAATAGAAAAAATTCATTTGATGCTGTCTTGTCATAGAATTCAATAGAAATTGGCAGTATTCGTGAGAGACCAATATAGATTTAAAGTCTTCATTAAATCGTTGGGGAAAGAGCATGTTTTACACAATTACCCAAATTTCACATCTGTAGTCCTTATAATGCGAAAAAATCTTAAGTAACTTCCAAGTTTCTGTCGGTTATTGGCGAGACTTTTGTATTTTTCATATTACTATGGAATCTAGGATGGTAAAACTTGTTCACGATTAGTGCCTTTCTTAGGTATTTAGCTAAAGATTTTGATATCCATTATAAAACATTAAAAATCATTAAGCAGCTTGTGAAATCTATAACCCTGTAGTAATTATAAACAGTGGGTACATCATCAAGTTTACTGCAGTTGTTAAAATGTCAATTAATTTATAATGATTCTGTATTTCACATTTAAGGAGTTTTTTCATAAGACTGTTTATAACAAGATAAAAATAAGTCGGCAATAAAAGGAGCACAGTTTGTACCCACAGGAATCCTAATGACCTATCGATACATAGTATTGCCAAAAAGAACAAAAATATTGTCCAGCAAGAAGTGTAGGGCTTTGATAATGTCATCGATTGTCCAAAAACTGTAATTTGCACACTTTTTATGACTGAAAAATTATTTAGAACAACAAATACAATTTAAACTAGAAGATTCAATAGATCACTGAGTCGGCACTCAACTTTTATTTGATAAGATCACGAGGAAGGGTTGTATACAATGTAGAAAAATCATAACTGTCCATAGCAGTTATATTTGATGATTTACTATTGAAACATGTAAAACAGGGGTTCAGTATTTTAAAAATCTGTCCTAAAACATAAATAAACTTAAATCTTTTTTTATCAATTTATATTTATTTTTTTTATAATTTTACTTTCGGAATCTTTGTATTATTTAATGAAAGGAATTCAAAACTTGTGGAAATATTTTAAACATTAAGCTGTTAAGAGGATCTGTTAAATGGTACAAGTCTAATGAGGACAAATATCTAAGGAGCAACAACAAAAAACGCAATCCATTAGACAGACAAATTAACCTGGAAGACACTCAATGAACAACTACAAGCACAACAAATAAACACTGAAAACTAAATACATTGAACAACACAAAACTCCTATAATAACCAGAAGTGAAATCAGGTGCTCCGGAAAGGTAAGCAGTTCCTGCTCGGTATACGACACCCGTCGTGAAGTTAACATTCCGGTTGTAATCACAATTCGGTGGACGTACATGAAATCGGTTACGACAGTGGGAACAGGTCCAACGTCATCTTAGATATTGGAACACTGTAACGGTCAATCAATTCGTGATGACATCAAGTTATCCTTAATAAAACCCTGGTTAAGCAGCTTTTGTGACAGCACTGAGTAATCCTCCTTGTTGAAAGTCGTGGTAACTTACATGCCATAAACTTGAATATGATCGGATTAGCTGAGAAACATAGACGCCCGATATGCTGGCGGCGAAGGTATATTGCTACTCAAGAAGGTAAAGTTAACAACAGGAAAACTGAAGTCATCAAGTTTGTCATAAAGTTTTGTTTACAAATGTCCCTTTTTGTCTAACATTATTTCAACAATAGAAAGTGTGTAAATTAATATCCTGTTTTTGTTTTTTAACAACCGAACTTGTTAAGCATGAGTAAAATCACTGAAAACAGCGGGGCTGATAAGTGGGCGAGACTTGACCGACTCTCAGGTTTGCGTAAACATCTAAAGTAATGCTTAAAATACGACAGAGTTTATTTCTACTTCTTATTCTTCATCTTATCTTTGGGACATCAAGAAGTCCGTAACTATAACTTCTTGTTCAAATATTAAAGTCAATAAAACAATACACTATATTGTTAAAAATATAATCCGGTATAAAATCTAAAATATGCTCCAATATGTTAAAACCTTATTAGAGCCACGAAAGCAGTTAAAAGTCAATACTATGTAGGGATTCAACTATGTTACATGATGGACCTGTACACAATCTCAAGCAAAGCCGATATCTATCCATAAATTAGAAAAGTTCATATTGAGTGTTCAACTACTATCTACAAAGCACCGGTCACATCAAGCCAGCAGCAAAATTAATATATGAATAAGCACACACAGGAGTGACTATATATGTGAATAAAGCATATAGTTATTATAATATGCATACGATTAATATTGGTATAGCTATACAGAAACCCACGCTGACCTGCTAACATCTAATTAGCAATTAAATATTATTAGGAGTTCAGCACAGACAGTCTTTTAATATGAAATTTGTAGCACATATAAGTTGAAGTTTTAGTAACTCCAAGAATCTTGTTTTCATCGCTAAATAGATCACTATAAACTGAGCTTTCCAGTATTAATCTGACAAGAGATTCTTTTGTCACAAAATGAGGTTGCTATTTTCTTTGACTCACTTATGAGGTAACCAGATCCTTAAATTCTGTATAGTACAGCTTACGTACGGATATCATGTAAGGCTGGGCATCTTAATAATAAGTGAGCAATATCTTCATCTTCAGTAAAACATAATAGAACTGACCCCCTCTTTGCTAAATCTTGATTTGTTGGATTGGGTAATATATGTCCCGGTAATCAATCTGCATTTAATTATACCTTTAATGACGTCTGACAATGTTGACTGTAGAGATCTCCATACAAGGTGTGACTGACCAATGTTCAGTTTTTTGGAATTTATATATTTCAGAGAAGACTTGGTGGAAGCAGTTGCTAAGAGTAAATCTGACCATTTACTATAAACTGTTTGTTTTATATGGAATTTCCATGTTAATTTAGAAGGCGGATTCTGTTTACTTTCTTCAATAGTTGGTAAATCATAAAACTTCAGAGTCTCATTAACTTGCCCAAAAAAGCTATTCATATTATCTAGATTCATAACAAGTTGTCTTTCAAGAAGAGATTGGACAGTTTCTTTACTACAGACCACAATATGATATAAGAAGCAGAGCTGACGTCGATGTATCTCGGAGTCTATTGGCAGCTAGGGCACCTAGAAGAAGGTAAACAGCACACAATGCAGTCCTTGTTGGGAATGTTTGAATTTTCCGAAGAACATCATTATGAAATTTAGCTAGAATGTTATATTTGTTTTATTCAAAGGAAGAACTTCAATTCCATGTAAAAAGTTTGGTAAAACGTAAGATCGATAAATCTTATAAGCAACGATTGGGTTAATTCCATTTGAACCATGCATTCCTGTGTTTACATGAGCATACAACGTACGTCTGGCCATGCTATAATACGGTTTTCAATATTAATTTCGTTCTCTTTGATTTCATATCTAATAATCCCAAGATGCCGTCTAGCTGATTACTTGGGGAAATATCTACATCCTCCAATTTCCATGTGAGGTTGACAATTGGCAATTATGTTTCTTAAATACGACAGCATTAATTTCTTAGGATGAGATATCTGATATAAAAAATATTTATAAGATATATCTTATAAACTTTATAAGATATCTCATATAATTTATAAGATATCTTATATATTATATAAGATGTCTTATATAATTTATAAGATATCTCATATAATTTTCTTTATAAGATATCTTATATACTTTATAAGATATTTTATAAACTATATAAGATATCTTATAAACTATATAAGATATCTTATAAAGTTTAAAAGATATCTTATAAATATTTTTATATCAGATATCTTATATACTTTATAAGATATCTCATATACTTTATAAGATATTTTATATAATTTATAAGACATCTCATATAGTTAATAAGATATCTCATATAATTTATAAGATATCTTATAAAGAAAATTATATAAGATATCTTATAAACTATATAATGTTTCTAATAAACTATATAAGATATCTTATAAACTATATAAGATATCTTATAAACTATATGAGATATCTTATAAAGTTTATTAGAAGTTAGAATAAATAGTAAAACGGCTTGCCATAGGGACAGCCTATATATAAATTTCCTAGTGTAAGTCCAAATTTATTCCCCTGCAGAACTTTGATAAGATCATTGATATACAGCTTATAAAGAAAGGGTTGTAAAATTCCACCTCCACTGTTTTATAAAGAACGGATACACAGTGCAACAGTGCTGTGCTTTGATTTGAATGTGAAAGTAAATACTGCGCCACCTGTCGGTAACACGTGTGATTGTTTTGAAATGGATGAAGTCGTTGTGTGCCAAGAAGTTTACGGATCGTCCAACGTAAAGAAGAAATACATCTTACAATCAAATGGGAGCGTGAAAAATATTGATCTGTCACCCAAATTTACATCTATATCACACTTTTTTAGGGTTTGTATCTGTATGGTAACTCAACCTTCTATCTATCTATCTATCTTCATATTTCCGCACTCAGTCACAACTTTGACTATTACGTGCCGTTGCATGCGTGGCTTATTTACAATTTAGAAGAAATAAATTTGCAGTAATATTACGTTACATTCTAGTTCTAGACTACTGAGTACTGTCTGGACACATCAGTTAGTAAAATGGATTTTTGAGTAATTGAATTACTCGGGTGAAAGATGCAATGAGACAATTGAACTTACCTGATTTTGTTCAATCGTGTCTTCAAAAGAAACAAAAAACCTCCGTTTATGGAATTTTCAATGTAAAAGGGAGGTAACTCTTCCTATGAGATTTTATAAAATTTTAAAAGTGTATAGAAATTCAAATAAATATCAAATTCTAATTATGATATAAACATATTGTGCAAGTGTATTGTAATAATTAGGAATGTGGAGGTACTTGAAGGGGATATTGTTTTATAAAATATGAAAATTTATTTGATAATTATTATAGAAATAGATTTTTACATCATTACTCCAGGATTATTTGATTTATCAAATCTTGGTGGGTTTAAATCTTTTGATGTAAGAATCTATATTAATGCAATGTATTACTGAAGAAGAATTTAAAACTATTGCACAGATTTTTACAATTGAAGTATAATTAATGTTACTGTTATTATTTCAGTCTGTTTTTCTGCCTCAAGGTTATCCAGAAAGTGTTAGTACTGACTACCTGACATATCAAATCTGGGACACAATTCAGGTAAATATTTAGTTTGTCAAATATTGGACACAATGCACTAAAAATTACATCTGACTACCTCACCGGACATAAAACAGGTAAATATTTAGTTCTTACTACCTAACATATCAAATCTGGAAAATTAAACGGGTAAATGTCAGTTCTGACTACCTAACTAGTCAAATATTGGATATAATACATGTAAATGTTGGTTTTAAGTACCTGGTGTAACAAATCTGGGACTTTATAAAGGTAAATCATCAATCTTGGACACCATACAGGTAAAGCATCAAACTGGGACACAATACATGTAATCATTAAATCTTGGGCAAAATACAGGTGATCATTAAATCTGGGACAAAATACAGGTAAACGTAGTCCTGACTACCTATCATTTCAAATCAGTTGTTTACAATTCAATGATTTCAGTGGAGACGGTTTATTTTATGGTATCAAAGCTAACCAAACTTTTTTCTTGATAAGAAATGAACAAATTAAGTAATTATGTTGTGAAATAGCTCATTCAACAATAGAATATCTGGAAAATAAATAGAAATAGTCAGCTGTTAAAAGTCTTGCTTTGGATTTTTAAGAGTCAACATCTTTTTATTTTTTCAGGCTCAAGATCAAGGCCATATTGGTCAAAAGATTTTTACTTTTAACTTTGGTTATTATTTTTATGATTTTGTTTTGTTCGACTTGTGTATTTCGTACATTTAAGTCGCTTAATGCCCCTTTTAACAGCTCACCATTTCCATTTATTTTCCTCATATTCTTTCTGGTAGGTCTTTTTGTGGCAGCATAACTGGTGTCTTAGTTCCCTAGTAGTTTTTTTAGTCATTCATTTTGTTGATCTTTGATGGTAGTCATACTGATACCTTACACTCAATCACAAGACTTTTTTGTAGGCCTTTTGTAGCAGTATTACTGGTACCCTAGCGCACCAGGCTGTTTTGAAAGGAGTAGGCGTTGGTGATGAAACTGCAACTGTATTAGCAGCTACTCTGACATGGCTGCTGAAAGGTATTTTACTAATGTGAAGAACCTAATGTTTGTTATTTGAACTTAAAAAGATATTTATAAGATTGATGCAGGTTATAATTAAGGATGCTTGCTGTTCATGTTTTGGTCTTTTTGTCAGATTTTCGGAATCCTCGGGTTTTATCCATTTCTTAAACATGAAATTTTTTGCCCATGAACCCCCACTTTTTCTTTTATAATTCAATCATATATACCTTAAAATGGTATTTGACAAAATTTTATGAAATCCTTTTTATTTTTTCATACATTTTTGAGACTGAAGTTGTCAATGCAAAGACAATGAAAAATCCAGAGAAAACCCATTCCCTGCAAATTTTCAAGGCCTTATAGCTCTAAAATGAGCACATGAACCAGTATTTTTCTCTCAAACTAAAACACCTATTTCAAATCCTATTTATTTCGTATTAGACCAGCGATCATCCTTAATGTAAGAGTTTCTTTGTTATGAAAAAATTTAATCACACATTATTTATAAAACTGTTTGTCTACTGATTTCATATAGAATAGATACTCATCAATGTTTTACAACAATAGATTTTTTTTTACCTGAGAAAAATAAATATATAAGAATGCTGGTACCTTACACTCAGCAAGGATGGGTGGTGAATTAATTGTTGATACTAATTCCCTTCACATGGCAGCAGCAAAGGAAAAGCACTTTTATTATTTTTTCACACCTTTCCACAAGAGTGTGTCACAAATGATCATTGACATATTCCCTGTGTGATTCCTGTTGTCTTACCGATATTGACATTTACCAATTACACCTATTGACGGTTTTGACCAGTGGGCAATACGACAGGTGTCGCATGCCAAACAGGATATGCATACCCTTCCAGAGCACCTGATATCACTCCGGGTTTTTTTGTTGGAGTTCGTATTGCCCACGCTTTAGTTTCAAGTTTTCGTCGTTCGTATCTCTCTCCCTCTTTGTCTGTTTTTTTTGACAGTCATGTTGCTTTTTGGTTTGTCTCATTCCAATATTGTCCTGTGGATTATGATTTAGGATTTACCTTCTGGCATTGTTGGTTCGGTATCTTCTACACTTGATTTTCCACAAGTATGTTGTTTTGATTATTATTCAAATTTCACACCTTTTCACAACTGTGGTTTTTTTTTATTATCACACCTTTCCTCAAGTATGTCATTTTGATTATTATTCAAATTTCCCACCTTCAACAAGATTTAGTATGTTTTTTTCTAATTATTATTCAAATTTCAAACCTTTTCACAAGTATGTTTTTCTTTTATTGTTATTATTCAAATTTCACACCTTTCCACAAGTATGCATTATTGATTTTTTTTTTAAATTTCACACCTCTTCACAAATATGTCATTTTGAATCAGTAGATTTTTTCACCTTAATGAAGTGTCAATCAAAGTGGGTTTTTTAAAACTCATGTTTATGTAACTCTATAATTCTTAGTATTTTGATGTTCATTATTATACTTTACCAGTTACAAATTTATTCAACTGCAGTCATGTGCCATGGCAGAGAAAAATCTGCAGCAAAAATTATTTTTATCGTCTTGAGATTGTAATTTTTGACAATACAAAATGAAATTAGATGATAAAAATTCTTCATTTATAAGACATAACTTAAAACTAAAAACTTTTTGAAAAGTTTTATAAAAAAATTTTGTGGTAGAAATAATTCTATGAGACATAAATCACCAATAAGTGTCCAGAATCACATTAAGACATCAGGAAAATTCTAAAACAGGCCCATTAACATCAGAGGAATCTAGAAACTAGAATACACGGGCTAGACTAACAAAGTTTTTAATCATAAAGTTTTATAATGATAATAGCAAAACAACAAAAGCTGTAAGTTAAAAATCCTCAATGTTTCACAGCCAATATGGCTTTGGTCACGAGCAGGAAAAAATAAAAAGATGTTGACTCTTAGAAACTCAGAGCAAGACATCGTTTTATTAGCTCACCTGGCCCAAAGGGCCATGTGAGCTATTGCCATTACTTGGCGTCCGTTGTCGTAAACTTTCCTTTAAAGATCTTCTCCTCTGAAACCACTTGGCTAATTGGAACACAACAAAATTTGGCAGCCATGGTTCTTAGGGGGTCCTCTTTCAGAAGTATATCTGATGACTATGTCCACCATCCAAGATGGCCGCCAGAGCCAAACATAGATTAACATAGGACCTTATGGGGAATTTAATTAAAGATCTTCATGTCTTAAACCACTTGGCCAATCGGAACAAAACTTGGCAGCAATGGTCATTAGGTGGTCATCATTCAGAAATATATCCGATGACCAGGCCTGTCATCCATGATGGCCACCAGAGCTGAACATAGATTAACATAGGACCCTATCGGGAATTTAATTAAAGATCTTCTTTTCTAAAACCACTTGGCCAATTAGAACAAAAACTTGGCAACAATGGTCTTTAGGTGGTCCTCATTCAGATTTATATCTGATGACCTGTCCCGTCATCCAAGATGGCCACCAGAGCTGAACATAGTTTAACATAGGACCTTATGGGAAATTTACTTAAAGATCTTCTTATCTGAAACCACTTTGCTCTTAGCAGCAATGGTCCTTAGGTGGTTCTCATTTAAAATGATATCCAATGACCCCGCCCACCATCCAAAATGGCACTGAAAGATCTTCTTGTTTGAAACCAGTGAGCCAGTTCGAATTTGACAGGCTGCCAGTCAAGATGAACATAGTCCAGGTGAGTGATACAGGCTCCTGGGACCTCTAGTTTTTTTCTGCTCGAGATCAAGGTCATATTTGCCAAAACATTCGGAATTTTAACTTTTAACTATTTTTGTTTTGTTATTATTTTGAATTTGGGTTTGTTCGACTTATTTTAGTAGTTCTATGCCCCTTTTAACAGCTCATCATGTCCATTTATTCAAGTTGTATTAAATAAGTTTAATTACCTCCCTTCGCAATATACAAGTTTGTCATGTAAATTTCTTATCAACTGATTGATGTTTAATGAAAATGTTTTAATTGTAAAATATTTTTTATATTTTGTTTTTGATAATTTTATATATTTAAAACATATTAATAAGACCTTATCATGAAATATTTAGAAAGTATTATTTAACTTGTATACCTATGCTCAAATTTTTTGTTTAGTTTATCAATTGCTTTTTTTACCATTGTCAAGTGTGAATCAATGTGGATTTTAAAAATTCTAATTTCTGTTCATTGCTACTGAGTTTTCTTAGTACATGGTTTTGGGGTCAGAAGTCAATTGTAGATAAGGATGTTTCCAAGTCTTCTAGGGAGAAAAATGTCTTGTTAATAAAAATCACAGAATTTATATTATGAGTAAACCCGGTCGTCAAAAACTATGTTATTCATTACATTCTGTGTTCTGGTTTTCGTGGGCATGCTTCTTGAAAATATATCATCTTTTAAAGATGAAAAATCTTCGTAATTTTAAAGATGTCTGTCTGTATTAATAGACTATGTTTTACATACTAATTGAAGTATTGAATTACCTCCCTTAGCAAGTCAATGATAAATAGTAGATCCATATGAATTGTTTAGGTTTGAAAAAAGAATATTAAGGAAAAAGATTTAATGTGTAAAACATAATTTTTTAATGTTAAAATCAGGTTTTTTTTTAATTATTATCAATGTAAGATTTGTAAATTTGAAAATAAACTATATCATTAGATTTAATTAATTTTTTTCCAATAAATAAAACCTTTTCTGTGTAGAGAGCACAAATATGTTGTCTATTAGAATGTTTTTGAGTTGGACTAAGGAAACTTAGTAATGAGTTTTAAACCTTCAAAGAGACCTAAAATGCATGTTATATTTGTGAATTAAGTGTGATACTATTGACAATAACTCTGGATGATATTCATGGTCAACAATACATCAACTGTTTAAACATGCGTTTTGATTTTTTAAGCCTCAAGTTATATGATGCACAAATTCACAGTCATGCCTTGATGTCAATAGAAATGGAATATGTCTATCACACTCCAAGTTTGGGTGATTCTAGATTTCTTTAAGAATCTAATCTTCCAAAAACTAGTTTTTCTTGAAATAGACCTTTGGGATAGTTATGATATATATAACATTTACTAGACCATCACCAAAGCAAAGTCTTCATGTTTGTTGCTTAAGAGAGATTGCGGTTGTTGCTATAAAAAACAAAGTAAAATATCCAAATCCCCCCTCCCCTTCCCCATTAAAAGACAAAAACCAAATTTATTTAATATATCAATTAAATAAAACTATTGTTTTATGTTATTATAAGTTTTTTGAAGAATTGTGGTTACCATGAAAACTTTATATTAAGCGTAGTTTATTTATACATTCTTTCATGCTTTCATGCTGTTGTTATTTTTGTTTTTATATATTTAGATGGTACAGGTATGATGGGAAGAATAATATTTGCATGGATACAGGGGTAAGAGATGTTTTAGTTAATCTTTTGAAATACAGTCGGGCCTGTAACCACATATATTGAGCAATACAGTCGGGCCTGTAGCCACATATATTAAGCAATAACCTTTCTTATGAGACCTTAATTTTCACTTCCTTTTACAGTGCATTTCATATTAACTGCAGAACATGTATTAAGATATATGACCTTATTTCTGTGTTAACTTAAAAGGTCATGTTAGAAGGTTTGACTGTAATATGGGTAAGGAAAAATACAGTGGAGGAAACCTTGACACTTGTGACAAAAAGTTCGAGCAAAGAAACCATTATTTTATTGCTGTTCTTCAGAGTAAAGAATACAGATAATGTAGTTACTAGTTTAAGACAGCCATTTGCTTCAGTTTGAGTGAAAATTTTTGCTAAAAACTGTTCATGTCACATCTCGGTGTAAAAACTGTTCATGTCACATCTCGGTGTAAAAACTGTTCATTTCACATCTTAAACAATTAAAAGTTGATATCAGATTAACGATGTTTGAAGGAAATATAAGAGATTCTGTATTAATTTCTTCAACAATTTCAAAAGAAAATCCAAAACAAGGCAAACATGTAAATAATGACAGAGCATTTAAGATGTAAATTAGATAACTTAGCTGTAAACATATTGAAATATGAAGTATACCCTTCTTGTCCACATCAAAATTTAGAGTTAATGAAATGTTGCCGATAACCATATGATAAATTGTTAGTTTAAACCTATTTATTTATAGTGGATTGGGAAGCAAGTTATACCAACTTATACTAATCCCTCTCCACTTGACGGGTGTGAAGCAGCCCCTGTAGTGGCATTTTAGCCTACCCTTTTTCAACATTTACAGAGGAGTCTTTAACGTGCTAAGGGTGTTGCTCTCCCTTTACACGGGACAGCCATTTTTCGTCCCCATCCATTGGACTAGCATCGTTTATCGAGACCATCCTCACAAATGGTGTCGATAGGGCATCGCAAATTCGATCCCTGAAATTTTCATCCTGAACGGGAATCGAACCATGTACCTTTGGCTTCGTCATGTTTGTAGTCAGATGCACTAACCACTACACCATGGCACCTATTATATAATAGTGTAAAATTACATACATGTCATACTTCATTTACCCCAAAGTTTATCAGAGTTGTAGTAGGCCATAAGGGGTTCTACCCTAATTCATTTATAATGAAAATAATTTCAAAATCTCAGTAATTACAAAGACCGTTTAGACCTTTATCAAGATGTACCTAGTGAGAACTTAGGCAAAAGGTGGTCATTTTGACCTGTATTATACATCTTATTTACTTTTAGTCAAGTACTTTGTCTAAGATCAATAAGATCATATGTTTAAAAGTAGATATGGAAAGTAAGATATTCTATATTTACACATGTGTTGATACAAAAACAACAAAGAAAGGTCCACAATGACATACCAATCAAGCATGCATCAATTGATGAAGGGGAGCCTCATTGGCTGAGTGGTCTAGGTAGATCGTCACGATTATTAATGATCACTAGCCTGTCAACACTGAGGTTGTGAGTTCAAATCTCACCTCTGGCGGGTGTGTTCGACTCCAATCTTAATTGATAAGGATTACCAATTTTCCTACCGAAGGTCCGTGGTTCTCTCTGAGTATTCCAGCTTTCCCCACCAATAAAAACTGGCCACCGCTAAATAGCCAGTTGTGCTGAAAACGGCGTAAAACCCCAACTAATCAAACAGTTGATGAAGGCAGGCCAAAATGGTCATTTTGACCTAGAGTTCATAGTTCCTGATTTGTCAGGTTTTAGATACTATATCTACGTTGTTTATGGTTTTATTTTAAGGACAAGTTTAGACTGTGATGCAAAACGCTGGAGGTAAGTTTTATTTTACAGCGCTAAAGTTAGAGAGAAACAGAATGGAAAGCAGATAATGTTGATGTCACAATGACCCTGAAATGGAATTTATTGATTATATTTACTTGAATATATTTGGAGGTAATTCAATAGTAAGAACACACTGAGGGATGATTTTTTCATAAACTACAGAAAAGTTAACATCGGGATTTTTTTTTAAACATATTAATGATAATTGATAAATCTAGGTGAGTAAAGTTAATATATCTGCCAGATTAAATATTTAAAAATTTTCTTCTTTGAAACTTCTATGCCAATTTGAAGTAGACTTGGATAGAAGTAGGTTGCTACATGGACTTAAAAAAAAAAAAATTGGAAGAATGGGGACATGACCAAAAATGGAAAAATCAACAATAAAATGTATATAAATCATCCTCTCTGAAAGAACTGGGTTTGATATGATAATTTGACTGTATTTTATAGGCTGTTTGCTGACATTTTAAATGACATGGCCATTTTTATGGAGATTTTAGCACCAAGTTTTCCATGGATTTTTACACCAATTATTTGTACAGCTGGAGTATTTAAGGTTTGTTGACATTAGTCCACGAGTTTCTGAAGCCTTAGTAATGGGCCTACAAATGATTACAGAATAATTAAAAGGCTTACCAGACAATACCTTATTAAGCTCAGGCCCTGCTGCAAGGTTATGTGAGCTATTGTCATCACTCTGCATCCAACATCCTTTCTGTCTGTTCTTAGACAATTTATTACCTCCTCTGAAACCACTGGGCCAATTTGAACCAAAGTTTGGAAGAATAATGTATTGAAGGGTGTTTATAAATATTTCTCATTTCATTTGATCAGACAAAATCAATGTAGGCAGGGGCAATTCTTGATTCTGATTGGTCAAATTTTCAAATTTCTTCTTTTCTAAAATTACAATGCCTTTATAATCTTCATAGGAATGATGATTGGGAGAACCTCTACAAAGATTCCTGCTTTTAGGGTTGATCGGATTGCAAGCTTGGTGACTACAGTGGCACATGGGTATGCATTGAAGCCTTGGGGAAATCACTGTCTCCTCTGAAACTGCAATGCCAGCATGCAGTAATAACCAAAGATAACAGGAAAAATGTGTGGAAGCTCAATTATAGAATTTCGTCATTTCAGTTGGATTGGATGAATAACATGGCCATCACAGGCAATTCTGTGTTTTTAATCTACAATTTTCCCAAGAGTTATGGAACCTTAATTTTAAAGCCTGTTAATTCTTATTATATTTTATAATATGATTGGTTATGATTTGTAAACAATATCATTTTGGAGGTCTTCTGTACTTTGAACACATTAAATTCTTGTTTGCCTTCTGTGGCCTGGGATTCGTAAGAAAATGTATCTGATTTGATTTTTCGAATATTGAATGTAAGGTAAAAAATTTCTGTGTGTTATTTTGCTTCACCATGAAGTGTACACTCTAATTTTGTGTGATAATAATTTGTTTATTTTCTTTCATGTATTAAGGCTATTGTTGGTGTTGCTGGGGGTGCCACTAGAGCAGCCTTAACACAACACCAGGCAAGAAGAAACAATATGGCTGATGTTTCAGCTAAAGATGGCAGTCAGGTAATTTTGTTTTTGTATCACGATGACATGTATTTTGAAGCTCAATTCCAAAGTTCAAAAAAGCAAAATCAATAGAGAAATGAATTTAAAAGTATGTGTATAAATATCAAGCATCATATTTTATTACTGAAAAAGCCCAAAAATTCTTTTCATTAAAAAAATGTGAATATAATAAAAGAAAAAAATAAGCTTTCCCTTCATAAAAAGTAAAAGTAAAACATTTCTAGTAGTAGAATTTTTGCCTTAAGTGCAAGAGGTCATGGTTTTGATCTATATCTGGGTCATACCAAACACTTTAAATCAGTATTTATTGCTTCTGCTAAAAGCACATGGCATTAAGTACTGAGGATACTTGATTAATTACAGGAAACATTGGTGAACTTGGCTGCATTATTATGTAATTTTTTACTGATACCATTAGTTACTGGCAAACCAATGTAAGTACATATTACTGATACCACTAGTTACTGGCAAACCAATGTAAGTACATATTACTGATACCACTAGTTACTGGCAAACCAATGTAAGTACATATTACTGATACCACTAGTTACTGGCAAACCAATGTAAGTACATATTAAGTATAGTTACTGGCAAACCAATGTAAGTACATATTATTGATACCACTAGTTACTGGCAAACCAATGTAAGTACATATTACTGATGCGACTAGTTACTGGCAAACCAATGTAAGCACTTATTACTGATGCCACTCGTTACCCGGCAAACCAATGTAAGTACATATTACTGATACCAGTAATTACTGGCAAACCAATGTAAGTACATATTATGGATGCCACTAGTTATTGGCAAACCAATGAAAGTACAAATTACTGATACCACTAGTTACTGGCAAACCAATGTAAGTACATATTACTGATACCACTAGTTACTGGCAAACTAATCTAAGTACATATTACTGATACCACTAGTTACTGGCAAACTAATGTAAGTACATATTACTGATACCACTAGTTACTGGCAAACTAATCTAAGTACATATTACTGATACCACTAGTTACTGGCAAACCAATGTAAGTACATATTACTGATACCACTAGTTACTGGCAAACTAATGTACGTACATATTACTGATACCACTAATTACTGACAAACTAATCTAAGTACACATTATTGATGCCACTAGTTACTGCAAACCAATGTAAGTACATATTACTGATGCCAGTAGTTACTGACAAACCAATGTAAGTACATATTACTGATACCACTAGTTACTGACAAACTAATCTAAGTACATTTGTACATATTATCGATGCCACTAGTTACTGCAAACCAATGTAAGTAAATATTACTGATGACAGTAGTTACTGACAAACCAATGTAAGTACATATTACTGATACAACTAATTACTGACAAACTAATCTAAGTACACATTATTGATGCCACTAGTTACTGCAAACCAATGTAAGTACATATTACTGATGCCACTAGTTACTGGCAAACCAATGTAAGTACATATTAAGTATAGTTACTGGCAAACCAATGTACGTACATATTACTGATACCACTAATTACTAGCAAACCAATGTAAGTACATATTACTGATACCACTAGTTACTGCAAACCAATGTATGTACATATTACTGATGCCAGTAGTTACTGACAAACCAATGTAAGTACATATTACTGATACAACAAGTTACTGGCAAACCAATGTAAGTACATATTAAGTATAGTTACTGGCAAACCAATGTAAGTACATATTACTGATACCACTAATTACTGGCAAACCAGTGTAAGTACATATTACTGATACCACAAGTTACTGACAAACTAATCTAAGTACATATTATTGATGCCACTAGTTACTGCAAACCAATGTAAGTACATATTACTGATACCACTAGTTACTGACAAACCAATGTAAGTACATATTACTGATACCACTAGTTACTGGCAAACCAATGTAAGTACATATTACTGATACCACTAGTTACTGGCAAACCAATGTAAGTACATATTACTGATACCACTAGTTACTGGCAAACCAATGTAAGTAGATATTAAGTATATAATAAGGTCACACCAAATTAATGCTTACACCGTCACATGACTGTCATAATATTAGCACACCTGGTGAAGTGAAGTCGAATCTAATAGGAAAGTGATTGACTTGCTCTATTTTGTACCAAATATCAAGTTGTAGAGATAATGTTGATTTATTCAGCAATTCTAGTCTATTTTTTACCAAGTTGTAGTGTAGTTGCAGAGAGAGGGTAGGGGGTGAGGTATGTTCTCATCAATAAACTATACAAAAACAGATGTGAGGAGATACAAAATGCACAAACATATATACAAAACAAAAAATAAAAAAAACTCATTTATATTTATTTGTTACTTTTCAATAAAGCAGAATGACTTATATCTGTTTTCTCTTCTTTTCTTCTGTCAGCCTTTGAAAGAGAAGTCACTTCTTCCTACTATTCTAATGTAGTTCTAACCCATTTTTATCTCCCACTGCAAGTTGCAGAGTTGGTATATGGAAATGCTGATGTCCGTCTGTCTGTCACACTTTGTAATAGCTTTCTCGTCTACATTTCTCAACAGATTTTTGTTAAATTTATATCAAAGGTTTATATAAGTATTTCCTTGCACAATTTCGAAATTTTCTTAGAGTTATTGCCCTTGAACATTTAAACTATGGTAAAATTGTATTTATAAGTGCTTTCATATCTGCATTTCTTAATAGATTTTAATTAAATTTATGTCAAAGGTTTAGATTAGAATTTTGTTGGATGAGTTTGAAAATCAGCACTGACGGCTTATTTTTCTAAGAGTTATTACTCTTTGAATAGTAAAAATATGCGAAATTGACTTTGTAAGCACTCTCATGTCTACATTTCTCAAAAGATTATAATGAAATTTATTTCTAAGGTTAATATCAACATACTCTCAGACAGGTTCAAAAATCAGCTCCCACAGATTGATTTTCGTAAATTTATTCCCTTGGATAATAAAACATAAGGAAAACAGACTTTTTAACAATTTCACATTTATGTATCTCTATATTTTAATGAAAGTAATGTGCACCAAAATGTGAAATTAATCAATGATGAAATAGCAACTGCTTGGAACAATTAGATTTCAAACATTAAAATTCCATATTTGGTAAATATCCTGGAAGACTCAGACCTTTTTATTTAGGAAACATTCCTACAACCACATATTAAATTAGTCAGTTGTGAAACAGCAGTTGCTTGGAAAAATTGGATTTCAAACATTGCAATTCCATCTTTGATAAATATCCTGCAGGACGTTAGATCTTGGATATTTTTGGGAAAGTACCTAACAACCATATAATGAGAGAAACGGCAATTGCTTGGAATAATTTAATTTAAAAAATTGCAATTCTATCTTTGCTTAATATCCTGGAAGACTCTCAGAAATTTAAGTTTTTGGAAAAGTACCTATCAACCATATATTAAATAAATCAGGTGTGAAAAAAGCAAACACTGCAATTCCATCTTTGGTTAATATCCTGGAAGACTCTCAGACCTTTAAATTTTTGGAAAAGTGACTAGCAACCATAAAGTTAAAAATCAAGTTTGAGACAGCAATTCCATCTTTGGTAAGTATTTTTGAAGACTCTCGGACCTTATTGTATTGGGAAAAGTACCAAGTAACCCAATATTAAAATAAAAAACAGTAAAATTTCATTTCATAAATACTGATTTTAACAAAATATATGTCAAAGGTTAGATCAGCATTGTATCGTATGAGTTTATTTCAGTAATTTTGCAACTTTCTGTCTTGTTATTTATGTTATTTACCTATAATAGGCAAGGGATATTGGCTATTCTATAGCAATCTTGTTAGGTATGGGTAGTTCAACAAGATCTCTTTTTGTCAAAATAAGTTACCAAATGAGATATTTGTGGATGTGCACTCTTGGTCCTTTATATTTATTAGATAAAGTTATATAAGCTCCAATGTAATCCTTCATTAAACCATGACTTATAAGTAGTCCTGAAGGCTGAAAATATAGAAAATCAATAACTTTAAACATGGAACAAATGCTAATCCTGAACAAGTGTAAAACCAAAAACAAAGTATGGGTATAGCTATGCAGCTATGCCTGAGGAAGATAACACTTATTTTCCAAAAATTGAAAATTAATTATAAGTCATATAAATGCTTAGTATCAATTTCATCCCAAAACTTTCTCAGCTGAACTATGATATACCCTAAGTCTGTAGTCATCTGGGAGAGACACCAATGGTAGTGATTTACTTCATTACAATTGTTTCCAATCATGTTTGCCAATTTTTAGTAGTAAATGTCACTTCTTTGTTAGGAATAATAACATTAGATTTAGTGTTGACCTCAAGTTCTTAGTTTTCATATAGTATATGGAATTATGAAAACAAAATCTGTGAGAAGTATTTCTTTATCCTATCCAAGATATGTGGATTACAGCTAGATAAATATTTGTCAAGGATGGTTACATGTATTCACATGTTAAATGATAGGTATGATACTTGATGAAGTTAGATAGTACCTGTGGTACAGGGTAGCCTCACAAACTGGCAAACGATGTCAAAAAGACAAACATAGATAAAGAGTTTTATCTGGTGGCAGAAATGAATCTTAAGAATCATATTCATTATCAGTCAAAGCATTAGTATAAATTATATCTTAAAGGAATTGATTTAGGCTAAGTTATTAATGTTTTTCTTCAACAATTTTACTATATTTAGGATTGTCTGGACCTTGTTTGTGATATTTACCTGTTTACACCTTTATGCAAATTACTGTGCTGTAACCTGTGTTGTTATGGAAACATTAAACCAAGCCAGGCTGAATCTCATCATGAAAGAATATTTTAGTTCAGGATATGTGTCACCTCCACGTGACATAAATTATAAGGAACCAGTACTATGGAGTAAGTACCCAATAATGTTGTCAGATATTCTTCTGAATTCAGACATGTCTTTTTAACTCCTTGACACACAGGGCCTTACGAGTTATTATCACATGAAATATGCTTTCCATTATTAAGTGTATTTACCAACAGAAATAATCTAGTTATAAGTTTTTTAAAGTAAAGCAGACATTGCAGACCTTAATTGGCTGTTAATGAACAGTTATTTTTGACTCCTAGAATTTCAGAAATATTCTTGGGGTCAGATAAACTTAAACTGTATATTAGGTAAAATGGATTAATAATTTGGACTGCAAAGTGAGTGATACAGGCTCAGATCATAATCCTGGGGATATTAACTTCGAATAGTTTGTATGTATATATTACCTGGGACACAAAGAAAGCTGACGATTCGTTTGTTCATTTGACTTAAAATCTTTTGTTTATCTGTATTTATGGACACAAAGAAAGCTGACAATTCCTTTGTTCATTCAACTTAAAATCTTTTTGTTTATCTGTAATTAGGGACACAAAGAAAGCTGAGGATTTATTTGTTCATTTGACTTAAAATCTTTTTGTTTACCTGTAATTAAGGACACAAAGAAAGCTGATGATTCGTTTGTTCATTTGACTTAAAATCTTTTTTTTTACCTGTAATTAGGGACACAAAGAAAGCTGACAATTCGTTTGTTCATTTGACTTAAAATCTTTTTGTTTACCTGTAATTAGGGACACAAAGAAAGCTGACGATTCGTTTGTTCATTTGACTTAAAATCTTTTTGTTTACCTGTAATTAGGGACACAAAGAAAGCTGACGATTCGTTTGTTCATTTGACTTAAAATCTTTTTGTTGACCTGTATTTAGGGACACAAAGAAAGCTGACAATTCGTTTGTTCATTTGACTTAAAATCTTTTTGTTTACCTGTAATTAGGGACACAAAGAAAGCTGAAATTTGTCCGTCGGCAGGGTTATATGAATCTTTCTATTTGCCTGAAGTTTAGGGACACAAAGAAAGCTGAAGATTTGTTTGTTCAGTGGACTTATAGTCTTTTTGTTTACTTGTATTTTAGGGACACAAAGAAAGCTGAAGATTTGTTTGTTCAGTGGACTTATAGTCTTTTTGTTTACTTGTATTTTAGGCACACAAAGAAAGCTGAAAATTTGTTTGTTCAGTGGACTTATAGTCTTTTTGTTTACTTGTATTTTAGGCACACAAAGAAAGCTGAGGATTCGTTTGTTCAGTGGACTTATAGTCTTTTTGTTTACTTGTATTTTAGGGACACAAAGAAGGCTGAAGATTTGTTTGTTCAGTGGACTTATAGTCTCTTTGTTTACTTGTATTTTAGGCACACAAAGAAAGCTGACAATTCGTTTGTTCAGTGGACTTATAGTCTTTTTGTTTACTTGTATTTTAGGGACACAAAGAAAGCTGACAATTCGTTTGTTCAGTGGACTTATAGTCTTTTTGTTTACTTGTATTTTAGGCACACAAAGAAAGCTGAAGATTTGTTTGTTCAGTGGACTTATAGTCTCTTTGTTTACTTGTATTTTAGGCACACAAAGAAAGCTGAGGATTCGTTTGTTCAGTGGACTTATAGTCTTTTTGTTTACTTGTATTTTAGGGACACAAAGAAGGCTGAAGATTTGTTTGTTCAGTGGACTTATAGTCTTTTTGTTTACTTGTATTTTAGGCTCACAAAGAAAGCTGAGGATTCGTTTGTTCAGTGGACTTATAGTCTTTTTGTTTACTTGTATTTTAGGCACACAAAGAAAGCTGAGGATTCGTTTGTTCAGTGGACGTATAGTCTTTTTGTTTACTTGTATTTTAGGCACACAAAGAAAGCTGAGGATTCGTTTGTTCAGTGGACGTATAGTCTTTTTGTTTACTTGTATTTTAGGGACACAAAGAAAGCTGAAGATTTGTTTGTTCAGTGGACTTATAGTCTTTTTGTTTACTTGTATTTTAGGGACACAAAGAAAGCTGAAGATTTGTTTGTTCAGTGGACTTATAGTCTTTTTGTTTACTTGTATTTTAGGCACACAAAGAAAGCTGAAGATTTGTTTGTTCAGTGGACTTATAGTCTTTTTGTTTACTTGTATTTTAGGCACACAAAGAAAGCTGAAGATTTGTTTAGGTTCATCTATTAGTCCATTGTGTACAAGGTACTTTTTCATTCAGTTTATAGCAAATAGATATTCTAATTAAAATGGGATTAATTTTTTCTACCAGATGCTTCTGGAATGGGAAAATTTTTGTTTGTGAAAATGTAGGGATATGGGGCAGGTGTAAGTGAGATTGAACGCAAGGAAAATCTTGGTCTTAATGAGGAGCAATAGCCTTTACCAGAAAAAAAAGCACTAAATGGCTAAGAATATCAAATAGCCAACAAAAGTAACAACAAATCCTGAATTTTTAAGGACTCTTTTTAAAGTATGATGTTTTCAAACAACATTTTAGATAACTCCTACTGCTCCTTCATCTGTATGAGTGAAAAATTATTTACATCTTGAAAACCAGTTGTAGCTTTCACTCTTATTTTAAACAAGTTCTATTTTTTATGCCTTTGCAATGAACAATTGGGGGGGCATATTAATTTACCCTTGTCCGTCTGTTTGTCCGTCCGTCCAGATATAGATACATGGTTTGTCCGGCTATCTCCTCCTACAGTTTTGGAGCTACAGCTTTAATATTTTGTAGGATGTTTATACACATAATGGAGGTGTGCATATCCACAGGATTTAGATTTTTTCAAATATTCTCAAAATTACAGGTAGTTAAACTTAGTCATTTTTCTTGTACTAGCTGCATTTGTATAATTTCTTATGGTCAGGCGGGAGCATCATTTATGTCTTACAGACACACTTCATTTAAAAAAAAAACTCGCTCCTAACAAAACAACTTTGTCCATAATTAGCAAGTGTGGGCTGGGGCATACTTCTTTTCTAGTTTTTAAAATATCTTTAAAATTATTCATTAAACTTTCTCATTTTTTTAGATACAGTGTTAATTTTCCAAATCGCACCTCTAAATAGAAAAATATCCTTTTTTTGTTAAATGATCACTTGTAAGCATTAGTTTGTGTCAGTTTTTGTAAATAAGTGAATAAGTTGTTTTTGTAAAGAAAGTGTTCAAATCAGTCTTTCTGTTTTTCAGTTCACGGAAAATAAAAAATATCCTACATATCTACAACAATAGTAATTACCTTCTGATGTTAGATTTAAAGAAAAGTGAGTACCACTTGATAAGAAAATAAAAATTACTTTTAGAAGATAATGTACAAATTAAAATGCATAGTCATTCAAACAAAAACAGTCTTGTCTAATGTAAATGTATCATTGAAATTGCTTTATAAGGACTTTTCACAACATAATATAGATTTTTGGCTTAATAAGTATTTTAAAATGTAAAATTCTGATAATTTAGAATACAAATGTTCCATACAAAATGACATTTATTTCACAGAAACAATTCACAATTTGCATGATTATATGGCAAAGAGAATAATTCTGTTTTAAGTTTCAAAATAATAAACAACTGAGTTACCATGCAATATAGGAACACAATACAAAAAGCAAGGGAATGAGGCTTTTATTGTTGTTCTTCATCTGTAAGGTCCTCAACAATAAGCCAGAAGTTTCTACCTTACAGGAAGATCAGGTTCATTTATTTTGACTGCAAAATGGCCATTCACCCTATCGTCCCTATTGACCTAAGGCATACTTGCCAACAAATTTTTGCTAGAATCCCTGATAAAATCGGCAAGTGGGCTGGGGACCACTCAAGGTCCCCAGTGGGTCCATGGCGAAACCCCTGGCCGAAAACGATTTTAAGGTATTTGGAAGCAAGCTGTTTCCAGAGTGCAAAAATATGAATAAATGTTTATGAATATTACTTTATTTTGGTGTAAAATATTATCTTAATTCTTAAATATTTTGACTGGAACAGCAGTAATGAAAACACAAGATGTAAATACATATGGGTATCCACTGTGATGAAGACCTTGTTGTGACTTCCGAGTTGGTGTATTCATTAAGAGAAGTCATTTTGTCTATCTTTACATTATTATAAGTATAAGCACTTAAAAAATCCCTGGGAAATTTAGAAATCCCTGAGAATATTACAGTCCACCCGGTAACCAGATAATGGAGTCAAATACAGAGGTCCCGGGAGAAATCCGGAGCATTGGCATGTATGCTAAGGTCCGAAAACGATGGTTGGTTTATTTATTTTTGCTTTTGATTAGACAGAATAAAGAGATTTTGTTTATTTGATGGGGAAAAACAAAAATTTGCTTATTAAACAGTCTTTTGTTTATAATACAGGAAGAATAGATATAGTTTTATCACAGTCTAGTATTATAGAAGACCAATTACAGAGCTGTATACAGGCAGAAATTATAAATTATATATATGAAGTGTTGTACTCACCAACAGTAAGTATTGAAAAGTCAGGCTAGATAACATAAATACATAGCTGTATAACAAGCAGAGATTTTTAATTATATATATTAAGTGTTATACTCACCAACAGAAAATATTTAGAAACTAGTAATGGTTATATGGAGCTGTTACATGAACTGTTAAACTTAACAACAGAAAACTTTTTTAAGTATGATAGTATTAATACAGAGCTGTATATAGGCAGAGATTATAAATTGTATACAGGAATTGTAATTCTCACCATCAGACAACATTAAAAAATCCAATCCCACCTTCCCATTCTTTCATTTTTATATACATATATTATATATATTTTTTTTCTTTTTTTTGGGGGCCTTGGTGGTCGAGTGGTCTATGTAGTTCGTCATGACTGCTAATGATCACTAGCCTGTCAACGCTGAGGTTGTGAGTTCCAATCTCACCTGTGGCGGGGTGTGTTCGACTCCGATCTTAATCGACAAGGATTGCCAATTTTCCTACCGAAGGTTGGTGGTTCTCTCTGGGTACTCCGGCTTCCTCAACCAATAAAAACTGGCCGCCGCGAAATAGCCAAATGTACTGAAAACAGCGTTAAACCCCAACTAAACAAACAAAAACATATTTTTAATATGTTACCTTATCCATAATCACCTTACAAAAAGACCCAGTAAAAATCTGCCTGATCATCTAAGTATTTTATAAAATTGTAAATGAGAATCTGCAAATATATCTGTAGCCTGCTTTTAGATTGTATAAGCGCTTACCTAAATATGCTAAAATAAATATTAAATAAAGTAGAAAGTGGACAACACATATAAAGTGAGGGATGATCCAGTCTGCGGCAAAAACTTTTTCATCCAGTAGTCCGAAAACTAAATATAAACATTTGTCCCTATATGTCTATATAAAAGTTTGAAAATTTTCACTAGTTCGAATCAGTATTTACTAGTCTGGGGCATCGGACAAGTGGCTGACGGTTCAGACTGTCCGGGATCAGTACTTTTATCCGCTTATTGCTGCTTTTCGTCTTGAAAGTAAACAAAAGACTCTCTGTAGTGAGCTAAAAACTTAATTAATTGAAATTTTTCATTCTGTTGAAATAATCAGAGAATGCTGATATTTGTCTCTGTTTTTAGCAAACCATTGGAAGAAATCTACAACCAATAGCCGATGCCTTAAGAGCTGGTAAGTAGTTACGCAATTCATTTGGTATAAAAAATTTGCACATAATAATACTGTAACATTTGATATCTTAGCCTTCTCAATCCAAAAACGCTTAAAATTTTAGTAAATTATGAAGTCTTGCTAATAAAATTTCTCATACTATGTAACATTAAAGTCCCCTCAACCAGATTGGATTAATTATATGTATGGGAAATACCGGGTATACATGTACATTTTATCTTTTTGTTTGACATTTCATTGGACTTCACTGTGACCGATTTGCAGGTGGATTTTAAATTTTTTATTTTTAATGAAAACAAATAACAACAGAAGTATAATACCTATTGTGTTTGGGTAGATTTTGCTTCTCTGAATATGTTATCCTACTTCATGGTTGAGTTATATTACTCAGTTTTTATAAGTTCACCTGGTGTAAAAGGCCAGGTCAGCTATTGCCATCACTTTGCATCCGCTGTTCGTCCACAATTTACATTTTAATCTTCTCCTCTGAAACTGCTTGGCCAATTGGAACAAAACTTGGCAGCAATGGTCCTTAGGTTGTCCTCTTTCAGAATTATATCCGATGACCCGGCCTTTCAAGATGGCCGACGGAGCCAAACATAGCTTAACATAGGACCCTATGGGAAATTTACTTAAAGATCTTCTTGTCTGAAACCAATTGGAACAGACTTAGCAGCAATGCTCTTTAGGTGGTCCTCTTTCAGAATTGTATCCCGATGACCCAGCCCGTCATCCAAGATAGCCACCAGAGTTGAACATAGTTTAACATAGGACCCTATGGGGAATTTAATTAAAGATCTTATTGGCTGAAACCGCTTGGCCAATTGCAACAAAATTTTGCCACAATGTTGGTGGTCCTATTTCAGAATTGTATCCAATGACCCAACCCGTCATATAATAAGGCTGCCAGAGCCAAACATAGTTTTTCATAGGTAGCTATGGAAAATTTACTTAAAGATCTTCTTGTCTGAAATCACTTGGCCAATTGGAACAAAACTAAGCAGCAATGGTCCTAAGGTGGTCTCTTTCAGAATTGTATCCTGATGACGCAGCCCATCATCCAAGATGACCTCCAGAGTCAAACATAGTTTAACATAGGACACTATGGGGAATTCAATTAAAGATCTTCTTGGCAGAAACTGCTTGGCCAATTGGAAAAAAACTTAGCAGCAATGTAGGTGGTCCTCTTTCAGAATTGTATCCGATGACCCAACCCGTCATATAATATGGCCGCCAAAGCCAAACTAGTTTAACATAGGACCCTATGTAAAATTTACATAAAGATCTTCTTGTCTGAAATCACTGGGCCAATTGGAACTAAACTTAGCAATAATGGTCCTTCAGAATTATATCCGATGACCCCATCCACCATCCAAGATGGCCACCAGAGCAGAACATAGTTTTACATAGGACCCTATAGGGAATTTACTGAAATATCTTTTTGTCTGAAACCACTTGGCGAATTGGAACAAAACTTGACAGCAGTGGTCCTTAAGTGGCTCCCTTTCAGAATTGTTTCTGGTGATCATGCCCCCCATCCAAAATGGCCTAGTCATAATACAATATGGGAAATTTACTTAAAGATCTTCTTGTTTAAAACAACTGTGCCATTTGGAACAAAACTTAGCAGCAATGGTCCTTTGTTTGTCCTCTTTCAGAATTATATCCGATGACCCCACCCGTCATCCAAGATGGCCGCCACAGCCAAACATAGTATAACATAGGACCTAATGGGAAAAATCACTGAAAGATTTTCCTGTTTGAAACCAATAAGCCAGCTGGCTTGATAGCAATGTTCCAGGCTGCCAGTCAAGATGGACATAGTCCAGGTGAGCGATACAGGCTCCTGGTAGCCTCTAGTTCAATAATTTTTCAGGTGACTGTGAGTTAGTAGCTCGTCAATCTTACCTGTGTACAGTGTCCCTAATCCACAGGTTAATAGAAGATTTACATGATGCAGGATGGCTGACTGATCCAGTCCTGTTTGGTCCTGAGGAATGGAGATCAATATGGGATATAAATGGACTATCAGATAAAAAACATTTATAATTTTATTTTATTGAAAGCAGTGTAATACGTGTGTATAATAAAATTTGTGTATATTTGTATTTATTTTATGGTACGGAAAATTATCTATTGTATCTATCAGAGGATTAAATTTAGTATTTAAAATAAACAAATAACAAAGGGTCTGTTAACTGTCGAACGAGCAAAAGGTATAAAAAAAACAGAATGAAATGTAAACGATGAAGGCCTAATGTTTCTGCTAGCTAACCTTCATCATGAGCACAAAACAAGAGATGTATTCACACCAGACCGCAGGTTTATGATGACAAAGTGTGATAGAACACCAAACAGTATATGCATACTAATAATAAAAACAAAATCACTCATATAAAACTGGTGGGCTTCAGTGGCTGAGGTAGTTCATGAGGTGTGTTCCACTCTGATCCTAATTGACAACACCAATAAAGATAGATCAAGGGGGCCATGTGTAGTGGTTAGCGTTAAGACTACGAAGCCAAAGGTCCCTGGTTCAATTCCCGTTAGGGAAGGAAATTTCAGGGATCAAATTTGCAATGCTCTATCGAAATCATTTTCAAGGATGGTCACAGTGAAAGATTTAAGTTCGTCGTATGGGGACAAAAAATGGCTGTTCCATGTTAAGGGAGATCAACACCCTTAGCACATTAAAGACTCCCATGTAGATGTCAAAATAAGAGTAAGCTGAAATGTCGCAATAGGGGCCGCTCTCGCACCAGCCAAGTGGAGAGGGATCAGCACAAATTGGTATAACTTGTTTCCAAATAAATAGACAGCCAGGATAACACAAACTGCACTGGAAATGGTGTAAAACCCCCAGTAAACCAAACCATATTACAACACATTTCTCACACCTATCAAAAACCTGCATTATTGATGTATCCAGACATAAATGACAATAGTTGTTTCAAACTGTTGACTAGACAGATACTTTTTGGTGTTTGTTTATTAAGTTTGTTTAGTTGGGGTTTTACGCCATTTTCAGCACATTTGGGTATTTTGCGGCGGCAAGTTTTTATTGGTGGAGGAGGCCAGAGTAGAGAGAACCAAAGACCTTCGGTAGGAAAGCTGCATGTTTTAAAGTAATAATTGGTTGGTAGGTATCGTTTGAAGTACAGTCTATCAAAAGTATGAAAATTTATTAATATCTGATTGCTTTAATGCTTTTCATCATGTGTCGGTGGTAATCCAGGTGAGCGATAACAGGCTCTTGAGAGCCTCTGGTGTTTTAACTTGCTGAATCTATTGTAAAACTCACTTTATAAAGAACTTTTTTTTTTCTAACCCCTCGGAAATATAATAAAGATATTCTATATTGTTTTTCTTTTATTTTTGCATTAGAAACATAAATATTTTTTTGAAATAAGACTGTATTACATTTACAACATATCATTCAGATTTTTCTTCATACACACACACAAACACTCTCTCTTTCTCTTGCTGACATTAAATAAATCAAAATTGACTCTCATTCCAAGATATTTACAAATAAAAACATCTGATCATGATCTAGCACACAATAAAATGGAATGATTTAAAAGTAAAGGCTAATTCTAGTCGATTTTGTGCTTCGATTGTATAATAATCATTACATTGATAAAAACACAAAAAAGATTCAGAATTTGTACCACAGTCTGTTTTTTTTAAAATAACAGCCACCATGGCCAGATGACAAATATGTATTTAATCAACAATAATCATGATGATAAAAATATATTTCCATTATATTTTTATTAAAGTTTTACAATACAAAGATCAATATCACTGTAAAAGATAGGGAATAAATAACTTTCCGACAGTTTTGTATTACTGGTAATTCAAGCAATAAAAAATGTATGTATTCTCATTTATTCTTTTTAATATTGCAACAGAGCTT
Organism: Mytilisepta virgata; assembly: GCA_028015205.1. Taxonomy (NCBI): domain Eukaryota; kingdom Metazoa; phylum Mollusca; class Bivalvia; order Mytilida; family Mytilidae; genus Mytilisepta; species Mytilisepta virgata. Next base: position 2,274,449 of record CM051520.1, on the reverse strand, counting down.
AGAACAGTCAAAATGTAATAACGAGAAATATTTGCAAAATAGTCAATGACCGTATAAAGCCTAGTGTAAAATGTTAACAATAAACAGAAACATTTCAGTCCTGAAGTCGAATGTTAGTATAAGACTGTTTTATATCCAAAATATAACTGTTCAATCTAAAATACTTTATAACCATATATATATATATATTTCTTAGAATATATCAGGAAGCAGAATAGATATGCTCAGTGCATTTCGATTTGTTTCAAATAAACTTTATACTCAAACATAATGTAATCCATTTATCCATTCATCATGGCGTTATTTCAGGACCGAAAAAAAAATCTATTCTCAGAATTCATCAAGTGATCTACCCCGTGTGAAATTTACATCTAATGAACTGTTAGTCTATGAAGTATAAAGATGATAGGACATTTGATACAGGAGTTTGTCTGAACAGAGAAATGTACAGATTTCTATATATCTCTTGAACATTGTTTGTAAAAGGTTTAACAATATATTGACATTTTATATGCTGAGGTGGGGTAGTAGTAAACAATTCATTTTTAAATTAGTGTGAAAGTAATTGAATTTATGTTATACAAGGAAAATTTATTTGAATTTATGTTATACAAGGAAAATTTATTCAATAATTCATGGGATTTATTGGTAAAATTTATTCAATAATTCACGGGATTTATTGGGAAAATTTATTCAATAATTCACGGGATTTATTGGGAAAATTTATTCAATAATTCATGGGATTTATTGGGAAAATTTATTCAATAATTCACGGGATTTATTGGGAAAATTTATTCAATAATTCATGGGATTTATTGGTAAAATTTATTCAATAATTCATTCAATAATTCACGGGATTTATTGGGAAAATTTATTCAATAATTCATTCAATAATTCACGGGATTTATTGGGAAAATTTATTCAATAATTCATGAGATTTATTGGGAAAATTTGGTAATACATTATATAAATTGCTTCGCTGAGCGCAGCTGGATACGACTGCAGAGGTCCAACCCTGAACAGTTGGGGCAAAAATGGACACAATATTTGCGCTTGATGCAGGTCTGAAATTGGATTGTAATTAAATATTTGACACATAATAGGTTTCTGACACAGAATAACTGTAGTCAAAGAACTTAGAATTGGTCATATGATTTGAATTTATATTCAATTTTTTGCTTTTTGTGCAATACAATATGCTGTTGCAAATTGAACCCCCTCCCCCAAAAAATAAATTAAATTTTACCGCTTTTTTTGCTTTTGTGCAATACACTATGCTATTGCGTATTGACCCCCCCCCCCCCCCCCCCCGCCACAAAAAAAAAAAAAAACTTATTGTAAAAATAAACTGACAGCTATAAATCACCCCAAGACAATCTACATTTCTTTATACATAATTGATACATACACAATATTTTACTTTAAATGTGTTTGGATTACCTCCCTTACACCAAGATAATATCATAGATTTCTATTTACTTATACTAAAGTTATTGTGGAAAAACCAAGAAAAATGCTTATTTGGGCCCTTTTTTAGCCCCTAATTCCTAAACTGTTGGGATCAAAACTCCCAAAAATGGTCATAAACCTTGTGTTAAAATTTCATAGATTTCTATTTACTTATACTAGAGTTATTGTGCAAAAACCAAGAAAAATGCTTATTGGGCCCTTTTTTGGCCCCTAATTGTTAAACTGTTGGGACCAAAACTCCCAAAATCAATCCCAACCTTCCTTTTGTGGTCATAAACCTTGTGTTTAATTTCATAGATTTCTATTTACTTATACTAAAGTTATAGTGCGAAAACCAAATGTCTTCGGACGACAATGCCAACGTCATACCAATATACGACTGCAAAAATTTTGCGGTCGTATAAAAATTTAACTAAAGCAAGCAATTTTAAACTTATCACATACTTGAAAGACATAAGTTAACATCTTACAATCACTTTTCAAATGTAGCACAATGTCTGCATCATGGTGGCCATGGAAAAAGAGAAATCTTTGAATGATAAGGTATCATGAAGTTTGGGTGACCTCCATCATGAGTCTCAAACCAATTAAGTGTACGATTTTTATTTTATTATATATTATGATTACACATGTCTCATTAAACCAATCAGTCTATTCCAAATTATGAGTTTCATACAATTGGTCTGAACCACATAATCCAACCCACCCTAAATTTTTTACCAAAATCTCAGATAATTACATAATAGAACGCACCCTGATTTTTTTTGTCAAAACCTCAGGTAATAATATAATAGAAAGTACTCTGATTTTTTTTCACTTATCTCAGATTGACACTCGTTCACTCAGAAAGCCCCATTAGGAGACTCTTTTCCAGTTTCATTAATATGCAGGACAACTGTCACAATTAAATACAAAATTCTTTATCCTTTAAAATACACATATAACTTTATATTTAAGTGTGATAACTAGTATAGTGGAATCTCTGTAAACCGAACAGCTATGGGACCTTAGGAATTGGCCAGATTTTGGAGGTGCTGGTTTTGAGAGGTTCCATATCCAACTGAAATCCGACCATAAAAATTTAATTGAAATATTTAAAGGATATACTACATTTGCATTGTTTCTTCTTTAACTGTAATTAAATCTTAGTCTATTTTGCTTCTTCATTACTTTTGAGTAGAAAAAGAAGTTCAAATCTTTTCTTAGAATGGTATTATGTACACATCATGGGATTTTGTATAACACACCCTGCTCAATGAAAAGAATGAGAGATAGGCCAGTTTTTAGAGGTGTATTTGACAGGAATATATGTTTTGGACGAGAAATTACCTCTGGTATTCGAAATTCAGAGGGGCCGGTTTTTGGAGGATATTTTTACTTGAAAATATAGGTGTACCGGTAAATAAGACCAAAAGAAAGCATTCGGTCTGTTTTCCGAGGGGCTGGTTTAGGGGAGTTCCACTGTATATAGAAATTTAAATTTATCAAAAATAGGAACTAATAACTGCTAACCCTGTATTCAGCATGGTCATGAAACAGTATCCATAAAGGGCAACAACTCCGTTCAAATTAGTTTTGTCAGACTTATTAAACTGAAGAAGAATTTCCAAAAAATGTGTCACATTTTATAACAAAATTTTTTGTATGGAAGATAACACAAAATGGTCCACCTAGCATAATGATTATTTTCAGTATTTTTACTCTGGATATCTCGAACTTCCTGTTATGAATACTACTGGCTATTCCCTAAATTCTAAGAAAACAAGTGTCAACTGTAAGTAACAGTAAATGGATGTTGTCTCAAAAAAAAACAACCATGAGCACATGTGTACTTAAGTAATGGGAGGTTACAACATTACATGTTTTATACATGTTTAATACCTGAAGTTATGTCCCTTATATTTAATATTGATTCTATATAATTTTATAATGGTTGACATTCCGATTGAAATAAAGACACTCGGTACAATCTATCCCTCACATTTGTTATACATATATGTCTATGACATGACTGGCCATCCAAATGCTTCATGCCCTGGTACTGAAACTGGATCCCTGCAGAATTTTATAGCCCCTGCAATGGCTATATCACATTTTACAGCTGATGTGCGTGGAATAGATATTTTGGTCATGTGAACACTGATTCGGCACTCCGTGATATATGTATAGGATGTGAAGGACTCCGATGTAAAGGTTTCTTGGGTAAACGATCTAAGGCTCGTAATATCCAGGCAAAGTCCGGTCGATCACTAGCATTAAATGTCCAACACATCATTAATAAATCCTGAAATTATTAAAACATTATATAAACAGTGAATTTGAGATATTTATTTCTGTGATGAAGGCTTCACTTTCATCACTTTCAGATGAAGAACTGCAATAAAAGCTATCTTCCGGTGTTTGGACTTATGCCAGTTGTATAAAATGATTTAGTTTCCAATTTTCTAAAAAAAAATTTACTTGACAAATGAGCAGCATGTTTTCAACAAAATGATTTTTTTCTAAAATGAATTGTTATTTTTATATATATTACACCGTTCATAAACACTGATGAATAATATCTACCTTGAATTCCCTTGTTGCTGGAATTGTACCTAAAGATTGCTTCAGTCCCTTGCCGACCTGCCATATCACAGTTTCTGGATGTTGGTGTCGGAATGGCCATTCCCCACACAATAATTCATACCACACAGTTCTAATTAAATAGGAAGAAATAATATTTCATTAAAGGTTTTTATGAATCTCAAGGATTATCCATGATAAAATTACGAATAAACGTTTTCTTTTATACCATTTTCTGCACAAACGGCCATATTGTGGTAGCCATTTCATAAGGCAGCTGTTGTACAGGAAGGAAACCACAGACATTTTACCAAGTCATTTATGAAACAAAGGGGCTGAATAATATATTGTGATTGTAAAAATTCTGGAATTTTATTCGTATCTTCATGACTCCAATTTGCACTTTCAATTATTACACAAAATTCCCATCTGATGGAACAATGATATGTTTCAAAAATGTTCTTGTTATTGTGCATAAAAGGTGGTATTAATAATAATCTAATATCCTTTACTATATTTAAAATTTCTGCAGAGAATGTCATATATATATTAGATATGTGAATTATAATGCCAAGCTGAGTTTATTTCTACCCTTAAAATCATGCAATATACGCCTTTGACATCCCCATATCATATTCCTTGATGCCTATCTGTAATGTTGATTAAATTTGTAACACAGGCTTTTAATACTTACCCAAATGCATAAATATCTGATTTTTCAGAAAATGGAAGATCCTGCTTGCCACTTCCTGGCTGTAACTGTCTAATGACTTCAGGTGCCAGGTAACACAGCCATCCTGGTGATATGTTTAACCACTCACCCTTTCTGTAAAGTAGAAAAAAATAGTTGAAATTTAATTATTTTTGCTGAAGTGTTGAAAACTTCTGCACATCTGATTAAAATTTGGGGTTTTAAAGGTATTACTGTAATTTTTTTTACAGTTTGGAATTTCATGAAAAATGATTGTAAAAACCCTTAGATTTTAGACCTTTACTAGATTGTCAAATCTTCAATCATTGTGAAAAGCCTGGAGATAATTTTAATAGAAATGAATATAGGGGTAGGTGTCAGTGAGAAAACCCAGAAACTGAATACTTAAGCACAAAAAGATATTATCCTACAGCCATTCAAATGCAACACCATACTGGTGGAACTTTGGTAGAAAATTTACCAAGATACAAACAGTACATAAAACTTTCTTCAAAACATTTTAGTGTATCAAACCATTAGCAATCTGTTTCTTTCTTCTATTGATTACATTATATAATCATACACTTGATATCCAGCTGTAAGATTGTGATATTTGAGAACAGACCAAAAACTGTTTTAAATTAAACTAAAGTTAAACAAATAATGATCTGTCATATTAACAGACAATAGATTTTATTGCATCAATGTTTGGGGCCAACCACCTGACCACCAAATTTCATGAATCAAATATCAAGATTTGATTCATTAGAAAATCCATTAAAAAAGGAAACTTTTCTCATAAATACCCTGAAAGATGCAGCTAAAATTTATTGTTTGTTTGTTTAGTTGTGGTTTTATGCCATTTTCAGCACACTTGGCTATTTCGCGGCGGCCAGTTTTTATTGGTGGAGGAAGCCGGAGTACCCGGAGAGAACCACCGACCTTCGGTAGGAAAATTGGCAATCCTTGTCAATTTAGATCGGAGTCGAACACACCCTGCCACAGGTGAGATTCGAAGTCACAACCCCAGTGTTGACAGGCTAGTGATCATTAGTAGTCATGACGAACTACCTAGACCACTCGGCCACCGAGGCCCCGCTAAAATTTAAATGTTGAACATTTACATTTAAGTAACTCTATCATTAACCGTAACGACAGACAATGTTGACTTCTCTCCCCCTCCTTATGATCTGACGACAACAGAGGAAAACTTATTTACCTGTTACCGTGACAAAGACGTGTCACATTAAATAAACCAAAATCTGTTATCACAACTTTGCCATTTTCTAAAAATACATTTTTTGACTTCAGATCTTTGTGGACTATTCCCCTTGCATGTAAATACCCCATACCCTGAAATCATAAAATAATTACATTACAATATATTAACCAATAGTAATTAATTTTCATTATTCTTTATTTAAAGTTGAAAGGAGCTTCAAAATTATTTGAAATATCAGGAAAAGACATTGTAATTTGTACCTATAAACTATTTCAAGTTATTCAGAAATTTGAAATAAAAAGTTTGAATGAACAAACGTCAACAGTGTTTTATTTCACTGCAAAAAACTGTACAAGTGATCCAAAAAACAAAGGCAATTTTTAAAAGCAGCTTCTTTAGCATAGATCTTATTTTTCTTAGTATTTAATGTGCCCAAAAGCTCCAGCTTTTTTAAAACTTATGTCTGATCAGTGGTTTTAAACACCAAATAATGGCAATAATAAAGAAGTTTTGAGGATAATAAAAACAAAATAAAGAATATTTTTCCGTCATTAAAAAATATTATCATAAACTGTCAATCAAACCGCACCATTTTGAGTAGAAATAAAATTTTATGCATGATGTGTTAAGAAAAAGTGCATTTAGACAAGTCCGTTTTTATTTTTAGAATAACCTTTTAGGATGCTTTACCTGCTCATGTAATAACCTGAATGGAAGTAGCATACATACCTGTGCTATCTGAGAAGCTACCAATATAGCTTTATTCATCTGAAGTTTCTCTTTTGTACTACGTACATATGCATATAAAGTTTGGCCACTACAATAACTGTAAATATAGGAAATAAACAATATACATCTAAACAACAACATAACAAATGAATGCAAATTAACCTACACATGAACTCCAAGATGGTTTTTTTTTACAAAGTCCAGTATATATTGTTTTTAATAAAAAAAAAAGTTTTATTTAGCAAGAGATGGTTTTTATAGCAAATTGTGTTGTCCACACTTTTTACATGACCAATGTACTGTGCATTCATTTATTTTCATTGTTAAGGCCATTTATTTTTATTTAGTTGGTTTACGGATCCGCCGACCCGATTTTGCCCATTTGAAGAAAAAAAATAAAATCGAAAATTTTGGTTTTTTATTACCGCCGACCCTCTGAAATCAGCCATCCCAAAAATAAAAATAAATTAAAATCCTTTTGCATCAAAATTTCATAAAAGATGATGTTCCAATTCGTCTAAAAATAGATTATCCATTAATAAAATACTTGCAAACATGATCCAAAAAAAATCTATTTATAGCCGTTAGTTGATGCCAATTTCCGAAAGAAGTTTTATGAAACGAATTTCCGATTACAATCCATGCGGCTTTTAAGTTCGTTTTGTATGAATATCTGGATTCCGTAAGATATTGAATCCACTCATTTTATCTTGTAGTTGACGAGTCGAATCCCTTAAAAAGGGAATGGTCTACTGAACATCACCTTTCAAGATACGTGTTGTGATATTTGGGTTTCAAATCACTTGCAACCTTTGTATATTTGGCAATACAACCAAGATTGTTCAAAAGTACACGATTTGCCCTCTTTTTTTTCTTTTTTTTCCCGACCGACCGACCCTATTTTTTAAAAAAAAATCCATAAACCAATTAATTAAAAATAAAAGGCCTAAGATATAATTTTTTTTTTTTGTAAAATACTTTTTAATTTTTTTTTTAGTACCACAATTCATAGCAACACTTCTGAATCCTTACTACATAGAAAACTGATATCTACTGAAAAATATCAAATCCACATTTACAGATAAAATACCTGCTTATCTCTTGCATGCACTAGAATTAATAATGTTAAATATTCTTATTATTGTTTTATTTCAAAATATCAAGAATGTGATTCGCTGTAATATTACTTCCTTGCTGTGGTTAATTCTAGTTGACTAAATGTGAGTATAGCTGCAAAATTTGCTCTGAAATAAATTTTTATCTTTCATAGCCAATATTAGTTCAGAACCGATTTTTCAACCAGAATTGTATTTAGTTGTATCTAAATGTAAACACAACTCAAACAGGAAATATTTCATTGAATCACATTCCCAAAATTTTAAAATTACTCTTCATATTGAGAAAAATTGTCAATAACCAATTGTTATGAATAAGAGAGACAAGTGGGCGTGTAACACACAAACACATTCTATAAATAAACTGACCTTGTAACTAAAGCTAAATGTGGAGGTTTCATACAAGCACCCATAAATAAAATTAAATTTTCATGTCGCGTCTTCTTCAACATGGCAACCTACATGTATAATATATTTAATAATTAATAATACATTAGAATACTACTAAGTCTGTATAACATCATTTAAGGCTCAAAGGGCTTTGTGGTAAAATATAATAACGATACATTCAATAGAACAAAAGTAAATTAGCGGAAACCTAACTTTCTACAGACGCCACCTACAATGAGGACAACAGGCTCATACCATAATATGTCCACAAATATTTGTGGTCATATAAAAATGAAGCTGACTAAAAATTTTGGTTTCAAACTGAATTTATTTTTCTTCTATGAAGAATAAAATAGAGGTTAAGATAAATGCACGGGGTGATGTGAGAATAGGAATATTGAAAAGAATTTTATACAACTAAATGGCCACACACTAACTTTCAGTGATTTCTTTTAAAATATTCTATCTATATTGTTTGTCAGCATGTAACATAATAAATATATTTCATTTTTATATTGTACTGTTTTACTTTAAATACTGATATATCTTTCTAGAGAGTCTGTGTTTTATTCTTTCAAATCAATTATAAATATTATTGAGAAATAAAATCCAACCTCTTGTTTGAATGCTGACAGCTGAGCCTGATTATCCGTATCAGAATCCATATGTAACATTTTGATGGCTATTCTACCATGCCAATGTCCTCTGTAAAATGGAAAAAACAAGAAATATTAAAAACATCAACATGAGGAAAAACGGACATGGGTTGAAGCCTCAAAGAAAACACAAAATCACAAGAATATAACTTGACATCCAGAAGTAGTGTTGGATAATCGGTTGAAATTATAAACCAATTATCTATAACTATCGGTTGACAGCAACCAACTGACTATCGGTTATAATCGTATTATTATAACTTCCTCTTCTTTATATGAAATCAAGCATTCATTAACTGGTTAGAAGAGCAAGAAGAAATTCATGACCATACTTTCCTGACTTGGGACATTTCAAAAGCTGTACTGACAAAAAGTTACTGTGTGAAGTAAATATGATTAAATTCATGTAGATGTTTTTACAATTAAAGTCTTAATATGAAATAATTTTCTAAGCCGAAGTCCAAAGTAATACCTACATTTTATCGTATCATGTTTCTGACATCTACTGCATATTGAGACTGAAGTGCAGTAAGGGACAGAGAAGATAAAGCTACAAGTATAAAAGCTGAAGATATTTATGTAGTACAAACGTTTTTAAAATTTATCAGAAGTAGAAAATATTCCCCTCAGCCTACATCCTCCATAAATATGGCTTTTATGGTTTTAAATAAATGAAGTTTACTTACTTGTATACAGTTCCAAATCTACCGGTTCCAATCGGCTCTTCTATTACAAGTTGCTCATATGGAATATCCCATTCTTTAAGAGTCACAGATAACTAGAAAATAAATATTTAATCTGATACAAATCACACTATCCATATATATTATCTTACTTACTAGGTTGTTCATTTAACAGTTCCCTATTATATCTTATTGTCTGCCCTTTTGGCAAGGCGAATTCGATTCTTGATTCTAATTGACAAGGATTGCTCGTTTTCCTGCCTTAGGTCAGCAGTTCTCTCCAAGTACTCTGAATTCCTCAACTGATAAATTCTGGTGACCACAATATTGCCAACTACAATGAAAGTGGCATTAACAACCCCCCCCCCCCCCCCCCCCCAACTAAACCAAACATACTGTCTGCCTGTCTTACAATCTTGTTTATAAGACCTTACCCCAACAAACAGTACCATTTTTCTGACCTTGCAACACATTTTCAATATCTAACCTTAATGGGTTTGTCGTTGTCATTATAATTATATGATATTCTCGTAGACTGAATTACCAAAATAATCTTACCATTTCATTAATAATTGTCTGACAAGTCTCAACTTCTTATACATTGTACATGTATCTTTCACTCTTTTCATCTCAAAATACCGCTATTCTTATTTTTTTCATAAATTATGAAGTCGCAATATTTATTAATTTTGAAAATCTAACCATTAAAAGTGTAGAAAATGTCACATTTATTCCTGAGAAATAACATCTATGGTCATAAGTTATATGGGACATACATGATAAAAACATTTACATTAAATAATTCATGAAGTCTATTTGTGAAATGAAAAATATATTACTAACACTATTCTGCCGCCAGAGATTTCCACCGAGTGGATCATCCTGACTATCCACTGAATTAACTCGTTCAGGAAGAGTTTTCTCTGATGCATTGCTCTAAAAGAAGATAAAAGCAATGCATAATATATTTATTATCAGTCTGTGACAAAATGTTAAACAGTTAACACCTCTTTTCATGTGGTTGTGATGAAGGCTTGTTAGCCAAAATTTTTTACTTGTGATCCTTTATCCTAACATTTCTATTATTAGTTAAGAGGTATTTTCATTCTAACCTGGTCTCACATCATTAACAAACTCCTTAATATCTCTATCCCCTTCTAGTTCTGTGTGTGATCACATCATTAAGTACATTGCAGGACAAATATTTTTCTCGTGCGGTCCTTGTTAGGTGTACATGTCAGATATGTTACCTGATCTTGACCAATTTCGAGCTTTACTGAACTAGTTTGAGTTTTTGTGATTTGCTAAATTTCTCAATAACATTCATTTAGACATTTATAAGGTGGGACGGACTGACGGATGAAAGAAACAGATCGACAAACAGGAGTTTTGTGTGATTTGCTAAATTTCTCAATAACATTCATCAGGCCAATCATATTTGTGTGTGGAGTCATAATAAGTTGTACAAAACTCTGTCACCTTATTTGGATCTAAGTTTGATTAAACAATAAGCAAGAGAGATTTTTCTGCATGTTTGCTAATGTGTTATGCTATACTTACACCTTCCAGAGTTTTACTGCTATCATCTGACGTGTTGCTGCCAATAACATCACTATAATATATGTAAATAAACACATTTAATCTATGATTACATATCTTAAGGATGGTCAGAAAAGTAAATGTACATAATAGTAAATATAATACATTTAGTTTTGCCACATATCTTCATTTGACATTACTTTCTGTGTCATTAACAAATGAAAAGTATAAAAAAACGGACTTTTTACAAAAATTGCTATCTACAAATGTGAAAGAATTCAAACTACAGTATGTGACACATAATCATATTATTACACCACATGTGATCCTTAAAATGTCCCGAATATTCCATACACTGTTATTGGTAAACTTTTGACATGCAATATTTTCATGTTTGCATACAAACAATGATGTGTGTTTTAATTTTACAAACATATATCTACAAAATACCTCCTTTAAAATTTTGGAAAGAGATATGTTTGGTAAAAAAGAACAAGATGTACTGTGAGCCATTGCTCACTAGTGATACCCCCCGCCGCGATAAGGTAGAAAAATAAACAAAGTCGTCAAACAGGAAGTTGATGCCGCCTTGGTCCGAAAACGTATCCCACGATATGGCATACCTATAGAAGGTTTGTGACAAAATATCAAATGGCTGTTGTGAGTAGTTGCAGACCAAAATTTTTTTTTATTACGGACAGATGGATGGACACATGAACGTACAGATGCATGCACAGAACCCATAAGGGTAAAACAGTTTAGCCTCCTCTCCTTTGGAGTAGGGGTATAAATATAACTTATGGTCAGATTATTGTTACTTATTAAGAAGACAAGATAAAGGGTTTATAGACTGTCATCGTAGGAGTACAGAGACAGTTGCAGGGATAGCAATATCTACCGTTAATGTTTTTGCCTGGAAAAATCTGATAGAAAAATTCTTACCTTTCATTATCAATAGAACTGAAAAATCGAAGTATATAATTCTTCAGTAATTCTTTTTTTTTCATTTGGAGATTCCAAAACATATGCTGATGTATAACTTACCCATTTCTAACTGTGTGATCTGTGTCCGAAGATCCAGTTAAATCACTTTCAACAGGGTTATCTAAAAAGCATACACAGACAAATATGTATATGTTTTACAATGAGTGAGAATTAGGTACAACTTGATATCAACTTGAGTTATTTACTTTGAATATAATAATAAGCGAGCCTTTGGGGAGGTCCTTCCATACATCATTCCTCCCTAGTTTAGTTTCAATCTGCCAAGTAGTTTCAGAGGAGAAGATCAAAATGTGAAAATTTACAGATGACACAAATTGATAACATAAGCTCACATGGCCTATAGCCCAGGTGAGCTAATAAAATGATTTTTCTTCATTTAATCCTATAAAAAGCTTAATAGTCTCATGTTTTTTCACCAGCAATCTTGTGTTCAAATTGTGTGTCTTGGTTTTGACTACCTACCAACCTCTTGATGTTTTTTATCCACATTTACAGACATGTACATATGATTGAATGCAGTTTAATAGATGCACACCCTATATAACTCATTTTCAAAAATCTTCAAATGCAAAAATTTTCCAGTTTTGGATATAAAATTTTTATTGTGTTCCTACCTGGGAATTCAAACGTTAAGTTATGTGATGGAGTGTTGGAATCTTTATGTACATTGAGGTATGGGGATGAAGGTGTTGATGAGTTACATGAAGATGATTGATCGGAATCCTTGAACTCTGTACATGAACGGTTCGGTCTCAACTTCTGTCCAAGGTTGGGCGACCCTGAAATATAATAACAAAAGTTTATCACAAAGCTATCATGATAATAGTAGCCAGGTATAGGGGTAAAACTGATCAGGGATCATCCTCAATTGAAATCTCAATCATTCATGTACTATATACTATGGTATTTTTATAAAGGAAAAAGGCAAGCCTTGACAAAAAGTTTATGCTATAACAAAGGTATTGACAGACAGTTTAAATGCCTTGCAGGTAGGATATTCAATGAACAATCAAACTTCTAATAGAAAAAATGTCAAATTTAGCAGGTGAGCTGTTGCTTATACTCATATAATAGAATGATTAAACAGCTTGTAGCTACTTAAAATGAAAATGGAGATCTCTTAATTCACTTTCTTGTTATGTGTAAACTGGGCACCATATAATAAGTTTGTTATACTGTAACACAAAATTCATTACTGTAAATTCAGAAATTATTGCGTGCATTTATTATTTATCATTTATCATTTTAGACAAAAATGCGACTTTAATTTTTGCGATGAGAAAAATCCCTCTTCATTCATATAAAAAATTCCAAAATGCAAGTTAAAATTATTGCGATTACAACTCTGTCACATTTTTCGCAATAATTTCAGAATTTACAGTATATAAGGAATTACAAATACATGTATAATATAATTCATTGTAAATTTGCATTACTATGGTTCCTTTCATGCAGTCACACAGAATAGTCAAAACTATTGTGGTACACAGAAGTCAATTTTAGCACACATGTCAATGTTTGGGGCACAAAATGGAAAATTTTACGACATTTGTCTAGGTTTAGGACAGACAGCAGGCTAACTTATCATGCATTTCCAAATTCAGGGCAGTTACATACTGAGAATGTCCATGTTTGGGCCACACAATAGTCAAACTTACTGTTTCCAAGTTTGGGGCACAGATTAGTCAAACTTACTGTGTCCAAGTTTGGGGCACATATTAGTCAAAGTTACTGAGTGTGTCCAAGTTTGGGGCACACAATAGTCAAATTTACTGTTTCCAAGTTTGGGGCACAGATTAGTCAAACTTACTGTGTCCAAGTTTTGGGCACATATTAAACTTACTGAGTGTGTCCAAGTTTGGGGCACATATAGGCAAACTTACTGAGTGTCCAAGGTTTGAACTTACCGTGCATGTACAAGTTGGGAGCACAAAGAGGTGGAGCTTTTGCTGCACAATCACGGTGACATTTATATCTGCAAAAAATAAATATTGTAGTTATAATAAATTTTGTTTTCGAAATCAATGCTTTGGATTTTTTTTTCATTTTGTCACTCATTTTAAACAAATGTAATATCGCTATGCAAGTGACTTATTATATACATGGACGTCAACATTACCAAAACATTTCACAAACTAGGGTAAATTATTATTATGAGGACACCATAGGTGCCAATAAATAATCAAGTATTTTGACTTATCAAAATGTTTAATTATTGGGAATCATTTCAAAAACAGGAATATAGAAAAAATGAATAAACTTATCAATATTACTGTATTTAATATTTAACATTCTGAAGAAATAATTGCATAAAAATTCTTAATACAGTCGACTCTTGTTATCTCGAAATTGTTCGGATGGCCAAAATTTGTTCGAGATAGGCAATATTGGACTTAGCAGGAGCTCCTTAAGTGCACTGTATAACTGTTGGAACTTCATGCAAAATTTGACTCATCCAGAAATTCGACTTAAGTCTGTGTGAGATAACGAGGGTCAACTGTAACATACAAAATTCGTAAGGGTTCCGCGGAACCCAGTGTCTCGCCTACTTTTGATGTTGTCTATATTTTCAGTGTGATAGGTGAATGCACATAATAGATTTGCAGTTAATGAAATAAAACATTTGAAATGTATGAAAAAAGATTTTGTTGTAAAAAATTAATATAGTATGCAATTATATATATATAGATTTATAAATGAGTAGAAACATAAATTTATTGAATGAACAAATGTTAACGAAGACAAATTTTAAAGTGCTTAATGATCTAGCCTTTAATTAAAAAAGTAGAATATATGTACAAATAAGAAAATTGTGGGTTATAGGAAATTTGCATTTTTTTCTCATAAACTACATTTAGAGTGAATTAGAATAAGATGTTTAAGGCCAGGTGACATATTCTGGATACTCTATTTTGATAATGAAGAAACTTCTCTGTAAACTTAATAAAAATAATAAAGTTATTAAAATTTTTAAAAACTTTCACAACATAGTGAATGCAATGTTAAGTCCATTTATACGTAAAAAACTGAAAAACAGAAATAAATATTTTACAAAATTTTCTCCTGGATACAATCTTTATATCATAAACAAGCTTCTGTCCAAGTTTGGTACAAATCCAGGATAGTTTAAGAAAGTTATTAAAATTTTGAAAACTTTAACCACAGAATGAATGTAATGTTTCCTGGCAGAAAAACTAAGTCCATTTATAAGTAATATACAGAAAAACTGGAATTTTTATTTTACAAAATTTACTTCTGGATACTATCTTATGATCATAAACAAGCTTCTGTCCAAGTTTGGTACAAATCCAGGATATTTTAAGAAAGTTATTAAAATTTTAAAAACTTTAACCACAGAATGAATGTAATGTTTCCTGGCAGAAAAACTAAGTCCATTTATAAGTAAAATACGGAAAAACTGGAATTTTTTTTTTACAAAATTTCCTTCTGGATACTATCTTATGATCATAAACAAGCCTCTGTCCAAGTTTGGTAGAAATCCAGGATAGTTTAAGAAAGTTATTAAAATTTCAAAAACTTTAACCACAGGGTGAATATTTGTGGACGCCGCCGCCGCCGACGACGACGATGGAATGTAGGATCGCTATGTCTCGCTTTTTCGACAAAAGTCGAAGGCTCGACAAAAATGAGAGTTCAATAATGTAACGTCTGAAGTAAGTTCCATTAACTGGTAACCAACGAAAACTATGTCGACAGTTCTTAAATAGTAATTGTAAAAATACTGTACACCAAGCATGCATTGTAAAATTTTGTGATTGTGAGGTATTAAATTTTTTGTACAGTGTTAATCATGCGTCAGAAGAATAAGAGTGTCGTGAAGGGGAATATGTGCACGTACAAACTTGAAACAAAATGTTATATCATGATGAATTAAAGTTCAAAATTGTCAAAAATAATGACCTTCTTGAAAGAAATAGAACTTCAAATACATTGTACATTGCATGAAAATGAACCTCAATCACCACAAAGAGCACTAAAAATATACTTTTAAAACAGTCTGACCTTAAAAATAACATTGTTCTAATATAAATGTTTCAAAAATTTCATGTTTTCTTATGTAAAGCTACTATGTCATGTATGTAAAATTTAATCAATGGAATATTATGAAAATGAAGCAATCCTTGGTAAAATATTGTGTCTGCTTGTTACATGTTCAAATGTATGTCAAAGCAGTAAAATCAGGGGGTCACTAGGCTTCGTTAATGTCACAAAATGCAATTTTTCATTCAGCCTGGCAAAAGAATTTACTACTTGGCAATATTTCTGGGGACAAAATTTTCCATTCTTTTTGTTTAAAATAAATCTGCCACCAAAGTGAAAACATTTTTAAACGATTGCTAAGAAACATCATTTGCATGTTTTGCATAATTATCTATGACAATTGAACAGTTTACTTCAGGACAAATAACGCAGCAGGTGTTTCAAAGTACACAAACACATCCTACGTGTCACTAAGATCTTTTACACTTGACTGCCCAATGGATTGACCATCCTCTGAGGAAAATTCAATTTATATACTAAGGTAATATTTACATTATCAAAACTTTTATTAGTCATGAAAATAAATATGCATGCTTTTTATCACCTTTAACATGTGTTTAGCAGCATTAAATCATACAATTTCCAATCTACAAAGATTGTCATGTCACTTAACATAACATGTGAACACTGATGTTTTATTAGTCATTTCAGTTTTTTTTGTTTAGTTGGGATTTAACGCCGTTTTCAGCACATTTTGGCCATTTCGCAGCGGCCAGTTTTTTTTGGTGGAGGAAGCCGGAGTACCCGGAGAGAACCACCGACCTTCGGTCAGAAAATTGGCAATCCTTGTCAATTAAGATCGTAGTCAAACACACCCCACCACAGGTGAGATTCGAACTCACAACCCTAGCATTGACAGGCTAGTGATCAGTAGTAGTAATGACGAACTACCTAGACCCCTCGGCCACCAAGGCCCCCTAGTCATTTCAGATGAAAGTCAACTGTTATGAAAACTTTATTTCATTAAAAATGCTTTTCACATCATCTTATTTTAAATAGTAATGAATAACAAGAGGCTCACCAGAGCCTGTATCGCTCACCTGGAGTCTGGTTTTCATTGGACAATTAATCAACTATTTGACCAAGTTTGTTGCAATTGGTTCAATTGTTCAGGGAAAATTTGTTCAAGATTTATTTTTCATAAGGTTTAATGTTAAAATATGTTCCCTGATGGTGGTAGTCCTGGCAGGAAGTTGACAAAATTGACCAGGAATAAGGGTGAACCTTAAATAAATGTAACAGAACCCGACCTCAAATTACACAAACCAATAACTCCTAAATAGAATTTGGGATTCCCTTCAAAATTTCAGGGTAGCTAGATCTCAACATGGCAAACATTTTTCAATTTACATTTCACTTCTATCTCAAATAGTTTTGGAGATAAATGCAAAAATGTTAAAATTTTAAAAATTTGACAAAAAAGGGCAATAACTCCTAAATGGGTTTTGGGATTTCCTTTAAAATTTCAGGGTATGTAGATCTCAACATGGCAAACATTTTTCAAATTTACATTTCACTTCTATCTCAAATAGTTTTGGAGATAAATGACGAAAAATGTTAAATTATGAAAATTTGACGAAAAAAGGACAATAACTCCTAAAAGGGTTTTGGAATTTCCTTCAAAATTTCAGGGTAGGTAGATCTTGTCATGCTGATCAAATTTACCCCATGTCAGATTTTCGATATCTGTAACGGTTTTTGAGTTATTAGCAAAAAACAGCAATTTACCCCTATGTTCTATTTTTAGTAACAGAGGCCATTTTTTTCGACGAATCAAAAATCCCCACATCAGTTCTATGCAGGGTACCCTAAGCAACAATCTTACCAAGTTTCATATGATTTTGAACAGTAGTTTCAGAGAAGAAGATTTTTGAAATAATAACATAAAAAAAAAGCCAAAAATGTGAAAAAAGGGCAATAACTCCTAAATGGGTTTTGGAATTTCCTTCAAAATTTCAGGGTAGGTAGATCTTGTCATGCTGATCAATTTTACCCCATGTCAGATTTTCGATATCTGTAACGGTTTTTGAGTTATTAGCAAAAAACAGCAATTTACCCCCTATGTTCTATTTATAGTAACGACAGCCATGTTTTTCGACATTTCAAAAATTTTAAACGATAGAAATTTTCCAGATGCCCTAAAGAACAATTCTGCAAAGTTAGGTTGAAGTCGGTCCAGTAGTTTAGGACGAGTTAACGTTTGAAAAAGTTTACAGACGACGACGACGACGACGACGACGACGACGACGACAGACGACGACGACGACGGACGCCAAGTGATGGCAATAGCTCACATGGCCTATGGCCAGGTGAGCTAAAAAGGGGGATGGTAATGTGACAAATTTTGAAACTGGCAACAAAATTTACTCTTTGGCAAAAGTTTTTGAATGCCAGCGTGATCCCTGAAAATTTGGTATTATTTTTTCATATTAACTTATACCTAGTACCTACCTGCTTATAAAAGTATTTTTACCTTTACCATATTATCAATTATGTAAAATTATATGCCATATGTAAGAGATACACTTACTTGCATTCCCGACATATTTTTCCTGGCAAAAGGATGTGTTTATGACATGTATCACAGATACTTCCAATAAGAGAAAATTTTGTCTCAAATCTATAAAAAAACATGACAACATCAAAAGAAAACAAAGAAAAAAAACAATCAACCAAGTGTAAAGTGAAAGTAGACAGTGAACATTTTCCAGGCTACAGAAGATCAATTACACATGCTTTTAGATATTATATTTCAGAATATTTTACTGAAATTATCTTAAAAATTTGAACAAAACTTAGCAAATGAATGCTGTTTCATGAAAAAAAGTGAATCGCTGTCTATATTCAAGATATTTAATATAAAAATCCTAGAATTCCAAACAAACTGTTACTTCTAATACCTAAAAATGTCCACATAATGAAGTGAAGAATTTTTCTAAAACCGACAAAAAATCAACAGATTTGTTTTCTATGCAGTGCTCTTACATTCCAAGTGAAATTCACATGACTGACATACAAATTTGGTGAAAGTCAGATGACAGACATTCAAATCTTGTGCAACAGTCACATGACAGACATACAAATCTGTTGGCTGTTTAACTGTACCAAAAGGAGTAAGTAAATGGCTATTTTTTATTTACCTGCATTTTTAGGAAAAGAAAAGCTCATTATTACTGCTTTTGGTATTGGAGATTAAGTACACTCCATAGCTAAACTGTAAAGGACATCACTATAGTAAATATTCATACAATTTTCCACTAAGCTGAGAAAATCTTGTAGAGTACAAAATGTTTTATTTTGATATTCTCGTCTTCATGTTTAAAAAAACCAAATATTCCGGATTATGACAATTTTCAAACAAGAATAGTCTCGCTCACTCTGTGTAGAAAATTGTATGAAACATTTACTGTCATTTCAGAACCTGATCGATTGTAGGAAATTTCGGGATAGCTCCACAGAAAAAGAAACTGATAAAAGTCAATAACTATGTGTCCCATTCTAAGTGTATGATTTTTTCATGTCAAATATGTAAGATTAATCTGACCTTGTTGGATAGATTCAAGTTTTTAAAAATTTGAACCTTGTTGACTTCTAGAAAATAGCTAATTACTATTTGATATGAACATAATTTTAGTGAATTTTGCATCAAGGAATTTGCGTGGAGAACATGGGACACAGTAGTTGTAATTAACTATAAAGACCGGTATTTTCCCAAAAATCATAAGATTCTGAAAAGGAAAATAAAATGAGAGAAGATACAAGAAAGCCGTGATACTGGGGAGTCCCTTACTTGCACTCTTTACATTTATATCCCAAAAACATCTGTTTATGGCAGTAGTCACATGTAGTTATCTTAAACGTGTTTGAAAACCTAGAAATATATCATACTGTCATGTATATCTTAATCACCAAATTCAGTATCGACATAACTGTGAATGAATAACTTCATCACCAAATTCAGTATTGACATAACTGTGAATGTGTAACTTCATCACCATATTCAGCATTAACAAAATGCATGTATAACTTCATCATCAAAGTCATTATTGACAGTTGTTTTGTTTATTGTAGATTCATCTAGTTATACAGATAACAATTGGCCAATTTCCAGTTTAAAATTTATTACCTCCCCTGATTTCTTAATATAGCTACAACTAAGTTGATGGCCCATGGTTGATATATATGGGACTAATATGCTAATACAGCAGAACAGGTAAAATTGTTTATTTGAGAAATTAATAACACTGTAGTTAAACAGCAAGGGAGGTAATTCATAATTTATGGTTTGCTAAAAATTATTGTTTGACAGATACGAAATTTCATTGTTCTGTAAAATACTTAGCAGTCATACTGGAATACAAGATTTATTCAGAAGTGAAATTGTTCTATTCAACAAAGTAAAAAGAATTCACAGTATATAATAATATAAATTTGGAATCCAGTCATCAAATAGCATTCCCTAACATTATGACAACATATATTCACTGAAGTTTCTAAAACACTAATACTTAGTCATAAATTTCCAGCATGTTGTATCTATCAAAATTATATCTGACAAATGTTTAGCTATCTTAGTCTTGAAATGGTTTACAAGTTTATACTAAAACGAATGTCCATCCTCATATGTAAACTATCTAGGTCTGAACATCAATGATTTAACCTCTGCAAGATCTGTGGCAAACATTTGATGATCAGTTACCTCTTGATTTACTTGGCTAGTGATCTACCTTTTGAGGTATGACAGTTTATAAAACAAAATATACTGACAAAATTTTTTTCAAATACTTATACCAAAATACACTAATTCCTTTATAAATCACCCTAGAATTAAATAATTTTTTATTTATTAAACACTTTAAATATTAACTTACCTATGATTTGAGGGATGATGGTTTATATAAGGTGTTTTTGGTGACTTAGGAACAGACAAATTATCTGCAATAAAATACACAGAATTTAATGAACATAGAACAGCATGCACATGATTTCAAAAGTTAAAATCTAAATAAGGAACAAGAAAAATAAAAGGAAATGGTGAGCTGTCAAAAGGGGCGTAAAATGACTAAAATGTATGAAATACACAAGTCGAACAAAACCAAATATAAAATCGTAAAAAACAACAACAAACTAAAAAGTTAAAAATACTCAACGTTTCGACCAATATTGTCTTGCTCTGGGTTTCAAAGATGTCAACACCTTTTATTTTTATTTTTTTACGCCCCTTTTGACAGCTCACCATTTCCTTTTATTTTTCTTGTTATCTATTGCCGCATGAGCTGTTTCGCAACATACTTAGTTTTTTTTTTAAATAAGGAACAGCTCCCTTTTGATGTTGATGTATTATGAAAGTATATGGTCAGTGTATGTTGTAGTGATAACTATATTTTGTTTTTATGTGTGCACTGATTTATGAATTGAAGTATTCATTATCAAACTTGATTTTACTTCATCACTGTTTGGTGCCATCCACTACTTCACCAACCTAATAACCCCATTTTTTTCCACTGGAAAATCGGATTAAATATTTCAAAATAATGACATTTCAGAAATAATGCATTTGACTTAGTTATATATTTTAATAAAACAAAAAAAATTTGTTAAAAGTGATGTAAAGGTAAGCTAAATTTTACCATTAAATTTTCCTGAAAACCTGCATGTTCTTAAATGAATAGCATTGAACATCCATTGCCCTACACTGAAAATGTATGCTAATGACATACCAATTTCATTTTACGACTTCTTGTGTTTAAGGACTCCACCCACATTGATTGTGGCTCCACTTTTAAAAGGAGGTCTGACCTCCACAGATCATTCAGTTCAATTTTTTTTTATCTCCTGTTAATACGGTATACCAAATTTAAATGACCACTAAAACACAGCTAAACCTTGTCTAGGGGTTACCAATTACAATATGACAGCGTAATTTTCCTTAAAACTGACACTTTAAAGAATATTGTGACAACAATTGCATGCAATAATAACTGAGTTTACAGTAATAAAATTTCCAGCCATGTATTTCCTGAAACTAGAGGCTCACCTGGCTTCTATTAGCTTATTTGAAAATGTAAGCTCACTTGAATCCACAAGGAAATGCAAAAAGTCATAGTAACCTTGAGATTTGACCTTTGACCTAAAAAAGGTTGGATCATTTGCATCTGTCCTTCCATATGAGATTCCTGCAAATATTGGTTACAACCTGCCCATTCCTTCCTGAACAAATGAAAAAAAGGTCATTTCCAATATGGATTCCAACCAGTTGGATCGTTTTTAGATGGTACTGCTGTCATCAATCCTTAAAAGTTTTGGAACATTTCATAATGTAGTTTGAGAGAAAAATTTTGAAAATTGTCCAATTAAAATCAAAGATGGCCATTCAAGCATAACCAAAGGTGGAAAGTTTGTAGAGGTCCTTCCGTACATCATTCCTGCCAACTTTGTTTACAATCTGCCCATAAGTTTCTGAGCAATCAACAAAAAAGTCCTTTCCCATATGGTTTACATGGAAACTTTGAAACGCCAAGTAGTTTCAGAGGGGAAGATCAAAATATGAAACTTAGTGGACGATGGAGAACGGGCAAGGGACACAAAGTGATTACATAAGCTCATATGGCCTATAGGCCAGTTGAGCTAACAATGAACAGTGACCCATATTTCAATTATTTCAGCGCTCTTTCAGGAAACTTTATCAGGGTCTATCCACCTCATTCTTATTTTGTTCCTTTATTCAATACTTACTGTGATCATCAATATATAAAGGAGAATGTATAGGGGATGGGAGAATGGGCGAGGCATGTCCCGAAGGGCCACGACTTCCACCAGCTTCTGAACCATCTGATGGACGTCTATAAACAACATCGTTATTGTTAGGAAGATAAAGGTTTGGCTTCTTTTTATACCTAGAAAATAAAAACAAAACAAACTTATAAACAAACAATAAAATTTGAAGATTATGTCATTATTTCTAATAATGCACCAAGTAATTGATATATTATTATTTTAATCTTGTTTGTATCAGAGGTGTCACATATCAGTTTCTCATCACTGATAAAAAACAGCATTATTTCCCGAGTCTAGAAAAACAAATCTAGCTTTCCCCAAGCTTAAATAGTTTTCACATCATTTTATCAGACAAATACCAAATTCTTGCAAAATATAAATGCTAAATCCAAAAATATTTATGAAGGTACTTCCACCGCTAATTAGTAAATGTTAGTAGGTAACCTTCCATTTAAAAAATTAATGGCTTAGGGATCAATACATTTCAGTGTCATAAAACACACTAGCCCTGGCAATCAAATAATAGTAAGGTCTAACAATGTTTTAGGGATTTGAGGGATAGACTTATATATGATTACTATAGAAAAATATAAAACAAAATTTTCTTTCTAGCTCTAACAATGGCAGCTTTGCCTGAAACAAGCTCAATAAAATGGTACCTGCCCTTAAGCCATCAGAATACCTTCAACCTCAATAAAATCATGCCTACCTTGAGCAGGAATTTTACATTGAATCCCCTTAATAAAATCATGCCTGCCTAAGGTGAATGACCTATTGTTAAATTAATTGCCAAGATATAGTGAAAGAACCAAAAGTACAGAAGCTAACTTATTGCCAAATGTGGGCATGACTATGAAAGAGAAAACTAAACGCTTCCAGGAAATCACCTGTATATAATTCACCCAGTGGCAGTGAGAAGATTTTTATTTTTTTATTTGTTGGTAGTCCATGGACGCATTTTGAAATAAGGCCACCTACAGACCTAATTTTTGACAAATGGAAAAAAAAGGATATTTCTATCTATAATAAAGGAACCATAATGGACAAATCTGATGTTCCAAAATCAAGTCTACAACAAAGGACCACTTCATGACATTGTAAGCAAGAGATATTTGGTACCCCCATAAGTATATCTATATACACAGCTGTGGTGCCATATGGAACTCTTTCCCAGTTGTAGCTGTAATTGCCCCTATAGTTCATGTAGTTGCTGCTTTTTCTATTTTTAGTAATGGTGGCCAAATTTGTTGGAGGTCTGTACCCCTGGACACAGTTTCGAAAGGGGACCACCTAAGTTTAGTTTTCAGTTTATTTCAGAGGAAGTTTTTTTTTATATAGTTTTGCTGATTTTCCGGTGAGAAGATTTAAAAAATGTAAAAGTACACAGATGCCAAGTGACAGCAATAGCTCACATTACCTTTGGGCAAGGTAGTTAAAAAGAACTGCTTTAAACCAAAGCTTTATAAAAATAGGCATCAAACATGATTAAAACTCGATGTTGTCTGGCCGACCACATACCACACATCCATTTTCTTTATACGACAAATGACCTACGTCTCACTAAACTAGATACCATATATCGTGTTTTCTTTTTTGGAACAAACAACCTATACCACACCCAACATTCATCAGACCAGATAAATTGTATTTTTCAATTTCACTGTTGAGCACTATTTATTGTGACTATCCTCGCAAATGCTATCTATCTAAAGACATGACATTTGATCTTTGTTGTTTTTTGTTAACTGATATCTTACACCCAATATCAGCATAACTGGCTGTATACTAATTGTCAATTTTATTTGTGGAGAAAACATGAGTGACCTGCAGGGAGAACTATGAACTGGCAATCCCTGTTTCAATTTAAAATGTTTGAATTACAATCTCACTTCCATGAGTTACCTGCACAGAGAACTATTAGCCTTAACTGGCAATCCTTGTTTCAATTTAAAATGTTTGAATTACAATCTCACTTCCATGAGTGACCTGTATAGAGAACTATTAGCCTTAACTAGCAATCCTTGTTTCAATTTAAAATGTTTGAATTACAATCCCACTTCCATGAGTTACCTGCAGGGAGAACTATTAGCCTTAACTGACAATCCTTGTTTCAATTTAAAATGTTTGAACTACAATCCCACTTCCTTGAGTTACCTGCAGGGAGAACTATTAGCCTTAACTGACAATCCTTGTTTCAATTTAAAATGTTTGAATTACAATCCCACTTCCATGAGTGACCTGTATAGAGAACTATTAGCTTTAACTGGCAATCCTTGTTTCAATTTAAAATGTTTGAATTACAATCCCACTTCCATGAGTTACCTGCAGGGAGAACTATTAGCCTTAACTGACAATCCTTGTTTCAATTTAAAATGTTTGAACTACAATCCCACTTCCTTGAGTTACCTGCAGGGAGAACTATTAGCCTTAACTGACAATCCTTGATTCAATTTAAAATGTTTGAACTACAATCCCACTTCCATGAGTGATCTGCAGGGAGAACTATTAGCCTTAACTGACAATTCTCATTTCAATTTTAAATGTTTGAATTACAATCTCACTTCCATGAGTTACCTGCACGGAGAACTATTAGCCTTAACTGGCAATCCTTGTTTCAATTTAAAATGTTTGAATTACAATCCCACTTCTAATTAGATTCAAACTTTCACTGTCTGTGATCAAACTTTAAAGACAAGTGATGATTTAAACAGTTCTTATATAACACGTAGACCACTTGGACACCCTTTTCTTTTCTATATACTTAAATGATTTGTAAAAGTTTAAATAGTTCTAATATATAATGCAGACCATTTGGAGACCCATTTTCTTTTCTATATACTTAAATGATTTGTAAAAGTTTAAATAGTTGTAATATAATATGCAGACCACTTGGACACCCATTTTCTTTTCTATATACTTAAATGATTTGTAAAAGTTTAAATAGTTCTAATATATAATGTAGACCACTTAAACACCCATTTTCTTTTCTATATACTTAAATGATTTGTAAAAGTTTAAATAGTTCTAATATAATATGCAGAACACTTGGACAGCCATTTTCTTTTCTATATACTTAAATGATTTGTAAAAGTTTAAATAGTTCTAATATAATATGTAGACCACTTGGACACCCATTTTCTTTCTATATACTTAAATGATTTGTAAAAGTTTAAATAGTTCTAATATAATATGCAGAACACTTGGACAGCCATTTTCTTTTCTATATACTTAAATGATTTGTAAAAGTTTAAATAGTTCATATATAATATGTAGACCACTTGGACACCAATTTTCTTTTCTATATACTTAAATGATTTGTAAAAGTATACTAAAACATTATAAACCGTTAAAAACAATGGGCTGATAATTACATAAATTGTAAATATTTACATGCAGAGCTAGAAAATAATTTTAAATTCTGAGTAAACTATCCCTCACTACCATTACAGACAAACAAAAAATAATGTTTTCGTTTGTCCTCACAGTTTGGTGAATAATTTAAATTGGACAAAATATCATCCATACCTGTGTACAGATAAATGTGCAGACAAATTATTTATTTTCCAATACAATACTGATGTTAAGACACTTGAAAAGCTAGAAAGTTCATAAGATGGAGTAGATAGATTGCTTTGAAAATAATTTGTTCAGGAAATAACCACCCATGCTTAAATAGGTATATTACAAATCTAAGATTAATGTCTTAATACACTAAAGGTTAAATGTTTGTTCAAAAAGGTCCACATTCCAAAAATTGTTTAGAAATCAGAGAAATTGATAATTGTTTAAACGTTAGAAAAGATTACAATACTTATTGTTAGACAGAACAGAAACGTGTTCAATATAAACTGGTTATCGGCTCAATTCCATTACCATAACAAAGAAATAAGACAAAGATCATGAAAAGTTAAAAAGCTGTTAATCTGTTTTATTTGACTTAATTAGCAACTATCTGATCAAAGAAATGAATGCAGCCTTGAAAGTCATTCATCTAATATGGAGGGATTTGTCACCTAAGCAATACTTATTGAGACCATCCTGCTAAATTGTATCGATCTAATTGCACGACAAACTTAATCTCTGTAATTTTCACCCACAATGAAAATCCTTGAGTAGCGTTTTGTGTCAATTTATTTGACTCTACTGGATTTTCCTTTTATCCTTGGTCCTTCAATATGAATGGAATAGTGATATCATGGATTAATCCCCAACATAAAATCCCTCCATACATTGTATAAAGGACAAAATTCCAAACTAAGGAACATTATTGCTGTTCTTTATCTTAAAGTCACAGTTATGTCTTCAACAGAGTGGTAAACCTATTCTGCAACTGCAAGTTTAAGACATCCCCTAGCTGTGTTGGTGAAAACAATTGCCACATTGCCAAATGCTAAAGAAAATGACCAGTGGTTAATGTAATTCAAGTGGTAGTCAGTCTGTGGTCCCCATGGTGGCAAAAGAAAATTGTTGGCAATATGGAATATAATTTTGAATGTAAAATAGTTTCTGGCATGGGAAGTGTAAATTTCCGTAATTTTTGATTGCGTAACTGCTGATTCCTGATCAAATTTATCCATCTCCAACATTTGTTTCACTTTTGTTTTCGCCTCCATATGGCTTACTTTTTAATCAACAGGAGTAACAGATTCACCCTAATTTACAAGGCCTCAATGGCCAAATGTTTATATTTTGTGGCTTCTGAAACACACATGTGACTAAGAAATCTCAGTAATTAGCCACTTAGGCTAATGGGAATTTTTGGCTACTGATAACACATCCTAGCATTGGTTGGATTGAGTATTCTTTGACCTATAATGTATTCTTTAAGTCTTGAAACTTGACAATTTAATCCATTTCCAAATGAAAATATAAACAATAATGTTATATTTTTTATGAGTCTATTAAACAAGATAAAATTCCCTAAAGCAGTAATCTAGAGCTATCTATAAGCAATGATAAAGGAGAAAAAATCCACAGCATAAAAGCTATTCAAAAGTAGGCCAGGAAAATGTCAGGCCCTCAGCATATAAGCAACTCGATAGTAGGCCAGGAAAATGTCAGGCCCTCAGCATATAAGCAACTCGATAGTAGGCCAGAAAAACATCAGGCCCTCACCTACTATCAAGGTCTTCTTCTTTAATGGTTAGGATCTGTTTGTGTAACCTTGTCATAAAAATCATAAAATATTGTTACTTAGAATATAAAATATGTAAGAAATCTTCTGATAGCATTCTTGATACTTTCCCTAAAAATGTAAGAATTCTACTGTCCAAGTTCTGGTTACTTTGAATATACTTGTTTATGAAGAATTCTATTGACCAACTTCTTGTTACTTTGAATACAAATGTAAGAATTCTACTGTCCAACTTCAGGTTACTTTGAATATACTTGTTCATGAAAGAATTCTATTGACCAACATCTTGTTTCTTTGAATATACATTGTGTGTAAATGCAAGAATTATATTGTCCAACTTCTGTTTACATTGAATATACTTTTAACTGAAAGAATTCTATTGACCAACTTCTTGTTACTTTGTCTTTGAATATAAATTTATGCAAGAATTATTATGAATATCTTCTGGTTTTTTTCTACTTTTCAAACTGGACTTATTACTATTAATTTAATAATTTCAATCACAGTTTGATTGTTTTATTTTAAATGAAAATCCAATATGCACTAACTAGTACATGTAAGTACATCATACAGGACAGAAAGAGTGAAAATTTTAATCGACCTCCATCTATTAAGTAATTTAATTGTAGAAAATAGTTATTTAGCTCCGTTTTGAATACATTAGTTGTATTGTTATAAGATAAGATCTTAATTTCGCCTGCTGTATATCACAAAATATTAGACGATGTTTTACCAAGCATGAAAATGACATCATTTTAGTCAAATCACGAGAGCCATAAATGATACTAATGCTCTCACCATAAGGTCAAAGGGCAAAATATTAACACTGGATTATAATAATTCAATCTTATTTTACAAATATATCTGATGTCATTTTTTGTACCTGCATTTTTTTTTAATCAAATTTAAATTTCTGCTAATTTCTTCCATGGCATTACAACCAGGAAGATTCTACCTGGCAATGGGTAATAACTCGTGTAAATTCTCCATTACAGTAATTGCACTGGTCTTCACCAATGTTGCATAATGCTACTTTTTCACATTTATGGAAAGAATTTTATATTGGTGATATTTCTGGCAACAAAATTTTTTAATCTACAATGTAACGCCATGTAAGGCCAAGAAAAAATATATGTGTATTTCCAGTTATATCCCAGAGAAAAATAGGATCGGTAGGTCAGCAAATATTTTTTTTTAATTTCGAAATCTAGAAAAAAATCATTTTTTCATGTCCGTATCTAGTTTGTATACAGTTTACCAGAGGCTGCTCGGTGTTTACTGTGGTGAAAATTGTGTAAATACTCATGAATTTATATCTGATTGGAATTTCTGATATACCTAAAAGGTTAAAAGTAACCATACAAATAAGGTAGAAATCAAATTCAAAATAATATACTATTTATCAAATAGCTTATAACACATTAATGACATAAACAAATATGTACATACGCTTTAATGCCATCAATATCCGTCACTTTATTGGCTAGCTGTGACTCATGAGATTTACTCTTCTTGATTGGTTGATAATCTGGGATCAGATGATTCTTTTTGTTTGGCGGAGGCGTACTTGGGTACCGTGAATTATTTGGTTTGGGTCTAACTAGCGGAGGTGTGGGAGGTGGTGTTCGTCTGAAAGATTCAATAAAATTAATTGTAATGATGATAACATTTATGGAATAATATTACTTTATACCTTCTTGATAACATTACTCATGTGTATAATCTGACTGACATATACAATAACTAGCATTTGTCTCCACTGTCAATTTATCATGTACATGTACACTGTTTTTCTTTAGCACCTTCAGACTGTGCTTTTTTTTTAAAACTTTTTACAAATCTATATTTTTACAAGCATTTGATGGTTTTATATCTACATGAATACTTGATTATATGAATAAATGGCATTGTTGTGTCTGTTATATTCACCTTATCCGATCCCTGTCAATATATGGAACTGGGGACGAGGGAGTGCTCTGCGACGGTGTTGGTAATGATAGTGGTTGCGATGGTTCTGGAGGAAGTGAAGACACAGATGGACGCCCGCTGGCCGATGTGTATTTTGGAGAACTACTACTGTATGGACTACTGGAAGCTGACTTGTAGTTTGACCAGCTCAGATCCTCACTATCACTCATATTAGGGCTGTCTCCATTAAGCTGTTTATCTGCAACAGATATTAATCTAATCATTTGGATACTTTAAATATAGTACATATTATAATTACTCTAATTGATAAATTATACACTATAGAATAGAATATCTTTATTTTCCTAATCATAGGGCCCATGTATCAATCACAAAACATTGGGCCCATGACAGGCATACATGTATCAATCACAAAACATAATTAGAAAAAATAATAAACATAAAAGAACATTTTGATTTCAATGATTGACTACAAAGTTAATGTAATATAATATAAAATGTTAAAAGGATTTACCTGTCCAATTTTTCAGATTTTTCAAAGCATTATTCAGTTTATGAAATTCATGTTCTCGTGCTTCATATCTTTTAAGCAAGTTCTTCAGTTCTTCTACAGACATGTGAAGTAATGAATTCAAAGACAATCCTCTGTCCACAATATCCTGTTAAGAGTTTTAAAAAATATGTCAGTAACATTTTTTCCCATAATCCAGTCATAACTGAATCTCATTATTTGAATTAAAAGTAGTTATTTATCACACATGGATACATGTTTGATATGATGGGATGTTATCTTACAGTTCACTCATACATGTTTGATATGATGGGATGTTATCTTACAGTTCACTCATACATGTTTGATATGATGGGATGTTATCTTACAGTTCATTCCTACATGTTTGATATGATGGGATGTTATCTTACAGTTCATTCATACATGTTTGATATGATGCGATGTTATCTTACAGTTCACTCATACATGTTTGATATGATGGGATGTTATCTTACAGTTCATTCTTACATGTTTGATATGATGGGATGTTATCTTACAGTTCATTCCTACATGTTTGATACATGTATGATGGGATGTTATCTACAGTACAGCCAGTGTTTCTTCCTCTAAATCCCGTTTCCCTTCAAGGGCACTTCTCACTGAACAAGGAAAACCACGGTGGGCAGATTGGTACAATCGCGGACGCAAAAATATATGGGTTAACTGGACGAATTTGATCAATTTGAACGTATTTTTAAAGAGATTATTGTGTTAACAATCCCAAGTTTTTTATGTTTAAAATCGGATATTTTATGAGGGTAAACACAACAGGTGTTCAGGTGTGTCATAAAAATGTGTCATTGTTTATTCTGGCGTCTGCGGTATTAGTAATTTATCTATTGTTACCTTTAACGCCAATAACAACAGAGTCCATTGCTTCAATTGTTTTCAATGTAATTATGATCAATTATTTATTTATAATAAAGTGCTGCACTGATTAGCTACATACTAATTATTTTTCTTGTTCAGGTGAGTTACGTTTCTGAGAATGTCAGTGTCAATCGTAAATACATCTTCTTATGTGTTGTGAATACATGTATGTAATTCATCTACGTATACATTCTCATTTGGAATGTCCAAATACTGGGTAGTTCCTGAAGGGAGTGTTTATATAATTTTGTTTGTTAAAAGTATTTCTTCCTGACCACACACCTGTTATTCCAAATTGAAGGTGTTAATTATCAGCTTTCTATTAAAGCGTGGTTTCAGAGTATGATTGTGTTACCAGTAATTATATATATCTAGTATGGAATAAATAGTCATTGTAAGGTAATTGACAGATTAATTTTTTACTCCTGTGTTTATTATCTGACAGGTTTTTGTTATAGATGTAGGTGCATACCTACCTTTATCTTCCATACGACGGAAACATAAAGTTTAGATACGATCACGGACGCAAAAACATATGGGTTAACTGGACGAATATTATCAGTTTGAACGTATTTTTAAAGCGATTATTGTTTTAACAATCCCGTGTTTTTTACGTTTAAAATCGGATATTTTTTGGGAGTAAACACCACAGGTGTTCAGGTGTGTCATAAAAATGTGTCATTGTTTATTCTGGCGTCTGCGGTATTAGTAATTTATCCATTGTTACCTTAAACGCCGGTAACAACAGAGTTCATTGCTTCAATTGTTTTCAATGTAATTATGATCAATTATTTATTTTTAATAAAGTGCACTGATTACACATGTAGCTACATACTAATTATTTTTCTTGTTCAGGTGAGTTACGTTTCTAAGAAGAAAAAAAAAAACGTTTCTGAGAAAAAAAAAAAAAAAACGTTTCCGAGAATGTTAGTGTCAATCGTAAATACAACTAGGTATACTTTCTCATTTGGAATGTCCAAATACTGCGTAGTTGCAGTGAGTTTTCATATAATTTTGTTTATTAAAAGTATTTCTTCCTGACAACACACCTGTTATTCCAAATTGAAGGTGTTAATTATCAGCTTACGATTAAAGCGTGGTTTCAGAGTAACATTGTGTTACCAGTAATTTTATACATATAGTATGGAATAAATAGTCATAGAAGATCTATAGTGAATTTTAAATATTAAAACATTGCCTACCCTTCAGAACTATAATTTTGAAATTATAAAAACACACGAAAAATACTTTGTCAACGCTAGTTTTCCTTAATTGCGCAATTCTTCAACGAATGCATTTCTGTATTAATATATAAAAACATTGCGATTTTTAAATACAGATAATTATTAGAAAAGGCTCACTATCCTTTTGATAAAAATGTTTTATACATGTGTACATTTAATTATTCACATGTTAATCAACTAGTTGTTGTTTCAAATGTAATATATAGTAGATTCACTGCATTGTTATAAGGTAATGGCAGATTAATGTTTGACACCTGTGTTCAAGGTTTTGTTATACATGTAGGTGTGTATACCTTCCTTCATTTGCCAGACGTCAAGCTGTTTGGTATTGTGGAAGATTGAAACATAAAGTTTAGAGAAAAATATACCTAGAAATAAAAATCTACAAAGAGGGAAAGGAGAATCCCTAAATATTAATTCTCATTAAAAAAAAATATGCAAAGTGTGCAGTTCATTCTAAGTTTTGAAAGGTACACTATTTTATACGGTATGAAATAAAAGAAAAAATAATTTTGTTTATTAACATGTATTTCTTCCTTACAACACACCTGTTACTCAAACTGAAGGGGTTAATTGTTAGCTTATGATTAAAGCGTGATTTCAGAGTATGATTGTGTTACCGGTAATTATAAATCTACATGTAATATGGAATAGATGCTGAAGGTCTTAAGTGGATTTTCGGAACTTTAAATATTAAAACATTGCCTACCCTTCAAAACTATAATTTCGAAATTATAAATTAATACACAATACTTTGTCAACACTAGTTTTTTCCTTAATTGCGTAATTCTTCAATGCATTGTATTAATATAAAAAAAACATTGTGATTTTTAAATACAGATATTTATTACAAAAAACTCAATATCTTTTGGATTAAAATGTTTTATACACGTGTACATTTAATTATTCACATGTTAATCAACAAGTTGTTGTTTCAAACGTAATATATAGGAGATTCGCTTGAATTGTTGTAAGGTAATGGACAGATTAATTTTTGACACCTATGTTTATTATACATTTACCAGACCAAGGGTTTTGTTATAGATGTGTATACCTACCCTTATCTGCCAGACGATGGAAACATAAAGTTTAGAGAAAAATATAACATAAAAAGGAGGGAAAGGAGAATCTCTAAACATTAATTCTCATTAAAAAAAAAGCATGCAAAGATTGCAGTTCATTCTAATATTTTAAAGGAACAATATTTTATACGGTATGAAATAAAAGAAAAAATAAGGTTAAGAACATCGTTGGAAACCCACGGCCGGTCCCGCTTACGCTTTCCTTCCACTTTCGGGAAGTGGAAGCAAAGCGTAAGCGCGACTGGCCGTGAGTTTCCGACAATGGGTTAAGGAGAGAGCACAAGGATTAGTAATAGAACAAATGTATTATTTTTTATTTTAATACTTCAATAACATCATAGAAATACAGCCAAGTATAAATAATTATTCAACTTTTGAAAAACTAAAACTTATTTTATCTTCTAACGATCTTATGCGGTTTGTTGCTCCATTTATAAAATAGTCCTAAGCAAAAACAAAAAATTTCGTCTGCCGCAATATTTGATAAAACTACATGTATCTTAATTTGTTTTTTATTTAAGAAGTACACAGTAAAAAATCAATATAACATGTACCATACAAGTTATTTTTCCAAATTGTATTGATTGAAGATTTTATCGTACTGTCATATACTTTCCCGCCAGTTTTTGCACGAGAATTGTGTGGTCTTGTCACAGGTACATAATTTGACACTTGTCAATACATGTTACAAATCATCGATATACCACGCCTTCCTTGTAATCCATAATACCTTGACCTGTTACTTCAAACAATATACCGCGGTCAAGATTATTGTCAATCATTGTCTAGTCTACAGGATGACCCATTTATTTATGCTGACACCGATATTGGACAAATCTGTTATTATGAACATATAACAACTCCCGACTGCATATAAAATTATATAATTATGAAAAGGATTGGAACTAAATTAATAATTCTGGTATTAAAGAACACATAACGTAAATTTTTAACCCGTTTTATTATATCGATCTGCTGACCGTCCACCGTGTTTTTCCACAGTCAAAAACGAACTTTCACCTGATAACGGATGCCCACGTTCAACGTGGACAATAACTAGCCAACGTGGATCGGATAGTTGGTGGGCTTCCGTCAAAGAACGTGGGCATTGCGCAATCCGTTATACTTGTTCTGTAACAGTTCATTCCTACATGTTTGATATGATGGGATGTTATCTTACAGTTCATTCATACATGTTTGATATGATGGGATGTTATCTTACAGTTCACTCATACATGTTTGATATGATGGGATGTTATCTTACAGTTCATTCCTACATGTTTGATACATGTATGATGGGATGTTATCTTACAGTTCATTCCTACATGTTTGATATGATGGGATGTTATCTAACAGTTCACTCATACATGTTTGATATGATGGGATGTTATTTTACAGTTCACTCATACATGTTTGATATGATGGGATGTTATCTTACAGTTCATTCCTACATGTTTGATATGATGGGATGTTATCTTACAGTTCATTCCTACATGTTTGATATGATGGGATGTTATCTTACAGTTCATTCCTACATGTTTGATATGATGGGATGTTATCTTACAGTTCACTCGTACATGTTTGATATGATGGGATGTTATCTTACATCATTCATACATGTTTGATATGATGGGATGTTATCTTACAGTTCATTCCTACATGTTTGATATGATGGGATGTTATCTTACAGTTCATTCCTACATGTTTGATATGATGGGATGTTATCTTACAGTTCATTCCTACATGTTTGATATGATGGGATGTTATCTTACAGTTCACTCGTACATGTTTGATATGATGGGATGTTATCTTACATCATTCATACATTTTTGATACATGTATGATGGGATGTTATCTTACAGTTCATTCCTACATGTTTGATATGATGGGATGTTATCTTACAGTTCATTCCTACATGTTTGATATGATGGGATGTTATCTTACAGTTCACTCATACATGTTTGATATGATGGGATGTTATCTTACAGTTCATTCCTACATGTTTGATACATGTATGATGGGATGTTATCTTACAGTTCATTCCTACATGTTAGATATGATGGGATGTTATCTAACAGTTCATTCATACATGTTTGATATGATGGGATGTTATCTTACAGTTCATTCCTACATGTACATGTTTGATATGATGCAGGGTTCTCGCTAAGACGCGTACAATAAATGCGTCCTGGACGTGCTAAAATTGGACTGGACGCATCATCCTTCAAACTCATGCGTCCCTGGGACGCATGTAGATTTAATCAGCTGCGTCCGAAGACCGCTATTTTCAGAAAAAATCTTGAGCCGCCATTTTTTGTTTTCTTGGAGATCAAAGGGGAAGGGGAGCAAAACGACAAAAAGTAAGCTAGAAAATGACGGCAATCGAAATTCTCTTGATTTTTCATTGGCCACAGTTTTTTTTTTATTCCAGAAACAATATCTATACCTCATTTAAAAATTAATTTAGCGGATTTTGACTTATCTATGCACAAATGGAAATTTTGTCAATATTGATTATTAGGGTGTTCAAACAAGGTCAATGTGAGGATTATGTTGGAGAAAAATAATAGTAAAGATTATAGAATAAGATAAATAAATATTAAAAAATAAAATGGCAATAATAAATAATTAAGTTGTGTCAAAAGGTGCAAAGATTTTTGCACATATCTGTAACAGAAATTTTCTTCCAAGCTTGGAGTACCACTGCATATGTTCAATTTTTTTTAAATTATATTCATCAGTATTTTAATAGAGCACATGATTTTAATTAAACTTTAACAATAGTACAATAGGCCTACCATGGTCAAAATCATGCAGGAAATGTTAAAAAGTGCCGATGAGTCCAGGGACTCATCAAAATCAGCTGGGACTCACCATTCTGAAAAAGGATGAGTCCCAGGACTCATCATGAAAAGTTCTTAGTGAGAACCCTGTGATGGAATGTTATCTTACAGTTCATTCATACAGCAAAAAAGTTAATTTGGTTTTAACTCAGGAATGTTACAGATTTTAATGCCACCAGTTTATATTTACCGAGGTATAACTCTTTAATCCTACAATCTCCAGCCATATTTCAGTTTTGGGATATCCCCCTAAATACTTCTCATTATCCTCTGATGCTAACTTAGCTTTCGCCACCAACTGTTTACTAAACAACTTTATTAATTTTGTCTGCAAATAAAAATTTACAAACTGCATCTAGATAATTTAAAACATACAATATAAATAATACTTTATAAATGCTTCAACCATCACATCATATTTACATGGACATAGTCAATAACTGACACAATCTTAAAATGAAAATTATATTATAATTGTTCATATTTATTTGTAAAGGATTTCTGCTCCTATCTTGTTGGAATCATTCTGAGTATATTAAATACTTCTCAGCTGCAACATGAAGAAATGTGACAAACTACAGCCCTCTCCCAAGCCAAATACCCAAATATTGGCTAATTTTATACCAATCTAGTGATAATTTGTGCATAATATAGAGTTGTACTATTACAGGTATTTGAAATAGTATATCAATCTGTTTTTTAAACATATAGTTTCAGTATACATTCAACGGATTCCAAAGTTTTACATTACCCCACACAAAAATGTTGGATTTTTCCTTCTGCTAAAATCAGGATGTTTTACATGTATGTAACTGTACAAAACAATGAAATTTTCCCATTAAGATTAAAGAAGTATTTAAACAAACTTTCATTCCAATATTGACCTAGCGGATTCAGAAAGATAATACTGATTAATAAAATCTTTTACAGTCTGAACCCAAAAAAACCTCCATGAACTAGACCATGTAGACTTTTGGGCTAGTTGGGGTAAATATATATACTTTAATAAACTTAAAATAACCAAATTAAAAACATGCAAGTTCATGAAGTTAAAAACCTGTGTCTAAACCATTGTCAGTCTTATTTTTGACAATAAAAAAGTCATGAAGTTAAAAACCTGTGTCTAAACCATTGTCAGTCTTATTTTTGACAATAAAATATGCTTAAAGACTTCCATATTGGAACTTTAAACTAGACAGGTTGCCTGAGGACGAGCTTGTAACTACAATAGTACAGACATCAACTTTTTAGCAAAGTCAGCTTGTAATATTAAAGGAATATAGTGATGATTTGAAATGTATTTTGGTACTGAAATAAATCCAAACATCAATCCTCTGTACATTGTACCTCTAAATAAAATTGAAAAATTCTTGACTAAATTTTTTTGTATACTTTGATTTTAAAAATATTTGTTTCAAAATTTTTACCTCAGAAACTAACTGCAAATTTTACCTGTAGCTGATATCAATTACAAAATGTATCTTATAAAAAGTGTAAGTGATGTCAGAGGTTTTTAATTTTAGTTGCATAACAAATAAACACATCTAAATAAACAGTTTGGGCTCAACATTCCTGTTCATGTCAACCAGACCTTTTAAATTATTTCAATTATCATTATGTATAATTAATAACTAATCAGACCAACCAATTAAACACTTAACCTGGTGTAAACAATCACCAGGATAATCAAATTAAATGCCTTCCGGCATTAGTCAGCTGTTAATGTTTACAAATTTAACAACGTAAATAAATGAGTAATAAACAGCGCATTTTTTTATACCTCGGTGTCCCTTATTTCTTTCTGTGTTAATTCTTCAGATGGATCACATTGTTCACGTAATCCTTTCAATTTAATCGCTGTAAAATCTATCATATCTTGCGCAGTAGTGCACATTGTAATGGCCCTTTTGATCTCTTCATTTTCGGCCTCGGGTGGTAGACTCATCTTTTTGAAATTACCTATACACTAAATTTCGGTGCATGCTTGTTTATTTCCCTAACAAGAAATTAAATAAATACGAATAAAACACTGAACGAGTGACAAAACGGTAGACATTTGTTATTTTTGACAGTCCAAAATGATTTCCGCCATATTGCGAAGAAATAATCTCGGCCTATTGACGTCACGTGATTTTGCGAGACGGTGCTGCGAGACGAAAAATTTCCCGGGAAAGTGAAAAATGACAACAAAAGACGTTAATGTCACAAAACCTAATTTACCATGGTATCTAATCCTAAAAACCTTTGGCAATAGAAATGATAATCTAACAGACAACTTAAGAGTTTACAGAGATAACGACGCTTTGAAAATATAGCCACTCCCCCCTCCACTTTTGCCTTTGGCCAGTTTGGACTTCCTCTAAGCTGCTAAGGCTCTATTCAAATCTAGGTACCAGACTATCTGTCCTGACACTCTGGTGTATAAAAAGAGTATTAAATCCAAAGCAGTATTATTACCAAAAAGATGACCGCTTGCTAGAACTGCAAAACTTGGTTGGATGGTACATGTATGATTCCCAGAAATAAATTAAATATGGGATACTTTCGAAGTCAGGACTCAGGTTATGACAAGTTGTGATTGATCCTGACCTAGCTGATCTTAATTGACAATGATATCTAGTTTACCTGCTGTAGGTAGATGGTTCTGTAGATCTGTGAACAAGTCGGGATGCATTGCTCATAGAAAATTTTGTTGGCTGTTGATAATTCGAATAAATCCAAACATTCTATACATATTTATGTATGGTATGGCAAACACAATGGAATTTCTGTGTAGTCGCACTATCTAAGGCATAAAAATAGACTGTATAGGGTTCTGGACAGTTTATTACAAGAAGCATAAAAGAAACCCTCGTATGAGGTACAAAGGTTATGCCTCAATGTTGATTACATGTACTACATCATGTGCAGAAATCTGTCATAATACCTGAAATTATTGTGGATTCCTCCAATATGAATAAATGAAATAAACAGCAAATACTGACTGAAGAAAATATCAAATATATGTGTGTTTGATTTGAACATTCACCCACAATTCCTATAGAACCGATTTCAAATAGACAAAAAAACAAGCACCAATCGGATATAGGGCCAATGAAATACTAGAAAGAGTGCAGCTAAATCAAGCGTAAAAATAATGACCATTGAAATAGAAGTATAATCAATCTGAGAATGGTCAGTCATCAAATCCGTCAATATAAAATGCACATGAAAATATATAACTCATAATTAATTACAATCCGTAATTAATCCCTTTTAGATCATAACAAATATAAATGAAGATTCAAATCACTTTATTTCTAAATAAATTCAAATAAGAAATTAAAAACTATTTACAAAATTATATCTATTTATTCATAAATCAGTAATACTACACTCTATCACATATGCTTGATGTTGAAAGCATGGAGTCTGATCTTAAACTCCCCACATGCAGTAAAACAGTATTTCTTTATAACTCCAATCCAAAATTATTATTCAAATTCACAAGTAACCAATA
Organism: Mytilisepta virgata; assembly: GCA_028015205.1. Lineage (NCBI taxonomy): Eukaryota > Metazoa > Mollusca > Bivalvia > Mytilida > Mytilidae > Mytilisepta > Mytilisepta virgata. The sequence continues at coordinate 2,234,397 of CM051520.1, read as the reverse complement.
CAAGAATCTCTTGTAAGTTCAACCAAACTTCAACATATGTTTAAAATAATAAGGTGTCACATATTTATCAGAAAGTCTTTTTTTTAATATGTAAAATCTTTAGGAAGCACTGTCATCATAAACTTGAAAGATCTTCTCCTCTGAAACCACTGATCCAATTGACACCAAACTTTGGTGGAATGGTCCTTGGGTGGACCACTTTCAAAGGTCTGTCCGTAATCCCTGAATTCCAGCCAGCATGACTGCTGTACTTAAAAAAGAAATAAGGAGGGATGATTTTTAAAAATCTTCTGTGGACATGGTGGAACTACATGTACAAGCCCAGATGGAACCAAACTCAATGAATGGAAATTTTATGTGTGTTTGCAGTGTGTGCATGCACACAATATTGTTAATACATTTGTTGGTTTAGTAATTATAATGTATTCATATCACACATACATGTATTTAAATTTTGTCTCTACTTTTAGGGTTGAAAAATACAGACCCAAACAGTTGGAGGATCTTATATCGCATAAAGATATTATATCTACAAGTAAGATTTTTATTTGATTCATGTTTATTCAGAATTCAAAATATTCTGCTCATACTCATTACTTAGGTAGAAACAAAACTGTAAAAGAATAGTCTGATGCCATGTGAAATGTTCAATGTGTTATTTTTACATCAACCTGAATTTTTGTTTTCATAGCAGCAGAGTTCGCAAATATTTTCGGTCCTAACCGCCATAATTTCATTATGTCCAATATTTGAGCATCTTGTGCCGGTCCAATTGTCCGACTGTTCATTCCGAGAAAAATCTGTTGCGGTGCATTGGGAAATAGTTTGTAATACGTTAGATCATAACTGAACTGGTTCTCGATCATTTGCTGCCATGTTTTTCTAGCACAGCAAGTTCATTGAACATTGATTACAGAAACAGAGAACTGTTTACCCTGAAAATCTCTAATTATTTGTCAGTTTTAGAATTTTGTGGAAAAATGTGTGTGTATTTTTTAAAATCTTAATTTTTCGTCACTTACAAAGTTTTCAAATCGCAATCGTTGTGAATTTGGAATTTTCAACATTATTCATGAACTGAATTAGTTCTTGTCAGCATCGAGCCTTCCATTCCTCAAAACAAATAAGTTTATTTATCCAAAACATGAAAATAAATGTTATAAGTAAAAAAATTTAAACAAATTTAATTAATTTTTTTCATGTGGAAGTTAGGTTAAGATAGTAACAACAAAATAGAGTGCAGTATAACTATACTTCCGATTTCCTGTTAGATATCTAACGAGGATAAAATTTAAATCAATATTACAAAATTAAACATATATCTACTTATGATTTTTTTTTAACCTATAAATTGAATTGACATTGATCTTATACGGAGATGAAAAAAAAAAAATCAAATTAATATTTTTGTTAGGTTCCATTCCGAATTCGGATTACAACCACTTGTTGCCCAGGTGTCAAAACATTGCAGGTCGTTTGAAATTTGTCATCATTGTTATTTTTGGATTTAAAATGGCAATTTTCATGATTATTGATGATGAATTCATGAAAAACAAATGAAGAAACAACTTGGAAAGTACGGGTTTTAATTTTGTCTTGATTTACTTACAATTCATTAAACAAATAAATCTACTGGAAGTTAAAAACGATCACATAATAACAACAAAACTAATTTTTCTTCAGTTCTTCAAATTTCCTCAAAAATAAGTGTTATTTAGTGACGAAAAATTAGAGAAATAACGGTATATCACCAAATTTGCTGCAGAAGAAAAAAATTTTGTACAAATAAAAGATTATTCAGTTTATTTTCAGGTTTGCTGCTTGCTGTTGATGTTCCAGTTTTACCCTAATAATGAATATGGCCTATTCATCTTTTGTTTTTAAAAGTTTCGCAAATTGTAGGACCACACATTTTTTTGTGGGATCGGCAGAAATTTGCATTCTGTCAGTTCTATGTTGATTTTATGCTGACTGGTCAAATTTACAGAATATTTCTTGTGTCTTAGACAATGTGATTTCTGTCCATCCTATCTAGAACAAATCAAACTGCTTTCATTAGCTTCATAGTTAACATAGGTGCTTGTCATGTTTGGACTGGTGCTCTTTGTTGAATGTAGGCTACACTAAAAGATTGAAGTATCATATTAGACAGAGCCCCAGATAATTATTTTCTTCATGGGAATAAATACCTCCAATTTTTAGCTCACCTCACCCAAAGGGTCCAGTGAGCTATTCTCATCACTTGGTGTGTGTCGTCGTCTGTTAACTTTTACAAAAATCTTCTCCTCTGAAACTACTGGGCCAAATTGAACCAAACTTGGCCACAAGCATCATTAGGGTATCTATCCGATGACTCTGTCTGAATACCAACATGGCCGACATGGCTAAAAAAAAAACTGCAGTTTTTGTCTTATATCTCAAAAACTAAAGCAATTAGAGCAAACCTGACACGGGGGTAAAAATGTTCATCAGGTCAAGATCTACCTGTCATGAAATTTTCAAACGAATCAGTCAACCCTTTGTTGGGTTATTGCCCCTGAATTGTTTTAAGGAAATTTTGCAGCTTCAAGTTATTATCTTGAATATTATTATAGATAAAGACAAATTGTGAACAGCAAAAATGTTCAACAAAGTAAGATCTACAAATAAGTCAACATGACCAAAATCATTGATTGACTCCTTATAGGAGTTTTTGCCGTTTAAAGATGGCATCCAGCGTAAACTTCATTTAAAGTTCTTTTCCTCCCAAACCACTGGGCCAATTGGGACCAAACTTTGGTGGAATGGTCCTTGGGTGGCCCCCTTCCTAAATTATTTCTGGCATCCCCGAATTCCAACCGACATGGCTGCTGTTACTAAAAATAGAAAAAAAGAGAAAGGGGGGGGGGGGGTGAATTTCAAAAATCTTATATGAAACTACAAGGCCAGTTGGAACCAGAGGTGGCAGTAATGGTTCTTAGGAGGTTCTCTTTCAGAAATATGTCCAATGACCTGGACTGTTAACCAAGATGGCCGCCACAGCCGAACTTAGTTTAACATAGGGCCCTATGGGAAAATTCATTGAAAAATCTTCTTGTCTTAAAACACTTGACCAATTGTAACCAGACATGGCAGCAATGGTCCTTAGATCGTCCTCTTTTAGAATTTTTTGCGATGACCCAGACTGTCAACAGAGATGGCCGCCACACCCGAACTTAGTTTAACATAGGGCCCTATGGAAAAATTCATTGAAAAATCTTCTTATCTGAAACCCCTTGACATATTGGAGCCGGACTTGGCAGCATTGGTCCTTAGGAGGTCCTCTTTCAGAAATATGTCCAATCACCCGGATTGTCAACCAAGATGGCCGCCATGGCCAAATTTAGTTAAATATAGGACCCTATAGGAAAATTCATTTAAAAATCTCCTTGTCTGAAACCACTTAGCCATTTGGAACAAGAATTTGCAGAAATGGTCCTTAGATGGTTCTTTTTTAGAAATATGTCCATTGACCTGGACTGTCAACCAAGATGACTGCCACAGCAAAACTTTAACATAGAACCCTATAGAAAAACCAGCCAAATTGACTGCAACACTTAAATTTTAATCCTGCTCAAGGTGAAAAGTTAAATCCAGGTGAGCGATACAGGCTCTTGACAGCCTCTAGTTTATGGTAGGGGAGTAGTTAACCCCCCAAAAAAATTCCAAGGGGAGTAAACTACAATTAATCCAGAGTATATAATCACTGGATAGGATTCCTTGAAGGATAATCTTGGTAAACAACAAAATGGATAACAGAACGTGGTTTGAAATTTAAAAACCGTCAAATTGTTGTCCCGTAAATGCCAAATGTACTGATTTTTAGTTCACCTGGCCATGTGAGCTTTTGCCATCACTTTGTATCCGTCGTCTGTCCATATTTCACATTTTCATCTTCTTCTCTGAAACCACTAGTCCAAATTGAACCAAACTTGGCAGGAATGTTAATTGGATGGTTCTGTACAAAAGGTATGTTTTTTGTGCAGATTGGATATTCAACATGGCTACCAGGGGCAGATAATTAATTCTGATTGGACTTATCTTAAAGCTCTTGTCAGAAACTACTGAGCCAATTGAATTGCTTTGTTGCATGGAAATTTGTATAAAGGTCTTCTTGTGAGAAACTGCCAAGCCAATTAAATGTTTTTATGTATGAACACGCATCGAATGAACCTCTACAAAATGTATGTTTTTTGTGTGATCGGAAATTCAATATGGCGGCTATAGCCGGACTTAGTTTAACATTGGAGCCTATGGGGAATTTTGTACAATGATCTTCTTGTCAGAAACTACCAAGCCAATTGAAATGTTTTTGATGTATGAATGATCATTTGATAGACCACTACAAAAGGTATGTTTTTTGTGCCGCTTGGATATTCAACATGGCTACCAGGGGCAGATAATTCATCCTGAATGGACTTATCTTTAAAGCTTTTCTTGTCAGAAACTACTGAGCCAGTTTTATTTATTTGTTGCATGAATGATCCTTGGATGAACATCTACAAAAGATATGTTTTTTGTGCTGATCGGAAAGTTTAAGATGGTTGCCACAGCCGGACTAAGTTTAACATTGGACCCTTTGGGGAAATTTATATAAAGGTCTTCTTGTCAGAAACTACCAAGCCAATTGAAATGTCTTTATGTATTAACAAGCATTGTATGAACCTCTACAAAAGGTATGTTTTTTGTGCTGATCTGAAATTCAAGATGGCTGCCACAACTGGACTTAGTTTAACATTGGAGCTTATGGGGAATTTTGTACAAAGGTCTTGATGGAAACTACCAAGAAAATTGAAATGTTTTTGATGTGTGAATGATCATTTGATATTCAATATGGCCACCACAGCCAGACTTGGTTTAACATTGAACCCGATGGGAAATTTGTATAAAGACCTTTTTGTTAGAAACTTAGTAACCAAGCCAATGGAAATATTGTTATGTATGAACAAGCATTGGATGAACCTCTACAATAGTTTTTTTTATGTCGATGTTTTTGTCGCATGAAGATCCTTGGATAAAGTCATGTTTTCTTGCTGATAAGAATCCCACCTATCGGCCACACCAGGTCTTAGTTCAACAGTGCTGGGTAATGGAGCCTCTGGTTATTCATACGATACTATAGGTTAAATGAATTGCCTTTGTTAGTTTATATTTTACTATATACATGTATTTATTGGGGGACAATTTTAAATGAGCTATATGATAAATCTTCCTTCATATCAGGAGTAAAAATGACTAATTTTTAGCTCACCTGTCTGTCTCTCGTCGTCGTAAACTTTCCTTTAAAGATCTTCTACTCTGAAACCACTGGGCCAGTTGGTTAGGTGGTTCTCTTTCAGAATTATACCTGATGACCCCGCCTGTCATCCATGATGGCAGCCAGAGCCGAACTTAGTTTAACATAGGACCCTATGCAAAATTTACTTAAAGATAATCTTGTCTGAAACCTCTGGGCCAACAAAATTTGACAGCAATGGTCTTTAGGTGGTCCTCTTTCAGAATTTTATCTGATGACCCCACCCATCATCCACGATGGCCACCAGAGCTGAATATAGTTTTACATAGGATCTTATGGGAAATTTACTTAGGATCTTCTTGTCTGAAACCACTTGGCTAATTGGAACAAAATTTGGCAGCAGTGGTCCTTAGTTGGTCCTCTTTCAGAGTTATATCTGATGACCCTGACCACCATCCAAGATTGCTGCCAGACCAGAACTTAGTTTAACATAGGACCTAATGGGAAAGTCCACTAAAAGATCTTCTTGTTTGAAACCAGTGAAAGAATTGGAACTTGACGGCAATGTTCCAGGCTGCCAGTCAAGATGGACATAGTCCAGGTGAGTGATACAGACTCCTGGGAGCCTCTAGTTATTATATTCAGTGTAAAAATGCTGGATGACTATCAATGAAACAATATCAAATAAGATTAAAACTAGGGCAAAAAATATAAAGGCTGCAACATGACCTTCGACCATTGCTGGCATTAGCTAATAACCATCCATGATAAAAAGTACAAGGTGGCCTAAATATTTAAAAAATAAAATTTAACGCATTCATTGTCTTTTTCCTCAGGACTACCACTGGCATGGATATACAGTAGTTGGCCATAATTATTTGATGGGCATGGTACTTATAACACTTTTACTTGTAAGAGAAATACTTCTCAAGTTTTGATTAGGACTGAGAAATTTTTTTAAAGCATTAGATCATAGGATTACTTAGATTATGGTTTAAAAAGATTGTTTATTTAAGCATTCAACGGACGTGTAATGAACAACTGGTTTCCGCCAGGAATATCTATGGTCCTGGACCATTGGATTTATATTCATGGTAACAGAGTTAACCTAAATGTTATAGCAGTAACACTCCAATTTTGCAAACTCTGCATATCCATAGAAAAAGGAGTATATATTTCACTTATATATTTAAAGCGTATCTAATCTATTTTCGTGCGTTAAATACTCTTCAGGATGTTCTCTACTCAGTTTCAAAATAACAAGTTTTTCACAACACTGGTAAATATTGATAGTGGATTAATAAAGAAACTAAAAGAGCGAAAAAAAAAATTACAGATCCGTGTGCTTGTTTTCGAAATATAAGCCATTGAACAATGTTGAAAATTTGGCGAGAAAAATATGCACTCTTGATTTTACATAGCTTATCATTGACAAGTTTTATTTCTCAAAAACCATTAATTAATAACAAGGATTTTATAAGATTTTTACAAATGTCATTATTCTGCATGCAAAAGATTCATGAAAAGAAAAATGGGTGTTAGCGGGAAAATTAATTTATTGCATTCAAATGGATAAAACCAGAAGATTATGAACATCTGACAAAAATTCCAATACATGACCAGCGAACATCCTTAATACGCAGCTTATCTGGGGCTCTGATTAGACTTTTTTAGCTGAATACTTTACTTTCACAACAACTGATGATTTGTCCCTAAATATGAATAATGGAGAACGAATATAAATGTTTCAGTTGGTAAATTTGTAAAGGAAGAACGGTTACCACATTTATTATTTTATGGACCTCCTGGAACAGGGAAAACCAGCACGATCTTAGCAGTAGCCAAACAGATTTATTCACCTAAAGAGTTTAATTCAATGGTGTTAGAGGTTGGTAAATTTTAGACCATCTTTTTATAAGGGATGAGATCAAAAGTTCAATGTAGGATGAAAAACTTAATTCAAATAGTTTGAGGGGGAGGTAAAAATCACTGCAAGTTTTGTTATCCGACATCGATTTTTGGATATGCCCATATAGGTCAATCAATTTTTCCCAAATTAAGTTCAGAGGGGGTGCGGGGGGTCAGTGAAAAAACTATGTGAATTAAGTTTTTTATCCGACATTGAACTTTTGATATCGCCCCTAAGTTACAATAAATTTTTCATTAGAGATTTGATATAAGATGCATAATTGCATGAAAATGCTTTAATTTTTATGATAAACACATTGAAAATTAAAGCAGCATAAAGAAACATAATGGGTTTTAAATGTATGATTTGTGGTCTTGCAAATATGCATATTTGCACAGGTAATGTCTTACAGCAGAAAAAACTTGTTCTCGGTGTAAAAAGAAACATTACATCATGATGCCATAAAATGTAACAAGATATCCTGCATTTATCATAGTTTATCTTTGCAGTAGGTGAAATTCCTGAAAGACCCCCTTCTAAATTATTAAAACCTATTGTTTGCACGAAATTATTTATTTGGTTGTAATTTAAGTAGATATAGTAAGTGTACAAGTCCTATAAATATACAATAAATAACATGATTTGAAAGAAAATGTGTTGTAAATATCAGTATAACATGTAACAAACATGCATCCAGGGCTCACCACACTTGAAAATAACAGGGAGACTCAGAGTCTCCCTCAGGGTAACAACAGGGAGACTTCAGGGCATGACAGGGAGACTTCCAAGTCTACCAGAGAGACTGTGTTTTTTCCCCCAATTTGTCGCCTGTCATGATTGCTGCATGATTTTGACCATGATAGGCCTATTGTACTATTGTTAAAGTTTAATTAAAATCAAGTGCTGCCTTAAAATACTGACGAATATAATTTGAAATAAAAAATTTTTTTAAAAAATCAAATTATGCAGTGGTGCTCCGAACTTGGAAGAAAATTTCTGTTACAGATATGAGCAAAAATATTTGTACCTTTTGACACAACTTATTTATTATTGCCATTTTATTTTTTAATATTTATTTATCTATACTCTTTACTATTATTTTTTCTCAAACATACTCTTAAAATCCTCCCATTCACCTTGCTTGAACACCTTAATAATCAATACATGTATTGACAAAATTTCCATTTGTGCATAGATATGTCAAAATCCGCTAAATTTATTTTTAAACAAGGTCTACATATTCATGATATTGTTACTGGTCGGTAAAAAACACCGTGACCAATGAAAAATCACGAGAATTCCAAATGCCGCTATTTTCTAGCTTACTTTTTGTCGTTTCTTTCCCCTTCCTCCAAGAAATAAAAAAATGGCGGCTCGAGATTTTGAATGAAAATAACGGTCTTCAGACGCAGCTGATTACGTACGTTGTTCGGAGGCGCCTTACTTAAAAACATAGGGCGACTCATTTGTCGCTCTGGAGCCGATGACAAGGCGACATTGGCGAGCATTAGGCGACTTAATTGTCCTAATCGCCCAGTTTGGTGAGCCCTGCATGCATCTATATCAACCATTTAATGTGAAAACATCACAGTATAATTATGGTTTATATATAGTTCTGTAAGTTGAGTTTTGTTTTCAGAAGTAAATTTACCCTCTTTAAATTTCATGTTAAGCTAGAGATGTAATGATTCACCATAGAGTACTTGAGTATTTTCTATCTGTTTGATACATTGTAGATGGGGAAAACTTACAATATGAATGATAGTCCTATGGGGTTTATATTGAAATGTGTGTGATTATAATTTCAAAATTAAAAAAATTATTTTCATAAAAAATTAATAAATTATGCAGTTATCTGATAGAAAAATTGTGGTAGCAATTCTGTTCTCCCAAAATATTTTCAAAAGCCTCAAGTGTATCTATGTAAACAAATTCAAGTATGTAGTGAGCTTTTACAAAACACTGGAGTTTAAACGGAGGGACGGATTATCTTAAAATATATACAGGAATACATATGGTTTATCTTACCAAATATTGCAATACATATCGTTTGTCTATAAAAGTGTTACACCTCTAAGTGAAGCATTGAATCCAAAATATGGAGTAAATACATGTTCTTTTGATGAATGTTCTGTTATGTGAAAATTCTTTCACCAAATCACATGAAATTTTATTGACAGTTAAATGCATCTGATGACAGAGGAATAGGTATAGTAAGGGGACAGATTCTTAGTTTTGCCAGTACAAGGACTATATTCAAGTAAGTGTTTTATTTTCCATAGACTTTGACCGAAGATTCTGTGTAGTCTATTGTCATCATGTGGCAAATGAACGTAAAATATATTTACGGCAGTATAAACCAAAGTCGCCATAGATCCAAGCAGCATTTCATAATAAAAGAAAGATATTACAATGGAAAAGAGACAATTGCCTCTGAAAATCTCAGCATTTGTTAACATTACCAAACATAATATCTAGTTATTGAATTCATGTGGACAATTAGAATAATCCACTTAAAAATGCATGATGCCCACTTAAATTTATTGGACCACACTAAAAATCGGAGTGAACACCTCTCAGAATGCAGGATGCCTACTTGATATTTGAGTGGACATTTTATTGACAATCATTATATTTGGAAAAAGAAGTAATTAAAAAATTAAAATATTTTTGTTTAATGTCGTACACAATACATGATAAATATTCTGGTTATTAAGAAAACTGACAAAATTATGTTTATAAGAATCATATAATATTGTTCAATGGGTCAATCCTTTCCACATGTTTCCACTACAAATTTGTGGATTTTGAGAGGGAAGAAAAATCAATTGTTTAATGGTTTCCATGTATTTGAGTGGGCAAGGAAACCTAAGGAATTTGAGTGGTGTCCACATTTCGACTGGAAAATCAAAGTGTCTCCTAATATATTTGTCTTGTTAACTTTGAATCAACCTGGAGATCTGTATCTTAGTGCACTTCCATATTACTGAATATAATAGAAAGAAATTAATTTTTTCTATAATCAAAATGGTCTGATGATATTGCTCTTGTTGTATCCAGTTGTCTCGTTATAAAATGCACTGACTTGTAATTTCTACATTTATATTATTGTATGCTTAATTTAATTTATTAGCTCACCTGACCCAAAGGGTCATGTGAGCTATTCTCATCACTTGGCATTCGTCTTATTATTCAAACATATGTCATTTAGTAAAATAGATCAAAAAAATCAATCAAAGTAGTTAAAATTTTTATTCTGTGATAGGAATAGACAGAATGAATTTCTGAAGTGAATAATACTGAATTGGACAGCTGTACCACTAAGTATAAATATAAGGATAATCCTAGAAATGTTGACAGATTGTTATGAAACTTGGTTGAAACACTTAAAATAAACTGTATTTGATATGCACAAAATTTAATTTGAATCAGATAATTCCTTCTAACCTATTAGGCTGGAGACCACAATTAATCCACCTCAACTCGTTGTCCACAAATATAGTTCCCCATATTTTATAGTGTATTTTTTCCATTTTATTTTTCCCCACATTCTGTTTGCCTTTTTTCAAGTATTGTAGTTAAAATATAAAGCACAAGGATCAGATTACTGAATTTTAAAGAGTTTTTTAATCAGATATATGTACAAGTTGTAATTTGGTGACTGTCAAAATGACCAAATTTCAGGATGCTATACCCCTTAAAGACATTTTGGGGATTTTCTTGAATTTGCAATGGTAGAATTTTCTTTATTTTTGATGTATTTTCCAGTTATGAATATGAGTGTACATTGAATAAAAGAAAGATTATAAAGTTTGAGTTGGTGCAATTTTTTTTAATTTGACTTAATGCTAATATGAAAATGCACTATAAAATAATTGTGGTCTCAGGCCACTATGGGAAAATTCATTGAAAAATCTTCTTGTCTGAAACCACTTGACCAATTGCAACAACACCTGGCAGCAATGGTCCGTAGGACGTCCTCTTTCAGAAATATGTCCGATTTCATGGACTGTGAACCAAGATGGCCGCCACAGCTCCTTATGGGAAATTCACTCAAAAATCTTTTCGTCTGAAACTACTGAGCCAATTGAAACTAAAGTTGGCAGCTTTGGTCCATAGATGGTTCTCTTTTAGAATTCTGTCTGATCACCCGGATTGTCAACCAAGATGGCCGCCACGGTCAAACTTAGTTTCATATAGGACCGTATAGAAAGACCAGCCAAATTGACTGCAACACTTAAATTTTTAGTCCTGTTCAAGGTGAAAAGTTAAATCCAGGTGAGCCATACAGGTTCTTTAGAGCCTCTAGTATTATTATTGTAATTGCATGTTCTTGCTGTATAATTGTGTTATTTTCTCCCCAGCTTAACCCTTTATTGGATGATCTTACTATTTTTACTTGACGTCCGTCGTCGTCGTAAACTTTCCTTTAAAGATCTTCTCCTCTGAATCCACTGGGCCAATTGGAACCAAATTTGGTAGCAATGGTCTTTAGGTGGTCCTCTTTCAGAAATATATCCGATGTTGCCTGTCATCCAAGTTGGCCACCAGAGCCGAACTTAGTTTAACATACGACCCTATGGGAAATTTACTTAAAGGTCTTGTTGTCTGAAACCGCTTGGCCAATTGGAACAAAAGGTGGCAGCAATGGTCCTTAGTTGGTCCTCTTTCAGAATTATATCAGACGACCCTGTCCACCATCCAAGATGGCTGCCAGAGCAGAATTTAGTTTAACATAGCACCAAAGGGAAAATTCACTGAATGATCTTCTTGTTTGAAACCAGTGAGCCAATTTGAACTTGACAGCAATGTTCCAAGCTGCCTGTTAAGATGGAAATAGTCTAGGTGAGCGATACAGGCTCCTGGGAGCCTCTAGTTGGAATATGCATTCATTAGTTATCAGTCTGTCCATCTGTCTGTCCGTTAGCATTTCCTTTGTCGTATGATAACTTAAGATTGCCTTCACAGATCTTTATGATTTTTATGCACAATATTGGACTTGATCAAAGGAAGGTCCCTCTCGGTTTTGAGGAAAATCGGACAACAATTTCTGGGAAAGGCTTAGTTTTTATATGAAAAAATGCATATTTTGAGAATTAACCTTATGTCGTATGATAACTTAAGATTGCCTTCACAGATCTTTATTATTTTTATGCACAATATTGGACTTGATCAAAGGAAGGTCCCTCTCGGTTTTGAGGAAAATCGGACAACAATTTCTGGGAAAGGCTTAGTTTTTATATGAAAAAATGCATATTTTGAGAATTAACCTTATGTCGTATGATAACTTAAGATTGCCTTCACAGATCTTTATTATTTTTATGCACAATATTGGACTTGATCAAAGGAAGGTCCCTCTTGGTTTTGAGGAAAATCGGACAACAATTTCTGGGAAAGGCTTAGTTTTTATATGAAAAAATGCATATTTTGAGAATTAACCTTATGTCGTATGATAACTTCAGATTGCCTTCACAGATTTTCATAAATTTTATACACAGTGTTGAACATGATCAGAGGAAGGTCCCTTTTGATTTTTAGGAAAATCGGAAAACACTATTTGGGGAAAAACTTAGTTTTTATATGAAAATTGCATAATTTGAGAATTAACACTATGTCGTATGATAACTTAAGATTGGCTTCACAAATTTTCATACCCAGTTTTGGACATGATTAGAGGAAGGTCCCTTCTGATTTTTGGGGAAAAACTTTGTTTTTATATGGAAAAAGGCAAATTTTTTAGAATTTAGCTTCATGCTTTGTGATAGATAAAATGAATGTATAAAATCACAACTAGATTTTGAAGTGTTTTTTATTCCCATGAGTTCAATCACACACACCGGCGGGCCCCTTTCTAACATTGTCAGTATTCTAGTTGATGTATACTCTTAAAAAAAAGAAAAGCATATTGAAATTTGGGGGAGACATAAAAACTAAACAAATTTCAAGGATAACAATGATTAATAAATAGATGGATAAATAAGAACTCAAAACAACCTTCAAATGTTCATTTCCATGGATAGTTCTTTGCACATTCAAATTTCAAGGTCATTATAGTTCAATACCTTGTATATCCACCACGAGCATTAATAACCTGTTGCGGATTGTTGTTCCACTTATCTTGTAACGCATGAACAAGTTGTAAGGATTGAGACTGTGGTTGCCTTCGCCAGATCTGTCTAAATCGTCTGAAAGATGCTCTGGTAATTTGGACGGCCAAGGAAGCCCTGCAGTTTTGATACCATGTTGGCATCCCGACACAGTTATTACTTGTTATTCATAGAGACTTTCAAGATATCAAGTTGTGTATTAAAATGTAAAAACAAAAAAATAGCTGGTAGTTAACTAATAAGGTAACTCTTTGATATTAAAAATGGTAACCATTGATGAATTTGGTATAGTTTAAAGTTTTCCTGAACTGACTGACTGATCACATCTGTTTATAAATATGTAATCATCAGGGCCCAGTAGTTTAACTTATTTAACCTAAGGTTAAATTTAACTGAGGGTTAAATCATATAGAAAATCACTACATTTAACCTGTGGTTAAATTTTACCCTTGGTTAAATGAGTTGAACAAGGATCAGAGGCACTTGAACGATCTAAAAAGGGCAAACAAGATCAGGGCAACTTTTAAGAAATATCGATTATTCACATATTTACTGTGCTTGTTTTAGATTCTGTTTAATTCAATTTCTATTAATTCAGTATTGTTTATGTGTATTTAAAACGTGTTGCACTGTAAGTTTTATTATACTTATTGCAGAGGGCAGCGGGGAACACTAAAAGGGTATAAGGCTGCATTGGAAAAGGGGCAAGGTGGTGTACTCCTCTCTTTTAAGCTATCTGGAACACTGGGTTGTCATTTAATACAACAAATTAGTACTTTAAAAAACTGGGAGCTTCAGTTCCCAGCATATTACAGAATACTCATGTGTTACTGCCCCTATTCTAAAAGTGCTGTTGACCTATTCCCCTCACTTTGTATTGTCATAAGACTGTAATGATATAGACATCTGTGGAGGGGGTTTGTATAAATTTTGTTTAGGGTCTCTATATACATGTAGAGGTTGTGTTTTGAATATTCTTAAATTTCCTACTTTTGCACTCTCATTATAATTAATGTTTTTGTATTTATGCATAATAGAATATAATATATTTTATTTGTCAATCTTGATGTCGAACTAAGGCAGTATAATCAAATTAACAATCGCAATATCTGAAGATAACTGGTTTGGTTGGTAATGATAAGATTTTTTTGTGGTTTTCAATAATAAACCAAACTCAACCCCACAAAAAAAGATTTAATATCACCAAGGAACTAATCAAACACAAGATACCAAAAAAGCAAAACAACAACAGATACCAACTGAAAATACAGGCATTCAGGAGCAGTTTTATATAAAAAGTCGAAGTTGCATACAAAGGTATCACATCGATTTTAATTTTAGATTTTGAGGAAAAATATCTACACTGTGTTAAAAATGATACAACAGCTAACAATACATTGATCTTTGAAGTGTTATTTGATAAAGACAGGAGAAATTGTTAAGAAAAGTCACAAGTGCCAACACCATCTGTGGTTATAACAAGAAATTGTCAGGAAAATGTCTCCGATCTGGAAAGTCATAAATATCGACAGCATCTGTAGTTGTAACGCATCAAAGTGCTAGTTGGTCTGACGAGATGGAATCTGTTCATGAAATACCCATTCCAACATTTTGGTGCATGTCTGTCCAAGTAGACCATATTTCCACTACCATCTCTGTTAGCTGGAGTATGATCATCATAACAAAAAGCTCTAAAGGTGTGTCCTGGTGTGCAACATTTATATGTGTATCTTACGAGGGTACCATGGTAATTACGATGCAGATAGAAAGATTTTAGATAACCATTGCTTGGACATGAAACCTGTTGTCTGTCAAGATACACTACATGGCCATTTCCATCAATTGTAAATAAATTTGTGCGTGTATTACATTTTTCTTGTCGGTGAGTTTTGCAGCAGGTAATTTTATAATGGATTTTTTTTCCATTAGGATGTCGCTTGAGATGAAACATAGTAATAGCAAATCCAGGGCGATTACATTTAATTTCACTTTGTCGATCCAAGTAAACTATGTTTCCTCCACCATCAATAGTATTGGGTGTATATTTGGGATAGCAGAATCCATTACACTCCCAACAGAAAAACAAACAACTCATTAGAATAAATCTGAAATCCATCTTGTGTTTCTGCAGGTACAGTTCTGAAAAATAATTTTTTCTTGAATTAATTTTTTGCACATCATTACAATTTTTTATGCTACTGTTGATATGCACCAGTGACATTAAGTTTTACCCTTGGTTCAAACTTCTGTCCGTATGTGCAAACAGTTACTTAAGTAAGCTTTGATGAAATCATTTTGAATTTGGAAATGTTAGGGACACTGGTCAAGTTTGAATTTGTCGTCATTTCTGAGATATGTCCCTTTTTAATGTGGAAAATTGCCAAAATTGAGGATTCTATTCAATAACATGAGTATTATTTCCAGATCAATTGAAATTTGGAAATGACCAAACTTAATATATTGTTTAAATCCAGCAAATTTCACTGCAAACAGTTAAATGTAACATATTAAAGTGTCCTATTGGTTTAGGAATGATTAAAAATTGAGATAAAATGCTTGTATTCCATGTTTCATGAAGTTAATAATAAAATTCCATTGCTAGTGCAATTTCACAATATCCTGTAACACATTTGATAACAAAAAGATGACTAATTAAATCAAAAATTAACATGCGGATGTTCAGTTGAAGAAAAGAGAATCTGTCAGATTTGCATTAAAGTTCTAGGCTTGCCATACAAGCTAGTGGGAATTTCTTGCTCTTCTGATTTGCAATTATAATTTTGATCGTTTTCAAATTTTCAAAATAATTCATTGAATATTAATAATAAAATCTTTGTAACAAACCTTTTGGATACAGCAAGTTAACACCATGTGTCGGTGATAAGTTTATAATCAATTGTACACAGTATTTATGAAGAAATTTGATCTGTCATTAATTTGAAATTTTAGCTGTTTCATGTTTCAAAAAAAATTACTGGAAAAATGTATTGTAGAGTATTCTCTGAATTATTATTGTGAAACTTAGTCATTTTTTTGCAACCAATTTGTATTGACACTATCAATTTTGTGTAATCAACTCCTCCCACACCTTTTAAACCAGATCTTTGAAACTGCAGAATGTTTATGGACATATTGAAGAATTCCATGAAGGAATATGATTTCTTTCCAAGAAAATAATGCAGATTTTCCATGTTTTGGAACTTAGTAAAATTTTCATGTTTTGTCTTGCTTGTCACATTGATTTACTTACTGGTCATCATAAATATACCTGTGGTATTGGTATGATACTAAATGTTATCCTTTTATACATATTAAACACAACAGGACCTATTTAGTCTTTGACAAATTATTCACCATATGAACTATATATATTGTCTCTGACATATTCCCCCGTTTCCATTCTCTATTGTGTAAAACATAACCATGATGAGTACCATTAAGTAAAATAATATTATGATATACTTTATACCAGTATATAAAGGGAAAGAGCTGTAAGCTTGGAGTTTACAAATACTGTAAAATCAGTTATTTTCATGGGGTTAAAATTTCGTGGAATCATTTTTAAAAGTGATTCTGAGGGGATAAAATTTCGTTGATTTCAAATTGAAAAAAAGTTTACTAAAAGGTTGTATATCATTAGGGATTAACTTTAGTTGATTTTACTTACTATACAAAATTAAACCCCCAATGAAAATTTCTGATTTTACATTATCCCCAAAAATATTTTGGAGGGGCTTAAAAATTAAGATGGCATTGTAAAATACTGTGAAAGTGTGTAAGGTGGCATTATTAAACAAAAAGTAGATTTACAAATATGCTACCAACCTTATAACTCATCATGGTTAGGCTTCACACTAACTATGAATTACTTGTGGCATGGGACAAGCCGCGCTATTGTTTTCCTGTTACAGAAGTCATGAAATAATAGGCTGCCATTAAGTCTGTACTTTTCGTTGAAACATGGGAGATGGCTCAAAACAATCGCCATACACTAGCATGTATCCAGTTAAAATTTCAGGTGTGTAAGTCTACTTTTTACGTAATTTGAGAAATCACGAGCCATGGTAAAAAAAGTCTCCTTCCGCAAAGTAAAATGTACCTCTTTCATGCTCTCCATGTAGAATAAAAATTTTCTTGGTTTTATTAGCTCACCTGACCCACCTGGTCGACATGGCTAAAAATAGAACATAGGGGTAAACTGCAGTTTTTGTCTTATATCTCAAAAACTAAAGCAATTAGAGCAAAACTGACATGGGGTAAAAAGTTCATCAGGTCAAGATCTTCCTGCCATGAAATTTTCAGACGAATCAGTCAACCCTTTGTTGGGTTATTGCCCCTGAATTTTAATTTTAAGGAAATTTTGCAGTTTTAGGTTATTATCTTGAATATTTTTATAGATAAAGACAAATTGTAAACAGCAAAAATGTTCAACAAAGTAAGATCTACAAATAAGTCAACATGACCAAAATCATTGATTGACCCCTTATAGGAGTTTTTGCCCTTTAAAGACAACATCCAGCGTAAACTTTCCTTTAAAGATCTTTTCCTCTTAAACCACTGGGCCAATTAAACCAAACTTTGGTGGAATGGTCCTTGGGTGGCCCCCTTCCAAATTTATGTCCAGCATCCCCGACTTCCAACCGACATGGCTGCTGTTACTAAAAATAGAAAAATAAAGGGGAAGTGTTGAATTTCAAAAATCTTCTTATATGAAACTACAAGGCCAGTTGGAACCAAGTTGGCAGTAATTGTTCTTAGGAGGTTCTCTTTCAGAAATTGTCCAATGACCCAGACTGTTAACCAAGATGGCCGCCACAGTCGAACATAGTTTAACATAGGGCCCTATGGGAAAATTATTGAAAAATCCTCTCGTTTTAAACTATTTGACCAATTTGAACCAGACTTGGCAGCAATGGTCCTTAGATGGTCCTCTTACAGAGGTGTGTCTGATGACCCGAACTGTCAACCAAGATGGCCGCCACAACTGAACTTAGTTTAACATAGGGCCCTAAAAGTAAATTCATTGAAAAATCTTCTTGTCTGAAACCACTAGACATATTAGAGCCAGACTTGGCAGCATTGGTCCTTAGGAGGTCCTCTTTCAGAAATGGGTCTGCTTTCGTGTAATGTGAACCAAGAACTTAGTTTAACATAGGACCCTATGGGAAATTCACTCAAAAATCTTCTCGTCTGAAACCACTAAGCCAATTAGAATTAGACTTGGTAGCAATGGTCTTTAGATGGTCCTCTTTCAGAATTTTATGCGATGACCTGAACTGTCAACCAAGATGGCCGCCACACCCGAACTTTGTTTAACATAGGGCCCTATGGAAAAATTCATTGAAAAATCTTCTTGTCTGAAACCACTTGACATATTGGAACTAGACTTGGCAGCATTGGTCCTTAGGAGGTCCTCTTTCAGAAATGTGTCCGATCACCCTGATTTTCAACAAAGATGGCTGCCACACCGAACTTAGTTAAATATTGGACCCTATAGGAAAATTCATTTAAAAATCTTCTTGTCTGAAACCACTTAGCCATTTGGAACAAGACTTAGCAGAAATGATCCTTAGATGGTTCTCTTTTAGAAATATATCCGTTGACCTGGACTGTCAACCAAGATGACTTCCACAGCTGAAATTAGTTTAACATAGAATCGTATAGAAAAACCAGCCAAATTGACTGCAACACTTAAATTTTTAGGTCTGCTCAAGGTGAAAAGTTAAATCCAGGTGAGCGATACAGGCTCTTGAGAGCCTCTAGTTTATTTAATCCTTTCAATATTTCTATGTCAAATGCCTCAGGTAAATACACTTTTAAAACAACACTAGTTATTCAGTTATCATGGTTGGTTTTGTTACAGTAGGTCCATATATCATTGTGCAATTATAATTTTTTTTATGGACTTCTTTCGTATCCCTCAGGTCAAAGTTCATTGCAGATCTTGAGCCATATTGTTGGACCTGTCTAAAATTTCTTTGATCAGGGATATTTGTAAGCTCTTTCATTTAATATACTAGTATATCATTATATTTTGCTTAATGGGTAATGTACAATACATCCTTTTTGGAGACTGCCTTGGTGGTCTCGTGGTAGCGTGTTTGCCCCGAGTGCAGAAGGTCACAGGTTCGATGTCCGGCTAGGTCAAACCAAAGACATTAAAATTAGTATTTGGTGCTTCTCCACCAAGCACAACAGCATCTAGGAGCAAGAGCAAAGGACTGGTCGGCTCGGAGTCAGTATAATGTGTCCGGGTGGGATGATATGTCTACCTGCAGACTGTTACCTCCTGAGCTAGTACGTATAAAATCAGGCTTAGAATTTCCGTCTTGTAGAAAGCAGGGTTCATAGTCATATCATATCAACATGTTTTGGTCCTGATATGCACTTAATTGTTGCCACTGGATGTTAAACAATAATTCATCTATCATTTTTGGAAAACCATCGTTTTTATGTACAACAAAAATTCTGAATAATCACAACTTTGATTTTTAAGTAATCTCTTTGCACATTTCTTTCGATCTTGGAAAGTAAATGCATGGCATATTATAACAATTTTATTATTCAAGCAAGCACTTGCTACTGTAAATACTGTTTAGATTCATATATTATACATTTAACAGAACAATTTCATTTTAAATGGTATACGAACAACTTTTATATGATGCAACTCAAAAGGCAGTATGTATTAATACATATCAACGTACATGATAACTGTATCTATGTATGGCAATAGGTTTCATGCTTGCAATACTCATTCCATGTGTAAACTAGATTTTTGTAACTATTTTGGACATGAATTTGAGTCATTTAAAGTTCATATTAAAAGAAAGCACTAATTATACCACCCACTTCCAGAGTGGTGGGTATACTGTAATAGCCTTGTCTGTTTTTCTGTCCATCTGTATGTCTTGTGTACACACTCATTTATATTTTGGTGGATCTTGTTCATATGTGGTATGGTAGTTTGCTATGATGTGTAAAACGTACACATTTACCAGTTTCATGGTTTGTTTTATCTTTGCAAGATTTATAGCCCTTTCCATATCTTGTCTGACTATCTAGTACACATCTACTGGCTGATTTTGTTCATAAATAGTGTCATACAATTAGCTGAGCATGATTAAAATGTTTTCATATTCGGTACATTGGCTGGGCATGATACATGTATTACAAAATTCACAGTTAGATGAATTTTGCAAGAGTTATAGGCCTTTTCATGTGTGTTGTTCAAATATCTTGTCACTCATCTGTTTAATGGTAATCACTACTCCCTGCCATTAGAAATTGGTTTTGTCATGCAGATACTTTTTACAGGTATTTCTTGTTGACAATATGCTGATAAGGGTAATAGAAAATGCTATCATTAGTGTAGTGGTACTTCTAGATTTAACTTCATCATTTTGTTTTTAGATCAGGGTTTAAGATTGTCATTCTAGATGAAGCAGATGCCATGACAAGGGATGCACAAAATGCGTTGAGAAGAGGTATGGAATATATATCCATTGATATAATATAATCAATCATTTTCTTACAGAAAATCACAAAGAGGCTTCAAAAGTAAAACCAAAAAAATAGTGCATTTCTAGAGATTTGTGAAAAAAGTATTTGACAGCATCATCTTTGGAAAAAATAGAACTTTCAGAATAAAAATTTAAATAACTAAATCCTACAGCAGCAGTAGACAAAAAATGAAGTTTCAGCAGTCAGCTCTCAGTTTGATGAAGGCAGATGGATTCACAATTCATTTCAGGACGTAATACCACTATTACGGGAAATCCCCTTTTAGAACATACCTGAAAATAGTGGATATAAAAAAAATAGTTCCTTGCGCTGCTCAGTTTTATGTTAATTAATTAGTATTTTGAATTAAATTTGGTATCTATGGAAAGCTAAGAATCTTGGCAGAATTTTTAAATTACTGAGATGAATTTATTTCAAACTAATGTGGGTTTACAGACTGTCAAAGCTGACCGTTGAAAATGATTGATAGTTTTGAGGTTCAAAATTCAGGACCTTAGAGTTCCAAAGCACATTGCTTTCTTATATGCAAGTTACGGTGAGGTGATATTTTGAGGGAAAGAACTGACATGATGCTGTTTTCAAATGATATGCCTCTCACTTTATTTAAAATCAACATAAATTTTCTATAGAAGGTTGAAATTTGACAATTTAACATAAAATGCTATGGGAAAATCTAATGGTGGTTTTACTCCGTTACTTTGTCTCAACCAATTAAAAAAGAATTTTGGTATATCATTTGAACTTAATGAGATTCTGAGAAATGGCAACAAATTTAGCTTGATTAGCTGATTTTACCAAACTCTAGTATGGTGTTAAACAATTTGAGACTTAAAAGCCTATTCATTTTAATATGAATCCATGGCATCATAAGTATGGGGTAAACATTAATTTTAGCTCACCTTGCCAAATTGGAGTTATTGGCTTCACTTGATGTCTGTCATCTGTAAACTTTGAATACCCATCTCCCAATGATTCATGGGTATACTGGTTTACCCCTGTCCATTCATCCGTCCATCCGTCAAAGGTGTTTCGTCGCAAATTACCCAGCAACTACATTCAAAGTTGGCATAAAGCATGGCCATGATGAGTGCTTAACGATTTTGAACCTGTGACACATATACTTCCTGTTTGACGATGCAGCCATACATTTTTTACCTTATTTCCTATGGAAATTTTTGGTCGCAAAATTCTCAGCTACTGCAGGCCACAATTAATTCAAAGTTTGTGTGAAGTATGACCATGATGAGTACTTACTGATTTTGAACCTGTGACACATATATTTCCTATTTGACGATGCAGCCATACATTTTTTACCATATTTCATATGGAAATTTTTGGTCACAAAATTCTCAGCTACTACAGGCCACAATTAATTCAAAGTTTGTGTGAAGTATGACCATGAGCTGTAAAGAGCTTACTGATTTTGTTCCTGTTAAATGACGCCAGCTGACATTTTTACTAGAAGAAATATGGAAATGTTCGCTCAAAAAATTCTCAGCAATGATGTGCAATAACTATTTTATAAATGGTATGAAGCCTGACTATGATGGGTTGTACGTATGTACCTGTGTCAATTTGACTTCCTGTTAAACCATACTATCTTAAGTTTTGGACCTATCTTTGAGCAGGGGTATTTATAAGCTCTAAGCATTGAAAACGGATATACCAGTGTCTGTCCATCCATCTGTCCTTAGTCCATACTTGGACAATAACACAAAAACTCTTTGACCAATTTTCCTGAAACTTTGGTGAATTGTTTTTATCTATTGACGTAAGCTCCCTTTTAATTTTTATAAATTTCTGTGCTTATGTTTTCAAGTTATGGGACTTTATTCATAAAAAAGGGGGGGATTTTGCAGTTTTCGAACTCTCACTCAACAACACTATGAGCAGTTTTCATGAAACTTTGGGAACTTGTTTATATCTATTGACGTAAGCTCCCTTTTGTTTTTTTATAAATTTCCGATTAAACATTTCGGAGTTACGGAACTTTATTTGTGGAAAAATTGTAGAAAACTCACTTTTTCACACTTTGGGTGATTATGGAATTTTATTCGTTCAAATTCAGAGTTATGGATCTTTGTTCAACGAAAAAGGGGGAGTTGTTCACATGTCACTGTATATCTTAAGAACGCATTGTCCGATTTACTTCAAACTTTACACATCCAGTTGTTTGTTGTGATAGTCTAAAGGTCTTTATATTTTTTTATGACATTTCGATTTTCTGTTCCAGAATAGGATGTGACTTGTTCATCAAAAATATGGAACAAAATCAAAGGGTCTATATGTTAATTGGTGAAATTTAATTTTCTGGACGACAGGCATATCATGCGCTCATGGCGCAGCTGTTTATTGTTTGATAAACTGCCCTCTGTCTTTAACTTTTACCAAACATGAGTTGAAGACAGAAATAGATCCATGTAATTAAAAAAAATCCTCCCACCCATCGCATATTCTTTAGAATCTATGAATTGCCCAATGGGTGCCCAGATATCTGGAAAAGGTTTCAACCATATTCATTCCACTTTGTCATCATAAGATAAATGCCAAAATGTCCAAACAGGGGTAAAAACAAAATCATCTAAGGACAGAGCTATGCACAATAAATGTGCAGTTCAGAGAGCATCTGTTGGTAACGTTTTACTTGTTTTCGTTTCAGTCATAGAAAAATTCACAGAAAACACCAGATTTTGTATTATATGTAATTATTTGTCCAAAATAATACCAGCCCTGCAGTCCAGATGTACAAGATTTAGATTTGGTCCACTGGGTACAGAACAGATGGTTCCCAGACTCCAGCATGTGATATCACAAGAAGGGTATATATTATAGGCAGTTTCCTTTTAATGTAATATTAGTCCGTGACATTTTACAAGATTGACTTACAGGTTTGGCTGGGTTTATAAAGTATTGTTAGGAAATTTTGTTTGTAAATTAACATTTTTGGGGAATTTCTGCATTTCAACAGGGCCACACATGGTGTAGTGGTTAGCGCATTGGACTACGAAGCCAAAGTTCCCTGGTTCAATTCCCGTTCATGATGAAAATTTCAGGGATCAAATTTGAGATGCCCTATCGACACCATTGCGAGGATGGTCTCGATAAACGATGCTAGTCTGTCGGATGGGGACGAAAATTGGCTGTCTCGTGTGAAGGGAGATCAACACCGTTGGCACGTTAAAGACTCCTCTGTAGATGTCGAAAAAGAGTAGGCTAAAATGCGACTACAGGGGCCAAGTGGAGAGGGATTGGTATAAGTTGGTATAACTTGTTTCCCAATCCACCATAAATAAATAAGTTTAAACTAACAGGACCAATTGGACCCTGCTGAATGGTATAAATTTCATAGGCAATTCATATAAAAATTGAAAGATTAAGTTTTGTATATAAGTTGACCAAAAAAATAATTCTGGTCCAAAACATTCTCATTTCAGTTATGTTTTTAATATAGCCTGAAAAAATACAATATTTATAGATTAATACATGACCTAATCCATATCAGAATGGGTATCATGCCAAGGCATGGTTAAAAATATTGGAAAAAAATAATTTATTAAAATGTATTTTCAGTGTGACAATAACAGATGATGGAATGAAAGCTTTAGTAACACTAGCTGAAGGTGATATGAGAAAAGCTTTAAATATTATGCAGGTATGTTAAAATGTTATTTGAATTACCTGATCTGACACCAGCTTCAAGTTTTAAAATGGTAGCAATGGGGATATTTTAATTCCATTATTTGTCAATGTGTCCTTCTGATTGTAAGGGGCTCTCTTTTCTTCACAAATTTTACTTAGGCCAATCAAATAGGACTATCAACAGTAAATACCTGCAATGCAGTGATAGCCATACATTGCTTGAGCTTTTTCAAGATTTTATGGCTGGCAATCTTTATCACTAAATGCTGATTGATACAAATAATAACACTTTAATAATGCCTTTCACCTATCTTCCAAAAAAAAAATTGCACCCCCCCCCCCCTTTTGCACCTTTTAAAAAAAATGTTTTAATGAAAGTCAAGCAATTAAATTTTTATGGCCTACTTTTTTAATTTTGAAAGTTTTGTATTGACAGGTTTGGGTACCCATAAAACCAGTTTAACCCCACCACCATTCAGTGTCTGTACAAAGTCAGACTATCTTGACTCTCTGTTATGTTTATGTTGTTTTTTTTGTACTCTCATGTTATTATTTGTCGTCGGTTTTTTCTGATGAGTAGCATTGATTGATTGGTATGTCACGTTTGAATTTTTCTGTTACCCATTTTGTTGTTTATTTTCACTAATTATGGAAATCTCAGTTGATTTTGGGAAGTATTTGAATTGGAGTAATGGCCCTTTAAAAGATAATATAAATGATAAATTTAGTTTAATCTGATATCAGAACAAAGGCAAATATTCTTTTTTCCAAAGTACCTGAATACCATGAGCTATATAAGTAACTTTTTTTTCATTGAAGAAACAGAAAAGTCATTCATCTTGGATTTTTTTTGTGTTTGTGTTAATGTATAAAAAGTGGAGTTTTTAAAAAGATATGAATTGTCATCCTGACTAATCTGTTATAATGGTTTGACAAAAAAAAAATTGTTTTCGTAAACTTTGTTTATAAATTGATCTTTTTTTTAGAGCACACATATGGCATATGAAGAGGTAAATGAAGATAATGTATACACATGTGTAGGACATCCATTACGGAGAGATATAGAAAACATTGTTAACTGGGTGTTGAATGACAATTTTACAACTGCATATAGAAGTATCCTTTTTTGTCTCGGGCAAAGTGGAGACATGGATTAAAGTTTGAAAACATATATAGTCAGTGTGGATTTTAGGGGAGATGCAAGCCACTTCTGACTGATATCAACAAGTAGATTTCATGAATTTTGGTATAACCGAGTCATGTATTATAAATGGGCACATAAATAGCTAATACATATATAGTCAATACATAAATAGCTAATAAATAGCTAATTCATAAATAACCAATACATAAATAGCCACCAATAGATAAATGGCCAATACATAAATATATGGAATGCCGTAACTGTCTTGTTATGACTACTATTCATTATATGATGTGCATTTATCATTATATGATGTGCATTTATCATTATATGATGTGCACATGCCATTATATGATGTGCGATCGTCATTATATGATGTGCAAACTTCTTTATATGATGTGCAAATAACATTATATGATGTGCAAATAACTTTATATTATGTGCACATGTCTTTATATTATGTGCAACTACCTTTATGTGATGTGCAAACATATTTATATTATGTCCAAACATCATTATATTATGTGCAACTACCTTTATGTTATGTGCAAACATCTTTATATTATGTCCAAACACCATTATATTATGTACTTTAACAATTTTGTTTTGTGCTGAATTTCATTTCATTATATGCGGTCAGTTCGTCTTTATATGATGTGCAAACATCATTATTATGTCCAAACAACGTTATGATGACGTTCGAAATCGAAAAGGTGATTCCAATCCGGTTCCGAAAAATCATACTATCACTTCCGTTGCTGAAACAAATTTGGCGGTATAAACAATTAGTTTTACAGAAAGATGGCGACTTCTGTAGAAATGGAGTCCATATTAAAAAAACTGAACTTGGAAATGTTCGTAGGGAAATTCTTGGAAGAAAAAATAACGCCCGATATAATTTCAAAACTATCCGTATATGAGTTGCGCAGTTTAGGCTTAGTAGATAGGTGTGTCTATCATGAAACTACGTATAGAATGTTTGAATTATGGGAGAACTCCATGACTTTTCTAGGAGACATCTTGCACTTTTATGAAACCTATAGTTTTTTTCATCGTTTAAAAGTTTTACTATAGAAGGATTATTGCGCGAATATTGGTGGAAACGTTATACTGATTTTCAAGCATCTGCATGTGTAATTAATGTAAGACTATTACTGCATAAAATTGCATTATTAACCGTAGGAGGTTCACGAGACAAGATTCGTATTGGTTACGGGATCCTAGAAAAGTCATGGAATTTAATTTCAGCAAAATAACCTAAATAAGGCATTGAAAATTCGTGGCCTTAATGTTTAATTGTGATTGCAAGTCCTTGAAAATTGAGGAAATCTATTAATTGGCACTGTATTATTGCAATCCGTTCTCTTCAAAACTATATTACAAACGTTCTTTCAGTAAAATACACACAGAGATATTAAAAAGACACACAGAGAAATAAAAAAAAACACGCACCGAGATTTGAAAAATTCACAACGAAATTTGAATTTACACAAGAGTTTAAAAAAACACATCGAAATTTAAAAATACACACCGAGATTTCAAAAATTCACAATGAAACTTCGAATTTACACACACACAATCGAGATTTGTACGCATAGCTTGTGCGCATATTAATGAATATTCAGAACATTCTATGATCTGGTCTAGATCTTTGACGTGTTTTTACTCCTATCGGAGATGGTACCGTATGAATGAATTAATATTACCTTCAAATAGGAATAAAATTAAGAACCGTGAAAAAAATAATTTTATTTTTCGTGAACTGAATCATGAAAAATACTTTTCGTGATCAGAACTCCCCCCCCCCCTTTCCTTTCTAAGAAGCATGACGTGTTTATACCTGTATATTTCTTTGTCGCAGTAAATGCTTAATCATTCCTTCCCCACAACGTGGGAATTCTTCAACGAGTTCTTGCAGTATAGCGTCCAAATCCTCATCACAAATATCAGAAAAAAACATTTTTGTAAGGTTGCATTGTCTCATTCTTTTGTATATTGTGCTGTCAGATACTGATAGAATTTTGGCTATTTCCGAAATTGAAAATTCAGACTCTATAAGAAATTGCAATATTTCCTCTGGTATGGTAAATGTTAGGCGAGCTGGCTGTTGGTAAAGACGAGTTCTCCCATAATTCAAACATTCTATACGTAGTTTCATGATAGACACACCTATCTACTAAGCCTAAACTGCGCAACTCATATACAGATAGTTTTGAAATTATATCGGGCGTTATTTTTTCTTCCAAGAATTTCCCTACGAACATTTCCAAGTTCAGTTTTTTTAATATGGACTCCATTTCTACAGAAGTCGCCATCTTTCTGTAAAACTAATTGTTTATACCGCCAAATTTGTTTCAGCAACGGAAGTGATAGTATGATTTTTCGGAACCGGATTGGAATCACCTTTTCGATTTCGAACGTCATCATAACGTTGTTTGGACATAATAATGATGTTTGCACATCATATAAAGACGAACTGACCGCATATAATGAAATGAAATTCAGCACAAAACAAAATTGTTAAAGTACATAATATAATGGTGTTTGGACATAATATAAAGATGTTTGCACATAACATAAAGGTAGTTGCACATAATATAATGATGTTTGGACATAATATAAATATGTTTGCACATCACATAAAGGTAGTTGCACATAATATAAAGACATGTGCACATAATATAAAGTTATTTGCACATCATATAATGTTATTTGCACATCATATAAAGAAGTTTGCACATCATATAATGACGATCGCACATCATATAATGGCATGTGCACATCATATAATGATAAATGCACATCATATAATGATAAATGCACATCATATAATGAATAGTAGTCATAACAAGACAGTTACGGCATTCCATATAAATAGCCAATACATAAATGGCCAATACATAAATAGCCAATACATATATAGCCAATACATCAATAGCCAATACAATACATATATAGCCAATACTTAAATAGCTAATACATAAAGAGCTGATACATAAATAGCCAATACATATAGCTAATACATAAATGGTCAATAAATAAATAGCAAATAAATAAATAGCCAATACATAAATACCCAATACCAATATCTCCTCTGCTTGTATAATATAAATTTCACCATCAGTATGTATTGAATTATATATTGTGGAGACTACTATTATGGCCTTTGTTTGTCATTTTAGTTTTCTCTTCCTCAGTTTCACCTTTCTATCTAACCATATACTTGGATAAAAATCTATCTATTGATTATTCCTCACTTAAGTCAAAATAAGAGAGTTTTAATATGGGAACCACTGTTACACACTTGCTTTTCTCTCTACTGAATAACAAATTATAATGTTAAATAATTCCATTTGAATTTGCATATGATAAAATACAAGAATTTCATTGGTCGGAAGTGCAAAATCATAAAAGTTTATACATCGATAAACCTGTATTTGGCAAGTATATTCATGTGCTTTCTTGATTATGTACAGTTTCAAATGAGACATTAAATGTGAAGAATACTGTAAAAGAATAAATTTTAAGGATGATACTGACAATAATAGTTAAATTTAATGAGAAATGGTGTAAAAATTGATGAAAATTGCGTTTTCAAAATTCTGCGAAAATTTGCTGCATGGACGTCATAGTCAAGTCAAGTCAGGTCAAGTTAAACAACGCAAGTTGGATTCTTCAAATGGAAAAAATCGGACATTGCATGGATTCTGTACCCTTCAGATTATGTTAAAATCTATCAAAACGTAAGTTTCCTTGTTTTTTCAATTTGTAAATGACTTTGTTGACTTTTTTATTCAATTGCTCAGCTGCCAAAAATAGTACCAGATTGAAGATGGATGTCACCTGAAAAGGGCAAAGTTATTTTGATTTTATTTCGGTTAAGAACAACTTTTCGATGTTTGAAATGGAATTATAAGGATTAAATACAATTTTGTATGAGTTTATCGATGTGTAAACTCGGCCTTTTCACTCACAAACTCAACATAAAGTCTTTAGGACTTTATTTAGTTTGTGAGTGAGTCAGTTGAGTTTACACATCAATTATCTAAATATTTTATGCCTCTTCAAACCTTACTTACTTTCATTTATTCCTTCCATGCATATTCCTAATCATAAAATGTCATACATGTACAGGAACAAAGCATTATAATAATTATAGATTACTACATGACCTAATCAATATCGGAAAAGGTATTATCCTGAGACTCCCAAATGGGACAGAGGGCTTCCCTAATCAGAACTTGAATAATGGGTTAGCCTGAGGTGTGCAAATACATGTATGGGTTGTTCGCGTAATATGCAAAAACCATCATATTTGGTACCAAGTATAAAATTTGTACAGTACTGTCAGACATAACATTATCCTTATATTGTACCAGATATTACAACTTTAAAGACCAGTAAAGGATTAGCATTACAGGATATATTAACAGAAGTACATCAGTATGTTCACAGGAGTAAGTACAGTTAAGTCTTTGTGTTGATAAGTCATCTACCAGACCATTTAATTTGACTTTAATTAGATTTTTAGCTGTCAAAAGTCAATTGTTTCAATTTTTCAATATCTGAAAATTGATCTAAGAATATTTCCAGACTAAAAATGGTTTTAAATAATTGTTTCAAGTAGTAAAAATAGAAAAGTGGTAAAAGCTAGTATACTATAGTATATAAACGACAAGGAGTCATGGAGCTGTTGATTTTGCTATAGGTATAAATGTCATAACCAACAATATTAGAAATGTAAAAGACAAAAGACTCAACTTCGAGGTGACTAGCCTTAATTTTTTAGCACAAAAAGATGTCAACAGTTCAAAATCTCATCGGTGACTGTGCATTAACTAAAAAAACGCAATAAAGGTTGGGCAGTAAAACTTGTATGATGCTAGATATTGAGAATAAAAAGACAGTAGAAAAGGAATAGAAGTGAAATTGGTTATTGTGTAGAAATAAGTTACCCCTGTAACTTTTTCATTTAACATTGATGCAGTAGGGTTTGAGGATGAAAAGGTTGAAAATAATCCTCAGCTCCAGATGTCTATGTTGCTTACCTCCCTTGATTTTGACCAGCATGGTTATATGAATGTCTGTCAAATGATTGGGTAATCAAAGCAGAGCAATCAGTAATAAAGTGTTCCCCATAGGAGTTTTGAAGGGAGATATAATTTCTCGATTGTGTAAACCTTGTCACATTTCACACAGATGATTGTGTACAATTCAGTTTTTAGTTGTGCAGGTAAAGCCAATGGATAAACAACTTTACCTTTGTATTTTAGTTCATACTAGCTTAAGAAAATTGATAGACTATAAACTTTTAACATCTCTTTTTTAGCTCACCTGACCCAAAGGGTCAAGTGAGCTATTCTCATCACTTGGCATTCGTCGTCCGTCGTTGTCCGTCGTCCGTCGTCTGTTAACTTTTACAAAAATCTTCTCCTCTGAAACTACTGGGCCAAATTGAACCAAAGTTGGCCACAAGCATCATTAGGGTATCTAGTTTAAAAATTGTGTCAGATGACCCCGCCTGCCAACCAACATGGCCGACATGGCTAAAAATAGAACATAGGGGTAAACTGCAGTTTTTGTCTTATATCTCAAAAACTAAAGCAATTAGAGCAAAACTGACGGGGTAAAAATGTTCATCAGGTCAAGATCTACCTGCCATGAAATTTTCAGACGAATGGGTCAACCCTTTGTTGGGTTATTGCCCCTGAATTGTTAATTTTAAGGAAATTTTGCAGTTTTAGGTTATTATCTTGAATATTATTATAGATAAAGACAAATTGTAAACAGCAAAAATGTTCAACAAAGTAAGATCTACAAATAAGTCCATATGACCAAAATCATTGATTGACCCCTTTTAGGAGTTTTTGCTCTTTAAAGACGGCATCCAGCGTAAAATTTCCTTTGAAGATCTTTTCCTCTCAAACCACTGGGCCAATTGAGACCAAACTTTGGTGGAATGGTCCTTGGGTGGCCCCCTTCCAAAATTATGTCTGGCATCCCTGACTTCCAACCGACATGGCTGCTGTTACTAAAAATAGAAAAAAAAGGGGGGGTGAATTTCAAAAATCTTTTTATACGAAACTACAAGGCCAGTTGGAACCAAAGTTGGCAGTAATGGTTCTTTGGAGGTTCTCTTTCAGAAATATGTCCAATGACCTTGACTGTTAACCAAGATGGCCGCCACAGCCGAACTTAGTTTAACATAGGACCCTATGGGAAAATTCATTGAAAAATCTTCTTGTCTTAAACCACTTGACCAATTGGAACCAGACTTGGCAGCAATGGTCCTTAGATGGTCCTCTTACAGAGGTGTGTCCAATCACCCGGTTTGTCAACAAGATGGCTGCCACACCGAACTTTGTTAAATATTGGACCCTATAGGAAAATTCATTTAAAATTCTTCTTGTTTGAAACCTCTTAGCCAGTTGGAACAAGACTTAGCAGAAATGGTCCTTAGATGGTTCTCTTTTAGAAATGTATCCATTGACCTGGACTGTCAACCAAGATGACTGCCACAGCTGAAATTAGTTTAACATAGAATCCTATAGAAAACCAGCCAAATTGACGGCAACACTTAAATTTTTAGGTCTGCTGAAGGTGAAAAGTTAAATCCAGGTGAGTGATACAGGCTCTTGAGAGCCTCTAGTTTGTTCTCATGATCGAGACTGGTTAACTGAAACATGGGGCCTTTTGTAGACAAGGTGTGTTCACTTCTGATCTTAAATTGACAGTGTTTACCAGAGAGAGGGTGACGGTTTTCAAAGCATCCTCCACCAATCAATTACTGGGAATCGTAATATCATCAATTGCACTGAAAGTTGCTTGTATTTTATTAATAAACATTGTATATTTACAGTTGATTTGCCTATACATGTAAAGATACATTTATTAGAGAAGATGGCAGATGTTGAGTAAGTTTATTGTCATGCCAAAAAGTCTTAACACACATCTAGTCACTTGGACAATTTTTTTTTATCGTACATTTTTTTTAACCCTTTCATAGGTCTTGTAGAATACTTACCTTTGAGTACATGTTTCATCTCCTAAACCAAAGACTTTTTAATTCTTAACATTTGTATCAGCTGCTTCTCTTAGCATGTGGCATTTAGGCGGAAGAGCAAAGACTGGTCAGCTCAGAATCAATTAATATATGTGCAGTTGGATGACATGTCTTCATGGGGACCTTTTTCTTATGAGCTAGCATAAAAAAAATTAGCTCAGCATGTCCGTCTAGTACACAGTAGGGTTCATACTCACTTCACGTAAACAATTTCTCATCCTGACGTATGTAATAAGTACTGCTGGACATTATACAATAGTCAGTCAATCAATCAATCAATCTTACATTTTTGGTGTCTCATATTTAAGCTAATAGATTGATACTACCTCACAAGCCTGTCCCAGGCCAGGATCATGTATTTTCTGTGGCTATCCGCTCATTTTCAAATGTTTTATGTGGAATACTGTATTTCAGTTTTTTAGTTACTTTTGTTGAAATATTTAAGGCCACACTAGGACTCGTAGATTTAATCAATCCTACATTCATTGCTTTCGTATGTTTCTTTAATATCTTTGAAAAAAAAAAATCTGCTTAAAACCAAAAAAATTGTTAGTGAATCCCAGTTTTATGTAGATTTAACTATCTCTTTTTCCTGGAAATTGACTGTTGAATTAATGTAAAGCTATAAATGTTTACTTTAATATAAATCCAGACAATTTTGTAGATATGTGTATCTTTTGAAGTTTTGGAAATTATTTTTAAAAAAGAGAGAATTGATATTAAGCATAAAATGTTTGCATAAACATATGCTTATAACTATCATCAGTTGACTGCTCTGCAAGGTAATGCCTTCTAGTAGAGTACTTAATGGGTAATGTAAAAAGCATGTGATAAACAACAAGCCTTTAATGGTCATATTCACTACCCTCTGTTATATTCTATGTCAGTCATTTTCCATTTAACACGTATTTTTAGCTTGCCCATAAATTGTTTCATGGATATTGAACTTCAGGGTTCTGTAATGTTTAGAGTGATGACACTGAGTGGAATAGACATTTCCAGGGTGGTTATTTTTGTATTTTTCCACTGCACATGTAAAAGCCATGAAATTAGAATACATTTATGAGACAATATCCCATCAAATAATAAATAATAATACATAAATAAAATCTAAGGATTATTATGTAATGGTAATGTCACCATTTATATGTTGTACATTGTATATCAGCAGAGGATTTGTACTCAAAAATTGTGTCAAATTTCATTTACATCATGATTGGTTATATAACATACATACATGACATAATTAATTTTCAGATATAGACTTGCCTCAGGAACGAGTGAAAAGATGCAGCTTAGTTCACTGATAGCAGCATTCCAGGCAGCTAGAGACTTGATAGTGGCGGAAGCATGAATCTTTATGAATAAATTTGTAAATAAAACATTTCTGTGGATTTGCTAACTGCACGCTGATTTAGATATATATATCTGGGTTATAGTCATTTTATATGCTTGTCTTCTAAAACAATACATGTATGATGATAAACTGTTCATCTATCCATTATCTCTTCCTACTCAAACTTGTTTGCCTCTATCAGCTTAATCTTATATTTGCAATATAATTTAACTAGCAAAAATGTGTTTTTAGCTCACCTGGCCTATTTGCCATGTGAGCTTATGTCATTACTTTGCATCCGTCTTCGTTCGTAAACTTTTCACGTTTTGATCTTCTCTGAAACTACCTGGTGGATTGTAACCAAATTTGGTGGGAATTATATATGGAAGGACCTCTACAAACGATCCACCATTGGTTCCAGTTGGTTGAACAAGGCTGCCAGGGGCAATCTTTTATTTTTATTGGCCAATTTTCAAAAATATCCTTCTGAAACTACATTATGAAATGTTTTGAAACATTGCAGGATTGATGAAAACAAATTTCCTATACAAGCGATCCACTTTTGGCCAATTTTCAAAAATGTTTTGGTAGGAATCTCATATAGAAGGACAGATGCAAATGATCTACCTTTTTTAGGTCAAATATCAAGGTTACTTTGACATTTTGTGTTTCTTTAACAGCCATATGTGTACAAAAGAGCTTACATTTTCAAATCGGCTAATAGAAGCCAGATGAGACTCACATATTTATATTGTTATCTCCATCCCATCAAATTTTTAGCTATAATAAAAACATTGCATATATTCTCAGTTTACTGGTATAATGTTCATCACTTACTTTGAAATAATACTGCTTTCATGACATTATCACTTGAACAAATTTGAAGAATTACATCAGAAATTCTACAGATATTCATCTTCAGGTGAAAGCAGTACTCTGCGCTAGCTGTCACATTAATATTTCATGTTTATCTAGTAAAAATCCTATACTTTACCTTGTCGGGAATGTTTGTATTGCCTCCTATACCTTACCTTGCCGGGAATGTTTGTATTGCCTCCTATACTTTACCTTGTCGGGAATTTTTGTATTGCCTCCTATACTTTACCTTGTCGGGAATGTTTGTATTGCCTCCTATACTTTACCTTGCCGGGAATGTTGGTATTGCCTCCTATACTTTACCTTGTCAGAAATGTTTGTATTGCTCCTATACTTTACCTTGTCGGGAATGTTTGTATTGCCTCCTATACTTTACCTTGTCGGGAATGTTTGTATTGCCTCCTATACTTTACCTTGACGGGAATGTTTGTATTGCCTCCTATACTTTACCTTGTCGGGAATGTTTGTATTGCCTCCTATACTTTACCTTGCCGGGAATGTTTGTATTGCCTCCTATACTTTACCTTGTCGGGAATATTTGTATTGCCTGCCATTTATACTTTTTATGAGATGAAGAACCCATATGTATGGCTTATGTCAACCTTCTTATAAGGAATGATTTTCTTCAAAATATATATAACCGCCACGGTGGTCTCGTGGTAGCGTGCTCGCCCCGAGTGCGGAAGGTCGCGGGTTCGATCCCCGGCCGGGTCAAACCAAAGACATTAAAATTGGTATTTGCTGCTTCTCCGCCAAGCACGCGGCATCTAGGAGTAAGAGCAAAGACTGGTCGGCTCGGAGTCAGTATAATGTGTCCGAGTGAGGTGATATGTCTTCCTGCGGACAGTTACCTCGTGAGCTAGCACATTAAAAATCCGACTTAGAGTGTCAGTCTAGTACAAAGCAGGGATCATATTCATATTATCATATCAACATGTTCTCGTCCTGATATGCACCTGGTTGCCACTGGACATTAAACAATAATTCATCCATCCATCTTCAGAATATAACAAAATCTGTTAATCTGTAATATTACATAAAATGTTCACCCATGCAAGTTAGCCATAATAGGCAAAAAGCCTTGCATTCCATCAGAAAAGACAGCTGTGTTCCAGTTGAAGTAAAGAAGGCAAAATGTTTATTTTTAGTGAAATAAACTGAATAGGTCCAAATTATATATGAGGGTTATAAAATATTTCGGAAGGTCCTGAAGTCGAATGAGGAGGTCCCTAATAGTTGTTAATAACCCTTCCGCTGTTCACCTGACTTTTAGGGGATATCTTGAAAGATTCATCGCTCGCAATATCATATCTAAATAACTATTACTGTACCTGACTTGAAACAAAATGGTATCCTAGTTCATAGATACATGTACTATTTAAATTAAATTCAAATTAACTCAAATGTAGAATGTATTTCAAGAATAATTTACATGTGCTAGAAATGTAAATTTAATGGTTTTTTTTTTTATATAAATGTCTGGTATAAAAAGTATGTGGGTTAAATGTCCATGAGACAACCCCATTATAATCAGATAACAAAAGTTCACAAATGTTGGTTTTACGTTTAATGACAGTATCCAACCAGCAGCTATGGGAGTCTTAGCTAGTTTTACAGTTAAAACGAACATATTCTGACCCTGCTATCTACAGTATGTTCTTTCCAACCAATTTTTGCACTTCTAGCAAGCGTTAAACGATAGATACCTGGGGATTTGGGTACCTGGTTTAACCTCCACCACTGTATAATTTCTGTCTTAAGTCCGACTGTCCTGACACTATTATGTTTTTGTCTTGAGCTCTTTTATGTTGAATGGAGTTGGTTGATTGGTAGGCTATTGCTGTCACTTGGCATCCTTCGTTTGGTGTACACTTGCCTTTAAAGACCTCCGAAACCACTAGCCAAATGGGGCCAAACTTTGGTGGCCCCTTCCAAAATTGTGTCCGGCATCCCGACTTCTAACCAACAATAATCTCCTATGAAACTACATGCCCAATTGGAACTAGACTTGGCAGCAATGGTCCTTAGAATATCTTCTTTCAGAATTGTCTGATGCCACAGCAGCTGACCTTAGTTTGACATAGGACCCTATGGAAAAATTCATTTAAAAAATCAAAATCTTCAATTGGAACCAGGCTTTGCAGCAATGGTCCTCTTTCAGAATTGTGTCCAATGACCCGGTCAGTGAACCAAAGATGGCTGCCACACCCCAACTATAGGACCCTATGGGAAAATTCATTTAAAGATCTTGTCTAAAAACCATTTGACATATTTGATTCTGACATGGCAGCAATGGTCCTTAGATGGTTCTCTCAGAATTATGTCCAGTGACCCCGACTGTCAGTAAAGATGGCCACCACAGCCAAACTTGGTTTAACATAGGACCCTATTGGAAAACCAGCTAAATTGACTGGTACACTTAAATTTTTAGTCCTGCACAAAGTGGATAGAATAAATCCAGGTGAGCGATAAAGGCTCTCGAGATCCTTTGTATGAAAGTAAATGATAAATTCCGACATAGCTTTTATCCCCATTTGCAGACTAAATATCTCATTTCACGAAGAAATGAAAACACTAGTAAGTTGAAGACTTCACAAGAAGTTTCCAGTGAAGCCCTGAAGCTCAGAATTACCACTTGTAGTGACTACAAAGAAACCAGCACTTAGAGACCCGAAGTGGTACTAACGACCCTAGGATCAGGATCACGATACATTTAGTGAATGCTAATAGTGAAAAGATACCTCTGGAGAATGTTTGCAAATGTTATATACAATGTATGTAACAGCTGTCAAACCTGATAGATTTGATAGTGGCTCTTTGCAGAAAATAAGTGCCATGGGTAGAACGTCAACAAGTAACTTTCAATTCTGAATTGTATAAGCACTTAAGAAGAGAATCAGGAACTTTCAAAACACACACTCTACCTTCGGTGCTGTGATATGAATGTACAGTTATTGGGTAAAAACAAAATCCAGTAAGACTGTCAATACATTGATCAACCACAACACTTCCCGATCGACTACCACACTTCATTCATTGTTGGGGTATCAATCTGAGGTAGAAGGAAAAAACCGAAATAATGCCAAAAATTACCAGAGAGCCATTCGACAAGAAAACAAAATTGAAGCTCATGGTAAAGACACTAGAAAATATAAATATGCAAAGAACTGTAATAATAATGCAACAAATAGTTTTCCAAACGACAACATGTATATGTAAACAGCTGAAACAGCCATCAAGGAACCTAACGTCGAGGTACCCATTTGGGTTCCGTTATAGTCAATATTGGTACTTGGAAGTTCAAAAATAGCTTATGTCAATATTGAATTCTAAGAAAGAAAAGTAGTCTTTGAAAATAATTCAAGATGATACATGCTCTCGTCCTGATATGCACTTGGTTGCCTCGACGTTAATAATTCATCCATCCATCAAAAAAAACTTCAACCTCTATTTTGGCAATAAGAATGAATTAGTAAATATAAGAAAACTAATAACAAGAAAGATCAACAATGACATACCAATTGTTTAAGGTTATCAAATTGGCACATCTTCCATCCACTAGTTTTGTGAACTTTTTCTGCAATGAATTCCTGTGCACTGAAGCTTTTATTAGGACACGTTTAAATCATAAGGATTACATTCGTCTTAGCCCAAGAACTGCCTGACACGGCTTCCACTTAATATTTTCGTTGAGCATAACCATCTTCTAGAACAAATGTGTTTGTTTTTTTTAATTTCTGTCAAATTCAAGGTTCTGTGACCCCTTCTGAATCCGAAACATTCTAGTCTGGCATATTCGTTTTCAATCCTGATTATTCTTTTTAGATTTCTTTGTTTTTGCAACTTATTTCATTCCGAGTCCTATCTCGGTTCTCCTAGGAGGTCCGAAGAAAGGATCGGATTTTGTACCCTACCCCCATTGGAGTCTGGGTTGATGGATGCTGTCATCATTAGATCAATGTACTCGTGGACTGTCCTTAGCAACACAGCTGTGTGTCAACTTTTCTTGCTCTGTGTTGCTCGTCCCGGTTCATCTTTGTTAAGGATTATGCACTCGTGTTCATTTAGGTTTTTAAGGAGAGGTTGTTTCTCTTTACTGTTGAGGGCTACACTCCTCGCTTTCAGTCAAGTCTCATATTGCTCTTTTCTTGCTTCTTGATGCTCTTTGTTGCTCAAAGCGGCTCATGACTTTACTCTCGTGCTCATTTCGGTTTTTGAGGAGGAGGAAGAGAAGGGTGATTATCTTCTTGTATTTGTCTTTGTGTCCTTGGTCTGGGTGGTCGTCATGACAGTCTGAAATTGTCTGTCCGTCGATGGTTGCTTGATAAAGAGGGAGGAAGTACTTTCTCATCACCGCTGTGTGCTACACTCCTCACTGCTCTGCACCAAACCCCTAATGCTCTTCATTGCCCTAGGGTTGTAATTCCTTAGGCAATCTCTCTTTCCTCCAAGACCTGTTATCCGTTAGAGATACTGACGTCTGCTTAAGCAGCATAGATGTGACAACGAGATCTAGTCCACATCTCATCATTCAGTACAATAGAAAAAGAGGACAGACAATCAGATTTTCGACCATCCAGTAGCCTGCATGACCACCCATACCATGGACACGAAGACGGATACAAGAAGAAAATGACCCTTCCTCCTCCTCCCCAGTTTTAGCAGCCACAGAAATCCCTCCCTACCCATTCTCAAAACCCAAATGAACCCTAGAGTATAGTCATGAGCAGTGATGAGTGTCAGAGAGCTGTGATGAGTATATATTTCTCCCTTCTCTGAGACTGAGGTTATCTTACCTCTTGACTACCAGCAACAACATAGCTGTGACATGAATAACGAAATCACAAAAGTCAAAGCCAGAACAACATGAAACGCATTTGTGTCGAATGACCTAGTCCACACGTCCTCCTCTTCATCCAACACCCAAAGAAACAAGAACAGTGAATTCAAGACTTCCGAATATTCAGAATAAACAACAAAATAGATTAACAGCAAAGGTAAATAATGACATGTATACCAATCAATCAAAGCAAATCCAACTGACAGAACGCCGGACAAAAGAACATAAAAGAGTACAAACACAAACATGACCACAATAGAGAGCAAGGATAGTCTGACATTGTACAGAAGTCTGCATAATTACTACCGAGTACAAAAACACAAAGACGGAGACAGAAAGAAGACAATGTCCTTCCTCCGCCCCAAAAACTGAAATGAACACGAGATTATAGTCCTGAGTAGCAAGGAGCTGGGATCAGCACTATCCTGAATAGCAAGAAACAATGAAGAGCAGTGATGAGACCAGTCCTCAGCAGCAAGGAAGAATGACGAGCAATATTAGCTTGGGATGGAAGCGAGGACTATAGAACTCAGTGGTGATGAGAAAGAACCTGTTCATCAATCTGTGCCACATCCAAGACATATCATATTTTACCTCTTGACCACCAGAAACAGCGTAGCTGTGACAAGCTATAGGAAACTACAAAAAGTAAAACCAAGAACAAGAAAACGCATTCGTGTCACAAGACCTAATCCCTACATCTTTGTCATCCAACAATCAAAGGAACAACGACAGACAATCTCAGACTCTCGACTATCAATAGAGCCTGCATAATGAAAACCGACTTCTAGAACACCAAGACCGAGACAGCTAGAAGACCATGATCCTCCTCCTTAAAAACCGAAATGAGCACGTGAATGTAGTCCCGTGCAGCAAAGAGCATCAAGGAAATGAGCTTTTGTCTGAAACCGAGGAGTGTAGCCCTCAATAGTGAAGAGAAAGGATCCCTTTCAGAAACCTAAATGATCATGAGGAAAGAGCAGCACAAAGAAAGAAGTTGTAAAGGACCGCCGTTTCTAAGGCGGTTTCGAAGGACACAGACCTAACGATAACAGCGTCAACCTTTGGACGTTCTGCGCTCTTGACCTAACTGAGAACATACATAAAATCCTGAATGAAAAGCGAAGGGGAGATAACCCAAAACAAGCTCTCGTACTTCCAATCATGCTTTAGCCTTTAGGATGTTCCAATGACGCCAAAAGAGAACCAAGATACTGCCCGGATACGTGACTAACGTCACTTGCGTGACCAAAGCAATTAAAAATGTCGGAAAATTCTAATCAGACCGCTTCCAGATATATCCAGTTCCCATTACGTGACTTCCGCTTGCGGTGACGTCATATCCGGCACCCCCTACAAATGTTTGACTTTGCTTGTCCTCATATACTACTTATATATGATATTAATAAAACCCAAACCCACTGAATGTCTTGCATTTTCCATTTCATAAGCTACCGATGAAAAAAGAAATCTTGATATTTTTACCGTTAGAAAGGGTTGCTTTCCGAAGTATGGCATATGGATCATTTCATAAAAGTATTCCTTACATGAAATGCATTTTACTCAAAGGACAATGTGAGCTATTGCCATCACTTGGCGTCCGTAGTCGTCGTCGTCATCGTAAACTTTCCTTTAAAGACCTTCTCTGAAACCACTGGGCCAATTGGAACAGGGGGGGGGGGGGGGTTCTCTTTCAGAATTATTCCGATGACTCCGCCCGCCATCCAAGTTGGTCACCAGAGCCGAACATAGTTTTAAATTTAAAGATCTTGTCTGAAACCACAAAGCCAATTGGAACAAAACTTGGCAGCAATGGTCCTTAGACAGTCCTCTTTCAAAAGCTTATCCGATGACCCAACCTGCAACCCCAGATGGCCGCCAGAGCAAAACATAGTTTAACATAGGACCGAAATTTACCGAAAATCTTCTTGTCTGTAACCACAAAGACAGTTAGAAGAAAATTTGGTCCTCTATCAGAATTGTACCTTATGACCCTGCACGTTATCCAAGATGGCTGCCAGAATTTTAACAAAGTACCGTATGGGAAAATCTACTGAAATATCTTCTTATTTGAAACCAGTGAACAATTTGGCAAAACTAGTGAGCCAATTGGAAATTGACAGCAATGTTCCAGACTGCAAGTTAAGATGGACAATTTATTCTGCAAATGATTTCTTTGTTGTCAGCTATACAGGCACCTGGGCAGCTCAAATAAAGTAAACCGTTGTGTTGATGAACCAGAGAATTCAGTGCACTGATCACAAGTTCAAGGGTATTGGGAAATTTTTTCTACTCAAGGCTTGTACCTGTGTTTGTTACGTCACATGACCCATAGGCCCATGTGAGCTATTGCCATCACTTGGTGTCCATCCTAAATGTTCCTTTAAGATCCTCTCTGAAACCACTTGGCCAATTGAGACAAAACTTGTCAGCAACGGTCCTTATGTGGTGCTCTTTCAGATTTTTTTCGGATGACCCCGCCAGCCATCGATCAAAGATAGTCGACAGAGTCGAACATGGTTTAACGGAAACATGGCAGAAATTGTTCTTAAATGGTTCTTTATCAGAATTGTATAACATAGGACCCTGTGGGAAATTTATTTATAATATAAGACCTTCTTCTCTGAAACCACTAGGCCAATTAAAACAGAACTTGGCAGCAATGGTCATTAGGTGGTCCTCATTCAGAACTATATCCGATGACCCCGTCCACAATCAGGTGGACACCAGAACCCAACTTAGTTCCCTATGAGAAAATTCACTTCGAACTATTTTTGTCTGAAATCAAAAAGCAAATAGGAACAAATCTTGACAGTAATGTTCCTTAGGTGGTCCTCTTTCAGAAATATATCCTATTACCCAGCTCGCTATCCAAGATTACCACTAAGACCGAACAGTTTAACATAGATCCGAATATTCACTTAAAAGTCTGAAACCAGTGACCCGTACGGCCATCCAAGATGGTTGCCATAGTCGAACTTGGTTAAACAAGGGACCCTATTTGAAAATTCACTTAAAGATCTTTTTGAGCAATTTGGCAAAACCAGTGAGCCAATTGGAACTTATTATTGGTAGTAATCTTCCAGACTGCCAGCAAAGATGGACATAGTCAAGCAACTTATTCTGCTATTTTACAAATGATTTCAAGGCGAGCGATACAGCTAACTTGTCTCAATCGACATTTCAGATGAGAATAGACATAGATAATAGATGAAGATATTGTATGTTTTGTGCATCCATCGAAATGTTGTCCTACAAATTTTATCTATCAGTGGTATCAAATCAGTTTAGGGATATAATTTTTTACAACAGCAGGAACAAATCCAACTTTATTTGTGATATTGATGACTATCAAAACGATTGTTAAGAATCGTGTCCTCCATCGAATTTTATTACGTCATTTACGAACTTGTTAGGCCAGTCTGTATCCTTGATACTACCTAATTCCGCCATGTGTCAAAATGGTCGTTAAATTATGAATCATGTCACCCAAATAAAGTAACGTACCTATATTGCTGAAAAAACTCTTGTCACGGAGATATATTCAATGTTGACGGTCATTTTGGTACGTTCAATAAAATGAATTTCCAGAAAATTAAAACATAGGTCCACTCATGCCAAAAAAATTAAAAGCCAGTAAGGTAACGGTTATAACGTTCTATTATTAACTAGTATCTCAATGATCATTAACAAGTTTGTTCTAATTAAAATATTAGTGATTTAGTACATATGCTTTGTTAATCATCTCTAATCACGGAAATGATCAGTGGATATTGTTTGATAAAAAGTTTTGTCTGAGGATTTTTCCACTAAAGTTTGAAATTACAAGATCTTTAACATGTTTAACGGAAATTTTTATCTCATTGACATCTTTGTTCTGAATCGTTAATCATATATATTTTACTAATTTGGAAAATTAAAGACATCTGTGTCCTCTTTCTTTCGTTTTTTCCATTGGTTGTTCTTTTGTCTTCTCGGGTTTGTCTGTCAAATGGATTACGTTTTTTTATTTGCTGCTTAGGTATATTTGTCCCCCTTGTCATAGTCCTCTACAGAACCAAAAGGAATTTAACGCTGTATTTCCAGTTTATGGGTGGTTTTTCACGATATTTAGGTCCTCAAGCAAGGATCTTTCGGAAACTCTTGTTTTGGCCAATGTTAGAGACGGTTGTAATAACTTGACCTGTCGGGTTTTATTTAAATTCAGAATTGTGGTGAGAGCCGTATGGAGGTTAAGCCTTTAGGTCATCAATACTGAGGTCCTGCGTCATGATTGTAGTTTGTAGATTTTGAGTACAATTGTTATAAGTAGATTAATAAGCAATAATGGGAATGGATTGCATGAGCTTCAAAACACATCAAATGACCATTTTTTTCATGCCAATCTTGTTTGCGGATTTCGTGTTTTGAATCATTTTGTCTCTTCAGAGACACTCGTTACAAAACATTTATGAGCATCGATCAGCTGCTTTGTTAACACTACGTCGTTTTTATTAAATATTTAAATGTTTGATAGATTCTTTTCCTGTTATGTTGTATGTAATTTATTTATCATCATGACTTGGTTGACAAAAAAACTGTTTCCCAAATGAAAATTGACCTGTTCCATTGATGTTGTCCTTTCCTCATACCGGATTTGACATGGGCACCATGGCCGATGTACTGCAGGAAGCAGAGACTGTTTACTCTTCCAGGGCATCTTCTTATTTTTTAATTGTAGTGCTTGTATTGTTTTGGTCTTGTCTTTGTTGTTCTCCGGAGTTTGTCAGTTGTTTCGATTTTCCCTTCCTTCGAATATCCCTTTGGTATTTCTCGACTTTACTTATCCTTGCAGCGGTGTTCTTTAATATCAAAGATGCGACGTCGTGTACCTTTGTCACAGAATTCATCTAAAACATGGACGAGAGATTTTTCTACATGTTTAAGGCCTCACTTTGACTTTAGGATAAAGAACAGCAATAAAAGCGTTGTTCCTTTGCTTAAACATTGTCACGTATATGTAGATACTAACTCGAAAGCTGTTTGAGTAGGAATAAAGTTAACTCGCATAC
This sequence comes from Mytilisepta virgata, assembly GCA_028015205.1. NCBI lineage: Eukaryota > Metazoa > Mollusca > Bivalvia > Mytilida > Mytilidae > Mytilisepta > Mytilisepta virgata. Next base: position 2,189,654 of record CM051520.1, on the reverse strand, counting down.
AAAATGACCTTGTATCTTTGTACATGGCACATTTCTGGAATAACATTCATCATGTAAGCTCGTAACCAAACATTTGAAAAGAAAAGAGATCAGAAATAAGAAGTAAAATGAGTAATTCACAAGTTCTATTACTGCTAGAATGAAAATTGGTTCACTGTTATGGTTAATCAACTAATTGGACCTGCTTCTGATAATATTATCGGTCTATGGAAAAATTCAAATTAATAAGGATATTCTATTCTATTTCACATTGGATGGAGATTATGAAAGATTGGTTTCAGACTATATCTAAGTATGTGTTAAGATTGCAATCTTCCCAACAAGTTTGTTTCTAAAAGGCCAGGATAATAATTTTAAATCATTTTCGAGGCAGAAGGACATTGCATCTAGCTTTCCAATGAGCTCAAACTGAGGAATATCACAATGGAGGAGTTCTTGTCGAGAATGGCTAGTTGGGTTCATGTTGGTATATACATGTACAATGTGTGTCATGTGTTTGCATTACCATGTATATTAAGCTGTTTGAAATAAATTACAATTAATTTTTTATTTATTATTATTTTATTATGTTATATTTTCTCATGTCGACTGTTTATCCAGGTCAAGTTTTTATCTGATAATAAGGGTAGTACTCTTTCGGACTATGTCCATAATCTTCATTTTACACTTTCTTTTCTTGCAATTTTCGATCGTTAATAGGTTTGTGTCCTCATTTTTGCAGTAATGTAAGTTATGAAAGAAACGCCGAAAGACAAAATACATAAAAATTCATTTATATTCATTATGAATTTGATAATTCTATATTTAATTGTTAATATGAGAAAAATAGAGATTCTTGGGTAAACAAATTAACTAGAGGCTCCCAGGAGCCTGTGTCGTTGACTTGAATTTACCTTGCCAATCTTCAGTAGAACTCAAAATTGACTGGTAGTCATACTAGTTGGTGTGAGTTACGAGTAAATGGTGCTATCTTATTCAGCTAAGTTTGGTTTCATTTGGCATTATGGTGTCAGAAAACAAGTTTTTAAGTACATTATTCCATAGGGGCCTACGATAAACGAGGGTTGGTCATAACCGCCATGTCGGTTGGCAGTCTGGGTGATCATAGGGGGTTATGTTTGTTAAGGAATCATCATAGACCCATTCAACCATCATAGTTTGTTTGTTTGTTTAGTTGGGGTTTTACGCCGTTTTCAGCACATTTGGCTATTTCGCGGCGGCCAGTTTTTTATTGGTGGAGGAAGCCGGAGAGAACCACCGACCTTCAGTGGGAAAATTGGCAATCCTTGTCAATTAGGATCGAAGTCGAACACACCCCGCCACAGGTGAGATTGGAAATACCAACCTCAGTGTTGACAGTCTAGTGATCATTAGTAGTCATGACGAACTACCTAGACCACTCGGCCACCGAGGCCCCTCTATCACAGTTTGGTCCCCATTTGCACTGTGGGGTCCTATGTTAAAGTAAGATGTCTATGGCAGCCACCTTTCCTGGCTGTCCGGCTCATCGGACACAATTTTGGACAGATCCACCTATGACCCATTGCTGCTAGGTTTCGTTCAATATGGCTTCGTATTGTAAGATAAGAAGATCTGAAAGTGAATGTTCTCATAGATTCCTATGTAAAACTAATATCCGCAATGATGGTCAGATTATCGGACATAATTTCTAATGTGAATCTAAAGACTATTGCTGCCGAGTCTTATTCTAACCGACCAAAAAGTTTCAGAAAAGATTTTTAAATAAATTATTCCATTGGATCCTATGTTAAACTAAGTTCTGGTGTGACGGTCACCTTGATTTCCGATCGGCACCGCAAAGTCATAAGTCTTGTTAAGGACCTTAAACATAATTGTAAAGAATATCAAACACAAGACGATCCTGGGGGAGGAATAAATTTATGTAATAAACCTCAGTGGTTGTCTTAAAAGAAATAAACAAAAACGTGAAAACTTTGTTAATAATAAATCAATTGTAAATGTCATCTCCTTGCTTGTAATTCTGACATTTAAACATCTACTGTAAATATTTCGCCTTTACAAATTCATCATTCTGACGTCTGAAGCTTCGAGCTGAAAATTACCTGGTGAAGATTACGTATGCAGAACGTCTCTTGTCATCAATCAATAAACGTACATTAATAAATGCAGACATAAAATTAGGTTTTCAATTAAAGAACACTTAAACGTCTCAAACTTGGGCCTGTTCCCACTGTCGTAAGATTTCATGTGCCTCCACCAATTTGTAACTTCCATCGGATTGACTTTGTTGAACTTCACGACGGGTGCCGTATACGGAGCAGGAACTGCTTATCCTTCCGGAGCACCTGGGTTCACTCCTGGTTTTTATAGGAGTTCGTGTTGTTCATTGTTTTTTAGTTTTGTGTTTATTTGTTGTGCTTGTTGTTGTTCATTGTTTTTTAGTTTTGTGTTTATTTGTTGTGCTTGTTGTTGTTCATTCTTTTTTAGTTTTGTGTTTATTTGTTGTGCTTGTTGTTGTTCATTGTTTTTTAGTTTTGTGTTTATTTGTTGTGCTTGTTGTTGTTCATTTGTTTTCCCGGGTTTGTCTGTCCAATGGATTACGTTTTCTATTGCTCATTATGTATATTTGTCCTTTTTAAGCAACTAGCAATAAAGGAATTTGGAATTAATGAATTTGCATTCAAAAACATGATTAAAATTCAGGCTAAAAGTCTGTTGTGTTCATGTTTGTGTTTTGTACTCATTTATGTTATTTTTGTATGGCGAATTGTTAGTTGGCTTGCTTTGATTGATTGGTATTGTTGACTTTTCCTGTTATCCATTTTGTTGTTTATTGGAATCAATACTAAATATTATCTGGAACCAACCGCACCAAAAATAAATATAATGATAATCTTGGTGTTCCGGGTGTCTTTTGGAATTTTCATGTTTTTCTATTACAAAAAATAATAGAAAAAAACGGTAATATTTTGGAAATTACACTTTTGATATATATATATATATATATATATATATATATATATATATATATATATATATATATATATATATATATAAAAAAACATTTTTCTTTAAGGTTACTATGGCCGTACAGTGCAACAAATTTATTCGGTATTTTGTGATACATTTTATTATATATACATGTATTTTTTTTTTCGCGTAATGTTATTTAATTACATAAACCCCCCTCCCAAAGAAAAACAAACAAGTCGATTTAGGACAATATTCCGCGCATATGTCAGCTTTTTTCTAAATTAAATAATCAAATTAACTATCAAATCCATTTTAAATATTGCATAATCATTATCGATAAAATTTCAATTTATATTGATTTAAAATCCCATGTTTATAAAATTATTTAATTTATGACATTACCTTACCAGTGGATATAACTAACCTAAAGATACGATCTAGTTAATCAGCACCAATGCCAGTATGTGCCATACACACTATTTATACATCACAAATCAAAACCCCAGGTAATTCAAACTAACAGGCACTGACATAAACATATTCAAACTCCACGCCACATGTTTACAATCCTTCCATTATTAATAACTTATTATATATTCAATCTAAAGCATCTGCGGTTGTAAACATCCTACCTGACCATCTACATAATCCGAGCTCAATTTAATCCATATAATAAAATCGATAAAAATAATTTAACGAACAAGTAGATTTGTGTATCAACAACCCCCATTCATGAAGGCATGTTTGTTTACAGGTAAACAAATTATTAATCGAAGTCGATTTTATTTAACATTTTCAAACAAGTCGCTGATAATTAAAGATAAATCCGGATATCATTATGGCTGCCGGGACACTAAATTGTCATTAACATATTCAATATTCGATCACAGATCTCCAGAACGAATGTTTTTATGTGTATTACACAAGTTAAAACACTCTAACGGCTGTACCTGAACATAATTTTCCGTAGAACTGTATGATTGGGAGACTTCGTATGTGTACATCTGTAAATCATCTGATCGTGTTTTGACGTGTCGAGTATTTGTATATTTACATTGATCACATGACATTCACCTTCTACGTCATTCTTACAGCTCCACCTCATTAACATATCAAATAGACATGTCTGTAGTGATAGGCGGCGCTGTTAGACACGTGACTTATGTGACCATATATAAACGCGGGTTTCACCGAATGTTTTGCGCGAGTTTTCCATTGTGTAAGAAGTATGAATCACGCCATACTGTGAAATATTCCAAGATGGAATCAAACGATAACATCAAGGTAAGCGTTATAATTTTGAAATACTAGCGTTAGGAAAACGGACGTGTACTGCATACTGACGTCTGTATCCTATAATTTTTTGTTGTGTATGATTGATATGCCCTCAATAAAAGAATTTGTAAATAAGATATCTCATATTTACACCACGTGATTTACACAAACCTCTGCAAATGAATTATTTCTTCATAAGTTTATGGAGTTGTTAAAGCTTGTAGCTTTACTGACGTTACAATTTTGCACATTTCAAATTATTACGCGATATGTTCATGATGTTATGAAAGTTTACACATGCTTTATGAATCATAATCAGGGAACCATTTTTACAACGTCATATTATGACACGTACGTTTGTGATGACATCATACTTTAAAAAATCAGTAGCGTGAAATCAATGAATTGCGCACAAAGTTGTGACAATCTGCTCTTGTGGAAAATATTAGACATATTAACATAACCATAGGAAAATAGATTAATTACAATTGAAGTTAACAATTGATATCTCTCTTGGGGAAAAAAAGGTGCAGGGGGGTGGGGCACCCTCCACACAAGGGTAATATAGGATAGTTTCACAATGGTTCCACAAATAACTTGCCTTCAGCTCTTTTCATTCACTGTGGACTCCAAAACATTTTAATTGTGATGTTTATCTGATATCACCCTCACATAAGTATAAGTAATTTTTATTTAGGTTAAAAAACATTTAATAATAAACATAAGCTCTCATGAGCTTTTATACCGACTTGCATATAATAGACATAAGACGCAAGTACATATATTATTTAAAACAGCAAGACATTTAAACTTGCAGACAATTTAATACATACTCTACTTTATCAAGGGGTAGACTGTCTAGTCTTTAAAATAATACTCTTGTTTAGTTTCTAGACTATTAAAAATTGAGTGGTCGAATGATGTAGGTAGTTCACTGTAACTACTAATCCTTTACAGGTGTGGGGTAATCGAAATCACTTGCAATTAATTGAATTTTTTGGAGTAATCGATTACTGATATAAATTTTGATTACTTTTAATCGAAAAAAAAATCAATTACAGCTGAAAATTTTAAAAGTAATTACAATTACTTTGTCGATTTTTTTTTCTTTCTTAGACCCCACATCTACTTTACTTATACAATACAGATATATAACACGAACTGGGCAGAATTTTTATCATGAGATTGAGATATAGGTTGTTTCTTCTATGAAAAAGGAGTGATTTATTAAACAAATCCCTTAGGTTGTATATAGATTGTCCTTCAGCTATGAGTGAGTTATGGAAAAAGCTCGCGTGTTGAAAACCGAAAAATTAACTATTTCGGGTGGAGAAATTCCTTAACTCACGAGTAAATTGAAGGAGAATCTGTTTCTCCTATGATTTTCGACAAAAACCTCAAGAAAATGTCATTGCTATGTAGTTTGTTTACATAGATGTCATTTCGGGACTTCTCTAGTTTATCGTTCCAATAACTGTAGAAAAAACAGCTGTAATTCCCACGTAGAAATTTAATGACCGGGAAGTGTTTAAAAATATTATTTTTTATCCCACCGATTAAACACGTCGAGAATAGGAGAAAAAATCTTACACTTTGAAATGAAATTTATATGTCTTTAGGCTGGGTTATTGAACACTAGTTAATTTGTGGGCAGATGAACACTAAGTGGTATAGTCAGGGGTCACCAAACTGGGCGATTAGGGCGATTAAGTCCCCTAATGCTCGCCAATGTCGCCCTGTCATCGACTCCAGAGCGACAAATGAGTCGCCCTGTGTTTTTAAGTAAGGCGCCTCCGAACAAGGTACGTAATCAGCTGCATCTGAAGACCGTTATTTTCATTAAAAATCTCGAGTCGCCATTTTTTTGTTTTCTTGGAGATCAGAGAGGAAGGGGGAAAGAAACGACAAAAAGTAAGCTAGAAAATGGCGGCAATCGGAATTCTCGTGATTTTTCATTGATCACGGTGTTTTTTATCGACCGGTAACAATATGTAGACCTTATTTAAAAATAAATTTAGCGGACATGAATTGATTATTAAGGTGTTCAGGTGAATGGGAGGATTTTAAGAATATGTTTGAGAAAAAATAATAGTAAAGATTATACATGTAGATAAATAAACATTAAAAAATAAAATGGCAATAATAAGACAATTGATTACAAATAGATGTATGAAGTATTGTTGCTCATCTCTGATCCTTTAGCTATTTGACACTTGGGCCATGGGTTGAATCAAACTCGCAATGATAGGTCCTTGACTCTAATCTAATTATTAATGGTTGTCTGTTTTCCTGTTGGTGTCTTGCATGTATGGTTCCTCTCAAAATACTTTGGATTCCTCCACTTATTATAAAAATGGTCATAGAAAATGGAATAAAACTTGTTCTAAAGCAGTGTTGGTTGGAAATTAGAGTTTAATTGAAAGAACTTAAATATTTCAAGCCATCAATTTGATGGCATGTGCAAAGCTTCGCTTTGAGATTTTAAATACCCCTTTTTAGCTCACCTGACCCAAAGATTGAAGGTGAGCTTTTCTCATCACTTAGCGTTCGTCGTCGTCCATTAACTTTTGCAAAAATCTTATCCTCTCAAACTACTTACTTGGCTAAATCGAACCAAACTTGGCAACAATAATTATTAGAGTATCTGGTTTAAAAAATATATCTGCTGACCTCGCCTGCCAACCAACATGGCTAAAAAAGAACATAGGGGTAATCTGCAGTTTTTGGCTTATATCTCAAAAACTAAAGCATTTAGAGCAATACTGATACAGGGTAAAAATGTTGTCAGGTCAAGATTTACCTGCCATGACATTTTCAGACAAATAAGTCAACAATTTTTGGGGTTATTGTCCTTGAGTTGTTTATTTTAAGGAAATTTTGCAGTTTTAGGTTAATTATTATCCTGAATATTATTATAGATAGAGACAAACTGTAAAAAGCAAAAATGTTCAACAAAGTAAGATCTACAAATAAATCTACATGACCAAAATGATTAATTGACTCGTTATACATTTTTTTCGTCATCTTTGTAAACTTTCAAAAATCTTCTACTCTGAAACTACAGGATCAATTTCAGCCAAACTTAGGCCAAAAGATCCTAAGGGTATCTAGTATAAAGTTTGTTTTTTTGTCTTGTTCATCAAGAAACATGGTACCATGGCTAAAAATAGAACATAGATGAAAAATGCACTTTGGACCATATCTCAAAAAAAAAAAAGAAGCATTTAGAGCAAAATGACAAGAGTTAAAAATGTTTACCAGGTCAAGATCTACGTGCCAGTTAACCCATTTTTGGGTCATTGTCCCTGATTTGTTAATTTTAAGGAAATTTTGCAGTTTTAGGTTATTATCTTGAATATAAAGTATAGATAAAATCAAACTGTAAAGACCAAAAATGTTCAGCAAAGTAAGATCTACTAATAAGTCAAAATCGTCAGTTGACCCCTTATAGGAGTTTTTGCCCTTGAAAGATTATTTACATGTAACCAGTAATTACCAGTAAAAATAATGGTCTGACATATTGTCACAGATTGAATGGTATTTAATTTATGGTTTTTTGTTTGTTTTTTTTTTTTTTTTCAAGTTAGTTTTGTTTTTGTTGAGAGGCTTTATCCAAACTGTCTGACCATTTACTTATTTGTGGTATTGCCCTTTAACAATTGGAAAAAACTTGGAATTCAGAAATTATTGCCATGTTTTTGATAAGGCGAAAAATGTGACAGTGTATATGTACATTAAAAAAAATAATCATTGATGCAAGATCTACACAAAAAATTACACATGAGCAATTAATTTAGGCTCTTGGGAGCCTCTTGTTTATTAGAAATCTTTGCATTTGCATCAGAATGAAGATAACAGTATTGTATTTTAATACATTTTAATATTTGCTGGCTTCTTTTAAACGAACGCAGATATTTGCGGACATATCATGGCATGAGCCTCTTGAGGAGACATGGGGTAATTGTAATCTCTAATCTTAATCAGCTGTAATTGATTACATTTTTTCATGTACATTTGTAATTGAAAGTAATCTGTAATCAGACATTTTTTAGATTACAAGTAATCATAATTTAATCAATTACATTATTAGCTCACCTGACTATTGCCATCACTTTTCCTCCGTCTGTCAACATTTCAGATTTTAAACTGAATGAATTGAAACCAAACATGGCATGAATGTTCCATATGAGGTGCTGGTCACCAGGTTTTGTTACTTTGATGCCAATCCCTTGTTCAAGATGGCCGTTAGCAGGGGACTATGTTTAACATAGAACCCTATTGGAAATTCATACAAAAATCTTCTTATGGAGAACCATTTAATGGATTGAAATGAAACATGGCATGAGTGTTCCTTATGAGGTGCTGACCAAGTGTTTGTTACTTTGATGCCAATCCGTCGTTCAAGATGGCCTTTAGCAGGGGACTAAGTTTAACATACATGTAGAACCCTATTGGAAATACATACAAAAATCTTCTTATGGAGAACCATTTAATGGATTAAAATGAAATATGGCATGAGTGTTCCTTATGAGGTGCTGACCAAGTGTTGTTACTTTGTTGCCGATCCATCATCCAAGATGGCCACCAGTGTGGGACTTAGTTAAACATATAACCCTATTGGAAATACATACAAAAATCTTCTAGAGAACTGTAAAATGGATTGAAATGAAACATAGCATGAATGTTTCTTGTGAGGTGCTGACCAAGTGTTCTTACTTTGGTGCCGATCCCATCATCCAAGATGGCTGCCAGCGAGGGACTTAGTTTAACATAGAACTGTGTGGGAAATACATACAAACATCTTCTTCTAGAGAATGGCTGAATGGATTGAAACCAAACATGGCATGAATGTTCCTTATGAGGTGCTGACCCAGTGTTGTTACTTTGCTGATCCATCATCCAAGATGGCTGCCAACGGGGGACTTAGTTTAACATAGAACCCTATGGGAAATACGTACAAAAACTTCTAGAGAACCGCTGAATGGATTGAAACCAAACATGGCATGAATGTTCCTTATGAGGCGCTGACCATCATCCAAGATCATTTTAGATGGCTGCCAGCGAGGGACTTGGTTTAACATAGAACCCAATGGGAAATACATACATGTACAAAAATCTTCTAGTCTTCAAATGGCTTCTTCTTCAAAATTACTGAATGGATTGAAACCAAACATGGAATGGATGTTAACATTGAACAATTGGAAATATCAGTTGAGCGATACAGTCTCCTTAAAGCCTCTGGTTTTTCCCTGTAATCATGATAACATTTAGATTACTTTTATTAAATTCCTTTTTATTTCCACTGTTTCAGAGCTTCTTTATTTGCTTATCATCTTTGTTACACTTCTGTATTTTGTGGGAAAGTAAAATAAGTTATGAAATGTTTTACAAACTCATATTTAATAAATATTACTACTGGTAACTGAATATTTGCTTCAAAATGAAGATAAAATAAATGAAACAAATTTTGTTATTTTTTTCTTCTTCAAAAATTCATTACAAACTAAAAAAATGTCTTAATGGTGATTTTAAGTCTAACTGAGATTAAACAATTAACAATAATCATGATTAATTACCATTACAACTAAACTTAATTTTGATAAATTGAATAAAAGATTTAATCCATTAATACTTACAATTTAATTGGTAAAACTTTATGTTAAATCTTAATTTCTGACATATACCTATTTTATTGTTTAAACTTCGTATAAAAAACTTAATGATAAATCTTAATTTGTGATATTTAATTATTAAATTCTATGTTAAATATTACTACAAATTACCTATGCCGATAGATTATATACCCAAGCAATTGTAACAGTAGAGCATGATTTGTCTCCCAAAATAAATTACCTACCACCAACCGGGGATGGAACCTGGAACCTTTGGTTCAGTAGTCCACCACTCTAACAACTGAGCTGAAGGACTACTCCACTAGCAAAGCTAATGGAGGGTAGTTATAAACCTGTTACGGTTCTATAACTACAATCGTACACAAGGGAAGCCCCGTTACACAATCAAAAAGGTGTGAAAAGATGTGTCATGATATGAGACAAAAATACTTGTGACGCAATTATATTATATTTATGGTCCCCAATAAATGGAAAGATAATACCAAAAAAAACATCATTTTACTATAATTATGGATACTTTTGGACATTTTTGAAAGCTGAATTATTGTTTCTCCAGATACAGAGGGTTACATGAGGAATCTGCAATTTAAGTATCTGTAAATTTTCAGAAAATAAATTTTAAAGTTTGGGTCTTCTGTATTTTGAAATAACACAAATAATACTGTAAAAGATGTGGTCGGTATGTATGGATGGTAGAAACATTCCATTCGCTATAAACTATATATGGTCCGGATCATTTTAAGTAGTCATAAATTTCTGAAACATTTTAATTAGTTATAATTTTGCTATTATTAATAAAACCTGTGTTTTTATTGTTATATAAAAATAGGTTTTTAATTTTTATAGTTTAAAATTTTTAAATTCATATTCTTCCAATACAGAAAAAAAATGAAAATGAAAATGTGATGAAGAGATATATATTGTAGGCAGGATTCCAAAGGTTATTTGAACTTGACTGGACATTTGGTCTAGTAAAGAAGCTACCTTTACTGGACCAAACTATCTTTTACTGGACATTTGTGTACCAGATTCTGAAGATTTCTAGGTTTTAACTGGTCGTTTGCCCCAGTAAAGAAAAATCCTTTACTGGACCAAAGCTTATTTTACTGGTCCTTGCTCAATGTCTGACAGACTTCCTTGTGACTGTTGCGGGTGATAAATTGTTCTGGTTAAATGTTTTTCGCTGGACATCAATTCTTAGAAAAATTTGTCCATGTTTACCAGACATGTTGTAATCAGTATTAATATAAAAAAAAATTACTTGTAATTTAATTTAACCAAATACATATCCAAAACTGGTTTTAATCATGGTTATTTATTTTACTTTTAATACTTATTACGTTTGTTATATGATATAATTAATTCTTTCATTATTTTCCACAAATATGAAATCCATAATAAAGTAATATTCAGAGACATGTATTGAGAGATACATATTTGGATATAATAAAGTATGAATATTATGATTCGTGATATAAAAATAAAAACTTTTCTTTGAATATTGTTATATCAATCTTATATATAATACATAGAATTGTGCAAGGTACATGTATCGCTGTAATCATCAATATTTTTTTCAAAACATGGGCTTTAAGGAAAAAAAGTCTGGGGACATATTTTACTATGGTACAAAATGTCATGTTATACCTGTCTCTCGTTATAATAACATTTGAATAATATGATAAGATGAAATTAAAATAAAGTTTTCCTTGAATATTGTCACATCAATTTGATATGACACAGAGAACTTTACTAGTAAATTAAATCCCAGTGTCTCCTTAACTAAATTGTTTCCTTGCTAAAAATGTCCATGTTTTGAACTTTACTAGTAAATTAAGTCCCAGAAACAATTTTCCTAGGAAAACTAATGCTGAACATATATTACTAATTATGGACTTGTTTTCCTAGCCAAAATAATCGAAGGACTAAATTTTCTCATTAAATTCATAACATGGACTTACTTTGAAACAAAGTTCTGTTGACACATTTTACTATGGGACAAAATTTACTGTTACAATATGATTAACAAGTTGTTGATTGATGAATAATAGATGTACATGTAGGGTATTGAATACTAAACTATTGCTTTCAATACACAAACAGGAGTTATTTTGCTTTTCAATACACAAACAGGAGTTATTTTGCTTTCAATATACAAACGGGAGTTATTTGCAGTGTAATATTTTTTCAAGTAAACATTTGAGTTGTTTTCAAATAATTTATAACAAAGAGTATAAATATAAAATTTGTTCTATGTCTATGAAAAATATTTAATGGAGATAATGATAGTGAAAAAGAGAGGAATTAAAAAACATGCAAATTTATTCCATTGAGATGAGTGAAATTGTGCTATCTTTCTGGAGTTGACACTGCAGAGTGAAAGGAAACTCTTGTTAATAAAGAAAGAACACCAATAGACAGCTGCCCAATGACAAACAGTTAAACCTAAATTAACTACAGGCAGAATCATTTTATCAGAACAAAGTATAACTAGCTATAATGTTCCAAATTGAATAGACTAGCTATTTTGTTCCGGAACTTTATTAACTGCCACCATAACAAAGTAACTAGTTAAAAAGTTCCACTGGAACAAAATAACTAGTTACAAAGTTCTGGGGGAAAAGTAACTGGTGGGAAAAATTGGCTGGTACACAATCAATATGTAAAGATGCATCACATAAAAGAGGGGTTTTGTGTAGTTTTTGTCCCGTTTAACCCATTAATTACTATTTTTTTGTTTAGAATTTCCAATTTATGATATTTAATTTTGAAATTATCACTTTAGCAATCAAAAATATGTTTGAGTTGTCATGTTATGAGACAATTACCTGTGACCCAATTACATTGTTTATTGTCCCCAATAAATGTGTGTCAGGACATGTTAAGAAATATTACATCAAGAACATGAAGAATACAAGAATTTTATTAGCTAATTACAGTGCCCGTTATAGAGCAGAATTAATACTTCAAAACAATACAGAGTTTTAACATATGATTAATAATAATTGGTAAGATAGATAATCTGAAAACATAGTACAAAATGTAAAAGAAATAATAAAGTCCTGTAGGAAGCTGAATTATATCTCAAGATACTGAGGTTTGCATGAAAAATATGCAAATTAAGAATCTGTGGTTTTTCCCCATCTTTAGGTTTAACAAATATATAATAAGGTCTGTATGAATGGTAGCCAGTATACTGATTGAGATGAGATATATTGTCAGTAGGAGTCAACAGGAGAAAGCTTCACTTTCAAATTTAATCATGTTAATCAATTATATCTTATTAAAGGGCCATGCGAGCTATTGTCATCACTTGGCAACCGGCTGCGTCGTTGTAAACTTTCCTTTAAAGATCTTCTCCTCTGAAACCACTGGGCCAATTGGAACAAAACTTGGCAGCAATGGTCCTTAGGTGGTCCTCTTTCTGAATTATATCCGATGGCCCTGTCCGTCATCCAAGATGGCCTCCAGAGTCAAACTTAGTTTAACAAAGGACCCTATGGGAAATTTACTAAAAAATCTTCTTGTCTGAAACCAATGGGCCAATCGGAACAAAACTTGGCAGCAATGGTCCTTAGGTATTCCTCTTTCGCAATTATATCCGATGGCCCTGCCCGTCATCCAAGATGGCCTCCAGAGCCAAACTTTGTTTAACAAAGGAACGTATGGAAAATTTACTAAAAGATCATCTTGTCTGAAACCACTTGGCCAGTCGGAACAAAACTGGGCAGCAATGTTCCTTAGGTGGTCCTCTTTCAGAAGTATTATCTGATGACCTGGCCCGTCATCCAAGATGGCTGCCAGAGCCAAACTTAGTTATACATAGGACCCTATATTGGAAAATAACAATCCAAAGATACTAATATTAGATATAGTAAATTTATACTATGCTGTATACGACGCATTTCAAGGAGTTACCTCTCATCAGCAGCATTAAAACCGAAACATTTGGAAGACCAAAAACCAAACTTATATTAAACAAGAAGTACTCAACTAAAAATACCGAAATAGGAAGCCAAATTTCAGCTAAGGAGATCTACCATGTGCAATACAAGGAATGAACCCTTAGTATTTCTATTATTTTTGAATTTTGCTAAATACTGGTAATTTCTGTAAATTTACTTAAAGATCTTGTCTGAAAGCACTTGGCCAATTGGAACAAAACTTGGCAGCAATGGTCCTTAGTTGGTCCTCTTTTAGAATTATATCCGATGACCCTGTCCATCATTCAAGATGGCTGCCAGAGTGGAACTTAGTTTAACATATGACCTATGGGAAAGTTCACGGAAAGATCTTCTTGTTTGAATCCAGTAAGATAATTGGAACTTGACAGCAGTGTTCCAGGCTGCATGTCAAGATGGACATAGTCAAGGTGAGCAATACATCCGGGGAGCCTCTAGTTATTATATCAAAAACCTTGAAATATACATTGAAAGAAATTGATCCCAGCAGTGTTACCCTCATATTCATATTATTAGCTCACCTGGCCCAAAGGGCCAAGTGAGCTTTTCTCATCACTTGGCGTCCGGCGTCGTCGTTAACATTTTGAACTTCTTCTCGAGAACCACTGAATGGAATGAAACCAAACATGGCATGAATGTTCCTTATGAGGTGCTGACCAAGTGTTGCTACTTTGTAGCCGATCCATCATCCAAGATGGCCGCCAGTGGGGAACTTAGTTTAACATAGGACCCTATGGGAATTGCATACAAATGACTTCTTTTAGAGAACCGTTGAATGGAATGAAACCAAACATGGCATGAATGTTCCTTATGAGGTGCTGACCAAGTGTTGTTACTTTGTTGCCGATCCATAATCCAAGATGGCCACCAGCGGGGGACTTAGTTTAACATAGAACCCTATGTGAAATGCATACAAATGACTTCTTTTAGTGACCCACTTAATGGAATGAAACCAAAACATGGCATGAATATTCCTTATGAAGTGCTGACCAAGTGTTGTTACTTTGTAGCTGATTCATCATCCAAGATGGCCGCCAGCGGGGAACTTAGTTTAACATAGGACCCTATGGGAAATACATACAAATGACTTCTTTTAGAGAACCACTGAATGGAATGAAACTAAATCTGGCATGAATGTTCCTTATGAGGTGCTGACCAAGTGTTGTTACTTTGTAGCCGATCCATCATCCAAGATGGCCGCCAGAGGGGGACTTAGTTTAACATAGGGCCCTATGGGAAATGCATACAACTACTTCTTTTAGAGAACCGTTGAATGGAATGAAACCAAACATGGCATGAATGTTCCTTATGAGGTGCTGACCAAGTGTTGTTACTTTGTAGCCGATCCATAATCCAAGATGGCCGCCAGCGGGGGACTTAGTTTAACATAGAACTCTATGGGAAATGCATACAAATGACTTCTTTTAGTGACCCACTTAATGGAATGAAACCAAACATGGCATGAATATTCCTTATGAAGTGCTGACCAAGTGTTGTTACTTTGTAGCTGATCCATCATCCAAGATGGCCGCCAGCGGGGAACTTAGTTTAACACAGGACCCTATGGGAAATGCATACAAATGACTTCTTTTAGAGAACCACTGAATGGAATGAAACTAAATCTGGCATGAATGTTCCTTATGAGGTGCTGACCAAGTGTTGTTACTTTGTAGCCAATCCATCTTCAAAGATGGCCGCCAGCGGGGGACTAAGTTTAACATTGGACCCTATGGGAAATGCATACAAAGGACTTCTTTTAGAGAACCACTGAATGGAATGTAACAAAACATAGCATGAATGTTCCTTATGAGGTGCTGACCAAGTGTTGTTACTTTGTTGCCGATCCATCATCCAAGATGTTTAGAAGTCTATCAGATAATTGTAAAAAAAATTCTGAATGGTCACAACTTGACCACATATTCAAAAATAATAATGATAAGATGTCTTCAGTAGCTATTGTAAGATTACACTAAGATGACCTGTTTTTAATTTTAAATACTGTGTCAAATTAAACCAATCTTGGTCTCAATCATTATATAATTTAACATAATTTCCAAAATCACTTTAGATACAGGTGAGCGACACAGGCTCTTGAGAGCCTCTAGTTAAATTACTGTTCAATTATAAAAATGAGATATTAATTTGAAATACAATGGATTTGGGGTAATATTATCAAGGAAACCATAACCCAATAAGATCTAAACATTTACAGTTCAATAAGTTGGTACATGTAGCATGAACTAACTGACCGTAACAAAATGACCAAGTTCATAGAATTACCTTCAATCATCAAGTTGGTATGCTTTATGCTGTACTTTACTTTGTACAATAAAATGAGTTATAAGGACACAGGAAGAGGGTTTATAATTTTGCCTTTGATAACATAATGAAAAGAAAAATTAGAATCACATTTCATTTTTCCAAAATATTCAACAAATAAATATTTGACTTTGTCTTTTCCTTGAATTTTGAATTTATGGACTTTTCCCACTGTTTTGTTGCTTCAGTATTCTTTTGTGGACATTTAGAGCTCTCTGTTATAAAATATATCAGATTGGGTTACTTTTATTGTCGACATTTAGAGCTCTCTGTTGTAAAATATATCAGGTTGGGTTAGTTCTTATCCTGAAAATTTTGTAAACTCACAATCGTATAGGGTATGACTTTATTTTTTTTTTCTAACAAATTTTTGAATTTTTTTTCTTCAAATCCTTCAGTTAATGGCCCACACCTACACTGAACAAACTGAATTCTTTTTCATTACAGAATAAAATATAATTCAATTTTGAAATAAATAGTGGTGCATACTGAAAGTGAATATTATTTCCTTTTTAATTCCAGATACTTTGAAGTTTACATGTTTATACAGTTATTAAAGAAGTGTAATGAAAAGTAAGTTCTGTTTATCTACCCGTTGATTTAAGTTTCATACTATATGGTTAAAAACACCTATAAAATATAAAAAGGGTGATAATGTATGGTTAATAAGAAAGTTTTAATTCTATACCTTGTCCCTGAATGTGGAAGGAGCATATAGATTTATTCTGGTCTAAATGTCCAAACGATTTGATTAAGTTTTTTTCCCCGTCGCAATGCAACAGAGGGACTTGGTAATGATCTCTGTCCGTCCGTCCCAATTACTTGTGGACACATATCCTCTGAGACTGCTAATCAGATTTCATTCAAATTTTGTAGGATTGTTAGTACTTGATCCTATCGCACCACGATTTTGATTCAACAGATTTTATGGGAGTTATGGGACTTAAACGTTTTTGTGCATGAGAGACTATAGGAACACTTTGTGGATGCTACTACTCTGAGACCACTGATCAGATTTCGTTCAAATTTTGTAGGATTGTTTGTCACCTTTTGTACTTGATCCTGTTGCACCACAATTTTGATTCAATAAATTTCAAGGGAGTTATGGGACTTTAACGTTTTTGTGCATGTACCACTATAGGAACTGTTTGTGGATGCAACTCCTCTGAGACCGCTAATCGGATTTTGTCCAAATTCTGTAGAATTGTTAGTCACCACATGTATTTAGTGCTATGCTGCCATTTCAATAATGCACATTTTGTATATCTTGTGGGGCTTCGACTTTTTTCTGCGGCGGGGGACATATGGCTACGTGTAACAATCTTCTTGTGTTTTAAGTCCATTTCTCAGAAACCCATTAAAATAGATCAATGATCCCCTTAGAAGTTAGACACTTAACATAGTTGAATACAATTTGGGTCACTTTGACCTACATTTAATCCATGAGTGACTCTTATATAAAGATTTGCATTTAATTTTGCATCCTAGGAGTACATAGTGTTTCATCAGTGATACTTTATCACTATAATTGATAGTATTCTCCAGCAATTGGGTCATTATGACCTACATTTCATGATTGGGTTACTTGTATAGAATTTAAGCCTCAGTAACTGTCCATTCATTATTTTTCATGGAATACCAATTAATGTACATAATGTGAAATTTTCATCTATAGTGTGGTTTTAAGATTTTTAAAATAAACAATGAGAAGGAAAGACAATAACATTATTTTACATAGAGATTATGCGCTGAATATTTTTACACAATACAGACTAATAATGGAACAATTATATAAGAAAAGTTTTTTTCATACTTGAATAAAAACATACAATCATAAGTTTGAGTGAGTTTTTAAAACAGACTCACTTAATAAAGATACGACAAGCACATAACAAGAGATCTTTTATTTTGAAGGGAATTAAAAGTATTTCAATTTACTTTTTAATATTTTTTTACAGCATGAATTACTTTCAAACAAAAAGAGTGAGTAAAAACTCATGAATCAAAGTTGAATATTATTTTACAGCATGAAATACTTTCCAACAAATAAATGAGTGAGTACGAATTCACCGATTTCTTTATACATGTAATATAAATGAACAAATGGTTTTATGGTAAGATATTAAGCTTGAATGCCTTCCTTAGCACAGTTCTTCTGTACAGGAATCATATCATGGATGAAAGGAATACAAATTATTAAATTATCTTAATAATCAGGAATATCCCAAATTATGAGTTTATTTCTGATTTCAGAAGGAAAATATTTACTGGTAAATTTCAAGAAGTTTTTTTTTCTATTATATTGGTCTTCCAAGTTTACGAATGATATTTCAGAAATTATTTCACAGTAAAAATTTGTCCAGACTTTTTTTTTACAATGAAAGTTATGCCGGAATGTTTTTCATAGCCTTTGAAAAAATATGTCAGAAAAGTACTTCTGGTGGAAAAAAATTACCAGTAAATATTTTCCACTGGAAAGTATTTCACATAGAAAAAAATAAACCATTTCACTTGCACAAGTAGTTTTCCTATTGTAATGGTCTACCTTTATTCAATTTTTAAGGTAATTTCCTTTTTACATGTCATAAGAAAATATTTAAAAGAAGCTGCTTGTTATTTAAGAATACACTGATTTTCTTTTCTCTCGATGATAAACTGTACACGATAAACCATGCAGATAAGGAGAAAATTTTGCAGTTTAAGATTGATTGGTGTTGTCCTTTGTACATACTTTTCATGCCAAAATTTTAATTCAGTTTAGAGCTTTAGTGCAAACAAATAAACCCCATTTGGTTGTCACATTCAAACAATAGAAAGACAACTGTATACAATAGGGCATGACAGTCTGCACCATTAGCCACTAGTCCGATGCCCCAGACTAGTAAATATTGATTCGCACTAGTGAAAATTTTCAAACTTTTATATATAGGCATATAGGGACAGATGTTTATATTTAGTTTTCGGACTAGTAGATGAAAAAGTTTTTGGCACAGAATTGCATGATTGTTTAAACTATATACAATGTACATTGTAGAGCCTCCTTTCCACAATTAATGATAAAAAAAAACTCCGTACTGTGTTACTATCATTGGCTGTTAATGTAATAACATGTAGTTTTATACTTTTCTTGTACATTGGTTTGAGAATTAACAAAAGAGTTTTTTTATTAATTTTTTCTTATGCCTTATTGGTCAAAAGGTATGTGCATTTGTGAAAGGTGCGATTTGATTGGTCTAAAAGCAGTGGAAGATGAGGTGATGTGAACCAATCTTCAACAGGTCATCTCAAACTGAAAATGGCCTTTTCTTACTTACTGATCAGATAATGTACTGTCTATCTGAACTTTTATTTTCTGTTTTACTAATTACTGCCTATGATTCCCAGTGTTTGAAATATGAGGTTTTATGACCACAGCTTATTACCTTATTTTGACGTGATTTTTCTTAAATTGATTAAGATTATCATTTTGATTTTATTTTCTTTTTTACAGAAAAATTGTTGAGCAGATTACTGTTGTTGAACAAATACAAACATTGAATCCACAGATCTCGACATGATGGTTTGAAGGTTTGTAATAGTAAATTGTGAAATAAACATTAAAATGTTATAATGATTATCTTGTATATATGCCAGTAATTTTTTTGTACAGCATCCATTTTTAGCTTTGTCACTTTGAACAGTTTGAGGCAACCTGCCCAATATCAAATATAAGGTTCAAATGAAATGATCTGAAGGCTTCAGAAGAACCAAAGGCAAAAGTCTGTGTGAACTATTCCCATACTATCAGAATGCTCTTTCTGAAAGAACCAAATCAGTTGGAAGCAATGGCTTGTAGGTGGTCCCTCAGAGGGAGGTCCTCTTTGGCGTTTTATTCTGTACTGCCAACTCCTACAGCTGAACTTTTTTTAGCTTACCTGGCCTATAGGCCATGAGAGTTTATGTCAACACTTTCAGTGATTGTGAAAGAATTTTTTGTTATGGGCCTATGGCCCCTTCCTGAAAAATTTAATGGGCCATTTTTTCCACCAATGGGCCATATTTTAAGTACTATTGTGGAAATGTTTGAACTCAATATTTGTCTTATTGTTTTCCACTTTCCTAATATTTTGAACACTGAGCACTGCTGGTGGTTCATTACTTGATGAAATGTTAAACATGCAAGATAAGTGCATTCAAATTGGTATCGGAGATTATTTGTCTGTTTCATGGCATAATAAATACAATTTGATATGATTATTGTTATTTGTGTCACTGCTTAATTTGTTGTTCTTAGAGTTTCAGCCACGACAAATCGTTTTTTTGGTGGCATGATAAACAAATATCATATTGATAAAACTAAAGACCGATGATATGTTTATTAAAACCTGGTTCCCGGTCAGATCAAGGCATTTTTGGCGATGATAACTTTGCAAAACTTCACATGTTGATCCCCACTGAAACTACATTATTGTACTTGGTGGATTGTAACCAAACTTAGTAGGCATGATGTATGGATGGAGCTCTACAAACAATCCACCATTGGTTCCAGTTGGATGAACAACCTGGCCACCAGAGGCCATCTTTGATTTTTATTGACCAATTTTCAAAAATCTCTGAAAACACACTATGAAATGTTATGAAACTTTGCAGGATAGATGACAACTATACCCTCTACAGACGATCCACTTTTGGTTGAGATTCATCTGATAAACTGAGGGCTCTGGCTGTTCAAAGTTTCAATTGAATCCTTATGGAAAAATACTTTTATGTCATTTGCTAGGGAACTAAACTAACTGGCAAATATCTCACATATGGAAGGACAAATGCAAATGATCCACCTTTTTTAGGTCAAATATCAAGGTTACTTTCGCATTTTGTGTTTCTTTAAAAGCCTTGTAGATACAATAAAGCTTAAATTTTACAATGGCCTAATAAAAGCCAGGTAAGCCTCTATGTAGTTCTTTTTGTCTGAATTTACCAGAAAAATTTTAATGAAACCTGGCAGGAGGTCCTCAATCAGTTATCAGTTAAACATTATGTACCATTTATGTGAAAAAAATTAACTCCAGGTGGGCAATGAAGGCTTCTGTGAGCATCTGTCTCACACATCAAACATTTACTTCTTTTAATGATAAAATGAAATCCAAAGTCTAGATTTCAGTGGTACTATTTTAAAATGTGGTTGAGAGGCCTTAATGGTGTAGGTATACATAATTTGTTGTAACATCTAATGATAATATACTTTTCAACATCGAGGTAAGAAGTTCAAACCCAGCTTATGACAAGATTTTAAGACATCTAGACTGTATTAATTTGTCAAAACTAAGGAGTATCTCCTTCTTGCATAGATCCTTAGATGGTTTTGGCTATATAGTTTTTGGTCATTTCGGCATTTTTGAAATTGCTCTTGGGCTTTATAGATTGTTGTTTTTGGTTTTAAAATTTTTAGGCCTTGAGCACAACTGATGAGCACCAATCAAAATACAACAGTATTATTCTTTGAGTGGGGATAAATGTTACTTGTAGTGTACAAAAGTTTGTTAAGTAGGGTCCACCTACCCCATGACAAGGTTAGTACACAGAAAATACCTCATGCAGAAAGAAATAAACTTTCACATACAAAGGCATTGAAGGTAATAAGTTGTGTTATTTCTCACAAAGTGAAGCTCCATATGTACCACAAAGAAAAGATCTTTTTAGAAATATTGGATTATAATATTTTCTAAGGCACCAACTGAGAAGTCGGCAGTTAAGTCCGGATTTTGGGCCATAGCTCTTATGGTTATTTGTTTTTGGTGCGCAGCAACAAATGACGATAAGAGGTATGTTAATGGAACTAAAGTTAAACCATATTCACCATTAATATAATTAAAGTTAATCTTAAGTGCGAGGAAATTTAGTTCAATAGCTGGTAGAGAATTGTTGCATATTGTTAATGTTTGACAACTTGCCATGCTTACGTTTCATATGTTATAGTTTCAAATTTGACAATTCAACGCAAAAGAATACCGTTTACATACCAAATATATACTGGATGTCTGGGAAAATGTGGTTTATTGACTAAACACTTTTAGTTTGCAACAGTGTTTGTGGCAGAAATTTTATTTCAGCGTGAAAAGTTTAAAAGTGTTCTGTAGCTTTTCATTTATATTTATGATTTATGTGCACTCCAGTCTTCATTTTGGCATCCTCCAAAGAACATATCGCCGCCTGGTGTGTGACCTAGAAAATTCTACTTTGACGCAATGTGGATTCTCTTTTGACCTAGAAAAGTAACCAATGAAAATGTATTTCTGGTCGTTCTTGTTAATTTTCTAAAGCGTGACCATTACGTTTACCTTAGCTCAATATTGTTTGCTTATAGCCCTTTTCAGAAATTCATTTCCGATATCACGATGCTGACTCTAAAGTAATAATTTGAGGCAAGGTATTTGCCTTGCTGGGCGTAATACTGGTTCGCTGCAGTGCAGAGCAATCCGTAGGCAGTAAATAGAAATGATTTATTACCTGATTACTCCGATATACAAATATTTCCAGTTTGATTACAAGTAGTAGCAGTTCTAGTTAACGCTACGTGCAGCACTGGGCGGAAACATCGGTTGTAAACATAAGAGCTAGTACCAAATCGTCTTTAGATTGGTGATAAATAATTTTTAATCCAGTTTTTAAATAACTTCCGGAAAAACAGCTCCTCCTGGCGCTAGGTGGAATGGCTATAAGTAGTTCCCAAATTTATATAAACCAAAAATTACGTGCAAATTAACAAGTTTTAAAAAGGACAAATATACCTAAGGAGCAATCAAAAAAACGTAATCCATTGGACAGACAAACCCGGGAAGACAAACGAACAACCACAAGCACAACAAATAAACACAGAAAACTAAAAACAATGAACAACACGAACTCCTATAAAAACCAGGAGTGAACCCAGGTGCTCCGGAAGGGTAAGCAGTTCCTGCTCCGTATACAGCTATTCCTTTACTCTTTATTGTAGCGAACCAGTACTACGTCCCGGAACATCCCAGCAAGGAAAATAACTTGCTTCAAATTAAATAATTTTAGAGTCAGAATCGCAATACCGGAAATGAGTTTCTGAAAAGGGCTATATATATGCGAGTGACTTTTCTATTTTGGTAATCGATCTGGGATTTTTCAGGGATACTACACGGGGATTTACTCAAACTCGAAATTGTAGATCTATGTGTTGTTAAATTTTCGGTTAGAATAACAATTGTACAAAATATGTAGTTCTGTCAAGTATCTGTTAAATGTTTATGTCTGTCATATTGCCCCAGTGGTGATATTCCACTGTTTGAAATTTCACTACGGTATTCTGTTAAAATCTTAGTATGTTAACGTCCGAATCCGTTGGTTTCCAACAAATTACTGTTGTTTTTATAATCAGCAGTTCATGTAACTTAACATGATTGACGCAATCGCACATGATTGAGCCTAACATTATATTAGTATACGATAGTTATTAACTGAAATATATATAATCTGCCCGTCTTTATCTAACTAATTACCAAACAATATAGCTTTAATATTTACCATTCAGCGGACACGTACGGACATTACATTTTTTAAAGAAAAATCGAGACGGGGAAAATATTCATTTTTAAGATTATTTTTATACAAATAAAAGTAGCTTTTTTGGGATGAAATATATTAAAACAAATTAAAATCTACCAAAAATTATCAATTCCGTTTAATTCCTTTTTTCAGAAGCTAAAAAAGTCCGAGACGTCAGGGAATTTTGAGGCGGGCGGAGGTATTTTTTTTATCTTTTTTTTTAATATTCAAAATTTATTTTGACATTCTGAAAGTGATAGCAAGTAAGATTCTTCCATTTTATGTCTTTTTTTTTTTTGGCTTCTGCTCAAAATTTTCTTATCGTTTTGGCTTCATTGCAGTTGAAACGGAATGTCTTCGCTTGCAGACAGATATTCTTTTCGTGAAAACAAGACTTGACTTTACATCGTCATGGCTTTATTGCAGTTGAATTCGGCGTAATGTCTTCGTTTGTAAACACAAATATTCTTTCCGTGAAAACGAAAGACCTGACCTTCGGCGTCATGACAAATCGGCCTCCATTTAGAAGACGTTTCAGGACCAATATACAGAAATAACAGATTTATATTATCTGCAATAAATTTTTATTTAATAATAATATACATGTACAATAAAGTTGCTTTCTTTCGATACCAACAAAGTTACCCTGTGTTTTCAGAGGAATTTATTTGCTTTGAAGTAATTATGTTCAATCATCACGTCTGATCAATATCTAATTGGGAATAAAAGTAAGATCAGCTCGTGTTTGCATTTTTATAACATTAATAAAATATTTATTTATTCTTAGATGGTTTTGGCTTTACCCCTTTTGGTCATTTTGTGCTTCACCCTTTTGGACTGTTGTTTTGTTTTTCAATATTTAGGCCATCGTAAATCGACTAAATGAGCACATCTTGTGCATCAAAATTGGTATCAAAGAATTTTATTTTTACTACTGAGTCGATGCTGCTTGTGGTGGACTACAGGTGCCCCAGAGTATCCCCAGCTGAGATGCTAGTGTTTCGATACTAGCCCGAAATTGATACTTACAGTTTACTGTTGAAAAATGTTAGGATTTGTGAAAACTGATGAATATCTCCTCCGTGCATAGCTCTGTCCTTAGATTGTTTTGGCTTTACCCCTTTTGGTCATTTTGGAATTTATTGAGACATGAATATTTATTCATATGGTTTTAAATATTTGTTATTGATAGTATTCAGAGAGATTCATATGAGGATGCCGTTTACCGTTTTTTTCCGTGGTGTTTGAACAGAAATATGTTAGCAATTATATGTATTTTCTTATAAATATAACTTATAAACAAAAAGGATAATACGAAAGGACAATCAATTTACCCGATCCAGTCGGTATATGCAAACATGAAACGAGAGAACAAAACACAAACATCGAAACAGCAGAGAATTAAGATTTTTAGCTTAGTTTTGATATCTGTTTGTTTTAAAATAAGAATCCAAAGATACTAATATTAGATAAGGTAAATTTATATTATGCTGTATACGACGCATTTCAAGGAGTTACCTCTCATCAGCAGAATAAAAATCGAAACTTTTGGAAGACCAAAAACCAAACTTATTTTAAACAAGAAGTACTAACGAAAAATACCGAAATAGGAAGCCAAATTTCAGCTTAGGAGATCTACTATGTGCAATAGAAGGAATGAACCCGTAGTATTTCTATTATTTTTGAATTTTACTAAATACTGGTAATTTCTGTAACAAATCAATGAATAATCATGTCAGACAAGTCTGACGACTGGGTTGGCGAATACCCTCGGGGACCTAGGGTCCACCATGCAGAGGCATCGTCCCAGGAGTTTCAAAATAACAATCCAAAGATACTTATATTAGATATAGTAAATTTTAATTGTTTTGATTTTTGATGGTTGTGCTTATTAATTCATCATTTTACCTTTAACCGGTTTTCTAATATTTTGATCCGGAGCACTGCTGATGAGTTGTCAGTCAACGAAATGGCCATGGCATCAAATTGCCGACAGTCGAGACATATCTCTGTGTAAACAGTTTATTGTCCCCCGCCGCAACGCGATGCGGGGGATATGGTAATGCCGGGCGTCCGTCCGTCCGTCCGTCCGTCCATGCTTCCGTCCGTCTGTCCGTCCACCTTGTAAGCGCTCTAGCAAATTTATTTCTTGACCGATTTGGATAATATTTATACAGTAGCTTTAACTCAATGATACTTTAAGGGAGTTCGAAGATGAGTCATGTGGAAATATTTTTGTAGGAGTTATGCCCCTTAATAACTTATAAAATTGACAAAATTTTCATGTAAGCGCTCTAGCAAATTTATTTCTTGACCGATATGGATAATATTTATACAGTAGCTTTAACTCAATGATACCTCAAGGGAGTTCGAAGATGAGTCATGTGGAAATATTTTTGTAGGAGTTATGCCCCTTAATAACTTTGAAAATTGACCAAATGTTCATCTAAGTGTTCTAGAAAATTTATATTCTCCTTGCATTGGAATAATATTTATACACTTGGACCTAAAGGGAGGTTTTATACATAAACTCCTATCGAAACTTATAAAATTGAAAAATACTGTCTTTAAGAGTTTGTTAGGCGGAATACTTTTGATCAAAGCATTTCTGTTTATTGAAAAGGAGTAAATGTACATTTTGTACATGGTAAAATAAGATTTCAACACTATACCCATATTGTATAAATGTCTTCATACCACTCATTAACTTGTAAAAATCTTTAGCAATAACCACAAATTGTTTGTCCTTCTATTCTCTCTCTTTGAGAAAATTTTGTTATGTTTCACTTGTCCAAGGGTTTCTGATGCTCTAGCGGCGGGGGACTTCGGAACGCTGTTTGATTTTTAATAGTATGTTACTGTTTCACTAAAGGTCGTCAGAGTTACGACTGATCGTAAATCATTTGAATATATACAAGTTACGGTTGATCGTTACTCTTACGACCTTTAGCGAAACAGTACCCAGAATGTCAGGATAGATAAGAGGGAGGTTTTGGGTAACCATGAAACGGGTTTAACCCCAATACTGTTTATTGTGTTTACCAAGTCACACTACTCTGAATCTTTTGTGTATATGGTTGTGTTTTTGTTATTTTTTGTACGGGGTTTTTATCTGTTCTGACCTTGATTGATTAGTATGTCATTTTTGACCTTTTGTTGCTTATTTTCATTTGTTTTGTGTAAATAATCTATTGGTATAGAACATATGCCTGTGATCAGGACCCGCCCTTCAAGGTTCTGTAATTATACGATCGCAAATTTTTTGCGGTCGTATATTGGTATGACGTCGGCGTCGTCTTCGTCGTCGTCCGAATACATTTGGTTTTCGCACTATAACTTTAGTATAAGTTAATAGAAATCTATGAAATTTAAACACAAGGTTTATGACCACAAAAGGAAGGTTGGGATTGATTTTGGGAGTTTTGGTCCCAACAGTTTAAGAATTAGGTTCCAAAAAAGTGCCCAATAAGCATTTTTCTTGTTTGGTTATTATCTTGGTGTAAGGGAGGTAATCCAAACACATTTAAAGTAAAATGTGTATGATTCAATTACCTCCCTCACACTGCTTGTAAATTATGTATAAAGAAATGTAGATTGTCATGGGGTGATTTATAGCTGTCAGTTTATTTTTAGAAATTACTATCAATTAATATTAATTTTGTCCATATGTCATTTTCTATTTTAAGACTTTTATGATATATAAATTATGTTTGCAAACTCCATGAGAAATTTGAATAGGGATTATGACCATATCTTGAGGGAAAGAATTTTTTTTGGGGAGGGGGAAAGGGAAAGGGGGGGGGGCAATTTTTTCTCATTTTAGATTTCAGAAGCAATTTATTTTTAATATAGTTTGAAACTGTTGAGATCACCAGCCATAATCCATATATTCTTGATGCATACACGACCTGCAGATTCTTTGAAAATATTATCTGAAAATTCAGAGCTAATTTTGAACAGATCTCGAAGGAATGCACTTTTATACTTGTATCTGATGGACCTCACCCCAGTATTTCAAGAGACTAAATAAAAATAAGTTAATCTTATGAAACCTGAAGTGAATTTTGGTAATTGGTTGGGGTACATTGTCATCCTCGTGAACCGTCCTTTGATAATAAAAAAATACAAATACATATCTGAATCATTATTCAAGTTGGACCACACTTTGATGAGAAGATTCTTTTTTATTCCTAGTTTCCTTCCAATAACTTCAGTTTACCTTGATAAAATCATTTGAAATTTTGGAAAATATTGTTGGGAGCCACTTGGCAGTAATCAGTAAAAATTTGACATATTTCACCTTTGTTGTTTACGTTTTTGATGTCTGCTCACCTTTTTTTTAGCTCACCTGGCTAAAAGCCAGGGTGAGCTTTTGCCATCACTTTGCGTCCGTCGTCCGTCCGTCGTCTGTCGTCCGTCGTCCGTCCGTCGTCTGTCGTCTGTCGTCCGTCAGTTAACTTTTCACATTTCAATCTTCTTCTAAAAAACCACCGAACCAAATGGAACCAAACTTGGCAGCAATGTTCCTGTGAAGGTCCTTTACAGAATTTGTAATTTTGGTGCTGATCGAATATTCAACATGGCTGCCAGGCCCAATAATGTGTTCTGATTGGCTGAAATTTCAAAAATCTTCTTGTTCAAAAATCTTCTCCTCTGAAACTACTGGGCCAAATTGAACCAAACTTGGCCACAAGCATCATTAGGGTATCTAGTTTAAAAGTGTGTCCGATGACCCTGCCTGCCAACCAACATGGCCGACATGGCTAAAAATAGAACATAGGGGTAAACTGCAGTTTTTGTCTTATATCTAAAAAACTAAAGCAATTAGAGCAAAACTGACTTGGGGTAAAAATGTTCATCAGGTCAAGATCTACCCGTCATGAAATTTTCAGACGAATCGGTCAACCCTTTGTTGGGTTATTGCCCCTGAATTATTAATTTTAAGGAAATTTTGCAGTTTTAGGTTATTATCTTGAATATTATTATAGATAAAGACAAATTGTAAACAACAAAAATGTTCAGCAAAGTAAGATCTACAAATAAGTCAACATGACCAAAATCGTTGATTGACCCCTTATAGGAGTTTTTGCCCTTTAAAGACAGCATCCAGCATAAACTTTCCTTTAAAGATCTTTTCCTCTCAAACCACTTGGCCAAATGAGACCAAACTTTGGTTGAATGGTCCTTGGGTGGCCCCCTTCCAAAATTATGTCTGGCATCCCCGACTTCCAACCGAGATGGCTGCTGTTACTAAAAATAGAAAAAAGGGGGGGACTTTCAAAAATCATGTCCAGTTGCAACCAAAGTTGGCAGTAATAGTTCTTAGGAGGTTCTCTTCCAGAAATATGTCCAATGACCCGGACTGTTAACCAAGATGGCCGCCACAGCCGAACTTAGTTTAACATAGGGCCCTATATGAAATTTCATTGAAAAATCTTCTTGTCTTAAACCACTTGACCAATTGGAACCAGACTTGGCAGCAATGGTCCTTAGATGGTCCTCTTACAGAGGTGTGTCCGATGACCCGGACTGTCAACCAAGATTGCCGCCACTACCGAACTTAGTTTAACATAGGGCCCTATAGGAAAATTCATTGAAAAATCTTCTTGTCTGAAACCACTTGACATATTGGAGCCAGACTTGGCGGCATTGGTCCTTAGGAGGTCTTTTTCAGAAATGTGTCTGATTTCGTGGACTATGAACCAAGATGGCCACCACAGCAGAACTTAGTTTAACATAGGACCCCATGGGAAAATCACTCAAAAATCTTCTCGTTTGAAACAACTAAGCCAATTAGAATTAGACTTGGTAGCAATGGTCCTTAGATGGTCCTCTTTGAGAATTTTGTGTGATACCCAGACTGTCAACCAAGATGGCCGCCACACCCGAACTTAGTTTAACATAGGGCCCTATAGGAAAATTCATTGAAAAATCTTCTCGTCTGAAACCATTTGACATATTGGAGCAGGACTTGGCGGCATTGGTCCTTAGGAGGTCACTTTTTCAGAAATTTGTCTGATTTCGTGGACTGTGAACCAAGACGGCCGCCACAGTAGAACTTAGTTTAACATAGGGCCCTATGGAAAAATTCATTGAAAAATATTCTTGTCTGAAACCACTTGACATATTGGAGCCAGACTTGGCAGCATTGGTCCTTAGGAGGTCCTCTTTCAAAAATATGTCCAATCACCCGGATTGTCAACCAAGATTGCTGCCACACCAACCTTTGTTAAATATTGGACCCTATAGGAAAATGCATTTAAAAATCTTCTAGTCTGAAACCGCTTAGCCAGTTGGAACAAGACTTAGCAGAAATGGTCCTTAGATGGTTCTCTTTTAGAAACTGGACTGTCAACCAAGACGACTGCCACTGCTGAAATTAGTTTAACATAGAATCCTATAGAAAAACCAGCCAAATTGACTGCAACACTTAAATTTTTAGGTCTGCTCAAGGTGAAAAGTTAAATCCAGGTGAGTGATACAGGCTCTTGAGAGCCTCTAGTTCTAATACCATATGCTAAGAAGGAGTGATTTATAGAGGGTGTTGTCGCGGAAAATTTATTTTCACCTGAGATGATATTTTTTGTCTTTAATAGAAATGGAATGGACATAAGATATGGACCCTATTGAAACTTCTGAAGGGCAAAACCCATCGAAGGAATCAACAAACTGTAGTAGTAAGGAAACAATACTCAAACTACCTATCAACCGTCATATTTCAGAAAGTCCACGAAAAACAGTTTCTAATGAAAGTGATCATGATGAAAATGGTCTTGTTATTGATCTGGGTAGTTTACCAAATGAGTCAGAAATCAAAGGAAAAAAGACAGAAAGTTTGGTTGATGAACCGAGCACGAAATGTCATGATACTGGATGTTCACTTTCTAGTCCGATAATGTCATCAAGTGAAAACACGGGCGTTCAAAGAAATGATTGTAACATTGATAGACATAATGAACTACGAAATACCAGTGATGACGAGAAGGATGAATTAGATGGAAATTTCACTGTTAGAAATGTTGAAAATACAAAATTTGAAAATAAGGACAAAACTTTAAATAGTTCAATTACTGTTGAGGAAGTCATTGAAACTGCTGATGAAAATAAGAGCACAGCAGTTTCAGGAGAGAAGCGTAGTATCCTGTCTAAGGATATTATATCACTTGTTCAACAGAAAATACAAGAAATAGATGAAATTAAAGTACCCTTGGATGAGGGAAACTTTAAAAGTAAAGAACCAAAAGATTTAACGAGTAGGCTAGACAACAATAAAAGTGAAGGTGGTGATTGCATTATATCAAATTGTAAACATTGTGGAAAAGAAACTTGCAAGTGTTCAACAGAAAAATGTATTGAAACAAACATTAAAACGTGTTCTGATCTAAATGCATCGATGACATTGGAAAGAACAACTCCAAAACAAGGAAACTCCACTGTTGCAAATGCAACAGCCAAACAGCATGAAACTAGTGCTGCTTGGTCAAGTCTTGGTATGCAGAGATGTGAGAACTGTAAATTCACAACTGATGACGCATCTTTGTTTGATTCCCATAATGTTATATGTTCAAAGAAACCAGTTAAAATGGAAATCAGTTTACAGTATCTGAATGAGAAATTTATTTGTCATACTTGTGAATATCCAACTTCATTACGGAAAAAGTTTGAAGAACATATAGCACTACATTTAATGGCTCAACCTTACATTTGTATGATGTGTGAAGTAACATTTGAGTCTAAAAAAGGTATAGAATGCCATGTCAAAACAAGACATGCGTCAGATATAGTGAAGTGTGGCTTAAAAGGATCAAAGAAAATTGGACAAATACTTGAGATACTTCAAAAGTCCGGAAAGCATGATTTTATAGGTAGAGCAATTGATAGACGACATGATAAGATTCTACTAGCAACAAAATCTACAGTCAAAACAACAGAACAAGGCACAGCCGATTCTATGATTACTTTAAATCCTGTTTCAACCGTCGACTTGCCAAATTTTAAAGCCATTGAAAAATCATCTGTAGCAACAAAGGAATCTGATGTAATATTTGTTTCGTCAACTACAACATCAAACACGGTTACTTTAGCAACTTCCGGCTCTGTTCAACAAAGTATTGAACCAAAACTATTAAGTCCAGCTGTCCCCCAAACGATAACTACCCAACATCCACTGATTTTAGTGCCAGTGAACAACATGAGTGGAAATTTGTTGTTTCCACTTCCAAACATACAAACACAAGCAAATACTCAATATGTTGGCAATACTGTTTCAGTTTCTAAATCTAGTGTTGTGTCAGCTGTCCCGGTTAGAAACCAGTTTAATTTGACACCATTTAGGTTAGCTTCACAGAACATTACTTTTCAAGGAAATTCTTTTCAAACTAATTCTTTACAACAGAATATAACAGTGCAAAAGAATTCTCCCACAATCAGTTTGTCAATGAACAAATCACATACACAGAACAATGGTCCAAGATACGTGATATTACAAAGTGCTCCATTACCTTCAGTTGTACAAGCACCTACATCAGTAGTAAGTCAACAACCAAGCAACATCAATTCAAGTCTGCCGAAATTAGTTCCACTTAACACTGTGGACTCGACTAGAGGCACATTTGCATCTGTATTGAGTCCAACCTCAGTTAGACCTACTGTAGTGCAAACAAGACCTATTACTCCATTTTCCCTTTCGTCGGTTAATTCAGAGACAAAATATGAAAATACTGACCTTAAGAAAACAAGTTTACCTGTAACTGTATCATCTATCACGGGTAATCCAACCAAAATTAACGATACTAGTAAATCTGTTAAATCTTCTGTTGTGGAAAGTGAGGGGGAGAAATTATACTTCCGAAAAGTAGGAGATTTATACATGTGTGATTCCTGCAAAAGTGAAACCCCTTTAGAAAATTCATTTAGTGAACATATTTGGATGCATTTCCATCAAATGCAAAACATTTGTAAACAATGTCCGCCAGTCTACAATGCTTTATCACCATGTACAATTGTACTGAAAGTGATGCATGGACTTCTTAGCGCTCCACCGGAAAGACAAAAAGAACCATCTGATGCTCATAACAATTCTACTGCAAGGGAAGTTGTAACAATTTCAGATGATGAAGATGGTGCCCAAAACGGCCATGAAATTAAGAGCAGTGGTGATCAGAATGCCATAATGCCATCAGTTTTGCACAGTGAAGACATTAATATTGCTGATAAAGAAGATTCCAAAGAAAATCATCTCAAACAATGTGACGAATCTGGGCTTCAGTTAAAAATTACAAGTACATTTAGTCTCATTGATACAAAAAAGAATGAGACAAATACAGAAACAGAAGCACATAGTTCGAAAATTATTGATACTACAGTAGAAGGTACAGATAAAGAAACTAACAAAAATGTTGGAGGTATGCTAAATATGATCCAAAAGGAACTTAATGAGAATTCTGATGATTATATAGTTCAAGAGAGTAGAATGATAAAATTAGAGCAAGATAATCAAAATAAACATGATGATGCACAGCCTACTGCTGAAGAAACATCAGTTGGTTTGTCGAAAGAGGTCAACATTGATAAGATGACATCAAATGAAACAAAGAACAGTGAACAGTTTGAATCTGCATGTGTTCAGCCAGATTCGAAGGTTCAAAATGCAATCAGTATATCTGATAGTCATTCTCAAAATCCAAAAGAGATACAAAAAGCACAACTTGTTGCACAAGTTTTGAATGAATATGGTAATGACTGTAATAGAAGGAATACAATTGAAAATAACATTCCTGACCTCAGTTCCCAATGTAATGTAGAGAAATTGGTACTATCAACAGAAGTTGATAAAAAGCCTATTGCCTTTCCACTAGTTGCATTTTACAAATGTGGTTTTGATGGATGTTCATTTAATGCATCTACCTCTAATGAATTTCGTGAACATTTAAGCCAACAACATGAAAATGCTTTAGAATATAAATGTGCACATTGTGGGCAGAAAAGCTTTACGGAAGATTCGCATATAAGGCATCTTCTTTTCCACTCTAAGTCTCAAAATTCTTTGTTATTTCAGTGTGGTGTTATTGGTTGTAGATTCCGAGCTAATTTGCTCCATTTATATAAAGACCATTTGGAACAAATTCATCAAAATGTGTTGTTACACAGGTGCAATTCCTGCAAGGATGGTTTTCCATCTGTGTCATTACTGATTGAGCATTTACAGAATAATTTATTGAAATTTGTGCAATGTCCATACTGTACAATGAAAGATGGTGTGAGGCGAAATGTCCTGAACCATATTACAACACACCATCATGGGAAACCAAGGCAGATCAATGTAACTACACAGCTTGTTTGTCAGGAACGTGACACTAATGAATTTGAAAGAGCTAAATCAAAATCTAGCATACAAACAGAAGTACCCAACTCTCAAGGGGTAGACATGCACAATAGTCCAGGGAATCCAAACAGTTCAATGGATATTTCTGCACATAAACAAGGAAAAACATCAAATGTGACGGAACATGTAAATGATCCAGAAGATGCTGAAATCATAGCAAAAATTAATTCCAATCCTTCTGTAATGAATGCTACATACTATAGATGTAATACGTGCAGCTACTGTGGTATTGGTCAGGCAAAACTATCCAAGCACATGGAAATACACGAATCCAGTTATTTCCAGCATGGTCAAAGACCTTTTGTTTGTCCAGAATGCCCTCAATGTGTCAATTCTTTACATCAGTTTATATCACATTTGAATTTACATGTTGGGGAACATTTCTGTTACGTTTATATTTGCCAGCATTGTGGATTTGGAACTAATTTGAGCAATAAAATTCAACATCATGTGACAACAAGTCATGGATCAAATAACTTAGGAAAGGATTACACAGAAAGAACAATAAAATTTTCAGTAAGCATTACATGTTGTACAAAATGCAATACTGCTTATAAAACATCTCAAGCACACAGAGATCATGTTTTGAAATCTCATGGAATAACTACCAATGAAAGTTCTGGAAAAGATGACCTAGAATCTTGTAGCATATCTGTATTAAATAGCTCCAATGTTGAACGAAAGGATTGTGCTAAAAATTCAATGGAAAATGATGATGAATCTAATCCACGACGATTTACTTGTAATGAATGTGGATGGGCTACCAAAAAACTACCTTACTTGAAATCACACTTGAAGAAACATTATCCGACTCAAGAAAGATGTCAGGTTACTCTATTTAAATGCAACTATTGTGAATTCACTTCTACTTCAAAGCTGATTATCAGTAAACACTCACAAAACAAACATCCAGGAAAATTGTTGCGTGTCAGACGAATATTTGAAACTGTCTATATAACAGATTCACCTGAAGATGACCTTTCTATAGACAAATTTCATTGTGATTTGTGTTCATTCAGTTGTGAAAAGATATCTGGTCTTCAGAGCCACCTATCCAATTGTCATTCTAGGAAAACTACTTTAACGGAATCCCAGTCAAAAGATGGTTATACTGGTCCAAAAGAGAATTTTCTTATCCCAAGTGGAACTGTTTTTAAAGATTTCATTCAGTGCAGTTTATGCATGTTTAAAACGAAGAAACGAATTGAACTATTGCGTCATATAAAAAGTCACCCATCTTTGTCTCCAAAGATAGAATCTCCCTCTAAAGATATACAAAATTTTGAAAGGGTTCAAAATCCATTGTTTGATATGTACAAATTGACTGGAAAGAGAAAAAATAGCTCAGATGGAAATCCTGTGACCAAAAAACCAAGACCAGCTTCTCCAACAATATCATATGATAGGATATTGATGGATACGGCAAAACGAGATACTGGTTATCGTAAGCAAGTTGCTACAAAATCAACAACTTATCGTGTACCAAGTGATGTCAAATCTATGTTATATTATTTAGGTGGAGAACAATTGCACATGAAACTACGGCCATGTTTTTCAGAATTCAATAAGTCACCTCACTTCACTTGCTTGATATGCAGTGACGTGTATGATGAGAGGTATCCATTGCATAAACACATCTTGCAGCACATGAAAGTTTACTTCTATAAATGTGCTTATTGTGATCATGGCACATTAGATCAAACAACTGTTATGGTCCATATTCAGAGAACCCATAGAAGAGCTATTCAGTATAGCAAACTAGATGTGGAAGAAATAGACTGTCATATAAACAAAGCCATTCATGACATGAAGTCACAGGTTGGATCTGGAAAAGAAACTATAACCTTTGATGAAATGCCTAAAAATACAAAGTCAGAACTGCTTCAGACAAACCAAACAGATGAAGCAAAGAAATGTTTAGAAACAGAGAAACAGACTGGTTCAAAGGAAATTGAAAATGGTAAAAAGAAACAGAGTATGGTTGACGTCAAACTTGGATCTAGCACAGAATTTGGAAGTGGAATCAAAGTAAACAAAAATGATCTTACAACTGAGAAGAATCAGGAGCTTCAGAAGCAAACTTCATTTAAAAGCCAAGATGAAGGGGAAATGGTGAAGTCAGTTGCTGTAAAGAAGGAGAGAGAGTCTCCAAAGAAGGAAGTATATAAATCTTTTGATTTAAAAAGTGCATTCCATCCTGACAAAAATACATTGGGTGACTCTAAAGAGATGCATCATGATATCAAACCCAACACACAGGCTGATAATGATTTAAAATTCTTGCATCCAAAAGTACGAAAAGAAGACAGTATTTTCAAGTGCACTTTATGCAGTCATGTATCAACGCAAAAAGGATCTGCAAATAAGCACATAATCACACATTCTAAAGTCAGAAGATATATGTGCTCAGTTTGTTTGTTCAGTCATGTTTCAAGATGGCGCCATGATGTAAAGAAGCATATTGACTCAAAACATGATCGATCAGAAAATGCTGAATGTTTATTTGACGATGTAAGTGCATGTGATTTAACAGATGATGGCAAACCTTTTATTGACACGACAGCACAATACCCAAGATTGCTGTCTGTCTTTAAATCTATAAAACCAGAGATTAAAGCAGACGAAAACTTAGAAAGCGATATTTCAGATATTAAGTTAAAGAGCCCTTTTAAAAGACCACTACGAATCAAATTAGCAATAGAAAAAAAACCGACAGAAAAAAATGGTAAACTATTGGAAAGAACATTTCAGTCAGTTTTTAAATGTTTAGTTTGTGAAAAAACGTTCCGGTCGAGAAATGCTATATATGAACATTTCCGTCAGATTTGCAAAGATTCTCTCTATGGTTGCCCATCATGCAAGTTCAAAAATACAGATAAGGGCACTGTTGAAAGACATATGAAGAAGAAACATGAATCTGATTCTGAAAATATGGTAACATGTACAAGGAATCAGAGAATAAGGATATATAAAGTCCCATCTCCGACAGACAAAACAA
Source organism: Mytilisepta virgata (assembly GCA_028015205.1). NCBI lineage: Eukaryota > Metazoa > Mollusca > Bivalvia > Mytilida > Mytilidae > Mytilisepta > Mytilisepta virgata. The sequence continues at coordinate 2,152,577 of CM051520.1, read as the reverse complement.
TACAAAGGATAAAAACTGATGACAAAACTAAAGTTGGATCTGGAGTTGTATCATTTAAATGTTTAGCATGCAAAAGAACTTTCAAAACTAGAAATGCATGTGTATATCATGCAATTTCGGCATTATGTAGCAAAAGTCTTAAAGGTTGTTCTCTTTGTGATTTTAAAGACGTTTCTTCTGAAAAAGTTGAAAGCCATGTAAAGAATTATCATAATGACAAAACTGGGAAACTTGTTGAGTTACCAAAAGAGGCAAAAGTTGAAATGATAGCTACTCCGTCATCTTTTAAGATGAGTTTAACAAAACATGGAGGAATAACATTTTTTGTTAAAGAAGGCAAACGGTATCTTTGTCGATTGTGTGATTTCATTTGTCAGAATGTAACATCAGTTGTTCAACATCAGAATATGCACAACGCTTCCCCAATATATAGCTGTCCTTATTGTGAAATGAAATCAAATTACTCTAAGAGTGTAAGAAATCATATTGGATTGCGCCATCCAAAAAAAACAGTCAAAATTGTTTCCTCAGTAAAAGACTTGACTAGACAAGACAAAAATTATACAAATTACAAAGCCCCCGTCCCAAAATCGGCAAAAGTATTCAGTGATAGAAAATGCATAATGCATAAATGCCTACAGTGTAATTACAGATGTGAAACTTATTCTGGTGTTTATAGGCACATTAAGAGAACTGAAAGCTGTAGTGTTCCTCGATTCAAATGTAAAGAATGTCACAAATTTACTAGTTTAAATGAAAGTGATGTTGTTGATCATATGAGAAGTTGTCATAATTCCAAAGAAATGCCAGAATTGTGTTCGTTAAAGGAGATGATGAAAATGGTAATTGTGAAAAAAAATATTAACAAAACGGTCGAAAAGGGGGATAGGCCTGAAAAATCAAGGATCATTGAGAAATTTGCAGGAAGTAAAGAAATTGACACCAAATTCATAACATGCCCTTCAAAAAATTGTCTTTTTAAAGATAAGGTGGTAAACGTAATTGATCACTACAGGAAGGAACATCCTACTAGAATTATTCAGTGTAAAATGTGCAATTTGTCTAGTAAATCATTGGGAATAATGTTCACACACTTCAAAGATTTTCATAAGCTTGAAGATTATTTTTGTACCAGCTTTCTAGTGTGTGCAGTACCAAAAGAGGAGCCAAACAGGTCACAGAGTAAATCCGATGAGCAGGTTCAGGGTGATAAAATTGAAGAGAAGGGCAGTGCTCTAAAAGTTTATCATTGTGATAGATGTGAATACTTGTCCAGCAATAGAAATTGCATGAGGATTCATATTTACAGACACATGAATTATAAGAGATATTTGTGCAGACTTTGTAAAGCAGAGTTTTTAGATCGTAAAACAATTGAAAAACACGTGTCTGGTGTCCATTTGACAGATGGTATAGAATATGATGAAATAAGAAATGAAAGAATTGAAAGTGAAGTGGAGAATGTGTTGTCAACTATAGCGAAGTATGAACCAAAGAATTCAAATAATGAGCCAACCTCATCTTCGGTAAAAAAAGATGAGCTTTCAACAAAAGTCTTCAAAGCTTACACCAAAAGAGAGCCAGAGAGAAAAGAAGTTGACGTGGCAGAATTTTTAAATCTTAGTCCAGTTGCATTTAATCAGTCCACATACATTCAGGAAGTATATAATAAAAAGAAAAAACAAACAGAATATCGATGTATCAAATGTCCATATATGTCGATAGCAAAACGTAGTGCCAGCTGTCATACGTACAGGCACATGCCAAAATGCATGAAATGTCCATACTGCAAGTTCCAGGCATACCCAAGGTAAGAGAAATATAATTTATACTACAATGTAAATGAATACAAGAGTATATTTCAAAAATTATAGTCTCTTCAAAAGTTTTATTTCTACATTTATCAACAAAAGGACTTGGTGTTAACGTTTTACTCTTTGAAAATCTAATTGGAAGATCAGTTTACTGTGATCAAGGCCCTAGTTGAGAAGAATCAAACACAATTTTTATGACATCCTGATGCACTAAACTCCGTTTTATGAAATAAATTGGAACATCACGTTTTAAATAACTTGGTTAGGAAGAATCAAACCCCTTCTGTCCCTGCCGAACAGTGAGTATGGGGCTTTATCCAGACATAGGTTAATGGGTAATATTTTTATTTTACGTAAAAACGTTTATCTGGAACTGTCTACTATTGATGGCAAATCATTAAGTCTATATAACTTTCCGTCCATCTGGAATAATGCATGACTTTTGTCCAATTTTCGATTCTACCGACTGCCTCGGTGGTCTCGTGGTAGCATGCTCGCCCCGAGTGCAGAAGGTCGCGGGTTCGATCCCCGGCCGTGTCAAACCAAAGACATTAAAATTGGTATTTGCTGCTTCTTCGCCAAGCACGCGGCATCTAGGAGTAAGAGCAAAGACTGGTCGGCTCGGAGTCAGTATAATGTGTCTGAGTGAGGTGATATGTCATCCTGCGGACAGTTACCTCGTGAGCTAGCACATTAAAAATCTGACTTACCGCGTCGGTCTAGTACAAAGCAGGGATCATATTCATTTATCATAACATGTTCTCGTCCTGATATGCACCTGGTTGCCACTGGACGTTAAACAATAATTCATCCATCCATCGATTCTACCGTTTCGAGAAATTATCCAGATGAAATCCTATATGGCTAAGTATTCAGTAAGGTGTTACCAGGACAGGTGTGAAATAAAATTTGATTTCTTCAGGTTTTTCATATTTCATCATATATAACATTTATAAAGAGGTGATTCCTGGATTTCAAATTGAATGAAGAGATAAAAGAAACAATTTTACAAGCCATTCATTATAAGATTAAATACTGAAATTTTAGTTTAGGATTTGTTGCCTTTTTAGCTCACCTGGCCCAAAGGACCATGTGAGCTATTGCCATCACTTTTGTCATCGTAAACTTTCCTTTAAAGATCTCTGAAACCCTTGCACCAATTGGAACAAAACTTGGCAAAACAATGGTCCTTAGTTTTACTCTTTCAAAATTATATTCGATGAAATCGCTTGTCATCAAAGATGGACGCCAGAGCCGAACATAGTTTAACGTAGGATTCTATGGGAAATTTACTTAAAAGATCTTGTCTGAAACCACCAGGCTAATTGAAACAAAACTTGGCAGCACTGGTCCTTAGATGGTCCAGCATATCACAAAAAAGGCCGTCAGACGTCAGAGCAATCTTGGACTAGGGTATATCTTACCCGATATTGGAAAAGCAATCATTGATGTATACGGGGAGGTCGCTAAAGCGTATGCCACACCCTCATAAAATAGATGTCTTTGTAACTTTGAAACCTTCAAGATCCTCATCTTATATTCATATATATCCTTACTCCTTATGGGTAGATGCATTCATAAGGCCACACCAAATTGAGTTTTAGTTCTTTGGAATTTTTATGGCACAAATAGGTGTGAGCAAGCGAAATATTAATTCTTTTTCTTGAGGACTGATATTTTCAGTCGAAGATCAAATCTACATGTGGTAAAAAAAAAATTAACTAAAATATTGCAAGAAATGGGAAAATAAGTCCATAATTTTAAGCAATTTTTTTAAGTTACTTGAAAAATGAAGTATTTGGGGCGAATTTTCAGCATTTTTGCATAATGAAACGGCAAACAATTTATAAAAAATATTTACAAAGTTCGAAAATCGTAGCGGCGAAATCCAAAGAACTACAAATCAATTTGCAGTGACCTAATATATTTGGGGATGCCCCGTCACCGTCAAAATAGATTTCTCTTTATAATTTGGAAACCCTTGAGATACCCACATATTTTCTTTCTCCTTATGAGAAGATGCAATCATTTATGTATATTGTCGGCTCCCTATGGGGTATGCCCAGTACCTTCAGGATAGATTTCTTTACTATTTGGAAACCCTTTAGATCCTAACACAATAACCTTATTCCTTATCGGAAAATACATTCATAGATGTAAAAAAAATTAATCACACTTTTTAATGAATTGGAAATGGCTAAAACCATAAATTTTGGTCATTCTTATGGTAAGACACATTCAAGAATTCCGTGTACAGTCGCTAATGGGGAACTTCGGCATCCCAACACAATTATAATTACTTGTTTTTATTATTGTTAGCTCACCTGGCCTAAAAGGCCATGTGAGCTTTTCTTATCACTTGGCGTCCGTCGTCGTCTGTCGTCGTCGTTAACAATTTTTCAAACATCTTCTCCTCTGAAACTACTGAATGGATTTGGATAAAACTTAGCATGATTGTTCCTTAGGGTATCCTGCACAAAGTTTATGCTTCGATTTTTGATCCATCGAAAAACATGGCCACTGTTACTAAAAATAGAACATAGGGGTCAAACAACAGTTTTTCGCAAATATCTCAAAAATCATTAGGTTACGGCAAATTCTGGCAGGTTGGATGTGTTCAGCATGATGAGAGCTACCTGTGTGCTGATTTTCGTGAAAATCTGTCAACTGATGTTAGAGTTATTGCCCTTTTTTGACATTTTTGGCTTTTTTTTATGTTATTATTTCAAAAATCTTCTTCTCTGAAACTACTATAAACTACTATTCAAAATCAAATGAAACTTGGTAAGATTGTTCCTTAGAGTATCCTGCAAAAAGTTAATGCTTGGATTTTTGATTGGTCGAAAAACATGTCCGCCATTACTAAAAATAGAAAAAAAAAAAAGGACAAATATACCTAAGGAGCAATAAAAAAAAATGTAATCCGTTGGACAGACAAACCCGGGAAGACAAACGAACAACCACAAGCACAACAAATAAACACAGAAAACTAAAAACAATGAACAACACGAACTCCTATAAAAACCAGGAGTGAACCCAGGTGCTCCGGAAGGGTAAGCAGTTCCTGCTCCGTATACGGCACCCGTCGTGAAGTTCAACAAAGTCAATCTGGTGGAAGTCACAAATCGGTGGAGGCGCATGAAAGGTTACGACAGTGGGAACAGGTCCAACATCATCTTAGATATTGTAACACTGTAATGGTCAATCAATTCGTGATGACGACCGTCAAATTTCTTAAGTGATGACATCAACTTATCCCTGATAAAACCCTGGTTAAGAAGCTTTTGTGACAGCAGTAATCCTCTTTGTCGAAAGTCAGGGCAACTCAAGCATGCCCTTGAAAATCGGATAAGCTGAGAAAATCGGATAAGCTGAGAAAGTAGACGCCATATGCAGGCGATGCTGGTATATTGCTACTTAAGAAGGGAAAATTAACAATAGGAAAGTTGAAGTCATCACGTTTGTCATAAAGTTTTGTCTTCAAACGTCCCTCATAGTCTATTTCAAGAAACAAATCCAAATATGAAGCGGACTTTGGTGTATCTGTAGTATCCTTAATTTCAAGCTCACTGGGGTAGATAAGATGTAGAAAGTCTTGGAATTTGTCGTTATTTAACGACAACACATCATCTATATAACGAAAAGTGAAATTAAAGGATTGGGCTAGTTTCTTTTTGTTTTCACGTAGTAACCCTTGAATGAAGTCCGCTTCATATGAGTACAGAAACAGATCGGCGAGGAGAGGAGCACAGTTGGTTCCCATTGGAATGCCGATTGTTTGTTGAAAAATTAGACCGCCAAATTCAACGAATATGCTGTCTATGAGAAAATGTAACATGTTTGTAATTTCATCTTCAGAATACTTTTTGTCAGAATCAGAGTGGTTCTTCACGAAATAAGACATTTCTCTACAGAGAACAAGGAATTTATACCTGCTTGTCCCATTTTTCTTGAAAAAACATTGATGAACTAGTTGCTTTAAGCGATCTTTTAATTGAGAATGTGGTATGGTAGTGTAGAGTGTAGAGAAGTCGAAAGTTTTTATGCTGTTGCATGTAGCCAGTGATTTTGATTTTAGATATTGAAGTAAATTTTTGGAGTTTTTAAGAATCCACATCTGATTGACGCCACTGGTGGAATATGATGTTTCACAGTAATTCTGAAGGCCCTCTTTAATACATGTCTATATGGATGTTAAAATCTTTGAAAGAGGTTTTGTAGAGCAATTAGCTGACCCAGCAATGTACCTTTGTTTAAACGGATTCTTATGTAGTTTAGGAATCCAATAAAGAGCAGGAAGGTCCATTTCTTCATCCTTTGTAGAAATGCCAAAGGAATGAAGAACGGTCTTGTGGTTATCAAGGACTTCCTGCTTAGTGAGTGTGGTCGGTGTATAAGTTGGGTTACCCGGAGTGTTATCTATTCCCAATTCGTTTCTAAGACACTCAAAATAATAGTTCTTACAAACAAAAACGATGTTATTGGGGTCAAAACTTAGGGGTCAAAATGCTGTTTTTTGCTATTTTTTCCTGAATTATAGAAACAAAATGAAGATGAAAGCTACTTTCAATGTAAACATGGTATCCCGAGTTGAATGCTGATGATGAAAGTTTGTTTTGGACGGCCATTTTTAAAATGGCTGCCATTTTCCCGCCATTTTTTATACTTGCTCGGATTTCAACAATATTTGGTTTTTAAAGTAAACATGGTATCCTTAGTGAATGGTGATAATGAGAATATTGTATAACAATGATTAAACTTCATAATATGTGAGCTGTATATTGCCATCACTTGGCATCCGTCATCATCGTTGTTAACAAATTTTCAAACATCTTCTCCTCTGAAACTACTTGGGGGATTTTGATGAAACATAGCATGATTGTTCCTTCAATATTTCCTTTTCAAGTACAATAAAAGCCTTAACCCACAATTTTTACATAACTTCTTTCAAACATTTTAAAAAAACGAAGACAACATATAGACCAAAAGATTTATACTTGTATTTGAAGATGAATTAAAGCTTGTATTTTGTATTGTGAATCATCAGATTGACCATGACTGTATCTTAATCAAGCATACGGAGAACTCATGCCCATTTCTTTCCAGTTTAATTTACAACAAACATTAATATATTAATTTAGTTTATAGTGCATTGTTTGCCAAGTGAGCGATTCAGGCTCTTGAGAGCCTCTTGTTTTTTTTTCTTATTTATCTTATTTTTTTTAAATTTTATATATTTTAAAAAAAAAATTATCATGTGTATATCCGTAATTTGAAGAAAAGCTAATTTTCCATTTAAATTATTTTGTCTAAATGGTGCGATTTTGAAATATCTATATGTAATCTTTATTTGGAGAACACAAATAAATGGATCCATATGATCAGTTGCATCAAAACTGCCTTGAAATATAGTTGTCCTCCAACTGCTTCGGTTTTCACCTATTTTTAAAAGGAGTTTTGTTCTTTCACTTTTCAAGGTAAACATTTTAGTTGCCTCTGAATAAAGACGTTGTCTGCTTTTGAACATCAGTAATGCTAACAAAAATAGTGTGCACCACACAAATGTGTTTTTACCTGCGTCTCCAACAGCGAAAACAGTTCACAGTCTAGTAAACGCTTGACTCCATCCATCTGCCCACCCATCTGTCCGTCCGAAAGACCTTGGGTACAGAAGGGAATGATTTTATATTTTGTCTGCAGCTTCATAATGTTGAGTTGTACAAATGTAGCATGTATAATGTAAGCAATTTTGGAATCCGTCATGCATCTGGGACTATTACACTAATAGTATAATAGTCCCAGCATGCATCCACATCCAGTTTGCCGATCAATGAATTCCATGCTGCGACACAGTTCCAGAGTCGGTTCTGGTCTTGTTCATGTTGTTGGAAGGGCAAAAATTAAAAATTATTTTTTGCTACATTTACTGAAAACAACAAAAACATTGAATTCAATATATCTGGATTATCGTTTTACATGATATTATATTTCAAGGTTTTATTCCAGGTCGGATGTATCCAGACATGTAAAATCAGTTCACTCTGACAAAGCAACTTATGTTATTGACTTGCGTTATCCGTCAGATGAAACTGATAGTAAAGTATCTCCTGAGAAAAAGCCACCAGTTCAGTTGAAACCTTCACCACAGAAGAAATCGAGGAAATCTTTCATAAGGTTAGATACTGAAATATTTACATCCGAAGGTTCATCAGATGAAGATGACGATTTTACAACTAAGGCAAAGAGAAAACTAGCTGAAAGATCAAATAACTACACAACTAAAGGTTTGTTACAGTTTTTTTCTGTTTCTTTGTATTGTACTAGTAGTAAATATTACATTTAAGTGTTTAGTACTTACACCATTCCCCGGGCACCATTCCATTTCAGCTTTTTCATGTTTGATTAGACATACTGAACTTTTAGGACTTGCATCATTCCATTTCAGCTTTTGTATATGATTATTATGCACTTAATGAAGTCTGACATTATCTTGTGCTATTTTAATTTTCTTCAATTTTCTGTATGTGTAGTTATTTTATTCTTATGGTTATATGCATGTATGCAGTGATTGGTCTTTGTGTTGTTTTCAAGAAGTAGCCTTTTCTAAGGATTTTTTTCTTGTCTTACTGCTCCGGTGTCCTATATTTATAATTTAGGAAATCTGGTTATAATCTTTAAACTGTTAATTTTACAGATGACAATGGATGTAAGAAGATAACATATGTATGTCACCTGTGTGATTACCAGTCAGATGTTCTTTACTTGTACCGCCAGCATCTTACATTTCATTCTGGATTTAGATACCAGATACAGGGTAGCACTTTGGAATCAAAAAATAAATGTGGGTACTGTGGCTATATTTCAACAAGTAGTAAAGAATTTGACTCTCACATGGAAAAACACCTTAACTCTCGTCCCTTCAATTGTCCTTATTGTATATTTTCTCAATACAGTCAGTCAACTGTAAGATATCACATTCAGAACGTGCATCCTGGGAAGAAAATTGAGGTTTTGAAAGATAGCTCCAGCAGTTTTCTTACAGGTGATGGGAAGGTTCCTAAAGTTATGTTGGTAAATTTGGAACCCATGATAAAGTTGCAGGATATATTTGGAATGGAATCGGAGGCATTTGAAGACCTTCTCATCAATGCAAATGTAAATGTAATTGACCTTCATAGTATTCCAGATGACCAATTTGGAAATGTTTCAAAATTACTTGGAGTGAGTACTGACTCTGGTAGTCCATGCAAACCAAGAAAGATTGATGATTACATGACAGAGGAATCTGATGAAAGTGATAACCAAAATACTGAAATTCATTCAAATGTTGACATTGATGAACGTAACTTTTGTGATGGTTCTGATGATGAAACTCGTATTGCAGATGATGAATCAAACGTAGGACAGGATAATCTCTCTGACTTAGAAGATATAGCAATGGGTAATCAAAACTCAATTACTTCTGATAAAAAGGTCGAAGGGAAAGTAAACATACCAGAGCACATCAGAACCAATGGAAATCTGAATACATTAGACTTCGAAGAAATAAGTGATGGGGAAATAGAAACAGACAACAGTGTACCTGTAATAAATATCGAAGGAGAAAAATTCATTGTAAAGAGCGAGCTGACATACGAGGACATAAGTGATGATGAATTGTAACTGTTAAATAATTTTGATGCCCATCCCGCCTCAAATATTGGAAAGTTACAAAATTAGTTTTTAAAGGGAAATGTTAGCATGACATAGCGTGTTTAAATAGGACAAATAAACGGTTACAGTCATATTTAATTGCTAGATTAAGATATTTTTTTTCATCTTGCCAATGTCTAAAAGTCACAAGATATTAAATTGGAATATATCAGAAAATCTTGATAATCAGCATACATTTTAACACAAAAAACTGGAGGTGTGCTTGAATCAATATGAAACCTTTTTTATCAGTATTGAACAGATTTTTGTATTGCTAGATAACATATATATATATATGTGCTTATATTTTTCTATTTCTATACTACACCTTTAACTTTATTTTTCTCATGTAATATAAAGATTTTAGACAATAGATAATATTTTGTAATAACAGCAATACAGTGTATACAGTGCTTTAAAAAGAATTCTCTTCTCATAACCCAAATGATCACCCGAGTGTACTTACAATTATTTGCTCATTAAGTTTAACATTTTGTTGTTTTTTTTTGTACATAAAATTTACATACAAGATCTGACTTTTATACAATAAAAAAAATTATATGTACACAAAGCTTTTCATATCCATAGATTCATATAGATCATGTATCAATCAACTTTTCATTTAGAATGTATAAAGCACCTCCTGAATTTTTAATTTACATGTATTGTCTTCCATACATGAACAGTTTATAATTTAATATTGGATGATTGGTCAAATTTTTTGTGTCTATCTGATAGACTAAATTTTCTTTTCTACTGTGACGTCATTAAAGGGAATCCCGACGTTTTAGACGTCAAAACAACCGTTGGAATTAAATTATAAGGATTGACAGTAATTTTGTTTTCAGTCTATTCAAAATAACCTCAATGCACATGGTGCACACTTTCAAATAACCTGATATGCAGGTAATTTAGTGTGCACCACGTGATTGGGGTTATTTCTTCATAGACCTTTCCAAACCTTAAGAATCATCACTTACAGTTGTCAGAGAAACTCCTAATGACAGAATAAAAGTGAAACATCTGACATTTTATTCCCATAGGTCAGATATGGAATCTATGTTTTCTTTCAGCACATAATATATTAACAAAACAATCAGCTTATTTAAAGTCTATAACATCCGTATTATTAATTTAAGTTAATTACCTATCTTTACAGTACATTTTGTTTAAATGGTTCATTCAAATATAACATTTTAGCGATGGACTGTATAAAACTTGCATCGTTAAAAACCACATAGTCGAAAAGAAAAGAATCTGAAAGTAATTTAAATAACATATCAGATGTTGTATCTAAAAATTATTTCCAACAGGTAAGTGAACTGCATTTGGTATCAACTGAATCCGCCAGTTCCATTGATCTGTTTATAAACAACAAAATGGATAACCGGAAAGGTAAACAATGACATACAAATCAATCAATGCAATCCAACTGACAGAACGCAGGACAAAAAAGAGCATAAAAGAGTACAAAGCACGAACATGAGCACATCTATCCTGACACACTGGTGTATAAAACGCACTATATAAAAACCAATACAGTATGATTACCAACAAGGTGACCGCTTGCTAGAACTGAAAATTAGAGTGGATGGTACATAATTTAGATAGCAGGGTCAGAATGTGCTCGTTTTAACTCTTCAACTAGCTAATGCTCTCATAGCTGCAGGTTGGATACTGTCGCTTTGCTAGACAAAAAAACCTGAAATAACACTTCCATAAAGGGTTTTTAATGCTATCTCGTCATAGAGTTCAATAGAAATCGGCAGTATTTGTGAGAGGCCAGTATGTATTTAAAGTCTTCAAGCCATTGGGATAAAGAGTAAAGTCAAGAAGTACCAAAAGGATATTCGAAGGAGAGAAAAATCATAACAACTGACAAACGGAGAACAACGAAGACAACACCAATACAATACATGCACTACAATTAAAAACTAAAAACATGAACAACATGGACACCTCACCAAAAAACCGGGGATAGACTCAGGTGCTCCAGAAGAGTAAGCAGTCTCTGCTTCCTGCAGGTGCCATATCAAATCCTGTATGAGGAAGGGATGATATCAATGGAACAGGTCCATTTTCATTTGGAAAATTTTCAGAATTGCACATTATTTCATTTTTGTAGCCCTTACTGTGAAAAGATCTTAAGTAACTTCCTAGTTTCTGTGTGTTACTAGCGAGACTTGCATTTATTCACGATATTACTGTAGAAACTAGGATGGGAAAACCCGTTCATGATATAAAGTGCTTTTCTGGAAGCTGGATATTTAGATAAAAGATGTAGATATCTATTATAAAACTTTTTAAAAGCATTAAGCAGCTTGTGAAATCTATAACCCTGTAACAATGTTTTTACTAATCGCATGGTTTTGCTCTCCGAGAGTAAATTCGTGCAAAACGTACAAGTTGTAATATGTACACTCCATATGATGGTGCAACGAGCATGTCTCAAACAAGAAAGGGGAAGTTAGTAATTAGAAAATTAAAATCATCCCTTTTATGATAAATTTTAGTACGTATCTCTCCATTTTCTATATTAATAGTAAGATCTAAAAAGAATATTATTTACTATTCTTATTAGCTTTGTTCAAATGTAGCTCTTGGATAAATGTTTTCTATATTTAAGAAACTCGGGTTTATCAACAGTAAGTACATCAGCAAGATGCCTGTAATTATTGTTCAAAAATTCAGTTTATCATGATTCTGCATGTATTTTACCCTGTAGGCGTTTTTTCATGAAAGACTGTTCATAATATAAAAATAAGTCGGCAATAAGAGGAGCACATTTTGTGCCCATAGGAATCCCAATGAACTGTCGATACACAGTTGCAAAAACGAACAAAAATGTTGTCCAACAAGAAGTGTTGGGCCTTGATGATGTCATCGCTTGTCCACCAACTGAACTGTAATCTGAATACTTTTTATGACTGAAAAATGCTTTAAAACTGTTACAACCAATATACTTTAAACCAGAAGATTCAAAAGACCAGTTAATAAGTGCACTTAATTTTTCTTTGATAAGATCACGAGGAAGGGTTGTATATAATGTAGAAAAATCATAACTGTCCACAGCAGTTACTTGACTCACTGTTTGCAATTTGTCCAAAACGTTGAATGTTTACATTCAAAACACAATTTATGCCCGAATTTTCATAAAGTTTGTTACAATAATTAATGACAAGTTCTGTTATACAAGTAAGAGAAAATATTAAAAGAACAGACAATTTAGTGGTGGTACATTTGCTAGAGGCAGAAATAAAACGAACTTTGTGTGGATTTTTTATGTAATTTAGCTAACCAGTACATCGTAGGAACATTGCAGTGATGAGTAGGAGCTTGGAACTGTTCATCGTCGAGCCTGCGACTTTAGTCACAGAAAGCTCGACATAGGGATAGTGATCCGGCGGCGGCGGCGGCGGCGGCGGCGGCGTTAACTCATTTCTTAAAAGCTTTATATTTTAGAAGGTGGAAGACCTGGATGCTTTATACTTTGTATATAGATGCCTTATGTTACGAACTTTCCGTCTGTCATATGTACATTGTCCTTGACCTCATTTTCATGGTTCATTGGTATGACGTTGGCGTCGTCGTCGTCGTCGTCGTCGTCGTCTGCGTCGTCGTCCGAAGACATTTGGTTTTCGCACTATAACTTTAGTATAAGTTAATAGAAATCTATGAAATTTAAACACAAGGTTTATGACCACAAAAGGAAGGTTGGGATTGATTTTGGGAGTTTTGGTCCCAACAGTTTAAGAATCAGGGGCCAAAAAAGGGCCCAATAAGCATTTTTCTTGGTTTTCGCACAATAACTCTAGTATAAGTAAATAGAAATCTATGAAATTTTAACACAAATTTTATGACCACAAAAGGAAGGTTGGGATTGTTTTTGGGAGTTTTGGTCCCAACAGTTTAGGAAGTAGGGGCTAAAAAAGGGCCCAAATAAGCATTTTTCTGGGTTTTTGCACAATAACTTTAGTATAAGTAAATAGAAATCTATGAAATTTAAACACAAGGTTTATGACCACAAAAGGAAGGTTGGGATTGATTTTTGGAGTTTTGGTCCCAACAGTTTAGGAATTAGGGGCCAAAAGGGTCCAAAATTAAACTTTGTTTGATTTCATCGAAAATTGAACTATTGGGGTTCTTTGATATGCCGAATCTAACCGTGCCTTTAGATTCTTAATTTTTGGTCCCGTTTTCAAATTGGTCTACATTAAGGTCCAAAGGGTCCAAAATTAAACTTAGTTTGATTTTAACAAAAATTGAATTCTTGGGGTTCTTTGATATGCTGAATCTAAACATGTACTTAGTTTTTTTATTATGGGCCCAGTTTTCAAGTTGGTCCAAATCGGGGTCCAAAATTAAACTTTGTTTGATTTCATCGAAAATTGAAGTATTGGGGTTCTTTGATATGCCGAATCTAACTGTGCATTTAGATTCTTAATTTTTGGTCCCGTTTTCAAATTGGTCTACATTAAGGTCCAAAGGGTCCAAAATTAAACTTAGTTTGATTTTAACAAAAATTGAATTCTTGGGGTTCTTTGATATGCTGAATCTAAACATGTACTTAGTTTTTTTATTATGGGCCCAGTTTTCAAGTTGGTCCAAATCGGGGTCCAAAATTAAACTTTGTTTGATTTCATCGAAAATTGACTTATTGGGGTTCTTTGATATGCCGAATCTAACCGTGCATTTAGATTCTTAATTTTTGGTCCCGTTTTCAAATTGGTCTAAATTAAGGTCCAAAGTGTCCAAAATTAAACTTAGTTTGATTTTAACAAAAATTGAATTCTTGGGGTTCTTTGATATGCTGAATCTAAACATGTACTTAGTTTTTTTTGTTATGGGCCCAGTTTTCAAGTTGGTCCAAATCGGGGTCCAAAATTAAAGCTAAAAAAGGGGTAAATTTTTTTTTTTTTTGGGGGGGGGGAATTCTCCACAGCATATTGTATTGCACAAGAAGCAAAAAATTGAATATAAATTCAAATCATATGACCAATTCTAAGTTCTTTATTTCAGTTATTCTGTGTCAGAAACCTATTATGTGTCAAATATTTGAAGAAATTTTCAATTGCACAGTATTGTGCAATAGCAAGAAATTGATATGTGTGCTCTGCTATCAAAACCTTATTATTAACAAATTCCATGACTATGATGTCATTTTCTATTTTAATATGTTATGGTGTATTTAAATGGGCTGTTATGGTTGCAAAGTATAAAGAAATGGGGGGGGGGGGGGGTTGAAAACAAAATTTAGAGGGGGGGGGGGGTAAATGAGAAATTGGGGAGGGGGTAATTTTTTTCTCATTTCATATTTCATAAATTAAAAAGAAAATTTCAAATTTTTTTAGCAAAAAAAGGGGGGGGTTACATTAAATTTTATTGTTTTTTGTTTTTTTTTTTGGGAGGGGGGGGGGGTCAATGTGCAACTTCATAGTGTATTGCACAAAAGCTAAAAAAAGGGGTAAATTATTTTTTTTTTGGGGGGGGGGGGGGCAATTCTCCACAGCATATTGTATTGCACAAGAAGCAAAAAATTGAATATAAATTCAACTCATATGACCAATTCTAAGTTCTTTGATTTCAGTTATTCTGTGTCAGAAACCTATTATGTGTCAAATATTTGAAGAAATTTTCAATTGCACAGTATTGCGCAATAGCAAGAAATTGATATGTGTGCCCAATTTTAAATTTTAAATTGGTTATTTCTGATTTATATATAAAAACAAATAATACTGATATGGTTTGAATAGGTAAATTAAAAAATTTTAAGTTCTTAGACAACATTCATTCTGTGTCAGAAACCTATGCTGTGTCAAATATTTATTCACAATCCAAATTCAGTATTGTATCAAGCTTGAATGTTGTGTTCATAATTGCCCCAACTATTCAGGGTTCGACATCTGCGGTCGTATCTAGCTGCGCCCAGCGGAGCATTTTATTGTGTTTTGGCCTGTTTTTCGAATACTCTATGCAATAGGTCTACTATATTTGGTGTATGGAAGGATTGTAAGGTGTACATGTCCAACTGGCAGGTGTCATCTGACCTTGACCTCATTTTCATGGTTCAGTGGTTATAGTTAAGTTTTTGTGTTTTGGTCTCTTTTTCGAATACTGTATGCAATAGGTCTACTATATTTGGTGTATGGAAGGATTGTAAGGTGTACATGTCCAGCTGGCAGGTGTCATCTGACCTTGACCTCATTTTCATGGTTCGGTGGTTATAGTTAAGTTTTTGTGTTTTGGCCTGTTTTTCGAATACTGTATTCAATAGGTCTTCAGTATTTGGTGTATGGAAGGATTGTAAGGTGTACATGTCCACCTGGCAGGTGTCATCTGACCTTGACCTCATTTTCATGGTCCAATGGTTATAGTTAAGTTTTTGTGTTTTTGCCTGTTTTTCGAATACTGTATGCAATAGGTCTACTATATTTGGTGTATGGAAGGATTGTAATGTGTACATGTTCAACTGGCAGGTGTCATCTGACCTTGACCTCATTTTCATAGTTCAGTCGTTATAGTTAAGTTTTTGTGTTTTGCCTATTTTTCGAATACTGTATGCAATAGGTCTACTATATTTGGAGTATGGAAGGATTGTAAGGTGTACATGTCCAACTGGCAGGTGTCATCTGACCTTGACCTCATTTTCATGGTTCAGTGGTTATAGTTAAGTTTTTGTTTTGGCCTGTTTTTCGAATACTGTATGCAATATGTCTGATAGCATTTACTTTCATTAGAAATACACGACAGGCGAGACATTTTTGTGTGTCCACTCTTGTTGGCTTTAATGTGTTGTTCAGTTGTGTCTTTTTCTAGAAATCTAGTTTCAACGAAAGTGCTAGAATTATCTGCTTCACATGTTGATTTATTTCTCAAATTGAAAACGGAATGTAAAAGAACTTTTATTGTGTTACTTTGCATTTCGGAAACGCATCTAATAATAAAGCCGACATGTGATTTCATCTCCCTGCTTATCAAACAGTAAGTGAAATTTGCAAGGGAAAAATTCACGATAATAAAAGGAGCTCTACATACAAGATGGTCAAGTACAAATTGCTTCGGAAACATTTCTGTCAACTCTGGGGAAACATTAGAACTAGGGATATCATTGTTTATGATTTGATCCGAAATTGCATGTATACTATGTTGTAGTGTTTGAAATTATTCAAATAGGCCGATTTCATCTGAAAGGTCGCGTTTTTAATATACACTGTGTACTTATGACGTACGTATATTCTTGAGCGGCATTTAAAACAACTACCCAGGATAACACGATTTCAAGCAGTAAAAACAGGAGTGCGTCCTTGTAGGCGAGGGAACCAGATTGTATATAACATCATCGTATTTCCCTATGGCTATATCGACCTGCTGAGGCCTTCAGAATTTCCCGTATTTCGGCACTGTGACGTCGTAAAGAGTTGACCCGACCCTAAACTCATGATTTTTTTTTACTATTAGCCTAAAAACAAGAAACTTGTCCTGATAAAAAGTCTGTGTTAAAAAAAAACATAAAATTAACCGAAACTAATATTACTGAAATGTCTTTCTGAAATGATTGTATGATAAAAATTCTATAGGTCTGAATATTTGACAAGTTTGTATTTAATTAGTTGACTATATAATCGTGTAGTCTTGCTGCCAATTTACGAATTCTTGTCGGTCTACTTATTGCGGTCGCGTTCTTAGGTGCCTTATCTACATGATCATCAGAATTTTCCAAATCTGGTGTTTCATTCATACTTTGATTTAACTGACTTTTATTCACAACATTTTGTTTTAACACACTTTTCTCATTTAACACATTTTCATTTTGATAAAACATATTTTCATTCGACACATTTTTTTCACTGAACACGTTTTCATTTGACATATTTTGCTTTAAAAAACTTGAGTCTGACTGCTCAAATTTTTTCACATGTGTAATATTTCTACGATATTTGACTCCCTCATCTGATTTAATGACCACACTATTTCCATTTTTTTCTAATAGAATTAACGGCTATGGGTGAAACGTAGTTGACAACTTGTTTGCTTGTTCTGTTTCATGAGAACTTTATCACCCGGTTGTAACGAACTATTAACGGCGTTTCGCTTTTCATCCGAATATATTTTTCCCTTTTCTTTGCGTTCCTGGTCCTTATCTCTTACTCCAAAATCTTCTAATGACGATTTTTTTACGGCCATAGAGTAATTCAGCGGGCTAACTCCAGTAGTTGAATGTGGCGTCGCACGGTACATGAATAAGTACTTTTGAAGTTCTTCTCTCCAATTTTTGTTTTCCCCGTGTGCAATCCTAAGTCGTTTTAGGAAAGATTTATTCTGTCGCTCTATTTCTCCATTCGCTTGCGGCCACAATGGGGTAATCCTTCGGTCCGTTATTCCGTTTTGTTCACAATACTTTTCGAAATACTGACTTACAAATTGAGGTCCATTGTCAGTGGTTATAGAGACTGGCAGACCATGAGTTATGAACGTTTTGTCCAATGATTCAACAGTTTTTTCTGCCTCGTAGCCTTCATAACTGCGATTTCGGTCCATCGAGAGTAGTAGTCTACGACGCAAAACAATGAATGTCCTCACGGTAAAGGTCCCATGAAATCAGCTGCTAGATGTTCCCACGGTCGCGACGGTAACGCTGTTCTCTTCATGGGCTCGGGTTTTCTGGTTTCGACACAAGCTGACATCCAATATCACAGTCTATATTTGGCCACCACTCCTTTGTCCTTAGTCTTTGTTTCATTATAACCATGCCTGGATGACCTTCACGACCAAGCTTCAAAATACGGTCTAGGAGTCCATTTGGTACTACAATCCTGGTTCCACGGAGTATCAAATTTCCTAATCCACACAGTTCCAACTTAACAGTCAAATACTATTTATATTTCAGATCAAACCATCGACCGTTTCGTAAACACTTTCGAATATCCTCAAATTCCTCATCAATAGCGAAATTTCGCTCAATTTCGGTAATGTTCATAGCAACGGGAGTGGATTCGTCCACTATCAAACGTAAATACTCTTCTGTTTCATTGTGTACGGGCTTCGGTTCACTTGAAGACAGCAAGCGTGACAAGGAGTCGGCGATATTTTTCGCTCCTGGTATATGTTTGACAACATAATTGCATTCTAAGAACCCACCGTTCTACTCTCGCGCACGGTTTTGATTTCGGTGAAAAAAGGAATTCGAGTGGCTTGTGATCAGTTAATAATTCAAACCTCTTCCCAAACAAGTACACATGAAAACGTTCACAATGCCAAACTAGTCCAAAGGCCTCCTTTTCAGTTTGTGAATACCTAAGCTCAATATCTGACAACGAACGGCTCGCGTAACATATAATCCTATGATAATCTCCTTGTTTCTGAACAAGTACGGCCCCCAAGCCAACTGGACTGGCATCGGCTATCACTTGTGTTTCGGCATTAATATCGAAGTATGCTAAGCTCAAATCGCTCGCTAGACAATGCTTTAATTTGTTGAATGCTGTATCTTGTTATGGTCCCCAGTTAAACGATTGGTTTTTTCGCGTAAGTCGGTTTAACGGCTCGGCAATCGTTGCCAAATTCGGAATAAATCTCCCAGTAAAGTTAACAAGTCCCATAAAACCTTTAACTTCCGTGACTGTTTGTGGTTTGCGGCCTTCTTTTATTGCTTGAACTTTGCTTTCTGAAACTCCAATACCATGTTCAGAAAGTATATGCTCCATGAATTCTATACGCTCCATACTGAACTGACATTTTTCAATGTTCAAAGTTAGTCCCTTTTCTTCTGACCTGTTAAGCAATTTGTCCAAATTTCTGTCATGTTCTTCCTCGGACTTTCCCTGTACAACAATATCATCATAAATACTATCTACGCCTGGCAGTCCTCCTAATGCCTGGTGAATAATCTTATTGTACATCTCTGTCGCACAACTTATGCCAAACATTAAACGTTTATATCTGAAAAGTCCCTGGTGTGTCATAAATGCGGTTATGTCCCGTGACTCTGGTGACAACTCTAGCTGATGAAACGCCCACTTAATATCCAATTTACTATAAACCTTGCTTTGATTTAAATCCTACAGTATTTCCTCAACAGTAGGTATGGGGTACCGTTCTCGCACTACGGCCTCGTTTGCTCTGCGCATATCTATACATAGGCGAATTTCGGAGTTTTTCTTAGGTATAACTACGACAGGCGACACCCATTTACTCGGTCCTTCAACTTTTTCGATAATGTCGAATCTTTCTAACTCTATAAGTTTTATATCTAGTTTTTCGCGTAAGTGAAACGGTATTCTACGGATCGGTTGGATGACGGGTGTCACGGATTCATCAATCGGTATCTTCAGTTAAAAATTCTTTAACTTTCCGACCCCATCAAAACATTTCGGATACTTCTGTTTTATTATCGCTTTCCTATCAACACTTACTGAATTTACACTTTCTACCGGAACTTAAATTTTCAACATTCCTAGCTATATCGCAGTTGTTTTCCCTAACAACGCTTGACCTGTTTCCTCGACAACATAAAATTCTGCATCTATACACTTATCTCCAATAGATACACGAGTAATAAAACTTCCAGCAACATTAAACATTCCCAGATGCATAAATCTTCTTAACACTTAACCTTGACTCACATTTAATTTTAGATTTCTTCAAAAATTCCCACATGCTTCTATCAATTACATTAACCGACGCTCCTGAATAAACGATAATTGGCATATTATCTACTCCTAGATTTACAGTGAAATCATTATTATCGTCGTGTACGCTGTAACGTTATATAGTGAAAACATACGGATCTTCTTCGTTATCCTCAGTTTCAACACTCCTAACAGCTGCGCGAATTGTATGTTTTGTCTGCTTTGATTTGCAACACTTTTCAAAATGTCCTTCTTTCTTACATTTTCGACATTTCTTTCCCCTCGCTGGGCATTTTACGTCAGGTTTTATGTGTCCCTCATTCCCACATGCAAAACAACGTCTTTGTTTAAAATCAGTCTGACTTTGATTCTTTACTCTTGTGTATTGTTTATCGTATTTATGTTGACTTACTTTATTAATTTGTTCCTTTTGTTCCATTATATTACCTGGTCACGAATGTTTTCATTTATATCATGGAAGTTACAAAACACAGCTTTTTGTCTTAAACGTGTAATATATTGTTCCACTGTTTATCCAGCATTTTGCTCCATAGCTCTGAATTGGGAACGTTCAAATGCTGAATTCACTTGTGGCGTAAAATGGTTATCTAGCGCTCCGACTGTCGTATCATACACAGTTTCGTGTTCTCCCGGTTGAGCAATATCTAATGTAAAATATATATCCTGGACTGAAATTACAGCTGTATGTAAAAGTAATACCTTCTTTTGTTCTGGATCGACCACACCCTTTCCAACAGCAAAAAGTTCAAAACCATGTTTCCGACGATTCTATCTAGGTCCCATGGAATTAATATCTCCATTTGCATCGATTTTAGGAATGCCTCCTACATCACTAATCACTGGCCTTGCCTCTGCCATTATAATTATCCTCGTCGCCAATTGTAATGCCTCTAACGGACTAAGATTATTCTGGATTTAACCAAGACACAACACCATTGAAAGTACCATCTATTTAATAATCACATCCGGTCTCAACAAATTAGATATCACCAGTATCATCAGTATCCACAGCAGTTTAACTATTTAAAAGTTTACTCAAAGATAACTGACAGTCATCTCACTACTAACGATACTACAACATGATTATGGCACGCCGTTGTTATATTTATTCAATTTCGAGATATCTTATTTAGTTAAATAAGATGTCTTATAAACTAATTGAGATATCTTATAAACTAATTGAGATATCTTATAAACTAATTGATATATCTTATAAATTAATAGAGATATATTATAAATTAATAGAGATATCTTATAAACAAATAGAGATATTTTATAAACTTATAGAGATATCTTATTAACTTATAGAGATATCGTATTTAACTGGTTATAAAGATATCTTATTAAATATATAAGATATCTCTATAAGTTAATAAGATATCTATTAGTTTATAAGATATCTTATAAACTTTATAAGATATCTAATAAAGTATGTGTTTAAAAGATATCTTTATAAAGAAACAAGATATCTTTTTAACTAATAGAGGTATCTTATTAACTAATAGAGATATCTTATTAACTTAGAGAGATATCTTATTTACTTTCAAATTAAATAAGATATCTTATAAAAATTAAAGATATCTTAATACTTTATAAGATATCTCTATTGGTTTATAAGATATCTCTATTAATTTATAAGATATCTTTTTAATTAATAGAGATATCTTATAAATTAATAGAGATATCTTATAAACAAATAGAGATAGCTTATAAACTTATAGAGATATCTTATTTAACTGATTATAAAGATAACTTATAGAGATATCTTATATATTTAATAAGATAATAAGATATCTCTACTAATTTATAAGATATCTTATTAACTATATAAGATATCTTTTATATAGTTAATAATAGAGATATCTTATTTACTTAATAAGATATCTTATAAACTAAGAGATATCTTATAAACTAATAGAGATATTA
This sequence comes from Mytilisepta virgata, assembly GCA_028015205.1. Lineage (NCBI taxonomy): Eukaryota > Metazoa > Mollusca > Bivalvia > Mytilida > Mytilidae > Mytilisepta > Mytilisepta virgata. The sequence continues at coordinate 2,130,496 of CM051520.1, read as the reverse complement.
TTAACTAAAAGAGTTATCTTATTAACTAAAAGAGATATCTTATTAACTTATAGAGATATCCTATTAACTTATAGAGATATCTTATTTACTTTCAAATTAAATAAGATATCTTATAAAAATTAAAGATATCTTAATACTTAATAAGATATCTTGTTAAATAAATAAGATATCTTGGAATTTGAATAAATATAAAAACGGCGCGCCATACATGATGCACACTAAATAACCCGCGTAGCGAGTTATTTGAAAATGTACACCATGTACATTGAGGTTATTTCGAATAGACTGAAAACAAAATTACTGTCAATCCTTATAATTTAATTCCAACGGTTGTTTTGACGTCTAAAACGTCGGGATTCCTTTTAATGACGTCATAGTAGAAAAGAAAATTTAGTCTATGATATGATAGTAGAAAAAAATTTGACCAATCAAATGACGCGTTACATCTAATATTAAATTATATGTAAATAAAAATAATAACGAAATCACTGAAAATCACGTTACTGTTACATAAACTGTAAAAAAAAAACATTTCCTTTTATTTCGAGTTCTAGTAAAAAATAATATGTAAATCTATCATGAATACACAATCCGTGCTCTGGCTTGCATCAATGAACTTTCTTTTTCTTGCTTGCGTAAATAATTAGCCTTTTCCAAAGGTTTTACTGTCGTTATTAATATTAGGTTGATCTTTTCATCTCACAATTGAGACAAAACGTTTAAAGTTATATTTCACACTCAACTTCAGTGTTTCAATTACGATTGAGAGTTGGACATCCTTGTAGTACCCTTTCGGAACATTTGACATACCTCCTGTTGTATGTGTGTGTGTGTGGGGGGGGGGTCATATTACAACTGCTTCTGTTATGTTTTGATTCTCCTTGGCGCTATGTGTATTAATCCCCAATTTTGCAGCCTTTGACCATGTTTCTGATTTAACGTATTTGCCTTGGATACCTTACGGACCTATCTTATTAATTAGGTTTTCTTTTGCCGATATTTCAAAGAGTTTAAATTCGGTGGGTGATATGGATAAATCACAAGCAATAAATCATCCGTTTTACTTCCTCTTGATCTTGTAAAAAAGTGAACTTTCAAAACATCTTTAACCATAACAAGGATACCAAGTATGCATGAAACATCGCCCATGGTTCGGACGAAACACGTGTTTTTTTACGCCTCCGTATCCGTTACAAAGTGTCTTTTAGCAAATGCATGTTTCCAGCTTGATACCTTTCTCTTCATGCATTGGTCTTGTTTTATTCAGAACTACCTGTCACTATTCCCGCCAAGATCTAAAAACTTTGACGTCGATCTACGTCCCAAAGTGGTGAATCGTCATCTATTTATAGCATTAAACTTACTTTCACTTTCCATTGAGCTGTATGTAAAATAAATAGGAGACTTTATAAAGCAATCTACAGAATTGCAAAAATGAGCTCCTTGTTGGTCAAAGTAATAACAGTATTAATAATAAAAGGTGATTTATCATGTATTTTATATCATAATTGTGAATTTTGATTTTATATGTTTGTTTGTTTGTTTGTTTGTTTTCTTGTTCATGTATTTGCTTGACCCACATGGGTGTAATTTTGCAAATAAAGAAAGTTATAAAACTTGTAATGCGTGAATTCGTTGAAATAGGTCGGATTCACATCAATACCATATTCAACTATTCAATTTAATCTTAACATATAGCTATTTATTAAATATTTAGGGGGGTACAAGTAATTGTCAGTTGAAACGAAATAGCGGATTTTTCCATGGGTCGGACACACTCGACCATCGTACGATAGTCAAGCACCTGTTTCGAGACCTGTTTTGCCTAGGTAATCACTATTACACAGGGAACGAGTTGTTTTATTTCATAGGAACTGTTCCCGCCCTTCTGGAAACGTAATTACACGCTGAGCAGATGCTAAAAACGAAAAGTGTCTGAACCATGGGCACAGGCAAGGTCGCATTAGTAGCCAAACATGACCAGTCAATTCTAGACGAGGTCGTTTGACTTTAGAGAAATCTCGATTACTACACACCCAATATTTTTATGGATTATAATCATACTGCCTTTTGATTCTCATTGCTGTTCAGAACTATATTCGTGTGCTTATCTCGCGTTTTGAGGAGGATGAGTTGATGGCTTCTGCTGATGATGATGTGGTTCGAAATTGTCCATTCTCTTCTTGTCTCTGTCCTAATGATTTTAGCTTCTTAAATATTCGTCATCACCTTGAAGAGAGCTGAACGTCTCACTTTGGCTGTTTAATGGAAAGATATGGTCTAGATCTTTAGGTCTTGTGGAAGGATACGTGTAAGTCTATGTTTGCCTTGGCGATTGTCATTGCTATGCTGCTGTACGGGAGGTCAGGAGTGGAGGGAGAAATGGTTATCTTGGTCGTGAGTAAGGAGGAGTTTGCTGCCACTTTGGGGGGAGATGACCTTGCCTACCGAGCTCAGAACTGTACTTTTTCCTGCTGTTGAGATGAGGGTTGTTTTGGCTTCTCGTTGTCTTGGTGAGGGTGGTGTTTCTCGTAACTATGCTCAATTGTGAAAAGGAAGTGAGTACTTCTTCCACTGCAAAGAGTGAGGTAAGAGGGAGAAAGGCTCATCTCGGTATTGTTGGAGGGATAAATTGTCCTTTCTGAGCGCTCACATCTGCTCCAGACCGTCCTCATATTGCTTTTCACTGTTCAGGAGTAAGAGGGCCGATTCTTGTTTTTTAATTGCAGAGATGGCTAGTGTATTGTAAGGTCAATCCTTACTAGTATCTCAATTTCTTTAGCTAATGGATACGGAGGAGATATAACCTAGATTTCTAGCTTGTGTTAGGGATTTTTCCTTGGAAACATGTAAGCTTGTTATATTGCTCTCGCTTGTATTTGCCTTAGCTCCCAGGGGATAACTTGACCTAAGTTTGGGTACAGACGTGCGGCCAGAACTTTTATGACCCTACCCATTCATTTTTTAAAAACCATACCCATTTATATACTAGATGCTTCAAAACCAGACCCCTTCATAAACTAGATGCTTCAAAACCAGACCCCTTCATAAACTAGATGCTTCAAAACCAGACCCCTTCATAAACTAGATGCTTTCTTATATAAATGATTATAAATCCACCCATTCATGGCATAGGTCGTATTACAGCAGGAGACCAATTGATACAGCATCCAGGCAGAAGGTTATCTTCTCATCAACAAATTATAACCCATTGATATACTATTTATTCCTTTATATCCTACCGATTCATACTATTTATTCCTTTATATCCTACCGATTCATACTATTTATTCCTTTATATCCTACCGATTCATAGACCCATTCCAGCAGCACATCCATATATACTGCTATATAGGAAGTTACCCCCCTCCCGAACCTTAGCTATACCGCCGAAGGTGGAAAGTAAGTGTTGCTGCCAATGCCAAGTCAGAAAGATAAAGGTTTATTTCAGTTTGGTGTGATGGAGAAAAAATTATGCTTCTGTTGATGGGCAAATGCCTTCTCGACGTTACCAAATATTTCCTTTTGCATTTTGAACACGCTGCTCGGAGTATATATCTATACTTATGTAACTCAAAAATTATTCCAGATACTAATGATTCCCTCTGTGCTTTAGTGTCCCATTGTTGCTGCTGTTCATGAAGTTAAGGAAGAATCATTTGACTGCTGATGCCCATGGCGGCCATATTTGTAATCCGATCGGAACGAAATGAGGAAACTATAAAGGACCTCCCACATATGGTTCCTGTCAAGTTTTGTTCCATTTTGTCGAGCAGTTTTAGAGGAGATTTTTGAAACAAATCATAAGAATTGCCCATGGTGACCATGTTTGTTGTCTGATCGGGACGAAATAAGCAAACTTTATAAAACACCTTGCATAGATGCTTCCAGGTTCAATTCTGTTCGGCCCAGTGGTTTCAGGGGCGGATTAAAATGGGAAAATGTTAACAAACAAACGGAGGAAGGACCCCAAGTGATGATAAAAGCTCAAATGGCCTAAGGCCAGGTGAGCTAAAAAACAAAAACAATACTTTGAAACTAGAGGCTCCCAGGAGCCTGTATCGCTAACCTGGAAATCATTTGCAGAATAAATTGACTATATCCATTCTGAATGGCAGTCCAATTGCCTCACTGGTTTTGCCAAATTGTTTGCTGGTTTCAAACAAAACATATTTCAGTGAATTATCCCATAATATCTTATGAAACGATATGTTTGGTTCTGGTGGCCATCTTGGATGACGGGCGGGGTCATCAGATACAATTCTGATAGAGAACCACCTTAGGACCATTGCTGCCAAGTTTTGTTCAAATTGCGCAGTGGTTTAAGATCTTTTAGTAAATTTTCCAAAGGGTCCTATGTTAAACTTTGTTTGGCTCTTGTGGCCATCTTTGATGTCAGGAGGGGTCATCAGATACAATTTAAAAGAGGACCACGTAAGGACCATTGCTGTCAAGTTTGTTCCAATTGGCCAAGTGGATCTTTTAGTAAATTTCCTAAAGTATCCTATGTAAACTATGTTTGGCTCTGGTGGCCATCTTGTATAGCGGTCAGGGTCATCGGGTGTAATTCTGAAAGAGGACCACCTAAGGACCATTGCTGCCAAGTTTTGTTCCAATTGGCCAATTGGTTTCAGACAAGATCTTCAAATAAATTTCCCACAGGATCATATGTTAAACTTGTAACAGGGCTTGTTGTGAGCATGAGTATAAGTACAACTAACTCAGTGGTTCATTTCCACATTTATTCTATTCTTTCATTCAGCAATCCAATATATCACATACAGTTCACACAAACAAATAACTACAGGATTCTATCACAGTCAACTAGTTTAAATAAATAACCCTGTAAATAATAAATAAAATCATAAGGCATGAATACAATAAATGACCGCCGTTCACGTTATTTAATAATGCATAACGCTTATCGTAAATCACAAATTCGTTACATCATATTCAGTAAAACAAGCTAAGTATAACTAAGCTTTCATAATAATAAAACACATGAAATATACGATATGGAGTATATTAGTACATTTGCATAATGATAAAACCTTATCTTTATGCAAAAGAGTACCAAGTAGTATGGGCAATAAACCATTGCACATATTAAACACTGTAAACTTTATAATGCATACTTATTGTTCAGTACATGTAGGCATATTAAATGATATTACGCCATGTAATTGTATTTTAAATGACGTCATGTGATCAGCTTTGGCGTATCATATTACCATATCCAATAACTAAAAATATAAGTAAATGTAAACTTGTAACATAATTAGGGCATTTACGGTAACAGTACTAAATGGTAATTTACGGTAATACAACTATTAGGATATTTACGGTAATACCAAATTATGGTTATTTACTGTATTTTAAACTAGTGGAACTACAAATGCAGTCAACATAATGCAGTAAATATACTTATTACACAAATTTAATAATAAACATGCGATTACCTGTCTGTGGGACCAGGTTACAACTGTTTAACCAGATAAACAAAGTGTGTGATTTGTGTTTCGTGTCCTGAAACATACACCAATATACGAACCCTCAATACAGGTTAGATACCATGAAATAGGGCTTCGGAATAATGAAGTTGACTATTCAAATTACTATTTAACTATACTAATTGTTTCAAAAGAGTGAAACGGATGAAACATTGCAAATCTGTAGAAATCAATTATTTCACACAAATATGGTAAAAACAGTATCAAAAATGTCAAGAAGACACTTAAGTAATATTGGCAAACATATAATTCACATTAATTACCCAATATTAAAGTTAAAAACTAACTTTCATTCTCTGATATCATTTTCACAGGGGTTCAAACCATTTACATAGGTTTTATCATAAAAATACACAAAATTATATTGATGCAAATAAAAAGCATAATTACCTTAATCCATAGTTATTCTTTAAAGATTACAAATATATCCAATGTAATTTTAAATCCAAAATATCTGCAAATCCTATTTTTTTAGCACAAGCAATATGGAGACTTTTGCAAGAATGACATTTTAAGTTTCCCTCTATAAAATTAACCAATCAAATTACAGGGAATGCCATATATAATTTTATAAACCAATTAGAAAAATAGATAATTTTACAAACCAATAAGAACACTGAAATAATATTACATCAAATTAGAAAACCCCTATAACATCAGAATAACACTCACTCAGGTATAAAAATATAAACATTACCTTGGTCATTTAATAGACTGTAAAAATCAATAAACTGTATCATTATAGATAAGTGTTCAATACAGTTATTTAAACCAAGATATAAATTTACCTTAATCAATAAAAATAATCAACATTTTAATCATAGAAAATACATATTATTTAATGATAAAAATACATATAGTTCAACCCTACCACATCCTCCCCCTCCTTATAAATGGTGTCCTCACCATTTTCAGCACATATTACACTGTCATTGTCACTGAGTAATACCCATTTCACATATTATCCGTTACTATTTTAAGAAGTGCTTTTCCAATGTCTTCTTCTGCTGATGGAAACATTCCAGATGATGCAAGACCTCTCAAATATTCAGCTTTGCGTAACCATTCCGGTTGCTGTTGCATTACATATTCTCCTGATTTCATCCATGTAGGTTTCATTCTCTGCCGTGTTGACCGTCTTTCAGTTTGTTCTGATTCTTGGTCATCATCATGACTCTCTGTAGTTTCAGGGCCCTCTTGTCGCATCCTTTCTGGATTGGACGTTATATTAGGTTCTGCTGTATCAACCTCTGTGTCAACATGCGGCTCTTTTTCATGTGTGGTCTCTGCATCTTCTAGTACTGTTGGATCTGTATCATTATTTTCATCAATATGCAGGGCGTCCCCTGTTTCAGTATCTTCTTGTCCTGATCCTTCTGATGAATCATGGGATGTAGTTTCTACATTACCGTCATCATTATCATCAACAGGTTGAGTTGTGTCTGGTGCAGGTTCTGTACCAATATCCTCAGCTGTTGGCTTTTCTACTATGTAAACAGATCCATCTTCATCATCTGTTACTTCTGTTTGTTTTACTTTATCAGATAATCCAGTTTGAGTAATCTGAAATTCTTCTTGACTAGGTATATGCCCAATTGGTAGCAGAAGATTTCTGTGAAGAGTTCTTTTCTTTCCAACATCATCTTCACGTTTAACGGTGTAAACAGGGACATCTTTGTTAGGCTTGTCTAGAACTTTATATGGTACATCTTCCCACTTGTCTGCTAACTTATGCTTACCATCCCAAGCTACGATTTTTACAAGAACTCTATCTCCTTTTTCTACAACTGCTCCTCTTGATTTGAGATCGTATCCCTCTTTTTGTCTTTGTTTGGCAATTTCTGCTGTTTTAGAGGCTATGTCATAGGCATTCTTCATTCTGTCTTTCAGTTTCTTGATGTATTTTGTAACTGGTTCTTTAACGTTTTCTGATGTTCTTGTATTAAAGATGATATCCACTGGTAGATTTGCTTCTCGGCCAAACATAAGTTGGTATGGTGTAAGGCCTGTTGTGTCATGTCTGGTGGTATTGTAGGCATGCGTCATAGTTGATACGTGTGACTTCCAGTCTGCTTTTTGATCTGGATTTAAAGTGCCTAACATTCCAATAAGGGTACGATTGAAACGTTCACATAATCCGTTACCCATTGGATGGTACGGTGTGGTTCGGGATTTCTTCATGCCAGTTAATTCGCATAGTTCTTTTATTAGTTTTCCTTCGAAGTTTGCTCCCTGATCACTATGGATGCAATGTGGAAATCCATAGTAAACGACGAAGTTATTTAGAAATGCCTCAGCTGTTGTTTTGGCAGTTGTATTTTTGGTTGGAACGGCTATAGCATATTTGGTAAAGTGGTCTGTTATTACCAGTATGTAATTGTAGCCTCCTTTGGAAGTCTCTAAGCCTAGAAAATCCATACACACTAGTTCTAAAGGTTGATGGGTCTCTATGTTTACTAGTGGTGCTTTATCTCTGGCTGGTGTTTTTCTCTTTAGGCATCGGTCGCATTTCAATATCCAATTTTCAACATCTTTGTGTAGTCCATACCAGTAAAACCGGTCTCTTAATAGTGAAATGGTACGGTCTCTTCCTTGATGTCCCATATCATTGTGAAGTGATTTTAGAATTTGTTGTCTAAACTTTGGTGGTATGACAAGTTGATGTCGTTTCTCTCCACTGCTGATGTCTTTTGTAGAGCGACATAGTACGTTGTTTTGAATATTGAGTTTCTCAAAATTCTGGTACATAGCTCTATGTTCAGGTGTTCTTGGAAAAGCTGTCTTTGAGGGTTTGTGGCCACTTTGTACTTTTGGAATCCAGAAGTTTAAAACAGGGTCTTTTCTTTGTTCATTAGCCAAATCTATTTGATGATTTACAAATGGATCTATCAGATGATCTACTAATTCTGCTGAGAATGATATGGTTTCTATGGCAGGTACTGAAATGGTGTTACATATGGCATTTACTGTGTCTTTTTCTAAATGATCAGTTTCTGAGTCTGTTTTCCACAAGCCAGGGAGTCTTGATAAAGCATCAGCATCAGAGTTGTTGATTCCTGGTCGATATTTAATCTGGAAATCATATGATGACAATGCAGCTATCCATCTTTGTGTGGTAGCATCCAATTTGGCAGATGATAAAACGTAGGTCAGTGGATTATTATCTGTGTACACGATGAATGGTGATGTAATCAGATAATCACTGAATTTATCGGTGACTGCCCACTTTAATGCTAGAAATTCAAGTCTGTGTGCTGGATAGTGTTGTTCAGACTTGTTTAATCCACGGCTTGCATATGCTATGACTCGTTTTTGCCCTTCCTGCTCTTGATATAATACCGCTCCTAATCCAAGTCCTGAAGCGTCTATGTGTAGTTCAAACGGCTGAGTGAATATTGGATAGCCAAGTATTGGTGGTGTTATCAGGCAGGTTTTAAGCTGTTGAAAAGCGTCTTCCTGTTCTGTGTCCCATATCCACTTCGCTTTTTGTTCCTCAGTTTGGATAGGTTTTCTGCCTCTTTTCTTCTTTGGTGTTGGCATTAAGTTGGTCAGAGGTTTGGCTATTTTAGCAAAGTCTTTAACAAATCGCCTGTAATATCCGATGAATCCTAAAAATTTTCTGACTTCTTCTGGATTCTTTGGTGTTGGCCATGACTTCACTTTTTCTATCTTATCAGGATCCGGTTCAATTCCGTTTTCTGAGACAATGTGTCCAACATAGCGTACTTTCCGCATAAAAAATGAACATTTCTTTGGAGACAGTTTTAAGCCAGCTTCTCTAAGACGACTAAAGACGAGGTTCAGTCTGTTCAAATGCTCCTCATAAGTGTCAGAAAATATAATGACGTCGTCCAAATAAACGAAACAGATCTTTAAATTCAATCCCATTAATATTGTTTCCATGAGGCGCTGGTACGTAGCTGGGCTATTTGCAAGTCCGAATGGCATTCTTTCATATTCGTAAAATCCTAATGCTCCTACAGTAAATGCAGTTCTTTCTTTGTGTTGTTCTTCTATATCGCATTGATAATAACCAGACTTCATATCAATGACGGAAAAGAATTTGTTGCCAGCTAATCCTTCTAGTATTTCTTCTATCCGTGGCAGTGCATGCGCATCTTTGATGGTCCGTTCATTTAACATGCGATAGTCCACGCACATGCGTAGTTTACCGTCTTTCTTCCTACAGAGAACAACGTTTGATGCCCATGGTGAGTATGACTGTTTGATAATTCCACTTGCTAAGAGTTGATGGATGTGATCACGGACTTCTTCATACATTGCTGGAGGAATTCTTCTGTGTTTCTGTTTAAAAGGTGTTGTATCTGTTAAATCAATTCGGTGTTTAACTACTGTAGTATGGCCTATATCTAAATCATCTTTTGACATGATATCAGTAAAGTCCTGTATCAGTTTCTTTCCATGTTGAATCTGTTTCTCTGTAAGACCATCTGTACATATGGTAACACCATCTATGTCTGTTTTTATCTCTTGTTTTTCTTCATATCTTCTGATGTTTTCGATATGAACTGGCTGGATTTCACACAGGATACTATTTGGTGGAATTGTAACTGTTCGTGTTGAAACGTTGGTAATATGAACACTTGTGGCCTCCATCTTGTTATTATTATATCTGTAAGGCAGGATGGCAGGTGTAATATCCAAATCCTCTGGTATTACAGATGTCTTTGTATGTTGTATTAAGGCACATACTGGATGGTAGGGTAATTTCTTATCCAGATATCCGTGGATTACTACTTCTGAGTTTGGTTCTATCAAGATTCGTTCTTTCTCTGCAGACTTAATTATGGCTAATTTATTTTGTTGTCGCCTCAGGGTCTTTTCCCTCAATGTCAGACATCTTAACGCCATGTAAACAGGAGTGAGTAGTTCAGCCTCTTGTAAAAATTTATCTCCATAGTTGGTATGTAATTCATCCATCAGTGATGACAAAATGTTGGTTCCAATTAATACAGGCACGGATGAATTGTACTTGCTGTCTGGAACTACAAGTAGCAAACAATTATGTAGGGTGTTGTCTTTATTTGTTGAGCCTTTGGATCCATGTATCTTTAATTCTGTTTCTATGTATCCTTCATATGGCAGTTCTTTCCCATCTGCGCATTCTATTCTCAGTATGTCTTCTATTGGATGGATTTCTAAATTTGGAAAATTCTTCTTGTAAAAGGAATTGCTAATTGTGGAAACTGATGACCCTGTATCTAATAAGGCTGTTGTGTTTACGGAACCAATAAAAATTTCAACTTCATTTGATGTACCAACTAGATTTGAATTGATCTTTTCTTTATTGGAGCTAAAGTGTCGTTGACCAAACATACGCCCCGCTATGCTGATCTCTAGTGGTTTAAATCCTTTTTACTATGGTCCATTCTCACTCTGCATCCAAGTTTAACGTGTCCAGATTGTCCACATCGCCAGCAAACTATTTCAGGTCTTGGCTCATTATTTCTGTTCTGAGTTCTCTCAACTGGTGGCGGATTGTAACTTCTAGTATTTTGGTACCCTTCTGGTCTTTGGTACTGCCCTCGACCTTGTCCTCGATACCTATTTGATGGTCCAAACGATCTATTTCCTCTACCTCTCCATGAACCTCTTGGCTTTTGTTGGTGTTGTCTGTTTCTGTCATCTTTCAATTCTTGAATATCTGCAGCCATCTGCTGAATTATGCCAGTTAGGTCTTTATCAGGCTGTTGATCTTGAGATGACTCTTTTGTGCTCATCATTTTGGCTGTTGCTGGCTTAACCTCTCTTTGTATGTCTGATTCGAGTTCTCTCATTTCTTTCTTCAAGGTGTCAAAATCTTTGATGATATAATGAAGATGTCCTGAGATGTCTTTAAGTTCTTTCTTGAGACCACTCCAAAACATTGAGCAAAGCTTCTCATTTCTTTCTGAAGAACTTATCAAATGTCTCTGGCTAGCTTTGTAGAGAAGATCTTCAAGACGATTAGCCCAAGCTGTTACATCTTCTTCTGGTTTCTGCTTGGCGCTATAAAATTCTGCCATAAGTCTGTCATTTTGTATTGAAAGCCCATATGTTGTTTCTAACTTGGCAAGTAGAAAGTCAAGTGAGGCATCTGGTCCTAATCTCATGGCTACTCTTGCTGCATCTCCTTTAAGTGATCTTCGTATAGCCATGTCTATGATATGTGGTTGGAACTTTGACCTTCTTAATGAGTCCACCTCATACCTCCAAAGATCATATGGAGCTTCTCCTTTACCCGGTTCTCCATAGAAGATGGAAATTCTGGGAGTGTATACTGTTGATTCGTGTTTACTCCCTGACATTGTTTGAATCGTTGATGTTGATGCTGTTGCGTTGGTATTCTGGCCATTTGCTGCTGTTGTTGGTACAGCCAAAGGGGCAGCTATGGTTGGGATAGTAGAAACATCAGGTTTCACATCTGGCTTTTCTTTTGTAGTGGTTTCGGCAAATTTCATGAGCCATTCTTTCAATGCCTGTGGGTCTTTTATTTTCGGCTTGGTACCCAGTTTGGCGAAAGCTTCAATCAGAGCCTGCTGTTCTTCCTCGCTCAAGTCTATTTCCTCTGGTGGTGGTGGTGTCTTTGTTTCTCCTGTTGCCATCATGAATATATAGATGTAAGTTAATATACAATGTACAAAAATATATAATATAAAGCAATCCAACGATGAATGTGACGAGAAGTGTAGATGATGGATAATGATCCTAGGCGTTGGGTGTGCAACAGCTGATGAGATAAACTCGCCTAATTGCTACAGCACCGTCAGCTTCGGTCAATCTAGATGATCAAGTGGAGTAGTGGATGCCCTTTCTAACTGTGATGAGATAAACTCACCTAGCAGCTAGAAAAGTGACAATATTTCCTCCTCGGCAACTGTGATCTGCAAGTATTCACTTTCGTCTAGGATGTTGTAGCATTCGACGTATGTGTCCAACAAGATGTGCTTGGTGATGGCTAAACTCAATAATTTTCCAGGGTGTACACCGTCTCTGTTGTTAATGGACAGTACAACTGACTTTCTTGATGTTTTTCCTGGTCGCTTACGGCAACGGAAGAAATATCGACTGACTTTTACAGAGGCTTTTCCTAAGTTACTGTTAAGTTCCCAAATTCTCTTATTCAAGAGTTTGATCTGGTGTGTGGCTAAAGAGTCGTCATTCTTAAAAGACACTGAATCTTTATGCCCTTTTAGTCTGTTCCACTTGGATATGGATAGAATTGGACAATCAATTAGCTTAATATCAGCGTTGGGATACTTCTTTACTATTCCAATGGCTCTGTTGTATTCTTCTACTATACTGTTGACAGTGTAGTTGCTCTTGTGACGTAGGTAGATGTATTTTCCTTTCTTGAAGGTAATGTCACATGTGCCAGCCCACAGGTAAATAAGTATAAACTCGTGTCTTGCAAGGGCTTTTTCTATTCTCTCTTCTATTAAATCCACAAGCTGTGTTGTCCTTGCACCAACTATACACCACTGTTCTAACGGAAACTCATAGTTGATGCATGCATCTCTCAATGAATAGCCTTTGCTGTCTGTAACTAGAATTGGAACTCTGTACCGGAATCCTTCAGGTAGCTGTGGTTGTGTTGCAATATACTTCCTCAGCTTATTACTCATGAGTGGTAATGAATTTAATGAATAACTTGAAGGAGAGGATGTGCTTACTGTAATAGGGATGAACTATCTGTATAATATTGCTTGCGTGTTACAAAAACAAACGAAACAAAAATTCACGAGAAATATCACGTAAACTAAACCGTCACGGAGTATGCAAAAAAAATATTTCACAATAAATATCAATAAATAATTACAAACTATCAGTAGCTACATCTGTGTATATAAATACAAAATATCAAATCAGGTAAATAGGTAAGTATCAAATTCAATCACAAAATGTGAAATAAACAAATATAAAAATTCAGTTAAAGTGAAATAATTCAATTAAATTTCACATTTGAACTAGAAAATTGCAAAAAGAAAATCTTTTAATAAAGATAATTTAATGCAAAGTTTTCAAAAATTAATTAAACTTCAAAAATAATTTTCAAAGTTTTCAAACAAATGTAAAGAGTTACCTTTCTTGACAAAATAAGCAATTAAATAAATGCTATTTTCTCAAAAAAAAAATAAAGTTAGTGTTCACAAAAAGACAATTAATCCATACAAAATACAATATATAGATTTACAAAATGTCAATCAATAGACAAGACAATGAAAAGTGTCAAGAAAAAAATGAAATGTCAGTTAGGTCCTATGATGTGTAGCTGAATAGCTCCTTCTCCTTCTCCCTCCGTCCGGAATGTTTCGTCCACGGAACTTCTAGAAATATTTTACGTTGGGCGCCATTTTGTAACAGGGCTTGTTGTGAGCATGAGTATAAGTACAACTAACTCAGTGGTTCATTTCCACATTTATTCTATTCTTTCATTCAGCAATCCAATATATCACATACAGTTCACACAAACAAATAACTACAGGATTCTATCACAGTCAACTAGTTTAAATAAATAACCCTGTAAATAATAAATAAAATCATAAGGCATGAATACAATAAATGACCGCCGTTCACGTTATTTAATAATGCATAACGCTTATCGTAAATCACAAATTCGTTACATCATATTCAGTAAAACAAGCTAAGTATAACTAAGCTTTCATAATAATAAAACACATGAAATATACGATATGGAGTATATTAGTACATTTGCATAATGATAAAACCTTATCTTTATGCAAAAGAGTACCAAGTAGTATGGGCAATAAACCATTGCACATATTAAACACTGTAAACTTTATAATGCATACTTATTGTTCAGTACATGTAGGCATATTAAATGATATTACGCCATGTAATTGTATTTTAAATGACGTCATGTGATCAGCTTTGGCGTATCATATTACCATATCCAATAACTAAAAATATAAGTAAATGTAAACTTGTAACATAATTAGGGCATTTACGGTAACAGTACTAAATGGTAATTTACGGTAATACAACTATTAGGATATTTACGGTAATACCAAATTATGGTTATTTACTGTATTTTAAACTAGTGGAACTACAAATGCAGTCAACATAATGCAGTAAATATACTTATTACACAAATTTAATAATAAACATGCGATTACCTGTCTGTGGGACCAGGTTACAACTGTTTAACCAGATAAACAAAGTGTGTGATTTGTGTTTCGTGTCCTGAAACATACACCAATATACGAACCCTCAATACAGGTTAGATACCATGAAATAGGGCTTCGGAATAATGAAGTTGACTATTCAAATTACTATTTAACTATACTAATTGTTTCAAAAGAGTGAAACGGATGAAACATTGCAAATCTGTAGAAATCAATTATTTCACACAAATATGGTAAAAACAGTATCAAAAATGTCAAGAAGACACTTAAGTAATATTGGCAAACATATAATTCACATTAATTACCCAATATTAAAGTTAAAAACTAACTTTCATTCTCTGATATCATTTTCACAGGGGTTCAAACCATTTACATAGGTTTTATCATAAAAATACACAAAATTATATTGATGCAAATAAAAAGCATAATTACCTTAATCCATAGTTATTCTTTAAAGATTACAAATATATCCAATGTAATTTTAAATCCAAAATATCTGCAAATCCTATTTTTTTAGCACAAGCAATATGGAGACTTTTGCAAGAATGACATTTTAAGTTTCCCTCTATAAAATTAACCAATCAAATTACAGGGAATGCCATATATAATTTTATAAACCAATTAGAAAAATAGATAATTTTACAAACCAATAAGAACACTGAAATAATATTACATCAAATTAGAAAACCCCTATAACATCAGAATAACACTCACTCAGGTATAAAAATATAAACATTACCTTGGTCATTTAATAGACTGTAAAAATCAATAAACTGTATCATTATAGATAAGTGTTCAATACAGTTATTTAAACCAAGATATAAATTTACCTTAATCAATAAAAATAATCAACATTTTAATCATAGAAAATACATATTATTTAATGATAAAAATACATATAGTTCAACCCTACCACAAACTATGTTCGGCTCTTGTGGCCATCTTGGATGACAGGCAGGGTCATCGGTTAAAAATCTGAAGGAGGACCATTGCCACCAAGTTTTGTTCCAATTGAAAAGTTTCAGACAAGATTTTCAAGTAATTTCCCATAGGGTTCTATGTTGAACGATGCTCGGCTCTGCGACCATCTTTGATGACGGGCAGGGTCATTGGATATATCTCTCAAAGAGTACCATCTAAGGATCAATGCTGCCAAGTTTTGTTCCAATTGGCCCAGTGGTTTCAGAGGAGATTTTAAAGGAAAGTTTACGATGACGACGGACGCCATGTGATGGCAATAGCCAATGAGCTAAAAAGCTTTTTTGTTCAGTTCACTAGTTGCAAATAAAGCAAGACATCATATATTTAACTAACTCATGATTTTCCTCAAAAAGAAAATATTGCTATTGTGTACACAATACAAAGAAACTTTTGAAAAGTTCGACTGTAAATTGTACGGCACTGTCCTAGCGCTTACATAGACGAGCACTTTATCGGGTTAAATTTGAAACCATTTTTTTTAAATGAATTAAAACGAATTTTAAAAAAAAATAGAAGTCAACTTAACATCAGCCTCTATAATGAAATGCTGGTAGTACTACGGCAGACATACAATGTATACCAAGAATTATATCTCCAGTGTTTTTCGCTCTTGATTTTCTCCACTCGATAAGCACTCGCAGCGCCCACTATTTGTTTTTCTTGGTCATTCGTTTGCTCAGATACAAGTCTCTCGAAAGTGACGGGTCCGCAAAACTGTCAGTCAATTGGTCCTCAGCAGCATTTGCATGATCAAAGAAATCATCCAGATTAAAGGAAATGCGGTCATAAACATAAAGGTCCATTAGGCAACCACCATTTTATTGCTGATATGGGGGCTAGTATTTTTTTTTTTTGGGAAAAAAAAGTTTTATGTTCATGTTTGTCTGAAAAATATTTTTCTCTCCCTCTGTGACCAAAAACAATATAATTTGTGGTTTTCAGAAAAAAAAATTATGTGTATGAATCCCTCACAAAATTTTGGTTTCTAGTTGTTGACTCCAAAAAAAACCATTTTTGATCGAAGCGGACATTTTGTTTTTGTATCGAACATAAAATATTTCGTTTTTAATAGTAAACAGCTCAATTTTGATAGCACATTGCGTTAAAGAACTATAGGCTCCCAGGAGCATGTATCGCTCACATGGACTATGTCCATCTTGACTGGCAGCCTGGAATATTGTAGTAAAATTCAAAATGGCTCACTGGTTTCAAACAAGACTTTTCAGTGAATTTCCCCCATTAGGTCCTATTGTTTAACTATGTTGCGAACAGGGTCATCGGATATTTGTTCCAATTGGACCAGCGGTTTCAGACAAGATGTTTTAGTTAATTTCACATAGGGTACCGTTAAACCATGTTCGGCTCTAATGGCCATCTTGGATGGAAGGCAGGGTCGTCGGTTACAATTCTGAATGAGGACCATTCCCGCCAAGTTTTATTCAAATTGGAAAAGGGGTTTCAGACAAGATCTTCAAGTAATTTCCCATAGTATTCTATGTTAAACGATGCTCGGCTCTGGCGCAGCCATCTTGGATGACCGGTGGGGTCATCGGATATAACTCTAAAAGAGTACCATCTAAGGATCATTGCTGCCAAGTTTTGTTCCAATTGGCCCAGTGGTTTCAGAGGAGATCTTAAAGGAAAGTTTACGATGACGACGGACGCCGAGTTATGGCAATAGCAAAGTGAACTAAAAAGTTTTTCTGTCAGTTCACTAGTTTAAAAAAAAAACAAGTCATCATATATTTAACTAACTTATAATTATCTTCAAAAAGAAAATCTTGCCATTCTTCTCTACACAATACAAAGAAACTTTTGAAAAGTTCGACTGTAAATTGTGCGGCACTGTCCTAGCGCTAAAATAAACGAGCTCTTTATCAGTTTAAATTTGAAACGATTTTTTTAAAATGAATTAAAACGAATTTTTAATAAAATAGACGTCAACTTTACATTGGCCTCTATAATGAAACGTTGGTAGCCAGCAATCCGTTACTACGGAAGACATACAATGTATATCAGGAATATCTCCAGTGTTATTCGCTCTTGATTGTCTCCACTCCTCAAATACTCGCACGCCTACTGTTTGTTTTTCTTGGTCATTCGTTTGCTCAGATAGAAGTCTCTCAGACTTTGGAAGTGACGGGTCCCAAAAACTATCAGTCTACTGGTTTTCAGCATCAAAATTTCATGATTCGAGAAATCATCCAGATTAAAGGAAATGCGGTCATAAACATAAAAGTCCATTTGGCAACCACCATTTTATTACTGAGGAAGCGGGCTGGTATTTTTTTGGAAAAAATTGTATGTCCATGTTTGTCTGAAAAATAATTTTCTCTCCCTGTGACAAAAAAAAAAATCCAATTTGGGGTTTTCAGAAAGATTTTTTGTATGAATCCCCCACAAAATTTAGGTTTCTAGTTGTTCTCCGAAAAAAAAAAAACCCATTTTCGACCGAAGCAGAAAAAATTTTTGTATCGAACACAAAATATTTCGTTTTTAAAAGTCAACAACTCAATTTTGTAAGCACATTGCGTTAAAGAACTATAGACTCCCAGGAGCCTGTATCGCTCACCTGGACTATGTCCATCTTGACTGGCAGCCTGGAACATTGCTGTAAAATTCTAACTGGCTCACTGGTTTCAAATAAGAAGACATTTCGGTGATTTTCCCCATTAGGTCCTACGTTTAACTATGTTGCGCTATTGCAGCCATCTCAAATGGCGAACAGGGTCATCGGATATTTGTTCCAATTGGGAAAGTAGTTTCAGACAAGATCTTTTAGTTAATTTCCCTTAGGGTACCGTTAAACTATGTTCGGCTCTGGCGGCCATCTTGGAAGACGGACGGGGTCATCGGATACAATTCTGGAAGAGGACCACTTAAGGACCATTGTTTTCAAGGTTTTTTCCAATTGCCCAAGCTGTTTCAGACAAGATCTTTTCGTAAATTCATCACAGCGTCCTATGTTAAACTATATTCGGTTCTGCCAGCCATCTTGGATTGTGGACGGGGTCGTTTGATATAATTCTGAAACAGGACCACTTAAGGACCATTGCTGCCAAGTTTTGTTCCGATTGGCTCAATGGTTTCAGACAAGATCTTTAAGTAAATTTCCCATAGAGTCCGATGTTAAACTATGTTCGACTGTGGTGGCCATCTTTGATGACAAGGGGGTTCATCGAATAAAATAATGAAAGAGGACCACCGAAGGACCATTACTGCCAAGTTTTGTTCCAATTGGCCCAGTGGTTTCAGACAAGAAGATTTTTAAGTAAATTTCCAGTAGGGTCCTATGTTTAACTATGTTTAGCTCTGGTGACCATCTTTGATGACGGGCAGGGTCATCGGATACGATTCTGAAAGAGTACATCTAAGGACCATTGCTGCCAGTTTTGTTCCAATTGGCCCACTGGTTTCAGAGGAGATCTTTAAAGGAAAGTTAACGACGACGACGGACGGACGCTAAGTGGTGGCAATAGCAATAGCAAGATCACTTAAGGCACTTGTCAAGATAAATTAAAATTAAAAAAAAAATTGAAACTCAGATGAATAATATAAGGTTCATCTCAAACAATTGAAACTGGGGTGCTATCTTAACACAAAGAAATTGTTTACCAAAGCAAATGGAATAACAAGCCATTAACAGTAATACCAATAATCAATGTAAACTAAGCAATCCGTCTGGAAATAAAGGCATCACAACACAAAGTGCTTATATGCACAAGTATATTATTTATTTAGACATATACCACAATCTGTACATTATGTAGTATTATTTATATAAAAGGCACATTTACTTAGGATACAGATTTAAGGCAGAAAAAACATGTGTTTAGGATTTCATGCTTATAAAAATAAGGGTATGAAGACAGGTTATTGTTATTTTTCTATTTTGTTTTACCGTGCCCCTACAGAAAGAATTTTTGGTTTTCAGCAGTTTTCAAAAATGTTCATAAAAAATTTCATGTTGGCACAAGACATTGGGATAAGCAGGGAAATCCTAAACACATGTTCTATTAAAATGGAGGAATGAGGATAAATCTAATGTGTTTCATTGTATTTTGTTGTATACCAGTTTGATTATTTATTTCGGTTGAACCACAAATTCAGAAATTATGATGAAATGATATATTTAAAATGATTTTTTAGTAGAAAATATTTCTGTTTAATCAGTCATCTCAAAACAACACATATTTCTATGAACTATGAGAACTGATACCAATAAAAAATTAATGATTCTACAGTATCAGTACAGTCTAGGTATGTTGTTAGTATTAGACCAAAAACATTACATTCTTATCCACTGCTTTTACATATTTTCTGTTAAAAAAAAAATTAGGTACATTCATTTTTTTTCTGGTACTTAAAAGAAGTTTTCATTCATTATGACAATACAAAAAAATCACCCATCCACCACACACTGAAATGTCAAACCAAAGTAAGACAAACTCATGAGAATGCAACAAAACAGACAAATATCACAAGGATACATGAATTAACAAAGGCATAAAAGAAGTAAACTAAACACAGTAAGAACAAGAGAGCACAGAAACTTAATAGCTAGCAATTTGCACTCCTACTAAAAAACTGGTAAGTAACATCAAGTGCTCAGGATGGGTAAGAATGCTACATCGGTTGAAGTATCGAGTCCGGTGAGGTGTCAATTAAGAGGAGATCTGAAATCTAACTGAAGATATCTAGTCTCATAGAAACTTTGTATCAGCCAATCATAGAGAACTTATAACCCTATCCCAGAAGTTTATGTGACAGCAGTCTTGCTCTGCCAAATAAATTGTCGTATGCAGTAATGAACTGACTGTGAAATATACACACCTTGGTATGTTACTGTTGAGAAAGGGGAAGTTCACGATTGTGTCACGTTTGTCATAAATTATTGATTTGAATTGCCCATTATGGTCTATATACAATTCTACATATGAAGCAGGTGTTGTCTGTGGTCTCTTTAATTTCAAGTTCACTGGGACAGATACATATAAGATTAAGATAATCCTTAAAGTATGGATTATTAAGTGACAGATCACTATCTAAATAACAGAAACTGAAATCAATTTTTATCGCTTGCTATGCAATTTTTCAATGACCTTATTCAAGATAATAACCTAAAATTTCAAAATTTCCTTAAAATTAACAATTCAAGTGCAATAACCAAACAAAGGGTTGTCTGATTCATCTGAAAATTTCATGGCTAGTAGATCTTGACCTGTTGAGCATTTTTACCCTAACAGTTTTGCTCTAAATGCTTTTGTTTTTGAGATATAAGCCAAAAACTGCATTTGACCCCTATGTTCTAATTTTAGCAACAGTGGCCATGTTTGTTGATAGATCAAAACTTCAGATATAATTTATAAACTAGATACCCAAAGGAACATTCAGTTAAAGTTTGAAGGTATTTTGCCCAGTAGTTTCAGAGGAGAAGATTCTTGAAATAGTTTACAACAACAACGACGCCGACAACGACAGAAGACGGACGAAGATGGATGCCAACTGATGGCATAACCTCACATGGCCCTTTGGGCCAGGTGAGCTAAAAAGTGCATAAGTCATAAATCATATCATCAAAACAAAATAATTGTAACATCCATAAATATCTGTAAACAAAACATGTTTTATACAACAAAAGAACTATATATTATAAACAGAAATATTGGAATATCATACACAACAAACAAAATCTGCCACAAGTAAAGTCTGTGCCAAAAACAAAATCTGATAAAGAAAATTCAAACTTGAGGAAAGTCACATCCAAAAAATATCTTCCAAAAGAAAAGCAAAACTAGACAAGGAAATCAGGATACAGTTGAGTCTTATTACCTCAAATTAAGGGAGTACCCAACACTTTGACTAAAATAGATTTGGCTTGTTTAATTTTCATAAAATTTTGACGAAAAATATTTTCTTTGACCTGTTGACAAAATTATAAAAATTTCAATAAATTTGAACTGCACAATTTACGAGAATAATTTTATTGGATATATAGCAGTTTGAAAAACACTAATTTTGATCATTGAGAAACTTGATTTCTCTTTACTTATAGTATGTGATTTAAACGTTCAGCTGATTTTTAAAGAGTTAACTCCCTTAGGTGTTCTGTACCCCCTTAAGGTAGGCAGTTTCAATTAGATATGTGGTATTTTTTTTCTAACTACAAAATTTGTTTTACATGGAAAATTTTGTTTGTTGTAATACATGATAGTATGTTATTGTATATAGCACTATATACAATCTGTTATTTATATTCACATAGTCAAACCCACAATCAGAGAAAATAACAGATGCCCTTCATACATACCATTTAATATGGCCCTATATAGATGTGTGTTTCAAGACTACAGTCAAACCTGTCTTGACAGACCACTAAACTGAGAGCTGAAAATTGATCTCATATTAAAACAGGTTGTCTTTTAATACAGGTTCAGTTTATTTGAAATGCACTATATAGTGATCTAAAAAAGTGGTCTTATAAGACAGGTTTTTGTTTAATACAGGTGGTCTCTTGAGCAGGTTTGACTGTATATTGGAATGTATACCATTTCTTGATTTGTAAGAAGAAACATAAGATTTAACCTACCACAAATTTCTCCATCTGCTTGAACAGCAATATTAACCTTTGGACAGAATAAAAGAACAAAAAATAAATTTTACTGCAGAAAAAGTAAAGAAAGCCTGATGAACCCCTACTCTCTCTAATGACATGCTTGCATTCAACCCAAAACAAGCTATTTCAAAGTAGCAAAATGGACAAAGACTTGTTACATAGAAGTACCCTTTATTTTAATTTGTAACATAATAATTATGTGTATTTTTCTTTTAAACAAAATAAATTTAACATAAATAAAAATGATCTCAGTGTACTATGGCCCAAACTACTTATTCCAATTTTAACAATCATATAATATAATGCCCTTGTCAACTATATAAATATAGATTCTCCTTCAGATACGTGTGAGTTATGGAATTTATCCACCCGAGATAGTTAAATTTTCGATTTTCAACACGCGAGCCTTTAGCGAGCGTGTTAAAATTTAAAATTTAACTATTGAGGGTGGAGAAATTCCATAACTCACGAGTAAATTGAAGGAGAATCTGTTTCTCCTATGATTATCGACAAAAACCTCAAGAAAATGTCATTGCTATGTAGTTTGTTTACATAGGCGTCATTTCGGAACTTCTCTAGTTTATCGTTCTAATAACTGTAGAAAAAGCGTAGAAATTTAATCACCGGGAAGTGGTTAAAGATATTATGTATTTTTATCCCAACGATTAAACACGTCAGGAATAGGAGAAATCTATTTCTCTGTCAATTTAAGCCTTTCTGAACCTGTTGTTTATAAAAAATTTAATCAACATGTGGTTGCCGATGATCTCAGTCAATGATTGGTTAAAACAAAAGGTCAACAACAAGTAAACATCTGGAGAAAGTGTATGATGCAACAATCACGAATGCAGAGGGACCCGAATGGGGATTTTGGTTTAATCATCATTAGATAAACATTCCTACATCATTGCTGCAGGATCATTGGAATTATCACATCTCGATAGTAATTAAGATAATTTAACTCGATTAAATAAATCCAATAATCCTCTGCAAAAAATGTAAGAATCTATATTTATATGAAAGTTGCCTATGAATGTAAATTATTTAATATATAACAGGCCTAGGTGACTATTGAAGGAATTTGAGAAATGAATTTATCTGTATCAGCTTGCAAAAAACCTTCATGTCATACAAACTAAAAAAATATCATACATGTATTTAAATATTTCTTAATGAATTATTCAGCAATGTGCTTAATAATTTACAATGATAATATATTAATAATAATAAACTTTGAAGATATCACTTTAACAAAGCCATGTTATCAATAGAAATGATTTTTCATCTTATTTGTGAATTGTTTTTCCATGTACACAATGTATTAGCTCTATCTGATCAATATTTCTTCTGACGACAGAAGACAAAAGACACCTTGATGTTTTCACAGAAATATTCCTTTCATTGCAGTCTGATGTTGACGATTTTTTTTTTAAATGAAAGGAAATTTGATTTGTGTTTTTCTTCAAACTCTGTGCTGAAAATGTTCTTAAAAGTTTAGTTATAACTTTTTTTTTTTTTTTTCTTAAAAAAATCTTTTGTTACTTGTAGAGGTGATATGAAGAATCATAAAAGTATGAAGCAACAGACAGTATTTTTACGACATTGCAATTTAATTTTCTAGTTTTATGCATTTCAAGGAATTTTCTGCATGAGCTACAATGTACCTTGAAAAAATTTTTAAAAATGAAATACGCTTCAGAAGAGGATACATTAGCAAAAATCTTAATGAAAAGTCTCATGTTAAAGGCTGCAGATGACTACCAAACTTTTTCATAAATACAGCAAATTGTCTAGGTGTGAGTGAGTCCATGTTGAGTGTACGAACTCCAAACTTCTCGAGGTATATATCTACATCATCCAAAGTTCCCTCAAATGCATCTTTAACTTTAATTTGAGTGGAATTCACCTGTACAATCAAGGTAGAAAATGGATTAGAAAATTTGTGACCATTCATTTTGTTCTGGTTATGTGGCAACATATAGTTCAAGTTTGAAGAATCTGGAGCACCTTTTTTGTTAACTGATGCTGAACAACCATCTTCTGAATGTCCAATTTTAGCCAGTATATTTTGCATACAAGACAAAACATCTTCATTTTGATTTTCCTCAGCTTCTGATGACTGATTCTCATTGGTAGATATCTGCTTTTCTGAATTACTTTCTATTACATTTTCATCAATTCCACTCTGTTTAGCATTTATTTTGCCCTCTAGGCCTTTTTGAGATATCCCTGAATTTTCAGATACAACCTGATGTGCAAATTCAATTTCCATATTAGTATCTTCTGACATGGTCTGTGTGTCTTCTGTCGATGTAAATTCCTTTGCAGATTGGCCAACTGAATATTCTGACGTTTTATCTGACGATTTTTTCATATCTACCACTGAATCTGGTTGATCTGTTGCAATTTTCAGCTCTGGATTTCCCATTCCCTTTTCTGTGTTATCTCTTGTTTCTGTTTCTGTTACAGTCATTCCATCATGACAGATTTTGTCCTCAGTCATATCCCGAGGGAAACAGACCTCTTCTGCCATTTTACTGTTGACAAACTCCATCAAACATGCTGGATGTTTTGTATGCTTTTCATAGCAGTGGAGGCGTAACTGATGTCGAAGTGGAGCAGCATAAGTACAATACACACAACTGAACCCAATCTCAGCTACCCTTAGCTTCTTAGGTCTAACCACAAAAGAATTTTGATCTGCAAATAAATAGAAAATGGTTTTCAATACTATACAATTATCATCTTTAGAAGAAGGTAATATACATAATTATTAAATCGAGGAAACATAACCCTTTAGAGATTTTGGATATTACCGTCTTCTGAAGGCCATAATATTATTATACTGAACTAAACTCCTGAACAAAATGTCAGTTATTATGCTCTCGTAGATTCTCTATATGTCTATAGAACAATTCAGTGTTGAATGACAAAGGCAAAAGTCCCTGAAGCATTATGTCTAAAGATCAATTTATGTTTTGACTGAAAAAGGCAAAAGTCACTGAAGCATTAAGTCTATAGAACAATTAAGTGTTGAATGACAAAGGCAAAAGTCACACGAATTATATCTATATAAGAATTTAGTTTTGAATGACAAAGGCAAAAGTCACTGAAGCATTATGTCTATAGATAAATTTAGTGTTGAATGACAAAGGCAAAAGTCACTGAAGCAGTAAGTCCATAGATCAATTTAGTGTTGACTGACAAAGGCAAAAGTCACTGAAGCATTAAGTCTATAGATCAATTTAGTCTTAACAGACAAAGGCAAAAGTCACTGAAGCATTATGTCAACAGATCAATTAAGTGTTGACTGAAAAGGGCAAAAGTCAATGAAGCATTAAATCTATAGATTGATTAGTGTTGAATGACACAGGCCAAAGTCACTGAAGCATTAAGTCCATAGATCAATTTAGTGTTGAATGACAAAGGCAAAAGTCACAAGCATAATGTCTATAGATCAATTTAGTATTGACTGACAAAAGCAAAAGTCACTGAAGCATTAAGTCCATAGATTAATTTAGTGTTGACTGACAAAGGCAAAAGTCACTGAAGCATTAAGTCCATAGATTAATTTAGTGTTGACTGACAAAGGCAAAAGTCACTGAAGCATTATATCTACTGATCAATTTATCATCTGTACTATGTGTATCAAACCACCTTTGAACTTTTGAAGTATGAAACAATTGGCAGAAACAAATCAATCAATATATACATGTACATTGTACAATATACAAATGTAGTGTTGGACCTAAACATATCTTATTTTAAGCATGTTTCTGGAGACAAAAATCACAGTGATTCTGATTATACGCAAATTTTTTTTAGCCCTAAAAAAATTTTGGTTGGTTGGGTTACTGGAAACACAGATTTTTTACACCTTAATTATATGCATATGTTTTTCGTTAAGTTAGCCTGGAGCATTAAAGATGTAATTGTGGAAATGTGTACTCGTGCATCTTTGGATTCACATTCACATCTTATTTCATGCTTACAATGAATGGTCCTCAAAGAATTTTTAGGCTAAATGTGTAAACTGAATTTTTCTAATAAGCTCTGAGTAAAATTTCATACTGAGAGCTTAATTATTGAACTTCAGGAAATGGGACACAGTCTGATACATGTATAGGATGTTGTAATCTTGTTTGTTCCCAAATAAAACAATTGTGAGCACATTTTAACTCCTGTAGAAAATGAGCACCTGAGTTTGCCCCTGATTTTAGGTGGGGTTCGAGCTGCTCATTTGTGTGTGTATTATTTGGTTTTTTGTGTTGTTTTGTTACTTTGTCCTTTGTCTTTTTGGTGTTCCCATTTGTGCTTTTGTCCACAGACTTCTCCTCTTTTGACACTTCGGTATTCATAATTTTTCTTAGCTATATATTTCTTTTATGTGATACATGTATGTTTGGTCTCTAGCTGGAAAAATGTATATAACATTTCACGAAAATTCTACACGAAAATGTCTGCATCTTTTCGACTGCACCAATTTTTGAAAGTCATTGTGTTGTGTCCTAAACAATTTTTTTTTGTTCGGGTTTTTTTTTTTACTAAACCAGAATTATAAATGTTAAAACTAAACAAAATTAAGTTATATCAAATATTTTACCATTCACTTTTCCTTCTTTTTTCCTGCCTCTTTTCTTTTCAGTACCAGTCACTTTTGTAACCTGCAATTTTTCGTCTGTTCCTAAATGTAGTTGTCCAGAATTTATAATTTTTGAAACACGTTTTTTACCTAGAACTAAACGCTTTTTACTGGTCTTGATAAAATCCCTGTCAATCAATCGACCTGAATGCATGTCATTCTCATCAATGTCTTTGTTGGGAGGTGTTAATTTTTCTTGTTCTGAGGCAGTGTCTGGGAGAAGAGATGATATATCAGCAAAGGTCTGTACAATATTAGGTTGAACATCAGGATGAGATTTATTGGAATGTCGAACTACCTCCTTCTTAATACTAGAAATAAATCCACAGTTTTTACATCGCCAATCACATTCTTTATGATAGAAAAATAGATGTCTTTTCAAAGCAAGCAGATTAGAAATAAAATTACAATGGGGACAATTAAGCTGAATATCATCACTCCCACTTTCATCAGAATTTTCCTCAGACAATCCTTCTGGGAAAACAGTAGATTTTGTTTTATTTACCCCTTCAGTGCTCAATGATTTTCTTGGTCTCCCAACTGTTTTCTCCGGTGATTTACTTCTTTCATGCTTAGATGCAATATTAGTAAAATTATCACACTGATTTTGTTCTAAATGATTGTCCATCTCCTCTTTGAAAAAGGTTGAGTACGTACATTTTGTACATTTAATTTTGTTTCCTGGATGTCTCCATTCGCAGTGTTTTTTCAATCCCTTCTGGGCACCTGATCTGAATTCACAATACGGACAAATGACAGTCTTCAAGTTGGAAACAGGTGATGAAAACTTATTTGTCTTTCCAAATCCTAAAAATTTTTTTGGTTTACCTACAAATCCTTTCTTTGGTCTGCCCTTTTTCTTACATTCACTTCCAGGAGTTTGTGATTTAAATGTAACATCCTGTTTCCAATGAGTCAGTTTTCTTGGACTAATTGGTAATTTATTTCTTTTCGGTGAATTTGAGTCATGTGTTTTACTAGGATTTTCATGCTCGTCATTTTGTTCTGCATCATCAGTTTCAGACCATGAAAACCTTTTCTTTTTCTTTGAAGGTATAATCGATTCATCATCCTTGTCTTCTTCTTTATTTCCTTTACGTTTTGCCGGCCCTGGTTTAAGTTTCTCATGCGATTCATATTTTGCAAGAAAATTTTTAGCTTCCTCAACACTCATTGTTGATCGGCATTGATTACAATGAAAATCTATAATTTTTTCCTTTTTTGAATCACTTTCATATGTGAAGCCTTCAGCATCCTCAATAGCGTGTTTCAATTTTATGTGTTTTTGCATTGGCTGTTTCATAATTGTTGCATGATCACAATATGCACATTGATAAGGTTTATATTGCATATGGCTACTGTAATGTGTTTTAAATGAACTGCGATGAGGTGTTACATAGTTACATTTGTTACACATAAACACATAAGTTGGTGATTTGACACTTTCAGTTCCAGGTGATGTCACAGAAGGGGACTGGACACTTGGGCTAACCAAAACAGGAGATGAAACTTGTGTTCCTGCAGAAGACATTGTTGAACTAATATTTTTCTGGGCAGCCTGATTTGCCACTGTTACATTCAAAGACCTCAGCCTTGGTGCAGATTGAGGGCTTGTGTGGTGAGAATTACTTTGAGGTAACGTCATTGTTTGTGGATTAAATGGTATCAGACGTGGATAGCTGAAGTTCTGTGGAGATTGTTGAACTGTTGTTGATGGTGATGGCATGTTAATATACTGAAAGTTTCCAGTCGGAGAGAACTGTACAGGAACCATATTCTGGGTAATAGGGTATCCTGACCCTGGAACCCCTTGTTGCATCATGGGACTTTGTATTCTGTTTCCATCAGTATCCATTATGACAGCTTGCTGATTTGTGACAGGCATAAAAGTGACGACATTTTGTCCCTGAGGTACCTGGAAAGTTTGTACCATACTACCAGGAACATGATCCCCTGTTGACGATGGAAAACCTGGATGTGGAGCTTGATACTGGTAATTTGTAGTATGTTGGTGTAATCCCTGAGTAGCCGTCGTGGAAGGATAATCAACTGGTGCTTGGTTTACTGGTACTCCTTGTGACACTAAAACAGGATTGCTAACTACTGGATCTACAGAACAATCTGGATCACGTTGCCATACTAAATCCTTAGCTAGATCCTGTCCACCAGAGGTAGGCACAGGCTGTATATGTAGTGGTTTAACATTGACTTGTGCTTCCAAAGGATTTTCATTGGTTTCCATGCTGGATAAGTATTCTTGTGGTTCAAATTTAACTTGAAGATACCTGAAATGATAAACCAACAAAATGCAGCAGAAATTATTTAAAGCCATCAAAAACATCAGTACAGGATGTTATACTGAGCCTTCAAAACTGCACAATACTGATATAAGGCTTGAGTATCGTGAGAAAACTTACCATGTCCTGATCAAGGCTCAGCCTACTTCAGGAGGACAAGGACATGTGACTTCTCTCTCTGAAGATGACAAGGAGAAGTGGAGAGAGACAGGAAGAGGTCATTACGTGATGTTCCAAAGCACCAATTGGCACTATGATTATGTTTTTTTTAAAGAGCTAGTCTTATTCTAATGTTTTTAATGTTATTTAAACAGAAATTCAGATTCATTCTCTGATTCACAGTTCAACTGGGTTAAGGCAAATTAAACTTGCATGCCTTCTAAACCATTTGTATTTTTAGAATTAAATTTCCTCCTGCCAGAACAGGTATCATTACAGAGACAAGAAACTCAAAGTATAATAAAACTTATATCCACAGTCGCTCAAGCATAAAATGTAGGTCATAATGACCCAATTATTGTATGACTGCTCAGTACTACTCAAGACATATCGACTGATGAAATTTCATTGATACACTATGCTTAGTTCCATAGAAATGAACCTAAAGACAACACTTGTCAAGAGTCGCTCAAGCATAAAATGTATGTCATAATGACCCAGCTATTGTATGACTGCTCAGTACTACCCAAGGCACATCCACGGATGAAGTTTCATTGATACACTATGCTTACCAGTAATACAAAAGAAATGAACCTAAACACAAAACTTAACCACATAGTTCAAACATACGGACGGACAAGGGTAACTCTATATGCCCCATCCACATTTGTGGGCTGTTATTGGTATGGGAAATATAGATCATATCATTATTGACAAATTTTACCCAGAATGGCTTAAAAATGAGACTGTAAGTTTTTCTGAGAAGTCTAATGATAAAGATGACATTAGTATTCAAGAGTTTAAAAAAATATCTAATACTTCTTGTGAAAGTTACAGAATTTCAGGGGTTAAGAATAAAGATTTTAAGTTCTTACGTCAAGATGCAGTGAATTTTAAGATTCAAGAGTTTTGTCACAAACACAGGAAGTGTTTGATTTGTGATCTGAGTTTAGATTCGTCAGAATTTCAGTATTTTGTAGACATACAGAGAGAAATTGTTCAGTCTGGTTTACCACATTATCTTGGTCGTAGAATTCCAGTTTTTTTTTTGAAAATAGAATTTTTTAAATGTATGTTAACAGATTATTGGGATAAAATTTTGTGTGATTTATTGGAATTTGGTTTCCGATTGGTTACACAGCAAATGAAATTTTGGAGGTTAAAAATCCCTGAAATCATAGTGGAGCAGGGGATTTCTGAATTTATTGAAAAAATCGTGTTTGATTATTGTTTATATCATTTTTTTGTAGAATTTGGTACTGGTAGATTTGTGACTCAATTGCAAAATATGTTTCTTTAGAATGTGCAGAGGTTTTTGTTTTTCGGGGGGCTACAATCGGAGAAATTACTTATCAGTTGGACAGAAACAAGGGGAGTATTTATGATTGTTTAATTATTCATGTTGGTACAAATGATGTAGATACTTTATCAGTAGATAAATTTAAATCTGCTTACTGTAATTTGATATCTACCTAAAACCTTGTTTCCTTCCCTTGTCATTGCTATGTCTAGTATTTAACCAAGGTTGATTTTAATAGTACCGGTAAAAAAATAAAGGAGATTAATTTTGCATTACTTAATCTGTGTATAAAATATATGGTTGAGTTTATACATTCGTATAAGTATTTTTGAAGGGTGGTAAGCCTTTGGTTGAGTTATACGCTTACAAGGATGGTGGTTTACATCTTAATGCAGAAGGCTCAAAACAATTAGGGCTTTATTTTAAAAGAAGGTTTGCTCATATGATTTAATATTTCGACTTGTCATCTTAGATATTATTTCTCAGATGGAGTTGAAGGACATGATATGGTTGAATAAGATTTTAACCATTCTTCCTTTTGTATTCTTATTTTATAGTAAATAATTTACTACAATAAAGTACTTATAGTGTTTTTTCTCTAATTTGGTATCTCCTAATATTTATGTGTATACATAAGGGAAGGTAATTTAGACATATTTTCATTAATTTGTATACATGTAGTTTGTTTTTGGTAATTCAATTGTACTTTTAAATTCATACTTTGTTTTTCTTATTATTTCAGGTAGGATGCACTTTGCAGTGAGTATGGTTCACACTGTTGCGTTAACTTTCCTCTTCTAATGGGATATTGGTTCTCACTTCGAGGATAAGTTTTAGTTCTTGGTAGATTCGTTTCTTCCTTGTTTGCTTTTTCATTTAGTTCATGCTTGATAATGTATTTCATGCATGCTAAATCTTTCATTTAAATTATCATTTATATATATGTAAATATTCTTATTTTTATTATACAGTTTGTGTTAAACACAGTTGTTTGGATTTTTGGCGGCCGATGGCTTGGCGACTAAAAATTGTGCAATTTGTATCTTTTGGCTATGATATTTGTGGGTGTATCAAATACTTTTATCTATTTATTATTTTGATGGTGCTATTAATACGATTATTTGATTTATATCACGTCATGAGTTCCATATATTTATTGTGCCTTAATAAAATTGAGTATCATTTCTTTCTTATGTGTAAAGCCTGGTAATCATTTGTACCAAGTTACAAATCATTTGCACTTATAGTTTCAGGACAGAAGATTTTTAAAGTTTCAGTTAATCAGTAATAAGAATTGCCCATGACAGCCATGATTTTTGCCAGATCAAGTCAAAAAGAGGGATCTTGGTAGAAGATTTCAAAAAAATCACTTGTATCAAGTTACAAATCATTTGCACTTGTAGTTTCAGAGGATATGATTTTTTCAAATTGCAGCCAATCAGAAACAAAAACTGCCCGTGGCGACCATGTTTTTTGACCAATCAAGATAAAATGAGGAACATATGTAGAGGACTTCATTAGCATCATTTGTACTAAGTTACAACTCGGTTGCACTTGTGGTTTCAGACCAGATGATTTTTAAAGTTTCAACCACTCAGAAACAAGAATTGCCCATTGTGGCCATGTTTTTTGCCGGATCAAGTGGAAATGAGGAATCTTTGTAGAAGACCTCACATTCATCCATTGTATCAACTTACAAGTCATTTGCACCTGTAGTTTCAGAGAAGCAGATTTTTTAAATTTCAACCAATCAGAAACAAGAATTGCCCATGACGGTCATGTTTTCCACCCAATCAATACGATTGAGGAATATTTGTACAGGACCTCACAAACATCATTTGTATTAACTTACAAAATCATGTGTACTTGTAGTTTCAGAGCTTTCGAGACGCGACGGCCATACTTCCACGTCGTCCATAGGACGTATGGGCCATACTACCACATCGTCCCTAGGACATATCGGCCATACCTTGAAAAGAAGTATCGGCCCTACTTTAAATATTTATTCCATTGTGGTAATAACATAAAATATAATAATACAACAAGTATCATTTCATAGTTGTAACATAAATATGATTTTGTAGTATTTATTATGTACAAATTTGCCGGTTTGAAAGAGATATAAATATGATTTTTTTGTTGTAGTTTGCCGATTTGAAAGAGATATAAGAAATAAAGATAATATTTTTGTTTTGTATTTTATTTTTTCCGGTTTGAAAGAGTCAGTATAGATCTAGACTTGGGTGCTGTTGTTTTTATAGTGATCTCGTTTTGTATTTCCTTTACAATTTCTTGACAAAAGCATAATTAATACTTCTGTTCATCAAAGAAATGATAATAAGCAATTAACAATCTTCTTAAATTTGAAAATTAATCATAAGCATAATTAATACTTATGTTCATCAAAGAAATGATAATAAGCAATTAACAATCTTCTTAAATTTGAAAATTAATCATTATCTGATTCCTAATTTTTATATTTCAAAACTAAACTTATTGTTTTAACTATGACAGAAAACCATGGACAAAGTATGGCCGATGTTGTCCTATGGCCGATACGTCTTTTCAAAGTATGGCCGATGTTGTCCTATGGCCGATACGTCTTTTCAAGGTATGGCCGATATTATGGACGACGTGGAAGTATGGCCGAAGCGTCCTGTACCGGTTTCAGAGGAGATGATTTTTTAAGTTTCAGTCAATCAGAAACAAGATTTGCCCATGGCAGAAATGTTTTTCGTACAATCAAAATGAAATGAGGACCTTTCATAAAGGACCTTCAGTACATCATTCCTGCAAAGTTTGTTTCCAACTGCCCCTGTACTGTAGTTTCAGAGGAGATGATCACAAAATCTGAAATGTTAACAACGATGACGGACGCTAAGTGATGGCAATAGCTCACATGGCTTTGCCAGGTGAGCTAAAAAGCTGCACAAATACACAACAATACACAATGCAAGAATAAGAGCCCAAAATTTCTCTTTATACCCTAATTGGGCTATACAAGACTACAGTATGCCAAGTCTATAAAAAAAGTTACAAGAATCTGACTTGCATTTTATTCGTTCAAAATCAGTCACAGTCACAGTACTCATGACACCCTTATTACTAATAAATCTTATTAAAGTACAGAATGTTACAATGTACAAGAGCCACTATATATTGATGAGGAAGTAGATAGCTTGTTAATATTATATTGTCATGGATCAATAATTGTACCGACTACCATACTGATAATTTACTGGTTCATGCATGATTTACACGTAATTGAATTTACAGCGCCATTGAAGGCTGCTTATTTCTTATTACTTACCATCGTTATATGAAATCTTCAAATTGGATTTATTTCTAGAAACGCATGCATCAGGTGATAAACAAAAGTGGTCGGTTTCTGTTTGCAAAATAAACACACGTTTCTTTCAAACATCTTCTTGATCAAGAATTATGAACATGATTTTGATATCCTATCAAGCAAACACTTGGATAACCTTCAATTTCTGGCGGGTTTACTTTATAGTCTATTTCTTATTTCTGTTATTAAACCTGATATGACAGAGCGGAGCTCCAAGAAGATACCCATAGAATATGTACACGAATCAGCTCACAGGGGCCCGACTTCTGGAAATTTCTTTCTTTTTTATTTTTTATATCCAATCATCATTTTACCAAGCTACGACATTAAACTCGATAATTTGAAGAGCGAAGTCAAAACTTATCATATTTCGCGTCGAAAGCAACGTTCCTCGTAACTTTACTATTGAAGTCAAAGGGACGCAACTCTGATTCTCATTGACTTATACATACTGTTATATACAGTAACGTTGCTTTCGACCAGAAATACGCGAACTTTTGACTTTGCTTGTCGAATTAAAGAGTTTGATGCCGCATCTTGGTAAAATGGTAACTGGACTTTGAAGATGATTCATTTTGGAGGAAATCGAGGGCAGATATAAAATAAATTGTCACATGGAAGTATTTTTAATTGATTTTAATCGTGGCAGAGGTAGGGAATCCAAAATGGCGGCTTATATCCCTTTAGGATTTTTTAGTATAAGGACGTGGATAGTGTATAGCATATTGATAATAAACGCAGAATATTCGTTGTTACAGTGAATATTTATTAAAAGTACTCATGAAATAAGGTAACAAAAAAAAAAAAAGAAAATAAAAAAGAAATAAATTTCCAGAAGTCGGGCCCCTGTGGAATCAGCCATGTCTGAAAATTTATTTGATGTATATTTTGAATTTATTCTATCTTATACAACAACAACAACAACCAAAGGGCCCTAAACTGCAGTAAGTATAAAGGTTACATCATACAAGACAAAAAGGGCATTCATTGATAGAATTCACAATAATTAAACCACATGTAAATGTATTTATTTGAATCATGAGTATTTATCAAGTTATGTAGATATTCAATGAATTTTTCCCCATCAAAGATTAAAAGTTGTATGGATATTCCAAATATGTCTTCAGTTCTACTGTCATTTATAGAATGGTATATAGCCTATCTTGCTGGATCATATATTTGATTACAAAGATCAAACTGCATGAACATTTATGGACAATGAACGATGAGAAACTTAGTAGATAGTGCTACACATTTATAGGAATCCTCTAAATCTGAGGTGAGAGATATTATTATGTTTGTAAAACTGTATATGCGGTCATAGGTGCAGAGCTACATGGACTGAACGGCATTAACCCAGCTGTGTCAACGCATTCAATAAGATGTTATGTATGTCACGCCCTTTGTATGATTTGGATATTCTTGTCCAACAAAGACTGATAAACTGGTTATATATGTACCTATTTTACAAAACTA
Source organism: Mytilisepta virgata (assembly GCA_028015205.1). Taxonomy (NCBI): domain Eukaryota; kingdom Metazoa; phylum Mollusca; class Bivalvia; order Mytilida; family Mytilidae; genus Mytilisepta; species Mytilisepta virgata. The sequence continues at coordinate 2,095,020 of CM051520.1, read as the reverse complement.
TATGATCAGGCAAATACAGCATTTACCGGAACGAACGTCAAAAGCTGCTGTAATATATGTTACTCAGTCAGCGGCAGGACAAGCTCTAATTAAAGCTGAGCTACATAAAAGAATACTATCAATATTTAGAAATACTATTGATAATTTAAGACTCTATTGAATCTAAATATATTTTTAGACAACTATAGCAGTAAAATCAACGGAATCGAACAGTTGGTTTATACGAGTAGTAATGGAGTTGTATGGAAGCGAACAGTTGGTTTATACAGGGATCATATAATACTATTCATATACAGTTCCTGGTTTATACGAGAAGTAATGGAGTTGTATGGACTACGTATCTCACCTTATGATTTGATTAACTGTGTACGAGAAAATCTTCTTGGAAGGTACTAGTTAATATTATGGTCAATGGATACTGGCTTGAACATTTAATTACGAAGGCAAAAAGTAAATCAACGTTAATCTTTCTCAATTATGAAGGTTGTATATCTGGGACAATTTACACGTTTAATATAGCAAAGTTGTGGTTTATAAGTCAGAAACACTTGAAGTCAGAAGAGAAGCAGTAAAAATAAACATTTCGTGTGGATTTTATACAGGCACAATTAATATTATGGAATGATATTCCTTTACCAATAAAAAAAAGCAAATAACGTTAAAATATTTATGGAATAGACTTTGTTGCTGTTGTTGTTGATTCTTTTAAAGTACGTCATGGATCCACATCAAATGATGTATTGAACTGTAATGAATTTAGGGATAGATCGCGAGACAAGACAAGACAAGACAAGATAGGCGGAGAACCACAATTACAAAATACCCTGACTTTCGACAAAGAGGATTACTGCTGTCACAAAAGCTTTTTAATCAGGGTTTTATCGGGGATAAGCTAATGTCATCACTTAGGAAATTTTACGGTCGTCATCACGAATTGATTGACGTTACAGTGTTCCAATATCTATGATGATGTTGGACCTGTTCCCACTGTCGTAACATTTCATGTGCCTCCACCGATTTGTGACTTCCACGGATTGACTTTGTTGAACTTCACGACGGGTGCCGTATAGTATACGGAGCAAGAACTGCTTACCCTTCTGGAGCACCTGGGTTCACTCCTGGTTTTTATATGAGTTCGTTTTGTTCATTGTTTTTTAGTTTTCAGTGTTTATTTGATGTGCTTGTGGTTGTTCATTTGTCTTCACGGTTTTTTTTTCTGTCCAATGGATTACGTCTTTTGATTTGCTCCTTATGTATATTTGTCCTTTTTACAAATATGGGCTAAAATATATCACAAATAATTCCAATTTACACTTAATAAAATAATTATAATAATAAAAAAAAGAGAAGCAATGAATATAGTTGATTGTAAGGCTCTTGACTAATTAATTGGTAAATTACCTTAATCTACAAGTGTTTTTTTCTTTCATCAAAAAGACTATTTAAAAGTTTACACAAATTGTCCAAAATTATATTATCTTCCGATGACAGAAGCCAGATTAATGATAAGGATTCAAAATTATTATTATTTTTTCTTATATATTTTCAATAAAGTAATTCTACGTTTATACGACAGAATGGAAATGGTTCATCTGCTAAAGGTGGCAATCTACATCCGTAGTGAGAGTGAGTATTGCTCGGGACCAGTCATTATTTATCTCCAGAATGTTTAGGCAAAATAGTAAGGAGTCATGAAAAAAGGGTCACTGTGTTTACATTTCCGGCAAAGGGTGGATCACAATTTTTCTACAGTTAATTGTAAGGAAACTATGCATATGTACGGATAAATGCACATGATATGTGTTGTCTAGCTGGAAAAAACAACAAAATCAAAGAATGTTAACCTGGTGTTATTAAACGATGGCCTCTATGTGTGAAGAACAAAACGGATATGGAGTGATGTCACAAAAAGAGCAACAGACAACAGGAACCGTTACAAGACAAAACAATCACACAGAACTTGGAGTTCAAAGTATGATGATCTGCAAATCAAATTTTCTCAGCTGTCCTATGTTAAACTAAGTTCAGCTTAGGTGCCAAGTTGATTGACAATCCTGGTCATCGGACACAATTTTGAACAGTTGGGGTCCATGTGCTTTTTACGTATTAACAGTGCACTTCAAGATACTTGACCCCAGGATTCAATTTCTTGTGATGTCTGATTTTTTCCACGTTATGTCATATACTATAGAATTTAGGAATTTGGCAATGACGGTGAGAACTGACAACTCGGTAATTTTTTTACATCACAAATAAAAAATTTGATGTCATAATTAAAAGGTAACTCTTAATTCTACGACGTCATTAAGTTTAGTGGAGCCGAATCTTGGTTTCAAGCGGAGATGACGTTCCACTCTCAATATCACAGGCACTTGAAATTCCGACGAAATGGCCAAATTTGCTGAAAACGGCGTAAACCCCCAACTAAACAAACAAACAAACCACTTAATTTTGACCATTTTATTGATGTTTAACAGCATTTCCTTTAACAGCTGTTAAAAACGCCAATAAAATGACAAAAAAAATGGTATCTATATTGGTATCACCATCGTCGGAAACGCACGGTCGGTCGCGCTTACGCTTGGCTTCCACTTAACTGGGTTACCGACGATGCGGTATCACAGGAGGGGTCATTTTTTTTAGGAAAAGGGGGAGGATCCGGAATTCAAGTGCCATGGTAGACTGACGAGCCTGTCTCAAATCTTAGGGGACAGCAGTAGTCATTCTAGTGCCGCGGTTAATATGAGACGAACTGTGCAAATTTCAAATTTCCCGCCATATAATGTCTGACATTAATGTAGGCCAATCGGCAATCCCCGGCAGATTCCGCTACCCTTCATTTAGATTAGTATAATCTGCCGAGGTGTGCCGAATGTAATGTAGGCCTCATTGTCCATGGGGCAGCGAAAAATATTTCACCAGGGAACCAGTTTATTCTGACACATCGGACTTTTTCGTTACTAAATATTAAATTCAAGCGTTAGATTGATTCAGATCACTTACGTAGTAACTTATAGGAAGTATAATACATTTCAGTGTCTGGAAGTGCCAAGTGAAGGAGTGTTGATTACCACCGTCTTTCTTTTTCATTCGTTTTATGATTTTATGCTAAGAATGGTACTATTTCTATATGTATATCATTTTATAAAACAGACAAAGAAAGCCATCTGTATCTAATGAATTTCTGCCAATATCGGCACACCTCTGGTTTTTGAGTAAAAAGAAAAGTAAAATTTCCAACACCACTATAGACAATGAATTCCACCACCAGTATATTTACACTTCAGATAATAAGTACACAGTTCACGATTTCAAATAAGATACTAATTTGTGTAAAATTTTGTTAAAGTTCCCTCGTTTGTCAATGTCATAACGGTCGGTGTAAATTTTAAAACATGAATACTAACCCATACTGGCCATAAAAAGGGTCCATGATTGTTCAGATATAGATTTCTATTTCCAGTTAGCCCCGACCAGTTATAAAACCGACAATAACTGGATAAACTAATTCCATTCAATATCTTATTGGAAAGAGCACAATATATATGCGTGATCCAACATACATAAATTTATACATGGAAAAAAACAAATATAGGTTTTCAAAAACATACAAGCATACATGAAAATGGTTTATTTTATGTAGTTAAAAGTACGTTTGAGTTATGAATATAACACAAATTTAATGTCAAAATTCTACATTAAATATCTGAAAATTATTTAAAAAGTAATACAGGATTAGTCGACTGACAAATGGTCTCTTGTATGTAGAGCTTCTTTAATAAACATGCAAAGCAGTTTCAGTTCTTGCAAGGATCGTGGGTTTATTATCTTAATAATATCAAAATTAATTATATCTAAAGAAATGATGCGATATTTATTTCTTAGCTGAGTGTACAGGGGGCATTGAAATAGAATGTAGACCTCATCTTCAACTTTTGTTTTGCAGAACTTACAAAAACTTTCGTTGGAAGGAATTTTAGGTTTACTAAATCTGCAAGTTTCTATTGCAAAGGAGTGTGCAATTAGTCCACTTTTTGTTAACATACACCTTAAATCTCTAGCTATTTCAAAATTTAAATATTTTTGTAATTCAAAGTCATTAAAAATTTTACTGTAAAATAACAGTTTGCCACTATTGCTTTCTTTTATCCTTTTTATTTCAGATATGATTTTATTCTTATAATATTCTTCAAGTTTTTTATTGAAACACATTGTAGAAATATTTGATTATGAAGATGATATACCGAAGAATTTAAATATTTCATTCAAACTAAAGCAATATTTTGAAATTTGTGTTAAATGTCAATGAGTAAGCCACATAATTTCATAGAATATTGCCTTTGCTATGATAAAAGAAGAAGAACGAAGCGATTATAAGCAAGTGGAGTGGGATCTTTAAAGTAGAGGTGTCAAAAAAAATCTTTAGTACTGTGCCTTCGAAAAAGTTTCATAAACATGGCAGCAGCCATGCCAGATCTCGTTCAGCCATTTGCTTCCGGAGTGAATAAAGATTATCTCAAACAAAATAGTTTATTTATGGGCTTACATAAAGTTTTTAAACTATCAATGTGTAATCTAATAAATAGAAATAAATATGAAAGAAACCACTTGGAATAAAATCTGACGACATAAAAAAATATGCAGACACAATTATGAAGTTTTAACTAAATCCCGAAAAGCAAACACGAAAAACCTTAAGCTTTGCTCGATTTCCAGGTCAAACCTGTTTCATATTGATTATGTGCATGATTTAATAAGAAGATCAAACAAAGGCAATAATTGATATAGATGAAATCACAACTTATTAAGAACTTCCAGCAAGCGTAAAATAGAGCATGGCAGCACCCTGCCCCTTTTCCTGTGCATCTCTCTGCCCTCTGAATCAAGTATGATTTATAATACAGTAAAAACACATTTTTATACAAATAAACAAGACTGAATGAATTCTTGTATATTGAAGGGGTAAAGGAAACTAATAGAAATCTTAAGGTATTAGTTAACTGAATAATGGATATTTCTTAAAGTTGAAATTAGCTTGTTTGCCCTATCAGACATAAAAAATCCATTTAAGTGCCCATTGTCCAAAAAAATTTCACCCTCCAGTTAATCCTAGCTGGAACAAACTTCTAAGAACAACTCTTTTATGCTGAACCTTGCAAATAGTTTGCATGTGACTCCCCAGCTTCCGGTCAAAACAAACAACCCAAACATATCCCTCCATCAGCACAGCGTTTTACCAACATTTCACCTTTCATTATCCATGTGGGAAAAAAATAAAGTAAGTGATGTATACAACTTTATTTTTTGTCAAAAAGAATAACAAGCATGTCTTGCTGGAGTATTAAGATTAGGCCAAAAAAAATATAGTCTTGTTTCCTGCTACTGTCCAGAAAAAAAATAGGGTAGGTAGGTCGGAAAATGATTTATTTTTTTCTCTTCATTTTTTCAGGTATGGACTTCTGTGACATAATAATGTAACACGTGACAGTTCAATAAAGACGTTATCAAATGTCTTATGTCTACGTTCATGAAAAGTAAGCTTCAACACACTAGAGCTACTGAGAACAATAGTTCTAGAGGCGGCCATGGTGTTATAGAAAGACCGTATTACGGTTATTTGGAAAATCTATTTTTTTCTGATTTTGTCCAAAAAAACTTTAGGGTCGGGCATGAAAAAACGGGGTCAGTCGGCTAGCAGGAAACAAGACTATATTTTTTTTTGGCATTAGTTATGCCAACGTAAAAAGTAACTCTGAATTAAAGTTTTTATACCTGTTTACAATTTAATACAATATAGACATGATGACCAGTATACAGTCCATATAAACTTTTGAACTCAGAGGTTGATTGTATAAATAATGGATGTTATGCTATAAATATGTAATCAAACTAAGCCTTACTCCAGGAGTTGTTAAATATCATATTTGACATACAACAAACAACATAAGACATCTGCTAGTATTAAACAGTGGATCTTATATGTTTTGGTTTTTGAGCCAGTAAAAAATAATTCTTATTGATGCAGGAATAAAATTAATTTCACTTAATGTTCTATAGGCTACAGTTGCAAAGAATTTTATACATGTACATGAGTGTTTGTGTATTTCAGACAATGAGGTAAGAAGGAGTTTAGTGATATACATGAGTATTTGTGTATTTCAGACAATGAGGTAAGAAGGAGTTTAGTGATATGGGTGCTGCAGCAGTGAGAAGTCAACAAGGCACACATGTGTTTATGTTTTCTCCTATGCCAGGACAACGAGGATCTACAAACCAGTTTACCTCAAATGCTCATCCGTCTAATTCGCCAAAAGATATGGCCTGTGAAGCTTGCAGTGTTAACTTTAACATATTTAAAAGAAAGGTAAAAAATGTCTGCAAGTTTTTGAATTTGATAAATTCTATATATTTTTTAAAAATTCGTAAGGCCATTTATTTTTATTTAGTTGGTTTACGGATCCGCCGACCCGATTTTGCCCATTTGAAGAAAAAAAATAAAATCGAAAATTTTGGTTTTTTATTAACGCCGACCCTCTGAAATCAGCCATCCCAAAAATAAAAATAAATTAAAATCCTTTTGCATCAAAATTTCATAAAAGATGATGTTCCAATTCGTCTAAAAATAGATTATCCATTAATAAAATACTTGCAAACATGATCCAAAAAAAAATCTATTTATAGCCGTTAGTTGAAGCCAATTTCCGAAACAAGTTTTATGAAACGAATTTCCTATTACAATCCATGCGGCTTTTAAGTTCGTTTTGTATGAATATCTGGATTCCGTAAGATATCGAATCCACTCATTTTATCTTGTCGTAGTTGACCAGTCGAATCCCTTAAAAAGGGAATGGTCTACTGAACATCACCTTTCAAGATATGTGTTGTGATATTTGGGTTTCAAATCATTTGCAACATTTGTATATTTGGCAATACAACCAAGATTGTTCAAAAGTACACGATTTGCCCTCTTTTTTTTTCTTTTTTTTTCCCGACCGACCGACCCAATTTTTTTAAAAAAAAATCCGTAAACCAATTAATTAAAAATAAAAGGCCTAACGTTGCAAATAAACTATACTTTATCAAAGGTGAGACTTTTAAAATTTATTTCAAATGGAATACTGTAATCAGTACACAGCAGAATCACAATCCAAAATTGAAATTATGTTTCTTAATATTAGCTTTAATAGCTACATGTATTATTCCCACACTTGGAATGAAATTCATTATTTGTATTAAGAACCTTGAGCCTGGAGTGCATTTAGGCCTAAATTAAAATATTGTTTGTTTGCCATTCTCCTACCCAGAATTTTTTATTTGGGTAGGTAGGTATGTAAATTATTTTATTTTTTTTCTGGAAAAATATTTTGGATGTTTATATAATAGTATGAATGTAGGGAGCCTCGTACATCTTTTATCTCTGCATATGCATGCATTTATGAGTAAGTGCCATTTCTTTCCTCCACACTGGCACATAATGCAATTTCCATGCCTCGACCTCCGTGTCGTGTTGTTCTATTTGTAAATTAATATTAAACTTGTATACCTTCGAAACATTTCAATGTACTACCGGAAAATCAAAACCGCATGTAACCCGGAAATCTATTCTAAACCGCAACCGGCAAAATTCCTGAATAAAAAAAAATGTTTTCAAAAACGGCAATAAAATTATTTGGGTCGCGGCGATTTTTTTGGGTCAGTCGGCTGACAGCAAACAAACAATATTTTAATTTAGGCCTTATGTATTTGTACATAATATTATAGTTTTTGGTAGAATATTAATTTGGTAAGTCCTATTTCACAATTTAAAAATACTGTTGAGTCCCACAATTGAGTTAATCCTGAATTTTAGAATTTTGTAAGTCCCAACCGAAACAGATGAGTCCAGATTCACCTAGATGAGTTCCCAACAAACTCTGAATATCATTCCATAGCAGATATGGGTGTGTAGTTAATTTTGACATTAAATCCATAAATGGTTGATTTGGCTACAGGATCCCCAGATGCATTTTTTGTTTTAGCCAGTATGAAAATCTATAGGTATGGGGACAGCATATCAATGAGAAAATTTTCCATAGGATGGGAAAAGATTGTTCTCGAACTTTATTTGCAAATAACATGATTCTGTACATTATAAAACTGGAATATTATACAAACAGGAAGACAACCTGGTCTTCATTCTGAAACTCAGCAGTGGTCCAACAACTCAAATAAGAAAAACCCTACGGCCAACATAAACTCAGCAGTGGTTCAATAACTCAAACAAGAAAAACTCTACGTTCAACATAAACTGAGCAGCAGGCATGGGGTAATGCAAATGTGTAATTGTAATGCATGGTAATGCATTACATTTTCCCAAGTAATTGCATGTAATGTGTAATGCAGGATTTTTAGCATTACATGTAATTGTAATATAATGCATTACTTTAGCAAAAATCTGTGTAATTTCATGCATTACATGGCATTACATAAACATAACATCAAATTTTGTAACTCATCTTAAGGTAAGATTTTCAATAATTAAGATATTGAATTAATATGTAAGAAATATTTCACAAATATATAAATAAAAAATAAAAATAAAATTTGTATAAATACTAGAATGTCCAAATTACAATTTTAAAAGAATAACACAAAACTGTATATCAGACAGACTGAGTTATCTTTTTTAATGTCTTTTTATTTTATTCTATTTCCTGCATTTTCCTGTATAAACAAAAATTATATATGAAAAGCTATACTGTAAAAGTTTTCCGTTGTTGTCAAAAGATGAATGTATATCCTGTCTTGATTAAATAACAGTTAATTGAACATTGTCATAAAACACTAATTTGTTTGTTTTACAATCAATCTTTTCTCCATTTGTCATAAATTAAGCTCTATGTTTATTACATAATTAGGAAAGATTAGTAAATATTTTGATTGAAATTAAAAAAAAAACAAATGTATTTTTATAAACGAAAAGTTAACATTAAGTTAAAATATGTATTAAACTACATCTCTGTAATTTCTTTTTAGAGAAAACACAGAGATGTATACATTGATACCTTAAAACCAAAGACAGAAGAACAATCAACTTTGAATTTTCTTTTCACTTGATAATAAAATTTACAAATGTAATGTGTAATTCAATGCATTACTTTGCAAAAGTAATTGTCATGTAATGCATTACTTTGATAAATTCATGTAATGGTAATTGTAATATAAAGCATGGTTTTGTCAAAGTAATTGTAATGTAATGCATTACATTGCAATGTAATTCGCCCCATGCCTGCTGAGCAGTGGTCCAATAACTCAAACAAGAAAAACCCTATGGTCAACATAAACGTTTGCCCTAAAGAAAAAACTTAAGGTCAACATAGAAGTTTTTTCTGCTACACATGCATTGGGAGTATTATGATTAAATCATATTAAAATGAAACTGGTGGTCATTTGTTCCCGTAAAAATTCTAATCCATCAACAGACAACATAAGACAAACATACACTGCATACACTATCTAATGTGATATTGTCTCTTAGTATGAGTAGATGTAGATGTTAATAAACATCCAGTTTTACAAAAAATGGCATTGGAAGAATTTTTATGGAAAAATTATTTGTTAGTAACATTGTGAATACAAATTTAAATGCATTGTACCTAGTCAAGTTTACAATACCGCATTCACCTAGAATTCTTAAATTCTTCAGCAAGGCTTACAAGAAAAAGATGGCCACCATTACCAGTGGCAGCATGTTTTATATGTATTAGAATCCATACATTAGTAGACATTATAATGTGCAAATGTCTACAACAAAATTCAATTTTTGGTAAAAGTTTTAAAATTTCTCAACATATATGATTTATTTGATATAAATTATTTTTTCAATTTTAAAGAAGATTTCAAGTAAAAAAATACATGGACAAAATTCACTACCTGAGAACTGTTTTAATAGATTTATCTATATTTTTTCAGAAAATTTGCAGAGAATGTGAAAGGTATTTTTGTTCAAACTGTGTACATAGGTTATCTTTAAAGGGACAAAAACGAGAGACATTTCGTCAATGTAAGAAGTGTAGAATGCTTTTAACTGGTACTTTTACAAGACAGGAACTAATAAAATGGAAAGTTAAAGATTTGAAATGTTTGTTAGTCAAACGGAATATATCAACTGACGGTTGCAAGGAAAAACAGGAGCTGATTGACTTAATTGTGATAAATTTTGGTCATATGTCCAATAATGACGATATAGAGGAGAGAAGTGTAAGTATTAACATTGTTATCACATGACTAGATAAATTTTGTCCTTGGGTTTTTTTCTCGTCTGTGCCGAAAAGGCGAGATATAGGTATTACTTTGCGGTGGCGGCATAAACTTTTTTAAAACTGTAATAACTTTGCACGTACAATTTAAGATTTATGGTTCACAGATAGTTATCATATAAGGTTTGCCACAGTATACTTGACTTGTGACCCTGACCTCATTTGCATGGTTCACTGACTTCATAAATCTGCATCAAAGTTTCGTGGTTAAATCCATTTCTCAGCAACTGTAATACCTAGGCCAACCATATTTGGTCTATAGATAGTTCTTCATGGGTACATGCCGCCAGTCCGACACCTGGCTTGGGGCCTTAACCTCAATTTCATGCTTGAGTGACTTTGTCACATTTTCGTGGTAAGGTCCATTTCTCAGCAACTTTAATACCTAGACTAACCAGATTTGGTCTATAGATAGTGCTTGGTGGGTACATACCAGTCTGAGACCTGTCAGCTCACTTGGACACAAGTTAGGCATGAATGACATGCATGAAATTATCACCTGACCATTACTATTTATTTTAACACATTTTCCTTTGGCTTGCAATGTGGGGTATCAGATAACATTATTCTCTGTCCATGTGCATACTCAAGTGAGATATGTAGTGTGTCCACTCTTGTTCTATTTAAGCATGGTGCAGAGCAAGCTGTTCAAAGAATAATTTACTAAATTTTCTTAATCTATAACATGACTATATATAAAAAGCTACTTAATTTTCCTTCGAACATTACTGAGTTTTTGCAGCCTCAGTTGGGAATTGCTTCTGATTTTTAGAGATGTTTAAATTTATGAGATTTTAACTGAACAACAGGTCTAACACAATGCTCATTACTAAACCTTTTAGATAATGTGCAGTTTCTGCCTTGAAAATAAAGTAAATGTACATGTAAGAAAGTATTGAATTAAAATTCAAATAATTTATTTGTTATGTTATAAAAACAAAGTTTAGGGTGAAAACTGGTAGCAATAGGTCTGTGCTCACTTTCAAGAAAACTTGGCAACTGTATCACCAAAGAGAAAACAATTTTTTTGTTTTGACAGGATACAGAAAGTGTAATTTCTATAGAAAATCAAGGTCAGACACCAAGGTCATCTCAGCCAACATCATCTTCCGTCCCATTTAATGATGGAGTACCTGGGCAGGTGCCCCAAAGTACCACATCACCAAGACAGGAAACTGATGAACAAAGGTTAGAAAGATTACGCTTGAGACAACAAGATGAATTGAGACAATCTGAGGAAATATTACGTCCTGTTATAAGATCAGATCCAGATCATTCTGTAAGTATAGAAAATAATAATAGCAAACTCCATATCACATGCTATATCACCCCCAGGTGACAATAAGTCCAAATAAAATCCATATCACATGCTATATCATCCCTAGGTGACAATAAGGCCAAATAAAATCCATATCATATGCTATATCATCCCCAGGTGACAATAAGGCCAAATAAAATCCATATCACATGCTATATCATCCCCAGGTGACAATAAGGCCAAATAAAATCCATATCACATGCTATATCATCCCCAGGTGACAATAAGGCCAAATAAAAAAATATGTGCGGTTCCTACCTATCTTAAAGATTTTTTGGACATTTTTCAATAAGCACTGTTAAAAGTCAGAATGTCTCTACCATAGACTATGTTAAAAAAAATTGTAAAAAAAAACTGACTTACCTACTGTATTACCTTTTAGAACGAACACATAAACACACAGATGTCACTGTAATAGAAAACCAATATTTAGATAAATATTTTGTTGCAAGTGGTTTACGTATGTCTTTACAGAAGGATAGAAAAGAGTCTAACCAAGCCAAAAGAATGAATATAGATGACATTAGTAGTCTAGAAGAGATTGACAATCTGACAGTAAAAGAAATGAAAGAATTATTGTTTAGGAGTTTTGTGGATTATAAAGGATGTGTGGAGAAGGAAGAGTTGAAAAATAAAGTTGTGAGACTATGGAAAGAACATACTTCAAATACAGACAAAGGTAATATTACCTCCCTTTAGTAATAATCTAGACAGAGTTATATCCCTTAGTATACGAGTTATATTTATTAAAAGTTTTCAATATTATGCAGTTAAGGATAAAGTTTTCTCTCATGAATAGGGGTTAAGGACAATGTTAACCTGTGTTAGAAACCCATGTGGAATATTGCATTACATGAGAAAACATCATGTCACAATATATTTCACAGACATCATAATGTCATTGTTCTAAATGTTTTACTCACCATTATAACAACAATGAAAGGGCAAACTCGCTTTGAAAAGCAGTATAAATATTTATCGGAAATAGATTGTGTAGCTTTTCACACTCACCTCTGCTCAAAACAGAAAATAGTGGACTACTCTGTCCAAGGGGTAAGAACAAATAGAAAGTGAGGATTCCATAATCAGTGCCAATAATTTTGAGTTGAGGTGTAACTGTAATTTGAAGTAATTCTCACCAGTAGAGAGTTATGGATCAGAATTTGTCAAATATACAGGAATCCTATATTCTTTTTAATATTGTTGTACAGGATTAAGGAATATTAAACTGGTTTAACATGCAGGTGAAAAATATTTTGTTAGAAATTCTTCTATATATTGTATAATATTAAACTGGTTTAACATGCACGTGAAAAAGATTTTGTTTGAAATTCTTCTATATATTGTATAATATTAAACTGGTTTAATGTACAGGTGAAAAAGATTTTGTTAGAAATTCTTCTATATAATGTATGAATTGTATTTTCTTTATATTTTCAGTTAGAAGAATTACAGAGGGTAAGTGATACCAGTATAGATTTAGCCACATCAAGTTAATCTGTAGCTTCTCATCTATGATCTGCCTAAGCTTTTTTTTTTTAGCTTACCTGGTACAAAGGGCAAGATGAGCTATTGCCATTGCTTAGACATCTTCTGTGATATAACTGAGGTAGTTAACATCACACTAAGATGGGATGGTCCTTAAGTGTGAGATTTGGTTACCTGTGCATGTTATTGAATGTAATATGTTGGTACATATACTACTTTGAAACAATGTCCTAAAATATGCAATTATTATAGTGACATGATCAAGATATATGTATGCATAGACTGCTGTAAAAACTATCAATCTTACTGTGAGGTATGAAATTTTTCTCCATGTTGAAGGACTTAGTATGATTTTAAGATGAGAAACAGCTATAAAAGCACTGTTGCCTTGCTTGAATTTATTCACTGTAGTCCTTTGTATTAGCTGTATTGGTCTTAACATTCGCATGAATATTTATAGCTAGATACATGCAATTATTAAAATTTTGTCTCCCCCCCCCCCCCCCATTAGAGTGTGGAGGGGGGGGGGGGGGGTGAATACTCTTTTCGTATAGTCTCTCTTTAGGTCATAAAAAACTGTGATTGAAAAATGTCATCAACAGTTTAGGTTAAAATGAAGGGAAAGATTACCGTCTTCCTTATCGGATTTGGGGGTTTTGTAAGCAAAAGTTTATCAATCATTACAATGAAAAGAAGTTTTAAAGAATAAGTAGTTCAATAAAAGGTCGCAAATATTAATTTAGTTTGAGCCACTTCTGTACAGGATATTGTATAATACAGCATGTTTAGTTGTTGAACCTACTGTATCCCTGTCTATAGTTGATTTTTATTTCTATTACAGAAAACAGTACCAGTAATACAAACGGGAAGTCTCCTGAAGACGAGATATGTAAAATTTGTATGGATGCTTTGGTAGATTGTGTATTGTTAGAATGTGGTCACATGGTGTCGTGTACAATGTGTGGAAAAAGACTTTCAGAATGTCCTATTTGTAGACAGTATGTTGTGCGAGTAGTACGCACATTTAGAAGTTAAATTAAAGAAATCAAAATTACAAGGGAGGTAACTGACTCAGGTAGTCAAGTTTTATATCATATTTTTGAAAATTTTTGTGATAAATTCACAAATGAACAGTATTTTGTGGTTTCATGTTGTTTTATTATGTCTTTTCCAAAGCAGAATTTTTTGTTCAAAGTATTAACAGTACTATATACTTACATTGTATCTTCATACTCATGATTTCCTCTCTATCCCATGATACTATACATTCAGAAATTAGTCACCATTTATCATTTCCAATTTTGAACAGTCTGTACCAAAAATAAAATTCATGAGGTAGATCTTCAGGCTAGTTGAAATATGACTTTTATTAGACTCAGCTGAAAATTACTAGACTAAAAAATAATGAGATGAAAAGTAGAAGCTTTTACTAGACCTTTCGAATAAGTCATTTAAATTTTACTGGGCCAAAGAATATTTTACTGGACTCAGGCTAAAGGTGCAGAATATATTAACAGTAATGAGATCAGTTGATATAATTTCTATTTAATTTTGAATAGAATGTTACAATCATAACGGAGATGCAGTCTGAAATTGTGATATTCCTCCTATCAGTTTCTTCCATTATAAAAGAATCACCGTAGTTTCTCAGTTTACAATATGTGATCATTTCATCATTTTGAGATCTCTTTTATATACACAGCATACAATTTCATAGAAACTGCATGTTTTACAATGTCTGTTAGATTTATGAAGTTTGTAGTCATTGCTACTTTGTATGTATAATTGAACTAGGATCATTGGACTCAAGACATAAGTATCTGGAACTCATTTATAAATAATGCTTTCAACAAATTTCTATTGCTAAAAACTTTGAGTACTTGAATTATTTTTGTCTTTGTCTTGGATGTAGGAACGTGTTTTCCCCAGATATTGTTAATAGCATTGTGGTAGAAAATTCAGAAAGGTTTCTTTCTATTATTGTAAATTTTACTGGATTTTAATTATTTCGGTTTTCTCGAATGCAAACTAAGGAAAAATGGAACAGATCACTGCATCAGATATAAAAATTATATACATTGGTCAAAATTAATAGCACAGTAGTACCACCATGATATATTAGCCTAGGGAGAACATTGTCCGAGGAGCGACAGAGATATTACTGTATATCATGTGGATAGTCAGTGCCAAAACATAAACTAGAGGGTATGACTCTCACTAGATGGAACTAAAAATTGCTAAATTAAAATAATGAGAGATAGCTGAATATTCAAATCAGGCTAATGACTTACATGAATTGCAGACTGTTGAAATAATTAAATTTTTCATGATGTAAGTGTGAAAAAATAAGGGACAATGATGAAGGATCATGTCACTTTTGACATTACATTACCATGCCAAATATACAAAGTACCACTAACAGATTAATTTCTTGTTTCTTTTTATGAGTGAAATGTGACACCTGTCCAAAAGTCAATCTGACAGCATAAGTTTTGACATCAAAATTGCACTAAATTGAAATATTTCTATATTGTAAGGGGAAATTGCCGTCATCTTAGACCAGAAACATGGCCCAACTGATTGATTGGTGTACAGAACGCCATAGATCCCTGACATAAGTATATCTATAGCCTATTGAGACATCAAAACTCTACAATGATCATCCAGTTCGGGGATATAGAGTTGGTTTATTCTTGGTTTTAACCAGTTTTATTGAAAGTTTTGTTGAAATTTGTCAGTATCAACTAGACCCAAGTTCATTAATGATTTTAAAGGTCAAATTAAACTAAAGTGAATCTTTTTCCTATGAAGAGGCTTTTAATTTACTCAGGATTCACTGTGAACAGGTTTGCCATGCACTCGGGATAGTGTATACTAATGTTATTGTTATACTGTAGTGGGTATAGTTGTTACTTTTGTGATAAATAATATATACCTCATTGTTACATCATCAGGTTGAAATACAGCGTGTTCTTATTGTTTCAAACTCTTTATTTCAAAATTTCTGACACGTCAGTGTTCCATGATAGTACTACTGACTGTGTATTCTTTTTAACTGTGTTTTTTCAATGATATCTCAAATATTTTATTTAAAATGAAAATAAAAAATGTTACTATACCTTTTATTTCCAATTGTCATGTTTTTCCACTGCTGAAATGTGTCTTAAGATTTTACGAGAGCAAATTTTCCATTTTTTTTGTGTGAAAATCATTGATTTCTAAGGATAATATGATATCACATTGCTGAAAATGCGAAGTTTTGTTTATAAAAGTTTGAACCATCTTGACATTTGGGACACACCATATTGTTTTGTGAAATATATAGAATTGTAATAAAATTTTTTTCATCCAGAAATCAGAAGTGTGTAAAAAATCCTGATATCTCAGTGTAATTTGTTAGTCTTAATTTAACCTTTATACTCTGGATAACTCAAATATTCCTCTTATCTAACAATATCTTGAATGATCTCATGTTTGAAACAATGAGAGCCAGCTGTTAAAGAACTGTAGAAAAATCTGTTGGTTTTTTAAGCAAATTTTTAAATTAATAACATTAGTTTGAGGTAATAATGTGGCATAAAGTTTTGTTTTTTGTCTTTTATTTCAAGCCTGTTACATGAAATTATTGTTGTTTTCATCTGTTTGGTAACATGGATAATACGAACGTTTGAAATCAAACAAACAATCTATTTCTCAAACACATCTTATAATACATTGGTTTTTTTACATGTATGAAGTCCCAGAATCATGTTATGTGTCATTACATTGATGAAAACAATAATTTCATGAAAAGAATATTTTTATTCAATACTGAAAAATATTTCACAATGTTATGAGTAAAATTATCAAGATTTTTGTAATTACAAATACACACAAATGCATGTATTATTAATTTAAAATTTATCCTTGTTTTTTTATAGTTTTGTAAGATTAGCACTATTCAATGATTTTGTTCATCACTAATTTTTACAAAAGCTGCATGAACATTAAAAGGCAAGTTTTATTTTTTTTGTTTGAGTTAAATTTCACAACATTTTACACAGTCATTAACATCTTGTCTTACAGTTTGGGTACATATCCTGTATAGAAGGCTTTATGGCGAACCCATGTTGTATTCTTTTCCAATTTTAATTTATATTTGTTACATGTATCTCTTTCACTTCTAATCACTCACTTTTGTAGCCTATCTGCCACCATAACCCCCCCCTCCCCATCCCCCTTTCACCACCACAATCTCCATTGCATTGTTACATTGTAAGAATAGAATAGTGTTATAGTGATTTTTACAGATTAGCATTTTGTCTGTTTCTTCATTATTTGTTAAATGGTAGAAATTATTTCAATTTTTAAAACAAAAGCAAAGCAAATTTATATGAATATAACAATCACAACTGTGCCAAAAAAGTCATTCCGGTTTATAAGCAGACTTATATTTTATGAAAACTATTAAAAGATGAGAAAAGTCTTATAACTTGGAGGGAAAATATTTATTTAGATGAATGATTTATTTGATGGGAAATTTTCTGATCTACACATAACCCATATCCAGTGATTTTTGTATGTTGTAGAATTCACTTTTTTTATTGTTTTTGTGATATATTGTGTCATATCATAATATAAATGTATTGATAGTTTTCAATTCACTGACAAAGTCATTTAAATTATTCATTTTAGTTAGGATAATCCATTTTATTCAGGTGTCAAGACCATGATATGTGTATGGACAAATTATATTTCTTTCAATTAATCCGTAAGTTTAAAACGGTAAACGTGTAGACAGATTTTTCATCAAACTGAGGCACACTTTGTGATTTGTTTGTAGTGTCTATAGAAATAAGAAGGGTATATAGTCTCTCTGAAGTTCTATGACAGTTATTTTGTGTGGGCCCTATGTTTAGTCTGGTGTTAAATTTAACCCTATAGGTTAAGAAGTTGAACAACTGGACCCTGGACATTTGGATTATTCTTGTTATGGTATTGGTACCTTAAATAAGTAACCACAGTTGTAATGGATTAATCATGTTATGGTATTGGAATCTTAAATAAGTAAGCACAGTTGTAATGGATTAATCATGTTATGGTTATTTCTACAGGTGTCAATGAGTGTTAAGTTTTACCATATATAACATGTATATCTGTGAGTGTTTTGAAATTATGATGCAACTGTCAATTTGTTTATGTAATTTGTTTAATGAATAATCTCTTAGATATTTAAATGACCAAGTGTTGGCTGTTAATTATACTTGTTATCTGTTGTTTTACTGATTTTGTTGATATACTGTGAAAATAGTCTTTTTCTGGTTAAATGTTTATCCATATGTAATCTGTGATTGATTTACAACATATACCAATGACAAATATGTATTTTGGGCCTCAGTGGCTGAGTGGTCTAGATAGTTCGTCATGACTACTAATGATCACCAGCATGTCAACATTGGGGTTGTGAGTTCGAATCTCACCTGTGGCGGGGTGTGTTAGACTCAGATCTTAATTGACAAAGATTGCCAATTTTCCTACCAAAGGTCGGTGGTTCTCTCCGGGTACTCCCGCTTCCTCCGCCAATAAAAACTGGTCGCCGCGAAATAGCCAAATGTGCTGAAAACGGCATTAAACCCCAACTAAACAAACAAACAAATCCACGTACTCGGGCTTCTTCCATCAATAAAAACTGGCCGCTGTGAAATAGGCAGATGTGCTGAAAACGGTGTAAAACCCCGACTAAAAAAACAAACAAATGTATATTTTGTTGGGAACTATAAGTGGTCCAAAAAATTTCTATTACAATTTATTATGTAGTGTCAGATCTTAATATTTGTAAAAATCATTTGGATCTTAATCATGATTTAAATCACACCTAGGTTCAAATACATTAATAGAATTTGTTTTTAGAATTTTAAACAAATTAAAAACATGAATTTTTATGAATAAAATCTTATTATTTCTGGAATTTCAACAGCTTAAATACACATGATGAGGATTTTTACACATATTTAGGAATGTTTAAATGCATATCAATTTTTAAATGTATGGTTTTTCTGACAAGTAATCATTCGTTGCATGATGTTAAGAATATTTGAATGTTAAATTATGTGAAGAAAATGTTCTATTATTGTACAGTGTATGATAGTTGTACAGGATGGACCAATTTTTTTTTGTAGTAAGACTTCTCAGTTATATGAACCCAATAAGGACTAGCTACTATATTACCGGAAAATTATAATATCAAATTAAGTGTAATCTTGGCTGAATATATATGTCAACAACATTCAGTGTTCATGTCTGGAGTATATATATTGATGTGCATATCTCATAGCCTTTCATTTTCATGCATTAGCTTTTATATACAGCATATCATCAGTACTGAAGTTTTTTTTAGGTTGCTATGCAGAATTGCTTTGTGATGTATATTTTTTATTTGATATGTTGATATTTTATTATACGATGTGATAATTTGCTAGTCACTAAAAGTTACTTTTTTAATCTCATAGAGGAAATTTTGTTATTTGCAATCAGTTTATTAGGTAAAATTATTTTTTTTATGGAAATTGACATTTATAGGAACATTGTGTAACAACCATATAAAAGACTATTAAGTCTGTTATGTCCTAGATATTGAATCATAACTTGACTGTTTTGTATGGACAAAGAGAATGAGAGCTACAGTTTTGTTGCTTAGGAAAAAATATATTGACTTGTTGTTTACAGTTAATATTTATAATAATTTCATGAAAAAGTATTTTTTTTATTCCATATGAAATTTAAGTAAACACCAGAAAAACACTTTTCTGCAAACCGTAAAATCAAAATGATTGCAGTCAGTGTTTAGTGTGTGATATTGTATAATCCAAATAACATTCAAAATCCACTCCTAAAGTAAATCTATGGAAACCCTGTTAATTTGACATCTCATTTCTTTTATACGCTGACACCTTTCTTTAACCAAGCCCTGTGTAATCCAAACACCTGTTTGCTGTTAATTTGACATCTCATTTCTTGTTATACACTGACACCTGTCAGAACCAACCCCTGTGTAATCCAGACACCTGTTTGCTGTTAATTTGACATCTCATTTCTTCTTATACACTGACACCTTTCTTTAACCAAGCCCTGTGTAATCCAAACACCTGTTTGCTGTTAATTTGACATCTCATTTCTTGTTATACACTGACACATGTCAGAACCAACCCCTATGTAATCCAAACACCTGTTTGCTGTTAATTTGACATCTCATTTCTTCTTATACACTGACACCTTTCTTTAACCAAGCCCTGTGTAATCCAAACACCTGTTTGCTGTTAATTTGACATCTCATTTCTTGTTATACACTGACACCTTTCTTTAACCAAACCCTGTGTAATCCAAACACCTGTTTGCTGTTAATTTGACATCTCATTTCTTGTTATACACTGACACCTGTCAGAACCAACCCCTATGTAATCCAGACACCTGTTTGTTGTTAATTTGACATCTCATTTCTTGTTATACACTGACACCTTTCTTTAACCAAACCCTGTGTAATCCAAACACCTGTTTGCTGTTAATTTGACATCTCATTTCTTGTTATACACTGACACCTGTCAGAACCAAACCCTGTGTAATCCAAACACCTGTTTGCTGTTAACTGACATCTCATTTCTTGTTATACACTGACACCTGTCAGAACCTACCCCTGTGTAATCCAAACACCTATTTGCTGTTAATCTGACATCTCATTTCTTGTTATACACTGACATCTGTCAGAACGAACCTCTGTGTTATCCAAACATCTGTCTAAAGTGAACAAAATCTTCAGTCCCTTAAGGGTTGGTTTATACAGGTTTACTATACCTGATATATTATACCCCACTCTATGGAGTCTGTGGTATACTGGATTCACCTTGACCGTCCGTTCAAACTTAAATTTTTTGTCACACTTATCTTGGCTTCTGTGCAACAGAATGTTTTGATATTTTGCCTGAAGCTATATGACCATGAGTTGTATCGTCTCTCCTATTTTCAGGTCTGTCAAGGAACCAATTCCTGTTTGCCGATACTTACAAATTTTATAATACCTTATGTTTACATGAAATTTTTCGTCAAACTGTTCTCGGCTTCTGTACTACGGAATGTTTTGATATTTGGCCTGCAGCTTTATGACCATGAGTTGTATCGTCTCTCTTATTTTCAGGTCTGTCAAGGAACCAATTCCTATTTGCTGATACTTACAAATTTTACAATACCTTATGTTTACATGAAATTTTTCGTCCAACTTTTCAAGTCTGTTTTCCCAATTTTCAAAATTAAAAAAGAGTGCGGGTATACTTTGCACGATAACACATGCAACTTCATGTTGTGTTAGGATTATATACAGTTGGTTCTGCCTATATAATGAGTTATTGATTGTAGTTAAATGATTTCTGTGTGAAGAATGATTAACAAAGCAGTATTATCATCATTATTACACTATTAGATATTTTGTTAATGAAGAAATGTTGATTTTATTGTATAATCCCATCATATTTTTAAGTTTTCCCCACATTTTTGTACATTTTTATGTTTTGCTTGTGTGAAATTTCTTATTTTCTTACTATATAAATTGCTAATTTATTTAGTGTTAATTAAAAAGTACAGATGAAACGTGGTCATATGGACTCAACAACAATCTAATCCTCTTTCGATTCCAAAATTCCAAAACTTAAAGATAAAGGTGAAATCAATGTTTCATTGTTATAAGGAACAAATTTGTATGGATTGTTCCAACCTTTGTGAGACAGTAAGGTTTTGGCTTTCTGGTAATTTAATTCTGCCGACTGACAATAATCAGAAAATATTGTTTGTTTTGTTTTTTTTTCTTATTTTGACAATTTATTGTGAAGTAAGTGCTGGTCTTCATAAAATAGTCCTGTATTGTGTGTTAAGACCGCATAAGAGAAAAAACTAAGCTATGTAGATGGTGTTTTCAATTTGATAACATAGTTATGTAATGATTGATGACTTACAACATGTAATATTTTAAAACACTAATAAATCTTCATTTGTTTTATTTTTTTTTTCAATTCTATAGCGACATACGTTTCATTCAGAGTACCTGCCATTCCTAAAATATTTGTTTCTCAAGCACTGTCTTTTCTTCTTCTGATTTGACCTTTGGCACCAATTTTTTTTTTTCATTTTCACTTCAAGCCATGCTTGTATTTAGTGCATGAATGAAATAGATCTTTAAAAAAAAAATACAAGTATGTCTAAGTGTGACCACTTTCCAATTAGACATTTATTATCTTCCCTGACATACACTACACAATGGCATAATTTTTCATTTAAACTGTAAAAACTTTTACAAAAAGTGATATGATTTTGAGGTACCTTGGTACTTAATCCCATGCAGGGAAATGTTGTTAATTGCAGGAATATACAACAAGATTTTTTCTCTGGGTCCAGATCTTTGGTCTCTATTTTGAAAACAAATAGATAATACAAAAGAATACCGAAGCGACAAGACCAAAATCCAAAGGCAATGCAACAAATATAATACGGATACATTTATCACTAAAGAATAAAATGTCTCGCCACATACTCTGGTTAAGCAGGTGTTCTTTCTGATAGAGTAAATAAAATGTCTCACCACATACTCTGGTTAAGCAGGTGTTAAGCAGGTGTTGTTTCTGATAGAGTAAATAAAATGTCTCACCACATACTCTGGTTAAGCTGGTGTTGTTCTGATAGAGTAAATAAAATATCTCGCCACATACTCTGGTTAAGCTGGTGTTGTTTCTGATAGAGTGAATAAAATATCTCGCCACATACTCTGGTTAAACTGGTGTTGTTTCTGATGGAGTGAATAAAATATCTCGCCACATACTCTGGTTAAGCTTGTGTTGTTTCTGATAGAGTGAATAAAATATCTTGCCACATACTCTGGTTAAGCTGGTGTTGTTTCTGATAGAGTGAATAAAATATCTCGCCACATACTCTGGTTAAGCAGGTGTTGTTTCTGATAGAGTAAATAAAATATCTCGCCACATACTCTGGTTAAGCTGGTGTTGTTTCTGATAGAGTGAATAAAATATCTTGCCACATACTCTGGTTAAGCTGGTGTTGTTTCTGATAGAGTGAATAAAATATCTTGCCACATACTCTGGTTAAGCAGCTGTTGTTTCTGATAGAGTAAATAAAATATCTCGCCACATACTCTGGTTAAGCTGGTGTTGTTTCTGATAGAGTGAATAAAATATCTTGCCACATACTCTGGTTAAGCTGGTGTTGTTTCTGATAGAGTGAATAAAATATCTCGCCACATACTTTGGTTAAGCAGGTGTTGTTTTTGATAGAGTAAATAAAATATCTCGCCACATACTCTGGTTAAGTTGGTGTTGTTTCTGATAGAGTGAATAAAATATCTCGCCACATACTCTGGTTAAGCTTGTGTTGTTTCTGATAGAGTGAATAAAATGTCTCGCCACATACTCTGGTTAAGCTGGTGTTGTTTCTGATAGAGTACATAAAATGTCTCACAACATACTCTGATTAAGCAGGTGTTGTTTCTGATAGAGTAAATAAAATATCTCGCCACATACTCTGGTTAAGTTGGTGTTGTTTCTGATAGAGTGAATAAAATATCTCGCCACATACTCTGGTTAAGCTTGTGTTGTTTCTGATAGAGTGAATAAAATGTCTCGCCACATACTCTGGTTAAGCTTGTGTTGTTTCTGATAGAGTACATAAAATGTCTCACAACATACTCTGATTAAGCAGGTGTTGTTTCTGATAGAGTGAATAAAATGTCTCGCCACATACTCTGGTTAAGCAGGTGTTGTTTCTGATAGATTGAATAAAATGTCTCGCCACATACTCTGGTTAAGCTGGTGTTGTTTCTGATAGAGTGAATAAAATATCTCGCCACATACTCTGGTTAAGCATGTGTTGTTTCTGATAGAGTAAATAAAATATCTCGCCACATACTCTGGTTAAGTTGGTGTTGTTTCTGATAGAGTGAATAAAATATCTCGCCACATACTCTGGTTAAGCTTGTGTTGTTTCTGATAGAGTGAATAAAATGTCTCGCCACATACTCTGGTTAAGCTTGTGTTGTTTCTGATAGAGTACATAAAATGTCTCACAACATACTCTGATTAAGCAGGTGTTGTTTCTGATAGAGTGAATAAAATGTCTCGCCACATACTCTGGTTAAGCAGGTGTTGTTTCTGATAGATTGAATAAAATGTCTCGCCACATACTCTGGTTAAGCTGGTGTTGTTTCTGATAGAGTGAATAAAATATCTCGCCACATACTCTGGTTAAGCATGTGTTGTTTCTGATAGAGTAAATAAAATATCTCGCCACATACTCTGGTTAAGCAGGTGTTGTTTTTGATAGAGTAAATAAAATATCTCGCCACATACTCTGGTTAAGCTTGTGTTGTTTCTGATAGAGTGAATAAAATGTCTCGCCACATACTCTGGTTAAGCTTGTGTTGTTTCTGATAGAGTACATAAAATATCTCACAACATACTCTGATTAAGCAGGTGTTGTTTCTGATAGAGTGAATAAAATATCTCGCCACATACTCTGGTTAAGCTTGTGTTGTTTCTGATAGAGTGAATAAAATATCTTGCCACATACTCTGGTTAAGCTGGTGTTGTTTCTGATAGAGTGAATAAAATATCTCGCCACATACTCTGGTTAAGCAGGTGTTGTTTCTGATAGAGTAAATAAAATATCTCGCCACATACTCTGGTTAAGCTGGTGTTGTTTCTGATAGAGTGAATAAAATATCTCGCCACATACTCTGGTTAAGCATGTGTTGTTTCTGATAGAGTAAATAAAATATCTCGCCACATACTCTGGTTAAGCAGGTGTTGTTTTTGATAGAGTAAATAAAATATCTCGCCACATACTCTGGTTAAGCTTGTGTTGTTTCTGATAGAGTGAATAAAATGTCTCGCCACATACTCTGGTTAAGCTTGTGTTGTTTCTGATAGAGTACATAAAATATCTCACAACATACTCTGATTAAGCAGGTGTTGTTTCTGATAGAGTGAATAAAATATCTCGCCACATACTCTGGTTAAGCTTGTGTTGTTTCTGATAGAGTGAATAAAATATCTTGCCACATACTCTGGTTAAGCTGGTGTTGTTT
Organism: Mytilisepta virgata; assembly: GCA_028015205.1. Classification (NCBI taxonomy): domain Eukaryota; kingdom Metazoa; phylum Mollusca; class Bivalvia; order Mytilida; family Mytilidae; genus Mytilisepta; species Mytilisepta virgata. The sequence goes on along the minus strand of CM051520.1, from coordinate 2,069,801 downwards.
CTGATAGAGTGAATAAAATATCTCGCCACATACTCTGGTTAAGCAGGTGTTGTTTCTGATAGAGTAAATAAAATATCTCGCCACATACTCTGGTTAAGCTGGTGTTGTTTCTGATAGAGTGAATAAAATATCTTGCCACATACTCTGGTTAAGCTGGTGTTGTTTCTGATAGAGTGAATAAAATATCTCGCCACATACTTTGGTTAAGCAGGTGTTGTTTTTGATAGAGTAAATAAAATATCTCGCCACATACTCTGGTTAAGTTGGTGTTGTTTCTGATAGAGTGAATAAAATATCTCGCCACATACTCTGGTTAAGCTTGTGTTGTTTCTGATAGAGTGAATAAAATGTCTCGCCACATACTCTGGTTAAGCTGGTGTTGTTTCTGATAGAGTACATAAAATGTCTCACAACATACTCTGATTAAGCAGGTGTTGTTTCTGATAGAGTGAATAAAATGTCTCGCCACATACTCTGGTTAAGCAGGTGTTGTTTCTGATAGATTGAATAAAATGTCTCGCCACATACTCTGGTTAAGCTGGTGTTGTTTCTGATAGAGTGAATAAAATATCTCGCCACATACTCTGGTTAAGCATGTGTTGTTTCTGATAGAGTAAATAAAATATCTCGCCACATACTCTGGTTAAGCAGGTGTTGTTTTTGATAGAGTAAATAAAATATCTCGCCACATACTCTGGTTAAGCTTGTGTTGTTTCTGATAGAGTGAATAAAATGTCTCGCCACATACTCTGGTTAAGCTGGTGTTGTTTCTGATAGAGTGAATAAAATATCTCGCCACATACTCTGGTTAAGCAGGTGTTGTTTCTGATAGAGTAAATAAAATATCTCGCCACATACTCTGGTTAAGCTGGTGTTGTTTCTGATAGAGTGAATAAAATATCTCGCCACATACTCTGGTTAAGCAGGTGTTGTTTCTGATAGAGTAAATAAAATATCTCGCCACATACTCTGGTTAAGCTGGTGTTGTTTCTGATAGAGTGAATAAAATATCTCGCCACATACTCTGGTTAAGCAGGTGTTGTTTTTGATAGAGTAAATAAAATATCTCGCCACATACTCTGGTTAAGCTTGTGTTGTTTCTGATAGAGTGAATAAAATGTCTCGCCACATACTCTGGTTAAGCTGGTGTTGTTTCTGATAGAGTAAATAAAATATCTCGCCACATACTCTGGTTAAGCAGGTGTTGTTTCTGATAGAGTAAATAAAATATCTCGCCACATACTCTGGTTAAGCTGGTGTTGTTTCTGATAGAGTGAATAAAATATCTCGCCACATACTCTGGTTAAGCTGCTGTTGTTTCTGAAAGAGTGAATGTATTCATGCAGAATACACGTTTATCCGAGGATGCCAATACCTCAAGTGAACTTAGGTCAAGAGAGATTAAACTTTCCCAATATTCACTAGATCTTGCCTTTGAAAAAACTGACCCTGTTTACGACATGCAATAACCAAAAACAAATGCCTTGAATCAGACACAGGATCAAATATGTGATTAAAAATTTGAAGCATTTACAGAATAATGAATCAATGTTACTGTATTTTAAGCATTTAATTATGTACCTAGGGTGTACACAATTGTACTGGTTCCCGACGTGAAGATCGCGAAAGCTGGGTCACACTCATACTTTCAAAAATTGTTGGGAGTAGCCCCCGGTAGTCAATATCAATTCTTGCAAACAAAATTGCGTACCATTAGCATTAAGGTTATAAATCAGAAGGTTGCTTATTGACTTCCATTCTGACAACTTTACAACCACAATACAAATAAAATGTCTACGAAATTACCGACCGTGCGAGAATGATCAATGAAAAATCGAATATTGGGAGTAAACGTTTCTTAACACTGGCCATATTGTTTTCTTTTAATATGGAATAAACTAGAAATCTCAAAAGTACATATATAGCGGTAATTTCTGGTGTTTTAACTACTTTAAACATATTTTATTGTCCAAAAATTGTGACAATTGGATGAGACACAAGTTACAAAACTTATTAATGTCTTCTCCAACAAAATAAACAAACATTACATAAACAGACAATATTGTAGAAAATACATATCATATTACAATAAATACACATACATACGAAGTTCAATATAGCATAACACAACAGAGACGTGAAAATAATGATCAAGGAGAGTGGAGGGGGTATTGTTGTTGTTGTCGTCTAAGCCTGGGTGTCACGAAGAAAATCTCTTAGTATCTATTATGTATTTTTGTACAGACAGAAATAACTTTACATTTAAGTCGTTATCATGATCTTCTGATCCGAACAGTATTACATTAATATCTGGTTCTAACCCTAATCTTATTATATTGGCAAATAAAACAGCTCTTTGATCTATATATAATTCACAATGTAAAAAATAATGTTGAACATTTTCGACTGAGGTGTTGTTGCACATACAGGTACAATAATCAATTAAATTACATCTATATAAATCCAATTTTAAACTACTACATCGATTTCTTAATCTAGTATGTAAAACATTAGCTTTCCTGTTACCACACCCGAAGTATACAGGTGGTTTGCTTCGAGCATACTTCTTATTCAGCAAAAATTTAAATGTTTTATGGCTCGAACTATTTTTTATATTCCAATCTAAATTATTCCAAAGTCTCGATGTATAGGGGAAAAAAGAATTTTGGAACAGAGCTAGTCTAGTAGTAGGAATAACTAAATTATCTTGGTTTCTCAAATTATACCCATGACCCTGGTTTACAGTTCTTGGTAACAATTCATTTAAATAACTTGGTGCGTCACCATTTATGATTTTATAAAATAATGATAATTTTCTTTGTTCCCTTCTGTCTGAAAGTTTTTCCCACCCAGTTTCTTCGTAAATAGAATTTGAACTAGCAAAAGATGAAAGACCAGTCACAATACGCCCTGCTTCAAGTTGTAATTTTTCTAAACGATCTGAATCATTTTTAGTGCAATTGTCCCAAACTTCGCATGAGTATTCCAGAATTGGTCTAATAAATGTAAGATAGATTTTTTCTAAGTAAGACTTGGATAAATAAAATTTAAGTTTTCTCAAAACTGCAATTTGTCTGCCCGCTTTTTCAATGACGCTATTCAAATGAGCTGCCCACTTACAATCAGAACTGATAATTAAACCAAGATGTTTGTGTTGTGTAACAGGTTTTATATTAATATTATCAATACTAAAAACTAAGTCAATTGGGGGATTTCTAGTAGAAAAATATACAATTTCAGTTTTGTTCGGATTTAATTTTACCAACCACTTTTTAGCCCATTCAAATATATTATTTAAATCAATATTTACCATATTTTGTAAACTGTTCAATTCATAAGACCTCTGTCTTACTGAAGTGTCGTCAGCAAAAAGCCTACATAAACCAAGCATATCATCAGCAATGTCGTTTATAAACACCAGAAATAATAAGGGGCCCAAAATAGACCCTTGGGGCACACCCGCCTTAAGATTACATGTAGACGAAAGCGCTCCCTGAATAACAACTCTCTGTTTCCTGTCTGTGAGGTAACTTTCCATCCAATGGAAAAGTTCACCTTTAATACCATATCTCTGAAGTTTAAGTAAGAGACCTCGGATCCATACCCTGTCAAAAGCCTTGCTTACGTCACAGAAAATCATACAAACCAGTTCATGATTATCTAGAGCTAGCATGACATCATGAACTATTTCTATGAGTTGATGTGTCGTAGAATGGCCAGGGAGAAAACCTGATTGGTATTTATATAATAATTCATTTTCAATGAAAAAGTTAAAAATATATTTATAGACAACCTTTTCAAAAAGTTTACTAATCGTGCTTAACAAAGCCACGGGGCGATAATTTGTAACAACAGATCTGTCGCCATGTTTGAATAGTGGAATCACGTTAGCTAGCTTCCAGTATTTAGGAAAAGTTCGGTCGCGGAGCGATCTATTAAAAAGTAAGCAGAGTGGATGAGCTATATCAAGTTTTACCTCTATCAGCATTCTGTTACTTACAATATCATGGCCTACGGCTTTGTTAGGATCTAAAATTGAAATAGCATCTAAAACATCTTGATCTATAACCATAATATTTGATAGTGTATTTCGACCTCTATCATCAAATTCTGGTAAAGACGCCTCTTCATCATCAAGATTAGAAATAGAGCAAAAGTAATTATTTAAAAGTTCACTCTTTTCTAAGCTTTCAAATGCCGAGACACCGCTGTCAGAAGAAGCTCTAAGAGGCGGGAAGTCGTTTGACTGACCTTCGCCCTTTAGCAGTACTTTTATAGTTTTCCAGTATTGCCTACTATTTGTGACTTTGAGATGAGATAAGGATTCGTTAATACTAGATAAAAAATTAATTTTCGCTGCCTTTTTTAAATTATTAACTCTATTTCGCTTGTCTTTGAATTTTCGTTCATTCATCTGAGTACGATTATTTATATATTTGTTTCGAAGTCGATCTCTTATTCTGATTTCCCTTCTAATTTCTGACGTCATCCACATCTTATCATTGGGACGAATAGTCACATTTTTAAAAGGGATACACTCTCGGGCAATTTCCAAAAATCTTTGTGTGAATATTTGAGATGCGATTTCAACATCGGGTGGGTGTTCTATCAGCTCTTCCCAGTTTGTAAACCTAATTCTATCTCTAAACAGTTCGTAATTGCCATGTTTATAAAGCCAAACTTTTTGAAAATAACTGCTTTTGTTACCATGCCCACAATTAACAACAACGTACGTAGCATCGTGATCACTAATAGATCGATCAATAACTTTCGAATTAAGAATAGAAAGACCGAAATCTTGGACTGCGTGAATGATTCCAGGAGCTTAACTTGTGCTTAACTGTCGATCTAATAATAGCAAGACAGAAACCTAGGATTGTGGTGAGTAAATATCAGGAGCTTCTCTATACTTACTAATAGAAAGAATGAGCATCGTAAGTTGGGTGAATAGAAATAATCTAGGTATGCTATGATTAAAATGCAATGCATAACAATGATGAAATTGCCTCACTGAGGTTCTTAAGACTGATCATGTCATGGTGCAATACTCTTGAAAATTGTTGAATCTGAGATATTCCAAGACTTAATTGAGGTCTCGGCTGAAAATATTTTTTTTAACAAATAATAAATGTAAAATAAACATGTCATTCATTAAAGCCAAAGCAAGTGGGTGTCTAGTATTTTTTAGTTGATAAGCATGAAAGTTTTTTAAATTGGTCCGAAGTAAGGCATATAAAACGTTCTGTTAGTTGATTGATTGGTATGTCATTGTTGACTTTTCCTATTATCTATTTTGTTGTTTATTTATTTATAGAGCAGGATTTGTACAGTGAGCATCAAGAAGTAACTTAATTATTATAAAGCCAACTAGTAGCTGGGACAGTCGTAAACGACAGCTAATTCCCTCTTCCGTATTTTGACTTGTTTTGAACATAAGGCTTAGACGTTTTATAATATAAGTTCATATGTTCGTTATTTTCCAAGACGCATGCACTGGTGAAATATTATACCTATTTGACTTGTAGTGTCTCATGCATAAAATGTAGGTCAGGATGTCGTTATTTTCCAAGTTGCATCACTGCGCGGGGAAATATACCTATGTGACTTACAGTGTCTTAGAACTGGACCTTAAGGCAAAACTTAACCAGAGTCACCCATATATGAAATGTACGTCAGTGTGATCCAATTTTTATAGGGACCTTCGTATATTTTCCAAGATCACACTGGTGTCATAGAACTGGGCCTTTATAATTAACCCAAAACTTAACCAGAGCACCCATGCATAAAATATAGGTAGGGTGATCCAATTTTATAGGGACCTTCGTTATATGCATGACGCAACCACTGGTTAAATATGATGCTTATAGAACTGGACCTTAACGCAAAACTTAACCAGATTCGCTCGTGCATAAAATGTAGGTCAGGGCGATCCATTTTTATAAAGTCCTTTGTTATTTTCCAAGACGTATCCACTGGTGAAATATGATACCCATATGGCTTACAGTGTCTTAGAACTGTACCTTAACGTAAAACTTAACCAGAGTCCTCATGCATTAAATGTAGATCAGGGCGATCTAATTTTTAGCTCACCTGACCCAAAGGGTCAAGTGAGCTATTCTCATCACTTGGCGTCCGTCGTCATCCGTCGTCCGTCCGTCGTCCGTCGTCGTCCGTCGTCCGTTAACTTTTACAAAAATCTTCTCCTCTGAAACTACTGGGCCAAATTGAACTAAACTTAACCACAAGCATCATTAGGGTATCTAGTTTAAAAAGTGTGTCCGATGACCCCGCCTGCCAACCAACATGGCCGACATGGCTAAAAATAGAACATAGGGGTAAACTGCAGTTTCTGTCTTATATCTCAAAAAGTAAAGCAATTAGAGCAAAACTGACAGGGGTAAAAATGTTCATCAGGTCAAGATCTACCTGCCGTGAAATTTTCAGACGAATCGGTCAACCCTTTGTTGGGTTATTGCCCCTGAATTGTTAATTTTAAGGAAATTTTGCAGTTTTAGGTTATTATCTTGAATATTATTATAGACAAATTGTAAACAGCAGAAATGTTCAACAAAGTAAGATCTACAAATAAGTCAACATCACCAAAATCATTGATTGACCCCTTATAGGAGTTTTTTCCCTTTAAAGACGGCATCCAGCGTAAACTTCCTTTGAAAGACCTTTTTCTCTCAAACCACTGGGCTATTTGAGACCAAACTTTGGTGGAATGGTCCTTGGGTGGCCCCCTTCCAAAATTATGTCCGGTATCCCCGAATGTTCATCAGGTCAAGATCTACCTGCCGTGAAATTTTCAGACGAATCGGTCAACCCTTTGTTGGGTTATTGCCCCTGAATTGTTAATTTTAAGGAAATTTTGCAGTTTTAGGTTATTATCTTGAATATTATTATAGACAAATTGTAAACAGCAGAAATGTTCAACAAAGTAAGATCTACAAATAAGTCAACATCACCAAAATCATTGATTGACCCCTTATAGGAGTTTTTTCCCTTTAAAGACGGCATCCAGCGTAAACTTCCTTTGAAAGACCTTTTTCTCTCAAACCACTGGGCTATTTGAGACCAAACTTTGGTGGAATGGTCCTTGGGTGGCCCCCTTCCAAAATTATGTCCGGTATCCCCGACTTCCAACCGACATGGCTGCTGTTACAAAAATAGAAAAAAAGGGGGGCTGAATTTAAAAAATCTTCTTATATAAAACTACAAGGCCAGTTGGAACCAAAGTTGGTAATGGTTCTAAGGAGGTTCTCTTTCAGAAATATGTCCAATGACCCGGACTGTTAACCAAGATGGCCGCCACAGCCGAACTTAGTTTAACCTAGGGACCTATGGGAAAATTCATTGAATATCATCTTGTCTTAAACCACTTGACCAATCGGAACCAGACTTGGCAGCAATGGTCCTTAGATTGTACTCTTATAGAGGTGTGTCCGATGACCCGGACTGTCAACCAAGATGGCCGCCACAACCGAACTTAATTTAACATAGGGCTCAATGGGAAAATTCATTGAAAAATCTTCTTGTCTGAAACACCTTGACATATTGGAGCCAGACTTGGCAGAATTGGTCCTTAGGAGGTCATTTTTTAGAAATGTGTCTGAATTTGTGGACTGTGAACCAAGATGGCCGCCACAGCAGACCTTAGTTTTACATAGGACCCTATGGGAAATTCACTCCAAGATCTCATCTGAAACCACTAAGCCAATTAGAATTAGACTTGGTAGCAATGGTCCTTAGATGGTCCTCTTTCAGAATTTTGTGCGATGACCCAGACTGTCAACCAAGATGGCCGCCAAACCCAAACTTAGTTTAACATAGGGCACGATGGAAAAATTCATTGAAAAATCTTCTCGTCTGAAACCACTTGTCATATTGGAGCCAGAATTGGCAGCATTTGTCCTTAGGAGGTCCTCTTTCAGAAATGTGTCCGATCACCCGGATTGTCAACCAAGATGGCTGCCACACCATCTTAGTTAAATATTGGACCCTATAGGAAAATTCATTAAAAAATCTTCTTCTCTGAAACCACTTAGCCAGTTGGAACAAGACTTAGCAGAAATGGTCCTTAGATGGTTCTCTTTTAGAAATGTATCCTTTGACCTGGACTGTCAACCAAGATGACTGCCACAGCTGAAATTAGTTTAACAAAGAATCCTATAGAAAAACCAGCCAAATTAACTTCAACACTTAAATTTTTAGGTCTTCTCAAGGTGAAAAGTTAAATCCAGGTGAGCGATACAGGCTCTTGAGAGCCTCTAGTTATACAGACCTTCGATATTTTCCAAGACGCAATCACAGGTGAAATATTATACCTATATGACTTACAATGTCTTAGATCTGTACCTTTATAAGGTGGGACGGACTAACGAAAGGACGAACCAAACGCTATGTCCCCTCCCCAACTCCTTTGGTCGACTAATAAGCAAAGTACCCATGTGAATTGGTTGTTCAAAAAGAAGCCTGCATATCAGTTTATTGAACAATCATTTGTTTTTTTTTCTTTCTTTCATGTAACAAGTTAGAATGTAGGTAATTTATAATGCGCACCCTTTGTAGGGTGTGGTGTCTGTTGAAGTAATTATATTCAAGACTTTCAAGAAGTAAGATTACAGAAGACTCTGTGTACATGTACTTATAAAAAAGCAAGCTTTTTTCTGTGTCAAATGTATGTTTTTTTTTTTTATTTAATATATGAATATATAATTTTTGCACGAAAGTTGGAGATGGTAACTGCCTCCTTTGCCTCAATGGAATTTATGGATGATATTCAAAATTTGGTTAGATTGTTTGCCGATGATAGCTCTTTAAGGTACTCATCTGCAGATTCTGTTGAAATTGAACGGAAGTTAAATACAGACACGGTATGTCTGAATAATTGGGCTCATCAATGGCTCGTTGATTTCAATCCTAAGAAAACAGAATGTATGAGGTTTACATTCCGTAGAGATGTTCAAATGATAGATTTGGTTTTCAACAATGAATATATCCAATTTGTTGAGAACCACAAACATCTTGGAATAACCTTCTCTGCAGATTGTAAATGGTCAACACATACATGTATTGATAATATATGTAATAGTGTGACTAAGCAAATATTTGTCATGAGAAAATTAAAATATATTCTTTGTCGAAATAATCTAAACAAAATCTATTTAGCGTATATACTTCCACTTCTGGAGTACTCATGTGAATTGTGGGATGGTTGTTTTGCAAAGGATGCAGAAAAATTAGAACGTCTTCAATTTGAAGTAGCTAGAATTGTAACAGGTCTCCCCTTTTTATCTAGTAAAGAATCACTATATTTTGAATTGGGTTGGGAATCTTTAGCCATTCGAAGAAATAGAAGTTTATTTCACAATAAGAAAGCCCCGGAATACTTGGCTGATTGTCTTGGTAAATATACACCATTAGGTAATTATAATCTCAGAAATCAACCTCAATATCGAGTTCATGGATGTCGTTTAGAAACGTTTTCGAAATCTTTTTATCCTTCTTGCATTCGTTCCTGGAACGCTCTAAATCTTGCTATAAGATCTATTCCCTCAATTTCAAGTTTTAACAGGTCTGCTAGAGGAGAAAAATCATGGGTTCCGTTTTATTATCTCATTGGACCTAGAAAAATTAATATTTTACATACTAGACTTCGTCATCGTGACAGTCCACTTAATTAAGCTGATTTATTTAGAATTAATTTGATTAATGACACTAGCTGCATCTGTGGGTGCCCGTTATAGAATTATAACATGGGTCATCAAATAAGAAATTTTTATATATATGTACTCACCCCCACCCCCAACCTAATATGTCCATCATGTTTTTACATTTATCACAATACTTTTTTATGCTTTATATTTATTTACTATATTATTTTGTGTACTTGTTTGAATATATATTGTATGGAGAGGATTTATGTAAGTTGCTATAACTTGTATCCAATCCAAATTGTTATTAGACAATAAAATATGTTTAAACCAATGTAATTTATGGCCATGACTGTCTTCTCCGACCCCCCCCCCCCGGAAACCATTACAATTTGCGGGATTACCTCATTAACTTAGCCACACCTGATCTTATGATTACGTCCCCTTACAAAGAACGATAACTGCAAAAAAAAAATATCCCGGACATTACAAAATTTGTAAAAGGTATTTGGACCTTTTTGTCTATCTTTGGGCGAAATTTAGTGATTATAGAGCAGCAATTTTGTTTTGTTGGAAAGACAAGGGAGAATTAAAAAAAAAACGGCCTCCAAAATTTGTTAAAAAAATGCCAGACTACAAAATCTGGCCTGGTGAAAAGGCAGGATATAAACTAAAATAAAATAATGGTATATTAAAAAAAAAAACAACGTTGGATGCACTCGAGCACTAAATAAAAGGGAGGCTCATGGATGCCAAGGCCCATGAACAAATTGCATGAATAAAGATCAACTAAAGCACCCCCCCCCCCAAATGAAATGGTTGCTTACATACTGTGTTGTACCATTAAACGGCAAACCAAGTTTTTTGTATTAATTTTTCCCACAATTTAAAGCACAGGGGCCCGACTTCTGGTAATTTATTTCTTTTTTATTTTATTTTTTTGTTATCTTATTTCATGAGTACTTTTAATAAATATTCACTGTAACAACGAATATTCTGCATTTATCATCAATATGCTATACACTATCCACGTCCTTATACTAAAAAATCCTGAAGGGATATAAGCCGCCATTTTGGATTTCCTACCTCTGCCACAATTAAAATTAATTAAAAATACTTCCATGTCACAATTTATTTTATATCTGCCCTCAATCTCCTCCAAAATGAATGATCTTCAAAATCCAGTCACCATTTTACCAAGATGCGGCATCAAACTCTTTAATTCGACAAGCAAAGTCAAAAGGTCGCGTATTTCGGGTCGAAAGCAACGTTACTGTATATAACAGTATGTATAAGTCAATGAGAATCAGAGTTGCGTCCCTTTGACTTCAATAGTGAAGTTACGGGGAACGTTGCTTTCGACACGAAATATGATAAGTTTTGACTTCGCTCGACAAGTTATCGGGTTTAATGTCGTAGCTTTTTAAAATGATGATTGGATTTTGAAGATCATTCATTTTGGAGGAGATTGAGGGCAGATATGAAATAAATTGTGACATGGAAGTATTTTTAATTGATTTTAATCGTGGCAGAGGTAGGAAATTCAAAATGGCGGCTTATATCCCTTTAGGATTTTTTAGTATAATGACGTGGATAGTGTATAGCACATTGATAATAAACGCATAATTTGCATCGTTATAGTAAATATTTATTAAAAAGTATTCATGAAATAAGACAACAACAATAATAAAATAAAAAAGAAATAATTATCCAGAAGTCGGGTCCCTGTGCTTTAAAGCTCATAACACATAAACCACCATAGGGAAATACATACATGCCAATGCTCAGGATTTCTCCTGGAACCTCTGGTAATTTGACCCCATTACAGGGTTACCGCGTGGACTGTAACATTCTCCTGGATTTCTAAATTTCCCTGGGATTTATTCAGCGCTTATACTTATGATAATGTAAGATAGACAAAATTCCTTTTCTTAATGAAGTCACCATAAGGTCTTCATCACAGTGGATACCATACGTATTTACATTACTGCTGTTCCAGTCAAAATATCAAGAATTAAGAAAAAATTTTACATCAAAATAAAGTAATCTTTATAAACATTTATTCACATTTTTTCACTCTGGAAACAGCTTCCAAATACCTTAAAATTGTTTTCGGCTGGGTGGCTTCACCCTGGACCCAGTGGGGACCTTGAGCGGTCCCCACACCCCTTGCTGATTTTATCAGGGATTCTAGTAAAAATATGTTGGCAAGTATGGAAATATGAAAACTGAGAAAGGCATCAAATTCAGTTTAATCACAGAATTCCACATTCAGTTTCCTATCAAGCTTATTGTGCAACAGGGCTTTCCTCCTCTTCAATAGAAGTCATAGAACTGTAATAGGTTTATAACCAACCCCCATTAGCTGCACTAATGGAGTACCCATTTAATTCATTTGGCAGAGTGGTAGACCCAAATTTTTTAATTATTGAGTATTATAGTAAAAGTGAATAAATATTTTTTACTTAATTCTTTTGCAGACAAGAATGAGTGACAACAAGACCAATTCTGAGGTAAGTGCATATGTAATAAATGTGATGGTGGCAAAGAATTTTACCAAGACTGGTGGTAGGGTCTGATTTGAATTTGCGGTGGGTGCATGTTTTTCCTTGATGTTGAATACCTCATTGTGCCTTCAAGATAAAGGACAGCAGTAGAAATTTGCTTATTTATTCTTTCATATTAAAATATGAAATAAAGGAATTGCTTTAGACTGGTAGTTGGAAGATTATATTATATACACTGTGAATCAGAATACAAGACAAACTATAAACTGAACTGAGGAAAAGGGTACCAGGAGATGGTAATATGTTAAAAATATTTATTTAGCCACTGAATAGGCAGTTAGCTGGATGAAATTATATGCTTTTACATTATTGATTTAAGTACATTGAAACTTGATTGTGCTGAAGCCTAGTGGTTATTTCACTTTAATACAGATTAATTTGTGTTAACTTCAAACACAAAACCCTGAACTTTTTTGTTTATACAATGTTTTCCATCAGAATTGTGATAAAACTGATGAACATCAGTAATTAGAAAATTAATTGTTGATAATGATATTAAATGACTTCAAATTTTGCTAGAAGTAAAATAGACGTATAAATGTTTGATATTAAAAATTATCAAAATTAAATTTATGATAATAACACAAAAAAGGTGGGATCTGATTATCAACTTCTAAAGTTTGAAATGATGTTTGACACAAATATGTTCAGCTGTATTTAATAATTTAAATTTTTTTATTATTGTGCAGGGTACCAAGCTATGGGGAGGTAGATTTACTGGAGCTACAGATCCTGTGATGGAAAGGTTTAATGCCTCTATATCATATGACAAGAGAATGTGGGAAGCTGACATAAAGGTATGTAGAATCTTTATGTTATGACAAGAGAATTTGGGGAGCTGATATAAAGGTATGGTAACATCTATATCAGATGACAAGAGAATGTTGGAACCCAATAGAAAGGTTTGTTTTGTAACAGTTGTATCATATGACAAAAGAATATGGGGAGCTGATATAAATTTATGGTAACATTTTTATCATATGACAAGAGAATATGGGAAGCTGATAGAAAGGTTTGGTAACGTTTTTATCATATGACAAGAGATTATGGGAAGCTGATAGAAAGGTTTGGTAACATTTGTATCATATGACAAGAGAATATGGGAAGCTGATATAAAGGTATATAATGTTTGTATCATATGACAAGAGAATATGGGAAACTGATAGAAAGGTATGGTAACGTTTGTATCATATGACAAGAGAATATGGGAAGCTGATATAAAGATATGGTAACGTTTGTATCATATGACAAGAGAATACTGGAACTGGAAACTGATAGAAAGGTATGGTAATGTTTGTATCATATGACAAGAGAATATGGGAAGCTGATAGAAAGGTATGGTAACTTTTGTATCATATGACAAGAGAGAATATGGGAAGCTGATAGAAAGGTATGGTAACATCTGTATCATATGACGAGAGAATATGGGAAGCTGATAGAAAGGTTTGGTAATGTTTTTATCATATGACAAGAGAATATGGGAAGCTGATAGAAAGGTTTGGAAACATTTGTATCATATGACAAGAGAATATGGGAAGCTGATATAAAGGTATGTAATGTTTGTATCATATGACAAGAGAATATGGGAAACTGATAGAAAGGTATGGTAACATTTGTATCATATGAGAAGAGAATATGGGAAGCTGATATAAAGATATGGTAACGTTTGTATCATATGACAAGAGAATGCTGGAACTGGAAACTGATAGAAAGGTATGGTAATGTTTGTATCATATGACAAGAGAATATGGGAAGCTGATAGAAAGGTATGGTAACTTTTGTATCATATGACAAGAGAATATGGGAAGCTGATAGAAAGGTATGGTAACATCTGTATCATATGACAAGAGAGTATGGGAAGCTGATAGAAAGGTTTGGTAACGTTTTTATCATATGACAAGAGAATATGGGAAGCTGATAGAAAGGTTTGGAAACATTTGTATCATATGACAAGAGAATATGGGAAGCTGATATAAAGGTATGTAATGTTTGTATCATATGACAAGAGAATATGGGAAACTGATAGAAAGGTATGGTAACGTTTGTATCATATGACAAGAGAATATGGGAAGCTGATATAAAGATATGGTAACGTTTGTATCATATGACAAGAGAATGCTGGAACTGGAAACTGATAGAAAGGTATGGTAATGTTTGTATCATATGACAAGAGAATATGGGAAGCTGATAGAAAGGTATGGTAACTTTTGTATCATATGACAAGAGAATATGGGAAGCTGATAGAAAGGTATGGTAACATCTGTATCATATGACAAGAGAATATGGGAAGCTGATAGAAAGGTATGGTAACTTTTGTATCATATGACAAGAGAATATGGGAAGCTGAAAGAAAGGTATGGTAACGTTTGTATCGTATGACAAGAGAATATGGGAAGCTGATAGAAAGGTATGGTAACTTTTGTATCATATGACAAGAGAATATGGGAAGCTGATATAAAGGTATGTAATGTTTGTATCATATGACAAGAGAATATGGGAAACTGATAGAAAGGTATGCTAACGTTTGTATCATATGACAAGAGAATATGGGAAGCTGATATAAAGATATGGTAACGTTTGTATCATATGACAAGAGAATGCTGGAATGGAAACTGATAGAAAGGTATGGTAATGTTTGTATCACATGACAAGCGAAATGTGGAAGCTGATATAAAGGTATGGTAACATCTGCATCACAAGACAAGAGAATGTGGGAAGCTGATAGAACGATTTGGTAACATTTGTATCATATGACATGAAAATATTTTGTTGTATAAATGTGTCAGCATCATTTTTGTCTCGCCTGCGACGAAAGTCGTGCTAGGTCAGACATAGGTGTTGCTTTTTTAGTGGCGACGACAACGTCAACAGTTAAGTTTTCTGGTCAAGTCAGTTTGATAGGAACTGCTTTTGATAGATCAATGATATTTTCTATAAAGTTGCATTACTATCAGTACATCTCAGTTTGACTAATGATCACTAGCCTGTCAACACTGAGGTTGTGAGTTCGAATCTCACCTGTGGCAGGCGTGTTCGACTCCAATATAAAATTGACAAGGATTGCCAATTTTCCTACCGAAGGTTGTGGTTCTCCCGGGGTATTCCGGCTTCCTCCACCAATAAAAAGTGGCGCCGCGAAATAATCAAACGTGCTGAAAACAGGGTAAAACCCCAATAAACAAACAGTTTGACGACCATTTCGAGGCCCTGCCCCCTAGGTCATGGTCCAGCAACTTTGAATTAATTAGCAATGTTGCTGTCCATCATATTGTCTTTTTTCGAATTTTCTGCCGACAGGCGAGATATCTCTGTATCAACAGTTTATTATCTTTTGCAGGGAAGTATGGCCTATGTTAAAGCAACTTGTAAAGCTGGACTTGTATCAGAAAAAGAAAGGGATGACATATTGAAAGGACTGGAACAGGTTTTTGATATATATATAATCGTTTCACATTAATAGTATATACATATTAAATAGAGATATAGAGTAAATGCCAGTGAAACACCATCTTGTGAAGGAATCTGAAAACAATTAAGGAGGTTTGCATATAGCTTTCAACACTCAATTTTGTCCCAAAATTCATGAAAAATAGTGGCCCAGTGAGAAAGTATCTTTAATAGATAGAGATACAGTCACTTGAATTTCTTGCAGTAAGTTGTTAAAATGACATTATGTATAATTATACAGAAAGACAATATAATGCCATATATTGCTAGAAATTTAAGTGACTGTGATAGAGAACACAAGGGGTCACATTTTTTCTGTCAGAGACGAGGCTTACCCAGTTTCTGACAATAAAAAATTAAAATGTTTTTTTTTGTTCTAAATCAGAGAAAGTTGATGTTTTCTTGATGTGTTTTAAATATGATATCTGTGACACATGTAAAATGACAAGTATATTTCACATGGGTTTCTTACACCGGTAAATTTTGTCTTCAACTCTTTAAATGAGAGAAAACAATGTTCCAAAATCTATGAAGAACAGAAGGATAGAAACAACTACTGAAGACAGACAGAGTTACCAGATTCTAGTTTTGTGGTATTATGAAATTTCTTGATAACAAAATGTGAAAGTACTACATTTATTATTAGATATAAATTTAATAGAAACATTACAGATATATAGGGAGTTGGCTAATGGATGTTTAATTGAAACATTACAGGTATATAGTGAGTGGGCTAATGGAAGTTTAATTGAAACATTACAGGTATATAGTGAGTGGGCTAATGGAAGTTTAATTGAAACATTACATGTATATAGGGAGTGGGCTAATGGAAGTTTAATTGAAACATTACATGTATATAGGGAGTGGGCTAATGGAAGTTTAATTGAAACATTACAGGTATATAGGGAGTGGGCTAATGGAAGTTTAATTGAAACATTACAGGTATATAGGGAGTGGGCTAATGGAAGTTTAATTGAAACATTACAGGTATATAGGGAGTGGGCTAATGGAAGTTTTACCATAATACAAGGTGATGAAGACATACATACGGCTAATGAACGAAGATTGAAGGTATAATTATTGTATAGCTATTTTTTGTCCCACATATATTTATAAAAAAAAATCATGGTTCAGTTTACAGAGGTTCCATGGAAGTAAATGGAACTCCGATCTTAATTGACAAGGATTGCCAGTTTCCTGCCATACGTTGGTGGTTGTGTCTAGGTTCGTCTACCAATAAAAACTGGTGGTCAGAATGTGGCAAAATTTGCTAAAAGTGGCATAATAAAACCCCAGTAAATCACATCACATAAAAACTATGTTAAGTAGGTTATATGTTCTATTAAAATGTTTACTGTTTCTAGGATTTAATAGGACCAACAGCAGGGAAACTACACACAGGACGTAGTAGAAATGATCAGGTTGCTACAGATATGAGGTTATGGCTAACAGATGCAGCTGAAAGTATGAAAAATCTCCTTTGTCAGCTTATGTCAGTGTTTGTGGAGAGAGCTAAAAGGTTAGTGATAACACAATCTAATTAAAAACTGATCTCTCATCGCTCCCGTTTTCTGATATGTCGCGTGGGAGATCTAACGAAATCCGAAAAATGAGATCGGTTTTTAATTAGATTGGTGATAACATGAATAATTATAAATTTGTATGTGATTTAAAGTGTTTATAAATAATGACAGAGAATAGTAATTGTAGAAAATGAACATTGTTCAGATACTAAAATAACCTTGAAGGTAAAACATGATAAATCGCTTAGTATGATTTGATAGCTTTAAGGGGAACTGTTGAAGCCATTGTTGACAAACTGTTTTGAAAGGGGAACAGTTGAAGCCATTGTTGACAAACTGTTTTGAAAGAGGAACAGTTGAAGCCATTGTTGACAAACTGTTTTGAAAGGGGAACAGTTGAAGCCATTGTTGACAAACTGTTTTGCATGACATAAAAAATTTAATACCAAAATAGAAATTTCGTTGATAAATTATTGAAACAAAATTGTAAAATTCATGCGGGAAAAAAGTAGAATCAAATTCAGAGTAGATTTGACATAGTTGTATGCTGCAGCTACAATGAATATTTGACCACCTCCCATCAATACAAGATAGAAAGACAAAAAACCTCTTATCAAGAGGAATTAAATTTTTTAAAAATCATAGTGAAATCACTTAATCAGATGGAAAATAAAATAAATATTTTACATGCATATATCCAAAATATGTATTTATCATTATCCATGCCA
The DNA here is from genome assembly GCA_028015205.1 of Mytilisepta virgata. Taxonomy (NCBI): domain Eukaryota; kingdom Metazoa; phylum Mollusca; class Bivalvia; order Mytilida; family Mytilidae; genus Mytilisepta; species Mytilisepta virgata. The sequence goes on along the minus strand of CM051520.1, from coordinate 2,051,880 downwards.
ATTTGTACTGTATTTTCTGGACTTTTAAGTCTATGTGGACTATAGGTCTAATTGATACTTTCTCCATAGACTTATAATGGTAAAATGGTCATTTTAAAGTAAAAAAGTCTCGACCTATAGGCAGGAAAATACGATATTTCACATACTGACTGCTGTGGTAAAATATTACAAGGATATGTTAAAAAAAACAAAAGTTAAGAGAGCAGAAATCTTACTATAATAGATATCATGCCTTGTAATCACTACACAAATTTTAGGACAGATAAAAATAATTACAATTACACCAGAGGTAAAATATTACAAGGATATGTTAAAATAAACAAAAGTTAAGAGGGCAGAAATCTTACTATAATAGATATCATGCCATGTTATCACTACACAAATTTTAGGACAGATAAAAATAATTACGTACACCAGAGCAACAGATACAGACATAAATATCTTTATTCTCCAATCACGGAGCCAATTACTGGGCATGACAATCAAATACAATCAATTGATCAAAATACAAATGAAGAGTAAACAAAGATAAGGAAAGTCATTTTAAACTATTTTGATTGCACATTGTAAATAAATGGAAATGGTAATTAAAGAAAACTTACATACATCTGTATTATAGAACATTTAATACCATATTAGCAAAAAGAATATGACCTGTCATCATTGCATAATTTTTTGTAAAATAATTACAGAATGAAAAATGGATGTTGTGTGTTACAGGAGAGTAACAACATAACTAGACTCATCTGTAGAAGTCAAAAATATGTTGCTACAGTGGCAACTATCACTGCCATCAAGTTGGGATTGGTTTAAGTTTCTCCATCCAACATAAATAGATAACTTTATACTAAACTAAAATAACAATCTATTTGGTAGGGATGTTCCAATTATTGATTGTAATCAAAGAGTGATCGGTTTTTTTTTTGGTCATAATAGATTATTTTTTTCAAAATAGATAATCAGTCACAACAGACTTTTTAAACAAAATGCAGAAATTTTGGTATTTGGTTCAGTTATTAGAGAGTCAAATCATGTCCAGAAAAAGCTTAAAAATAAAAGCACATTATTTTATCCAAGGTATTGACATAGAGCCTACTTATATAGTACAGATTCTGCTCAAAGAGACAATTAAAACATGGGGCCTCGTTGGCCGAGTGGTCTAGGTAGTTCGTCATGACTACTAATGATCACTAGCCTGTCAACACTGAGGTTGTGAGTTCGGATCTCACCTGTGATGGGGTGTGTTCGACTCCGATCTAAATTGACAAGGATTGCCAATTTTCCTACCGAAGGTCGGTGGTTCTCTCCGGGTACTCCAGCTTCCTCCACCAATAAAAACTGGCCACTGCGAAATAGCCAAATGTGCTGAAAACGGCGTAAAACCCCAACTAAACAAACAAACAATTAAAACATGATTTTATATCAATCTGGTAATAAATTTAGTTGTATCATACAAATCCGATTATAATAGATAATCTATAGGCCTCCTGATTATTTCAATTAATCAATTATTGTTTTTCAGCCAATTCCCAACACTACTATTTGGAATATGGAATTACTAAACAATATTTTTCCTGTAAATACATTTTATTTATGATTTTCTTTTTAAGTGAGATGAACGTTTTGTTACCAGGATATACACATCTACAGAGAGCTCAGCCAATCAGATGGAGTCATTGGTTGCTAAGGTATTATAGATTTTCTAAAGCTGTTTACACCAAGAAAACCGTGTATGTTTCACTTCTGAACCATTAGAATAATTATCTCATTTTTTGTCAATTTGAAATTTCCATTTTTGACAATGCAAAATGAAAGTAGATGATACAATTTCTTCCACTGTACAAATCAGTTGTTATTTATAAAATTCTTACTAATTAGGCAATCATTTTTGAAGAGAAAAATGGATATAAAATTGAAAGATGTGAACTTTTTGTTGTAAAACACTGATAAGTGCCAATACTTGAAAGAATCAGCAAATTTCCCAGTTTTAAAAACTGACTGTTTGACGTCCGAGGAATCTTGGACCCAGAATTAAAATATATGTGTCTTTCAAAATTTATAATCCAAATGTCTTTGTGTAATACACTTTAGTTAGTCATTGTATTAGAATTACAAATTAAAAAAGTTTTCCTTAAGTGTGTTAGTTGATAATATGTTAATGTTTGTGTGTTAGTTGATAATAAGTTAATGTTTGTGTGTTAGTTGATAATATGTTAATGTTTGTGTGTTAGTTGATAATATGTTAATGTTTGTGTGTTAGTTGATAATATGTTAATGTTTGTGTGTTAGTTGATAATATGTTAATGTTTGTGTGTTAGTTGATAATAAGTTAATGTTTGTGTGTTAGTTGATAATAAGTTAATGTTTGTGTGTTAGTTGATAATATGTTAATGTTTGTGTGTTAGTTGATAATAAGTTAATGTTTGTGTGTTAGTTGATAATATGTTAATGTTTGTGTGTTAGTTGATAATAAGTTAATGTTTGTGTGTTAGTTGATAATAAGTTAATGTTTGTGTGTTAGTTGATAAGTTAATGTTTGTGTGTTAGTTGATAATATGTTAATGTTTGTGTGTTAGTTGATAATATGTTAATGTTTGTGTGTTAGTTGATAATAAGTTAATGTTTGTGTGTTAGTTGATAATAAGTTAATGTTTGTGTGTTAGTTGATATGTTAATGTTTGTGTGTTAGTTGATAATATGTTAATGTTTGTGTGTTGATAATATGTTAATGTTTGTGTGTTAGTTGATAATAAGTTAATGTTTGTGTATTAGTTGATAATATGTTAATGTTTGTGTGTTAGTTGATAATATGTTAATGTTTGTGTGTTAGTTGATAATATGTTAATGTTTGTGTGTTAGTTGATAATATGTTAATGTTTGTGTGTTAGTTGATAATATGTTAATGTTTGTGTGTTAGTTGATAATATGTTAATGTTTGTGTGTTAGTTGATAATAAGTTAATGTTTGTGTGTTAGTTGATAATATGTTAATGTTTGTGTGTTAGTTGATAATATGTTAATGTTTGTGTGTTAGTTGATAATAAGTTAATGTTTGTGTGTTAGTTGATAATATGTTAATGTTTGTGTGTTAGTTGATAATAAGTTAATGTTTGTGTGTTAGTTGATAATATGTTAATGTTTGTGTGTTAGTTGATAATATGTTAATGTTTGTGTGTTAGTTGATAATAAGTTAATGTTTGTGTGTTAGTTGATAATATGTTAATGTTTGTGTGTTAGTTGATAATATGTTAATGTTTGTGTGTTAGTTGATAAGTTAATGTTTGTGTGTTAGTTGATAAGTTAATGTTTGTGTGTTAGTTGTTAATAAGTTAATGTTTGTGTGTTAGTTGATAATATGTTAATGTTTGTGTGTTGATAATATGTTAATGTTTGTGTGTTAGTTGATAATAAGTTAATGTTTGTGTGTTAGTTGATAATATGTTAATGTTTGTGTGTTAGTTGTTAATAAGTTAATGTTTGTGTGTTAGTTGATAATAAGTTAATATGTTAATGTTTGTGTGTTAGTTGATAATAAGTTAATGTTTGTGTGTTAGTTGATAATATGTTAATGTTTGTGTGTTAGTTGATAATAAGTTAATGTTTGTGTGTTAGTTGATAATATGTTAATGTTTGTGTGTTAGTTGATAATAAGTTAATGTTTGTGTGTTAGTTGATAATATGTTAATGTTTGTGTGTTAGTTGATAATAAGTTAATGTTTGTGTGTTAGTTGATAATATGTTAATGTTTGTGTGTTAGTTGTTAATAAGTTAATGTTTGTGTGTTAGTTGATAATAAGTTAATATGTTAATGTTTGTGTGTTAGTTGATAATAAGTTAATGTTTGTGTGTTAGTTGATAATATGTTAATGTTTGTGTGTTGATAATATGTTAATGTTTGTGTGTTAGTTGATATGTTAATGTTTGTGTGTTAGTTGATAATAAGTTAATGTTTGTGTGTTAGTTGATAATATGTTAATGTTTGTGTGTTAGTTGATAATAAGTTAATGTTTGTGTGTTAGTTGATAATATGTTAATGTTTGTGTGTTAGTTGATAATATGTTAATGTTTGTGTGTTAGTTGATAATATGTTAATGTTTGTGTGTTAGTTGATAATAAGTTAATGTTTGTGTGTTAGTTGATAATATGTTAATGTTTGTGTGTTAGTTGATATGTTAATGTTTGTGTGTTAGTTGATAATAAGTTAATGTTTGTGTATTAGTTGATAATATGTTAATGTTTGTGTGTTAGTTGATAATATGTTAATGTTTGTGTGTTAGTTGATAATATGTTAATGTTTGTGTGTTAGTTGATAATAAGTTAATGTTTGTGTGTTAGTTGATAATATGTTAATGTTTGTGTGTTAGTTGTTAATAAGTTAATGATTGTGTGTTAGTTGTTAATAAGTTAATGTTTGTGTGTTAGTTGTTAATAAGTTAATGTTTGTGTGTTAGTTGATAATAAGTTAATATGTTAATGTTTGTGTGTTAGTTGATAATATGTTAATGTTTGTGTGTTAGTTGATAATATGTTAATGTTTGTGTGTTGATAATATGTTAATGTTTGTGTGTTAGTTGATAATATGTTAATGTTTGTGTGTTAGTTGATATGTTAATGTTTGTGTGTTAGTTGATAATAAGTTAATGTTTGTGTATTAGTTGATAATATGTTAATGTTTGTGTGTTAGTTGATAATATGTTAATGTTTGTGTGTTAGTTGATAATATGTTAATGTTTGTGTGTTAGTTGATAATAAGTTAATGTTTGTGTGTTAGTTGATAATATGTTAATGTTTGTGTGTTAGTTGATATGTTAATGTTTGTGTGTTAGTTGATAATAAGTTAATGTTTGTGTGTTAGTTGTTAATAAGTTAATGTTTGTGTGTTAGTTGATAATAAGTTAATATGTTAATGTTTGTGTGTTAGTTGATAATATGTTTATGTTTGTGTGTTAGTTGATAATATGTTAATGTTTGTGTGTTGATAATATGTTAATGTTTGTGTGTTAGTTGATAATATGTTAATGTTTGTGTGCTAGTTGATAATATGTTAATGTTTGTGTGTTAGTTGATAATATGTTAATGTTTGTGTGTTAGTTGATAATATGTTAATGTTTGTGTGTTAGTTGATAATATGTTAATGTTTGTGTGTTAGTTGATAATATGTTAATGTTTGTGTGTTAGTTGATAATAAGTAAATGTTTGTGTGTTAGTTGATAATATGTTAATGTTTGTGTGTTAGTTGATAATAAGTTAATGTTTGTGTTTTAGTTATGCATGGATGTTAAAACGAGATATGGAAAGATTGGAGCAGCTTATAGAACGAGCTAATGTACTCCCTCTAGGAAGGTATGTAATTGTCAAACCAGAAGTGGAAATGTTTAATTGAATAATTGTTGCAAATTTGTAACATAATTATTGCTCATTTTTGCAAGTGTTTATATGTAAAAGTAAAAAAGAAATTGTAAAAAACGTGTATTTGCATGTAAATTCATTACATAAAATTTTAATGCATATTTGACTTAATTCCAAGCAAATGATTTTAAATGTTGTGTGATTCCCCTAACAATTTAACTATGGCATGGTATGTTTTTCAATATATTAACGATAATTGATTGTGTATTGTTTGCATTTTATTGATTAACAGTGTTATATTTTACTAACAGTTACCATGTTATTGTACTGTTAACAGTTTATTAATGTTGTTTGTTTATAACTAACAGTGGTGCATTAGCAGGAAACCCATTTAACATTGACAGACATTTTCTTGCACAAGGTAAAAACTGAATTAAGGATGCTCGCTGGTCATGTTTTGGTCTTTTTGTCAGATTTTCTGAATCCTCGGGTTTTATCCATTTCTTAAACATGAAATTTTTTGCCCATGAACCCCCACTTTTTCTTTTATAATTCAATCATATATGCCTTAAAATGGTATTTGACAAAATTTTATGAAATCCTTTTTATTTTTTCATACATCTTTCAGAGACTGAATGAAAAATCCAGAGAAAACCTATTTCCTGCATATTTTCAAGACCTTATAGCCCTAAAATGAGCACATGAACCTATATTTTTTTCTTGCTTATTTGTTTACTATTCATACGTTCTCTCAAACTAAAACACCTATTTCAAATCCTATTTATTTCCTATTAGACCAGTGATCATCCTTAACATATTTCTAATATTGAATCATTTACAATTATCTAGAAATATGTAACAAAGTTACAAAGGAGGTGTGCACCCATATTTATTCTAAATTTGTAAATGTTGGCTTATTTTGGATCATTTTAAAGGAAGACTTGTTTTGGTATTTAGGGATACTGAATTTATTCATGTCAGAAATAAATCAAAAAGGTTTGATAATTTGATGAAAAGTAGACTACCGAGTGACACTATTTATTTGTATGTTCTCAGCTCTAATTCGGCTTTTCATAAACTGATATGGGCGAAGATGACAGTAGATCAATAGTTAGTCTTTGAAACATATTTCTAATAATTTCTATTCTTATTTGTTTTGTTAAAAAGAAATCCATTATATATGATCTTTGTGAAACTTTTGTTCACTGGGTAACTTGACATATGATCTTTGTGTACCTTTTGTTCACTGGGTAACTTGACAAAGTTCTTGATAAATATTCATTACATACATTATGTGTTGGTACAACTATTTATATCATGATGAGAAATTTGTATACAATTGTATCACTATGAGACATACAGCGTCGAGTAGTTATTCGGTTATATACAACTTTCGAGACATGATACAAATAGTTGTAACAACACATAAATGTATGTAATTGGTTTAACTAAAATTTGAGTCATTTAAAACTGTTATACCGTGACATTTCACTGATTTATTATTTGAACAAAAAGATTTTTACGATTCCAATAGTTCTTTACGTCAATCCTATTGTTATGTCACATTGCACCAATGATTCATTCGTACAAGTGTTCATACAATCACCGTCACTATCGGAATAAATTATCATTATGAATAGATATATAAACTGTTATTGCAAAATGTGTTTTCCACTATTTTGATTTTTTTTCACGGTTAAAATTTCCTTGAACGTCATATATGTGACTTCCGTTTTATTAAGATGTCAAAGGTATTTTCCCGCATTCCTTACATTGTGATGTCAAGTAAGTTGTTCTGACAAAAGTACAAGTTGTATCACACAAATGTACAATACAAGGTTTTGTATCGAACGGGTTGTATCGTCCAGTTAAAATTACCTATTTCTTAGTATTTCTAAGAAATACACACCAAAGTTTAGATAAATGTCAGAATTGGTTTTGAAATAAAGTGACTATAGAAAAGAAAAATATATGATCAGTTTATGCAATATTAGTAAAGGACAACATTTTTTTCTACATTTTTACTTGTAAACACAAAATAAAAAACAAGCTACTTCAAAAATCATATGTACTTTAAATTATATTTTAGACTCATTGACTGAATTTTCTGTTTCATAAAATTTTGGAAGTACACAATGAATTGTTTTTTTGTTCGTTTTGGTATTAAAATATCAAGTATTTTAATTTCTGTTGCCGTAAGTAATTTTAAATGAATAATTTATGTAGAAATGTGCCTGATGCAAATTAACTTCCCAAAATATGGTACTATAAAGTTTTTCTACAGTAGAACCTCGGTAGCTCGAACTCGAAAGGGTCGTCCGAATTAGTTCGAGAAATGCTTGGTGTTCGAGTGATTGCTGGTAAATGAAATGTAATATTCACTTATGGGACTAAGAAAGTTATTTGAGTAATTGGTCGTATTCGAGCCATTCGGGTTCGAGAAATTGGTGGTATTCGAGGCATTCGGGTTCGAGAAATGGTGGTATTCGAGTCATTCGAGTTTGAGAAATTGGTGGTATTCGAGCCATTCGGGTTCGAGAAACTGGTGGTATTCGAGCCATTCGGGTTCGAGAAATGGTGGTATTCGAGTCATTCGAGTTTGAGAAATTGGTGGTATTCGAGCCATTCGGGTTCGAGAAATCGAGATTTGACTGTATTTACTTTATTCAAAATTCATTGTTTACAGTATAATGTTTGAACTGACATGATTTTGTTTACTTTGATATTGTTTACTTGATTTTTAATATTTTATTTGTAGTTAGAACATAATTTATGTTTATTCTTTTAATTTTACAGAATTAAAATTTAAAGAGATTTCAGGAAACAGTTTGGATGCTGTCAGTGACAGAGATTTTGTTGGTATGTATATATTTTAGGTTATATGTTATCCAAAGCAGAACATAATTTATGTGTGAAATGTGAACAGCTTTTTCCTAAAACTACTATGTAATTGTTCATGTTTTGTGTGAAAATGTCCTTAAAATACAATTTTTAAGTCAAGTGAAATGAATAATGTTTTTACAAAACAAATCCTCTTATCATTGTTTATTAGATATTTAAATGTTATAGTTATTGTATGTTCTAAAAAGACGACGAGACAACAAATATTGAACATGTGTTGTTAAAATCATTTGTGATATGTTCACGTGTTGCATATTAGTCAACAACATGGCGGGTCGCTTGAAGTTTGCTACTGTTTTTGTCTTCAACATTAAAACAACTATTAATTTGAATGTACAAAAAGATAAATTCATGAAAGCAAAATGAGATAATACCACAAGTATGACCCATTATTTCGTTTGCCTATTAAAGTACAAGGTCATTCATATTGTGTCAACGTAAATATGAAAACTCTATTTTTTCGACAATTTTGTAATTTTCTTATACAATAGGGTTATTTAGTGTCGAATAAATAGAGTTAGTACGGTACTTATCTTTTTCAGCCGAGTTTTTATTCTGGGGATCCTTGTTGAGTGTACATCTAAGTAGACTGGCCGAGGATTTAATCCTATATTGTAGTAAAGAATTCAGTTATGTATTGTTGTCTGATGCTTACAGGTTAGTTTTCTGTGACTGTTTAATTGGTATTACCTTCTGTATTCTGCATGGTATGGTTCATTACATTCACTCCTCCACTAAGTACTTATAAAAAATAAAATAGTTCATTTACTTCTTCCCCAAGAAGGGAAATACTTAGACAATTTTATTTTTCTTGGTTTCATGATAAAAGACAATTTTATTTTTCTTGGTTTCATGATAAAAGTGATCTAAATATACTTAAATGTAACCTTATGGATTTTGGTTTTGGTTCTCAACATTTTAGGCATTGAGCACAACTGATGAGTCATAAATCGATGAAATGTGCATATTTTGTGCATCAAAACTGGTATCAAAGAATTTATACAAGTTTACATTCATATCACTTACATGTATTCCTTTCCTGTGCTCCAAGCCTTCCTGTAAAGTAAGATCTGCTGAGGTCATGTATATATATATATACATATACATATATTTTGATAAAGCAGCTTGAACAAGCCATTAAGGTATTCTTGTGATGGGGGAATAGAAGGTAAAATGCACAATTAAATCCCTCAGAAAGTAGTTTATCTCAGTATTCTATTTTTGACAGAATAAGACTTGTCAATGACCTAATGTTAATCAAGGTGATTGAATTGATGTATTTATTTAGTACTGGAAGCAGCCTAATGCCACAGAAGAAGAATGCAGACAGTTTAGAATTAATTCGAGGAAAGGCAGGTCGTATATATGGAAGGGTAGGTAAACAAAAACTTTGGTACATTGTCAGCAAAATTTGTGTGAATATCAAATGATACATGTATGTACATGTATTATTTTTAAGATTTTATCTTTTTCAAAATTTCAAGGTAAAAATAAAAGTTTTCTCTAATTTCTTATTAGTCATTATCAGAGATGGTAAAACAGTCTTATGTATTTACAGTGCACTGGATTTATGATGACACTTAAAGGTGTACCCAGTACTTATAACAAAGACCTTCAGGTTTGTATATATAGTTCATTACACTCCTCCTCCAAGTATTACTAACAAACACATACTGTCACATATATATAGTTCATTACACCCCACCCCCCTCCTCCAAGTATTGCTAACAAACACCTACTTTCACATATATATAATTCATTACACTTCTGCTACTTTAAGAACTTATAACAAATACCTTTAGGTTTGTATATATAGTTCTTTACACTTCCCTCCCCCCTCCTCCAAGTATTGCTAGCAAAAACCTACTGTCACATACAGTCAATCATGCTTTAAAAGGCACCTCTATATAGCAAATCACTGTCTATAAAGAGCACTATGAAAATGTCCCTGTTATGAACAAAACATGTTAAATTAAACTCTGTATAAAGGGCACCTTTTCATAAAGGGCACAATTATTTGGTCCCATGGGTGCCATTTTTACACAGGTTTCACTGTATATATAGTTCATTACAATACCCCCTTCCTCCAAGTATTACTAACAAACACCTACTAACACATATATATATAGCTCATTACACTTCCCCTTCTCTAAGAACTTATAACAAATACCTTCAGGTTCGTATGCATAGTTCATTATCGTATTTCCCCATGCTAAGGCCTTCAGAATTTCCCATATTACTTTTCACTGTGACGTCGTAAAAAGTTTTTCATTGCATTTTATAAAAATTTTCATGATATGTCTGAATTTACATTCATTTTTATTCTAATAATGACAGGAAGACAAAGAAGCTATGTTTGATGTATATGACACACTAACAGGAATACTACAGGTGACAGTCGGAGTTATATCTACACTAACGGTAAGTGTATAAAATGTTATGTACAGATTATCACTGATAGGAACAGTACGGGTGACAATCTGAGTCATATGTGCAATTACGGTAAGTGTATAAAATGTTATGTACAGATTATCACTGATAAGAACATTACGGGTGACAATCTGAGTCATATGTGCAATTACGGTAAGTGTATAAAATGTTATCTACAGATTATCACTGAAAAGTGCCAATCGGAGTCATATCTACACTTACGGTTAAGTGTTAACCTTAATGCACAGGTGTGCATATATATTTCATTTTTAGAAAATTTTAATTTTGTTGTTGTTGAAAAAAAAGGGGGGGGGGTCAAAACCTCTATCCTCAAGTACTCCATAACCGCTCAAAGCAATTTGATGAAACTGTTTCTGTGCATTTACCTTAATGCAAAGGTGTGCTTAATATTTCATTTTTAGAAAATTTTAATTTTTTGTTGTAAAAATTGACATTTTTGAAAAAAAAGTGGGGGGGGGGGGAGTCAAAACCTCTATCCTCAAGTACTCCATAACCGCTCAAAGCAATTTGATGAAACTGTTTCTGTGCATTAACCTTAATGTAAAGGTGTGCATATATATTTCATTTTTAGAAAATTTTAATATCTTTTGTAAAAATTGACGTCCGCAGGCGACACATGTCTTCCTTTCAAGACTCGCACATTTTTAATTCATGGAATAGAAAATTTCAAATGAAATCCTTTTACTGTATCTTACCTTAACTAACAACCTGCTGTTACACTTGTACCTAAACAATGTATGTTCTTATTATTTTACATCTGACTGAATGGGTTTCTGTTTTACCAGATAAACAAAGAGAAGATGAAAGAATCATTAAGTCCAGACATGTTAGCAACAGATCTAGCTTATTATTTAGTTAGGAAAGGGGTGAGTAAATATGACTGAAGCAAGGGGTTAGTAAATACGACTGAAGCAAGGGGTGAGTAAATACGACTGAAGCAAGGGGTGAGTAAATACGAGTGAAGAAAGGGGTGAGTAAATATGAGTGAGGAAAGGGGTGAGTAAATACGAGTGTAGAAAGGGGTGAGTAAATACAAGTGAGGAAAAGGGATAAGTAAATACGAGGGAAGAAAGGGGTGAGTAAATACAAGTGAAGAAAGGGTGAGTAAATACGAGTGAAGAAAGGATGAGTAAATATGAGTGAAGAAAGGGGTAGTAAATACGAGTGAAGAAAGGTGTGAGTAAATACGAGTGAGGAAAGGGGTGAGTAAATACAAGTGTAGTAAGGGGTGAGTAAATACAAGAGAAGAATGGGGATAAGTAAATACGAGTGAAGAAAGGGGTGAGTAGATACGAGTGAAGAAAGGGGTGAGTAAATACGAGTGAAGAAAGGGGTAGTAAATATGAGTGAAGAAAGGGGTGAGTAAATACAAGTGAGGAAAGGGGTGAGTAAATACGAGTGTAGAAAGGGGTGAGTAAATACAAGTGAGGAAAGGGGATAAGTAAATACGTGTGAAGAAAGGGGTGACTAAATACAAGTGAGGAAAGGGGTGAGTAAATACAAGTGAGGAAAGGGGTGAGTAAATACGAGTGAGGAAAGGGGTGAGTAAATACGAGTGAAGAAAGGGTGAGTAAATACGAGTGAAGAAAGGATGAGTAAATATGAGTGAAGAAAGGGGTAGTAAATACGAGTGAAGAAAGGTGTGAGTAAATACGAGTGAGGAAAGGGGTGAGTAAATACAAGTGTAGAAAGGGGTGAGTAAATACAAGAGAAGAAAGGGGATAAGTAAATACGAGTGAAGAAAGGGGTGAGTAAATACGAGTGAAGAAAGGGTGAGTAAATACGAGTGAAGAAAGGGGTGAGTAAATACGAGTGAAGAAAGGGGTAGTAAATATGAGTGAAGAAAGGGGTGAGTAAATACAAGTGAGGAAAGGGGTGAGTAAATACGAGTGTAGAAAGGGGTGAGTAAATACAAGTGAGGAAAGGGGATAAGTAAATACGTGTGAAGAAAGGGGTGACTAAATACAAGTGAGGAAAGGGGTGAGTAAATACGAGTGAGGAAAGGGGTGAGTAAATATGAGTGAGGAAAGGGGTGAGTAAATACGAGTGTAGAAAGGGGTGAGTAAATACGAGTGAGGAAAGGGGATAAGTAAATACGTGTGAAGAAAGGGGTGAGTAAATACAAGTGAAGAAAGGATGAGTAAATACAAGTGAAGAAAGGGCTGAGTAAATACGAGTGAAGAAAGGGGTAGTAAATACGAGTGAAGAAAGGGGTGAGTAAATACGAGTGAGGAAAGGGTTCAGTAAATACGAGTGAAGAGAGTGGTGAGTTAATACGATTGAAGAAAGGGGTGAGTAAATATGAGTGAAGAAAGGGGTCAGTAAATACGAGTGAAGAAAGGGGTGAGTTAATACGAGTAAAGAAAGGGATGACTAAATACGAGTGAAAAAAGGGGTGAGTAAGTACGAGTGGAGAAGAGGGTGTTGATCATTGTTTAGCATCGATTGTCATAGTTCAACTATAGCTCCTTATATTTCAGTTTTTGAATAGAATGCTATAAAATATTTAGAAAACACTGTACAAATATGGTCACAAAGGGGAGAGAACTCCTATCTCTGTGTTTAATTAAGTTGATTATACATCTTTCTGGGATAACAATTGATAGAGTAGATATTTGTTCAGGACTTTTGTTATGAATTACTTGTTTATGAAATTGTCTGATTGTTGCAAAGACTAAAACTTTACTTCTTTTATATTTTTCAGATACCATTTAGAGAAGCACATTCATTGTCTGGATCATGTGTTGCTCTTGCAGAAAACAAAAAATGTCAGATATCAGATCTTAAACTGGAAGATTTCAGAACAGTCAGGTACATATCAGTCTGGGTACTTAGGCTCATATCAGTGTTTCATTTGATTTTAATGTGTTATGACTTTCTGGACATGATATTTGATCTGGGAAGTACTAGACAAAACTGTATTTTTTCATGAAAAATTCAATGATTGATATCATATATCATTTCTGGGTGATAAATCTGATATCATATATCATTTCTGAGTGATAATTCTGATATCATATATCATTTTTGGGTAATAAATCTGATTTAATATGTCATAGTTGTCTCAGAACATTGATCTTTATTGTTCCCACAAGTCATTTTTGAATGCTACAGACAATAAAAGTTCAAAAGACCTGCCATTGAAACAAATAACATGTGTTCAGTAACCATCTCTAAAATTTGTACGAAACATGCTACATGTTTATCAACGTTATCAATTTTTTCTGGTTCCAAGATCAATGGTAATAGCTTTAAAATTATTTCTAAAAGTTTATTTATTTCTTTTAAATATTACAAAAATTTCTGAGGCCTTGGTTGGCGAGTGGTCTAGGTAGTTCGTCATGACTACTAATGATCACTAGCCTGTCAAAACTGAGGTTGTGAGTTCGAATCTCAGCTGTGGCAGCGTGTGTTTGACTCCGATCTTAATTGACAAGGATTCTATTTGTCGCAAAATAGCCAAATGTGCTGAAAATGGCGTAAAACCCCAACTGAACAAACAAACAAAAAATTTCCTTAAGACAATGCAAGAAATGCATTAGTCAAAACCTAACTCTTTAGGCTATTACTATTGACTCCAAACTTCCAGGTACAAAAACAAATTAAAACCTATTGTAATCATTTTTTAAGTGAGATGATAAATTGTTTACTGTAAGGAAATAGACACTTGATGTAAACTGAAAAATAATGTACAGTGTACTTATTGAAAAGTGTTGAAATTAACAAAGATCTCCAACTTGGGAAAAGTGTTGAAATTAACAAAAAATCACCAACTGGTCACAGTAATCATAACATTGACAATATTGTGTGTTTATCTTTCAGAATTTTAGAGAAATTATTGAACAATTTATGAGTTTGTGTGATTGGTACCTTTCCCGTATCCTTTCATTTTCACATAGAGCTATCTGATATACAATGTACCTGAAAGTTAATATTTACAGTTTTAAGTTTTCCTTGTTCAGTCCAATTTAATTTGAATTTTCCTTGCATATTTTTGTACTTTATTTGGTATAGTTAAAGCTTTTGTTTCTAGCACTGTACTGAAGTTAATTGATTCAAAGTCTGCATTTTACAGTGACAAATTTGAAGAAGATGTCTGCTTAGTTTGGGACTATGAGAATTCAGTCAATCAGTATTCAGTATATGGTGGAACAGGTCTCAGCAGTGTTCAGGAACAAATCACTAATATAGAACAGTTTCTGAGTAAGAAATCTACAGAACATTGATGTCTTCATGAGAGATTTAACATTTTTTGTCGTGTTTATTCACATGGGATATCCTGTTGATGCATATCACATATTATAATTTTCTACATTTACTAAAATAATAACATTGATAATACATGTACAATATATATGTAAGTTTATGTTCCTACAATATGTTGAAGCAAAACTAGTCTAAATATGTTGATGTCAATATATGAAATAATAGTGTCATGGAAGACAGTGTGCCAAATATTAAACAAAAAGTACAGAATATGGGGGTATATTTCTGTGATTGATGAAGGTCTTTAACTTTAACTAAGAAAATAGTTATCCTCCCAAGTCAGGATTTTCTTTATCCACGTTCGTTGCTACAACCCCTGACATCACACATTTATATTTTGCGGGTCGTAAGTGAAAGATTTTCATTGGTACTTCTCAAGGTCAAAAGAGAATTCATTTGCGTCGTAGGTAGAATTTTCTAGGTCACAAACCAGACCCGTAAAATATGAATGTGTGATGTCAGGGGTTTGTAGGAAAGAACGTGGATACAAAAACCTGACTTGGGAGGATGAGTAAATGTTAACTAAGAAAGTGTTGTATTTCAGTAATAGTTAAACTGTTTCATTTTATTAGAGAAAGGTTGTAATAAATACAGTACATATATTTAAATTGAAAATTAGTTGTCTCCAACTTGCAGGGGTCTGTAAGAGCTTCTTATGTGATAATTTCAGTTGAAGAACAGCAATAAATGTTCTGTAGCTTTGACTTTTTGTGTTATGAATTAATTGACCATATGTCATGATAGACAATAATATACAAATGTTAAATTCTTAAATAAATGTTGAACATTAAATTTAAAGTTTTTTTTTCTTGCTGTACATTCATTTACTTGTCTGCTGCACAATGTTTATTTGTTTTATTTCACAATTTTTTTATGATTTTACTGCATGGGTTTATTTATTAATATTTTTTGCTTTATTTTTTTATGTTAATGCAAAAATGTTTACTTTGCTTCACAATTATTTATTTGTTTTACCGTATAAATGTTTATGGAGGCATTTGTTTATTTTAATTTTTATTTAACTCCTTAAATTTTATTTACTTATTCAGAATAATTATTTATTTTTCTTCTTGAAGCATTTATATATTTTACTTTAGAAGTGGGTTGTTAATTCAACTGTTCTAACATTAGATAAAATCTTTTTATATTATTTTATTATACAAGTATAAGAATAAAAGTTATATGCAATTTAAATGTTTTAAAAATAATACACAAATGTGAGTTACTAGGTCATTCAGGGGTGATGGTCCTAATTAAACCATTCTATTGGTCTCATTAAACATTTTAAGGTCAACAGTGTACATGTATATTAAAATACATGAAAAATTACAAGTTGGGTAACTGGTTTCCAAAAATCCTAGATTGCATTTTGGTATCCTCCATGGTGTTAATGTTTTTGTTTGTTTGTTGTATCAGTGGTTACCTTTTAAGTGTCAATATTCAGGTATGGGGTTTGTCTGTGGTATCTACATAGTGATATTCAGCTTAGATATCTTTTGTCACTTCTGTAGTTCCAATTTTCAGGATTTTTCATGTATATGTGCACCCTCCTAAATGACACTATTCAGTTTTTGACATCCTAAGTGACAGTATTCAGGCTGTGGTGTATCACTTATGTCCTCTTAAGTGACACTATCCAGGTTTTGGAGTCTTCCTCAGGGACAATATCCCGGTTGTGGTGCATAAGTGGTGTCCTCCTAGTTGACAGTCTCCATATTTTAGTGTGTGGTGTCCTGGTAATGACAGTATCCAGGTTGTGGTGTCCTGGTAATTACAGTATCCAGGTTGTGGTGTATCTGTGGTGTCCTGGTAATTACAGTATCCAGGTTTTGGTGTATCTGAGATGTCCTGGTAATGACAGTATCCAGGTTGTGGTGTCCTGGTAATTACAGTATCCAGGCTGTGGTGTCCTGGTAATTACAGTATCCAGACCGTGGTGTATCTGAGATGTCCTGGTAATGACAGTATCCAGGTTGTGGTGTATCTGAGGTGTCCTGGTAATGACAGTATCCAGGTTGTGGTGTCCTGGTAATTACAGTATCCAGGCTGTGGTGTCCTGGTAATTACAGTATCCAGGTTGTGGTGTATCTGAGGTGTCCTGGTAATGACAGTATCCAAGTTGTGGTGTATCTGAGGTGTCCTGGTAATGACAGTATCCAGGTTGTGGTGTCCTGGTAATTACAGTATCCAGGCTGTGGTGTCCTGGTAATGACAGTATCCAGGTTGTGGTGTCCTGGTAATTACAGTATCCAGGTTGTGGTGTATCTGAGATGTCCTGGTAATGACAGTATCCAGGTTTTGGTGTATCTGAGATGTCCTGGTAATGACAGTATCCAGGTTGTGGTGTCCTGGTAATGACAGTATCCAGGTTGTGGTGTATCTGAGATGTGCTGGTAATTACAGTATCCAGGTTTTGGTGTATCTGAGATGTCCTGGTAATGACAGTATCCAGGTTGTGGTGTATCTGAGATGTGCTGGTAATTACAGTATCCAGGTTTTGGTGTATCTGAGATGTCCTGGTAATGACAGTATCCAGGTCGTGGTGTCCTGGTAATGACAGTATCCAGGTTGTGGTGTCCTGGTAATGACAGTATCCAGGTTGTGGTGTATCTGAGATGTCCTGGTAATGACAGTATCCAGGTTGTGGTGTCCTGGTAATGACAGTATCCAGGTTGTGGTGTCCTGGTAATGACAGTATCCAGGTTGTGGTGTCCTGGTAATGACAGTATCCAGGTTGTGGTGTCCTGGTAATGACAGTATCCAGGTTGTGGTGTCCTGGTAATGACAGTATCCAGGTTGTGGTGTCCTGGTAATGACAGTATCCAGGTTGTGGTGTATCTGAGATGTCCTGGTAATGACAGTATCCAGGTTGTGGTGTATCTGAGATGTGCTGGTAATTACAGTATCCAGGTTGTGGTGTATCTGAGATGTCCTGGTAATGACAGTATCCAGGTTGTGGTGTATCTGAGGTGTCCTGGTAATGACAGTATCCAGGTTGTGGTGTATCTGTGGTGTCCTGGTAATGACAGTATCCAGGTTTTGGTGTATCTGGGATGTCCTGGTAATGACAGTATCCAGGTTGTGGTGTCCTGGTAATGACAGTATCCAGGTTGTGGTGTATCTGAGATGTCCTGGTAATGACAGTATCCAGGTTTTGGTGTATCAGATGTCCTGGTAATGACAGTATCCAGGTTGTGGTGTCCTGGTAATGACAGTATCCAGGTTGTGGTGTATCTGAGATGTGCTGGTAATTACAGTATCCAGGTTTTGGTGTATCTGAGATGTCCTGGTAATGACAGTATCCAGGTTGTGGTGTCCTGGTAATGACAGTATCCAGGTTGTGGTGTCCTGGTAATGACAGTATCCAGGTTGTGGTGTATCTGAGATGTCCTGGTAATGACAGTATCCAGGTTGTGGTGTATCTGAGATGTCCTGGTAATGACAGTATCCAGGTTGTGGTGTATCTGAGATGTGCTGGTAATTACAGTATCCAGGTTGTGGTGTATCTGAGATGTCCTGGTAATGACAGTATCCAGGTTGTGGTGTATCTGAGGTGTCCTGGTAATGACAGTATCCAGGTTGTGGTGTATCTGTGGTGTCCTGGTAATGACAGTATCCAGGTTTTGGTGTATCTGAGATGTCCTGGTAATGACAGTATCCAGGTTGTGGTGTATCTGAGATGTCCTGGTAATGACAGTATCCAGGTTGTGGTGTCCTGGTAATGACAGTATCCAGGTTGTGGTGTATCTGAGATGTGCTGGTAATTACAGTATCCAGGTTGTGGTGTATCTGAGATGTCCTGGTAATGACAGTATCCAGGTTGTGGTGTCCTGTTAATGACAGTATCCAGGTTGTGGTGTATCTGAGATGTGCTGGTAATTACAGTATCCAGGTTTTGGTATATCAGATGTCCTGGTAATGACAGTATCCAGGTTGTGGTGTCCTGGTAATGACAGTATCCAGGTTGTGGTGTATCTGAGATGTGCTGGTAATTACAGTATCCAGGTTTTGGTGTATCTGAGATGTCCTGGTAATGACAGTATCCAGGTTGTGGTGTCCTGGTAATGACAGTATCCAGGTTGTGGTGTATCTGAGATGTGCTGGTAATTACAGTATCCAGGTTGTGGTGTATCTGAGATGTCCTGGTAATGACAGTATCCAGGTTGTGGTGTATCTGAGGTGTCCTGTTAATGACAGTATCCAGGTTGTGGTGTATCTGTGGTGTCCTGGTAATGACAGTATCCAGGTTTTGGTGTATCTGAGATGTCCTGGTAATGACAGTATCCAGGTTGTGGTGTCCTGGTTATGACAGTATCCAGGTTGTGGTGTATCTGAGATGTGCTGGTAATTACAGTATCCAGGTTGTGGTGTATCTGAGAAGTCCTGGTAATGACAGTATCCAGGTTGTGGTGTCCTGGTAATTACAGTATCCAGGCTGTGGTGTCCTGGTAATTACAGTATCCAGGCCGTGGTGTATCTGAGGTGGACTGGTAATGGCAGTATCCAGGTTGTGGTGTATCTGAGATGGACTGGTAATGGCAGTATCCAGGTTGTGGTGTATCTGAGATGTCCTGGTAATGACAATATCCAGGTTGTGGTGTAACTGTGGTGTCCTGGTAATGACAGTATCCAGGTTGTGGTGTATCTGTGGTGTCCTGGTAATGACAGTATCTGTGGTGTCCTGGTAATGGCAGTATCCAGGTTTTGGTGTATCTGTGGTGTCCTGGTAATTACAGTATCCAGGTTGTGGTGTATCTGAGATGTCCTGGTAATGACAGTATCCAGGTTGTGTTGTATCTGAGGTGTCCTGGTAATGACAGTATCCAGGTTGTGGTGTATCTGTGGTGTCCTGGTAATGACAGTATCCAGATTGTGGTGTATCTGAGATGTCCTGGTAATGAAAGTATCCAGGTTGTGGTGTATCTGTGGTGTCCTGGTAATGACAGTATCCAGATTGTGGTGTATCTGAGATGTCCTGGTAATTACAGTATCCAGGCTGTGGTGTCCTGGTAATGGCAGTATCCAGGTTTTGGTGTATCTGTGGTGTCCTGGTAATGACAGTATCCAGGTTGTGGTGTATCTGTGGTGTCCTGGTAATGACAGTATCCAGGTTTTGGTGTATCTGAGATGTCCTGGTAATGACAGTATCCAGGTTTTGGTGTATGTGTGGTGTCCTGGTAATTACAGTATCCAGGTTGTGGTGTATCTGAGATGTCCTGGTAATGACAGTATCCAGGTTTTGGTGTATCTGAGATGTCCTGGTAATTACAGTATCCAGGTTGTGGTGTATCTGAGATGTCCTGGTAATGGCAGTATCCAGGTTGTGGTGTCCTGGTAATGACAGTATCCAGGTTGTGGTGTATCTGAGATGTGCTGGTAATTGCAGTATCCAGGTTTTGGTGTATCTGAGATGTCCTGGTAATGACAGTATCCAGGTTGTGGTGTATCTGTGATGTCCTGGTAATGACAGTATCCTGGTTGTGGTGTATCTGAGATGTCCTGGTAATGACAGTATCCAGGTTGTGGTGTCCTGGTAATGACAGTATCCAGGTTGTGGTGTATCTGTGGTGTCCTGGTAATGACAGTATCCAGGTTTTGGTGTATCTGAGATGTCCTGGTAATGACAGTATCCAGGTTGTGGTGTCCTGGTAATGACAGTATCCAGGTTGTGGTGTATCTGAGATGTGCTGGTAATTACAGTATCCAGGTTGTGGTGTATCTGAGAAGTCCTGGTAATGACAGTATCCAGGTTGTGGTGTCCTGGTAATTACAGTATCCAGGCTGTGGTGTCCTGGTAATTACAGTATCCAGGCCGTGGTGTATCTGAGGTGGACTGGTAATGGCAGTATCCAGGTTGTGGTGTATCTGAGATGTCCTGGTAATGGCAGTATCCAGGTTGTGGTGTATCTGAGATGTCCTGGTAATGACAATATCCAGGTTGTGGTGTAACTGTGGTGTCCTGGTAATGACAGTATCCAGGTTGTGGTGTATCTGTGGTGTCCTGGTAATGACAGTATCCAGGTTGTGGTGTATCTGTGGTGTCCTGGTAATGGCAGTATCCAGGTTTTGGTGTATCTGTGGTGTCCTGGTAATTACAGTATCCAGGTTGTGGTGTATCTGAGATGTCCTGGTAATGACAGTATCCAGGTTGTGTTGTATCTGAGGTGTCCTGGTAATGACAGTATCCAGGTTGTGGTGTATCTGTGGTGTCCTGGTAATGACAGTATCCAGGTTTTGGTGTATCTGAGATGTCCTGGTAATGACAGTATCCAGGTTGTGGTGTCCTGGTAATGACAGTATCCAGGTTGTGGTGTATCTGAGATGTGCTGGTAATTACAGTATCCAGGTTTTGGTGTATCTGAGATGTCCTGGTAATGACAGTATCCAGGTTGTGGTGTATCTGAGATGTGCTGGTAATTACAGTATCCAGGTTTTGGTGTATCTGAGATGTCCTGGTAATGACAGTATCCAGGTTGTGGTGTCCTGGTAATGACAGTATCCAGGTTGTGGTGTATCTGAGATGTCCTGGTAATGACAGTATCCAGGTTGTGGTGTATCTGAGATGTGCTGGTAATTACAGTATCCAGGTTGTGGTGTATCTGAGATGTCCTGGTAATGACAGTATCCAGGTTGTGGTGTATCTGAGGTGTCCTGGTAATGACAGTATCCAGGTTGTGGTGTATCTGTGGTGTCCTGGTAATGACAGTATCCAGGTTTTGGTGTATCTGAGATGTCCTGGTAATGACAGTATCCAGGTTGTGGTGTATCTGAGATGTGCTGGTAATTACAGTATCCAGGTTTTGGTGTATCAGATGTCCTGGTAATGACAGTATCCAGGTTGTGGTGTCCTGGTAATGACAGTATCCAGGTTGTGGTGTATCTGAGATGTGCTGGTAATTACAGTATCCAGGTTTTGGTGTATCTGAGATGTCCTGGTAATGACAGTATCCAGGTTGTGGTGTCCTGGTAATGACAGTATCCAGGTTGTGGTGTATCTGAGATGTGCTGGTAATTACAGTATCCAGGTTGTGGTGTATCTGAGGTGTCCTGGTAATGACAGTATCCAGGTTTTGGTGTATCTGAGATGTCCTGGTAATGACAGTATCCAGGTTGTGGTGTCCTGGTAATGACAGTATCCAGGTTGTGGTGTCCTGGTAATGACAGTATCCAGGTTGTGGTGTATCTGAGATGTGCTGGTAATTACAGTATCCAGGTTGTGGTGTATCTGAGATGTCCTGGTAATGACAGTATCCAGGTTGTGGTGTATCTGAGGTGTCCTGGTAATGACAGTATCCAGGTTGTGGTGTATCTGTGGTGTCCTGGTAATGACAGTATCCAGGTTTTGGTGTATCTGAAATGTCCTGGTAATGACAGTATCCAGGTTGTGGTGTCCTGGTAATGACAGTATCCAGGTTGTGGTGTATCTGAGATGTGCTGGTAATTACAGTATCCAGGTTTTGGTGTATCAGATGTCCTGGTAATGACAGTATCCAGGTTGTGGTGTCCTGGTAATGACAGTATCCAGGTTGTGGTGTATCTGAGATGTGCTGGTAATTACAGTATCCAGGTTTTGGTGTATCTGAGATGTCCTGGTAATGACAGTATCCAGGTTGTGGTGTCCTGGTAATGACAGTATCCAGGTTGTGGTGTATCTGAGATGTGCTGGTAATTACAGTATCCAGGTTGTGGTGTATCTGAGGTGTCCTGGTAATGACAGTATCCAGGTTTTGGTGTATCTGAGATGTCCTGGTAATGACAGTATCCAGGTTGTGGTGTCCCGGTAATGACAGTATCCAGGTTGTGGTGTCCTGGTAATGACAGTATCCAGGTTGTGGTGTATCTGAGATGTGCTGGTAATTACAGTATCCAGGTTGTGGTGTATCTGAGATGTCCTGGTAATGACAGTATCCAGGTTGTGGTGTATCTGAGGTGTCCTGGTAATGACAGTATCCAGGTTGTGGTGTATCTGTGGTGTCCTGGTAATGACAGTATCCAGGTTTTGGTGTATCTGAGATGTCCTGGTAATGACAGTATCCAGGTTGTGGTGTCCTGGTAATGACAGTATCCAGGTTGTGGTGTATCTGAGAAGTCCTGGTAATGACAGTATCCAGGTTGTGGTGTCCTGGTAATTACAGTATCCAGGCTGTGGTGTCCTGGTAATTACAGTATCCAGGCCGTGGTGTATCTGAGGTGGACTGGTAATGGCAGTATCCAGGTTGTGGTGTATCTGAGATGTCCTGGTAATGGCAGTATCCAGGTTGTGGTGTATCTGAGATGTCCTGGTAATGACAATATCCAGGTTGTGGTGTAACTGTGGTGTCCTGGTAATGACAGTATCCAGGTTGTGGTGTATCTGTGGTGTCCTGGTAATGACAGTATCCAGGTTGTGGTGTATCTGTGGTGTCCTGGTAATGGCAGTATCCAGGTTTTGGTGTATCTGTGGTGTCCTGGTAATTACAGTATCCAGGTTGTGGTGTATCTGAGATGTCCTGGTAATGACAGTATCCAGGTTGTGTTGTATCTGAGGTGTCCTGGTAATGACAGTATCCAGGTTGTGGTGTATCTGTGGTGTCCTGGTAATGACAGTATCCAGATTGTGGTGTATCTGAGATGTCCTGGTAATGAAAGTATCCAGGTTGTGGTGTATCTGTGGTGTCCTGGTAATGACAGTATCCAGATTGTGGTGTATCTGAGATGTCCTGGTAATTACAGTATCCAGGCTGTGGTGTCCTGGTAATGGCAGTATCCAGGTTTTGGTGTATCTGTGGTGTCCTGGTAATGACAGTATCCAGGTTGTGGTGTATCTGTGGTGTCCTGGTAATGACAGTATCCAGGTTTTGGTGTATGTGTGGTGTCCTGGTAATTACAGTATCTAGGTTGTGGTGTATCTGAGATGTCCTGGTAATGACAGTATCCAGGTTTTGGTGTATCTGAGATGTCCTGGTAATTACAGTATCCAGGTTGTGGTGTATCTGAGATGTCCTGGTAATGGCAGTATCCAGGTTGTGGTGTCCTGGTAATGACAGTATCCAGGTTGTGGTGTATCTGAGATGTGCTGGTAATTGCAGTATCCAGGTTTTGGTGTATCTGAGATGTCCTGGTAATGACAGTATCCAGGTTGTGGTGTATCTGTGATGTCCTGGTAATGACAGTATCCTGGTTGTGGTGTATCTGAGATGTCCTGGTAATGACAGTATCCAGGTTGTGGTGTCCTGGTAATGACAGTATCCAGGTTGTGGTGTATCTGTGGTGTCCTGGTAATGACAGTATCCAGGTTTTGGTGTATCTGAGATGTCCTGGTAATGACAGTATCCAGGTTGTGGTGTCCTGGTAATGACAGTATCCAGGTTGTGGTGTATCTGAGATGTGCTGGTAATTACAGTATCCAGGTTGTGGTGTATCTGAGAAGTCCTGGTAATGACAGTATCCAGGTTGTGGTGTCCTGGTAATTACAGTATCCAGGCTGTGATGTCCTGGTAATTACAGTATCCAGGCCGTGGTGTATCTGAGGTGGACTGGTAATGGCAGTATCCAGGTTGTGGTGTATCTGAGATGTCCTGGTAATGGCAGTATCCAGGTTGTGGTGTATCTGAGATGTCCTGGTAATGACAATATCCAGGTTGTGGTGTAACTGTGGTGTCCTGGTAATGACAGTATCCAGGTTGTGGTGTATCTGTGGTGTCCTGGTAATGACAGTATCCAGGTTGTGGTGTATCTGTGGTGTCCTGGTAATGGCAGTATCCAGGTTTTGGTGTATCTGTGGTGTCCTGGTAATTACAGTATCCAGGTTGTGGTGTATCTGAGATGTCCTGGTAATGACAGTATCCAGGTTGTGTTGTATCTGAGGTGTAATGACAGTATCCAGGTTGTGGTGTATCTGTGGTGTCCTGGTAATGACAGTATCCAGATTGTGGTGTATCTGAGATGTCCTGGTAATGACAGTATCCAGGTTTTGGTGTATGTGTGGTGTCCTGGTAATTACAGTATCCAGGTTGTGGTGTATCTGAGATGTCCTGGTAATGACAGTATCCAGGTTTTGGTGTATCTGAGATGTCCTGGTAATTACAGTATCCAGGTTGTGGTGTATCTGAAATGTCCTGGTAATGACAATATCCAGGTTGTGGTGTCCTGGTAATGACAGTATCCAGGTTGTGGTGTCCTGGTAATGACAGTATCCAGGTTTTGGTGTATCTGAGATGTCCTGGTAATGACAGTATCCAGGTTGTGGTGTATCTGTGATGTCCTGGTAATGACAGTATCCTGGTTGTGGTGTATCTGAGATGTCCTGGTAATGACAGTATCCAGGTTGTGGTGTCCTGGTAATGACAGTATCCAGGTTGTGGTGTATCTGAGATGTGCTGGTAATTACAGGATCCAGGTTGTGGTGTATCTGAGATGTCCTGGTAATGACAGTATCCAAGTTGTGGTGTCCTGGTAATTACAGTATCCAGGCTGTGGTGTCCTGGTAATTACAGTATCCAGGCCGTGGTGTATCTGAGGTGGACTTGTAATGGCAGTATCCAGGTTGTGGTGTATCTGAGATGTCCTGGTAATGGCAGTATCCAGGTTGTGGTGTATCTGAGATGTCCTGGTAATGACAATATCCAGGTTGTGGTGTATCTGTGGTGTCCTGGTAATGACAGTATCCAGGTTGTGGTGTATCTGTGGTGTCCTGGTAATGACAGTATCCAGGTTGTGGTGTATCTGTGGTGTCCTGGTAATGGCAGTATCCAGGTTTTGGTGTATCTGTGGTGTTCTGGTAATTACAGTATCCAGGTTGTGGTGTATCTGAGATGTCCTGGTAATGACAGTATCCAGGTTGTGTTGTATCTGAGGTGTCCTGGTAATGACAGTATCCAGATTGTGGTGTATCTGTGGTGTCCTGGTAATGACAGTATCCAGATTGTGGTGTATCTGAGATGTCCTGGTAATGACAGTATCCAGGTTTTGGTGTATCTGTGGTGTCCTGGTAATTACAGTATCAAGGTTGTGGTGTATCTGAGATGTCCTGGTAATGACAGTATCCAGGTTTTGGTGTATCTGAGATGTCCTGGTAATTACAGTATCCAGGTTGTGGTGTATCTGAGATGTCCTGGTAATGACAGTATCCAGGTTGTGGTGTCCTGGTAATTACAGTATCCAGGCTGTGGTGTATCTGTGGTGTCCTGGTAATGACAGTATCCAGGTTGTGGTGTATCTGAGATGTCCTGGTAATTACAGTATCCAGGCTGTGGTGTATCTGTGGTGTCCTGGTAATTACAGTATCCAGGTTGTAGTGTATCTGAGATGTCCTGGTAATGACAGTATCCAGGTTGTGGTGTCCTGGTAATTACAGTATCCAGGTTGTGGTGTATCTGTGGTGTCCTGGTAATGACAGTATCCAGGTTGTGGTGTATCTGAGATGTCCTGGTAATTACAGTATCCAGATTGTGGTGTCCAGGTAATTACAGTATCCAGGTTGTGGTGTATCTGAGATGTCCTGGTAATGACAGTATCCAGATTGTGTTGTATCTGTGGTGTCCTGGTAATGACAGTATCCAGGTTGTGGTGTATCTGAGATGTCCTGGTAATGACAGTATCCAGGTTTTGGTGTATCTGAGATGTCCTGGTAATTACAGTATCCAGGTTGTGGTGTATCTGAGATGTCTTGGTAATTACAGTATCCACGTTGTGGTGTATCTGAGATGTCCTGGTAATTACAGTATCCAGATTGTGGTGTCCAGGTAATTACAGTATCGAGGTTGTGGTGTATCTGAGATGTCCTGGTAAATACAGTATCCAGGATGGGGTGTATAAGTGGTATCGTCCTTGGTAATAGTATCTGGGTTTTGGTTTATCTGTGGTGTCCTCAAGTGGCACTATCCAGGTTTTGGAGTCTTCCTCAGTGACAGTATCCCGATTGTGGTGCAAAAGTGGTGTGCTCTTAGTTGACAGTATCCATATTTTAGTGTATCTGTGGTGTCCTGGTAATGACAGTATCCCGGTTTTGGTGTATCTGTAGTGTCCTGGTAATTATAGTATCCAGGTTTTGGATTTATAAGTGGTGTCATCCTTGGTAACAGTATCTAGGTTTTCGTTTATCTTTGGTTTCCTCTTAAGTGACACTATCCAGGTTTTGGAATCTTCCTCAGTGACAGTTTCCCGGTTGTGGCGCATAAGTTGTGTCCTATTAGTTGAATCCATGTTTTGGTGTATATGTAATGTCCTGGTAATAACAATATCCAGGTTTTGGTGTGTCTGGTGTCCTCGTAAATGGTATCCTGGCTATGACAGTATCCAGGTTTTGGTTTATCTGTGGTGTCCTGGTAATGACAGAATCCATGTTTTGGTGTATCTAAGATGTCCTCCTAGGTGACAGTATCCATGTTTTAGTATATGCATGCCTGAAAGTTTTCCGGCATTTTGCCGGATTTTTACCATAGTCTTTATATATTCCTAATATGAAATAAATAAAGTCAAGAAATACCAAAGGGATATTCGAAGGAGAGAAAAATCGTAACAACTGACAAATTCCGGAGAACAACGAAGACAAGACCAAAACAATACATGCACTACAATTAAAAACTAAAAACATGAACAACATGGACCCCACCAAAAATCCGGGGGTAGACTCAGGTGCTCCGGAAGAGTAAGCAGTCTCTGCTTCCTGCATGACACCCGTCATGCTGCCCATGTCAAATCCTGTATGAGGAAGGGATAATATCAGTGGAACAGGTCCATTTTCATTTTGAAAACGGTTTTTTTCATATCTGTCAACCAAGTCATGATGACGCCCATAAAACTTTAATAAGGATGACTTCAGCATAGGAGCAACGCACCTCTGTCTGAGCAACTTTTCTGTCAGGAGCCGGGCTCTGTCCAGTAAGTCAATATATATGTCACAAGCTCTGGAATAATGGATTCTCCCCAATTTGCGGTTTATGGCACCTTCTATACTTTTACCAATGTGTATCTGTGGTGTCTTGGTAATGACAATATGCAGGTTTTGGTGTGTCTGAGATGTCCTATGTGACAGAAACCATGTTTAAGTGTATCTGTGGTGTTCTGGTAATGACAGTACCCAGGTTTTGGTGTATCTGGTGTGTTCTCATAAGTGACAGTATCCAGGTTGTGGTGTATAAGTGGTGTCGTCCATGGTGACAGTATCTGGGTTTTGGTTTATCTGTGGTGTCCTCTTAAGTGATACAAACCAGATTTAGATGTCTTCTTAAGTGAAAATATCCAGGTTGTGGTGTCCTCTTATGTGACAGTATCCGGGTCTTGGTGTATCTGACAGGTCCTAGGTGACAGTATCCAGGTCTGAGATGTCCTCCTATGTGACAGTAACCATGTTTAGGTGTATCTGTGGTGTCCTAGTAATGACGGTATCCAGGTTTTGGTGTATCTGTAGTGTCCTCGTAAATGACAGTATCCAGGTTGTGATATATAAGTGCTGTCGTCCTTGGTAACAGTATCTGGGTTTGTTGTATCTGTGGTGTCCTCTTATCTAGAAACGTTCTAGGATTTGGTGTCTTCCTAAGTGACAATATCCAGGTTGTGCCCCCCCCCTAGCTGACAGTATCCAGGTTTTAGTGTATCTGTAGTGTTCTTGTAATGACAGTATCCAGGTTTGGTGTGTCTGGTGTCCTCGTAAATGACAGTATCCAGGTTGTGGTGTACAAGTGGTGTCATCTTTGGTAACAGTATCTGGGTTTTGGTGTATCTGTGGTGTCCTCTTAAGTGACACTGTCCGGAATTTGATGTCCTCCGAAGTGACAACATCCAGGTTTTGGTGTCCTCCTAGGTGACAGTATTCGGGTCTTGATGTATCTGAAATGTCCCCCTAGGTGACAGTATCTGCGTCTTGGTGTATCTCAGATGCCCTCCTAGGTGACGGTATATATCAAGTTCTTTGTGTATCTGAGATGTCCTCCCAGATGACAGTATATATCTAGATCTTTGTATATTTGAGATGTCCTCATAGGTGACAGCATATTCACGTCTTGGAGTATCTGAAATGTTCTCTTCGAAGACAATATCCAGGTCTTGGTATATGTGAGATGTCCTCCTACGTGATAGTACCCAGGTCTTGATGTATCTGAGATGTCCTCGTGGGTGACGGTATCCAAGTCTGTGTATCTTATGCGACAGTATCCATGTTCTGGCGTCCTCCATTGTGTCGTACACATTGTTGTCTCTGAGGTGTCTTCTGTGGTTTTAGTATTCAAAGCCCCAGATAATCATTAGGTTGAATCAGGGGAGGGGGTAACTACCTCCGGGTTTTTCTTTCAGAGAAATGAGTATTTGACCTCCAAATAGCAGTATCAGAGGGGTAAAATGAAAAACAAAAGAGTAAAATATATTTTTAATACCGATGTTTGTTTATTCAATATCACATTTATGTTGAATTCAAACTGAACATTTAATTTAATCAAACCACCATCATCAACATCATGGCTACTATACCATATTGAGCTCAGTCATTGATACGGGTCACTAATTTTGTGTCTGTTTAAGGGCAGAAGCAAGCACTTTTTATGAAGAGACATTTTTTTAAAGCCTTACGACAATTTCTTATGTCAGTATATTTTGTGTAATAAATATACTCTTCTAAAAAAGAAACTAATAGTAAAATTTGGGTATAGATATAAAAACAAACAAATTTCAAGGATAACATGATTAAATAGAGGCTCCCAGGAGCCTGTATCGCTCACCTGGAAATCATATACATTATTTGAATATATCCATCCTGACAGGAAGTCTGGAACATTGATATCCAATTGGCTCGCTGCTTTTGCCAAATTGTTTGCTTGTTTCAAACAAGAACATTTTTCAGTGAATTTTCCCATAAGGTCATATGTCACAACATGTTTGGTTCTGGTGGCCATCTTGGATGGCGGGCGAGGTCATCTGATACAATTCTGAAAGAGGACCACCTAAGGACCATTGCTGTCAAGCTTTGTTCCAATTGGTCCAGTGGTTTCAGACAAGAAGATCTTTTAGTAAATTTCCAATACGATCCTATGTCAAACTATGTTCGGCTCAAGTGGCCATCTTTGAAGGCAGACAGGGTCATCGGATACAATTCTGAAAATGGACCACATAAGGACCATTGCTGCCAAGTTTTGTTCCAATTGGCCAAGTTGTTTCAGACAAGATCTTCAAGAAAATTTCCCATAGGATCCTATGTTAAACTATGTTCGGCTCTGGCGATCACCTTTGATAGCAGGCAGGGTCATCGGTTACAATTCCATACTGAGACTACTATAACACAATGTGTTATAGTAGTCTCAGTTCCATAGGATGCTATGTGAAACTGTTCGGCAATTGCTCACATTGCCCTTTATGCCCTTTGGCCAGGTGAGCTAATAAATACATGGAAAATTATAACTCAAAACAACGCTTCAAATGTTCGTTTCCATGGAAAGTTCATGGCATGTTCAAAGTTCAAGGTCACTACAGTTCAATACCTTGTATGCCAGGCCACCACGAACACCAATAACAGCCCGACAGCGCCGCACCATTGATGTTATCAAATTCCGAATCACCTGTTGCGGGATGATGTTCCACTCATCTTGCAATGCATGAATAATTTGTAAGGACTGATGTTGTGGTTGCCGTTGCCAGACACGTCTGTCTAAGTCGTACCGAAAATGCCCAATGGGGTCGAGATCAACACCAACAGCAGGAGGCAATATGTATGATTATCTTCAGACATTTTCTCTATGTTGATATTTTATTTACATTGTGGTCAATTAAACTTTATGAAAAATGCACAGATACTACCATATGCAATGAAAACTTACAATCTGGTCAAACACACCTTATCAAACTTGCATGTATGCATGTTAACCGAATATTTGAAAAGGGAAATTTAAAATTCAAATTGGTTGCATAATTGATAAGACAAGAAACGTTAAGCACTCATAGTAAGTTTTTGCAACGACCGTTATTTTTTTATAAAGAGTATAAACAAAATGTTTCCTTTCATTCCTTCTATTTAGTCGCTGGATGAATATCCGAACGCAAACTGAAAGAACTCTCGATATTTGGAGGTCGATTTACTATATCAGGAAAATGAATCACTAGAAGAATTTATTTTCAGAAATTACACTCTTCAACATAAATATATGAGACTATGGCAGGATACAATAGTTCAAACCCCTTTTTTACCGATGAAGATCAGAAAGGCAGTTTTGGATCTCATCATTACAATTCCAGTTCGTCCGGAAATCCATTTGAATCGGAGGAAGATAACAGAAGAAATCAAATATTAACACAGATACACGCATCAGAAGATCGACAATTGGAATCAACTAGAAGAATGTTAATGTCGATAGATGAATCGGAGAGAGTTGGTGTGTCAACTGCAGAGGTGAATTTCACCAAATATTTAAAATTTATTTGGTTCAGACAGCTTTTCCATTTAACATTGTCATTGGTTAAGACAATATTGCTGTCTTGGAAATTTTTGTTCATTGTAAATCTTATACTCTGAAGCAAACAGTTCTTTCTAGGCAGGCAGATGTAACCCACTGGCTATGTATAAATGAATATCTTGGGACTCTAAAATTGTGAAAACAATCATATCTTCTTCTTCTTATCTTTGTATTACACTCCCAGCTTTGAGTCGGTAACGGTCTCTCAGGATTTTTCCTGGGAACTACTGAAAATTGAATTTAAAGTTATTATCCAACCCAGTTATAAAAACTTCGACGTGATAAAATATGAAGTCATTTAGATATATACAAGAAATGTAAATTTAAAGTTTTGTTTATAAAGATGATATATATATTTTGATTAAATTGGCATTAAAATGCTTCACTTTTATAATGGAAGCTAATGATAAAACCGAAGGATTCTGCATTGCTTTCACCTATGATTTTGGTTACTGGATAAATCGGACCATAACAGACTCGGACTATTTCAAACTTGGACCATAGGGGAATCGAAACACCATTTTTTATGAATAGAAATAAAGTTTACAAATTCGGCCCACCCATCTTTTAACTGGATATCTCTATTCATTCATGTTATTATGTTGGGTTTTTGTGTATGTATATGAATGAACTAACAAAACTTCAACTTTTCGATAAGATCCTCATTTAAACAAAGTTTTAATTTGAAATAATATTTAAATTTATGTATATCTTTTAAAGAGTTTTAAATCAAAGTAAAAAACATATATCAATTAACTAAACATTAAGTTGGAGTAATTTACTTTTATCTTAATTAAACAAAACATTTACTTCGATTGATATATTTTTTTATCGATTTTAATACTTTTGAGGATAAGAATAAGTAGAACATTTGTTGCACATTGAAAAGGTGTTATTTTAAAGTTGTAGTACTTATTAATCCCTATGTAAATTGTCCTCTTAAAGCATGTCAAACGAACATTTTTTTCTTCTTTGAAACAACTTTTTTTAAATAGTTTGTACAAATATCAGGAAATATGGAACTATATAAGAAACCATGAAATTAAATGATCGGAACATGATATATAATAATTACATAAGATAAGATAATGTTTATTAACCAATTAAGGGACCTCAGTGGGGCAATAAGTAACAGAGTAATAAATAAAAACATTGAAAGGGAAGAAGTTACTTGATTGACAGAAAATTAGACAACTGCAGTTACATGACAGAAAACATTCAATATAAATAAATAAACCATGATTATATAAAATATAAAGGCTCATGGCATATTAACATATTAACAACAATAATTACATATATTACACAACTAAATTTCGAGTCCAGCTGCTATTTAAGCATTTGTCCCCTTTTTTATACAGAAGATAACATAGCACTGAGAAATTTTACTGCCCAGTCAGTGGTACTGAAGTGAAGTAGTAGCAGCTTTTTTTCCAATAAGTTTTACAACTTAAAGTTCTTAAACAGGTGTATAGTGATTCAGCTGCAAATTCTTACTGACAAAAACTGAAGTGGCTCCAGTCAGGGGTATATACTTCTAAAAATAGATTTCGAGTACGACTTTGATGTAAGAATAATAAAAGTATATAAAAGAGCATGAAAATATTCTAAAAATATCTAAAAAAGCTATAGTCTATGGTAGTCATCGTCAAATAATTATTTGTAACAATTTTGTTGTGAAAAATCAATTACCAATCATGTATTAGCTTATAGTTCACTCTTCCTTTGTTCACAATCAAGGAATTTTAATTAAAATTTTTCTTCAGTTCCCAGTTCAACACTCATGTCTTATTGATGTCTTTTTTTTAATCATTATACCCCCCGCAAAGTTTGGGGGGTATATAGGAATCACCTTGTCCGTCCATCTGTCTGTCTGTCCATCTGTCTGTTCGTCTGTCTGTCTGTCTGTCCGTCTAACCATATATCTTGTAAGCGCAACGCCTTCTAGACCGCTCAATGGATTTCAACGAAACTTTAAAGAAAGGAAGTACATCATCCAAAGATGTGCATGAAGAAAAATCTTTGCTTTCCGATATCACACAAGGGAGATAATTGGACTTCTATTTTTTTGGCTTATACATTATATATGAACCTCGTAAGCACAACTCCTCCTAGACCGCTCAATGGATTTCAACGAAACTTTACAGAAAGGAAGTACATCATCCAAAGATGTGCATGAAGAAAAATCTTTGCTTTCCGATATCACACAAGGGAGATAATTGGACTTCTTTTTTTTTTGGCTTATAGATTATATATGAACCTCGTAAGCGCAACTCCTCCTAGACCTCTCAATGGATTTCAACGAAACTTTACAGAAAGGAAGTACATCATCCAAAGATGTGGATGAAGAAAAATCTTTGCTTTCTGATATCACACAAGGGAGATAATTGGACTTCTTTTTTTTTTGGCTTATAGATTATATATGAACCTCGTAAGCGCAACTCCTCCTAGACCGCTCGATGGATTTCAATGAAACTTTACAGAAAGGAAGTACATCATCCAAAGATGTGCATGAAGAAAAATCTTTGCTTTCCGATATCACACAAGGGAGATAATTGGACTTCAAAGCGGGGGGTATCCTTTGTGAGCTTTGCTCACAGTACATCTAGTTTAAGTTTGTCGAATAAAAGGTAATATTTGAACTACATGTAGTGGGAATTTTGCCTAGACTTGACTTCTCCAAGATTACAGTATGGTTTCTTAGCCACAAACCTTTATATAAGTCAGATTTATCATTTCAAAAAAATGACTAAAAGTTTAGACTTTTAAAGAAAGTTTTAACACATAGAAAGGAGCTAAGAATAACAGTTGAATAGACAGCAATTAAGGTATGATATATTAAGAATTGCTGTAAAGTTAAGTTAGACGAAAAGACTCACTGTATAAAAATCTCACAACTGGCCGATGACACTACCCTGTTTTTAAGCTCTAAACAAGAAATATCAATTGCGTTAAATGAAATAGAAATTTTTGGGACGTTATCTGGATTAAAGCTAAATAGAAATAAGACAGTTGGTCTCTGGATAGGAAAACTTAAGCACAGTAAAGATAAGGTTGAAGGCATAAGATGGGAAGATAAACCAATCAAAGCACTAGGGATGTATTTTGGAAAAATTTTGATCATAAGAACTTTGATATTACCAAAATTTACGTTTTTGGCTACTTCAAACACATTACCTTTGAAATATCAGAAAGAAATTGAGCAGAGTTGTTTTCAGTTTATTTGGAAAGGAAATATTGATAAAGTAAAAAGAACTACAATGATTAACACATATGAAAGAGGGGGTTTGAATATGATAGACTTTGATACATGTAGCTACTTCCAATCTCTGAAAGCTTCATGGGTGAAAAGACTTACAGAAAAAATTTTTGGAAATTGGAAAATTATCCCATTAAAATATTTTGACGCCTATGGGAATAATTGGTTAATTTTTAAGATGAATATTGAGAATATTAAAAATTTACCTGATTTTGAAAATATTCCAGAATTCTACCGAGAAATAGTCCGTTGTTGGGTAAAAACAGGTGGTGGACAAATGGAATATCCAAAAACATTTTTAGACATTAGAAAACAAGTAATATGGGGTAATAAATTCGTAAAGACAGGACAAAAATTTATAATTTTCAGAAACTGGATAAATAGTGGTCTTATCTTTATAAATGACATTATAGACGAAAAAGGAAAATTGACAGGAAAACATATCCTTAATAATTTGAAAACAAAAGTAAATTGGATTTCAGAATTTTCAATTTTGAAAAAAGCTATTCCAAAAGAATGGTTTTTATGTCTAAGTGGGGAAAAATCTACAAGCACTACAGTGAACATTAGGAAAAGACAATCAGTTTGGAGGGGTAAATTAAATCAATTGGGAAGGAAATATGGTTCAAATATTTGCACTTAGCAGATAATCATGTTATATCAGACACATATTTTTTCATTTTTAATTATCTTCAAGAGAATAAGTTAAAGGTATTTCGTTGGAAATTATTGCAATTCATTATTCCAACAAAGCAATTATTGTACAAATGGAAAATCGCAGAATCTAATTTGTGTAATTTTTGTAATGA
This sequence comes from Mytilisepta virgata, assembly GCA_028015205.1. Taxonomy (NCBI): domain Eukaryota; kingdom Metazoa; phylum Mollusca; class Bivalvia; order Mytilida; family Mytilidae; genus Mytilisepta; species Mytilisepta virgata. Next base: position 2,016,428 of record CM051520.1, on the reverse strand, counting down.
AATAGAAAACTACACCCATTTTTTTATAGAATGTAACTATCTGCGACAGTTCTGGAGTAAAATGAAAAACTTATTAAGGGCGCTAAATTTTGAAGTCAATATTAGTTTGGCGCATTTAGTAATCGGTTACAAAATCTATGATAGAGAATATTTTGACTTTAATTATCTACTTTCAATCCTAGCATTTTCAATTTACAAATTATATTACGTTTCAGAACAAAAAAGAAAAACTATTGATGTTTATAAATTGTTTATTTGTGAGCTTCGTAAACATGTAAGCGAATACTACTTCGAACATAAAAGTAATTTATTTAATAAGGTGTTAAAACAAATAGAGTTAGTGTAACTTTTTTTGTTTTTTTTGTTTTTGTTTTTTGTTTTTGTTTTTCTGATGTATTAATATTGATTTAAAGTAGAATATAGCTTGATTGTTACCCTGGACAATCAGCAGGTTCCACAGGGTGACTTCAATGAAGCTTGTGAATTGGAGTCAAATTGTTAACAAGCATAGCTGAATAAAGAAGATTAAGTTGTAAAAAAAAAAAAAAAAAGAATTGCTGTATCTAAATGTGACATGATTAAAGTTAATAAACAAAGTGGAAGTAATAAGAAAAATGTTAAGATGCAAAAACCTTGGTTTAGTACAGAATGTCATATTAAGCGTAAAAATTATAAGTCTAAGAAATATCACTGGAGAGTTAAGTCTGTTGAGTCTGAAAAACAAGTCTTGTGAAGTGCAGTAAGGAGTATAAAAAAGCTATTAATAAATTTTACAATAATTATAAGAAAAGGTTCATTACAAATGTGAGAAATTTGCAATCTAAGGATCATAAATCTTATTGGACATTGATTAATAGGTTAGTTCCACAGAGCAAAATTGTCCTGAATAAGATTAGTCTTGATATATTTTTTAAGCATTTTAAGAAATTATATATGCAAGATGAGTAAAATAACGAGTTTGAGGAAATTGATTTAAATGGTGTTACTAGCTTGAATACTGACTTGAATGCAGATTTAACTGTAGATGAGGTGACAAAAGTAATAAAATCTCTCAAAAATAATAAGGCTTGTGGAAATGACTTGATTATCAATGAATTTTTGAGAGCATCATCTGTAAAATTACTTGAAACTTTTACAAAATTATTTAACATTGTTTTCAAAATTAGTGTCATACCTAACTCATGGTCAGATGGGGTTATTTGTACAAAGGAGACCCTGAAAACCTTGATAATTATAGGGGCATAACCTGTCTTAGTTGTTTTGGAAAATTATTTACTGCCCTTTTAAACCATACATGTAGGTTAAAAATTTATTTGGAAAATACATGTATGAATCTTCTTTGTGAGGAGCAAGCTAGCTTTAGGAAGAATTATAATACTATTGATCATACATTTAATCTTAATTGTTTGATTGATCGGTATTTGCAGCGTCGTAAACCGTTGTTCTTTGTTTTTATGGATTATAGAAAAGCTTTTGACAAGAGAGGTCTTTTTGGATTAGCAAAATTTTGCAAAATATTACTATCAATTGTTCATTAACGATAAAATAGTTTTATAAATATATATTCATATATATGCCTTCCAAACTCCATTTGACATTTTTTTGTCTTGCCTACTATTTTACCAACTGTAGTGTAGATGTACATATGTTTGTATTGTATTCACATACCCCAGTTGGGGTCTTTCGTCTTAATAAAAACTTGAAACTTGGTATATTCTATATTAATTCTGATTTGTATTTGCAGGAACTGTTAAGACAAGGGGAACAATTAGATAACATAGAAATGAAAACAGCTGATATGAACCAACAGATGACAACAACACAAAAACATATAAACAACATAAAAAGTGTTTTTGGTGGAGTGAAAAATTGGTGGTCAGGAAGAAAATCTAACCAGGGAACATCTCAAACTACATCTGAACCAAAACAAAGTCAACTAAGGAATACTGTTGAACGTTCAAAAAAAGAATTTGAACAGAAAAAACCTCTAGACACATCAGGGTTTGCATGTTCTGTAGATGAGGATGATGATCTGGATAAACAATTTATGGCTGGATCAAAGAAACAGATGATAAAACCTGTTACCAACAGTCACAGGGAAAAAGAAATCAATGAAAATTTAGGTAAGGTACTTTGAGATGTTTATGAAAATTATTGCTTTTTGGTTTTTGTGTAAAATTGAAGAATGGATACTGTAAATGGGTTAGAACGATAATGTTCCAAATTGCTGATTCCCACACTGCAGAGTCCAAATGGCGAGTCCCACATTGTCAACTTTTTCTGATTTTGGTTCTTCAACCAGTTTCAGTTTGCCAAAAACCATACAACTGAATCCCAAATTGTTGACATTTACTAAAAAGAGAACTGTTACATGTCCATCTGAATATCGAATTCGTAAAAACAATGTAAATAATTTGAGGTTGAAATGGTAAATTGGTAAAAATTTTAATGTATTTCAGTTAAAAAGTAATAGTTCTAATAAAGAAATGTTTTAAATCTTATGTAAATCATAATAGTGTTAGTCAAGTGTACCTCGTCTTGGGTTCATTGTTTAAAAATTCCTTTAAACATTTGATATAAAACCTTTTATTATGTCCATAATGTGTTGTTACACAGATTCTGTATAGTATCCAGGGAAATGTTTGCCTTGAAATGGGTATAACATTTGATAAAAATACCAGAGATAATGGGTTATGGCCATTTGCAGAAATATAATTGTGATGTGTGTTATATATTTTATTGTAGGTTTAATGTCAGATGGATTATCAAAGTTGAAAGGATTGGCTGTTGGACTTGGTGATGAAATCGAAAGACAGAACGAACAAATTGATACAAAAATTAATCCTCAGATGGACAAGTTGAATTTGAATTTGGAAAATCAGAATAGACAAATGAAGAAAATTTTACGGAAATGAAGTGGTAACCATGGTAACCTTGAAAAATCAATGTTTTATATTGGAGTATGAAGAAATGTGCAATATTTTTGTTTCTAACTTGGTACTGTATGTTTTTAAAAAAGAAAAGCTGGTCAGATGATGTTATTTTTGTGTGTAAAACCTGTGTAAATGTTTGATATGAACTAAGAAAGTTTAAATATATGCTTTACATTTCCTTTTTTAATTTTATTTTTCCACACCATACATTTTTGTTTTAGTACCTTCTCCCCACCCTCCCACTTTCCCCCTTCAGGTGGGATAAGATAGTGACACAAATATATAATTTGATCCATTTTGTCTGGTTGACAGTAGTTCAGTAATTGCCATGAAATTAATATTCCTTCATAAAATTTAACAATTTAAAATCAGGAAAGTTTATGAAACTTATGATAATCTCCCTTGGAAGATTTTTTGTTGTTTTTGGGAATTTGAATCTATTCAACATTATTTTCATTTATTGTTATGGATTTCAAATTTTTCTGCTGATAAAAAAATCAAATCAAAAATTTTATTGAATGCTATAAATCACTTTAAAATAGGCTAAGTTTGACTTGTTTTGATTTCATTTCAACAGACTCAGCATTTTGGTCCTTGATTTTCTGGTAATGGGTGATAAAAGAGAACTTAAAAGCAATTATATTCTAATTTTGATGGAGTTACGAACCACTTTAGTTTAAACTTACTTATTTATACCAACTTATCCTCATCCTGCAAGACAGCATTTTAGCCTACTCTTTTTAAACATCTTCAGGGGAGTCAATAACGTGCTAAGGATTTATCTCTCCCTTGCCACAGGACAGTAATTTTTTGTCCCCATGCGACAGAGTAGCATTGTTTACTGAGACCATCCTTGCAAATGGTGTCGATAGGGCATTGCAAATTTGATCCATGAAATTTTCATCACTTAACACAGATTAATATGTTTATTTACAGTTACAGAGTTATGTCCCTTTGTCTGTTATAAAACCTATATTTTTGTTGTTTCTGGATGAAAAATCCAGAATAGTTTATTCCTGTTTACTTATTGATTTTTTCTGTGATTGTCAAAGGCATTTCCATGTACATGTATGTAACACAAAAATTTTATTTATAAAATATCAATGAAAATTATCACTTTCGTAATTTCAACCATTACTACATTACATGGATGTTCTGTCTTTCCAAAGTTAATGGTATAAAGAGAATCCTTTTTCATTATGTATTTCCAGGTACTGATATACCAGTAATGCTAATAGTATTATTGTATTTTATATTTGTCAGAGTTAGTCATTAAATGATTTTGTAAAGTGTTTCTATCATAGTTTTTTTTATATTTTGCCCTTATTTTCATATTGACTTTTTACTTCTATGTTGGTAACATTTTAACTAAATGTATTATTCACAATATCTTGCTTGTTTTTCTTAAAAAATTTCCCCCTCAGGTGAAAACAACTTATTTAAAAAATTAAGCTTGTGTCATGATTAACTTCCTTTTTCTGTTGATAGCTATACAAATGCCTCGACACAACTCAATAAACAGTAGATTTCTTACATGTATATATGTTCATCTGAAAATGTAAATAATATATATATTTTGAAGTTTGATTCAATTTAATGAATGATTTAGTAGTAATAAGGTCAAAATTTTATCAATCTTCCCATTGGCGGCTTTTGTAATCAGAGAAGCCTTGACCTTTGCAGACCTGTTTACCACTACGATTTTGGCGTAGTTTCTACGATTTTTTGTACTCAAATTACGCTCTACGCCCAAATAGGTCATTTCTACGCTTTCAAAGATGTTACAGTAAAAAAAATCGGCAGTATGTAATTTTGTGTCTAAAGGAAGTTATCCGAACGCAAAATGGAGTCTTTGTCTTTTACGCGCTTGATAATGAATATATAAGTATGTATTACAAACGCTCTGGTGATCGTTGACTGTCAAGTTTGACACATGGCGCGATCATTATTGTGATGCCAGACATATTTCAAAACGCAAATACGAGCAAGAGGTCAGAGAACATATTTTTTTTGATGTTTGGACCAAGGACAGACCATGGTTGTATCTTTGGATTTACAAGAGAATGACTTAATAAAATTTAGGAAGAAAACATATATCATTATTGTGTTCAATATAACTAATCCTATAGAATTTATATATTTGGTATCTTCAAAACATGACTCTAAAAGCTCTCAGAATGCAGGATTTAGCATCTAGTTTTTCAAAAAAAATTCTGGGGGGGGGGGGGCATGCCCCTAGACCCCCCTAGCAAGTTCGCGGCGCGTTGCGCCGCTCATCGGTGATAGTAATGTTTAGGACTTGTAAAATCTAAAACTACACATAAATATTGAAAACTACACTTTCTAAATGTATAAACTACACTACTAGCTTAAATGGGGTAAACAGGTCTGCCTTTGTCAGAAAAGTATGTCAGACAATCAAAATTATTTAAAAAAGGAATTTAACTCCTCACCTGGAAAAAGGAGCAAGACTTGCAAAGGAGGACTTTAATAACTCCTCGGATTGTAAGGAACAAAAGGGGGACTTTAATAACTCCCCGGAGTGTAAGGAACAAGACTTACAAAGGGGATTAACTCCTCGGAGTGTAAGGAACAAAAGTTTTTTGGTATTGAAACATTAAGATAAGGTTAGTACTGGACCTCCTCAACCCAGAAGATAATGTTAGTACCTGGACCTCCTCAACCAAGAAGATTGTAAACTTGCTCAAATTCACATATATAGCATATAAATTAAATATGGTTTGTATTTAGAATATTCAATACAATCTTTCTGGATTAGGGATTATCTCATTTATTATTTCCTTTGATATTGTTGCATTTACATGTACATCTGAAATATAAATGTTTTATACGTTTATGTATATGTATGTATTCATTATTGTCTCGTCTGAAACGAAAAGTCGCAAAGATGAGATATAGGTGTTACTTTCCGGCGGTGACGGCGGCGTAAACATTTTTAAAACTTTGATAACTTTGAACATTTAATACCTACAATTAAGGTGTATGGTCCACAGATAGCTTATCATATAAGTTTTGCCGTAGTATACTTGTCTTGTGATCCTGACCTCATTTTCATGGTTCACTGACTTCATAAACATAAATGTAAAATTTGTGTCTAAGTTTCGTGGTTGTATCCTTTTCTCAGCAACTGTAATACTTAGGCCAACCATATTTGATCTATAGATAGTTCTTAGTGGCTACATACCAGTCTGACACCTGGCTTGGGACCTTGACCTCAAGTTCATGCTTGAGTGACTTTGTCACATTTTCGTGGTTAAGTCCATTTCTCATCAAATAGAATATCTACCCCCACCATATTTGGTCAAAAGATAGTTCTTGGTGGGTACATGTCAATCTGACACATGCCTTTTGACCTTGACCTCAATTTCATGCTTGAGTGACCTGCATCACATTTTCCCAATCAAGTCCATTTCTCTGAAACTAACACCTAGACCCATCGTATTTGGTCTATGGATTGTTATTGGTGGGTACATGCTAGTCTGACACTTGTCTGTGGACCTTGACCTCAATTTCATCGTTGAGTGACCTTCATCCAAGTTTCTTGATTTAAGTTGATTTTTCAGCAACTGTAATACCTAGACCCACCATGTTTGGTCTATAGATAGTTCTTATTGGGTACATGCAAGTCTGACACCTGTCTCTGGACTTTGACCTCAATTGCATGCTTGAGTGACTTTGTAACATTTTTGAGACTAGGTCAATTTCTCAGCAACTTTAATACCTAGACCCACCATATTTGGTCTATAGGTAGATCCTAGTCTAACACCTCAAAGCTGAAATTGACCTGAATTTCATGCTTTAGTGACTTAATATACATTTTCATGATTTAGTCTATTTCTCAGCAACTGTACTACATTTGTAACGAAACCCACAGTATTTGGTTGATAGAAGTTCTTAGTATATACCATTTTAACATCTGACACCTTACCTTTGACCTCTATTTCATGCTTGACTGACTTGTTTCACATTTTGGGATAATATCCATTTCTCAGCAACTGCAATAGATAGTGCTTGGTGGATACATGGCTGTCTGAGACTTTTACTTTAATTTCAGACTTGAGTCACATTTTCATGATTAAGTCCATATTTCTGTAGCTGTAATACCTATAATATCCAAATTGACCTCAATTTTAGGCTTGAGTGACTCTTGTCTCTTTTTTACAAATAAGTCCATTTATCAACATTTTTGGTCTATAGATATTTTTTGGTGGGTACCAGTGTTCTCCCCAGAAAATTCTGAAGGGGCAAAAATCATGGCGCGCGAACGACATTTTTCATTGAAATAAACGTAGCGCGAATATTGTGTATATAAAAAACATATATTGACAAACAGAAAATATTTTTTCTGTGTATTGAAATGTTTATAACTAAATGAATAGTATTATACAATATGTATACATAGAGGTAAGGGAACAATATAAAATAAATCAGTTAAATATTCTTCTATTTTTATGTGCCTGCAATCTTCATGTCTATCTTTTAATTTTCCCTTTATAGAAATGATCATCTGGGCATTTGTTATTTTGGATAGTATCCTGGTTAAATGCGTGAACAATCCCTTTTATCAAATGCTTGGAACTCTCCTTGTTTGAATGCAAAACTTAAAAAATCTCCCCCCCCCCCCCCCAGGGATGATTTTAGTCAGTTATTTAAAACTGATTTCCATTATTTGGTGTTGCAAAATTTATTTGAAAATTTGTCAAACAGAACCTGCCAGAAAATTAAATTTTTGCACACCTAATCCCCCTATTTCAGTTCTTGCTTCTGCTCATTAAAATCATCCCTGTCCCCCTCCAATTAAACATTTAAATCTTTTTTTATTCATTGCGACTACAACATTTTTGAATGTGAAGAATGGTTCTGCGTCTTGTATTTAAAATCCAGTTTTCCTCACTTGTCACAAATGCCAAGACAAAATAATTCGCAAATATTCCATGATCTTCTGTGTTTTCGTGATGGGTGAATTTTATCAACTTGTGTTCACGTATAAACAACGGCAGGGCTTTTCCTGTCAAATGTCAACATATGTTTTAATCTTTGAAATTATTTTATTCTGGATGACAGTATGCAGAAAACTTCTTTATTGCAAATTGACTTTTAATTACGATGACGCTGCGGTGTTACTAATCAAGGCGCTGCGGTCATTGAAGGCGTTGCGGTGAATGACAACTTCAAAGGGAAGGCGCTGCGGGACCGCAGCGCCATATGGGGCTGGGGAGAACGCTGGGTACTTACCAGTCTGAGACCTGTCAGCTTACATTGGACACAGTTTTAGCCTTGAATGACATGCATGAGATTTTTCAGACAAATTACCGCCAGACCATTACTATTTCTTTTAACACATTTTCCTTTGACTTGCAATGTCAGGTATCAGATAATCATTATTTTGTGTGCGTGTGTATACTCAGGTGAGACATGTAGTGTGTCCACTCTTGTATATATTATTTACCTATTTCTGTATTACGACTATTGTTGATTGTATCTTGTTTATTATATGTACATTTTGTATTGTTTATTGTATCTTATGTTGATAATAACATCATAATAATATATATATCTAGATAATTTTAACTGGAGTATAAATGATTGCAAGGTTAAGAGAATAAAAGATGTCGTCGAAATACCATGTTATTTTCTATGAAAAAAATTCAACTATGAGTGCTTGGCTACATCACAATATTCCTCATCAAAGATACCAATATCTATAGAATAAAGTGGACTTTCAAACAATATTCCTCATGAATGTCTGTAGAATAAAGTGGACTTTCAAACAATATTCTTCATGAAAGATACGAATGTCTTTAGAATAAAGTGGACTTTCAAACAATATTCCTCATGGAAGATACCAATGTCTATAGAATAAAGTGGACTTTCAAACAATATTCCTCATGAATGTCTATAGAATAAAGTGGACTTTCAAACAATATTCTTCATGAAAGATACCAATGTCTTTAGAATAAAGTGGACTTTCAAACAATATTCATGAAAGATACCAATGTCTTTAGAATAAAGTGGACTTTCAAACAATATTCCTCATGAAAGATACCAATGTCTTTAGAATAAAGTGGACTTTCAAACAATATTCCTCATGAAAGATACCAATGTCTTTAGAATAAAGTGGACTTTCAAACAATATTCTTCATGAAAGATACCAATGTCTTTAGAATAAAGTGGACTTTCAAACGATATTCCTCATGGAAGATACCAATGTCTATAGAATAAAGTGGACTTTCAAACAATATTCCTAATCAAAGATACCAATGTCTATAGAATAAAGTGGACTTTCAAAAAGGATGTCTTCATTAAATGCAAACAATGTATTATCAGAAATCTGTCAGCTGCCCCAAAGTCATTGCATGGGACAGATCACTCACTGACATGAACAGTGAACAATAAAATGGCAAGTGAAATGAAAATCATGTACTAATTTATTTTATGGAAAAATGGACTGATCAAATTTTAACACTATTCACTGGACCATGGAAATTAGGTCAGTATGGACATGGTTGACTGATAAACAAATTACTACCTGATAGTGAACTTAAGTGTCAGAGCTATAAAGCTCTCTAAAGAGTAAACCCTGAATGGACATTCCTATCGTTCACCTTAGTAACCTAATTACAGGTAAAAAAAATAGGAATAAAACTTGTTCAAAATTTTTATTATATAAACAGAATTGCACTTTATTTTGATTCTTAGCAAAACAGAAAAATACAACAGAAATATAAGAAATAGCACCTATATGTAGCAATTTGAATGAAAATGATATTTTTAATATGCTGGAGATGTTGAACGTGATATTCCCTTGTTTGTGTATTTTACACAAAATATGCTGAAGATATTGACCGTGATATTCCCTTGTTTGTGTATTTTACACAAAATATGCTGAAGATATTGACCGTGATATTCCCTTGTTTGTGTATTTTACACAAAATATGCTGAAGATATTGACCGTGATATTCCCTTGTTTGACTAACAAAAAAAAGCATTGTTCATTTCACAGAGGCTTAAAATATTCAAATGACTACACTGAAAATTTCACCCCTTTGCTTTTTTCATTCAATTAATATTCAGTTGTTATAAATGTTTATTTTACAATCACATACATGTACCTTAAACAGTTATTTAAAAAAAAATCCTAAATGTTTGGGTTTTTACCCTAAAATGCTTAAAAAAATAAAAAGCTTTTACTGGTTCAAAAAATAAATAAAACTACCCCAAATCCTGATAGTTTTTCAGTTATTAATCTAACCAATCCCAAATTTCCTTGAAATAAAAAGCTCAACAATGAACATTGGAAGTCTTTACACTACTCTAGATTCACCAACCAGTAAATTACATGTATACAGTTGCTAATCTGGTATCCAGAAGTGTAATCCTTGTTGTCCTTAGCAGGCTTTCTTTGAAGTGAAGGTAGCACAGTGAAAAATATTTCACCAGGGTACCAGGTTATACAGCTGATTTTTACGTGACAGAACCTAGTTCTTACAGTAAAAAATATATAGTATTTTTTTTAATGAGGCCTAAATTGAAATATTGTTTGTTTCCCTGACCGATTCACCTAATTTGCCACGACTGAAAAAATTTGGACATTCCTTTTTGCATTTAGTAACATTAATTTTTGGAACATTTTAGTCATAGTTGCTTAAAAATCTATAGTCCTGATTATTCCAATCAAGAAAGAATTTTACCTATCTACATACCTAGACCTTTCAGACTAGGGTCAGAAAGGGGAAACAAAGATATTTTTAAGGCTATCATGATACTTTTGTCTGTAAAATAAAATGATGATCCATATTAGTCAGTTATTGTCTCTCGATTGTTAATTCTTCTTTCTATTATTAACTTGGTATCTTCTTATAAAGAATAAATACACATACATATATCCATATATACACAATATATAAACAAAATAAATAACAATAAATTAATGTGAAAACTTGTGTAAACATTAACAAGTGTAGGATTGATGCTTAGAAAAACAACGTATTAAGGTACAACATAGGTCAATTTATTTTCTATAATCATCAATGTAAGTAATCTAATTTATTTTATATATTAGTGAAATAGGGCATTTAAAATCAAATTGTAGACTTTAATCCCTCCACTAATGTCAAAAATCGTCCTGTCCAATTAAAAAAAAAATTCACATACAATGTATCTGTTCACTTAGGTATATGTCCAAAATCACAACAACAATCTGTACAATATAAAATGCAAATTATCAAACATTGGTTATATTAAACATGTTTACTTGTCTAGTTCAACAATTTCGAGGTTTCAACAGGAAGGGAAATAACTCTTTTTTATGCCAAATTTTAAAGCCTATCCTCCGATTCAATTAAATGGATATTCAATACTACAGCTCAAAAGTTTAACCTATTTTAACTGATTACAAAATAAAAAAAAAAAAAACAATAGTTCATTATTTATGTTCTGTCATTAAGTTTAAAGTGATAACCCTGTCCAGCAGGAATATATTATACTACCATCCTTATAACAGAATATACAAAATTTTGTAAAGTTTGACCTCAACCACAGAATGAAGTTGTTAAAAGTAATGGCTATAATGCTTTTTAAATGAAGATGATTTTTCATTAAAAAAACACAAAATCATAGACTTTTACAAGTAAAATGTCTCAGTGTGTTTTAATATATTCCTCTGCCTTTGTTTTAATTGTATAACTCTCAGTTTGAACACAGCTAGGAGAAAGAATCTACAGTCTAAAACTATTTTAATAAGAACTTTTTTTATTATTATATGCCTTTCATTATATTATAATATCTATTAAAGTGTTGAAAGTTGGTATGGTCAAACATGAATTAACCAAACACTGCATTTAAGGAATGTTTCCTTTATTTGGGTCAGTTTACGAAGAGGTTTATGAATGCCGTAAACTGACCCAAACCAGGTTATTGAAGTATAACCTGTTCAAAAATTGGAAACATTCCTTATAATTTAATTTCCAAAAAGGAGTGCAATGATTCCTCGATTCAAGCATCAATAATGGCATGGGACTATTTGAATTTACAAGTGGCGGATTAATCCATTGGTGATGTCACAAAATCAAACCAGGTTATACAGTATAACCAATCTTGCTCTGTGGTGTTCAGCCAATCAAAATGTAGTATTCAAATCGAATTAAAATCTCTTTTTTAAGAACTGAAAAATATATGAATCTATACAAATACATGTATAGTTTCCTAGTAACTTGCATAAACTCAAAACTTACAAATTTCCTGTTTTGAGGACACATATATACATAATATATATTTACAATTGTAAACTCTTGTCTATTATTTTACAAAATAACCTGGAAAATGTAAATTTTAGAACTGTAATTGGTATACTGCCTTGAGTCAATTAAATCACTGAAGAAGATTTTCTGATACTTTTCCCAGAATGCACCAAATCGAGGAAGTAGTATAAGACTGCTGCTTGTACAAAGACATCTTGGGCCCCTTGCATCATCAACATTGCTGGAGAAACTTTGGTTTCATCTTTTACTGCAGGATGTAGTAATGTGGGTCCAAAAATTGTAGCAAGGTTGTTTAAGGACATTTTATTTTCTGATTCATGTTTGCTGACCCTGCAATGAAAAGTAGTTTAATGATAATTTTTTGGAAGTAAAGTTAAATGATCTAATTAATTCACCTTAAATAAAATTAAAATTAAACTGAATTAAAACATACTTTTAGCATTAAAAAAAAACCTCTGAAACCTTCCCCTAGTTCATGTTCCTTACATCATCTCTGACAATACAAGTCTATACCTGGTCAATACCATAGATCTTGTGTTTCATTTATAGACATATGTAAAGTTATAAAGTAACAATAGCACAGTATGGTGTTAGATGGATGATTGTTTGATTTCCACGTTTTCTACCTTAAACATCTCTGATGAGACCTAACGACTGATGCAAAAGTCAGTTCATATTTTTTTGTACATCATATAAATTCTTTTTATACATGTTTTCAAGTAAAGTTGGGATAAAACAATGCATTTCCGAAAGCATGAAAAGTATAAGTTAACATCCAGCAGATGGTGGAGTAATTGTACTATACACCCAGACAATCATACCGACAACTTACTTGAGATGTTCAATGACAGATACAATTGTATAATAATTAACATCAGACAGGTTGTGTAGTAACTGTTATATACACCCAGACAATCATACCGACAACTTACTTGACGAGATGTTCGATGACAGATACAATGGTATAATAATTAACATCGGGCAGGTTGTGTAGTAACTGTAATATACACCCAGACAATCATACCGACAACTTACTTGGCGAGATGTTCAATGACAGATACAATGGTATAATAATTAACATCGGGCAGGTTGTGTAGTAACTGTAATATACACCCAGACAATCATACCGACAACTTACTTGATGAGATGTTCGATGACAGATACAATGGTATAATTAACATCGGGCAGGTTGTGTAGTAACTGTAATATACACCCAGACAATCATACCGACAACTTACTTGACGAGATGTTCAATGACAGATACAATGGTATAATTAACGTTGGGCAGGTTGTGTAGTAACTGTAATATACACCCAGACAATCATACCGATAACTTACTTGATGAGATGTTCGATGACAGATACAATGGTATAATTAACATCGGGCAGGTTGTGTAGTAACTGTAATATACACCCAGACAATCATACCGACAACTTACTTGACGAGATGTTCAATGACAGATACAATGGTATAATTAACGTTGGGCAGGTTGTGTAGTAACTGTAATATACACCCAGACAATCATACCGAAAGCTTACTTGACGAGATGTTCAATGACAGATACAATGGTATAATTAACGTTGGGCAGGTTGTGTAGTAACTGTTATATACACCCAGACAATCATACCGACAACTTACTTGACGAGATGTTCGATGACAGATACAATGGTATAATAATTAACAATGGGCAGGTTGTGTAGTAACTGTAATATACACCCAGACAACCATACCGACAACTTACTTGACGAGATGTTCAATGACAGATACAATGGAATAGTTAACATCGGGCAGGTGGTGTAGTAACTGTAATATACACCCTGACAATCATACCGACAACTTACTTGACGAGATGTTCGATGACAGATACAATGGTATAATTAACATCGGGCAAGTGGTGTAGTAACTGTAATATACGCCCAGACAATCATACCAACAACTTACTTGACGAGATGTTCAATGACAGATACAATGGTATAATTAACACCGGGCAGGTTGTGTAGTAACTGTAATATACACCCTGACAATCATACCGACAACTTACTTGACAAGATTTTCGATGACAGATACAATGGTATATTTAACATCGGGCAGGTTGTGTAGTAACTATAATATACACCCAGACAATCATACCGACAACTTACTTGACGAGATGTTCGATGACAGATACAATGGTATAATAACATCGGGCAGGTTGTGTAGTAACTGTAATATACACCCTGACAATCATACCGACAACTTACTTGACGAGATGTTCAATGACAGATACAATGGTATAATAATTAACATCGGGCAGGTTGTGTAGTAACTGTAATATACACCCAGACAACCATACTGACAACTTACTTGATGAGATGTTCAATGACAGATACAATGGTATAATAACACCGGGCAGGTTGTGTAGTAACTGTAATATACACCCAGACAATCATACCGACAACTTACTTGACGAGATGTTCAATGACAGATACAATGGTATAATAACACCGGGCAGGTTGTGTAGTAACTGTAATATACACCCAGACAATCATACCGACAACTCACTTGACGAGATGTTCAATGACAGATACAATGGTATAATAACATCGGGCAGGTTGTGTAGTAACTGTAATATACACCCTGACAATCATACCGACAACTTACTTGACCAGATGTTCGATGACAGATACAATGGTATAATTAACATCCAGCAGGTTGTGTAGTAACTGTAATATACACCCAGACAACCATACCGACAACTTACTTGACGAGATTTTCGATGACAGATACAATGGTATATTTAACATCGGGCAGGTTGTGTAGTAACTGTAATATACACCCAGACAACCATACCGACAACTTACTTGACGAGATGTTCAATGACAGATACATTGGTATAATAATTAACATCGGGCAGGTTGTGTAGTAACTGTAATATACACCCAGACAATCATACCGACAACTTACTTGACGAGATGTTCAATGACAGATACAATGGTATAATAATTAACATCAGGCAGGTGGTGTAGTAACTGTAACATGCATTTTTCTTTAGAATCTTCATCTGCCAGTGCTGACAAAAAAAAAAGAATAACTTAATGACTACAGGTACTGTAATCAAAGCTCACAAAATGATATCCCCACCGCTTGCAACAGAAGAAATCCATTGTTTTAGAATAAGAAACCCCAAAAATGATTTTGCCCAATCAACAAAATAGAAGGTGCACAATGGCATTATATGGTTAGTAATCTGAAAGTTTCATTAAATTATGGTGTGGTTAACGAGGAGTTGTGGATACAAAATGTGTGCCCCCTCCCCCCACCTTCTAAAGAAAAACATTTCCCCAAAATGATTTTGGCCACAAAAAAAATAGGAGGTGCACAATGGCATTATATGGTTAAGAATCTGAGAAAGTTTCATTAAATTATGATAAGTGGTTTAGGAGGAGTTGTGGATATAAAAGTGGAACATTGTTACCAGAGGGACAAACAGATGGAATCCCCCCATCACTATATACCTCCGCTTTACAAAGCGGGGCTATAATAAAAAAATTCTTCAAATTCTATCACTAATTCAACAATTAAGATAAATGAATCTTTTATCATGAATTTTTTTCTAAGGAATATCTAAAATTGCACAGGAATTTGTGGTTATCAAACAGGCACAGTTGATTGGCAGGTCTGGTCAACCGATACAAATGCTGAAAATCTTGTATGTGAGATTCAATTTGTTGGTAACAGCCATATTGTTTGGTAAATGGGATTCAGAGAGAGAACCATTTAATGACCCAGCTTGAACAATCCAGCTTGGTGGTCCATCAAAAAGTCTGATAAGCATATTAAACCAAATGTTCTAGTTAATCTAGACTGGATGTGTTGACTGTATTATTTAGTAGGGTTGAACTTTTATTAGCAATGAAAACCATAATGGCTGGTAATTGAGTATCAAATAGTATTCTCAGTGATCTGTTTCAATTGGCCTGTTGGTTTTGGAGGAAAAATATTAAAATGTGAAAATTTATGGACAATAACAGATAACAGATTTGAGGTTATGTCAATATATCACATGAAGGATGTAAATATTTTCAGATTCCACAAAAAATAAATAATTCATCTGAATTCCTCAAATTGAATAAAAAGGATAAATTTATGGTCCTGAATGTTAGAACTGTATATAACTACATGTAATACCAACCTAGAGAATCTACAAATTGTGTATAAGATGCCTCAGTAAACAGAGGCTCTGGAAGTTCTCGGAAATATAACTTTAAGACACCTGTTACAGCATGAATGTCTGCATCAGCAAGAATATTCAAACCAGCTCTTGAATCTGAAATAAATTTATAAAGCTAGAATTTTACCTCATACAATACTACCAGAAGACCTAAATAAAAGCCAAGAAAGGAGTACATCAAAATAATTCAGCTTTAAATAAATTTTCCCACAGAATGGAATACTTGTTATTTTACTGTTGAATTTTTTTATTCCCTGAAAGGGAAAAGTTTCTATTGTCTGTAATACTACAGGATTTCAGGTTTTTCCTGATAGAAAGCCCCTATTTTAATCTTTTTTTCAACATGAACTTACTTTTATCAAATGCTTTCTTTATTCTTTGTACTTCTGATGTTACTCCTGATATTCTGTATATACCGACTTCATCCATACCTAGAAAACAGAAAATGACAGGTAAATTATTGGTGACAAATCTTGTGTTTAGATTACAGTTCGCTGTTCAATTCAACTTCAGACCTGGGAATAAAGCAGTGCAGGGTCAATCAATTTTGGAAAGAGGTGCATTGAGTGGTAGACCATTTTATTGTTATTACATGTAATATATGACAAAAACCATCTTATTTTCAATATCCATCTGCATACATGTAATATCTCACAGTTTAGGGGTGACACCCCCTTTTTGTCCCAAAGTGCTGAAATGTTTGGTAAAATCATCTGACCCCTTCTTAAAATTATTTTTCATTCTTTGTTAAGTTTCAAAATATCAACCCTTATTGGGAAAAATTGAACTCCAAGATTTAACACATGTATGCATAAGAGGAGCTTGTACATGTACCACCATGGTCTTCCCTGGATTATGCCTTTGTGAGATAATAGTGTAATTTTATATCATAGTCATCCAAAGAACATAAAAATCAAACAATGTACAATAAAAAGTTTGTCATAGTTTATTCTGAATGTGTAGAACTATTTACAGCACCAAAGGAATATAGCACTTCAAAATGTACCCTGAAAGTCAAAACACTAGTGATGATAAAATTTGCATATTTTTTTCTCAATAATTTTTTCAATGATTTAAAATGTATATCTTGAAAACAAATCTGAATATTATTTTCAGTAGTAGCTTAAAATTTTTTTTGTGGAAATTAACTATGAATTTACAATATAAAACTAACCTTTTTGTTCGACCTGTCGTATACATGCAGTAACAAACGTAGGAATGGTCTTGCCTTCTCTCCTACAATATATTTTACAATTTACTTTGAGAAATACTTCTGATTTTATAGTACTATATTGCATTTAAAAGAACAAAATCACCAAGTTTTGGTTTAATTTTCTAAAATCTTCCATAAATATAACAAGCATAAAGCAGACAGAAATGAATTTTCTGATGAGAATAACCTCCCTTTATCAACTGTTTTGTGTTTTTGGTTTTTTGGGGGAATTTGATGAAATCATGATATATATGTGAGTAACCATAGCATTTAAGGTAACCGGAATATACATGTAAATGACCAGGTCCTGGATATTCTATAAAACTTAATAATAATGACCTTGGTAATTGTCAGCGAACGTCTGAAATGCCTAACTTATTTTCATGGACATTGTACACAAAAAACGAAGTGTGTTTCAATTGGACAAAGATACATCAACCTAATCCGTACTTTAAACTTTTGGTTAAAATTATTTTAGGTAAAAAAGAAATATAATTTACTGCCATAATCTTTTGTAGAATAAAATTTGTGCATGTTACATCTTCTGCCATCTACATATATTTTATATTTCATTTTCTCTAATTCTTTGTCAATTTCATCCTTTCTGAACCAACCCGTTGTTTATCAAAAATTTAATCAACATGTAAGACTGAAGGTCATAACCAGTCAGAAGGACTTTTACATTCAGATTTTTCGGAATCCATCAATAACACCAAAAATGTATGATGTAACAATCAGGAATGTGGTGGCACACAAAGGGGATTTTGGTTTAATAAATATAATAATTTATTTAATATTCATTAATGAAACAGATTTTTACATTGTTACTCGAGGATTATCAGATTTATCAAATCATGATAGTTATTGAAGTCCTCGCCACAGCTCAGACTTTAAAATTAGATAATTTAGCTATCTTGATTTGATAAAACCGATAAAAAATATAAGAATCTATATAGAATACAGTAAAACCTGTCTTATGTGATCTTTAAAAGGAGAGCAAAATTATTGTCACTAAATACAGGTGGTCTTTATATACAATAATAAAGAAAAAAGGTTAATTTTATAGAATACACTACAAAAGGAATTTGATATGATGGTATTGAATCATTATATTTCAGTGCATACCAATTTTGTTGTTTTTGTGTCAAATGGAACCATAAAATTAAATGTATTTTATGAGATAACAATAAGCAGTAAATACAAAGCAGAAAAATTTGGTGTCCTTTAAGCAAAGAATTTTTAGTAACAAACAAATTTAAGTATATTATTGTGATTCACATAAACTTACATCGCAACAGACTTTATTTTAAAACCAAATATTCCACCCTGTAATTTTGATGGTGTTCTCTTCAGAGTTTTAGCCGTAGTCGTGTGACGTACCGATATGGTTAGTGATATCTGAAATAAACAAACATTCACACTTGTAAATACATGTAATTCAATTTTTGGATAAATTTAATTTCAAAGTATTTATATACTGTATTCTAGTATGCTATTTGTTTATTTCTGTTGCTGACAAATACCTCTTGTTATCTCAAACTGTTTTATCTTTATATTTTCTCATTATGTCTCACATTACAGCAAATTCTGACTGCTATCTAAATTATGTACCATCAAACCAATTTTTGCAGGTCTAGCAAGTGTCGGTAATCATACTGTATTGGCTTTTTAAACCCCAGCTTGTCATTCTAGATTAGGGGGAGGTTTAGATACCCATAAACTTTTTTAACCCCACCACTGTTCAACGTCTGTACCAATTAAGACTATTCTGACTCTCTTTTGTGTTTATGTTTGTGGTCTGTGCTCTTTTTTATGTTATTGTCTATGGTTCTGTATGTTTGGTGGTGTTGATTGAGTAGTATGTCATTGTGCTGTTTATCAATCTGACTTTAACAAGAAGAACAGCAATTGAAGTGTGATTCTATCATTTGAACTTTTGTCATATACCTGTAAAGATTTTGTGTCAAGAATTTACACTGTCTCACCAGTCACTCTTTTGTCAGGGTATTTTTTTTTATTGTTTTACTGTTATGTACTCACCTCATTCATTGATATTTTCTGTTCTTTAAAACTGCTACTTAACCATTCTTTACTCAGCTACAAGAAAATCGAAAAATTCCTTAAATTTCTCACTTCATTAAAAAAATATGTGATGTCATCCTGACAAGTCAAAAATTAGCTATGCTTCCTACTTCTTTATTCAGATCAATAACAATATAAAATAATAATAACATTACCTTATAAATCAAGGATTGATTTAAAGACAGAAAAAGCACTCATGATAAAAAATTTAGGTTTGCATTTAGAAGTCTTTAAGTTTTTGAACTTTTTAGTTTTTCATATTAATCTCCCTAGAAATTAATGTAATGCACAAAATAATTTGTAATGGGGAAATAACTCCTAAAATGACATAAATATAAACTTAAGATTCTGTGCAATACCCAGAAAATTAATAATTTAAATTATTGGTCTTTTTGTCATACATTTATTTTATTCAAATTCTAATTATGTATAGTTCTGCTCAATTCTACAACACACTTGTGTGTGAAATAGAACATCTGATATACAGGGGAATTACTCATTACTAAAAATTGTCAGTTATGTTAAAAAAAAACATTTGTATTAAATTCTGTAATATAGATTTCTGAATATTCGTATAAAATGTCTTAATTCCACAATCTTAAATTAAATATTTTATCCATATTAATCATATGAAATAAACCAAATTTTATTGTGAAGGGGAGACAATTCCTACATACCTCTAAAGCACTCCTTCCTATTAGAACATTATTACTGGGAGTGGATACTCTATAACATAAAACCCGTACAGTTTGTGAACCATCAAGTTCAAGCTCGAAATCTTCGTCCCAGGTAGGATCGGTTGTATCTTTACATCTGTGTGTTTGTGCTTTCTTAAAGAAATGACCGTAGGAGTCAAGCTCCAGGACAACAAATACACCTGGAACAAAAAATGACCCAAATAAGTCCAGCTCCAGGAAATAAAATATATTAAAAATAAAAACAAACTCATAACTTTATTTCCTAATTTCTCATCGAAGATTTTTTAAAAATGTCCATGTAGGAGAATAACATGTATATTGATTTTTCTGCATATTTTATGAAATATTCATTTGTCATTAATGAAAATCATAAGAAATGAAACTTTTATTTGCCTTGAAAACCTAAGATAAATTTACAAGCTTAACTGAACTTGTAACACATATTCTCCTATTCTTGACGTGTTTAATCAGTGAGATAAAAATACCTAATACTTTTAAACATGCTTTTATGGAATTTCTCCACCCTCAATAGTTAAATTTTAGATTTTAACACTCGCGTGTTGAAAATCTAAATTTAATTATCTCGGGTGGAGAAATTCCATAACTCACTCGTACCTGAAGGAGAATCTATCAATTTCCTGTGAATTCATTATTTTGTAATGGATATCAATATTAATAGGTGCTGTTGAACCAAGAATTATTTAAGCATTAGCCTCCCACCCCCACCAAAAAAAAAATATATACATTTGTTGAGATATAATCAGAAGTTATGACTTATTTACTTTTCACATCAGATATTTCAAGTTTCAGAAAGCGAAAATCAAATGTATTTCAAGCTAAGTTTTTAGGGAGAATTTTTTAACCATGAATTTCTGTATTCCAAAGAAAAAAACAACACATCTTTACTTAACAACAAATAAACGTATGAAAGATTAAAACATGCTATAAATACATTATCATAAAAAAAAAAATCCTTACTACTGGGCTGATCTAGACCATATAAACTGTGAATTGTGACATTTAATGTTCCACTCAGCATTTCTTCATCTGAAAATAAAGTAAATGCATCTTATTATCATTTCAATAGGTAAGTCACATAAAGGGAGATAATTATAGAAACGTTAAGTTAAATAAATGGAGATAATTATAGAAACGGTAAGTTACACAAAGGGAGATAATTATAGAAACATCACAGGAGTTAAGTCTAAAGTCCTGGAATGAAAAATATCCACTTGGACACACTTTTACAAAATACAACTTCTGTTCGACTAAACTTTCTTATCCCATTGTCCTTTTTCAAAAATATTGCTAGATTTCATTGATTTTCACAAATTTGTTTGATCTTCCAAGGGATCCTTCATTTTGAATAATATAATAGAGTCTTGTGATTTACTTTAACAAGGTATCTTTCTTTCTGACAGTTTTTTAGTGCAATCCATTGAATTAACTTTTCTTGACACAAAAATAAAAATTAAGAACAACTGTGACTTTTATGTTTACTTAGTACTTCTAAATACAAGTTCAAACACATTTTTGTACCACAAATCACTCTTGGCATGATTATAAAAACACATTGCTCATAAGCCACAAGTGTTCCTATTGACACATCACATTATTCACATTTTTCTTTGAGAGATTGCTCATTCCTGACAAACAAAATTTAATGGTGTCGTGTATTTCAGATTATTGCATGTATGTTTTTTTTTCCTTTTTATCAAGAAGTATATTATTTACCTTTACTACTGAGAACATTTCCTATGTTGTTTACTTGAGGTAGCTGAAATCATATAATAAATATCTCATGCTATTGGAATAACAATAAACTGTGTTATTGTTGATTTTGGATTAATCTATATTGATAGGAATTTGTTTTTCTAACTGTATGTTCTGGTGAATATTTGTTATCTTTGAACCAGTATTCCTAGATTCTGTAATTTTCGACATTAATAAATTATAGGGTATGTTGTTATTATTTTTTTATTTAGTCACACTGGATCTTGTACAGCTCTTATGGACCTCTGCTTCGCCTCATGTAAATACCACTAGCCTTAAGCCAATATTACAACCCTTGGACATAAAACATGACCAATAAGAAAACACATATAATATTACTATAATATTCACTTGTGTAATATTGATCATATTAACCTCAGTACAATTTATTCAAATTTACCTCGTACTATTATTATGAAAACATATATAATACCACTATAATATTCACTTGTGTAGTATTATAGTGTTGACTTTTCATGACGTCTACTGGCCCAGGTTGACCAATGTAGACCTCATGAAAAGTCAATAATTGTTTTATCAAATAATGAGGAATTTTACTGTTTTCTTTTTTTTTTATAATATATTTAACAACTTTTAAATATCAATGTTTTAAATACAATAATTGCGAAATTTCAACATTTCAATTCAGTTTAGTTTTTCACAGTATAATTTATAGTTATTTGTCCATAGTTTGTAATGTTTGGTAATGCCATCATAGAAACACACAATGTGATTGGCGGATTGGAAATGAATACTTGGTTCTGGTTGGTTATTAGCAAATCCAGAATAGACCTGGAAAGAGCCTGAAGAGGTGTACTCAATCTGAGGTACGACTCAGAAAATGCTGTCTAGACCAATCAGCACTCAGGAAAAGCTGTCTAGACCAATCAGCACTCAGAAAATGCAGTCTAGACCAATCAGCGTAAAGCAAAATTCCTTATCCTTTAATAATAATCATATTAACCTCAGTACAATCTACTATTTACCTGTGTACTATTGTTTATCATCGTCTGTATACCATGGACACTTAGTTCTCTACTTAGAGCCACTGTAATTATAAAAAAAAATATTTAAGAATCTAATACCCTTAACTTTATCCCATCAAACTTCCTACCACGTTCATATATATAACAAATGGTTTAAATTTTTGTTTGACTTAAGGTTAAATAGGACATCTTTTGAACTGAGTTTTACTGTGTGTATCGGTGTGTTCATTTATTCCACTTCAGCTAGAGGTATTGGGGGAGGGTTGAGATCTCACAAAACATTTAACCCCACAGCATTTTTGCACCTGTCCCAAGTCAGAAACTTCTAGCCTTTGTTAGTCTTGTGTGTTTTTAAAATTTTGGTTCATTTGTATGTTTCGGAGTTTAGTGTGGTGTCCATTTTGCTGAATTAGTATGCATTATTGTTTAGGGGCCAGCTGAAGCCCACCTCCAGGTGCGGGATTTTCTCGCTGCATTGACGACCCATTGGTAGCCTTGAGCTTTTGTCTGCTCTTTAGTCAGCTTGTTGTCTGTTTGACACATTCCCTGTTTCCATTCTCTATTCCATATTATATTAATGTGGGTGATTGGGAAATCAAATGTAATTTGCAAAATATTTGGCCTGCATTGTTCCATTTTTATCGATGTGCATAATACCCACTGAATGGCAACATTACACATGAAAAAAAAACTTCAACTACACTGCAAGAAAATAACCATTTACCATCCTCAAATTTATAAGATTTTATCATTTGCTTTGTCCAAAGGTAGTTCATTAGCAGAGAAAGTCTAAGGATTGACATTTTTTAAAACTTGTAATTTTCATGTCATACTTTATAAACTTACTGCCATGAGGATGTCGCTGTTGACTCAGTATGGCATCTCGCCATTCTTCTCGTTCAAAGTCCGTAGATATGAGGATTATATAATCCTTAGAGTCCTCATCCCTCGTCTGGATATGTAACGGCAGGTGTGGGGATGATAAAACTAGTTGTGCTTCCTAAAGAATATATTACAAAAAAATTTGTAAAAAAAGTAATGTGATATTTGTTGATTGTACATGACAGTTGACTAGAGTGAGACTTTCTTTACCATCAAATATTATAGCTTCAATGCTTGAGAATTTTTTTTTAGAATCAATATTTTGAAAGTATCAATTGACACAGGAAATATGGGGTTTTAGCCACTGTAACTCTCAATAGACCTATTGACAGTAGAACTTCAGCTCCACTTGACCCCAATTTTCAGCTCCACTTGACCTAATGATGTAGAACAATTGTTTTAATTGTGACATCATACTTTTACTTTGTGATGTTAAAAAACTACGGGAATTTATATGAATTTTAGCAATGACGGATGCTACTGTTAACTCGGGTATAATGAAATCTGGATTTGGCTATATTTTATTGTGCAGATTGTATGCAATAATTTAAGTATCTGAACTTACATGTAACTTATAGAAAATGTTCTATTTTTATTAAAAAAAATTATTCATAGAGAAAGTAAAACACATATATAAATACTAAACCTGTTCCTCTATTTTTTTCTTTAATTTTTCAATACTTCTTGCAGAAACTTTTCCTGCTATTGACCAACTTCTCTGGAGAAAAAAGTACACAAAGATTTAAATACAATACTGTAGATGTATATGACCAGTTTTGCCAGTAAGTCAACAAAATTCTTTCAATCAATGGTATTAACTTACTTATATGAGATAATTTATGGTCCATTTCAGTGCAGGATTTACACTATGTTAGGCAAATTCAAAAATGCCAAAAATGACCATAAGGATTTAAGCCAAAACCATCTAAGGACAGAGCACAAGGGAGATATGCCTTAGTTTTTGCAGATGTTACAAAGTAAATTTAGAGTATAAATTTCAAGTCAGTATCGAATACAAGTGCCTGAGCTGGGGATATGATTAACATTCTAATGAAAATGGAATTTTAATAACAAAAATAAAAATTCTAATTTTAATAAATTATTACAATCTTCATTCTGTTGCATATTTTTTTCTTAATAAAAAATATCAAATTACTTTTCCAAATTTACTGTGTTTGTTTTATACACTAGTATGGTGTCACACCTGTGTCTTGTTTCTGAATTCTAATCTGTCAAATACTGCAATTAATATCATGCCTTGGCATTATTTCTGAGACACAAAATAATAAAAATATATCAAACAATGCTTACATCTCTAAAACTCTCTGTATTTTTTCTTATCTCTCTTCGTAATTCAGATTTTAAACTGACAATTTTTTTCTTCAGTGCATCGATATCTTCTTTACATGAATATGCCTTATCATCTGACATTGTCTCTACATTGACATTTGATATAGGTATAAACCATTTACAATCGAAACTTTTCACTTTATGTCTGAAAAATAAAGATAAAACTTCATATTTTAAGGTAAGGTTTGCGGTCACAGGGAGATAACACGAACTGAAAAGTTCTATAAAGTTCTGATCACTTGAGTGTTTAATCCGAAGAATTTTATAAACATTGAAAAAGCGCGTTGCGTACAATTATCGTCTGACAAAATGTCAACACTTCATAGCAGTGAATCGAATCAAGAGTGTAACGATTAAAACTCAAAACGTTGCTCTGTTGCTTGGAATGCATTCGGTAACTATATCAATGTCAATTCAAGCAGAGTTTTTTCCAGAAACAGTTAAAAGTCAACACAACTGCCAATGCGTGTATGTGCTGAATATTGATCAATGTCGTTGATTTTGGAGAATATTTTTTCAAACGACAAAGTTTCATGTTTATGGACGACTTCATCACTGCTAATGCTTTGAATTATTAGATATTTCAGTAAATGATTGTCTTTAACATGGCCAGAAATTATGAGGACACAGTGGACAAATCATTATTAGAGTCGCAACTTGCTACAAGACATAACCTTAACATAAAATAAATGAGAATAAACAAGTAAACAATGTAATTCCATCACAAAAAGATTACATATAGGGGTCATCATATTAAATTGACATGGAATTATGGAAAATTGATTAGAAATCTATAAAAATATGTTTATATTTAAGGTGACCATTAATTTCATCTCAGAAAAAATTTCAATATTCATTATTCAATAAAAAGATTTCAGAATAAAGGTAAATCACAGAAAAATTCATCCCTATAAAGTTTATTCTCGTTACCATGGCAGTGAATGATATCTAGCTAATGTGCTTTAAGGAATATGATTTTTTTTTAAATTTGTGACTCTTTTTCATAAATTTCTCTAATTTTTGTTACCATGGAAACAGTGAAACCTTACCTTCCAGATACTTTATGCTTTGTACAGACAATAATATCACTATACAGAAATAAGAATCTTAATTTCCTGCTGTTTCCCAGAACTTCTACCACAAAACCACTCTTTACAAGATGACCTCTTTCATTAGACTGAAAATAATATATATGGAATGATTTTCTTTTATACTTGTCACAAATAATGTTTTATAAAAATATGTAATTCACTCAAAATTTTCACCTACAATATTAAATATTTTATCTTTTTTTAATTCTGTCTGTTCAGATTTTATTTATATATAAAAATTTTGTCATCTTTGTTTGGACAAGAAATAAATAAATCATGGCATATGAAAAAATATCAAATTTATTGACAGAAAATAATATTTACCATTCGCCGAGTACTGGATGCTGACCTCTCTTCCCCACCTATTGATTTAATATTTAAGTCTGCTAATGATAGAGCCTTGTTAAGCATTTCATAATCCGGATGGTCATGTGGTGTGTGCATTATCAAATCCTATTAAAAACATTTTAAAATTGTTTTATTTTTATACTACATAATAAACATTTTATTGACAATGTATTTTAATGCAAGATTAACATTTACTAATTAACTTATATTAAATATATTGAACTCAATAACGAAAAAACTGTCAAAAGCACAAACTATGGCAATATGGCACTTGCTATGCCAATATGAGATTTGGGCCTGGTTACGACCAAAGCCAATATGAGTGTATATCAGAATTCTCTAGATTTATGCCATCCCTCTATGAAAACATCGGAGATCTGTGTTAATTAATAAAGGTATCATTGCCCAATGTTTTTCATATTGGCATAGCTAAAAGTCCTCGGTCAGCCATATTAGCCTGAGGCGACTTACCTCGGACCTATAAGTAAGCCAATATGAAAAACATTGGGCAATGATACCTTAATTAATACATACATGTAATAATACTACATTATAAATATTACCCAATATCTAATATTATAGGATGTTCAACTAACACTAGGCGGAGCTGTTTTTCCGGAAGTTATTTAAAAACTGGATTAAAAAAATATTTATCACCTATCTATAGATGATTTGGGTACCAGACATAATATTTACGATTGATGTTTCCGCCCAGTGCTGCACCTAGCGTTATCTGAAGATCCTAAATATTACTCCATTGGATGAAAATTAAAAACACAGTGCAGTATTTATGAAGTGTAGCACTTTGGCATATTAAAGACTCCTTTGTAGATGTCAAAAAGTGTAGGCTACAATGTTGGTAATAAGTCCAACAGGAGAGGAGTGTAGGCTACAATGTTGGTAATAAGTCCAACAGGAGAGGAGTGTAGGCTACAATGTTGGTAATAAGTCCAACAGGAGAGGGGTGTAGGCTACAATGTTGGTAATAAGTCCAACAGGAGAGGAGTGTAGGCTACAATGTTGGTAATAAGTCCAACAGGAGAGGAGTGTAGGCTACAATGTTGGTAATAAGTCCAACAGGAGAGGGGTGTAGGCTACAATGTTGGTAATAAGTCCAACAGGAGAGGAGTGTAGGCTACAATGTTGGTAATAAGTCCAACAGGAGAGGGGTGTAGGCTACAATGTTGGTAATAAGTCCAACAGGAGAGGGGTGTAGGCTACAATGTTGGTAATAAGTCCAACAGGAGAGGAGTGTAGGCTACAATGTTGGTAATAAGTCCAACAGGAGAGGGGTGTAGGCTACAATGTTGGTAATAAGTCCAACAGGAGAGGAGTGTAGGCTACAATGTTGGTAATAAGTCCAACAGGAGAGGGGTGTAGGCTACAATGTTGGTAATAAGTCCAACAGGAGAGGGGTGTAGGCTACAATGTTGGTAATAAGTCCAACAGGAGAGGAGTGTAGGCTACAATGTTGGTAATAAGTCCAACAGGAGAGGGGTGTAGGCTACAATGTTGGTAATAAGTCCAACAGGAGAGGGGTGTAGGCTACAATGTTGGTAATAAGTCCAACAGGAGAGGGTGTAGGCTACAATGTTGGTAATAAGTCCAACAGGAGAGGGGTGTAGGCTACAATGTTGGTAATAAGTCCAACAGGAGAGGGGTGTAGGCTACAATGTTGGTAATAAGTCCAACAGGAGAGGGGTGTAGGCTACAATGTTGGTAATAAGTCCAACAGGAGAGGGGTGTAGGCTACAATGTTGGTAATAAGTCCAACAGGAGAGGGGTGTAGGCTACAATGTTGGTAATAAGTCCAACAGGAGAGGGGTGTAGGCTACAATGTTGGTAATAAGTCCAACAGGAGAGGAGTGTAGGCTACAATGTTGGTAATAAGTCCAACAGGAGAGGGGTGTAGGCTACAATGTTGGTAATAAGTCCAACAGGAGAGGGGTGTAGGCTACAATGTTGGTAATAAGTCCAACAGGAGAGGGGTGTAGGCTACAATGTTGGTAATAAGTCCAACAGGAGAGGGGTGTAGGCTACAATGTTGGTAATAAGTCCAACAGGAGAGGGGTGTAGGCTACAATGTTGGTAATAAGTCCAACAGGAGAGGGGTGTAGGCTACAATGTTGGTAATAAGTCCAACAGGAGAGGGGTGTAGGCTACAATGTTGGTAATACGTCCAACAGGAGAGGGATGTAGGCTACAATGTTGGTAATAAGTCCAACAGGAGAGGGGTGTAGGCTACAATGTTGGTAATAAGTCCAACAGGAGAGGGGTGTAGGCTACAATGTTGGTAATAAGTCCAACAGGAGAGGGGTGTAGGCTACAATGTTGGTAATAAGTCCAACAGGAGAGGGGTGTAGGCTACAATGTTGGTAATAAGTCCAACAGGAGAGGGGTGTAGGCTACAATGTTGGTAATAAGTCCAACAGGAGAGGGGTGTAGGCTACAATGTTGGTAATAAGTCCAACAGGAGAGGGGTGTAGGCTACAATGTTGGTAATAAGTCCAACAGGAGAGGGGTGTAGGCTACAATGTTGGTAATAAGTCCAACAGGATAGGAGTGTAGGCTACAATGTTGGTAATAAGTCCAACAGGAGAGGGGTGTAGGCTACAATGTTGGTAATAAGTCCAACAGGAGAGGGGTGTAGGCTACAATGTTGGTAATAAGTCCAACAGAAGAGGGGTGTAGGCTACAATGTTGTCCAACAGTAGAGGGATTAGTATAAGTTAGTATAACTTAACCTTTACCCATATAAAACTTAAACCCTACATGAAACAATGTTAATTAAATCATTCATCTCTAATTTTTATGATTTTCTGATTTTTTTTTACAGAGTGATCATTAATGTTACTTACATGTAAAACAAGAGTATTTCTTTGTAATCTTTGGACTGGTTTGAATAAAGCTTCTGCAAATATATAGACAAAATTTTAGCAAAATGAGAAAAGAAGTCAAATACTTCTTATTTCTATTTCCAGAGATGTTTACCCCCTTTCTGGTTATTTCACTAATGTTAATGAAACGCAGCAATCAGAGATTGCACATCCCCCCGCTCCCAGCAAAGTCGGAATGCACAAAGTCTGAACCCCTCATAATTTCAAATTGCATAAATAGAGAAAAAGTTTGACACTGATCTTTGGATATCAAGAAACAACACAGAAATATGAAATTGGACTTCTACTGCTCGGACAAAGTCGAATGCAAAAGTTTTAAGATGGATAAAATTGAAATGGCCTACATCAAATGAATGTAAGTCTTAACTTGTCATGTCCATTAAATATATATATTGTTTAGGGGTGGGGATCTAAAATGTTTGTGAGAAAACTTGCTTCCAGCTAAGCCTAAATACATAAATTGTGAAAGCTATAAAACTTTAAAACTTCAAATTGCATAAATAGTGAAAAAAAGTCTGAAACTGATCATTGCATATCACTGAACAACACATGAATCAGAGTTTGCACTTCCCCTGCTCCCACAAAGTTGTAATGCAAAAGTTTAAAGATGCACAAAACTGAAATGGCCTGAATCAGATGAATATTAGTCCCTCCCTTTTCTGTCTAGTTCCAACATCTCTTTCTGTCACAAGAGAGAGAGAGAGAGAGTTGTCTTAAATTTTACTAGATGCTGTGTATTTTGTAATGAAATTAACTTAAACTAATAGATATTTAAATAATATGTCTATGCTCAATGTAAAGTCACATACCTATAAAAAAAGAATGAAAATTAACATTGAATTTTATCCCCCGGGATGACCATTAAACTGGTCTTGTCATGCCCACTAAGAATATATATGGTTTAGGGGTGGGGATCTCAACTGTTTTGAGATAACTTGTAATTTTGTAAATGAGGGGGGTGGGGCCGACCCCCGGGGATGACCATTCAACTGGTCTTGTCATGCCCACTAAGAATATATATGGTTTAGGGGTGGGGATCTCAACTGTTTTTGAGATAACTTGTAATTTTGTAAATGAGGGGGGTGGGGCCGACCCCCCGGGGATGACCATTCAACTGGTCTTGTCATGCCCACTAAGAATATATATGGTTTAGGGGTGGGGATCTCAACTGTTTTAGAGATAACTTGTAATTTTCTAAATTAGGGGGGTGGGGCCGACCCCCGGGGATGACCATTAAACTTGTCTTGTCATGCCCACTAAGAATATATATGGTTTAGGGGTGGGGATCTTAACTGTTTTTGAGATATCTTGTAATTTTCCAAATGAGGGGGGTGGGGCTGACCCCCGGGGGTGACCATGTAACTCGTCTTTAAATGTGGAATAAAAATATATATGGTTAAGGGGTGGGGATATGAACTGATCTTACCATATTTTGAGATTTTACATATTAGGGTGTAGCCCCACCCCCCGGGCAAAAATCAAAATTCCGAAACCTTTGGCACAGACAACTCTTCAAGTGTTACTAGTGTACCTAATTTCATGTTTCTATCTTCTACGGTGTAGGAGGAGTTCTTGGACAATCGTTTTTAGACATTTTTTAACTCCTTAGGGCATTGCCCCTAGGGGCGGGACCAAAATTTTGATACCCTCTTTCAACTTGGGAAAGGCAATATAAGTAGTGACATAAGTTCCAATATCCTAGCTTTAACACTTTTGGAGATATCTCCATTTATTGGATATCGCGAAATTCGTTTTTCGCTCATAATTTGGCCCCAAGGGGTCGAATTCCAATTTTAAGGGGTCTATTCCCTAGTGGGTCATATACTCTTCCATGATGCCAAATTTCAAGTTTCTATCTTTTACCGTTTCAGAGATATGCCTTGCCACTACAGA
Source organism: Mytilisepta virgata (assembly GCA_028015205.1). Taxonomy (NCBI): domain Eukaryota; kingdom Metazoa; phylum Mollusca; class Bivalvia; order Mytilida; family Mytilidae; genus Mytilisepta; species Mytilisepta virgata. The sequence continues at coordinate 1,984,791 of CM051520.1, read as the reverse complement.
CGTACGTACGTACGTACGGACGGACTGTATTACATGATCCCCCCGCTTTCGCTAAGCGGGGGGATAATGATTTTTGTCAGTAATTTGGGCCCTTTGTCAGTAATCTCAAATTTCAGCACGAAAACTACCATAGAGAGCTGCCATCAAAGCATCTTATATTGTGTTAAGTCTAGAAACAATCCGAGTTTTTATCATCAATCTCGTTAACATGCTTTTCATAAGTGAGAAATCACATTTATACAACCGGGAATACAAAAAAATTTTGGTTCGAGACCAGAAAGCGTAATTTCCGGAGGTAAATCCGCAATCCGTATTTTGAATCTAAAATCTGGGACAATTACGGAAATTCCGTAATAGTAAACACCTCTGTATTTCATTACACTTCTATACTAACAGTTCAAATTTTCATAAAAAATTTATACTAAATGTATGTGAAAGTACATGTATGTGAATTCTTAATGCCTGAAGTGTCTGTTGTAATAATGAAAAATACAATAAATAAGCTATTTTGGAAAAAAATATAAAAATAGCTGTCCTTGTATATTGCTTTGAAATATTAGATCTTTTATCTAACTAACCTTCCAACGAAGTCTTTTCAATAAATCCATTTGTCATCTGTATTTCCTGCAGAAAAATAATCAAAATTTTATATTATCATTTATTTATTGCCCTTCGAGTAATCATATGATAATTTTAATATACATTTAAGAGTTTCAAGAGCATGGAGACCAAAAATAGCAGTCAATTCAGTGAGTCTAGTTATTACAGTTTCTGAGAAATGGACTTAATCACGAAAATATGACGCAGGTGACTCAAGCATGAAATTGAGGTCAAGGTCAAATGGCAGGTGTCAGACTGACATGTACCCATCCAGAAATTTCTATGACCAATTATGGTGGGTCTAGGTATTCTAGTTGCTGAGAAATGGACTTAACCACAAAAATGTGACAACGTCACTCAAGCATGAAATTGAGGTCAAGGCCCCAAGCCAGGTGTCAGACTGGCATGTACCCACTAAGAACTATATATAGACCAAAAATTGCTGAGAAATGGATTTAACCACGAAACTTGGATACAGATTTTACATTTATGTTTATGCGGCAAACCTTATATGATAAGTATTACATGTGCAAAGTTATTAAAGTTTTAAAAAAGTTTACGCTGTCATCGCCAGAAAGTAATACCTATATCTTGCCTCCGCGACTTTTCGTAGCAGGCGAGACAAAAACTGTTGGAGCTGGAGTTCTACAAAGTCTGTTCTCTGTGACTAAGAATGACTACTTACCATAGTGGATACTATTCTCTTAAATTCTGCATTTTCACTGCATTTCTGTATAAGTTCCTTTGCCTTATTTAAATTATCTACATACTCTTTATAAATAGGAATGTAAAATGTCTGAAATATAAAAATAAAATATCAAAGTCTATTAGTGAGTTAAACTAAACTTTTATTCTGCTGCATACAATGTGAACATTTCTAAATGAAACAAGTTTTTTTTCAATACAAAATCCGTATAATATTTGATCACCAGGCTGTCAACACTGAGGTTGTGAGTTGAAATACCACTCAGTAAGTTGAGATTCTTCCTGCTGAAGCTTGTGGATCTCTTTGTCTTCCTCCACAAATAAAAATACAACCAATTGTGCTGAAAGTGACATAAATCTCTCAATAAACCTAACGAAGCCTATTACCCTGATTAATTAAATGGTATTCTACATGACCTTGTATATTCATTTTCATATATTAAGACTTTTTTAGCATTTGTGTCAAAATGAAAACCCGTTACATACCAATTCTTTAAATGTTTCTCCAATTCTCTGATCATCTGACCAATTGTTTACTTTTTCTTCTAAATTACTGACAAATGTTTGGTGATATTGTTTAATTTCTTCTATCTTATAAAATATTGTGGACAGGTCTTCTAATGGGCACATCCTTTGCTCCTGTAGACTCTTTGTTTGCAGATTTCTTTTTATCTAAAATGAATAAAAAGTATAAGTCAGATGTAATTATAAATAAGATGCACATAGTTCTTTGCTGTGAATAATCATGTGGAAAATGAATTGTAAACATGAAAACAGTTACTAACCTATTTATGATTTAGGAATGTTAAAATTATAATAGTTAACCCACGATAAAAGACTATCACATATTTATTTATTTATTTAGTTGGGGTTTAATGCCGTTTTCAGCACATTTTGGCCATTTCGCGGCGGCCAGTTTTTATTGGTGGAGGAAGCCGGAGTACCCGGAGAGAACCACTGACCTTCGGTAGGAAAATTGGCAATCCTTGTCAATTAAGATCGGAGCCGAACACACCCCGGCACAGGTGAGATTCGAACTCACAACCCCAGCGTTGACAGGCTAGTGATCAGTAGTAGTCATGACGAACTACCTAGACCACTCGGCCACCGAGGCCCCCCTATCACATATAATAGTTAACCCACGATAAAAGACTATCATTCGGCAAAAGTATTATAGAATAGAAAGAATAGAACAAAAATTTAATTTTACTGATAAAAACCAACAATGTTGTTTTTTTCTTCTTATATATACTAATAATTCAGGAATATCTTAGAACTGTTACTATCCCTATTGTTACATTGTAATTGGAAAGTGCCTTTCCCAATGTTCTGATATTTCAAATTTTCCTCAAGAGCAGATTTTATGTTTTCTGTGTGCGATGCATTGAATAATATGATTACACCACAAGAAATGTTATGTTATACGGACAAGTGCAAGTTTTGTTTACAAAAGTTTGAATTTTGTTGACTTTTATATGAGGTACCAGATCACCATTTTTATGAGGAACCAGATCACTAATAGAAATGTAAAGACCACAAGTTTTTCATCAAAAATCATTTCTCAATGATAACATAATAGAGGATGGTACTCCAAGTCTGAGAAAAATAAATGTGCAACTGTCACTTCATTTTCATGTGAAATAATACAATAATACGCCTTAGAATTTTATTTTCTATATAAATTATGTCCCACAAACTGGATTGTTTTCTCATGCTCTCATGCATGTATATATGAGCTATATTTGGGTCTTCACCAAAATAAAGCTTATTTTAGAGACTCCTGTTGATACAATCTGCATCACAACCTTACCTGTGTGATTTCCTGTAAAATCTGTAGGTATGTCTTCTCGCTCTCCAAAATTCCTTTAACAACGATCTGTCTCATGTGTAACTTCTTCTGACGTTCCTGTCGGTTACTTTCAAATTCATCAATTCTTTTCTGGAAAATAAAATGCTAATTGTGTACTTATAAACATGCTTAGTTCCACAATATTCAACATATGCATGTTCCAAGCTAGAACCCAATATTTTATGATCATCGCTACCTGTCTACTTAATTTCATCAAGATTTTTACTAAGTTAATTTTAGAATTTTGGTTACTGCTGTTGAATCTTTTGACACCACTGTTTACAGGGTGATTTAGTGATTGTATTCTAAGTCAGAATGTTGCTTCTCCTTAACTGCCACATGACGACCACTACATGTTATCGATCTTTCCCCGTCTTCAACCCTAAGGGATGTTGTCTCGTTGATGGTTACTCCATATCCTCACATTTTAGATAAGAAGTGTATTTGTCCTGATCAGATACTATGGAATTATTCATTTAACCTTGACAGCGATATATATGGAGAAAAATACATGGCCCAAGGTGTGATTTTGGTCAAGTTTAACCTGGAGTCTGACAGTGATATATATGGAGAAAAATACATGGCCCAAGGTGTGATTTTGGTCAAGTTTAACCTGGAGTCTGACAGCGATATATATGGAGAAAAATACATGGCCCAAGGTGTGATTTTGGTCAAGTTTAACCTGGAGTCTGACAGCGATATATATGGAGAAAAATACATGGCCCAAGGTGTGATTTTGGTCAAGTTTAACTTGGGAGTCTGACAGCGATATATATGGAGAAAAATACATGGCCAAAGGTGTGATTTTGGTCAAGTTTAACCTGGAGTCTGACAGCGATAAATATGGAGAAAAATACATGGCCCAAGGTGTGATTTTGGTCAAGTTTAACCTGGAGTCTGACAGCGATATATATAAATACATGGCCCCAGGTGTGATTTTGGTCAAGTTTAACCTGGAGTCTGACAGCGATATATATGGAGGCAATAAATGTATAATATTATATGAATGCACCCAAAGAACTCGAACAGAATAAAAGTGTGTTCCGAGTGAGGGTGTGATATAGAGTATGCGATATAGGTTTAGGGGTGTGATATAGGGTATGCGATATAGGTTTAGGAGTGTGATATAGGTTTAGGGGTGTGGTATAGGGTATGTGATATAGGATTAGGGGTGTGATATAGAGTATGAGATATAGGTTTATGGGGTGTGATATAGAGTATGAGATTTAGGTTTAGGGGTGTGATATAGGGTATGTGATATAGGTTTAGGAGTGTGATATAGGTTTAGGGGTGTGATATAGAGTATGAGATATAGGTTTAAGGGTGTGATATAGGGTATGTGATATAGGTTTAGGGGTGTGATATAGAGTATGAGATATAGGTTTAGGGGTGTGAGATAGGGTAGGTGATACAGGTCTTGCAAAGCCATGTATAATGCATAGTAAAAATGTATGTATTTTACTCTAAATATATGATATAGTAAAATAAAATCCTTTTGGCAAGAATATGCAATGTAGCATGTAGGGCAAATGTGTATTCGCAAATGAACCAAAACACAATATTAATTTAAATTTCATCATATTCAGCCAGAATATGAAGAGAAATTCAAGTTATTATTAGAAACAAACCTAAAACTTCCTATTATGTTCAGAATGTAAATTTATTATTTTTTTCCTGAGCTCAGCAACTATCAGCCAGATATAATCAATACTGTTCTTAGTCACCTACAATATCCAAGCTGTTATATAATTTACATAAATTTTTTGGTTTCTAGGTGTTTGTATGAATAACAGTTACTTTTCACAGAGGTGTATTTCCATAAACCACATTTCTGGCCAGATAGAGAAAATAAATACACACACTCAATAAATTGCATCACTATATCATTTTTTTTTTTATTACTTCTGTTTTCTTAAGATATTTGGGTATAGCAAGCAATGTTTAAGCTATGGAGTTTTTTTCCATATTGGGCACTTCCACTCAATACTGGAACTGAACATATAGAATATCATATGGGCTTTTTCATATCATATCCCAATATACTCCAAAACACCAGACTGGACCCAAGGGTTGATATGGGTCAAGGGGTTGATATGGGGTATGATATAAACAAGAGGCTCTCAAGAGCCTGTATCGCTCACCTGGGACATGGCCCACATCTGATACGATAGGCACAAAAAATAGGGTCAGTACGGTAAGCGGAAACACAAGTATTTTTATTTCAGGCCTAAATTCAGCCAGGATGCCAACTCTCATAAATATAGTGCGAGAATCAAGAATTTTAGAGGAAAAGTTCTGGCAGTTTCTTTTGATCTTTGACTTTTTGCTAAATATAATGCATGTGCTTCACAAAAACTTGACAAATGATTATTAAAATGCACAGAAGCAGAATACACACAAACTTTCTATCCATAACAAAGTCAAAGTAATATCATCATATCATCATATTATGGTCAGCTTATTGACCATTATAGTGTAATCAAAAGAATATGTAAAACTGCAGTTTAATTGTTACTAGTACTATGTAAATGGATACATCAAAAAATGCACTGTGTATATAGAGTATATACTTAAATACTAGTACACTTTGATACTTGGGAAAAAGGGAATAAAAATGTAGGGAAATGGGAATAATTGTCAAATGTGAAAATTGGAATCATAAATTTCATGAACTCCACAAATAATGAAACTTCACCAAATACAATACAAGAACCCCACAAATAAAAAATGTAAAAAAGGCAAAACATATCTGGGAAAATGGAAAGTGGTAATGTTCCCATTTTTTATTTGCATGGAAAAGATCATAAAAAACACTATCCCGCCATCTCAACTCATGTATACATAGAATTATGCATGTAAAAGGCAAAAGATATGTTGGTATGTACAACAACCCTCAACCAAAATCAAAACAATAGAAATTTTCCACTCAAGCAAGCACGTTTTCTCACCAAAAGTTGAAACAGGAAGTGAAGAGTTTAGGACTGGGAAACACTAAAAAGAGACAAGAAGTGTCAAGAGCAACAAGAAAACACCCTAACATCATATATACTTTTATGCATTTATTCTCAATAATAAATAGTTATATAGAAATATCCATGAAATAAAAATCCATGAAAAACCTACATTTAATTTTATTTATCTCTTTTTACCATTTAATATTATATAACTTTACAGAATTACATTTTTTTTTATTTTACATTTAATAGATCCATTATGCTAGCAATTTTAAATATTTAGTTTTTAAATTTAAAATGCTCATTAATATTATTTAGAGGCACAAAACATAAAAATTTTTAAAACCTGTAATTACATATTTTAAAAAAATAAGCATAGTCATTTTAGACAACAAAAAGCATATTGGACATGTTACACTGGTCCAATAAGTTAAACTTTGGTCTCAGCTAGCATCCAGCTTGGATCAGGTACGGATCAAAGCCACACAATTTTTGAAGGTGACCAGTTTGGTTTCAATTGGCCAAGTATTTCCAGTCTCAGCAGAAGAATTTAAAACTTTTCCCATAGGTCAAATATTAAACTATGGTCCCCGCTGGCACCCATTTTTGATTAAGTACAACCCTAAGCAACACAATTTTTTAAACAGGGCCACCCAAGGTTTATTATGACCAAGTTTAGTTCCAATTGCCCAGTTATATCTGATGATAAGATTTTTGAATGTTTTACCATAGGGTCCAATGTTAAAATTTGGTCCCCTCTGGTGGCCATCTTGGATTGGCTACGGACCCAAGAGACACAATTTTTAAAGTAGACCGTTGTAGCCAAGTAAGACCTGAAATTAGTTTCTATGACAACCAAAACTTCTGCTATCCATTACAATTTCAGACCACCTTTCAAAAAAAAAATCGGGCAGGGGTTCCCCCTATAATCTAGGTTATATATACTGCTGAAATTAAAACCCATCAAAATCAGATATATATTAAATATTCCATCAGACATTAGAAATTTTTATTTCACTAATGCCAAATTTTGAGTTAGAGTTATCTTTCTTTGTATAAGAGTTGCAATGTAAAGACAAAAGAATTTGAAACGCTTGTGGCCCCGCTGGCGGCCATCTTGGATAGGATACGGATGTGAGCAACACCACTTTTGAAGGGTACCACCCAAGGACTCATGTGATTAAGTTTGGTTCCAATTGGCCTAGTACTTTCAGAGGAGAAGATCTTTGAATGTTTTATCCCATAGGGTCCAATGTTAAATTATGATCCCCGCTGGCGGCCATCTTGGATGAGGTATGAACATGAGCAACACAATTTTGAAAGGGGGCCACCCAAGGACTATTGTGACCAAGTTTGGTTTGGATTGACCCAGTGGTTTCAGAGGAGAAGATCTTTGAATGAAAAGTTTACGGACGACGGACGGACGACGGACGACGGACGCCGGACGCAAAGTGATGGCAAAAGCTCACCCTGGCATAGCCAGGTGAGCTAAAAAACCAATATCATATTCTCTTGATCGTATATTGTTTATTTTGATGCCAGTTGTACATTGAGATCATGTAATACTTTAGACGTATGATTTGGGTTTCCCACTGGGATAATAAGGCAAGTTCACATCTGGCTGTATCATATGGTTTAAACTACCTATATCAACACTAAACATATGATAAAACACATACATTTCAACTAAAGGACATCAACAAAATGAATTTGCTGTGATAGGAATGAAGGGATATGGGGGATACATTCGTTGATACAAAAGTCCTACAAGTATGTAACGAAAGCTTTTTCATTACTATTCCTTATCCTAAAATCACAATGCGGCCTTCATGATGAAGAAAAAAATATCATACATGTACCTCAACAAAGATCAAGATATTACCTAGCACTTGTTTCACCAGATCTGGTTACTTATCATCTCTACGATATGATGCATTAATTCTTTAAATAAAATCTCTTAATACTTGTCACAAAAGTTAAAGCAAAGCAACAGTGCTTTTATCACTTTTCATGTTTGGTACCAATTATACTATCTCAACCCCAACAGGACTAAGTCCGACTATCCTCGCTGTTTGTGCATGGTACAACTTCCACAAAAACTTGGTTAAAAATGGATAAAAAAAATATAGAATCTATAGCACTAACAAGAAGTTGATAGGGAAAAACTAAGTCAAGGGCAGTAACTCTCACAAAAATTATCCAATAGCACTCGTTTCGAACTGGATCAAGGTATAGCCCATATACACCTTCCATATAAATTTGGTTGATATCCGTTGAGAAATGTATACATAGAATTGAGAGCGCTAACAAGTAGTTGGTAGGGAAAAGATAAGTCAAGGGCAGTTACTCCCACAAAAATTATCTGATAGTGCTCGTTTTTTTAATTTGATCAAGGAATTGCCCATATACACCTTCCATATAAATCTAGTAGAGATCCGTTGAGAAATGTAGAATTGAGAGCGCTAACAACAATTGCTGACAGACAGACGGATGCAGTGAAAACTATTGAATTGTGTATCATCCGATGCAAGGCCCTAATAAGCTTGAATATGTCACACATTTTGACCAGTCTTAAATACTGGGACATTTGTTTTCCAAAATGCTATAGTTATCTCCCCTTACATCATCCAAACTGTCACAGCTGACTGTATCCTCTGTACTGTCATCATCATCTGTAGTCTTGGTAACAGTAATTTCAGTCACATGACCTGGTCCCCGATTACTACTTCCACCATCAGCATCATCATCCAAATGATGCTTTCTTTCTTTTTCAAAATTCACATCGTCATGATTGATAAAAACTGAATCTCGGATTGATGGTGTATGTTCATGGATTGCTGGAAAACAAAAGTAATGAAAACTTTTGAAAGCATATGAAAATAAAAATTCAATTTATCCTAATATGGAAAAATCATCAACTATTTTACATTTTATGCACTGTCATATAGATCCTCATTAACTTTTGCAGAACTGTTTTTACCCTGGTACTGTCTTTTTAACCAAATTTTCCAATAGAAAAAAAATTTATTAGTTTGGCAAAGAACATTAGCCACCTACAGACAAGCTGGTTTGTTGACACTCAAACAGTTTCGTTTTTTTTCTCATAAAATTCATATTTTTACTCAAAAACAGTAAAAATAAAATAAAAAATATGCTTGCCTGTCCATCAAACCTGTTTGTATGAGAATCTAGACAGTATTTATTCATGAAAAGGAGACAATTGAGCAACATTACCTGTTGGCATAGTGGTAAAGTAATCCACAAAATTAACAGTGGTAAAGTAATCCACAAAATTAACAGTGGTAAAGTAATCCACAAAATTAACAGTGGTAAAGTTATCCACAAAATTAACAGTGGTAAAGTTATCCACAAAATTTCTAAAATCATATATTTATGCTTGTATTTGCAATTTTAACAACCCTATAGTATTAACTAATTTTTTTCTATAATTCAAAATATTTTCTCTACACACAATCACAGTTCTGATGCCGTTAAAAAACATGAAAAAAAATAAGATTAAATAGTCAGGGGAACTGGAAACAGATATAATCCCAGATTTTTTATAAGCTAATAGAAACAAAAAAATATGTTCAAATTACAAATTAACCCTCTGGGGTAATTTACAAAAGCTGGAATTGAGGATAAAACTTTTGAAAAAATCTGTGTATTTTCTATGGTAACTGAAACAAATAAAAATAAAACGGAAATACCAGAAAATGACAGGACAGATTAAATTACACTAAGATGATAATCATGGGTTTTCAACTCAATTTATGTGATGTTTTAAATGTAGACACTCTAACAATAGTTTGAACAATGTTTGGATTCCCATTGACTTCCTAGTTCTATTCACCTTGAACAAATCAGGGCACTGGAAATATTTCCTGTCAAATGTGATGACAGAGATATCTTTATTGAACTCTGATCTTTTAAGACCTTTAAACTAGAATATGCATGAAACATTATTACACTAAGCACGTTAAGAAGCAACCATCATGAGAAGAGGGGGGGGGGGGTGTATCTTTATTTTATTTTTTATTATTATTATCTCACTACTATGCATGGTCTTAATTTCTTGAGTCTAATAATTTTTCAATTGTTGAGCACAAATATTTATGATAATTAAAATTTATCATTTAATCTAAGAGAGGAATTTCAATTGGAAATATTTTTTCGGAAGGCTTTTGATAAAGGGAGATAATTACACACAGTACAAGGTTATGTCTTTTATTTATATAAGATGATAAAGTGTTCTTACTTCCTGTCAAACTTTTGTGTCACCAAATAGTTTTTCCTGTTTAACAATAAACCCATTGAAAATTAGTCACGATTTAAATTACACGCTTTTACATGAATTACAACCAAAATAATTAATATGTAAATGAGTAATTATGTACAAATTTTGTAATTTCATGCAAACACAAACCACAACCTATTAATGTTAACATGACCATTAAGAAATCATTGTTTACACATAACCACTATTAATGTCAAAACAAAATGCATGTAGCCAAAATATGCTTGCTTAAATTGCACATTCAAATTAAAACAAACATTAATATTATAATTTAAGTATGAAGGAACCATATGGGGACCTCCAAAATGTTCCCCTTGTACAGTTTTAATTAAAATTAAATATAATTAATATATTTTTAAGGATTATTCTTATTATGAAAAGAAATGAGTAAGTTTCTTCACTTAATCAAGCTATCCAGGGGAGATAATTACAATGTTCACCTATTTTTGAATGACATATTTTATTATCTATCCTAGGGAAATAATTAATCATAAAAAATATACGTTTGCTTTTTCGATATGCTAAGATATAAGGTTACGTTTTATTATTTAGTATTAGATAATGTTTTAGGCCTGATGTTTTAGGCATAATGTTTTAGGCCTAATGTTTATTGCGAACGAACAGGAGGTTTTGCAGGAATTTGAATTTATTTGTCCATTGTTTACATTGTGTTAGGTCATAAAGAACTTTCCCATCTAATTTTTTATCAGTTAAATATCATATATTTTGTATCAATTACTATCCATAGGATGTGCATATTTCAATGATCAGTTGTGTTCAAGACTAGGGGTTCAAGGCCTCAAATGGTTGAAAACCGAAACAATGATTCTTAATGTTGGAGAGAAATTCAAAAAATGCCAAAATGATAAAAAGAGTAAATACCATCTCAGGACAGATCTATTAATGAGGGGGATCCTCGTTAGATTTCATAAAAATATAACTTTTTTGTAACAGTAGATATAAAGTAACAATGTCAAGAAATTTTTAAGAGAAGAGTCAAGAAATAGTAAATGCAAATAATCTTAAAACATATATGCATAGACAAAAAACTTTTTTTCCAATAGATTTCCCATATAACCATTAACCTGATACAAGATTAAAATCAATTGATTTTTATAAACATTTAGCGTGACCAGATACAGAGAAAACTGGATTTCCTGGAAAATCCTTGTCAAGTATTACTCAATCAACCCCTGTACATTGTAACCTTTATCGCCAAAGTTTAAAAATAACATTAAATCCCATCCTAGAGAATCTGAAATCATAAATTATTTATATATCTACAAATAATTTGCATGTATATGATAACAAATGTCCTGTAATACAGGTGTTGTCGATATTTCTACCTTACGGCAATGTTTATGACTAATAAATTTACTAATTTGTATATCATTAGCTATCTAAATATTGAAATATCAATCAAATGTTGTAATAAAATGTTGATCAATGTACTGTCCAGTCAGATTTAGTTTTTTCTGTGGTATTCATTCAAAATACAAACATACAAAAAAGAAAAGATTATGGTATAAACAAATAAAAAACAGCAACCGTATTTTCCTGCCTATAGGTCGAGACTTTTTTACTTTAAAATGACCATTTTACCATTATAAGTCTATGGAGAAAGTATCAATTAGACCTATAGACCACATAGACTTATAGTCCAGAAAATACAGTAATAGAGCCTGTGCATGTTTCTTGTTAATCCATCTCAATGCATTGTTCCTCTGTATAATTTTCTGACATATACAAAGTTGGGATTTTGAGTCCAGAATTAATAAACTGTACCCTAAATAAGACTTAAGACAAAGAAAAGACATGTGCTATGTATCAATGAAATGAAATGAAATGAATTTATCCATTACACTGAACAAGAGAAAGGAATGACAACATTCACAGGTTGACATGAGGTTTTAACAAAGAGTAATAGTTAATATTTCTTGAACATCAATAGAATATTTTTTTTATAGATATCAAACATAAATTCAAATTAAATAATTGAATTGTACGTTTCAGGTTCAAAATTCAAACTTTTTGACATAAAACTTTCATTTGTCTACCAACATCATGATTTTCATATATATATGTATCAAATTTTATTTAAAAATCAATCAAAAAGTACAAAGAAAAGGAAAATCTGCTCTTATTGAAACTTTTAGGTGTTTTAGTTGTAATTGACAGATATACTCCTATACAGAAAACTTTAAATGAGATTTTTAGACACTTTAGTCGCATCTTTGATACCTGTATGTGTCAGACCTTTTGTTTGTCTTACGAGGGGAACTGTTTGCCTATTAATACTGAAGGTCAAATGACAACCCTTAAATGTTATCAATCTTTTGTCTGGTGACATATACAATGTATACCCCATATGCTTTCATTTTCACAGAATTATGATATTTTTAGTTACAGTAAATTAATTTTAGTTATAATAGTTAAATTCTGGTCCTATGTATTTTAATCAAATATTATATATCTCATATATCAACCTCAGCAAATATAATTTTCTTTATAAAACTTTATAAAACTGAAACTTGAACATATAAATTAGAAAATTCATAAAAGTTAAGTTAATTTAATTTTTTTTTCATACAAAAATTAAATACCTGTGAAAAATTCTTCTTTCATGATTCCCTTTAGAAATATTTTTTCTTATGATATATGTTTAAGGGTGCTAACTAATTCTACATTTAAAAAAAATGAATCTAAAAATAGCAAAACTGAAAGCTCAAAATTCCTTTTCATTGATCTTTTTAATGATAGTATACATTACGTCACATTGAAAGTAAAATAAACGCCCAAAGGGCACATGATCATGATTCGTCAATATTGCAAAATCAGGTGAGAGTGCATCGATTGAATGAAGAAATGTTTACACCAGTTTTATCTTAAATGAGTACCATAACAACACTTGAAATTTTGTATTGTTCAGTCTCACGACACCCAGTTAATTCACTTCAGTGATCTTATCAGTCAAGTAGAACATTACTCATGGAAACACAAATGATGAGGATGAAGATTTTGAACTTTGGAAAGCCCACTTAACTATCAATTGTCATACCTTTTTTGGATAGATCTTTTTTATGAAATAAATTCAAATTGACAGATTGATAATAGTAAATGATATTAGTAGCCTTAGAAAGAAAATTTTATAGGCTCAATAAGGCCAAAAAAAAATATGTATGTTTAAGGTTAACCTACCTACCCTATTTTTTGTGCATATCCTAACACATTTTATTCCCATTTTAGGACAAAAATGTTGCTGATATAATATCCCTAATAAAACATCCGCTGACCATTTTTTCTCCCATAGGGGTCTATGTAAAATAATTTTTCAAAACAAAATGATTTTGCATACCTATCTACCCTACTTTTTGTCACAATGTAACATTAAATAAACATATACATTGTATTTTGTTTTGGCTCAATAGTATATTAATAAATCTGCAATCATTGGAATTGGCATAATTCAGAATTGAGGATATAAATGATGAGTTAAATTAATATACGATTTTTTTTAAAATGAAGACTACTGGGTTTAGAGTTATTTCCCCATATATATATTTTTTTTCATTGTTTACTAAATGGAGCAAAAACAGTTTTGAATAGCGATTTTCCTTGTGCACCAAAATTATGGCATCAAATTCATAATTTTCCACATCTTAAATAAAAATTTATATACATTAAATTAAAGGAAAAAGTATTGTTGTTTTCCTGAGGTGAACGAAATTATACAAAATATGAAGATTACAAAAATCTGGAGAATAAAGTCGAGTTCAATGAGATTTCAAATAACATGTTGCTCTCTTAGCTTTTACTGAATAAAACATTGCTTTGATTTTAAATTCCAGTCAGCTTCAGCAAAATGTATTTTCACCAATTTCTAACAAAAGAGCAAGCTTCATTTTTTGTAACCTCTCACAAATCAGATCAGTTTATTACGTGATGCGGCTGAAATTTTTCCAAAAAGGCATTAAATTATAATCAATCAATCTATTAATCATTTTTTTCCTTGAATTATGTCCCCTGATTTTGATCTCTGTTATTATTAGATTTTGTGATTCTGAAATACTTAAAAATTTACTGTAACTTAATTAAATATAACAAATAAAATTTATTATTAAATCTTTAATTTACAATTAGTTCCTCTTTTTATTCCTAAGATATTACATCTATAATACTGTAAAACAAAAGAATGACAAAAAAATAAATTATAAACCATTTCAAGATATGACAGATTCCACTTAAAAACATTTCCTGATCATAAAAGAGTTCACTTAAAAACAATAACATGTATGTGCAGAACACCTACAACAACAAAAGGCACTTCATATAATTATATACTATAGCCAATCACATTGCATCGGTAATGAATTATGAAAACATATGTATAATTTAAAATGTGGGGAAATGAACATTTATCTTTTCACATTATAATAAGGCTTAAATCATTTTGGCCATTTGACAAAACAGATAAAATAGCCTGACTTGACATGAATTGGGTACATACCAAGTTATATAGAGATCAAATAACTTACTTATCAAATTGTATCAATTTGACACCATCCATATATTGTATGTGGGAGCCAGGAGCTAGAAATATATGTTTGTGTTATAATAAATCTAGGCTAAGATGTTTTGTTATAAAACGTATCACAAAATACCAAAATAAATTTGATGCACTCTACGGCCATTTCATTGACTGACAACTCTTCAGCAGTGCTCGAGATCAAAATATTGGAAAACCGGTTAAAGATATAATGATGAATTAATAAGCACAACCATCAAAAATCAAAATTAAAACACACAAGTATCCAAACTCAGCTAAGGGTTACCTCTGCATCAAAAGGAAGAGCCTTAGAAATTTCTGGTATTTTTTTCAAATTTTGAACAGAAAATTTAAAGGCATTTGAGTAATGAATCATGCCAGGACAAAAGTTCTGGCTAATGGGCTGATAATGTCCTCGGGGACTAATAGTCCACCAGCAGTGACATAGACCCAGTGGTAGTAATAAAACGTATCACAATATACCGATATAAATTTGATGCACTGTATGGCCATTTTGTTGACTAATAACTCATCAGCAGTGCTCGAGATCAAAATATTGCAAAACCGGTTAAAGATATAATGATGAATTAATAAGCACAATCATCAAAAATCAAAACAATTAAAACAAACAGCTATCCAAACTTAATATAAGTACAAAAGGAGAACAATATCTATATGGTCCAACTTAAGGACCCACGCAGGATGACAAACACAAAAATGCAAAGGTGAACAACAATTTTAGACAGAACATTAAGTCACAATTGCAAAATTATTAGCCTATAATGATGTGTACATTTCTATGTTATATTACTATAATTTTTCACCCAGGTGCACCTGGAAGGATCAGAGAAAAAGATGTTTTAACAATGGAGGGAAGGGAGGGGGTTCAAAATACAACTAAAAAAGTTACTAATGTAAGTACCAAGAGTTTAGTAATTTTATTAAATTTTGTAAATTAGTTTTCTTTGTATACAAACTTTATTATATCATTTATTGCAAGAATTTAATGTAAATTTGCAGGTAACCGTTTCAATTTGATCTTTCTAATCTATTTAATTAATGTATTTAATAATAAATGGCATGGCTAGGTAAATTACTAAATTTCCTACAGAGAATTATTTAAGTTTGCCAAAAACATTTCATATTCAATCAGAATTTAAGTAAATATTTACAACACATGATCAAATTCCTGATTTAAAATGTTTACTGATGCAACTTATATTGCTCAATAGTAATATATTTATTATGTAAATTTATCAAAGTTTTTCACTCAATATATTTAATAGAATTTTGATATGCTAGTTTGAAACTTCCTCATTTAAAATAGATATGGAGCCACTCATACCTTTTTGCACCAAATGTTCTAAATAAAGAAGGTACAATCTAAATTTCCTTTAAATAAAGAAATGTGTACCCTGGGAAATCCAAGCAGTAAATGGACAATAGAATTGCTATCTTAAAACTTCCTAGTTTTTATATGGTTCTTTGATTTTGGATTTTACAATTTCTATATCCACATTTTTGATGATTTAAGTATTTTTTTTAATAAATCATACATGGGCATCTTTGTTCTGTTGCACTATTTCATACATGGGCATCTTTGTTCTGTTGCACTATTTCATACATGGGCATCTTTGTTCTGTTGCACTATTTCATACATGGGCATCTTTGTTCTGTTGCACTATTCCATACATGGGCATCTTTGTTCTGTTGCACTATTTCATACATGGGCATCTTTGTTCTGTTGCACTATTTCATACATGGGCATCTTTGTTCTGTTGCACTATTCCATACATGGGCATCTTTGTTCTGTTGCACTATTCCATACATGGGCATCTTTGTTCTGTTGCACTATTCCATACATGGGCATCTTTGTTCTGTTGCACTATTCCATACATGGGCATCTTTGTTCTGTTGCACTATTTCATACATGGGCATCTTTGTTCTGTTGCACTATTTCATACATGGGCATCTTTGTTCTGTTGCACTATTTCATACATGGGCATCTTTGTTCTGTTGCACTATTTCATACATGGGCATCTTTGTTCTGTTGCACTATTTCATACATGGGCATCTTTGTTCTGTTGCACTATTTCATACATGGGCATCTTTGTTCTGTTGCACTATTCCATACATGGGCATCTTTGTTCTGTTGCACTATTTCATACATGGGCATCTTTGTTCTGTTGCACTATTTCATACATGGGCATCTTTGTTCTGTTGCACTATTCCATACATGGGCATCTTTGTTCTGTTGCACTATTCCATACATGGGCATCTTTGTTCTGTTGCACTATTCCATACATGGGCATCTTTGTTCTGTTGCACTATTTCATACATGGGCATCTTTGTTCTGTTGCACTATTCCATACATGGGCATCTTTGTTCTGTTGCACTATTCCATACATGGGCATCTTTGTTCTGTTGCACTATTCCATACATGGGCATCTTTGTTCTGTTGCACTATTTCATACATGGGCATCTTTGTTCTGTTGCACTATTTCATACATGGGCATCTTTGTTCTGTTGCACTATTTCATACATGGGCATCTTTGTTCTGTTGCACTATTTCATACATGGGCATCTTTGTTCTGTTGCACTATTTCATACATGGGCATCTTTGTTCTGTTGCACTATTTCATACATGGGCATCTTTGTTCTGTTGCACTATTTCATACATGGGCATCTTTGTTCTGTTGCACTATTTCAAATAATGTGATCAAAATTACAAATGTAGACAAATTTACCGGTGCCTAAAGAGTCCTCTCTCAAGATTCAATATTTATCTAAATAGAGAATGGAAACGGGGAATGTGTCAAAGAGACAACAACCCAACCAAAGAGCAGAAAACAGCTACTTGTATATCTAAATTTTATGATGACTGGGGAAAAACCTTTTAAAAATTTCATGTTGTCTTATGTTAGAAGGTTCTATGATTCCAAAGTAAACAAACAAAAAAAGCAAGTCCTTTGCTTAAATATGTCCACACTATCAGGTCTTTCTCCAAATACATTTGCAGTAGTGAAAAAAGCAGCCTTTTGTTGTAATGCAAGGAAAAACTGCAGTTGATGCATGTGAACTGCAGTCTCGTAGTTGACAAAGATTATGGGTTGATTGTAGTTGCAGATTGAAACTTTGACAGGCAGTCACCAGTAGTTTCAGAAATCTTGTATAAGTTGCTTGGTCCTTACCGGGTAGGATGGGGGAATACAAATGGGTATATGCTGTGCGACTATAACAGTAACATACAGAATGTAAAGTACAGAATCAACAATTATCCTCTTCTCCTCTTCCTAGAGAGCAGTAAAGTTTACTCAATTTAAAAAACCAATCCACATGTAGGGAATATAACATTAACCCATGAGAGGATATCCGATGTCATCATGAATGATAGCCACGTCACAACCATGACCATATAGCATAAATTTATTTATTTATATTTAATTATTTTTTGTGTATTTCATTTGTTTACATTATACTTTTTATATTTTATTTATATTTTAACATAAATGACCTATTTAAATAAGTTGATCTTTTATTTCAAAATGCATGTAAATATAGATTCTCCTTCATGTATGAGTGAGTTATGGAATTTCTCCACCTGAGATAGTCAAGTTTTTTAATATCAGCACATGAGGTTTAGCGAGCATGTTAAAATCTAAAATTTAACTATCAAGGGTGGAGAAATTTGATTACTCACGAGTAAAATTTTTTCAAGGAGAATCTGTTTCTGCTATGATTTTCAACAAAAACCTCAAGAAAATGCTGTTGCCACGTATTTTGTTTACATGAATGTCATTTCGGAACTTCTCTTAGTAAGTTTATCTTTACAAAAAACATTAAAAAAAAAACGGCAGAAATTCCCATGCAGAAATTTAATCACAGGGAAGTGGTTAAAAATATTATGTATATTTATCCCACCGATTAAACACGTCAAGAATAGGAGAATAGTATTTATTTTCTTCATTTTTAATTCATTTCATTATTATCCTAGACATT
Organism: Mytilisepta virgata; assembly: GCA_028015205.1. Lineage (NCBI taxonomy): Eukaryota > Metazoa > Mollusca > Bivalvia > Mytilida > Mytilidae > Mytilisepta > Mytilisepta virgata. Next base: position 1,965,841 of record CM051520.1, on the reverse strand, counting down.
TATTATCAATATTTTAACAGTGTGTTTATTAGGAGATGCGTTAATATCTTGAAACAACAACTATTTCTTGTAACAACACCTATGGAATATATTTTGTTAGCATATTTTATAAATGTTGGCATTCTAAGAAGACACTGTTGTTTATATATAGGGATTTTATAAGAGTTAATCCACCACACCCTTTCTTGTATCAAAATGCAAAATTAACTATTAATCCAATAAGATGGTCTGGACTTTGGAATTTAATTCAAACTACTAAATTATAAAAAAAATATTTTATTTTTCCTGGTTAACCATAAGAGCATGCTTAAATAAATTTCTAAATTGAAAAAAAAAAATTTCACAATTCTTCCCATAACAATTGCCAAATTTACAATTAAAACTGTGGTTATAAAATAAGACCATAAGATGATCCGATGAGATGATAAGATTGACTTTCCAATCGTCAACTTCCCATTTTCGAGCGGCAATATTTCAGAAGCACCGGCGTATGGAGTATACATTTCACAACTCATATGTTGTTCCAGAGCTTGTGACATATACACTGACTTCCTGGACAGAGCCCGGCTCCTGACAGAAAAGTTGCTCACACAGAGGTACGTTGCTCCTAAGTTGAAGTCATCCTTATTAAAGTTTTATGGGCATCATCATGACTTGGTTGACAGGTATGAAAAAACCATTTCCCAAATGAAAATGGACCTGTTCCATTGATATTATCCCTTCCTCGTACCGGATTTGACATGGGTAACATGGCAGGTGTCCTCCAGGAAGCAGAGACTGCTTACTCTTCCGGAGCACCTGAGTCTACCCTCGGTTTTTTGGTGGAGTCCATGTTGTTCATATGTTTTTAGTTTTTAATTGTAGTGCATGTATTGTTTAGGTCTTGTCTTCATTGTTCTCCAGAGTTTGTCAGCTGTTGTGATTTTTCCCTCCATCGAGTGTCCCTTTGCTATTTCTTGACTTTACATAAGACAATGAGAAGTGTAACAGAATGACAAGAGTATTAATACTTCCTACATACTTGTCATTTCTCACATATAATCAGCAAATTTGAACCTCTTTTTGCCCAAAGAAAGGCTTAAAGGAAATTAAGTTATGTAATCTTCTGTTACACAATAATTGCAACTTGTTTACCAGGGACATCTCATTAATGCACTTTCAGTTTCCTTTAGTTAATAACCACCTTTTTCCAATTTTTATGTTTTTTTTTTATTTCTACATAAAATGTGATGTCACTACAAAAAGAGGTGACATTTTGGACACTTGCGAAATTTTTTCTAAAGATTTGAACTATTATGACTTTTTCGACATACCTGAGGCTGATTGTTATATGAAATGTACAGAATTGAAGTAAAGTTATGTTTGTTTAGTTGGGATTTTATGATGTTTTCAGCACATTTGGCTATTTTGCAGCAGCCAGTTTTTATTGGTGGAGGAAGCTGATTACCCAGAGAGAACCACCGACCTTTGGTAGGAAAATTGGCAATCCTTGTCAATTAAGATCGGAGTCGAACACACCCCACCACAGGTGACATTCGAACTCACAACCCCAGCGTTGACAGACTAGTGATCATTAGTACTCATGATGAACTACCTAGACCACTCGGGAACCAAGTAAAGTTATGTGGGATACATATAAGATTAAATTAATATAAAATTATTTAAGAGGCTTGGTTAGCGGTTACATTTTTTTTTTTATTTATTCTCTATATGATCCATCATAAGTATAATAAATAAAGTTTCATAACAAAACATGGAACTCCAAGGGAAATGTCATAATTAAAGTCTTAAATAACTGTCAAGGTCGGCAGACAAGCCTGACGAACAACTGGAAAGCAACATTCATACTCCTGACTTTTCTACAGGCATTTGAAAATGCCGGATTAAACCACGTTTTACTGCATGCCAAACCTCCCACTTATATGACAATTGCTATAATTAATAATATTTGGGAAATTTCAAATTTCTAGAATTCTGACCAAAATCTTGATTCAGCAAATCAGAAATGGGATTTTTGTGAATTAAAGTACATATTTACAGGATTAATTCAATAAACATACCACATCCTTAATAATATCTATTTAACTTGATGATAATAAATTTGTTTATAGCCAATATATGAGGTATTTAACCTTTACACCTATTTACCTACAAGGTGTAGGAGTATAAACCAATGAAAGTTTAAGTAACAAGGATCGGTTACATGTATTTCTGAAAAGCCAGCAATAAATGTTCTCTAAATTTTCTAAACTTTAAACAAAATCCTGGAGAGGAAATTACATTTCACAATTTTGGATAATCAGGTCTAAGTGGGTAGCATTGGAGGATGCAGTGACAGGCACAACACCCACACCTTTTTGTTGCTCAAAATTTCAATGTATTATAAAACAGTTTTTAGCATATTTTGCAAATCTTATTTTGTATTCAAAAACTCTTTACTTCAATTATAATTTTCTTCTTTGCTAGCTATAGGTTATTTTCTGAATATGTGTGCTATTAATCTTGATAGCATGGTTGTCACAAGTCACAACTTTTTTAGAAAAATGAAAATGTGGAACTGAATTCATATGAGAAGAGTCTGGTCAATGTCCCTCATATTTCTATATAAACATATCCTGATAAATTTGTTACAGGGAACACAAAACTTCAAAAGTACAAAAGAATAGTTACATATTTACATAAATTCTTAAATATTTTCTATGAAATTTATAATTATATAACAAAGAAGAACCGATTTTGACTACCTAATTGTGAAAGGGCAAATGGTTTGGTATAGAGTTGGTTAATTTTGCCTTCTGTAGTAGCCATTAGCCTTCTCTTTTTTTGAAAACTACAGATAGGGTCTTTAGCATGCATGGAGTTTCACATTCTCCAAACACGTTACCCAATATAGTCCAAGGTCAGGCTTTTTGTATTATGACCTGACAAACCCCAGGGAGAGGGTCATCCCTATCATCGACTTGGGGATGCGCTAGGTAACTCTGTTTGATCTCCCATTATTCTATCGAAGGTGCCTAGCAAAATTTTTTAAAACAATTATCATCAAATGAAAAGCATGAATCATGAGACAACATTTATAACTATCAAACAAGACACTGCTAAATCATACATGTACCCTTTTATCTCTATTTAGTTCTTATAATTTATTCAGAATTTTTTCTGAAAGTGCCAAAATCAAACACAGTACTGACACTTTATTAATCAAATGCACATTTATACCCCGAGGGGTTGAAGGTATATATATATACAACATTTGTTTACCCCCAAAATAACAGTACTTTTTCCATTTACAATCATGTTACTGTTTCTATAGAAACAGAATGTTTTCATTTGTGAAGTGATGTATTGTGATTTGATTTATAGAGAATAAATCTCAATAGTAATACATTGTTTATTTTTAAATTTTCTGTTTGGTAGCCAAAATTCCCCAAAACTTTATGACTAACAACTTTTTAGCATCTTTCAAAACGGCGTTAAACCCCGACTAAACAATAAACAAACAAAAAATCTTTCATTATATTGAAAATGCTTTGATTTTTACCCTTATCATTGCTTATCTTACTGCAATTTACCTGTTTTCGGGTCTTTTAACACACCATAAAAAGGTAAAGGTCAATAGATTGTTACACAGTTTGACGTAACTCCTTTTATGATTTGTTTTTGTTTTTTGTTTCAGAATTATTGTGTCAAACAACATGTCATGTACATATAGTCAATAACTCGGGTCTGGATTGGAGATCTGATAGGAATGGCATATCACAATTTATTTTTTATTCTACTGTTTTTAAGCATTTCTGTTTATGTTATATCATAGTCTGTAATACAGTGTTCCTTAGCAGTGGACCTTCCCTCTGGTGGATATCAAACAGAAGGATGCAGCAGCAGACTTCTGCCCTCTGGTTGACATCAAACAGAGGGGTGCAGCATCAGACTTCTGTCCTCTGGTGGACATCAAAAAGAGAGGTGCAGCACCAGACCTTCTGCCCTCTGGTTAATATCAAACAGAAGGGTGCAGCACTGGACACTCTGCCCTTTGGTGCCCTTTTCACAATTTTTTTTTTTAAATTGTAAATTATTTCCTTTATTATTAGCATTTAATTAGTAGCGCTGATAAACAAACTTTTATTCATAGATTTCGTTGCAAAACAGCGAAATGTTATCTGCTAAATCTCACAACAGCTTTAACTCCTTCCCCTTTACATGGGTTATATTTGTACATGTACATTGATCTCCCATTTCAACACTTAATTACACTAAATATAAACATATTATTCAAGAAACTTTTAATGTCCACTAATCATGCTAATTATCAAAAATTAATCATTAAAGGGAAATAACTTCTGATTGTGAGACAATAGAAAAAAATCTCATCATATCCTTTTAGGTGTTTTAGTTCTGTATACATATTAAATTATTTTGCCAAGCTTTAGTCAATGTACTTTTAACTGGATGTAAAAACAGATGTTTACATAAACAAATACCTGATACATTTAGTCATTTTTTGTCAACTTAACCATTTTTGATTTCAATGTAAAAATATTTACTCATTTAACAGAAAGATTAAATTTCTAAAATTTACGATTTGTTTACTAGATACATGTGGACTATCCTCTTTAATAAAATATGTACAACGTGATACTAACAAATAATAACACATGACTTCAAGTGTTTACCTATACATGTATGTACTAACAACATGTATAATTTTGAATAAATATTATGCATCGTGGAATCATACCATGATAAGGTTTTCAGTCACGTAATTTATATAAATTTATATTTTCAAGGTTAGGCACTACACAAATATTCTTCAATAGGAAATATATATTTCCTAAATAATTATAATGAACACAGCATCTTATCCTTTGATATTTTAGTTAGGAAATGTAAACGAATTAATAAACATTCATTATACTGGATAACAAATAGTACACATTTCTAACATTGTCATAATATGTGTTTCTTATATGACAGTGATATAACAGTGATAGAAAGGGCCAAGGAAAAATTGGCAATCACTTCTGATAAAACAGTGATGTCAAACTCACTTCATCTTATTATGAACTACATTAAAGCTTGAAAGAAAAAATCCAATGATTAAATTAATATTGGCCCCTAAAAACACTGAAGAAGCACTAGGTTAACATATTTCAATAAGTATTCAGCAGATTCATCAATCAAGTACACTACAGGCCAAAGTAAATGTTTTTCTTCCAACTGGTTTTGCCATGCTCATTACCATACCAACACCAAGGTTTAACTTTCTGTTGCATGTTAAAAGAACCCCACATTGCAAATTTTTTAATCCCATAATGGTCTTAAAAGAGTGAATTTACATAAAGTTATGCCAACCTTTGCAGTTTGTACATAACTGACTCAATCTTTACAAAAATTATTTTATAGCTGTTCAGATATATATGTTGCAGATTTCTACTCCTATGCCATTTGGAATTGTTCTCAGTTTATTAAATACTTATTCATACTGATGGTTTTTCTAATGGAAAATAAAGTGAGCAATTGATTTATATCATAATTTCCTTTCAGTTGTCTTGGCTTTGAACCATTATCTTTTTTGGTATACTACCGATATTATGGAATATAAGAGCTTAGAAAACATAAAAATTTTACTTTCCTCTCCCCATTTTGTACTGAAATAAAATTAAAAGATGTTGTCAAGAATGAAGGGAGACATTAAAATATTAAGGGTGGTGCTAAAAATTTAAGACGGGTGAACCCCCACACTTAAAAATGGTCATGGTGGTAAATGTATAACAAATATAAAAAAAATTGTGAAAATTTAATTATTGCAAAATAATAATAATACACAAAACCAAAAAAATGACAGCCTCAAAAATATAGGAATCTATAAGATTTTCTCAACAAGTAATATTATGTTTAAGATAAATTTTAGAATGCCATTGGCTATTTTAGGGCATGAATTTTTTGCTATAAAATAAGTTAAGTCACCCCTAAAAGATAACATTTATGATAAAATTTTTGTACATTGAATGTACTTAAGATAAAATCTTTTACATGATAGTTAATTATCTGTGAAGATTTCAACCTCAAATACATGTACTTTTTTAAATAATATTCTCTTGCAATTATTTATTCAACTGTAGCATCAACAACACAAAATTTCATTTATTGATCATTAGTACTTTATTTACACATGACCATGTGATCTTCAACTGACCAGCTATATGATGGATTAAAGTTCAAGCAAGGCTGTGCTTCATCTTACAATATGAGGCCCTTAAAACAAGGAAACAAATCTTGCATCCCACAGCAATTTCAAGATGGCCCCTAGCACAAATTTGAGTGGAATTTACACAATAAGAACACCAATTTGAAACTCAACGATAAAAGGCTCAGGGTATAGTATACAGATTTTAAATGACAAAGGAAAATGCATTCTTACTTACCTAATGGTGAATGACTAGCTGATGAAGTTGAGTTACCTCCACCTGATGATATAGACAGATTGTCTAAGTTATTGCATGCTTTATCAGCAGGATCCAGAACATTTCGGTCCTTCTGTTTGATTTGTGTGACATTGTCATACATATCATCTTCATCACTTTCTTCTGAGTCAGGAGATTCTTGTGATCTTGTCAAAATGAAATCTAACGAAATATTTTCATAATCATTTCTACTTTGACGCCTTTTCTGTAAAGTTGATTGATTTTCAATCTGACTAATGTCCATACTTGGTTTTCTCTCAGGTAATCCAGGAGGTCTGTCACTCAATTTTTTGACAACGGGTAAATGATCACTTTGAATATCATTTTCTACATTTTTAACTTCTGTGTCCACTTGTAAATTAACAGTTTCATTTTCCTGAGTAATTTTTTTAAATGAAGTCACTACAACATTATCCTGACTTTCTCTGTTACTTTTCTTCCTTATTTTTCTCATTTTCTCTTCATCTACTTCAACATTACAATAGTTTTCTGGTCCACTATTTCCTGGTGAAAGTTTACCTATTTCTTCCTCAACCTGGTAAGTGTTAATATCTACATTTGAATCTTCATCTAAGTTTGTTTCCCTGGTTTGTTTTTTCCCTTGAAAAGTTGAATTTTCCTTTACAATAATTGTTCTTTTAAATATCGGTCCACTTACACACTGAATCGGAACAAAATCTATGCCATTATCCGATAGCGTTTGTGATTTTTCTTTCCTGGGAGGTACTGCAGGCTTGTTGTGACCTGGAGGCTCAGAAAACTTTCTCGGAAGTGGGTCACTATTTATCGTCAACTGATTTTCATGCAATGAATTTGATTTTCGGTTATGTATGAACCTGGAGCCAGAATCTCTCCAAGTGTCAATATTTGTCTCACCACAATCAGCACTTATTTTATCTATACATACATCTGTAGTTAATTGTTCAGTGTTGATAGATTTGGTTAATTCTTTTCCAAGTAACAGGTTTGGTACCTGGGTATGTCCTTCATTTACAGGTGTTGTATGATCTTCATCAATATTACTTTCCAATAAGATACCTGAGTTGAGACTTGATTTGACACACTTCCCCGGGCCTTGTGAATCAGCAATCCCTATATGATTACTGTAATATAGTCCTCCATCATTGTCACCAGCTAGTATCCCTTGCAAAAAAAATTCAATAAACTCACACTGTTCTAATTGCTTCTTCAATTCTTCTGATCTTTTTCTTGTTGAATTATATAATTTGTGTAATATTTCCCGCGGCTTTATACATCTATCTGACAAGTGATCAGAATTTTTGTCACTGTACAAAATTGGTGTTTGTTCTGAAGGAAATTTAATTTTCCATTCACTATTAAATCTGTGTTGTATCTGTTCCATTCTAAAAACAGCTGTTACCTTTGATCCGCGTGTTGATTGTTTACCTATATCTGTGATGTGTATTGCTTGAGTGATCTGTTCGGAATAACATTACTTCCGGGGTTGTTATGTGGTTTTAAACATTCCCGTAACCTTATTTATACAACTCAAAACAAAGTTACACTGGTTTTTCATAAATTTTCAAATTCAATCTTGAAATTGTCACTTAATACAAATACTTCATATTTAGTTCACATGGACGGAAATATTAAACATACTTGAAAATTTGTGATTCATTTCCCCGGAATACATTTTTTTCCATGCAGAATTTTTAATTTGTAAAACTTATGCCGCGGAATGAAGGTCATAAATATCGATTTTAGTATATCCTAAAATAATTTTAGTATATACTAAATTTATTTTAGGATATACGAAAATCTTTTTAGGATACCCTAAAATCAATTTAGCATATACTGAAATATTCAGCTTATACAGAAATATTGGCGCGGAATCAAGTTCATAAATATTGATTTTAGTATATACTAAAATGATTTTAGGGTATCCTAAATTCATATAAGCATATACTAAAATCATTGAACGCCAGCCTTATATAATTAATAATATTCACACATATTAATTAATGGGGATTAAGAGGCCCTCAAAGGGGTTAATTATTCTGTCATCTCCATAGGTAAAGGTACAGGTAAATTTAATTGTGTAATTTGCGATGATGAGACTTTTAAATTTGTGTTTCACTGAATTTGTAATGAAATATACAACACTAATATAAATATAGCACTTTATTATGGTTAAAAGCAATACATATAATAATTAAACATTACATTCACTGAATTTTCAATGAAATATACAACACTAATATAAATATAGCACTTCATCATGTTTATTGTGGTTCTAAAATGAATATAGCACTTTATTATGGTTCTAAAATAAATATAGAACTTTATTATGGTTTAAAGTAATCAATATAATAATTACAAATTATATTCACATATAGTTACATTTATACATATATACATTTGAAATGAAGTGTCTATTTCACAAATACGTTCAGTTAAAGCTTGGATGCTTACATGCTCACAGAAAATCATAATGAGTAAGTGTCAGCTTGGGATGTTCAACACCACCTGACTTTGAGAAGCTTGTATAATTATGTTGATTGCTTATGCTTATCACATTGCTTACAAAGCAGAATGCTATCAGTGTCAGCTTGGAGTGTTCAACACCACCTGACTTTGAGAAGCTTGTATAATTATGTTGATTGCTTATGCTTATCACATTGCTCACATGATCATACTAATAACTAAATAAGAACTCCGTATATATTTTTTTCTGTTTTTTTTCTTTGGTCAGTAATACCATGAATACATGTAACTGTGTTTTGCTATTTTTTATTCCTTCTTTTATATAGATAAATCTATTTATCGTTTTTTATATCTTTAAAATAATATGAAATATATCTATCTTTTTATTTCTCTTTTCGATTTATTTATTTATTTTTTAATAATATTTTTATTCCTTCTTTTATGTAGATAAATCCTTATATTATCATATATCATCCATTTCTGATTTCTTTCTCTGTTTGTATTTACCTGTACAGGTAATCACCTGGTAATAAAACCTTTGGAAGGCCCCAACATAATTGCTAAAACAACAATGTACAAATTGCTTTAATTAAAAGGTTGGCATTCAGAACTACAGCCACCCCCATTAAGCCTATACTAAATTGAATTTGGGTTATACTAAAATGATTGTAGTATATGCTAAATTCGATTTTAGGGTATCCTAAATTAATTTTAGTATATACTAAAATCGTTATTTTTTACCTTAATTCCGGGCCAATATTTCTGTATATGATGAATAATTCAGTATATGCTAAATTGATTTTAGGGTATCCTAAAAGGATTTTAGTATATACTAAATTGATTTTAGGATACCCTAAAATGATTTTAGTATATACTAATGCGAATGCGACATAAAAAGGATATGTGTATAACTAGAACAATAGAAAAAAATGAAAGATTAATAGTATGAGAGCAAGACAACACAGAAACTATGGAGCACTAACAAATGTAAACCACAAAACATTCGGGAGTGACATCAGGTGTTCATATAGTGTAAGTAAAGTCAAGAAATACCAAAGGGATATTCGAAGGAGAGAAAAATCGTTACAACTGACAAACTCCGGAGAACAACGAAGACAAGACCAAAACAATACATGCACTACAATTAAAAACTAAAAACGTATGAACAACATGGACCCCACCAAAAAACCGGGGGTAGACTCAGATGCTCCGGAAGAGTAAGCAGTCTCTGCTTCCTGCAGGACACCCGCCATGCTGCTCATGTCAAATCCGGTATGAGGAAGGGATAATATCACTGGAACAGGTCCATTTTCATTTGGGAAACGGTTTTTTCATACCTGTCAACCAAGTCATGATGACGCCCATAAAACTTTAATAAGGATGACTTCAGCTTAGGAGTAACGTACCCCTGTCTGAGCAACTTTTCTGTCAGGAGCCGGGCTCTGTCCAGGAAGTCAATGTATATGTCACAAGGTCTGGAATAACTTATGAGTTGTGAAATATATACTCCATACGCCGGCGCTTCTGGAATATTGCCGCTCAAAAATGGAAAGTTGACGATTGGAAAGTCAAAGTCATCCCGTTTGTCGTAAAGTTTTGTATTCAACCTTCCTCTGGTGTCAATTTCGAGGTGAAGGTCAAGATAAGATGCAGACTTGGCAGTGTCTGTGGTATCTTTAATTTCGAGCTCATTGGGATAGATGAGATGTAAGAAATTCTCAAAACGTGAATTGTTGAGTGATAAAACATCATCTATGCAGCGGAAGCTGAAATTAAAGGTACGGGCTAACTTCTTTTGTTTTTCCTTAAGAAGCCCGTCAAGGAAGTCTGCCTCATATGAGTAAAGGAACAAGTCGGCCAGGAGTGGCGCACAATTAGTACCCATAGGAATGTCAATTGTCTGTTGGAAAACACGTCCACCAAATTGAACAAATATGTTGTCGATCAAAAATTAAATCATCAGGACAATTCGTCCTCTGTATATTTTTTGTTAGATTTAGAGTGGTTTTTAACAAAGTATGATTTATCTCTACCAATGACAAGGTATGTGTATCTGTTATTGCCATTTTTATTTTGAAAGCATCGATGGATTAGATCTTTCAACTTCTCCTTCAGTTGTGAATGAGGAATGGTAGTATAGAGGGTAGAGAAATCAAATGTTTTTATGCTGTTACAGACTGGAATGGACCGAGATCGTAAAATATCCTTTAAGTCTTTGGAGTTCTTTAATATCCACATTTGATTGATACCACTTCTTGAATAACTTGTCTCACAATAACTTTGGAGGCCCGTTTTGACAGCTGTTGAAATAGAAGTTAGAAGTTGAGACAATGGTTTGGTGGAACACTTGGCAGATCCAGCTATAAAGCGTTGTTTGTATGGACACTTATGTAACTTGGGTATCCAGTACAAGGTAGGAAGATCACAATCATCATCTTTGATGGAAATACCAAATGACAATAAGACCGATCTATGATTGTCGGTTATTTCTTCCTTTGAAAGTGTAGTAGCTTTATAGGTAGGGTTGCCAAGTGAACTAGCAATCCCTAGTTCATTAATCAAGCATTGGAGCTAATCTAAGTATCGAAGACAGACCACAAGAAGAGAAAGTTTGATAAATTAAGGTATTATTTGGATGCTTAGTCGGGTTCTTCCGCTTCCGGTGGGACTCGATTCTAAGCGGAGGATGATGGGGACTACAGGTAGAAAAGAAGGGGATAAAGAAGAGAAAAGTGTTTTTGAGAATAAACAAGAGGCTCTCAAGAGCCTGAATCGCTCACCTGGCAAACAATGCGCTATAAACTAAATCTCATCATCACCATTCACTAAGGATACCATGTTTACTTTAAAAACCAAATATTGTTGAAATCCGAGCAAGTGTAAAAAATGGCGGGAAAATGGCAGCCATTTTAAAGATGACCCTCCAAAACAAACTTTCATCATCACCATTCAACTAGGGATACCATGTTTACCTTAAAGTAGCTTTCATCTTCATTTTCTTTCTATAATTCAGGAAAAAATAGCAAAAAACAGCATTTTGACCCCTATGTTCTATTTTTAGTAAGGGCGGACATGTTTTTCGACCAATCAAAAATCGAAGCATTAACTTTTTGCAGGATACCCTAAGGAACAATCTTACCAAGTTTCATTTGATTTTGAATAGTAGTTTCAGAGAAGAAGATTTTTGAAACAATAACATAAAAAAAAGCCAAAAATCTCAAAAAGGGCAATAACTCTAACATCAGTTGACAGATTTTCATGAAAATCAGCACACAGGTAGCTCTCATCATGCTGAACACTTTCAACCTGCCAGAATTTGCCGTAACCTAATGATTTTTGAGATATTTGCGCAAAACTGTTGTTTGACCCCTATGTTCTATTTTTAGTAACAGTGGCCATGTTTTTCGACGGATCAAAAATCGAAGCATAAACTTTGTGCAGGATATCCTAAGGAACAATCATGCTAAGTTTTATCCAAATCCATTCAGTAGTTTCAGAGGAGAAGATTTTTGAAATAATAACATAAAAAAAAGCCAAAAATGTCAAAAAAGGGCAATAACTCTAACATCAGTTTACAGATTTTCACGAAAATAAGCACACAGGTAGCTCTCGTCATGCTGAACACTTTCAACCTGCCAGAATTTGCCGTAACCTAATGATTTTTGAGATATTTGCGCAAAACTGTTGTTTGACCCCTATGTTCTATTTTTAGTAACAGTGGCCATGTTTTTCGACGGATCAAAAATCGAAGCATAAACTTTGTGCAGGATACCCTAAGGAACAATCTTACCAAGTTTCATTGGATTTTGAATAGTAGTTTCAGAGAAGAAGATTTTTGAAATAATAACATAAAAAAAAGCCAAAAATGTCAAAAAGGGCAATAACTCTAACATCAGTTGACAGATTTTCACGAAAATCAGCACACAGGTAACTCTCATCATGCTGAACACTTTCAACTTGCCAGAATTTGCCGTAACCTAATGATTTTTGAGATATTTGCGAAAAACTGTTGTTTGACCCCTATGTTCTATTTTTAGTAACAGTGGCCATGTTTTTCGACGGATCAAAAATCGAAGCATAAACTTTGTGCAGGATACCCTAAGGAACAATCTTACCAAGTTTCATTGGATTTTGAACAGTAGTTTCAGAGAAGAAGATTTTTGAAATAATAACATAAAAAAAAAGCCAAAAATGTCAAATAACTCCTAAAAGGAACGAACCTACAACTTCGATCCTGTTACAAATTTTGTAGATCTTTTTGTGCCTAACAATATGAAATTTAAATTTTTCAAATTTCCTTTATAGTATCCAAGATATTGAGCTTAATAATTGCAAAATTTGGAAAAAATGCAGAAAAAGGGCAATAACTCCTACATGGGTCGATGGATCTTCTTCAAAATTTCAGGGCAGGTAGATCTTGAGGTGCTGAACACTTTTACCCTATGCCAGAATTTTGATATCTGTTATGGTTTTTGAGTTATTTGCAAAAAACTGCAATTTACCCCTATGTTCTATTTTTAGCCATGGCGGCCATGTTTTTTTACGAATCAAAAATCCAAACGATAGTTTTGTAGCACATATACCAATAAACAACTGTACGAAGTTTGGTTGCAATTGGTCTTATGGTGTCAGAGGAGTTAACGTTTGAAAAAGTTTACGGACGGACGACGGACGACGGACGACGGACGACGGACGCCAAGTGATGGCAATAGCTCACATGACCCTTCGGGTCAGGTGAGCTAAAAAGGCCGAAAGAAGATAAAAGTGTTTTTGACAATAAAAAAGGCCGAGAGAAGATTCATGTGTTTTAATCCGAAGGGCTCCTGACCCTGTATGCATAAAACTGCTTCAGTTGAGATTTTCCTAATTACGGAAGCATAAAGGTTACGTAAACTACGTCCACTTCACTTTTACCGTTAAGTAGTTTTCATAATGTCCTAGTTTTGGGTTTTCCATAGGGAAAATCTTAGTTTCCCACTCAACTTTCAGTGGTATGCAAACTAATTACTACTTTGAACAATACAAATAATACTGTAAGCTGGATTCTCTAGAAATGTTACTATCTTTTGTTCTGTTTCCATAATTATGACAGATAGTAGATCATTTCACTCTTATTAAAGTTATTGAGAATCATACAACATTCAATACTTCGTAAACAACATTTAAATACCAGTTTTTAAATAGGAACATATTCGTGATATTGGGTATTTAGAAAATGAGTGTGCAACGATGACAGTTATTTAAAAATAACTGTTGGTCGATTTAATCACTGGGTTTAAGAATTGAACTGAAGTGGGTGCATAGTGTTTCGGAGAATTTTGAATCTTGGCCGTAGATCTATTCATGATAAAATGATAAAAAAGTTTCCTTTCTTGGCCCAAGTGTTAAGCGATTATGGGTTCCGTGGACTACTTCTTAGTTTGAGATTTTAAACGCTACGTTGTTTTAATGCTGACAAGCTCAGTACTTACAAAGCAGTCGGAGAAATACATCAACCGAAAATAAAAATAAAAATGCCGCGAATTTGTCGAAACGACAGAAAACCAAAGAAATTGGGGAAAGATTGAAGAAGAATGTAGCACGAATGGAAGACAATAATACTAGAGTAACCGATTTAACATCCTCCCAAGTCATTGTTTTGTATCTACATTCGTTCCTACAAAGTGTGGGAACGAACGTGGATACAAAACCATGAGTTGGGGAAAATTGTGAAATTATGTTGACCAGTATTTGTTAGATTTCCTTGATACTATATGTAATTCGTCGATACTACTTCTGAGTAAACCTTCAACTGCACAGAGGTGACATTTTTGACTTTTTGCCAAGAATTTCAGCATGTTATCTTAAACTTGTAGGAAGGAGCTATATTTTTTCTCTCCGTATTAAAGATCTAAATGCAATTTTAAGATGGAGGGTTTGGTAGACATCTCTTTCCAGTTAACCAAGTCTTTGGTTGTTGAAGAAAGGAAGAGATTTACAATGTTTGTTTTTCCTATTCTATTAAATGAGAGATGCGAGGGAAAACAAAATAAAATTAACGGAAAGCAAAATCAAAATTTTTTTTTTACTTTAACACAGCACAAGCGTGTAATTTGGGCACACGCTCAGCTACAAACCAATGCCTAGACAAATCGACAACAAAATAAGAGCTAGACCACAATAAGTGTGAGCAGCAAAGAATGAAGTAGCCCAAGATCGTTCACAAACCAAAACAGATCACCCACATCACAAGAACTAACAAAGATAATCCACAAACCAAGAACTATAACAAAGATAATCCACAAACCCAGAACTAACAAAGAAAATCCTCAAACCAAGAACTAACAAAGATAATCCACAAACCATGAACTTAAAACGATAATCCACAAACCAAGATCTAACAATGATAATCCACAAATCAAGAACAAAGATAATCCACATCACAAGAACTTATAACAAAGATAATCCACAAACCAAGAACTAACAAAAATAATCCATAAAACTCGAACTAACAAAAATAATCTACAAATCAAGAACTAACAAAGATAATCCAAATCACAAGAACTAACAAAGATAATCCACAAACCAAGAACTAACAAAGATCACCCAATAACCAAGAACCAGACCAACATCAGACACTAAACCAACATCATCCACAAGCCAAGAATTAAAACGATATCATCCACAAACCAAGAACAAGAGAATGACCAGTCACAAACTAAATAAATAAAACAGCCAAATACATCCAATAAGTCTAAGTACAGTCGGAGCAAGATTTGAATGGGAAGCATCAAGCAAAATAAAAGTCAATGAAACAAGATCTGAAAGGTGAATAGCAATAGAAAACCAGAAATACAGTGTATATCTACAACAGAAATATCCAAGACCTTCCGCAGTGTAGATTATTTTAATGAGTAACTAATAAAATATAAAGCTTCTAAGAAGTTAGTTAACGCCGCCGCCGCCGGATCACTATCCCAATGTCGAGCTTTCTGCGACTTAAGTCGTAGGCTCGACAAAAACACACAAGACTAACAAAGGCTAGAGTTTCCTGACTTGGGACAGACGCAATAAAATGCTCCGCTGGGCGCAGCTAGATACGACCGCAGATGTCGAACCCTGAATAGTTGGGGCAATTATGAACACAACATTCAAGCTTGATACAATACTGAATTTGGATTGTGAATAAATATTTGACACAGCATAGGTTTCTGACACAGAATGAATGTTGTCTAATAACTTAAAAATTTTTAATTTACCTATTCAAACCATATCAGTATTATTTGTTTTTATATATAAATCAGAAATAACCAATTTAAAATTTAAAATTGGGCACACATATCAATTTCTTGCTATTGTGCAATACTGTGCAATTGAAGATTTCTTGCTATTGGGGAATACTGTGCAATTGAAAATTTCTTGAAATATTTGACACATAATAGGTTTCTGACACAGAATAACTGAAATCAAAGAACTTAGAATTGGTCATATGATTTGAATTTATATTCAATTTTTTGCTTCTTGTGCAATACAATATGCTGTGGAGAATTGCCCCCCCCTCCCCCCGCGCCAAAAAAAAAAGAATAATTTACCCCTTTTTTTAGCTTTTGTGCAATAAACTATGAAGTTGCACATTGACCCCCCCTCCCAAAAAAAAAAAAAAACAAAAAACAATAAAATTTATTGTAACCCCCCCCTTTTTTTGCTAAAAAAAATTTGAAATTTTCTTTTTATGAAATATGAAATGAGAAAAAAATTGCCCCCTCCCCAACTTCTCATTTACCCCCCTAAATTTTGTTTTCAACCCCCCCCCCATATAATTATACTTTGCAACCATAACAGCCCATTTAAATACACCATAACATATTAAAATAGAAAATGACATCATAGTCATGGATGGCAAATTTTAAATATGCATAATTTAAAAGCAGTTTAGATGAGATAAACAAAAAAGCTTCATCAGCACATTTTATATTGGCAAATTTCCAGTAAGTTCATTAAACTAAAGTTATTGTTAATAATAAAGTTTTGATAACAGGGCACACATACCAATTTCTTGCTATTGTGCAATACTGTGCAATTGAAGATTTCTTGCTATTGCGCAATACTATGCAATTGAAAATTTCTTGAAATATTTGACACATAATAGGTTTCTGACACAGAATAACTGAAATCAAAGAACTTAGAATTGGTCATATGATTTCAATTTATATTCAATTTTTTGCTTCTTGTGCAATACAATATGCTGTGGAGAATTGCCCCCCCCCCCCAAAAAAAAAACAATTTACCCCTTTTTTAGCTTTAATTTTGGACCCCGATTTGGACCAACTTAATTACAACTTAGTTGACAGTCTGGGTCATCACACAGAAAGTCTGAAGAAGGACCATCAAAGGACCATTGCTGCCAATTGTCCAATTGGTTTCAGAAAAAATAAAATTTGAAAGAAATTTTCTTGTAGGATTCTGTTAAAATAAAATTTGGCTATGGTGGTCATCTTGGTTAACAATGTGGGTCATTGGACACAATTCTGAAAGAGGACCATTGCTCCACTTAAAATTCGCTCAGATAGATCTTTAAATGCATTTTCCAACAGGTCCTCTGTTAAACTATATTTGGCTTTGGCAGCCATCTTGGTTGAACTTCTGGGTTATCAAATATAATTCTAAAGATCATTGCTGCCAATTCTGGTTTCATCTGGCCATGTATTTTCATAGATTTAAAAAATTCATCTCTACCTTTTTTCTATTTTTAGTAAAGTTACCACCACTGCAAATGAGATGTTAGGGAATACTGACCGTTAATGACCACACGATTCTTCAAGATGTCCTGGATCTTCCATACAATGTAATGGCGATGATCTCGGTAATTATCGGCAAATTTTGTTCACGCAATATTATAGACACTGCAAACAAGTAAAAAAAGAGAGTTTTCTAAATGAAAAACAACAATAAAACTGGGTCCCTTCTTCATATTACATGAATTCAGTAGTGATACTATACACTTATTAGTTTTTAAAAAATAAGTGTGGTTCAGGTTACACGAAGATAAAAAATAGAGTAGGTAGTTAGGGATTTTTATATTTTTTTACATTGAGTCTAGCGGAGACATTCTGACTTTAACAGAGCTTATTGAGAAAAATGTCCCAAAAAACTTTATAGTAGGTAGGGTAACCGGAACTGCACATAAATTTTTTATTTTGCCTTATTTATATGTCGAATGATGAAAATTATTGTATATCTCTCCGTAATGTTATATGCCACTTTAAAGCCCATGATTGGTGTAATAAAATCGTATTTCTTGTATTTAGACAGTATTTGATATATTCATCATCCCTTAATGGAATACAATGCAGAATCGTGGGGAGGGAACAACGTCACAGAGATCTGCATATTGTGACGTCATAATATCTCACAAGAAAAGCCCTCAGATCAAACAGTGCTCTTTTATCAATTGCATTCTTTTAATTATTTACTGTAAATTCAGAAATTATTGCGTGCATTTATTATTGTGATTTTGTCATTTTAGACCAAAACGTGATTTGAATCTTTGCGATACTGAGAAAAATCCCACTTCATTCATATAAAAAATTCCAAAATGCGAATTTAAATTATTGCAATTACAACCCTGTCGCATTTTTCGCAATAATAAAAAAATCACAATAATTTCCGAATTTAAAGTACTCACTTTGCATAAATTCATAACACTATGAGTTTAATATCATATGATTTGAATATAATAACTAAATGTAGCATGAGTTATATATGGGTACAGCATTTGGTAAAAATTTATACACCCAAATTCAATATCAGTATCTTCTGAAGTATTTTAGGACCTACAAAAGGAAGATTTGGGACCTTCTAAATAACAATCCAAAGATACTAATATTAGATATAGTAAATTTATACTATGCTGTATACGACGCATTTCAAGGAGTTACCTCTCATCAGCAGCATTAAAACCGAAACATTTGGAAGACCAAAAACTTATATTAAACAAGAAGTACTCAACCAAAAATACCGAAATAGGAAGCCAAATTTCAGCTAAGGAGATATACCATGTGCAATACAAGGAATGAACCCTTAGTATTTCTATTATTTTTGAATTTTGCTAAATACCGGTAATTACTGTAACAAATCAATGAATAATCATGTCAGACAAGTCTGAGACTGGGTTGGCGAATACCCTCAGGGACATAGGGTTCTAGGGTCTAATATACATGAGGACCAATCATTGATGAAAGTCCTAAAATTGAATTGTGAAAGTCCATCAATATTTTTTGTAGGCCAGATGAGCTAAAAATAAAAAAACTACACAAGCATATAGACAACAGAGAGTCACAATAGTAAGGATTAAATTTCCAACACTGTTCAGAATTATCAGATACGACAAACTACCCACCCATAGATAATGTAAAAGAATGACATGAGTCATTCATATCAATAACTACACAAAATATTACAGTATTCAATCAATTTTTCAGAAAATAATTTTTTTATTTCTAATTATCATCATCCATCAGATCAAAAGGACTGACCCTAATTCTAGTTCCATTGTAATTACGTTTTAGACAATCTTTAAATGTATATGGATTTATATTTTTTTCTTTTAAAGTTTGTTTTTTCTTTTCATCTTCATCAAGTATTTCTTGTGAAACAATTCGAGCCTTGAAAGGCATTTTAGGATACAAAATTGTTAGTATTCTTTCCACTTCTTGAAATTCAAGTCTTCCACCGATTTCAAATATTATGCGTCCTGCCCTGACAGGGAATACATAATGGTCTATACTGGCTTTTCCATTACCCATTCTTTTCCCAGATCCTTTTTTTGATACACTCTGCCATGGCTGACCAATTCTCCATATTGCAAACATTCGTTTTTCATTGATATTTCTGTTTACTGTTAAACGAATCATTTCATAATGGCCGTACCTCATACGACCTCCACTTAGAGCCTAAAATAAAGAAAACAATTGTCTTTATATAGCAGCATTTCATCCATATAGATAGAACTACTCTGAACACTGTTACAAGGAAAAAATATATTATCTTCTATTTTTGTTTGTTTGTTTAGTTGGGGTTTAACACCATTTTCAGCACATTTTGGCCATTTCGCGGCGGCCAGTTTTTATTGGTGGAGGAAGCCGGAGTACCCGGAGAGAACCACTGACCTTCGGTAGGAAAACTGGCAATCCTTGTCAATTAAGATCGGAGTCGAACACACCCCACCACAGGTGAGATTCGAACTAACAACCCCAGCGTTGACAGGCTAGTGATCAGTAGTAGTCATGACGAACTACCTAGACCACTCGGCCACTGAGGCCCTCTTCTATTTTTAAACATTAAAAAAATGTACATGTACTTAATTAAATCCACCTATGTGCCAACATCATAAATAGAGGGCCTTTATACTTCTATTAAATACACCTATGTGCCAACATCATAAATAGAGGGCCTTTATACTTCTATTAAATACACCTATGTGCCAACATCATAAATAGAGGGCCTTTATACTTCTATTAAATACACCTATGTGCCAACATCATAAATAGAGGGCCTTTATACTTCTATTAAATACACCTATGTGCCAACATCATAAATAGAGGGTCTTTATACTTCTACATTCATAACATTCCTTTTTAAAGCTATGTGCAATATCACTCTTTATATGTCTTTTTCAACTAACCATTTTTAACTGGATTTACAATATAATATGAATTAAATTTTTATTCCCATCATGACCAGGGGTATACAAAAATCACTTTGTCTGTCTGTCCGTCTCTTTGTTCAAGTTGTGGCATACTGTGAACTTTAAAATACCTCGAAGAAATAAAATGATACTTGATATTTTTAACCACCTCCAGAGGGTCTGTCATTATAAAGGTTTGATCTTCAACTTACGAGGTCAAGGTAAAAACTTAACTAAATACCCCTATATTCAAATAAACATGTTGTGTCCCACTCACATTGAAGGAATTTCATGAAACCTGGTGACATTATGGAAAACTAACATAGGGTGTGCCATACTAGAAGCTTCCAGGAGCCTGTATAGCTCACCTGGATTCAAGCACCACAGAAACAAAAGACTGTATTATTGGTCATAATTCTGAAAGAGGACAATCTAATAACCATGGCCGCCAAGTCTGGTTCCAATTGGACAATGCTTTCAGAAGATTTCTCAAATGAATTTTCTCATAAAGACCTATGTTAAATTGAGTTTGGCTGTTGTGGACATCTTTGTTGAAAGTCCAGGTCATCTGACATAATTCTGAAAGAGGACCACCAAAGGACCATTTCTACTCAGTTTGTTCCAATTGGCTCAATGGCTTCCATCGTCGGAAATCCACAGATGGTCGTGCTTACGCTTTGCTACACTTACTGACTGTGGGTCAATTCATTCATTTTATCTCGATTTTCATGAATATTCATGAATTAAATTGACCATTGAAATAACTGCTAACAATAATGGAATTCTTAAATTGGAGATTGTAACAATAGCGAAGTTCTCCACATTGGAGATTGGAAAAGCGCTTTCATTGGAAAAAAAAACATTGCCAACGTGCATAATGCAGTTGATAAATTTTTTCATGTGGTCAGTAATGCATTCTCTTTATAAGTATGAAAACTTATTTACCTTGTTTGAAAACTATATCGAAAACAAACTGGACTTCTGTACCGGCGATGACATATATCTTGACCAAAAGCTTGTCCTTCAACTATCACTCTATTCCCATTACAGAATCGTGTTGAAACCAATCAAAATGGTTTATGAATTATTCATGAGAACGAGAAAAAAAGAATGAATTGACCCATGGTTGTTAAGTGTAGCACAGCATAAGCGAATGGTTTCACACAAGAAGATTTTTAAATGAATTTTCTCACAGGGCCCTATATTAAACTAAATTCCGCTGTGCTGGCCTTCTTGGTTGACATTCGGGATCATCTGACACACCTCTGAAAGAGGACCATTTCTGCCAAGTCTGGTTGCAATTGGCTCTGCAGTTTAAGACAAGAAGACTTTTAAGGAATTTTCCTATGTTAAACTAAGTTTGGATGTGACGGCCATCTTTGTTGACAGTTCTTGTCACTGGACACAATCCTGAAAGAGGACCATTTGCCAAGTTTGGTTCCAATTGGCTTAGTGCTTTCAAACAAGAAGATTTTTTAATGAATTTTCCCACTGGGTCCTATGTAACATATGTTTAACAAAGGTGGGCTGTGGTGGCCATATTGGTTGATATTTTTTTTTATATCAGCCAAAAAAAGACCTGCCCATGGCGGCCATATTTGTAGTCCAATCGGGACAAAATGAGGAAACTTTATAAAGGACCTCCCATATGCTTCCTGTTCCATTTGGCCAAGCATTTTCAGAGGAGAAGATTTTTGAAAACCCAGCCAATCAGAAACAACAATTGCCCATTGTGGCCATGTTTGTTGTCCGGTCGGGAAAATTTGAGCAAACTTCATAAAGGACCTAACATAGATGCTTCCTGCCAACTTTAAATCCAGTGGTTTCAGAGGAAAAGATTAAAATGTGAAAAACTAAGATTCATTGGCCAGGTAAGCTAAAAAAGAATTTCAACTTGCAAGAAAAGGGTCATCACATGAATGGTTTATGTTGTAATAATTTTTCCAATAGAATGAATATGAGGGGATGTGGGTTGAGCTTTTCTCACAGTTCTCTAGTTATATTTCTGTATTTAGACACAATAACACATGAATTTTAGTAGCATAATATAACTGTAATTTTCAGTTTATCCTTAGGACACACAAGAGACTGATTTATTATCTACCGATAAACCAATCAAGTAATACTAAAAAAAACAGTTAAAGAATAAAAATAATATTTTTTTTACATAGATTTTGAAAACTAAGTTTAATACCATACTTGAATAAACATTTAAAGCCACAAAGGTTGAGGACAGTTATCCCCGTTTCTTACCAAATTGATATCTAATTGACCACTTTCCAATTTGAAATTTAT
This sequence comes from Mytilisepta virgata, assembly GCA_028015205.1. Lineage (NCBI taxonomy): Eukaryota > Metazoa > Mollusca > Bivalvia > Mytilida > Mytilidae > Mytilisepta > Mytilisepta virgata. The sequence continues at coordinate 1,942,972 of CM051520.1, read as the reverse complement.
TTATACCTCCTATGATGGCTTCCATGGCTACAACTATGTTAACATAAATTTCATATGTAAATACCCATATGCAAGGGAAAAGACGGATGGATGAATTGTTGTTTAATGTCCAGTGGCAGCCAGGTGCATATAAGGACAAGAACATGTATGATAATGAATATGATCCCTGCTTTGTACTTGACACGCTGAGCCGGATTTTTAATGTGCTGGCTCACAAGGAAACTGTCCGCAGGAAGACATATCACCCCACTCGGACACATTATACCCAGAATTTGGGTAAAATGTAATACATTTATTAGGCCTGATATAGGTATAGTTAAAATCCAGGGGAGATAATTCATAAACAACCAGAAATGAATTATTCAAAATTGTTTTTCCTTCTATTTAAATCTCAGCAAAAGATTCTTCATTTGACTTACAAATAAACAATTACCTGTATGCCAAATTTTCCATATATAAGTTTGTTATGGACCTGCTCACGTCCTCGCATCCTCTCAACATCTCTTGTGTGTTGAAATATTTTGGCTTGAGCGTGTGCAAGAGTAGGTGTTTTATCCATTACATGTAGCCTACTTTTGATAGTATTTATAGGAAATTCTACATCTGTAACAAAATTATTCTATAATAATGACACTGTCATCAATGCTGGATGAAATTCTATCCAATTAAAAGTGTTCTATTATCAGGTATGTAAATATCCCAAAAATTTAACATATAATAACTAAGAAATGGTTTGGTGTTTTGATATTATATCCCATTTCACGATATATTCCTCTATCAGATATCCTATTTCATGGAGTCTACTGTATTACTACTCCTGATATTGGTGAACCATCAACCAATGATCAGTGATCAAACATCACATTAATTTATAGATATGGTCATCAGAATTAAATGAGTAAATTAATGGCATACTTTGTTCATGACTTGTAAATGGCACTTATAATGTTATATCTTTTATAAGATGAGAGCTCAACCATATTACTGTACTCAACATGCAAAAAATGATTGATTTGACAAATATCTGCTTGTCTCAAAATACTGAACTATTTATACTGAAACCATATAAGTTTCTGATACTCAGGGTTTAGTATATATATGAAGTTAATAATCTAATAAACCTAATCATATACCATCTGAATTTTAATAAAATAATTATATATTATAAAGCATGACATGAATATCTGCATTCCTGACAATCATCTCTTGCAAACAATATAATGGCACAGAAGTACTTCTCCCAATCTAATATGTCATTACAGAAAACAAGTCAGTAAACAGTTTTTGATATGCAAAAATTTACACACTTGTGTCTACCAAATGATCATTAATTGTCCCTTTATTCTTATTTTATGCAAATAGGGTGGGTAGTGAGAATTGGTACTTGACAAGAACTGGTCATTTGCGAGTATATGATTGTTTTTTTTTAAAATTGTTTTGGTAATAAAAGTATAATTTTAGTGCAGTTGTGGGGTAAGAATCATTTAATGTTTGGATTATAGATTAGATGCTAAGGAATTTATCTCTTTACAGGTTTGACTACTTGGCCTAATTTTAAACTTTGTAAGATTTTGCTCACTACAAATCTATAACACAAAGTACTCGTCATAAAATAAAATGAAATGATCAGTTACCTTCTTGTTTTTCTGGCATTTTCAATTTCATGAATGTAGCAACTTGTAGTAGGTCTGGCCCTGAAAAAAAAAGAAAATTCAAATTATATCTTCTGAGTATGTCTGCTGGGTATTTCTGCTGAGTACTTGATTCAAGGCCAATCAGGAGTTTGTTAATGATTTAAACACTGAAAACATATATACTATTTGAAATAAAATGCTCCGCTGGGCGCAGCTAGATACGACCGCAGATGTCGAACCCTGAATAGTTGGGGCAATTATGAACACAACATTCAAGCTTGATACAATACTGAATTTGGATTGTGAATAAATATTTGACACAGCATAGGTTTCTGACACAGAATGAATGTTGTCTAAGAACTTAAAAATTTTTAATTTACCTATTCAAACCATATCAGTATTATTTGTTTTTATATATAAATCAGAAATAACCAATTTAAAATTTAAAATTGGGCACACATATCAATTTCTTGCTATTGCGCAATACTGTGTAATTGAAAATTTCTTCAAATATTTGACACATAATAGGTTTCTGACACAGAATAACTGAAATCAAAGAACTTAAAATTGGTCATATGATTTGAATTTATATTCAATTTTTTGCTTCTTGTGCAATACAATATGCTGTGGAGAATTGCCCCTCCCAAAAAAAAAAAAATAATAATTTACCCCTTTTTTTAGCTTTTGTGCAATACACTATGAAGTTGCACATTGACCCCCCCTCCCCCAAAAAAAAAAACAAAAAACAATAAAATTTATTGTAACCCCCCCTTTTTTTGCTAAAAAAATTTAAAATTTTCTTTTTAATTTATGAAATATGAAATGAGAAAAAATTACCCCCTCCCCAATTTCTCATTCCCCCCTCCCAAATTTTGTTTTCAACCCCTCCCCCCATTTCTTTATACTTTGCAACCATAACAGCCCATTTAAATACACCATAACATATTAAAATAGAAAATGACATCATAGTCATGGATGGCAAATTTTAAATATACATAATTTAAAAGCAGTTTAGATAAGATAAACAAAAAAGCTTCATCAGCACATTTTATATTGGCAAATTTCCAATGAAGTTCATTAGAGTTATTGGCAAATTTCCAATGGAATTTGTTAATAATAAAGTTTTGATAACAGGGCACACTTATCAATTTCTTGCTATTGCGCAATACTGTGCAATTGAAAATTTCTTCAAATATTTGACACATAATAGGTTTCTGACACAGAATAACTGAAATAAAGAACTTAGAATTGGTCATATGATTTGAATTTGTATTCAATTTTTTGCTTCTTGTGTAATACAATATGCTGTGGAGAATTGCCCCCCCCCCAAAAAAAAAAAAAAAAAAATTACCCCCTTTTTAGCTTTAATTTTGGACCCCGATTTGGACCAACTTGAAAACTGAGCCCATAATAAAAAAACTAAGTACATGTTTAGATTCAGCATATCAAAGAACCCCAAGAATTCAATTTTTGTTAAAATCAAACTAAGTTTAATTTTGGACCCTTTGGACCTTAATGTAGACAAATTTGAAAACGGGACCAAAAATTAAGAATCTAAATGCACGGTTAGATTCGGCATATCAAAGAACCCCAATAGTTCAATTTTCGATGAAATCAAACAAAGTTTAATTTTGGACCCCGATTTGGACCAACTTGAAAACTGGGCCCATAATAAAAAAACTAAGTACATGTTTAGATTCAGCATATCAAAGAACCCCAAGAATTCAATTTTTGTTAAAATCAAACTAAGTTTAATTTTGGACCCTTTGGACCTTAATGTAGACCAATTTGAAAACGGGACCAAAAATTAAGAATCTAAATGCCTGATTAGATTTGGCATATCAAAGAACCCCAATAGTTCAATTTTCAATGAAATCAAACAAAGTTTAATTTTGGACCCTTTTGGCCCCTAATTCCTAAACTGTTGGGACCAAAACTCCAAAACTCAACCCCAACCTTCCTTTTGTGGTCATAAACCTTGTGTTTAAATTTCATAGATTTCTATTTACTTATACTAAAGTTATTGTGCAAAAACCAAGAAAAATGCTTATTTTGGTCCTTTTTTAGCCCCTAATTCCTAAACTGTTGGGACCAAAACTCCCAAAAACAATCCCAACCTTCCTTTTGTGGTCATAAACCTTGTGTTAAAATTTCATAGATTTCTATTTACTTATACTAGAGTTATTGTGCGAAAACCAAGAAAAATGCTTATTGGGCCCTTTTTTGGCCCCTGATTCTTAAACTGTTGGGACCAAAACTCCCAAAATCAATCCAAACCTTCCTTTTGTGGTCATAAACCTTGTGTTTAAATTTCATAGATTTCTATTAACTTATACTAAAGTTATAGTGCGAAAACCAAATGTCTTCGGACGACGACGCAGACGACGATGCCAACGTCATACCAATATACGACCGCAAAAATTTTGCGGTCGTATAAAAAACTTCATCACAAGCTTTTCAAATTGGTAATTTTATCTATGTTAAACAAAAAAATCTTCAAGGGGCATGACTAATTTTTTTTTTTAATACAAAACTTAATCTTTTACTGAAGATTGAGTTGACCTTGTCAGGATCAATAGCGAGCTGAACAAGCTCTTTACAGAAAATTCAGTCGTTGACCTTGTCAGTATCAATAGCGAGCTGAACAAGCTCTTTACTGAAGATTCAGTTGTTGACCTTGTCAGGATCAATAGCAACCTGAACAAGCTCTTTACTGAAGATTGAGTTGTTTACCTTGTCAGGATCAATAGTGAGCTGAACAAGGTCTTTACTGAAGATTCAGTTGTTAACCTTGTCAGGATCAATAGCGAGCTGAACAAGCTATTTACTGAAGAATCAGTTGTTGACCTTGTCATGATCAATAGCGAGTTGAACAAGCTCTTTACTGAAGATTGAGTTGTTGACCTTGTCAGGATCAATAGCGACCTGAACAAGCTCTTTACTGAAGATTGAGTTGTTTACCTTGTCAGGATCAATAGCGAGCTGAACAAGTTCTTTACTGAAGATTCAGTTGTTAACCTTGTCAGGATCAATAGCGAGCTGAACAAGCTATTTACTGAAGAATCAGTTGTTGACCTTGTCATGATCAATAGTGAGCTGAACAAGCTCTTTACTGAAGATTTAGTTGTTGACCTTGTCAGGATCAATAGCGACCTGAACAAGCTCTTTACTGAAGATTGAGTTGTTTACCTTGTCAGGATCAATAGCGAGCTGAACAAGGTCTTTACTGAAGATTCAGTTGTTAACCTTGTCAGGATCAATAGCGAGCTGAACAAGCTATTTACTGAAGAATCAGTTGTTGACCTTGTCAGGATCAATAGCGAGCTGAACAAGCTATTTACTGAAGATTGAGTTGTTCACCTTGTCAGGATCAATAGCAAGCTGAACAAGCTTTTTACTGAAAATTCAGTTGTTGACCTTGTCGGTATCAATAGTAACTGGACAAGCTATTTACTGATGATTCAGTTGTTGACCTTGTCAGGATCAATAGCTAGCTGAACCAGCTCTTTACTGAAGATTCAGTGGTTCTTGTCAGGATCAATAGCAAGTTGAACAAGCTCTTTACTGAAGATTCAGTTGTTGACCTTCTCAGTATCAATAGTAACTGGACAAGCTCTTTACTGAAGATTCGGTTCTTCACCTTGTCAGTATCAATAGCAAGCTGTACAAGCTCTTTACTGAAGATTCAGTTGAGAGCTTGTTAGTATCAATAGCGAGCTGAACAAGCTCTTTACTGAAGATTCAGTTGTTGACCTTGTCAGGATCAATACATGTAGCTAGCTGAACAAGCTCTTTACTGAAGATTCAGTTGTTCACCTTGTCAGGATCAATAGCAAGCTGAACAAGCTCTTTACTGAAGATTCAGTTGTTCACCTTGTCAGTATCAATAGCGACCTGAACAAGCTCTTTACTGAAGATTCAGTTGTTGACCTTGTCAGTATTAATAGCTAGCTGAACAAGCTCTTTACTACTACAGTACGAAACAAACTGGAGTACTATGCCATTTGCAAACTATCATCAACCTGTCTGCCCCACTCTAAGGATCTGTCACAGTGTTTTCATCCAAACTTAACCTGGAGTATTTGTTTTGAAAAAAATTGCAGTGTGGGAAAAGTAAACTCAAACAAAATCTTAGTGATCTGGCTTATTACTATTTGGCGTTGTAGTTATTTTAGTGATCTGGCTTATTACTATTTGTCATTGTAGTTATTTTAAGTTATTTAATCACATTTTCATACAAACAAGAGGCTCTCAAGAGCCTGAATCGCTCACCTGGCAAACAATGCAGTATAAACTAAATTAATATATTAATGTTTGTTGTAAATTAAACTGAGTATCAAAGGTCATGTAAAATGCTGAAAATACCTTTAAAAGCCTTTCAAGAACCTCTGGAAAGAAATGGGCATGAGTTCTCCCTACGCTTGATTAAGATACAGTCATGGTCAATCTGATGATTCACAATACAAAATACAAGCTTTAATTCATCTTCAAATACAAGTATAAATCTTTTGGTCTATATGTTGTCTTCGTTTTTAAAATGTTTGAAAGAAGTTTTGTAAAAATTGTGGGTCAAGACTTTTTATTGTACTTGAAACAGTGGCCATGTTTTTCGACGGATCAAAAATCGAAGCATAAACTTTGTGCAGGATACCCTAAGGAACAATCATGCTAAGTTTTATCCAAATCCATTCAGTAGTTTCAGAGGAGAAGATTTTTGAAATAATACCGGTAACATAAAAAAAAGCCAAAAATGTCAAAAAAGGGCAATAACTCTCACATCAGTTGACAGATTTTCACAAAAATCAGCACACAAGTAGCTCTCATCGTGCTGAACACTTTCAACCTGCCAGAATTTGCCGTAACCTAATGATTTTTGAGATATTTGCATAAAACTGTTGTTTGACCCCTATGTTCTATTTTTAGTAACAGCGGCCATGTTTTTCGATGGATCAAAAATCGAAGCATAAACTTTGTGCAGGATACCCTAAGGAACAATCATGCTAAGTTTTATCCAAATCCATTCAGTAGTTTCAGAGGAGAAGATTTTTGAAATAATAACATAAAACAAGAGGCTCTCAAGAGCCTGAATCGCTCACCTGGCAAACAATGACTATAAACTAAATTAATATATTAATGTTTTTTTGTAAATTAAACTGAGTATTTAAGGTCACATAAAATACCTTTAAAAGCCTTTCAAGAACCTCTGGAAAGAAATGGGCATGAGTTCTCCCTATGCTTGATTAAGATACAGTCATGGTCAATCTGATGATTCACAATACAAAATACAAGCTTTAATTCATCTTCAAATACAAGTATAAATCTTTTGGTCTATATGTTGTCTTCGTTTTTAAAATGTTTGAAAGAAGTTATGTAAAAATTGTGGGTTATGGCTTTTTATTGTACTTGAAAAGGAAATATTGCAGAAACAATCATGCTAAGTTTCATCCAAATCCCCTTAGTAGTTTCAGAGGAGAAGATGTTTGAAAATTTGTTAACAACGATGATGACAGACACCAAGTGATGGCAATTAAAAGCTCACATATTATGAAGTTTAATCATTGTTATACAACATTCTCATCATCACCATTCACTAAGGATACCATGTTTACTTAAAAAACCAAATGTTGAAATCCGAGCAAGTGTAAAAAATGGCGGGAAAATGGCAGCCATTTTAAAAAAAACGGCCGTCCAAAACAAACTTTCATCATCACCATTCAACTCGGGATACCATGTTTGCCATCAAAGTAGCTTTCATCTTCATTTTATTTCTATAATTCAGGAAAAAATAGCAAAAAACAGCATTTTGACTCCTATGTTCTATTTTTAGTAAGGGCGGACATGTTTTTCGACCAATCCAAAATCCAAGCATTAACTTTTTGCAGGATACCCTAAGGAACAATCTTACCAAGTTTCATTTGATTTTGAATAGTAGTTTCAGAGAAGAAGATTTTTTAAATAATAACATAAAAAAAAGCCAAAAATGTCAAAAAGGGCAATAACTCTAACATCAGTTGACAGATTTTCACGAAAATCAGCACACAGGTAGCTCTCATCATGCTGAACACTTTCAACCTGCCAGAATTTGCCGTAACCTGATGATTTTTGAGATATTTGCGAAAAACTGTTGTTTGACCCCTATGTTCTATTTTTAGTAACAGTGGCCATGTTTTTCGACGGATCAAAAATCGAAGCATAAACTTTGTGCAGGATACCCTAAGGAACAATCATGCTAAGTTTTGTCCAAATCCACTCAGTAGTTTCAGAGGAGAAGATTTTTGAAATAATAACATAAAAACAAATTTACACGCAATCAAAACTTTTTTTCATTTTCTACAGTTTGCCATCTATAAGGCATCAACAGTTATTTTGACATTTAAGGGACAAAACTTTAACTCCTAAAGGGCTCATTTAAACATTTTGCAAACTAAGGGAAATGCTGTGAAAATGTTCAATTTTGATGTTCTAAGGGGAATAACTCCTAAAAGGAATGATCATACAACTTAATAAGTACAAATTTCAAAAAAAAATCAAGAAAAAGGGCAATAACTCCTACATGGGTGGTTACATCTTCTTCAAAATTTCAAAGCAGGTAGATCTTGAGGTGTTGAACACTTTAGCTTCCCATCAGAATTTTGATATCTGTCACCATTTTTGAGTTATTTGCAAAAAACTGCAATTTACCCTTATGTTCTATTTTTAGCCATGGCAGCCATGTTTTTTTACAAATCAAAACGATAGTTTAGTAGCACTCATGCCAAGGAACAACTACACTAAGTTTGGTTGCAATTAAACTTATGGTGTAAGAGGAGTTAACGATTTTATTACAATGAATAAAGACTGCAAAAATGGTCAATTTTGACGATCTAAGGGGAATAACTCCTAAAAGGAACGAACCTACAACTTCGATCCTGTTACAAATTTTGTAGATCTTTGTGTGCCTAACAATATGAAATTTAAATTTTTCAAATTTCCTTTATAGTATCCAAGATATTGAGCTTAATAAGTGCAAAATTTGGAAAAAATACAGAAAAAGGGCAATAACTCCTACATGGGTCGTTGGATCTTCTTCAAAATTTCAGGGCAGGTAGATCTTGAGGTGCTGAACACTTTTACCCTATGCCAGAATTTTGATATCTGTTATGGTTTTTGAGTTATTTGCAAAAAACTGCAATTTACCCCTATGTTCTATTTTTAGCCATGGTGGCCATGTTTTTTTACGAATCAAAAATCCAAACGATAGTTTTGTAGCACATATACCAATAAACAACTGTACGAAGTTTGGTTGCAATTGATCTTATGGTGTCAGAGGAGTTAACGTTTGAAAAAGTTTACGGACGGACGACGGACGACGGACGGACGGATGACGGACGGACGACGGACGCCAAGTGATGGCAATAGCTCACATGACCCTTCGGGTCAGGTGAGCTAAAAAAGCCAAAAATGTCAAAAAAGGGCAATAACTCTCACATCAGTTGACAGATTTTCAAAATAATATTCCCTGTTATACATCCAAGTCGTACTGATCCATGAAATACATATGCCAAACCAAAATAATTACCGTTTCCTTGAATTTATTAATAGCATGCTTTTATAAAAATAATTTCCATGACAATTTTCAATTTAAATCTTCCTGATATATATTCTATGATTCAAACTTCCAACAACTTCTTGTTTTATGAAATTACAGTAACAAGACAATTTTTATTAAATAAAGATCTAAATGACAGTTCAATTATGATTTTACACAAAAAAGAAAAAATTATTAGTCTTAAAGGTGTAATGAGCTGATGAATTTAGATTTATTTACATACAATACGCATGCACGTAGATTTTAAGTTTGTTTATATCCTGCGCTATCGCTACTTTTTTTCTGGCAGTACAAGGTTTAATATTTTTTTATTTTAAGGTAAAAAATGGAAAACAAACCGGGTTTGTTTGTATAAACCATCACAATGTACACATACTACGACTGAAGTAAAGGAAACGGACACTGGTCAACTTTATAAAATGCTAGGCATGTGCACAAAATTTGTTTACATGTGACAAAATGAATGTAAACAAAATGCTAAAGTCAATCGATAATGCCGGTTATCATAATTGATATGGCAATCCTAATAAATAATTCTACCCGAATATAATTAAAGATGTGCATATATGAATTAAAAGTTGGGCACTGCAAAAGTCTTCTTCACTATGACATACATGTGACAAATTTAGAATGGGTATGGGTTTAAGGGTGAGATTTGGTAATTTTGGGTGAGATTTTATTGACTTCAAAATATAAGCTTTCAAAATAAAATATTCTCAAATATCATATGGTAAATAATCGATTTATTCATTTCCACTATTGTTTGTAGTCCATCTTTGCTTTCTGAATTTAATTGCTGTGAAAAAATATTGTATTGTTACAATTTCATCATCACTATCATACATCATCCACTCATACAGAACTTTGGGAAATATACATGTTATCAATGTTCTGTAATTTAGTGTAAACTTATATGTTTTTCGAATCTTTTAGTCTTTTTTCTAAATAGGACAATTGTCTTTAAAACAAACAAACAATAGTGAAATATATTAAATTTATTCAATCTTTTAACAATGTGCATAGCAAGAAATATTTTTATTAACAACTTTGTGAAATTAGTCTAAGTAAGGGAGATGACTCAACATTGTTTACTAACATAATGACAAGTTTATCGACGGCGATCGCTATTCAAGGCTCGATTCAAAGACACAAGTTAGCTTTCAAATGCTAATTTCAATATGAAATAAGAATGAATTAACAAACATTTCTGTATTTTTCATGTCGAGGACAATGTTTAAAATAAAAATATCCATTTACCATTTAAAGTTGTGTGGCTTTTGTAAACATTTTATTTTTCCATGGATGTTAAGGTATGTGGGAGAAATAGTTGCCTGCGCGTGAGATTGGTCCAAAATGTGTGACTCTCACGCACAATGAGTGGGATATCACATGTATGCTATGACTGGTAAGAAAATTCATACACATTACAGCTGGGAACTAGTTTTCTTCTCGGCGGCATACTTTCTGTATGCGTACGGTGGTTGTTATTTACAAATCCCGCAAATACAAAATTTCACGATTTAATCACCTTAGTTTGCATAAAGAGAGCATTAAATTATAAAAAATGATACTATAACATGACTGTTTCATGAATTGCAGAAAGGCATGTTGTTGTTCGTGTTGTTTATGAGCTCAAAAGCAAAACCATGGCCAAACTGAGTGGTAGCATAGGATAAAACTATTATTCCATGTGACGAGGGGTCTTTACAAGCCATTAAGGCTTACTGTAGTTTTCTGACCCGAAGATAAATGTATAAAGGTAGAAAGCCAGGAAAAGGTAAAAAAAACACTGACCATCGACCAGTGACAGAGGATGTTTCATGATTTAGCAATCTGATAAAATATCAAATTTTAGTGTGCACTTAGAACAAGATTTTTTAAAATTTCTCACATTTGCTTAAAAGAAGCTTGTGTTTAGAGCAAATTCTGGTTAAACTATTCATAGCGGGTCTGTCGGTTCTTCAACTTTCATGTAAATTGACAGCTAAATGGGCAATGTAAATTTGCTTTGATTAAAACGGTGGACGCTAACGGTTATCCCACTCAGTCATTCCGGATTCCTGACTACCGTCCCATTCCGTCACGATTTAATAATAGTGTGTTCAGGCTAAAAACGTCATCATTTTTTGTTTATTTTATTAGTGGCGGTTTTTATAACTTGCAAGTATGAATTGAGTGGGAATACATAATATAACATGTTTTCTACTCCCAATTTCACCCCTCCCCCTTCTCTTGAACCCATTTCACTGTCTTTACTTTAGCTTAATTCAGTTACCCTATCTATAGTTTTTCTATGTGCAATTGTAAATATGTTCAATAATTATTATATAAATACAAAAATGCAAATACTTTCTATCATCTTTATTGTATGCGTGCAAGCTATTGTAAAATCTTTGTAAATGTATTATAAGGAACGGACATTAGTAAGTTGGATAACTTGTGTCCAATCCTATTATTATTAGAACAATAAAATAAGTTTAACCTAATGAAGCCCTAATACGCCCGTCTTTTGTTTCAATAACGCCCGTCTTTTGTTTCAATAAACACTTGTTTATTTTAAAATTTCCCGCTATTAAACAACAACAACATTGATGACGAATTTGTACAAGTATTAATAACATAAAAAATATGACGGAAGGGATTAGGAATTATAATACCGGAATGACTGAGTGGGATAACCGTTAGCCCGCACCGATTAAAACAGTCTAGAGATCCCTTTCGGTTTTCTCGTTAGTTAGGACCAAATCAAGGAAAGATTCCGAAAGCCCGACAAGACGACATGGACGTTGAGAAGAGCAAAAAGTTGCATGTCCACAAAAGAAATCCCCAAGATATCGGTGATTGACAATTTGCAGTTTTGCTCTTAAGAACTTAATTGATATCTTTGCTGTCTGGTACAACCAACTCCTATTCTAAATTTCAAACCTTTCATATATTTTTCACGGGTTTTGTCTTTGGTTATGGCTTTGGAAAATGCAAGACAAAAAGAAAGAGAAACAATTCTTCATCATTGTTCATAGAGGAGATCCAGACTTTTGCAAACACTTTTATGCCGAATAAAGAGTTCTGTTAATTGAGCAATAAATTTGAAATTTACACTTGAGTGTGACTTACCTTCCCCAGCTGTTTAACCTGTATTAGGCTGTATATGTTACTGAATCCGGGTCCGTTCGCCCTGATTCACGTTTATCCTAGTACCTGTTCGCTCTAATACCTGCAGTTCGCCCTGGGGCCATTCGCCCTAATACCTGTTTGCCCTGATTTTTATTTTATCAGTATCAATCATGCCACATCATGTTGTATTGTCAAATTGCAATCGTCATGAAGTCGGAATTTTCAAAATTATTCCTGGACTGAACTATTCTTGTCATTATTGAGTCCTTAATTACTTAATGAATTTAAGGATTGACTGTAATATATTTCAGTCTATGAAGAAATAATGCCTCAATCACGTAGTGCACACAAAATAACCTGCATAGTGGGCTATTTAAAAGTGTGCACCATGTGCATTGAGGTTATTTCGAATAGTCTGAAAACAAAATTACTGTCAATCCTTATAATCAAATTCATCTAAAACGTCTGTTTTGCCTTAAATGACGTCATAGTTGAAAAGAAAATTTAGTTTATGATATGATAAATTAAAAAATTTGACCAATCAAATGACGCGTTACATCCAATATTACATTATATGAAAATAAATGTAATAAGAACAACATTTTATAGTACAGTGTGTAATCATGGTTAAACATTAGATTTACATGTATATTTTGATTTAACATGTAGAATTTCAATATTTTCAGTTTTAGGGAATGATTTACTGATTAACCCAAAAGATTTTCCCAATGTAGTTCTGAGAGATATATTAGAAATTCATCACCCAGATAGCGATTACAGGTATTTTTGCAATTATAAAGTATTATAGAGATGAAAATGATTCTTAAAAATGTACTCTTGATGAATTCATAAAAGTTATGGAATTAAAAATAAGGGTTATATAATATGGTGTATCAATTGGACAAAATTTCTTCTTAAGAAGAAGTAGGAATACAGAAGTGTCAATGTGACAGAATATAATTTCCCCCATAATATTTGTTCCAAAGAACTTTTAGCATATATAACAAAAATTCCATTTGTAACTTCCTTGTATTATATCCAATGTTATAAGAAAATTTCCTTTGCAAAGGATAAAATATTATGTAAAGAAAGTTCCAAATGGAACTTTTGTTATATGCTCAAAGTTCTTTGGAACAGATATTATGGACAATGTTTTGACATTTTCCACCCGTATGAAACTTTGAATCAGAACTTTTGTTATGTAACAGAAGTTCCCTATAATAAATATACTGATTTCTGTTATGGTAGCAATTAAGTAACCTCAAATGAGGCAAAAGCATTTTTAAACATATACATTGAATATACAAAAAATTGTCTAGAACAAAATCTTGAGAACGGATTATATGATCAAAGTTCTAGGGATTTATATTACAATATCCAAAATTATTTCTAGCTACAAATGTATGCAAGTAAATTTCCAATAATAAAGTACAGGCATTTTCATCTGAAATTTGTGGCTAACTTCATGTTTGACTTAAGTATAAGCTCAACTTTGTTCTTGATACAGACAAACGGACCATTTAGTCAAAATAAGAGGCAGACTTCTGCATGTCTGTAGTGTCTTTAATCTCAAGCTCTTTGGGATAGATGAGCTGAAGATAGTCACCAAATTGAGGGTTATTTAGTGATGAAACATCATCTATATAGCAAAAGCTGAAAAAGATCAGCAAGAAAAGGTGCACAATTGGTGTCAAACAACTTATGAAATGGTCTTAAACTTTTTTGTGGTATAGACTAGGACAGATATTCTAAGTCATTAAGCTAGAAGATATATGAAAGTTTGATTGTATGTAAGTACATGTATCCCGGTATTTAAATTTTTGAATTAAATATCAGGTAGTGATACTCTAAATTATCAATGTGTCCTATGTGATATTGCAGTTTACTTTCCTTATAAATCATATAATTTATTGCAGTCGATTGCTGTTACAAGTCACAACACTTACAGATGAATTTCAACAAAAAGGTAAATATTTATATTTACACAAAATATTCAAAGAGAAAATTTATTTATATCCATTATATATATTTTATAAAATTTGTCTTACTATGTAGCCAGCTACCACTCATATCAGTTGACAATTTATGCTTTGTTTGTTTATTTAGTTGGGGTTTTATGCCATTATCAGTGCATTTGGCTATTTGGGGGCCAGTTTTTATTGGTGGAGGAAGCTGGAGTACCTGGAGAGAACCACTGACCTATGGTAGGAAAATTGGCAATCCTTGTCAATTAAGATCGAAGTCTTAACACACCCTGCCACAGGTGAGATTTGAACTCACAACCTCAGTGTTGACAGGCTAGTGATCAGTAGTAGTCATGACGAACTACCTAGGCCCCAATAATTTATGCATGTATGAAACTATTTATGAAGAACATGATAAGAATAAAAAAAAACACATTTACACTTACTGTCAGTAAAGACATTTCTGGTGTGCTAGTATTATAGGAGAATATTATTAGATTCTGAGATTAATAAATCTGATTCCTGTTCTTTATAAGATAGGTTATAACAAACAAAATGCACTCATCATTATCTTTTATTACAATCTTCATCTTGTCACGGATTTTTTTCATTAATTGAAAATTTCGTTAAATTATGGATTAACTGTACAAGTGTTATCTTAAGGACAGTTTTTATCATGGTTTTAGGTCTGAAAAGGGCAAGCAATATATAACCAATTTTCCATAACAATGAATAAGTGCTGGATTTGTGGATTTTGACCATTTTTAGCTCACCTGTCCTAAAGTAGGACCTGTGAGCTTTTGCCATCACTTGGTGTCCGTCGTCCGTCAGTCGTAAACTTTTTCAAAGATCTTCTCCTCTGAAACCACTGAACCAATTACAGCCATGCCTTGTCTGAATGATCCTTAGGGTATCTAGAATAAAACTTGGGTTTTATTTTTTTGTCCGTCGAGAAGCATGGCCGCCATGGCTAAAAATATAGCATAGGGGGTAAACTGCAGTTTTTGGCTTATATCTCAAAAACTAAAGCATTTAGAGCGAAACTGACAAAGTAAAAATGTTCATCAGGTCAACATCTACCTGCTATGAAATTTTCAGACAAATCGGTCAACCCTTTGTTGGGTTATTGCCCCTGAATTGTTAATTTTAAGGAAATTGTGCAGTTTTAGGTTGTTATCTTGAATATTATTATAGATAAAGACAAACTGTACACAACAGAAATGTTCAGCAAAGTAAGATCTACAAATAAGTCAACATGACCAAAATCATCAATTGACCCCTTACAGGAGTTTTTGTCCTTTAAAGACAATTTTTCACATTTTTTTCGTCATCTTTGTAAACATTTAAAAATCTTCTCAGAATCAATTTCAGCAAAACTTAGGCTGAAAGATCCTTAGGGTATCTAGTATAAATTCTATGTTTTATTTTCTTGTCCATTGAGAAACATGGCTGCCCTGGCTAAAAATAGAACATAGGTGAAAAGCTTTTTTTTGGCTCATATCACGAAAACTAAAGCAGTTAGGGCAAAACTGACACAAAATAAAAATGTTTATGAGTTCACCTGTCACAAAATTTTGAGACGAATTGGTCAATCCATTTTTGGCTTTTTGCCCCTGAATTGGAAATTTTAAGGAAATTTCGCAGTTTTAGGTTATTAGCTTAAATAGTATTATAGATAAAGACAAACTGTAAACAGCAAAAATGTTCAGCAAAGTAAGTCTACAAATAAGTTAACATGACCAAAATCATCAATTGACCCTTGAAAGATTATTTACATGTAAACAGAAAATAATGGTCTGACATCAAGGGCCCAACAGGGTGCATAATAGTTACAGTGATCATATACAATCAAGAAATCTTCCAGTTGTAAATTAAAATCAAAGTCCAATGGCTGATAAAGTGTGTCGTCAAATATGGACTAACTATTTTAATCATTCAGTCAATGGCTCCATTTTCATTTCTAAAACAATTCATTTCTATTAGCTCAGCTGGCCCTTTGGACGAGGTGAGCTATTGTCGTCACTTGGCGTCTGTCGTCGTAAACTTTCCTTTAAAGATCTTCTCCTGTGAAACCAATGGGCCAATTGGAACAAAATTTAGCAGCAATGGTCCTTAGGTGGTCCTCTTTCAGAAATATATCCGATGACCAAGCTCGTCATTCAAGATGGTCGCCAGAGCCAAACATAGTTTAACAGAGGACCCTATGGGGAATTTAATTAAAGATCTTCTTGTCTGGAACCACTTGCCTGATTGGAACAGAACCTAGCAGAATGGTCCTTAGGTGGTCCTCTTTCAGAATTATATCTAGTGACCCCCACCAATCATCCAAGATTGTCACCAGAGCTGAACATAGTTTAACATAGGACCCTACGGGAAATTTACTTAAAGATCTTCTTATCTGAAACCACTTGGCCAATTGGAACAAAACTTAGCAGCAATTGTCTTTGGTGGTCCTCTTTCAGAATTGTATCCGATGACCCCAAGATGGCTGCCAAATCCGAACAGTGTTTAACATAGGACCTATTAGTAAGTGGAAAAATCACTGAAAGATCTTGTTTAACCAGTGAGCCAGTTGGAACTTGACAGGCTGCCATAGTCCAGGTGAGCAATACAGGCACCTGGGATCCTCTAGTTATAACAATTATTTATCTTTTCAGATACCATTAGCATAGAGCATTCTATAGCAACTTCATTCCAGCTGAGGGCATACAACAATGTTATTGTCAGGAAAGTTGATCCTAAGGTAACTAATTCATTCAAAATTGGGAGGAAAAATATTTTTTGGAAGAAATCATAAAGTTATGCATACCATTAAGATATAATATGTTTTTACACAGAATTCTGTCATGGATACCATTATTAAGCAAATTACTGTTTATTTTCTTCCTCTTTTGTAATTCCCTCCTATCTTGGAGCACTCGGATAATCTGATATGTGACCGAATTAAAATCCTCTTAATGAATAAGAACTATGTGAAAACAAAACTTGTAAAGTAAACCTGTTTATGAAGGACTTTTTATTTTTCTCTCTTAGGTGCCCTGTATACAAAGGTTTGATTGCATATAATTTGATATGGAATAGGGAGACATTATAGTTTTTCTAAAAAATTATTATTTATGAAGTCTCTTTTTTCATTGAAAAAATAAATAGCATATGAGTACATGTATTATCTAAGATCAATATTACATTTAAAGTTCAACCTTGTTAGAAAGCAGGGACAGTGTCATTTGTTAATTACATATTTTATGGATATTGAAATGTAAGTACAAGGTCATTTTATTATGCAATCTTTTAAAAAAAATTCCAATTCTGGTTACAGGCAGTTGCATTGGACTTGGTGGAGTTATTATTTAAGGACCAGTATTTTAGTAGAAGTGATTTTTGGAGGTTGAGGGACAGTCTGACTAACACATGTGCATACTTAAATAAAAAAGTGGAGTTTTGTGACATGAGGTATGTAGTCAGTAAAATCTGGAAGTTAGGGGACAGCCTGATAAACACTTATACTTACTGAAATAAAAAGTGGAGTTTTGTGACACAAGGTTTGTAGCACTGAAAACATGACGTTGGGGAACAGCCTGACTAACACAGTTCTATGACATGAGATTTGTTCAAATTTTTTGGAACTTGATGTATGTTTTATCTAGGAGTCGAAGTTAAAGTTAGATATGAAGTGATACATGTTATTAATGTTCTCATTAAGTTTCTTACTTATTTTGACTTGTATATATTCATATGATGGTTTCAATTAATTTTGATTGTCAGTTTTTTTTTACATTGGCATGCTTTAAAATACATGTAAATGGATATTTGCAATCATCAGATCAAAATTGATGATGATAAATAATAAAATACAGTACATTTCAATGTGTCTCAGAGTGCATCTTGAAATTTTTGACATCTTTCAATGAAAATATACATTACAACCAACATTACATAAGAATTAAAAATTGCATTTATATTCTGACAAAATTTTGAATAAAAAAATCTTTGTAATTTGATAACACAACTGATGTTTGTTTTCTAGATCCCAGGTTTATGAATTATGGTCCAAAGGAGAGAGAGTTACTTGTGGAGTCATCACATCTGATACTAGGGTAAAACATATTTCTCACATACACATGTAAATGTGCATATTTGATTAGTTTGTTGACCTACACATGATACACACATAGTGTGATCTTGATATGATTATTATACATAAACAATCACTAGATATTAATATTCTGAATTAAGAAATTTCCTTGGTCATCAATTTTTTGTGGTTTGGTGAAAATTTAAATATTTATAGTATGCCAAATTTCTTTAAAAAAAAAATTATGAATATAAATTTTGTTCAAGACTTGAATTTTACTGCATCATTTGTATCTAACTATTAAAATGCAATGAATTACATGGGAGAAATTATACAATAAATTCATATTAGCTGCAGTAAATAAAAATCAGTCTACATATCATGCAGGAAAATCATATAGATTTAGAAGTTATCAGTAATTACAATCATCCATAGTTTGTCAGCTAGTCATGACAGGAAAACAATTTTTTTTCTAGAAGGGGGATAACTTATAAAATTACATAAGAAGTTGTAAATTTGATTGTAAGAATAAAACATAAAAATATCAAAAACGTGAGATAAATCTGAAACGATTTGAAAACTTGTTGTAAATTTAATAGAATTTTACAGAAAACTGTCAAACATTTAAGTAACTTGTAAAATTACTTAAAGTATTGTAAATTGAATATTATTCACGCTCAAAACTATCTAGAATGGGAGATGTTAGATATTTCATAGCTACTGTAAATTCAGAAAGAATGCTGCATAAAACAAGAAGGGGGTGATAGTTATTCTGAAAAAGCATGAATAGAAGAGGATGAAAAGAGCAATATTTGCTCATAATGTCCCACTACTAGTTTTTACTATCTTAACTTAAAGTCTATTTAAAAAAACACAATAATAACTGTTTACATTAATTTCTACATTTAGAGTATATATGTGTATACTTGAGAAATAATCCATGGTGGCTTCACAATATCCTGATTTTACCACGGGTAGGCCATTTATGCCTAAAATCAGGATATTTTCAAGCCACCATGAATTATTTCCATTCTAATAGGACAGTTTCTACTACATTTTGAAATGCCGCAACATAGGTATTCAGACACGAAGAGGCCATTACACAAAGCAAGTTATACTATAACATCATTAAATCTTGTGGGAAACTTTACTATAACGTTGCCAAACAAGCGGTCTGGTGTCTGTGACGTTGGAACCAATAATAGACCGAAAGCGTTTGAAGCAGGTCATATTAGAAATACCTATATAGCAGAGTTCTGCTCTGTGTTAAGCTTTTGTATGATGTTTTTGTAGGTTGTTTTCAGATCTTCCACGTCAGTCGTACAGATATTTATTCAGATGAGTTCAGAGATGTGGGACTTTGATATATATGGAGATCTGTATATAGAGAAGGCAGTTGATGGATTTCTTACTGATTTATTTGCAAAGTGGAAGGTGAAAACATTAGAGTTAAACAAATAGTCATTTTTATGCAGAAATTAAAAGAAAGTGACCAAAATGTAGAATTACAGTAAAATTGAACTGATATTTCTCTTTTATACCAAAATTCCTCAACAATCCCGAAATATAGAATAATGGCAATTTGTTTTCTGATATTGTTTTTATCAGGTTTGTTATTGGACCCTAGGGGCAAGTCTAACGACAAACATATAAGATAAAATTGTTTAGAACTCCCACTGCAAGATAAATAAAAAAGTAACATTTTAGCAGATGTGATGTTGTAGTAAGTTGTGCAGTTTCATGAATGGTGTTATGATGGATTCAAATTAAAGCGGATAATCAGAGGAAAATGACGTCTGTGCATAGAAATATGAATTTCATTTTTTTCATCATTGACATTTACTGAATAATTTTATTCTCGGTGCAGGTCCAGAATTTGACATTATCGGTCTGGATCAAAGGAAATTCACACAAATTACCAAAAAATATATATAAGATGTTTCAAATAGTAACAGTTTCAAGCAAATTTCTTATTTTGATAAGAATTTCAATGTCTATAAATCTGTAATTTTCTTAAATCATGAAATTTATTTAAAAAAAAGTTTGTGCATTAAGTAAATCATTATAACAGACATGATGGTTGCCAGAAATTTTTCATGACAATAACAATCTTCTGAATCTGATATACCGGGTACTTTTTAAAAATTTATACCTATCCAAACATAGTAAGAACCCTGATTAATATTAAAAGTGAATAAAATTTTATATCTATGCAGGAGCAGAACTGTCTACATGATGTAACTATTGTCTTGTTCTCCAGAACGTTTTATGAAGCCCAGTCAATAGGTTAGTAGTTCTAAGTATTTATATGTTCATGAATTCTAGTGACTTTTCTGCATGAACAACTTGTTCTTTCCAAATGGTGGACGCTGATTTGACAGAGGGTAAGTGTACTTTCATTGTAGTAATAAAAAGATCTGTATTTGAATATTTGACTATTATTACAAACTCAGAATGATTTTCTATATCAGTAATTTTATTTTATGTTCAAAATTTCTGGTAAATCACTTTTGAATTATCTTAAGTTTATCCATTTTCTGTCAATAAGTTTTTTCTTTTTGTTTTTTAGATGAATTTCCTGTCTATATGAGAGACTGTTTACAATCTGATTATAAGGGTAGATTTTATGAAGATTTTTACAGGTAAGTAATTGAGATTTTGTAAAGAGTATTTTTGCCCATAATGTGTCTGTTTGCTGTTGAAAAATGGTGTGCAATACCTTGCTCTCGTTATGAACAATGTATTTTTTAAAATCAAAATTATTTGATATATTTAGTTGAACTGCAACATACAAAATTAACCATTGACACAAAATGGATGTGAACGATAGTGTTCATTGACATAATTTGTGATAATAAATCTCCTTTCATTAGTAATTTTATAATAGTGTTATGAGTGGCATTGAAGCGGAGGTGACAAAATGGTTCATGATGCACGGCAGAGTAATCTTGCTGAAATATATTGTAGAATTATTATACAGAATGAACGATATGAAGATTGGACAACGACAATAAAAGAATTAAGGAAATGTATTAACCAATACCAAGATTACGTTCTTAAATATCATGAGCGACCCGATTCCAAAATACCTGTACCCAAAGCATATAACTCTACAGCGGCTCAGGGAAATTTTCTGGAAACACTGAATATGACACTTAATTGTAAGTTTGAAACACAATGCTGTTTATATTGTTAAGTATACTTTCAAATTTAAAAAAAAGCAATATTCACATTACTTGGCATTGGACTTTATCACAACTTGAACTATCTTATAGTTACGTATGTTTTTATAAAGTTATAGCTCTATAGTAAGAAAATAATTTGTAAAATCCATGTTTAAAGTATAAAAACAAAGTTATAAGAATAAAGTAAAAATAAAGAAAATTTAATAAGTTATTCTACTAACATATTGTGTTTATTACTTTACAGTGTTTGAGATTGTGTTTATTACTTTACAGTGTTTGAGATTGTGTTTATTACTTTACAGTGTTTGAGATTGTGTTTATTACTTTACAGTGTTTGAGATTGTGTTTTTTACTCTACAGTGTTTACAGTGTTTGAGATTGTTTTTATTACATTACAGTGTTTGAGATTGTGTTTATTACTTTACAGTATTTGAGATTGTGTTTATTACTTTACAGTGTTTGAGATTGTTTTTTACTTTACAGTGTTTGAGAAGTATTACTTGGATAGAAATTTTGATCGAACTGGTAAAGTTGCTGTAGTAATTACACCTGGACCAGGTGTGTTTGAAGTTGACAGACAACTGACAAATATAACAAAGCAGAGAACTATAGATTGTGGTAAGGTGTAATGTCATAAAATTACAACATTGTTTTAATACATATAAAAAGTATTGTTTGTACCATTCAACGAATGTATTTTAAATACTCAAATGATATTTCATGTCTGTTCCCTTAAATGTTGTTTAAGGGGAGATACAAAGTAATAATGTAATACACTAATGCAAGGATATTGTGTAAACACCAAATGAATGAAACGACACCCTACAGGATCGAACATTGGGTGGGGGGGGGGGGGGACATTTAAATCTAGAGGTCATTGTGTAACCTTCAAAAAGGAGCAGCAGCCAACACTACAAGACAAATATTTAATGGCCCCTAGAAACACTGGTTAGACTGTCTACACAACATCCTACAGGATTGAATGTTGGGGAGAGGGAGGGGGAGGAATATTGACATCTAGAGGTCATTGTGTGTCCTTTAAGACCACACCCCGTACAAATTCTAAATAACCGCTGGAAATCAATGGTTATGATTATCTAAAGACAGTTTATTTCATTACAGGAGTAGGAAGTGATTTAGTGTGTATGGGAGAACAGCCATTACATGCAGCTCCATTATTTAAGGTAATTTACATCATTGTTTGGTGTTCAACTGCAATTGTTTAATCTGTCTTGAAAAAAGACTTTTATATTCCATAAATTTGCTTTAAAGTAAATTATGAATGGGTTAGATTTTGATAGTACTTGCTAAGTGGTAATAAAAAATTAATGTTTTTTTAAAATTTTTCCAAGAAAGTAAAGTGTTTTATATTTTTCGGTGTTCTTGAAGCCCCATTAAAAGTTATTAAACTAGCAGATTAATAACCACCCTCCATCAGCCATGCTATTGGAGGACTCCTTTATCCAAACTGGTAGAGCAGTTGACTCAGTTTAAAGGTGTCCTGGGTTTGAGCATGAAAATTTTACGTAGGACAAATATCATTTTATTTCAGTTTCACAGTAAAAGTCAGAAGTCTGATTTAGAAGTAGGAGATGACTATAACATTCCACACTGGATGAACCACAGGTAATTTATTGCTTCCCCCTTATATGTGCTGAAGGTGAGTTACATCTGTTTACCTTTTAGTTCGCTTCAACCAAAAAGTCTGTGTGATCAATGACTTTGCATCAGTTGTCCATTGTCAGCCCTCTCTGTCTGTCATTATAGCTACAGAAATATTTATTTCTTTCAACCTGCTGAACTAAAAGGGACATCAATATTTTATTGTGCTAAACCTTATACTTCCATCACTACAAAGTATAAAAGAAATTAAATTAGCATAGAAATATATAAAAAATCTAATTTGACCAAACTTGAGCAAATGGTCTTATGTTGATCCTTTTCAGAACTATGTCCAGAAGTCTTTTGGGAAATATTTAGGCTAAATAGAATTGAGTTCAACTTTTTTTTCAAACATTAATCAAAAACAACTTGAGACAAATCTTAATGGAATAGTCAGCAGATGATTTATTTTTGTCCTCCGCCACAAAGCGATGAAGGGACTTAGTAATTGTCTGCGTCCATGCTACCGTCCCAATAACTTTGTGGGTGCAACTTGTCTCAAACTTCTTGGCAGATTTGGTTTTTATTTTGCATGTTTGTTAACTCTGATATGACGATTATACCGCTCTACCGCCATGTTGATTCAGATATTTTTTCAAAAGTTATGGGACTTTGTTGTATTTTATCACATTGTATTATATGCATACCTTGTGGACATAACTCTGGACCTACTGGGCAGATTTAGTTTGTATTTTGCAGGATTGTTACCTATGATATGAAGATTATCATACTATACTGCCATTTTGATTTATTGATTTTTGTAGGAGTTATTGAACTTAGTTTATTATCACTGTGTATTGTATGTATACCTTATTGACTTTCAGACATTTCTATTGCAGTTTTTCCCAATCTGTTTTCAGATTTCCTTCTCATTGTCCATTTCACATATCTCATGCCTATGTTGTTTTGAAACTTACAAGTTCCACACTTAACTTGTCATGCATTTTCATACTGGTGAGGACAAATTTTATTTGCTGATTTATCTATTGGCAATGTGTAGCAATCTTGTCAATGCTTCAAAATCAAGCTGACAAAACCAAGAAACAAAACCTTTGACAATAAGAGCAATATTCACAAAGAAATAAATACATTTAATATGATTGGCTGAAGAGAATCACATGGTAAAAATAAACAACCTTTCATTACTAGAAAGACATCAGCTGCATCACCATGACAACATTTATGACATTACAAAGTGGCAGACCATAATCAGTTTCAGTAATTGTAAAAATAAGAAAGTAGTGACTAGAGTGATTTAATGACAACTGGTATTGTATCACTCAGAGAATCTTTGTTACTGTAAATTCATAAATTATTGCATGCATTTATTATTGTGATTTTGTCATTTTAGCCGAAACACCGATTTTAATTTTTGCGATATTGAGAAAAATCGTGCTTCATTCTTATAAAAAATTCCAAAATGTGAGTTCAAATTATTGCGAATACAACCATGTCACATTTTTTGCAATAATAAAAACGTCGCAATAATTTCCGAATTTACAGTATTTAGTATTCCACTGAACTGAACAGCAAAGTCAGAAGTCGTATTCAAGTTGTTTTGATGTGGCTAACATCTGCAGAAAAAATTTACAATTTGGTTTATAATTCCATATTAAAATTTGCGAAATCTGAAAAAAATATTTGGTCTGAAGTATGCATAGGCAGAGCTTTCACTATTACAGTAAAGAATAAAATAAAAACCTAACTAGTAGACACCGAAATGAAGATGAAATAAGTAACAAGAAATAACATATTTATTGTACATTTCGTTGATTTGTCTGACAAAAACAGAAACAATTGAATAAGTTTTAAATCTTTCAAGTTACACTCTTGAAATCAAAATCCTGAAAAATTCAGTTTATTGTCTCGCCTGCGACGAAAAGTCCGGCGGCGGCAGCGTAAACTTTTGTAAAACTTTAATAACTTTGCACATGTAATACCTACAGTTAAGATTTATGGTCAGCAAGGTAGCTTATCGTATAAGGTTTGCCGCAGTTTACAAGTCTTGTGACCCTGACCTCATTTTCATGGTGCACTGACTTCATAAACATGAATTTAAAATCTGTCGTCCAAGTTTCATAATTAAATCAATTTCTCAGCAACTGTAATACCTAGGCCAACCATATTTGGTCTATAGATAGTTCTTAGTGGGTAAATACCAGTCTGACACTGGCTTGGGACCTTGACCTCAATTTCATGCTTGAGTGACCTGCATCACATTTTCATGGTGAAGTCCATTTCTCAGAAACTGTAATACCTAGACCCACCATATTTGGTCAATAGATAGTTCTTGGTGGGTACATGTCAGTCTGACACCTGTCTTTTGACCTTGACCTCAATTTCATGCTTGAGTGAGCTGCATCACATTTTCATGGTTAAGTCCATTTCTCAGAAACTGTAATACCTAGGCCAACCATATTTGGTCTATAGATAGTTCTTGGTGCGTCTGACACCTGGCTTGGGACCTTGACCTCAATTTCATGCTTTAGTGACTTTGTCACTTTTTCGTTGTTAAGTCCATTTCTCAGAAACTGTAATACCTAGACCAACTGTATTTTAGTCTATTGATAGTTCTTGATGGGTACATGCCAGTCTGACACTTGTCTCTGGACCTTGACCTCAATTGCATGCTTGAGTGACTTTCATCCAAATTTCTTGATCAGTCCTTTTTTAAGCAATTTTAATACCTAGACCCATCTGTGTTTGGTCTATAGATAGTTCTTAGTGGGTACATGCAAGTCTGACACCTGTCTCTGGACTTTGACCTCAGTTGCAGGCTTGAGTGACTTTGTCACATTTTCGAGATTAGGTCTATTTCTCAGCAACTTTAATACCTAGACCCACCATATTTGGTTAATAGATAGTTCTTAGTGGATACATGTTGGTATGACACCTGCTTTTTGACCTTGAACTCAATTTCTTTTAACACATTTTCCTTTGACTTGCAAAATGTCAGGTATCAGATAATCATTATTCTGTGTCCATGTGCATACTTAGGCGAGACATGTAGTGTGTCCACTCTTGTATATTTTTGCCTTTTCTTTAGAATCATATTCAAATGCACATCCAATGTAGAGAAAATTAAACTGACTGATTGTTATAACTGCCAGAGAAAAAAGAAATTTAATACCAATGGCCTTTGTGTTGATACATTTTAAAAGGTTCCCAGAATTATTTAAAATATGTAATTTGTGATTGTCAACATGAGAAACTATAACATTGTCAGAAGGTGTTACTTTTACATCCCATGCTGTGAATGGATTGTTTCCAGTGTGGGTAATAGGCTCTCCAGTATAGATGTTTATGATATTTCCACCATTACTGGTACTTGTTATATTCCAAGGAAACGAGCCTGGAAAGATATTTTCTTCATTTTGATCCTTTTCATATTTAGTCTCATTTTTTCCATCGTTATCCATAACAATGACCAGTCCATTACTGTGTTCCTCATCATCAGCCCCAACAATGACTTGGTGATCTCTGGTTACATGGATGGAGACCAGGGTCAAGCCATCTACTTTGTAGACAGAGTCACATAGGTTATTTGAATTTTGATTAATTATCTTCAGTGTTGAATCATCAGTAGCGATCAGAAGCTCATTAGAGGGAGTAATACATGTGTTAGCAACTTGCTCATTGGAACTAGAAACTGCTTTTATCTTATTACCCTCCAATCTGACTTTTTGTAATCCTCTGGATGATGGCAGGCGTAGTAACTTTTCTCTTTATGTTCTCTAATCCAAAGAGAACCGTCAGTACAAACAAACACTGAACCCCTTGCTGACCTTAGATTTGATGTCATTTGTTTCTCTGAACCCCTTACTGATCTCAGTTTTGATGTCATTTCTTTCTCTGAACCTCTTACTGATCTCAGTTTTGATGTCATTTGTTTCTGTGAACCCCTTGCTGACATCAGTTTTGATGTCATTTTTTTCTCTGAACCCCTTACTGATCTCAGTTTTGATGTGGATGATTCCAGCAGACTGTTGTCCCACCTTTTGAACATCTGTATGCACCTTTTCACAGGATTGTTGGCCCACCTTTGTAATGTCCATAACTGTGTTATCTGTAGCATTCTTAAATTTAGGATGCATTTTATCAGTACATTTGTTACACATCAGTAAATCACAATCCAGACATTTATACTTTATATCTGGTTCCCCTTCACATTATTGACATGGAATTGGAAACCGCGCTTCAATAGCTAATTTGGAAAAGGACATTTTGTAGAACAATATTCATTCTTCCTTATATATACATATATATATTTGTGCTTCAAATACTATAATAATTTGTTAGTATGAGATCAAGTGCAGTAGGATGTTACTTGTTTATTTGTTTAGTTAGGGTTTTACGCCGTTTTCAGCACATTTGGCTATTACGCTGTGGCCAATTTTTATTGATGGAGGAAGCCGGAGTGCCCGGAGAGAACCACCGACCTTCGGTAAGAAAATTGGCAATCCTTGTCAATTTAGGTCGGAGTCGAACACACCCCGCCACAGGTGAGATTCGAACTCACAACCTCAGTGTTGACAGGCTAGTGATCATTAGTAGTCATGACGAACTACCTAGACCAATATCTTCTACTTCACATAATTGACAATGTATTGGAAACTGTACCTTACCTCATATTAAACACTGAAAGTACTTAAAAAAATGTATAAGGAAGAATAACAGCTGTTATATAAAATGGATGTTTTAGAAGTACAGTTTCCAATTCATTGTCAATTATGTGAAGTATATAGCGATGGTCCTCTTGTGGTTCTTTTTCAGAATTGTATCCAATGTCCAAGAATGCCATCCAAGATGACTGCCACAAGATTTATTTTTATTATTCCAAACCTTTGGCTTTATATAACAAAATTACTTCAACTCACCAATTAACATCATATGATTTCAGTTTTTACATATCCAAACATCAGATACAGGCCAGACTTCAAGGATCATTTGTTCCGAGGATAAAGTTACCACCAGAAATAGTAAGTTTTTATACTGTCAAACACAGAAAGTTAAGTAGAAATGCAAGAAAGAACCTTGAATGCCTAGTTGTCAAAGTACTTTATATCCTTACTATTAAAGTTTACATGTACCTGCTGGTTATAACGTTATGCTGAATGTATGCTTAGTTGATATGCTAAAGCACTGAAGGTTAGTTATTTGATATACTTAAGGATGGTCGCTGGTCTAATAGGAAATAAATAGGATAGAAAAAAATATAGGTTCATGTGCTCATTTTAGAGCTATAAGGCCTTGAAAATTTGCAGGAAATGGGTTTTCTCTGGATTTTTCAATGTCTTTGCATTGACATCTTCAGTCTCTCAAAGATGTATGAAAAAATAAAAAGGATTACATAAAATTTTGTCAAATACCATTTTAAGGTATATATGATTGAATTATAAAAGAAAAAGTGGGGGTTCATGGGTAAAAAATTTTTATGTTTAAGAAATGGATAAAATGCGAGGATTCCCAAAATCTGACAAAAAGACCAAAAACATGACCAGCAAGCATCCTTAAGGATTTATCTCATTCCTTATTACTATGTTATTGTAAAAATCAGTACTGTAGATTCAGTTATTTTTTAATGGACACATAAAATGTTTTTAAATTTGGCGATTTCATATAAAAATATAAAAATCAAAATGTCAAAATGTGAAGTACCATACTAATTTTGAATTTTTGAATAAACTTATATGTTGTATTTGTTTTTCTTCAAATTGATTTGATATGTTGCTGTCAAATTTGTTCTTTACATACCATAATTTCTCTTATTTGCAGTTTCAGCCAAAACCAAAGACTAAAGACAAGGAGAAAGGTAAGAATACAGTAGAAATCATTTTCTGAGACAATAAAATAATCAACAAGTTAAAATGCATCCACTACAGCTAAATGCCAGGCAAGCTGTTTTTTAGAAAGTTATTTTCCTACTCTATCACTTTATATTTGATACATTGTGTTTGATACTTTCAGAAGTTGTACATTTTGTTTGATACTTGAGTTTATACATTTTGTTTGATACTTGAGTTTATACATTTTGTTTGATACTTGAGTTTATACATTTTGTTTGATACTTGAGTTTATACATTTTGTTTGATTCTTTTAGAGTTTATACATTTTGTTTGATACTTTTAGAGTTTGTACATTTTGTTTGATACTTTTAGAGTTTATACATTTTGTTTGATACTTTTAAAGTTTGTACATTTTGTTTGATACTTTTAGAGTTTATACATTTTGTTTGATACTTTTAAAGTTTGTACATTTTGTTTGATACTTTTAGAGTTTATACATTTTGTTTGATACTTTTAAAGTTTATACATTTTGTTTGATACTTTTAAAGTTTATACATTTTGTTTGATACTTTTAGAGTTTATACATTTTGTTTGATACTTTTAGAGTTTATACATTTTGTTTGATACTTTTAGAGTTTATACATTTTGTTTGATACTTTTAGAGTTAATACATTTTGTTTGATAATTTTAGAGTTTATACATTTTGTTTGATACTTTTAGAGTTTATACATTTTGTTTGATACTTTAGAGTTTGTATATTTTGTTTGATACTTTTATAGTTTATACATTTTGTTTGATACTTTTAGAGTTTATACATTTTGTTTGATACTTTTAGAGTTTATACATTTTGTTTGATACTTTTAGAGTTGATTCCTTCAACACGACCTGTACATGACGATGAAGATAATCTTCCCTTTGTTGATTATGATGAATATGATGCACAGGTCTTTAAGATTCCTGTACCTGGTTTGGGGTAGGTCATCATCTGTGTGTGATTTTGTCAGAAAATTAGATATTTATGGGAGTATTATGTGTTTATTTTGTTGATTGTTGACATAAACAAAAAAATCGTTCTGATGAAACCATTTTGCCAATTGAGACCAATCAATAATGAATTGTTCTTGGGTATTCCAATCAAAATCTGTTACGAATTAAGTCAAAATTATTTGAAAGTCTTCTCTGAAGTCTCTTGGCTTGTTAAGACCAAACTAAAGTGAAAAGGCCCTTTGATAGATCCCTTACAAAATATTATTTTTGATAATTCCAAATTGGACCATTACTAAAAATGGAAAATGAAGAAAGATATTGTTTAAAAATCTTTTCATTTGATTGAATTGGGCCAGTTGTCACCAAGTTTTGATATAGTGGACCTGTGGTGGTACTCTTTTAACAAAATTATTTTAATTGTGTTTAAACCATACATACATGTGACAGACTGCCCAATGGTCCATACATTGTGTCAGAATGTAAAAATGTATTCCAGAATAAGTAAAATAAGATAAAATCTGAATTTTTACTGCAGACTTATGGAAAAGAAGAAAACAAGATATCAGACCAGGAAACCTGCCATAACATTTGCTGATGCCAAACGTCAACATCAGCCAAGAACGCGAGGCATCTCTGATGACTTTGCTGGACTAGCTCTTGAGAAATCTGAAGGCCGTAGTCAAGGAACGAGGTCACCAGCTATAAATATACCAGCATCATCTAGTAGAGATGATATTGCTGCTTCAGTTGGATGTTATCCAGTTGTTGGTTTGTATAATGTTAATGTTTTCAAGGTCATAGTCATTGACCAAAGTCACATTATGGGCATCAGGATAAAAATCTTAAAACTTTCACTTATTTTTGAATGAAGTGTGAAATTTGGATTTTTTCAAGGTGAATCCAAAAATAAAATCTACACTAGGCCAAGAGTAATCAGTGTGACTCATGTAATAGAATATCTCTTGGAAGCAGAATTGTATTTCATTAAATAATTGTGATCATTTCTTGTAAATAATGATCACATATTTTGCATTTGTAAAAAATCACTTTAACTTCTGAATTTATAGTTTGTAATTTTATTTCAGATAAGAAGCTTTCTTTGGAATCAACTGACAGTGACGACACCATTAAATTGAGGCCCAGAGTGGGAAGTGCAGGTTCTCCCATCAGTCACACGAAGCCACACCAACAGATTAAATCACGTCGTGCTCTTATCAACCCATTTGCTCCCTCCAGAATGCAGTTTAAAATGACATCCTACAGACGGAGATGGGTTCATGCATTTCCAAGAGGTAAGTCAATATAGATAACTTGAGTTTCTATCAATTCATTACACTATTCACATGTTTTATCTCATAACTTCTGATAACGTACAGTAATTTATTTTTTCTCAAGGTTTTACTCTTGACCAAATTACTCCTGATATTTAAAAAATCCAATTATTGCATTCACCTTATCGGTTCGTTCGTTTGTTTTTCCGTTTTTCATTCCATCCATTCGTCCGACAAATATTTCTGTCACACTTTGCTCAGAAACTAATAAATGGAATGACTTTATATTTAGTCAGCAGCTTAATAATGATGAGTTGTAACGTGTGAGCACTTTTCAGATCTGTCGGACACCTACTTCCTGTTTGCCAATACTTTGAAATTTCAATATGTTGAATGAACTTAAAATTTTTCGTCACACTTTTCTCAAGTACTATTGAACAGAATTACTTCATACTTGGTCGGCAGCTTGAAAATGATGAACTGTAGCATTTTTTGAATCAGTCGGACATGTATTTCCTGTTTGCCGATACTTTGAATTACGATTGGGGGTATTCTTAGCACAACATCGCGTGCATTCTTGTTGCAAATTATTTTTTATGGTTAACTTTGAGATAAAAAATTGACCCCGGCTGTTGTTCCTGTTCAGGGTCACATCAACATATTTTTGTCCTAAATATGTATATAATAATCGCCCCTTAGACAACAACAATCAATCAATTTATTAAAACTATTGCTGCCATTTAACTTGAAAACAGAAGGAAGTTAAATAGTTGGAAATGACAAGGCGACAATAAACTTTAAATCATAGATTATCATACAGATATTGATAGATATTGATATGTTGCCAGTTTCATGACAACCCTTAAATCGCCCTATTGAAAATAAAAATCTGTAACCTTTCAGATTTACGTGGAGCAGCTGTACAGACACATCATATACATACTAGTACCACAGAGGCTATAGAGGAAGAGAACAATCCTCCTGCACCTGAAGTTTTACAGGTAAAGTTAGTGACCATCTCCTTGTTTTACAGGTGAAAATGGTTTCCATATCCTGGTAATTAGCCCTCCTTAACTTTATGGGTTAAAATAGTGTCTGACCCCTGGTAATCAGTTCTGCACCTTAAATTTTACAGGTAAAAATAGTGTCTGTCCACTGGTAATTAGTCCAGTTTATAGGTGAAAAAAGGAGTGCAAATATCAATAATCGAGTGTCCTGCACCTGAAATTTTACAGGTAAAAATAGGTCACATCTTACAGTAAAGTTCTACTACACCCAAAATTTTACAGATAATATTACTTTATGTCCAGAATTAATCCAGCATGTTCTTTCTTTCATATTATTGTAAATTCAACAACAAAAAAGGAACATAATCTCCCTTCATCCCAAATTGTCTAGCGCGTCCCCAGGTGGCGGATAGGGGAGACCCTCTAGTTGGGGGGTTGTCAGGTCATAATACGGAAAGCCTGACCGCGGACCATAGTGGGTAACGTGTTTGGAGAATGCCACACTCCCTGCACGCTAAAGACCCCTTCTGTAGTTTTCGAAAAAGAGTAGGCTGATGGCCGCTACAGAAGGCTAAATTATCCGACCCTACCCAACCACCCTCCTTTTAGAGTGGCAGTCAAAATTGGTTCCCCTTTGTGTCCCATCCCACCCCTAATTGAATTGTTTGATAAATTGAACTGGTTCTCGTCCTGAAGAAGCATGAAATATTTGCCACTGGACGTTAAGCAACAATCAATCAATCAATCATCCCAAATTACTTAAGTCGACGTACCTATTCACAGAAATATACTTCAGAATGCATTATTTCTTGAAAAACCATTCACTTTGAAAAGAAAAAGCCAGATTTGAAATTAAAGAATTTATATTTACAGAATACTATTGTAATATGTCAGAAATGTAAAAAAAAAAACAGATGTAAGGTTTATCTTTTCATTCAGTTGATTGTATTTACTGTTGATAATAGGGCTGCAACAACCATCACTTTCGAATTGATTTCGATTTTTGATTTTTATGACTCGATTCGGTTATTTTTTATTTTGATTCTATACTAATAAATATTTATGGTATTTTCATTTTCCTTTGGCTTTTTTTTAAAGTTGATGTTTTTTCAGAAATGCAGATTACAAATAGTTTATGAAAGATTAAAATTTTACTCAAAATCTGCGAGAAAATTCATAATTTACCTAACTTGTTAAAGTGCTGTGTAGTTTCGATAGTGACTAGTGAGAACAGAATAGGGTTGCAGAAATTTGAGTAACTGGCCTTAGAAATTTTCATATACAAGTTCAATTCAATATTATTCCACAAGAATGATAATCAAACAGCAAAGCTTTTATCCGTTTCTTAAGTGCTACCATAGGACAGACCTCATTTCCTCGGTGTCTCTTTTTTTTTTTTTAGAAACTCCACGTGATGATCAAATGGCAGTAGTTTTTGTCTCGCCTGCGACGAAAGTCGCTGGAAGCGAGACATAGGTATAGCAATCCGGCGGCGACGGCGAAGGCGACGGCGACGGCGACGGCGTTAACTTTTTGTAAAACCTTAATAACTTTTAAAGTATAATACTTACAATGTTCATCTTTGGTCCACAGGTGCATGAAGTGATGACCTTTTCAGCAGCACATTTTTAGATGACCTTGACCTTTTTTTCATGGTTCAATACCCACATAAACATTGCGACATAGTTTTACATTCAAATCCTTTTCTCAGAAACTATAATACCTAGAGTTATTATATTTGGTCTACAGTGAGATCTATATGGGTACATGCCAGTCTGACACCTGTCATTTGTCCTTGACCTCAATTGCACGGTTCAGTGAACTTCGAAAATCTGCGACATAGTTTTACATTCAAGTCCCTTTCTTAGTAACTGTAATGTTTAGAGTCATCATATTTGGTATATAGTAAGATCTATATGGGTACATGGGAGTCTGACACCTGTCATGTGTCCTTGACCTCAATTTCACAGCTCAGTGACTTTGTCAATTTTTTCTTCTAAAGTCCATTTTTCTGCAACTACAATGAATAGACTCATCATACATGGCTTATAGCAAGATCTGTATGGGTACATGCCAGTCTGACACCTTTCATGTGCCCTTGACCTCAATTTCATGGTTCAGTGACTTTGTCAATTTTTTCCTCAAAAGTTTATATTTCAGCAAGTGCAATGACTAGATTCATCAGATATGGTCTATAGCTAGATCTATATGGGTACATGCCAGTCTGACACCTGTCATGTGTCCTTGACCTCAATTTCATGGTTCAGTGACTTTGTCAATTTTTTTCTTTAAAGTCTATTTTACAGCAACTACAATGAATAGACTCATCATACATGGCTTATAGCAAGATCTGTATGGGTACATGCCAGTCTGACACCTTTCATGTGCCCTTGACCTCAATTTCATGGTTCAGTGACTTTGTCAATTTTTTTCTTTTACAGTCCATTTTTCAGCAACTGCAATATCTAGACTCGCCATATATATAACAACTTGCCCACCTCATATTTTCAGATTGATCACTAATGTTTTAATTAGGGGATAGACAAACAGGAAGGGGGGGGGGGAGAAGTATAACTTTGTGTATAAAGTTCCATCTAGTTTTTTCTCTTCGAATGGCATACCTAAGATAATTGATACAAAACTTACATGATTATGTATATAATCTATTTGAGAAAAAGTATTTTGTTGATCATAAAACCAAAGATCTTGTTTATTAAATTTCACACATAAATAATTTCACAACCCTCAATAGCCCCTGGCAAAATTGTGAGAACTACTAAAACATATCAAAACTATTGATCTATTGATTCATGACTTTGTAAATAAGTCTGTAATGTAATGTTAATTTTTGTGTGGATGTCCTTTCAATAAGAATATTTGGATTGATATAAATATAAAAAGGATAAGTATATATTTAAACTTTGTTTCAAAATTGTTATATTTGTTGACACAAAATTTTATATAAATATGGGTGGTTCTGAAATTTAAAATTAGCATACAAAAAAGCCATTGATTTATCACTTGAATGCCGGTTCTCGAAGAATTGACATAAAATGAGCGATGGTGCGCGCAGTATGGTGCAATCATCAAAATTTTGAGACAATTTATTTATCTTTTGGTGGTTTGCACGAAATACTTAAAATGCACAGTTTGATGATCCATAGAAAAATTATTGATTGATTAGTTATTGTTATCCCCTCGCCCAACTGAGTTGTGGAGGGTATATAGTATCTCGCCCGTCCGAGTGTCTGTCTGTCAGTCCGTCCGTCCGTCCGTCCAAGTGTCTGTCCGTTTGTCCCACCTCAGGTTAAAGTTTGCATTATCTAAGATACTACATGTGCTACATCAATCATCTTTGGTCAGTAGATCCGTCTTGGAGAGTGATGCTGCTTCAAATGATAATTGGATCACTCTGCCCTACATTTTCTGCTTGAATGACTCAGGTTAAAGTTTGTGTAAAGGTTCATATCTAAAATACTACATGTGGTACATCAATCATCTTTGGTCAGTAGATGCGTCAGACAATTCATAGGGACTTTTGATTAGTTGATGACCAGACAAAAGCAAACCATGAACAATTTTTTCAACCTATGTTGTAGTAAAGCTATATCAAGTTGGTCATTTAAATTACACCAGTAGCCTATTCAAATTCCCAGATTAGTCAGACAATAGCAATTGATAGACCGGTATGGTTCTTGGCAATGCACAGTAAGATTTTAAAAATATTGTTTTAAGCAATTATGACAATATACTATAGCTATAGAAGTTACTGTATTATTGGTCATATAAGCTTTAGGATAAAGCGTGGACAGGGGATATATATATGCCTTTTGTCCTTGACCTCAATTCACGGTCCAGTGACCATATTAAGGTTTTTTGATGAGGTCAGTTTCTGACATATGGCTTTTGTCCTTGACCTCAATTAATTAATTGCTCAAGTAATCACATAACAGCTTTCGCATGTCTGTTTCAAATGTACCATAATGGTAGGCAAATGATAGCATGGTCTTTGATAGTGCATGTTATTCTGGGTCAAGCGCGGACAGGCGAGACATCTTTTAGGGTCCACACTTGTTCATCCATATTGTTTAGGTTTAGAGATTATTAAAAAGTGAATGAAAAAAGTGAATGGATTTGGAGTTGAAAATTCTGGGACCGGAACTGAACTGAAATTTGAAGAAGATTAACTGAAAAACAAATCGAATGGCATGAATCGGGAATCTAACGCATCGTGGTTCATCTTTTCAGCCCTAGTTGATAAGTTAAAAATTTGGTTGTTAACAGAGAAAATTTTCAGTCTGTTGTAACTTTTTTGCTTTGTACTGACTATCTGAATGTTAGAAATTAAAATAATTCTTCAATATACTTTTCTATTTCAGGCTGCACAGTTAGCTGTAGAGGCAAGGAAAACAAAGATGTTCTCAAGACAGAGCAGTTCAGACATGATAGAGATAGGGTAATATTTTCTCATTTTATATGAACCATGGCCATCACTCTGTATTTTAAAATCAGACTTCTATCCCGTAATAAGGAAAAGAAGTGTTAATAAAAAGATAAGACTCAAAAATAAAACATATATTGGTGATTTGTACAAGTTCAGCTGCAAGGATATCTAATTCCTATTGTATGGATCAGCCGAGAAATTCAGGCTTCAGTAATAGGTTAGATAGGATAAAGTGGATTACAAAATTGAACAAAAAATGTTTCTGTATAAAAGCTAGTTAAACAAAAGGTTTTACAAATACATTTATATTTGTTAAATTCCTTTTTATTTTTAGAGTCATTTCATCCACATTTACCTTATATCTACATTTCTAAGAATTTCTAAGTATGGTGATGACCCTTTAAAGTTCATGATAATATAACTTGTTTATTAAGCAAACATGACATATAGAACTGCCTAGATACCTGTCATGAACCAAGTTACCAAAGAGGAGATAATTATCTTTTTTTTCATTATTGATATTCTTTATAGAAATGATGGTAGAGAATCAGGAGGAAGTAGTTTGGGGTTATCTCCCATGCATTTTAGCTACCATGGAAACACAGATTCCATACAACAATGGCCATCTTCGACAGGTTCTTCCGTCTTTATGCAAGATTTGGGTAAGACTTGGTCGTAAACTAAGATTATCACCGGGTTATAACATTATTGTATCATTCCATGTAAATTTATAGAGGGTGACAAAAAAAAACATACTCAAGTTCAGAGATTCTGAAAATGAAAGGATGTTGGATGGACAAGACTTTTAATCAGATTTTTCAATGGCAAAAATTTTGTTTTTTGTTGGCAATGTACAGGATAGTTGAATGGGCATGCTGTCAGATCCAAACAATGTGGAGTATCTGGTTTGCTGTCAGAAAGGTTCTTGTTTGATGTTTTATAATAATAGATAGATAATATGTAACTGTTTTTATTAGCTTTCAGTGAGATACACCATCCCACACCACAAGACTATTAACTAAGAATATGAAAGACATCAAGAGTTGGTTGTTTTGGATTTTCTGAGTTCCCTCTGTCAATTTGTATCACATAAAATATAATGTCACAATATTGTTGACAAGTGCTATTAATTCTAGTATCAAACATGGCTTTTACATTAATTATAACATTGAGAAAGATGGAATATAATGATTGATGAGAGAAAAATCTGATAATTCATTGTGAACAGAAAATTTTATTTTACTCTCATAAGTAATAAGGTAACTTACTAAACAAAATAACTGTATCTGTAGTCTCATTGTAATAAGTTCACCCCATTTAAAGTAAATTAATATCAGATTGTCAACATATTTAAGGTAAATTATCAGGAGGAAGTAAATCTGCTAAGGACAGGTCATGGTTATGGGGCCCTACAGGAGAACAAGAATGGAGTCCAGAAATGACGACAGGTTAGTTTAGATAACAGCCAGTTTATAAATTATCCCAAAATATTTCTTCTTTTGTTTTTTTTATATGTCTATTTTTAAAGGTCTTTGATTTTGGCAAAAAATGTAAATAAGTGGTGGAAAGAACCTTTTAAGCTCACCTGGCCGTGCAAGCTATTGCCATCACTTGGCAGCCATCATCATCTGTCTGTCTGTCTTCTTCATCCGTTGTTTGGCAAAAACTTTTCTTTAAAGATCTCCTCAGAAATGACTGGGATGATTGGAACAGAACTTTGGTGTAATGGTCCTTGTGTGGCTGACTTCCAACCGAAAGAAAAAGGGGGATGAATTTAAAGAATCTTCTTCTGTGAATTTCAAGGCCAGATGTCACCAAACTTGACACCAATGGTCCTTAGAATGCAAACAACAGTTTCGTATAAAATTCCAGTGATTTTTCCCTAAATATATGATGTCATAGGTATGGAATTCCCTCTATTTATAAGTTCTAGATATTGATTTCTGATTGTTTTTTGGTTTCATTATTTAAATTAGAGTCTTGACTTTATTTTAAGTTTAAAAAAATGCATGAAATGTAAAAAAGTAATTATTTTCAGAAAAGTTTTATTAATGGGAGACTACTCTGAAAACATCCAAAAATAGTGTAGGTGAAAACACAACATTTTTATACCACTTCATGTAGCAATTTTAAAAGGCGGCGAATGTACCCTGAAACAACATGTGCTGAAACCAGTTGAATGTGTACTTTGGAAAACACATATACTCAGTTCTCTAAATTACGCAGGAATCTTTGCTAGGATGCTCTGAGGTTGGTCTGTTTTTGAAATATTTGAAGGGGGGAGGCCTATTTTTTGTCAGTTATCTTTCTGTAATGGTAAGAATTTGGAAAGGAATTCCTTAAAAATACTTATATACAGTGAAAGTTTGAAGAAATATGTTTTATTTGATATATGGTTGTCTATGGGTATATGATACAGCCAATTGTCCAGCTATCAATCTTTTGAGTATGTTCCTTCAATTCATGACGTCATGAAAAGTTCTAAGAAAAACTGTTGTGTGCACTCTTAGGTGGTCCTCTTTCTGAATTTTGTGCAATGACCCAGACTATCAACCAAGATGGCCACCACAGCAGAACTTAGTTTAACATAGGACCCTATGGGAAACTTCTTGTCTGATACTAATGAGCCAATTTGAACCAGACTTGACAGCAATGGTGGTCAGATGGTGCTCTTTCAGAATTATGTCCGATGACCTGGAATGTCAACCTAGATGGCCACCACAGCCAAACTTGATTTAACATAGGACCCTATGTAAAAATTCATTTAAGAATCTTCTTGTCTGTAACAACTTGGCCAGTTTGAACAAGAATTGGCAGCAATGGTCATTAGATGGTACTCTTCCAGAATTAAGTCTTATGACTGTGAGTGTCAACAAAGATGGCCACCACAGCCAAACTTAGTATAACATAGGACCCTATGGGAAAATTAATCTTTTGTCTTAAACCAGTGAGGCAATTGAAACCAAACTTGGTAGCAATGTTCCTTAGGTGGTCCTCTTTCAGAATTATGTCTGATGACTGGGAGTGTCAATAGAGATGGCCACCACAGCCAAACTTAGTTTAACATAGGACCCTACCCTTTTAAAAAAACTTGTCTGAAGGCCAGTTGGAACCAGACTTGGCAGCCATGGCTATTAGATTGCCCTCTTACAGAATTATGTCCAATAATCCAGACTTTTGTTTCTGTGGTGCTTTTATGGCTTTAATGGCTGGTGAGCGATACAGGCTCCTGGGAGCCTCTAGTTATTGTTCGCCATAAATTTCACATATTAGTTAGTATTAATAATATTTCAGTGTTATTTTTTAGTTTTTGCTGTTAATTTTTTTTACTGTTAAAATTTTATTATTTCTATTTTTGAGGGAATTTATGGTTTGTTCTTGATAATTTATTGAACAGAGTAATTTGGATCTGATTGTTTTTCGACGTCATGCCATTGCTAGGGTGTGAGGAAGTCTTGTCTTACCCTCTGCCCATTGCAACAGTTAAGAAAGCAGTTTAAAAAGTATCAATGACCCACATTTTGGGCAGACTTTGCTATATCACATCCTTTGGCTCAAATATTTGTATTAATCAACCTCTGCAAAGCCTTTGTTGGGACAAAAAATATTTATGCCCAAGGGTGTGAGATAGCATGTCTCACCCTCCTCCCATGGGAACAATTAAAATGACTGGTCATAGGGTGGAAATCATATCCTGGGTTGTCTTATATTTGCAAGTCTTGTACTCTTAACAGTGTTAGATTTTTATATAATTATGTCACTGAGGTTGTCTCCCTTTAAAAATAGCTTTTCACAAAAAATCTGAGATTCATTGAATATCATGAATATTTAATGTTATTTAATATGTCGGACATATAAAATGATACATATAATTTTGTATTGATAATAGAACTGTTATGTTATCTGCATGTTACTTGGTTTTATGGGTTATGTCTGTAGTGTTTTTTCTTTATTTGTCTAATTTACTTGTCTTTTGATTGTTCCAAATGAAATAATGTTTTTGTGAGTTTTTTTCAGCATGTAATAGAAGTTATAATTGAGTTATGCTTTGTTTGGAGATGACATTATTATTTTTGTTGGACCAAAATTGAACAATGATATCTTGATTCATAGTTAAACATGATTACTGTGTGCTCCACGTAATTCTTAATAAAAAACTCCGGATATTATTGCAATTCTAAAATATAAATTTGGTGTGTCCCAAAAGTCAACATGGTTTAGCTTTTGGAAGCAAAACTTGAACAGTTCAGCAACATTACATGTGTTTATGGTGACATCATACTTTATGCAAAAATCAACAAATTTCACCAATTTTGTAAAATATTTGAGACATTTCAGCAGTGGAAAAGGTTTTTTTTTTGTTTTTTATATAGTCAGGATTAGTCACCTGACTAGGTGTTAATGGGTTTTATACAATAAGCACCTGACTAGGGTGTTACTGGGTTTTATACAATAAGCACCTGACTAGGGTGTTACTGGGTTTTATACAATAAGCACCTGACTAGGGGGTTACTGGGTTTTATACAATAAGCACCTGACTAGGGTGTTACTGGGTTTTATACAATAAGCACCTGACTAGGGTGATACTGGGTTTTATACAATAAGCACCTGACTAGGGTGTTACTGGGTTTATACAAAACCACCTGACTAGGGTGTTACTGGGTTTTATACAATAACCACCTGGGTGTTACTGAGTTTTATACAATAACCACCTGACTAGGGTGATACTGGGTTTTATACAATAACTACCTGACTAGGGTGATACTGGGTTTAATACAATAACCACCTGACTAGGGTGTTACTGGGTTTTATACAATAACCACCTGACTAGGGTGATACTGGGTTTTATACAATAACCACCTGACTAGGGTGTTACTGGGTTTTATACAATAACTACCTGACTAGGGTGATACTGGGTTTAATACAATAACCACCTGACTATAGGGTGTTACTGGGTTTTATACAATAACCACCTGACTAGGGTGTTACTGGGTTTAATACAATAACCACCTGACTATAGGGTGTTACTGGGTTTTATACAATAACCACCTGACTAGGGTGTAACTGGGTTTTATACAATAACCACCTGACTATAGGGTGTTACTTGGTTTTATATTCATAGTTATAATTGACTAGTTTACATTTAATTTCTTAAATAAAATTGCAAATTTAATACACAGTATTTTGAGTTGTCATTGCATTTAAAAACACACATACAACCATTTGTGAATCTTAAAATAAAAAGGTGTTAGAACAGTCAAATTTGAGGGACTTTTTAAACATCCCATCCTGTCTTGCAGGTGAAAAAAATCTTGAAATACTGGCAATAAAAAGTAAAAACAAGACAATTAGACCAGATATGTGTCCGGTATATATATTTGTTTATGAAATGTCTTATATAATTTGTACTCGTAGTTCTTTTTTTTCTTTTTATGTTAAATGCTGCAACACATAGTGCTTAATAATATTTATCAATATTTATTTTTAAACATTTTTTTTTCTGATACTTCTAAGCAAAATGATTAAACTGAATCATGACACATGAAATTAATCAATGATGCATTTACTGATTTAGGGATTTTGGGTTCAGAAGTGCTTTGTCTGTAAATCAATGATAAATCAAGTGCTGTGAGGTACAGAAGTGCTTGTCTAATTCGATGATACATCCGTGGTGTGAGGTTGAGAAGTGCTTGTCTGTAATTCGATGATACATCAAATGGTGTGAGGTTGAGAAGTGCTTGTCTGTAATTCAATGATACATCAAGTGGTGTGAGGTTGAGAAGTGCTTGTCTGTAATTCAATGATACATCAAGTGGTGTGAGGTTGAGAAGTCCTTGTCTAATTCAATGATACATCAAGTGGTGTGAGGTTGAGAAGTGCTTGTCTGTAATTCAATGATACACCAAGTGGTGTGAGGTTGAGAAGTGCTTGTCTGTAATTCAATGATACATCAAGTGGTGTGAGGTTGAGAAGTGCTTGTCTGTAATTCAATGATACATCAAGTGGTGTGAGGTTGAGAAGTGCTTGTCTGTAATTCAATGATACATCAAGTGGTGTGAAGTTGAGAAGTCCTTGTCTGTAATTCAATGATACATCAAGTGGTGTGAGGTTGAGAAGTCCTTGTCTGTAATTCAATGATACATCAAGTGGTGTCAGGTTGAGAAGTCCTTGTCTGTAATTCAGTGATGCATCGTGCTGTGAGGTTGAGAAGTGCTTGTCTGTAATTCAATGATACATCAAGTGGTGTGAGGTTGAGAAGTGCTTGTCTGTAATTCAATGATACATCAAGTGGTGTGAGGTTGAGAAGTCCTTGTCTGTAATTCAATGATACATCACGTGGTGTGAGGTTGAGAAGTCCTTGTCTGTAATTCAGTGATGCATCGTGCTGTGAGGTTGAGAAGTGCTTGTCTGTAATTCAATGATACATCAAGTGGTGTGAGGTTGAGAAGTGCTTGTCTGTAATTCAATGATACATCAAGTGGTGTGAGGTTGAGAAGTCCTTGTCTGTAATTCAATGATACATCAAGTGGTGTGAGGTTGAGAAGTGCTTGTCTGTAATTCAATGATACATCAAGTGGTGTGAGGTTGAGAAGTGCTTGTCTGTAATTCAATGATACATCAAGTGGTGTGAGGTTGAGAAGTGCTTGTCTGTAATTCAATGATACATCAAGTGGTGTGAAGTTGAGAAGTCCTTGTCTGTAATTCAATGATACATCAAGTGGTGTGAGGTTGAGAAGTCCTTGTCTGTAATTCAATGATACATCAAGTGGTGTGAGGTTGAGAAGTCCTTGTCTGTAATTCAGTGATGCATCGTGCTGTGAGGTTGAGAAGTGCTTGTCTGTAATTCAATGATACATCAAGTGGTGTGAGGTTGAGAAGTCTTTGTCTGTAATTCAATGATACATCACGTGGTGTGAGGTTGAGAAGTCCTTGTCTGTAATTCAGTGATGCATCGTGCTGTGAGGTTGAGAAGTGCTTGTCTGTAATTCAATGATACATCAAGTGGTGTGAGGTTGAGAAGTGCTTGTCTGTAATTCAATGATACATCAAGTGGTGTGAGGTTGAGAAGTCCTTGTCTGTAATTCAATGATACATCAAGTGGTGTGAGGTTGAGAAGTGCTTGTCTGTAATTCAATGATACATCAAGTGGTGTGAGGTTGAGAAGTCCTTGTCTGTAATTCAATGATACATCAAATGCTGTGAGTTATAGAAATGCTTTTATGTCATTCAATGATACATCAAGTGGTGTGAGGTTGAGTAGTGCTTGTCTTTAATTCAATGATACATCAAATCTGTGAAGTTGAGAAGTCCTTGTCTGTAATTGACCATTATACACCAAGGGCTGTGAGATTGAAAAGTACTTGGAGAAGTTTCAGTACATTGGTTGTGAGCAATGCTTGAGATTATATTAATGTTTGACACCATGAAGACTATGGTCAAAAGGTTGAGATATGTGAGATAGGTTTGATGCATTTATTCTGCAAATGTATGTTTTCATGAAGTGGTCTTGTTGACCCTATTCATTGGATAGATGTGAGTAGTGTAATTGTGATTTTTGACCCCATTAATGTATGGTTGAAAGCAGTGTTTGTAATGAAGTGTGTTTGACCCGAGTAATTTATGGTTGAGAATAGTGTTTGTAATTGGTTGCATTTGACTCACTGATATCTGAAAATGTGATCTCTATTTATATGAGCCATCATGAGGTGTTTTTGACCAAAGTTTGTTGATTGTAGGGTTGTGTTGAGGTGTGTTTGACACCACTAAATGATGAAGTTTCAATATAAGGGTTGCGAGCAGTGTTCTTGTTTTTTTAGTTTAAACATATTTTATTGCTATAAAACACAGCAAAAGGATCAGACACAAGTAAATCATACTTATGAAGTCTTCTCCTAATATATTAATATACAAAACAATAGTAGAGCATGCATTACATACGTACACATATATATATAAATATTCTAATATAATCTGCTTATTAAAACAAAATTACAATGGTTTACAATGATTGGACGGGATGAGGAGGAGAGGTATAGAGAAAGAGA
This sequence comes from Mytilisepta virgata, assembly GCA_028015205.1. Lineage (NCBI taxonomy): Eukaryota > Metazoa > Mollusca > Bivalvia > Mytilida > Mytilidae > Mytilisepta > Mytilisepta virgata. The sequence continues at coordinate 1,898,210 of CM051520.1, read as the reverse complement.
AACAGAGAGGAGAGGGAGAGGGAGAGAAAGAGAGAGAAGAGTGTGGAATCAGATGTTAATTAGACGAACAGGAATCTGTTTGATTTTCTAATATAATCATACACATTTTTAAAAATGATTTCATTTTGTTCGATGGTGAGTTCATTACTGCCTCTGGTTAAAAGATCAGTATTTATACTGCAAGTATCCGGTAACCAGGTCAGGTTATTAATCAATACTGCTCGGTTGTTTGAATATTTATTACACTTAAAAAAGAAGTGATGTGCATTTTCAACCGCAGCGCCGCAGTTACAGGACGGACTGGCCACAATGTTTACTCTAAAGAGATCGTGATTTAGAAAAGAAGCATAACACCTTATTTGAGTTAAAATAACATTTAGTTTTCTAGGTCCAAATGCGAAGTAGGATGGTATTTGATTAGCCTGATTAATGGTTTTCAGTTTTCTCTTAAATTCTGATATAGAATTGACATTTCTTATGTTTAAATCCAAATTATTCCATTGCCTTATAGTTGCAGGGATATATGAACCGCTGGTAAGAGAGAGCCTACAAAAAGGTACAATGATATCTTCTCCGTTACGGAGGGGGTATGTTGTTGTGCTCTGAATTGTTGGAGGAATAAGTTTACAAAGATAATCAGGAGCAGAATTATTTTTTATATTATAAAACATTTGTAACTTTCTTCTGTTTCGTCTCGTTTCGAGTTTTTCCCAGCCAATTTCTTGATAAATAATTTCGGACTTCGTGAATGACGGCAAGCCGGTTATTATTCGTGCTGCTTCAAGTTGCAAACACTCCAATTTTGTTGCATTTATGACCCCACAGTTATCCCAAACCTCGCTTGCATACTCAAATAATGGTCTTATATAAACTAAATACAGCTTTTCTAAATTTCCACGATTTATTTGATACTTTAACTTACGAAGAACATTAATGTGTTTAGTAACACTTCTAATAATATTTTCAACATGGTTATTCCATTTCGCATCACTGCTAAAAGTAACCCCCAAATGTTTATGAGTTGTAACTATTGGAATATCTTGCCCGTTTAACGAAAAGATCAGATTAGGGGTATATGAGTTCGAGAAGATCATGATTTCTGTTTTGTTTGGATTAAAGCTCATTAACCATTTATTCGACCACCCGTCCAACAGCTCCAAGTCATGATCAATCACAGACTTGACGTGTAGTTCATCATCACTAGAGCAGCTGAACGAGGTATCATCTGCAAAAAGTCTACATAAAGAAATAAGTTTGTCAGCAATATCATTAATATAAATTACAAAAAGAAGAGGTCCCAGTACAGAACCTTGGGGAACTCCGGCAGAAATATGACACAACGAGGAAGAGGAATTTTTAATGACAACCTTTTGTTGCCTTCCCAACAAATAATTATTAAACCAACTAAGTAAATTTCCACGGATTCCATAGCTATTCAATTTATGTATCAACCCTTTATGCCAAACTTTATCAAATGCCTTTGAAAAATCACAATAGACAAAACAACTCATTTCTTTTCTTTCTAATGCATTCAAAACGCAGTTGTACATTTCTAATAGCTGATGTACAGTTGAATGTTTTGGAAGAAAGCCAGACTGATATTCATATAATAATTTGTTATCATGGAGATGGTTATACACATATTTGTAGACAACCCTTTCCATTACTTTACCAACACAACTTATCAACGAAATTGGTCTATAATTAGAAGGCAGTGACGAGTCACCCTTCTTAAATATGGCAGTAACATTTGCTATTTTCCAGTTAGTCGGGTATTTACACTGATCTATCGATTTTTTGAATATGATACTAAGAGGAATAGCTATCTTTTCGGGGCAAATTTTCAACATTTTATGACTGATTACATCGGGACCAGACGCTTTATTGGGATTAAGTGTTTGAATAACATCAATAATATCTGTAATATCTACTTCTATGTTGTGAATAACATTTTCAGTTCTGGAGGGAAATTGAGGCAGTGGTACACCATCTTCTTCTAAACTTGATATTTTACAAAAATATTTATTTAACAGTGAACACTTCTCATCGTCATCGTGAACAATTTCATCGAATTCGTCACAACCAATTGTATTGACAAGTGGTGGAATATTATAAGAGCCCTTATTAGATTTTATCAACATTTTCATTATTTTCCAATATGTTTTAGGATTTGAAGCATTTTCTAAAATTATATTATCCAAATTATTTTCAAATTTCTCTTTAGCTGATTTCTTCATATTATTTACTTTATTTCTCTGTTTTTTGTACTTTGAAATATCAGATTCACGCTTATATCTTTGAACTTTTTTCCTAAGTGTTCTTGTTAAAGTGTTTTACAGGGAACATTTTAATTTACAAAGGAATGTATACTCGAGATTTTCCAAAAGAAGTAATCTGGGAATTAGTTTTAAAAAGTACAGCCAGTTGGTGGCTGGGGAGGCAGTTAGGTATGACAGCTCATTTATTGTTTCCAAGTTTTATTAAAAATGGAAGATTGAGATCATATTTAATAAAATTATTTTATTATCAACCTTTCCATTTTTATTCTGCTGGAACATTGTCTGATTGATTCAGATCTCATGTCCTTTTCTTTTTTCTTTTTCAAATAAAATCCAAAATGTTGAATTTTCAGGCACAGATTGGCGACCAGCTGAGAGTCACAGAAATGTTCAGTTCGAGTCTTGTCTTATTAAGCCATTACTTGTAACTGATTTTCAGTCCAAAAATTTTTGTGCCGGAATAAGTATGAACCTGTGTATTTTTTCCTTATGTAGATTTTTCTTACCATTTTCTTCAAATGTTGTGGTCAATATTTCTAATGAGCACTATGTGGCATGCAGGTGCATTGTGGGTTGCCTGTTGGTCTTTTATTTTGTGTTGCAAGAAAAATTCATTCCTGTTAAAAATTTTAACAAAAACTGATTAAAAGGGAATATCCAAATTTAGATATCGAAATCATATTTGAAGAAAATGCATAACAGTATATATGCTTATAAATTAACAGCCTTATACTGATTTTAGAAAATTTTACAGACTAATTTTTGCATCAAGAACACTAATATGGTAGCAAATATTAGTTAATATCTGTAAAAATATGCTAGCAAGCAAAACTTAGCATTTTAAAGTTAGCATAATAGTAACAGGCATGAATGCTTATAAGTAGCTGTCCTTGGTGTGTGAAATGTTCTATCAAAATCACATAAAACATTATGTTCCTTTTCAGTTGAACTTTTGCCATAAGTATCTGTGGGTTTTATTTTGAAAATATCAAGAATAAATTATCTTCAATGCCTATTTTGTATTTTATATGAAATTCGATCATTTTTTTTTCAAATGGACTTTATACACTAAATAATTGAGAGAGTGTACTGAGTTAAATAAAGTAGAATATGGGTCGCATCAACCTTAACCCTCAGAAACTTGTACTTCCTTTTTAAAGTCCCTTATCAAATTTCATATTCTTTAGAATTTCTTTAATTTCTTTAATGACCCAATGGCTTGAACTGTACGTCTTACTATACTTGGAAAATAAACATCGTAGATATTGTGTGATTTTGATTTTGTTTGTAATAGAAAATTACAGATATAAATATATGATTTATGTACAGTCATCTCTTGTTATGTCGAATCCATTGGTACCTGAAAATGTAGTTCGACTTAAGCAAAAATCCGAGATATCAGGAGTAAATCTGTATAGTTACTGCTGTTGAGAGTTTAAACAGATAATTTGAGTTACCCGGAATTTCAACTTAAATGTGTTTGAGATAACGAGAGTCAACTGTATTTATATTTCTACTAACAATTTTGTGTTGTTTATTTTTTATTGGTTTTCAGATTTGCTTTGAGTGTGTATTCTTGTTTAATATGCTTGTAGTGGACTAATTTCTATACTTTTAGCACCAGAAAATGGGATAACTTTCTTTACATCCATCTTGTATACAGCACTAGCCAACAATTCAATAGTGAGGAGTTACATGTAGAGTCAATTTTTGAAAAGGGGAGTCTTTCTTGATAGACCCCACCACTGTTCAGTGTCTGTACCAAATCAGGCTATCCTGGCTCTCTCTTGTTAGCTCACCTGCCCCAAGGGCCATGTGAACTATTGTCATCACTTGGCATCCGTCTGAGTCATAAACTTTGCTTTAAAGATCCTCTTTCAGACCCCACCTGTCATCCCAGACCAAACACAGTTTTACATAGGATCCTATGGGAAATTTACTTAAAGATCTTCTTGTCCGAAACCACTTGGCTAATTGCAACAAAACTTGGCAGCAATGGTCTTGAGGTGGTTCTCTGTCAGAAATATATCTGATGACTCGACCCGTCATCCAGGATAGCCGCCAGAGTCGAACATAGTTTAACATAGGACCCTATGGGAAATTTACTTTAAGATCTTGTCTGAAACCACTTTGCCAATTGGAACACAACTTGGCAGCAATGGTTCTTAGTTGTTCTTCCTTCAGAATTATATCCAATGACCCTGTTCACCATTCAAGATAGCTGCCAGAGCGGAACTTAGTTTAACATAGGGCCTAATCGGAAAGTTCACTGAATGATCCAGTGAGCTAATTGAAACTTGACAGCAATGTTACAGGCTACCAGTCAAGATGGACATAGTTCAGGTGAACAATACAGGCTCCTGGGAGCCTCTAGTGTTTATGTTTGTGCTCTTTATTATTTTTTGTCCGGGGTTCTCTCTGCTGGGTGACATTGATTGATTGGTATGTCATTTTTGAGACATTGTTTTGTCATTGATGTTTGTGATGTTGGGTCTACCTTTATTTATGTTGGACTTAATCTTTTAGAGACAGTGAGTGTAGTCACAAGGACTTTCACTGGGTATTGGGCTCTCCTGGAGCAAGGAATATAGTTCTTTTTGTCCAAGGTTAGGGATTGTTACTGGGAATTTTAGATTCATCTCCAATTAAAGCTGAGCTCACTTATGACAAAATAAAACAAGGAAACAAAATATTAAAACCATATTAAGATTGAAATAATGTCCATCAATAATGATATTCTGTGGAATCTTTGTTTCTTTATCCTCCTGAACAGCAATTCAAAATACAGCAAAAGTTCTGACAATCAAACTCGAATGCCTTGAATACTCTGGGTATTTCAAACTAGAAGCAGCTATTTTAAGAGAGACTTTTCTGTTCCTAAAAACAACAGTTAATCCAACACGTATGGATTAAACTAGTTGGTTTCTTGTTTGTTTGAGGTTAAAAGTCTTCTGTATTGATTGATGTAATACCTCCATATAATTTGACTTACACATCCCCATATGCATGCAAAATTTGTAATCCATTTGAGGTTAGCACACTACCCATTATCTCAGGAGGATTATTTGGAACAAAATAGATCTATTAAGGCCAATAAAGACTGTTTATGCCTTTTCATGCAAATGCATATGGTATGAGTCTGTTGTTATTGGTATTGTCATCGGTAGACAATTAGGTTTCCACTCAATAACTTTTGTTCTATTTAGTATATCCTTATAACATTTTCAAGGGGCCGAAGGACCTGAAGCTGGCAAAATAAACAATTCTTATTTTTCATCTGATTTAATCGTAGTTTGTTTTGCCATCTTAACAAATGCTTTCAGTAATATGTAAACATTTAATTTCTGATTTCACCATTTCAAGGTGCAAGGGACCAAATGATACTGTATAGAAAGTTTTAATTTTCATCTGATTCTGATCAGTTGTACAGGTACTTTTTTGTTGTCTTAATAGGTAAATTCAGTAGTATGTCAACTATTTCTTCTATCTTTTAGGTTTTTGGGACATAAGGGGCTAAAAAGAGCTATATAATTTTCATTTTTCATCTGATATCATCAGTATTAGTCATTTGATGAGTACTGTCAGAAAGTTTAGCAATTTTTTTCTATCCTTAACTGTTTACAGATATAAATAGTCAAAAGGAACAAAATAGGCAATGTTTCCAGATTTTATTTTTGTTGTAGGTTAAATCCCAGTGTACTTTAGTTTTGAATGCCTTTTTTTCACCTTTCTTTATCTGTTTACCTATCAGTGTGCTATGGTCTTATCATGCTTCACTTAATAAAGCCCTATATTATTATTTGCTATAAATGCTTATTTTTTCTGGCAATCTGGAATATTTTATTAAAAGTGGCACTTTCAAATTTCTACTAAACTGCTTTTAGTAAGCAACTTTTCTTTTATATTGGCTTATTTTCTTCTTTTTCTGATTCTGAACCTTTATTTAAAACAAAATCTGACTCATGTTAATGCAAAATGTAATATATTAAAGCAGAAGAATGGAGAGTTTTTTCTTTTATTTTATTTAGTTATTATTTGTTATAGTGATGATAATTAATTTATTATATCAAAATAAATACTGGTAAATTAAAAAGGAAAAGATACTGAAAAAGATATGATTCTTCCATTAGAAAATAATTGCCTTAAACCGATGGCCAGTGCGCTTACACTTTGCTACACTTATCGACCGTGGGTCAATTCATTTATTTTTAGCTCACCTGTCCTAAAATGAACATGTGAGCTTTTGCAATCGCTTGGCACCTGTCGTCCGTTTGTCATCCGTCATAAACTTTTTCAAAGATCTTCTCTGAAACCACTGAACCAATTACAGCCATACTTAGTCTGAATGATCCTTAGGGAATCTAGAATAAATTTTGTGTTTTATTTTTTTGGTCTGTTGAGAAACATGGCCGCCATGGCTAAAAATTGAACATAAGATGTAAACTTCAGTTTTTGGCTAATATCTGAAAAACTAAAGCATTTAGAGCAAAACTGACTGGGGTAAAAATGTTTATCAGGTCAAGATCTACCTGCTATGAAATTTTCCGACCAATCGGTCAACCCCTTGTTGGGTTATTGCCCCTGAATTGTTAATTTTAAGGAAATTTTGCAGTTTTAGTTTGTTATCTTGAATATTATTATAGATAAAGACATACTGTACACAGCAAAAATGTTCAGCAAAGTAAGATCTACAAATAAGTCAAGATGACCAAAATTGTCAATTGACCCCTTACAGGAGTTTGCAGTTTAAAGACAATTTTTCACATTTTTTTCGTCATCTTTGTAAACTGTTAAAAATCTTCTCCTCTGAAACTACAGAATCAATTTCAGCCCAACTAAGGCTGAAAGATCCTTAGAGTATCTATTATAAATTTTGTGTTTTTTCATGTCCAACAAGAAACATGGCTGCCATGACTTAAAATAGAACATAGGTGAAAATGCACTTTTTGGCTCATATCTCAAAAACTAAAGCAGTTAAAGCAAAACTGACAAGAAATAAAAATGTTTATGAGGTCAAGATCTACCTGCCATGAAATTTTCAGATGAATCAGTCAACCCATTTTTGGGTTATTGCCCCTGAATTGTTAATTTTAAGGAAATTTTCTAGTTTAGGCTATTAACTTGAATATTATTATAGATAAAGACAAACTGTAACAGCAAAAGTGTTCAGAAAAGTAAGACCTACAAATAAGTCAACATGACCAAAATTGTCAATTGACCCCTTATAGGAGTTTTTGCCCTTGAAAGATTATTTACGTGTAAACAGTAATTATCAGTAAAAATAATGGTCTGACATGTCGTCACGAATGTTAATTTAGAACATAACATGAAATAGATTAAATGGTAGCTATTCAAGTAAAATGGAGGGTCAAGGGTCAGGGTCATTGAAAAAGTCCCCAGCAAATATATATATTTGGGTTAAGGACCTTATAATTTACCTGTACAAGTCAGAAAGAAAGGTTAAGAGTCAAGGTCATTGAAAAAGTCCATAGCAACCGATGAAAAAATCCCTAGCAACCATATATATTTGAGTTTAGGACCCTTAAATTTATGGCATTGAAAAAGTCCATAGCAACCTATGAAAAAGTGCCTAGCAGCCATATCTATTTGGGTGCAGGATTCTATATTTTAGCTGTATAGGTCAATATTAAGGAGAAAATTGTGATGGTATACATTAAATAGCAAAAAATAATCATTGATGCAAGATCTACACAAAATATAACAGGTGAGCGATTCTTGCTGCTTGGGTGCCTCTTTTTTCTCTTTTTCATGAATTTTCATGAACTAAATTGACCATTGAAATTACTTCTAACAATAATAGAATTCTCCACTTTTGTAACAATATTGACATTTTCCACTTTTGAGATTGGGAAAGCGCTTTGGAAAGTAACATGGTGCTGACATGCGTCATCCAATTGATAAATTTTTTTTTGTCGTGTAGTGATTTTTTTTGGTCAGTAATGCATTCTCTTTCAAAGTATGAAAACTTGTTCACTTTGTTTGAAAACTATCCGTACCGGCGATGACATATATCTTGACCCAAAACTCGTCTTTTCACTATCACTTGATTGGCTGTATTCCCATCACAGAATCGTGTTGAAACCAATCAAAATGGTTCATGAATTATTCATGAGAATGAGAAAAAATGAATGAATTGACCCACGGTCGGTAAGTGTAGCAAATCGTAAGATCGACTGGCTGTGGGTTTCCGACGATGTTAGAAAATAGGATAGTGAAATAACAGAATATATATTTCAGGTGTTGACTGGAAGTCCCTTACGATGCCAGCATCACTACCTATCACCACCGACTACATCCCAGATAATCAGAGCCTGATTAGTGATTATTTAGTGTCTGATTACAATCTGTTACCAGAGGATGTAAATTTTGATATGAATCAGTAAGTATCTAACTATATGATTACAATCAGAAAATGTTAATTTTTGTATGAATCACTAAGTATCTGAACATCTGATTACACTCAGAAAATGATAATTTTGTATGAATCAGTAAGTATCTAATTATCTGATTACAATCAGAAAATGTTAAATTTTGTATGAACCATTACAATTACTGATTATCTCCCATATAATTGTGATTAAATAATGCATGATAGCAAGGCCATTTACAGAAGCTGTTGATTTTTTATTACTGAAAGAGTAAGTATTGTCTGTTTGATTACAATGCTTATATCCCTTAGTAATAGGTATTCATAGTTTGTTTTCTAAGTTTCAATATTGTGTAATTTCCACTGACTGAAATTTGACACAGATTAAAGAAGGTTGACCACGCTGTATTGTCAATGCATGTAGTGCTGAATAATTGTTTTGTTAGATGTCATTCTATCAGAAATTTCAAAACATTCAAATTTGCCAGAATTTTTTTTTAAATAAAATGTTTACATGTGTGAACATTTTTTTTAAATAATTTTTAGCTCACCTGGCCCAAAGGGCCAAGTGAGCTTTTCTCATCGTCCGGCGTCGTCGTTAACATTTTACATTTTGAACTTCTTCTAGAGAACCACTGAATGGAATGAAACCAAACATGGCATGAATGTTCCGTATGAGGTGCTGACCAAGTGGGTCAAGCCGCGCAATTGTTTTCCTGTTACAGAAGTCATGAAATAATAGGCTGCCATTAAGTCTGTACGTTTCGTTGAAACATGGGAGATGGCTCAAAACGATCGCCATACAATGGCACATATCCAGTTAAAATCTCGGGGTGTGAAGTCAGTCTACTTTTTCCGTAATTTGAGAAATCACGAGCCATGGTAAAAAAGTCTCCTTCCGCAAAGTAAAATGTACCTCTTTCATGCTCTCCATGTAGAATAAAAATTTTCTTGGTTTTATTCATTTAATCCTTTCAATATTTCTATGTCAAATGTCTCAGGTAAATACGCCTTTAAAACAACACTAGTTATTCAGTTATCATGGTTGGTTTTGTTACAGTAGGTCCATATATCATGGTGCAATTATAATTTTTTTAATGGACTTCTTTTTGAAATATGACACATAAATTTTCTCTACATTATGGTATTTGGTTGGTGCGGAAGCTTTTCCAGGACATAACTCTGCAATATTTTTCAGATCTGAAAGAAAATAAGAAAGATTCAGCATAAATTTGGGCATAAAGCAAACATGTTTATTTCATGAATAAAAACCAAAAATCAGTGAAAAAACCAAGATTCATTACTGATATATTTAGAGCCTCAGTTTACTCTTTGGAACTCACTAATGCCTTCTAAAATTATCATTAATATTTATACTTTTAAAAAAATCATATAACAGACAAATAAAGGTAACTTTTTATATTTTTTTACGCTGAAATATTGCAAATTTTGAAAATTATTCGTCATTTTAAAAGTTTCAGCTTGAAATTTTCACATGCTCACAAAAAAGTTCAATATTTTTTTAACTAATAGCTAGATTATGTAACGACGAATCTAAAATGGGGTCAACTGTCAAAATCTGCCCAGTATTAACAATTTTACAGCTATTTAAAAATTTGCAGTTTCTATGTCTGAGAAATGTAAACATCTTGAAGGCGAACAAATTATGATGTTATATGAATTATGATGTCATAACTTTATGACATCACCAAGTATTGTAAAACACAATTAGTCCTATCCTTAACATTTCAACGATAAATGATTAAAGAAAAAAATATTAATCTACAAGTAGTAACCAAGGATTTGCATTGAGGAAAAAATGCATAGCAACCAAGGAGAATGATTTTTTTTTCCATTACACAATCACATGTGCACTTTTAAATAATTCATCAGTATGTGTATAAGTGTATAAGCTTATAAATTTACAGGAACAATAGGACAGTCCATTTTGCTGCCTGATATTAAAAGTTTAAAAACCAAATAAATTCAGTAATACATGTACATTTAAGTTACATGTTGTAATAATGAGTTACTCCCCTTTACAATTGACAAACTGCAAATTCTAAATCACAAGAATTTATTCAACCTGTTATTGGTAAATGTTGGTTTAAAATTCTTGTTCAAAGGGATTTGTGGATGATATAGGTCTCTTTGCATCTATTTCCATTAAATACATTCATCTAATGTTACAATTATTTATCTGTGGTTTTCAATGCAACCACCTGTTCGTGTTTACAATTGTCCTTGTTACATGACATGTATGTAGTCTCGCCAAAATTGATACATCTAAATAAAAAGCATGTGTTTCCTTCTTATAGTGAGAATTTTTCATCATACAATAACTGACCTGTAATATATTATTAATAGCAATGCAAAATCCCTGTGTATTTATTCACACAAACACATGTGTTTCAATGTTTACATCATACATATTACAACTTCCGGTTGGGGGGGGGGGGGGGGGGGGGGGTATTTGGGTTTCTAGAATCTTAAGGAATGACATTTTTTTTAAAGATTTTAGTAAAAAGAACAATATTTTTTTCATTTTACTTTATAATATATGTAAAAAAAATTATTGCACAAGATTTACATAACATATGGACTGTTCAAATTTAGAAAACCCCATTTTCACCTCTTTTGCATTCTTTTTTAAAGCATTACGTTAAAGTTTTGGACCGTATGCAAATATTTTATACTCTTTGTGTTAAATACATACTTAAGGAATTATACTGACCCTAGTTTCTCCATCAGTTGTTTACAGGATGGATCAGCATCACAAAATATTCCTTTACACACGTTTGAGATCATGACGTCAAGTTGGGTCAAGCCGCGCAATTGTTTTCCTGTTACAGAAGTCATGAAATAATAGGCTGCCATTAAGTCTGTACGTTTCGTTGAAACATGAGAGATGGCTCAAAACGATCGCCATACAATGGCACATATCCAGTTAAAATCTCGGGGTGTGAAGTCAGTCTACTTTTTCCGTAATTTGAGAAATCACGAGCCATGGTAAAAAAGTCTCCTTCCGCAAAGTAAAATGTACCTCTTTCATGCTCTCCATGTAGAATAAAAATTTTCTTGGTTTTATTCATTTAATCCTTTCAATATTTCTATGTCAAATGTCTCAGGTAAATACGCCTTTAAAACAACACTAGTTATTCAGTTATCATGGTTGGTTTTGTTACAGTAGGTCCATATATCATGGTGCAATTATAATTTTTTTAATGGACTTCTTTTGTATCCCTCAGGTCAAAGTTCATTGCAGGTCTTGAGCCAAGTGTTGTTACTTTGTAGCCGATCCATCATCCAAGATGGCTGCCATCGGGGAACTTAGTTTAACATAGGACCCTATGGGAAATGCATACAAATGACTTCTTTTAGAGAACCACTGAATGGAATGAAACTAAATCTGGCATGAATGAACCCTTATAAGGTGCTGACCAAGTGTTGTTACTTTGTAGCCGATCCATCATCCAAGATGGCCACCAGAGGGGGACTTAGTTTAACATAGGACCCTATGGGAAATGCGTACAAATGACTTCTTTTAGAGAACCGTTGAATGGAATGAAACCAAACATGGCATGAATGTTCCTTATGAGGTGCTGACCAAGTGTTGTTACTTTGTAAACGATCCATAATCCAAGATGGCCGCCAGCGGGGGACTTAGTTTAACATAGAACCTTATGGGAAATGCATACAAATGACTTCTTTTAGTGACCCACTTAATGGAATGAAACCAAACATGGCATGAATATTCCTTATGAAGTGCTCACTAAGTGTTGTTACTTTGTAGCCGATCCATCATCCAAGATGGCCGCCAGCGGGGAACTTAGTTTAACATGGGACCCTATGGGAAATGCATACAAATGACTTCTTTTAGAGAACCACTGAATTGAATGAAACTAAATCTGGCATGAATGTTCCTTATGAAGTGCTGACCAAGCGTTGTTACTTTGTAGGCGATCCATCATCCAAGATGGCTGCCAGCAGGGGACTAAGTTTAACATTGGACCCTATGGGAAATGCATACAAATGACTTCTTTTAGAAAACCACTGAATGGAATGTAACAAAACATAGCATGAATGTTCCTTATGAAGAGCTGACCAAGTGTTGTTACTTTGTTGCCGATCCATCATCCAAGATGTTTAGAAGTCTATCAGAAAATTGTAAAAAAAATTCTGAATGGTCACAACTTGACCACATATTCAAAAATAATAATGTTAAGATGTCTTCAGTAGCTATTGTAAGACTTCACTAAGATGACCTGTTTTTAATTTTAAATACTGTGTCAAATTAAACCAATCTTGGTCTCAATCATTATATAATTTTACATAATTTCCAAAATCACATTAGATACAGGTGAGCGACACAGGCTCTTGAGAGCCTCTAGTTTAGCCATTGTAAATGTTGTCATCAGCAAATTGAGTAAAGACATTACAGAATGTGTTATCTATAACAGTTTTGTCTAAAATAAATCTATACATTAATAAATTAATTACTGTATTTTCAGATCAGATTCTGATAAGATCAATCCAAAGAAACCTTTATCAACGGTGCAAGTTTTCCGTGAATTGATATCATCTCGCTTAGCACAAGGATTTCAGATCATTGTCATGTCATCAAGTTCTAGTCCTGTATCCCAGTCCAAGTTAGGCAGTGCTCCACAGTATTCCATGGGATTAATGAGAGCCAGACCAAGACAGGAACCCTCAGTATGAAATTTAATGCATTTTTTACTCTTGAATATCAGGAAAATAACCACAATTTTATTTTTTCATAATGTACATTATAAACATAATCATTCTACTATGCACAAAATATGCATATTTTATTATACCCCCGCAAACATAGTTTGATTGGTATATAGGAATCAGCCTGTCCATCTTTCTGTCTGTCTGTCTCTCTGTCTGTTCTGTTCGGTTCGGTCTGTCTGTCTGTCTGTCTGTCTGTCTGTCTGTTCTTTCTGTCTGTCTGTCTGTCTGTCTGTCTGTCTGTCTGTTTTGCACCCACAGTTTCTCAAACATACCTTATCAGAGGTTAATGAAACTTTTCATACTGTTAGATCCTAGTACGTAAATGTGCGCATGTGAGGAATGTCCTGGTCCAATACTTTTTTCCATAATTTTATACTCTTTTGGACTTACAAATTTTGTCTATCCCCCAATTTTTTCTGTACCCGCAGTTTCTCAAACATGCCTTATCAGAGGTTAATAAAACTGTGCATACTGTTAGATCCTAGTACGTAGATGTGCGCATGCGAAGTATGTCCTGGTCCAATACTTTTTCTAATAATTTTATACCCTTTTGGACTTACAAATTTTAATAGAAAAAAAATAGAAAATTTCCCCCAATTTTAATAGAAAAAAAAAATCATGATTTTTTTTTAAATAATCAAAAAAAAAAAAGAGAAAAAATTTATAAAAAATGGAAAAAAAATATATTCTTTCATATTTTATAATAAAATATACCAAAATTATGTCTCTTTTTAAGAGGGGGTATTGATTGTGAGCTTTGCTAACAGCAAGGTTGCCATTTCCTTGGGCAATCCTAACCTCACTTGTTGAATTAGCCCTATCAAGAATGGAAATGTTGAAGATTAAGTAACAACCAAAAAAAAGTTAAAAGCAAAAATAACCAATTGGGTATAAAACCTCGAAAAACATTTGTACAAGGTCAATATTCCTACATATTCTAAAAATTTATAAATTTTATAAAAGTAAATTTGAAGTTGCCAATTTTAAAATCTCCAGGTTACTGATGGGTTTGTTTAGAACATGTCTCCATGTATTATCTTCAGCTTCATTTCAGGATCAAAGACTTTGTAAAAATGTATTTACTGATTTTAGGAAGAATACTATTTAAGTATTGGTAGAATATTTCACAGAATAAAACGAGTTGGATCAACAATCACAGTAACAAGATACAGACCTAGGTATATATACAAAGATATTGTAAACGTGTCGTTAATATAAAAATAAAACCTTTAGCCAGTATGTAAGGCTATCACAAATATAAAACCTTTAGGCAGTATGTAAGGCTATCACAAATATTAAACCTTTAGTCAGTATGCTAGGCTATCACAAATATTAAACCTTTAGCCAGTATGTAAGGCTATCACAAATATTAAACCTTTAGCCAGTATGTAAGGCTATCACAAATATTAAACCTTTAGTCAGTATATAAGGCTATCACAAATATTAAACCTTTAGTCAGTATATAAGGCTATCACAAATATTAAACCTTTAGTCAGTATATAAGGCTATCACAAATATTAAACCTTTAGCCAGTATGTAAGGCTATCACAAATATTAAACCTTTAGCCAGTATGTAAGGCTATCACAAATATTAAACCTTTAGCCAGTATGTAAGGCTATCACAAATATTAATCCTTTAGTCAGTATATAAGGCTATCACAAATATTAAACCTTTAGTCAGTATATAAGGCTATCACAAATATTAAACCTTTAGTCAGTATATAAGGCTATCACAAATATTAAACCTTTAGTCAGTATATAAGGCTATCACAAATATTAATCCTTTAGTCAGTATATAAGGCTATCACAAATATTAATCCTTTAGTCAGTATATAAGGCTATCACAAATATTAAACCTTTAGTCAGTATATAAGGCTATCACAAATATTAAACCTTTAGTCAGTATATAAGGCTATCACAAATATTAAACCTTTAGTCAGTATATAAGGCTATCACAAATATTAAACCTTTAGTCAGTATATAAGGCTATCACAAATATTAAACCTTTAGTCAGTATATAAGGCTATCACAAATATTAAACCTTTAGTCAGTATATAAGGCTATCACAAATATTAAACCTTTAGTCAGTATATAAGGCTATCACAAATATTAAACCTTTAGTCAGTATATAAGGCTATCACAAATATTAATCCTTTAGTCAGTATATAAGGCTATCACAAATATTAAACCTTTAGTCAGTATATAAGGCTATCACAAATATTAAACCTTTAGTCAGTATATAAGGCTATCACAAATATTAAACCTTTAGTCAGTATATAAGGCTATCACAAATATTAAACCTTTAGTCAGTATATAAGGCTATCACAAATATTAATCCTTTAGTCAGTATATAAGGCTATCACAAATATTAATCCTTTAGCCAGTATGTAAGGCTATCACAAATATTAAACCTTTAGTCAGTATGTAAGGCTATCACAAATATTAAACCTTTAGTCAGTATATAAGGCTATCACAAATATTAATCCTTTAGTCAGTATATAAGGCTATCACAAATATTAATCCTTTAGCCAGTATATAAGGCTATCACAAATATTAAACCTTTAGTCAGTATGTAAGGCTATCACAAATATTAAACCTTTAGTCAGTATGCTAGGCTATCACAAATATTAAACCTTTAGTCAGTATATAAGGCTATCACAAATATTAATCCTTTAGTCAGTATATAAGGCTATCACAAATATTAAACCTTTAGTCAGTATATAAGGCTATCACAAATATTAAACCTTTAGTCAGTATATAAGGCTATCACAAATATTAATCCTTTAGTCAGTATATAAGGCTATCACAAATATTAAACCTTTAGTCAGTATATAAGGCTATCACAAATATTAAACCTTTAGTCAGTATATAAGGCTATCACAAATATTAAACCTTTAGTCAGTATATAAGGCTATCACAAATATTAAACCTTTAGTCAGTATATAAGGCTATCACAAATATTAATCCTTTAGTCAGTATATAAGGCTATCACAAATATTAAACCTTTAGTCAGTATATAAGGCTATCACAAATATTAAACCTTTAGTCAGTATATAAGGCTATCACAAATATTAATCCTTTAGTCAGTATATAAGGCTATCACAAATATTAAACCTTTAGTCAGTATATAAGGCTATCACAAATATTAATCCTTTAGTCAGTATATAAGGCTATCACAAATATTAAACCTTTAGTCAGTATATAAGGCTATCACAAATATTAAACCTTTAGTCAGTATATAAGGCTATCACAAATATTAAACCTTTAGTCAGTATATAAGGCTATCACAAATATTAAACCTTTAGTCAGTATATAAGGCTATCACAAATATTAATCCTTTAGTCAGTATATAAGGCTATCACAAATATTAATCCTTTAGCCAGTATGTAAGGCTATCACAAATATTAAACCTTTAGTCAGTATGTAAGGCTATCACAAATATTAAACCTTTAGTCAGTATATAAGGCTATCACAAATATTAATCCTTTAGTCAGTATATAAGGCTATCACAAATATTAATCCTTTAGCCAGTATATAAGGCTATCACAAATATTAAACCTTTAGTCAGTATGTAAGGCTATCACAAATATTAAACCTTTAGTCAGTATGCTAGGCTATCACAAATATTAAACCTTTAGTCAGTATATAAGGCTATCACAAATATTAAACCTTTAGCCAGTATGTAAGGCTGTCACAAATATTAAACATTTAGCCAGTATGTAAGGCTATCACAAATATTAAACCTTTAGCCAGTATGCTAGGCTATCACAAATATTAAACCTTTAGTCAGTATATAAGGCTATCACAAATATTAAACCTTTAGTCAGTATGTAAGGCTATCAACAATGAGGACTAGTCAGGCCAAACCAGGACCTTAATGAAAATATCTGAAAATAGTTTAGCAAGATGAGTATATGATAAGAGATTTTATGCTGCAGTTAGTCATTTTACTTATACTAGGGTGCAACTCATGTTCTATGGGTTATGCAGTCATTAGGTGAACTAATGTGGGATATAAAATGAGCAGAGATAAGGTTTCCCTTATAAAATTCCAGTTTGTATGGAACTGTGTTTATATCTGATCTCAAATAACAAGGATTATTAGTTTTATGCTATAGTTCCTTGGTTCTAAAAGGTTTTGTGGTTGAATTATATAATACATACATGTATAATATATCTGTATAATTGAAAAAAAAGATATATGAATATCAGTATATATGAAATTCATTTCAGGGATATCTTTATTCCCTTTTCTAGTGGAATTCTGCATTTTACAATATGGTTTTCGATTACGTTTTTTTCATTATTATACGGTAATTAGGTTTGTAGTACCATATTTCTACTTATGTTTGTAGTTGGCAGAATCATTGCTGTTAATGGTACTCTATGATAAATAAGCTACGTACTGAAGTTTTTATTTCTGACAAATATCTTTAAGTACAGTTTCATATAAAAATCAAACAATTACATAAAAATGGGTGGCACATCACAGTATTTTAATTGCAATTTAATTTGCTTGTTATAATGTCCATACATAAGAATAACAAAAATATCAAACATTCGTTCTAAATATAATCAGGAAAATTTTTACAAGCTGTTTAATTTGTAGTGCTGTCTATGTAAATTTCCATAAATTATCTCCCTTGGCAATAATGTTCTATATGGCTTTCTTTGCAAAAAATATCTCAAAAAGGGGACAAGTGTTTAGCCTAAACTGAATTGCATTTAATATTACAACTCTAAGAAAAATTTGATGATAAAATAGCAGTGAATTTCAGAAGCCTTCTATCAGCAATGAAAATAGTTTGCAAAGATTATACACAAATTATAGCTCTAACACTGTTCATAGTGCATTCTATATAAAAAATATTTCAGAAAGTCAGGTCAAAACTATGAAAGATTCACCAGATCTGTTAATAAATATACAAAAGAAATGCAAAAACACACATAAAAAGAAAATCCATTTCTATCGTGTGCCACTTGATATTGAATTTTATATGGAATGGTACTTAAAAGTCATCATGTTTTTAAAAAACACTGGAATACAGCTTATTTTAATTTAGAAAAGCAAAACTGCTGCAATAATCCTATTCTCTTTTAGTTTTGTTCATAAGAAAATTATTACAGTCAAACCTGCCCTAATGGTCACCTCAATTAAGCAGCCACCTGCCTTCAGCGGTCGTCCTGGAGTCCGCCCAAACAGTTTTACGTGTTAATTTAACTCGAATAAGCGGTCACCTGTCTTACGCGGCCAGCGGTCATAGCAAATGGTACCCAAGCTTGAAATTTACCTAAATTAAGCGGTCATTTACCTTTCTATAAATGTTAAAATCATCGTTAATTGACTTTCAAATCATCTTTAATTAATGGCATAGCTTAATTATCATTCAAATTATCAATCTCATCGTTCATTTACGGTCGATTGTGGAAAAAAACATCGTTTCATCTCAGTCGAACCGCCCTATTTGTATGTTAGACAACGATAATATCTTGATCGTTCCGGACCGGAAAGCAAAATACGGAATTGCCGCTCAGTGTAAAACTTGATTAAACGGTCACCTGTCTTATGCGGCCACTTTACTTTTGTCCCAATTGTGGCCGTTAAAAGCAGGTTTGACTGTATTTTTATTCTAAACTTTTCCAGACACCCACAACAGACTCATACATACACATACAGGTATAGAT
Organism: Mytilisepta virgata; assembly: GCA_028015205.1. Classification (NCBI taxonomy): domain Eukaryota; kingdom Metazoa; phylum Mollusca; class Bivalvia; order Mytilida; family Mytilidae; genus Mytilisepta; species Mytilisepta virgata. The sequence continues at coordinate 1,879,103 of CM051520.1, read as the reverse complement.
TTAAAGTACCGGACTCACTTAGTTACGATGTCTCATGGAGCGAGTTTAAAAATGAAAAGTTAGAGAATTACAACTGGAATTACTTTGACCAGTACATTTGTACTCATGGAGAAGGAGATTTTGGACTTTTAGAGGTAAAATGCCAGAAAAATGTGTAGAATTATTATAAAAATAAGATTTAAAGCCAATCTCAAACATGTCACTAGCTTCTCAAATAATTTTTTTTAAATGCCGATAGATTGGACAAAAATATTTTAAAAAATTTGCAGTATTTACACAATTAGTTGGAAGACTTTTAGGAATAACTGAAATTTTTCAAAAGCCAAACTTAAAATTAATTTAATTAATGAAATTTTTGTAAAATTCTTTTTTCTAACAAAAGTGATTTCTTCTGATTTCAGTCTTTGAAGTTCTGGAAAAGCAGATTTCTACTGTTACCTATCAGTATATCAGCTACAAAGAAGATTATTGATGGAAATGACAGGTAACCAGATTTTTATCCCCTGCCGCAACACGACGGAGGGACCTAGTAATGGTCTGCGTCTGTGCATCCATCCATCCTACCATCTGTGCGTCCATGCGTCACAGTTATTTGTCTTCGCAACTCCTCTGAGACCAGTGTTGGATTTTTTCCAAATTTGTAGGATTGTTAGTAACCTTTTGTACTTGATCCTATTGCACCACCATTTTGATTGGACAAATTTTACAGGAGTTATGGGACTTTTTTCTTCATTCCTCTGAGACCTCTGATCTGATTTCGTTCAAATTTTGTAGGATTGTTAGTCACCACATGTACTTGATCTTATCGCACTGCAATTTTGTTTCGACAAATTTTACAGGAGTTATGGGACTTTAATGTTTTGTGCATGTGACACTACAGGAACACTTCGTGGAGGCAAATTTTCATTTGTATTATACTGCAATTTTTTTATGATGTGTTGACATCCATAATGTACTGCCATTTCAATAATACACATTTTGTATATCTGGGGCTTTGAATTTTCTCTGCAGCATGGGACATATGGCTATGAGTAGCAATCTTGTATTTTGTGAAATTATTTCTCCTGACTGTTAAAATAGGTTCATATATTATATTAATACCCTCTTTCTTCATGCTCCGAATCATGTCTCATAGTTATTGTTGAGCCTGCGACTTAAGTCGCAGAAAGCTAGACATAGGGATAGTGATCAGGCGCCGGCGGCGTTAACTAACTTCTTAAAAGCTTTATGTTTTAGAAGGTGGAAGACCTGGATGCTTTATACTTTGTATATAGATGCCTTATGTTACGGACTTTCCGTCTGTCATATGTACATTGTCCTTGACCTCATTTTCATGGTTCAGTGACTACTTGAAAAAAAAATAAAGATTTTATTTAATGAGTAATAGGAAAACTATATTTGGTATGTGCACACCTTACAAGGTCCTCATCCCGATCAGACAGTTTTCAATTGACCTCGACCCCATTTCAAGGATCAGTGAACAAGGTTAAGTTTTGGTGGTCAAGTCCATATCTCAGATACTATAAGCAATAGGTCTAGTATATCTGGTGTATGGAAGGATTGTAAGATGTACATGTCCTACTGGCAGGTGTCATCTGACCTTGATCTCATTTTCATGGTTCAGTGGTTATAGTTAAGTTTTTGTGTTTTGCTCTGTTTTTCGAATACTGTATGCAATAGGTCTGCTATATTTTAGTGTATGGATTGATTGTAAGGTGTACATGTCCAAATGACAGATGTCATCTGACCTTGACATCATTTATAAGGTTCTGTGGTTAAAGTTAAGTTTTTGTGTTTTGGTATTTTTTATAAAAATATATGTAATAGGTAAACTATATTTGGTGTATGGAAATATTTTACGATGAACATGTCAGTCTGGCTGATTTTATTTTACCTTGACCTGATTTTCACAGTTCATTGCTCAATCTTAAGTTTTTGTGGTTTGGACTATATTTGTTGAAAAATAAGCAATATGTCAACTATATTTGGTGTATTTACATGGCACATTGCTCAAAGCTAAGTTTCATGGTTAAGTTTTTTTGTTTCGTACATATAGTTACAATAATCAATATCAATGGATCACTATTAAAGTTATTTCACTCTTAACCACAGTTATCCAGCATATCTTCATATAGCAAATAATAACCTATTATAGTTGTCTTCAGCAGGCCTGGCAGCAGCTTTAGTGTTCATACAGGCATAAGCAGCATTGACATTATCTCATTATTTACAGCTTAAAATTTATAATGTATGTCTGATAGCATTTACTTTCATTAGAAATACGCAACAGGTGAGACATTTTTGTGTGTCTACTCTTGTTAGTTTAGTGTTGTAAAGCAGGCAGGTGGATGTGGTGAGGTGGGTTGGACAGACAGGTGTATGGGATGGACAGGCAGGCAGATGGGGTGGGCAGACAAGCAGATGGGCCAGTGGCTCCAGACAGTAAAGAATGAAAATTTAGTTTTAACTCAGAAAACTTGGCTGAACGCCTGAAAGTTTTCCAGAATTTGTTGGATTTCAAATATTTTGACAGTTTCAGTCCTTATATATTCTTATACAAAAAACTGAATTCTTCATGGATTTGTAAATACTATGTGAAAAAGAATTAACAAAAAAAAAGAGATTCAATACTCTGTTTTATTTTTCAATAGATGTGATATATACCAGGAAATGTCTGACACAGAAACAGCCAATCTGGTGAAAGGATTTATACGATATCTGGAAACACTAAACAAACTGAAGAGGACGTCACAGGAAAGGAGGTTAAAGGTACTATGAGTGGTTATTTTATATACTTTATGAAGCAAATTTTGGTAATTGGATGTTTTACAGAATGATGTAAATCATGGGACCATTTCAGAAACTGCTGGTTTGACTTTTTCATGTTTTTAGTCCAGTACTGGACTTTTGTCGTCACAATGCTTTCAGTGGGGCAATGAACTCCCAAACTGCAAATAGTTCTATGAACTTAATAATATTTAAATCAAGGTAGCATGCATACATGTAGGATTATATTCAGACAGTCACTGAATGATATCATTATAGAAAGATTACATATACTTTAACAGAAAGATTACTCTATTTTTTGAGTCAAGCAAAATTCAGCATATAAAGTTACAGAAGTGAGTTCTAAGTGGCCACAAAAAAACATGCTTTAAAATATTTAACCAAAGTCCCAAAAAAATCATAAATAACACAGTTTTGAATATAGAAACCATTTAGCAGTAATTAAACGAGAGAACCACTGAAAATACAAGGTTGTTGGATATATTTTTAAATGTCAGAATTTATTGCTTTCTGTATTTTTATTGGTAGAATTCTGGCGATCAGGTACAAACACCAGCACAGCCTACAGGGGAGACAACTAAATCTACAGATTCACAACAAACAAGGTCAGATTATTATATGATTGATATTATTGTTTACTGAACATTTCAAAATGTAATGATTTGCTATAATAACATAATTTTTAGCCCTTTGAATCCTCTAGATTAGAACACTTCTGAATTATTTGTATTCTAATAGATCAAACACAGTATTCTAATAGGAGAAAATACGGCAAAGAAAGCAGTGTTTGTGGCTGTTCTTTCAAATGAGTAACCCTCCCTCTGCTAAAGTGAAAAAAAAATAGCCATTTCATGTTTATAGAACCTTTAAATGCTCTGAAACCACATCTCGAAGGAAAATTTTATTTCATTTGAAAACTTCAACAGATTACATTGGCGAAAATAGACAACGAACGATCGAAACTTTGATTTTCTCTAATGTAGGTCACACTTTTTTTCTCGAATGAATGAACTGTCATGGCAGTTGGTGGTAAGTGTCAGTCATCACATTGTTACTGCTCATCTTTTTTTTTGCATGTTAATAGTGAAGTTACGACCTGTAATATTTTGGAATATTGAGATTGCTGAATAATACAGATGAGCCGCAAATTACGCACGAGCAATTTGCTTTAAGTGTAGAGGTAAACAGAACAGCCACAACAAGGAACAAAAAATGATGGTTGTGCAAGTGTGGTTTAATTGGCCATTTTAGCATGGTTTTATTCATATGCTGTTTACGGGGACGTGATATGGAATGTGTAATTAATTTCTTGTACCAAATCTGAAAAACAATTAAATATTATATTGGATAAGTGTACAAAATATAACAAAACTATGATTACTATACATTAAATGTTTGAACTTTGTCATTGTAGGCAGAAGGAAACATTAACAGTCAGTTCTCCATCTGTCAAAATAGCAGAAGTCATGGTGGATACTCAGTAAGTGTGAACAAATAAACGTAACATAAAAAAAATCAATAACATGGGTTCAAAATATATGCATATATATAGTTATACAGGATTTTACAACAGACTAATAACTCAAACAGTATTCACGATATGGGCTCAGGGTGTACACATTCATAAGCCAGAATAAAATCTAGAACACCTTTCATTAAACATAACAAATATATAATAATGATATGAACAAAGGGATTTGGTGAATTCTTGACAGAGAATCCCAAAATATAAAGTTTATTTAAAGGAACTGTGTGTTTATTGTTCTTTATCAAAAAGTCACAGTGAGAAAAATCTTCAACCCAATAGTAATGTTCAAAGGCTCCTATCAAGAGGTTGAGTGCGGTTCTTTGCTAATAAATTATTTGATTAGAATTCTGATCCACAAGATGTGCACATATCGTCGATGTATGACTCATCAGTTTTACTCAAGGTCTAAAATGTCAAAGAGCAAATGCAAAAATGCCAAAATTACCAAAATGGTCGAGCCAAAACCATCTAAGGAGAGAGTCTAAATGTCAAATCTTTGTTATTGAAGCTGTAAGATTAAACTTATTTATTCATACAATCGATTAGGAGGGTGTTTGACAACTTTTGTCATTACTGAATTTAGAAACCAGTCTTTGTTAATACATCTATTATAGACAAAAAAAAATAAGACCAATTTCAAATACTACTTGAAACTAGTGATGTCCACAAAAATCAGAAAATCTGTACTACATATCAAATTGTATTTAAAACTAGAACTGTGAGTGACCTCACTGAGTGATACCCTCGTTTGCAATACTATGAATGTTCAAACTGTAATACTGGTATATCAGCAAGTTACCTATGTATTGTTTAAAACCAATACTGTTCCAGAGTATAATTTGAATTATCTCCCCTTCCAAATTTTGGACAGCAACCATATTTTGTTTAGTTGGGGTTTTACGCCGTTTTCAGCACATTTGGCTGTTTCGCGATGGCCAGTTTTGATTGGTGGAGGAACCCAGAGTACCTTAGAGAACCACCGACCTTCGGTAGGAGAATTGGCAATCCTTGTCAATTAAGATCGGACTCAAACACACCGCGCCACAGGTGAGATTCGAACTCGCAACCTCAGGATAGTGATTGTTAGGAGTCATGACGAACTACCTAGACTACTCGGCCACCGAGGCCCGACAGCAACCATATTCCTTGATGCACATCTGTAGGTAGTATACTACAACTGTATAACATGTAATAAGAATCCAATAAGCTGTTTAGGAGGAGTTGTATTTATATACAGGTATGGCTTACCATTGATTTCCAAGCAGCCAGGATTACCTCCTAACTGTTTTATTGCTGAAGAGGCTGTAAACTGGTGTATACAGGAAATAGATGGCATTAGAAATATCCCATCAGCCATTATATTGATGCAGGTAAATGAAAATAAAAATACGAGCACAGTTTCTTGGATATAGATTGTTTATATAAGTTGAAACATAAGACTAGGTGTGAAATAACTCATTGGCAAATCAATTGGACAAAACCATAAATGTTAGACAACAGACATTAATAGAAATTAAGCTGTTCATGTTTTTTGAAGACACCCTACATGTTGCTCTGTGTAGCAAAAGGTCAGCAATAACCTGGTCTCCTGGTGAAACATTGGAGACACTCTACATGCTGCTCTGTGTAGTAAAAGGTCAGTGATAACCTGATCTCCTGGTGGAGACACCCTACATGTTGCTCTGTGTAGTAAAAGGTCAGCGATAACCTGATCTCCTGGTAGAGGCACCCTACATGTTTCTCTGTGTAGTAAAAGGTCAGCGATAACCTGGTCTCCTGGTGAAAAACCCAACATGTTTCTCTGTGTAGTAAAAGGTCAGCGATAACCTGTTCTGGTTAAAAACCCTACATGTTTCTCTGTGTAGTAAAAGGTCAGCAATAACCTGGTTTCCTGGTGAAATATTGGGGACGCTCTACATGCTGCTCTGTGTAGTAAAAGGTCAGGGATAACCTGGTTTCCTGGTGGAGACACCCTACATGTTGCTCTTTATAGTAAAAGGTCAGCAATAACCTGGTCTGGTGAAAAACCCTACAAGTTTCTCTGTGTAGTTAAAGGTCAGGATAACCTGGTCTCCTGGTGAAAAACCCTACATGTTTCTCTGTGTAGTAAAGGTCAGCGATAACCTGGTCTCCTAATGAAAAACCCTACATGTTGCTCTGTGTAGTAAAAGGTCAGCGATAACCTGGTCTCCTGGTGAAAAACCCTACATTTTTCTCTGTGTAGTAAAAGGTCAGCAATAACCTGGTCTCCTAGTGAAAAACCCTACATGTTGCTCTGTGTAGTAAAAGGTCAGCGATAACATGGTCTCCTGGTGGAGACACCCTACATATAGCTCTGTGTACTAAAAGGTCAGCAATAACCTGTTCTCCTGGTGGAGACACCCTACATATTGCTCTTTGTAGTAAAAGGTCAGCGATAACCTGGAGACACCCTACATATTGCTCTGTGTACTAAAAGGTCAGCAATAACCTGGTCTCCTGGTGAAATATTTTTCAGTTTACTACAAGTATATATTTATATGTGAAGGAAGGCCATATTGGACAAAGAAGAGTTTTATACTCCAGACCTCAGATAAGTCCTTTTGTTAAAAATTGACAAAAATGTCAGTATTAGTCTGTGAAATAGAAGAATGTCAACAACAGGTGAAGTTGTCTCAACTTTGTCAGTGATAATTATAAGTAACACAAAATTCATAAAAAAATCTGTCAAGGGAATTTTATTATATTTTTACAGAGGCTAATTGATGACCAAGTTATAGTCCATGCCTCAGGAAATCCTAAACATAAATTTATCTATGGATTTTATTTGTACTGTGTAATACCAAATAAGGAGAAAGGTAATTGACATTTATGATGTTTTCTATACACCACAGTAATTGTCTCCCTTGCACCGACTAACTTGAGAATTACAGAATAAGGGTAGGCATTAATACAAATGGTATTAAGTAATATCTAGGGATCATCCCGCTGCCTTCATGGATAAACACCAGCCCACATCACACAACAAAAACAATGGAGAAAATATTTATCTCAGAATTACAAATTCTTTAGTAAACGAAGTACTCATAAAGTCATTTAACAGCATGTAAACTGAACATAGATAAAGTCCTAAAACAGAGACACACATAATTCATATACATTGTATTCATATAATAAGTTGATTTTTAAGAGGAGAATACATGTATGTGTTAATTCATAGGATAAGTTACTATTCAATATAGAAATTTTTAAATTATCGAAACGATTTATTTATTCAGAGAATTTTAAAGAATTTTTAAGTCCAGTGAAATAAAATGAACCCTCAGTATTACCATATTATTATAATCTTTGTTAAGCACCAGAAGTCCTAGTCTACAATAGTACATTTGAGAATGAATGGTGTGAAGTGGTGGTCACAGGAGCTAAAGGGAAAGAACCCAAGGAAAAATTTCATTTGAGTGATGACGAACCAAGTGGTGTGTTTGATAATATGATAGATCCTGAGACAGAGGATTGGAGATCACACACAGGACTGTCATTCAGGAGTCAGGGATGGGGCCAACAATCGGGTAAAGTTTATACACTTATAAATTTTCATTTTTACTTCACCTCTTTGAAATAGAAGGGGATTCTTCTACTACCGTTGATGTGTGCCTATGGATGAGTGTATGCGTGTGTCCACTTTCAACATTGTAGTATTGTGCATTTATGACTCAATTTGATTTTTTTTATATGCCTGTTGTAGGCGCAGGAGTTTATTTAAGACTATGGTACCAATGGATAATTGACCTTTGAACTATAAAATAGACATTATTTTTATGGGATCTGTTGCCCTTGAAAATAAAATAAAAACATTCTTTTAAAAGCAGTGTCTTCAATGCTTGTATTAATTTCAAAGCTTTCAATGAAATTTACATGACAGATTTATAAATTTTTTTGAAAATCCATGCAGATAAAATATTTACATCCTTGGATTTAAAAAATAATGTTTGTATGTTAAGTGCTATAAGCACTCTCATCTTAGTACATGTAGTAAGAATTATATGATAGATCTATGGATTAGTTTGAAAGTCAATGAGGTTTAAATATTTACCTAGGAGTAATTGCCCTTGGATTTTTAAAAAAATTTGAGTGTGTGAAGTGCTATCTTACAGCTTTAGGTGATCTAGTAAATTTAGTAAAGATCTGAATGTTTGTCAATGTTTTTATATGTATGTCTACAAGTATGATTTATAAAGGTCTATTTCAGGGGAGATATATTTAAACATTTTACGTTTTGGTGAGTTCAGCACAGCTTTGCTGATAAACTTCTATAGATTGAATTTTTTATTGAATGATTACAAATATTTTATATATTTTCAGTATTACTCTGTTACTGTAGAATTTTACTGCTCTAACCTGTCAATTATTTAATACTTTGTCAGACTTAAATTATACTTTAATATAGATTCTAAATAGATTGTTCCAATTTCTTGCTTTGCTTTTCTAGAATGACTAACATTATATAATCTCCATACATCTGATTTCCAGTGTGGAGGTATAAATCTCCTAATATTTAAATGGTTCTGATGAAGAAAAATCTCCAATCTGCTGACCAAAATTTGAAAAATTCAATGCAATTTCTTAAGTTAAAAGAAATATTTTGTCTTATCAACGAATAGTACAAAAGGGATGTGTGGTAAATTCCCATGAGACACAAACTCAGTATAATCAGATATCTAAAATCTCAATAAGGGGGCAAAATAACGAACCCTGAATGGTAATGAGAACCTAAAAGTAAATAAAGTGAAAAATATAACCATCAGTTATTGGATAAAGATATCCTAAACTAAGCAAAAATACCTTAACTTCTTCTTTGGGGTTTTAAGTTTATCACATGTAACCCAGAATGATGATCCCTTAAAATGTTCTGACATATTATTTCAAACTGGCATTATGGGTAACATTTTTAAAAGTATAAGTCATTATACTAGCTAGGGGTGGTCAAATATGGCAAGAAAAATGAATTTTAATGCACATCAAATTACCCTCAATGTGTATATATGCATAAAACATTCTATAAAACTACAAAAGTTGAAATTTTGAAAGCCTTCAAGGTTTACATGACTAAAACTGCAAGCATATATATAATCTATTTCTAAGCTTTAGTTTGCCTCGTATAAGTAAAGTGTGGATTTTTTAATGGCTTTAATGTGTATACACAGTGTATCTCAGAAACTGGTATACATATTCATGATGGATAGACAAAGCTTTAAGGATTAAAAATTTTGAATTTTTAAAAATGATAAAATTATCCAATAAAAACTTACAAGTTATATAGTGGAACTCCTCTAAACTGGCCCGTCTGAAAACCGAATTCCTCCACAAACCGAATGGTGTATTCTGGTCCGGAATTTCCGCCTATATTTTCAAGTAAAAAAATCCTCCAAAAATCAACTCTGAATTCCGAATATCGAAGATAATTTGTGGTCCTTAACATATATAATCCTGTCAAATACACTTCTATAAATTGGCCGAACTCTCGTTCTCTTCATTGAGAAGCGTATTTTAAACAAAGCCTCATTGGTATGTACTGGAAAAACTCAGTTTAAATAACAGATTTTAACTTTTGTTTCTACCAAAAAATAACATTGAGGCTAAAAGACTACGGGAAATTTAAGGAAAAAACATGCAAATGTAGTAATTGTGTAATTTTCATGCCTTTCAATATTTTTATTTCCGGTTGGATTTCAGTAAAGTCTGGAACCTCTCAAAACCGGCACCTCTGAAAACCCACCAATTTCTACAGTCCGATAGCTGTTAGGTTTAAAGAGGTTCCACTGTATATATTTTAACTATTTTCTCTAATGTGGGGGGAATGTATATGGAGTGAAGTTACAAAGAAAGCACAAAATCACAAGTATATATCTTAACAAATGGTTATTTACATCTGATCATTTAGTTTTAAACTTATCTATTTATAGTGGATTGAGAAACAAGTTATACCAACTTATACTAATCCATCTCCACATGGTGGGTGCTAGAGTGGCCCCTGTAGCTGCATTTTAGCCTACTCTTTTGCGACATCCACAGAGGAATCTTTCATGTGCTAAGGGTGTTGCTCTCTCCCTTAGCACGGGACAGCTTTTTTTGTCCCCATCCGACTGACCAGCATCGTTTACCGAGACCACAGCGCACTTCTGATCATTTCTACTTGAACTAGATAAAATAAATTGAGCAAATACGTTTCCACTATAGTTCTTTGAATTCTCCCATTTAAGAAGCTTTATAATAGATATGATATGGTCAAATTCTCCAAATGGCTGCATTTCATGGAACTTGCTCAAAACATGCAAGAGTTCTGTTAAATTAAAAATTTCTAAATTAATGATAGGACCTGGATATTGATATGAATATCTCTTTTAGGGACTACCAAATAAAATGAAATTATCATAAATATTTCGCCTATATGTACATAAATATTTTGCTCGAAATCCCATTTTAAGGGTAAAGGAGTAGATGAGGGCCATCGTGAAAAAGAAGCTGAAGAAGGATACAAAGTTATACTGATTGATCTGTAACCTCCAGCAGTGTCATGACGTTACATATATAAACAGATTCTACAACGATGACCAGTTGATAAAGAAATTTATCAACTTCAGATATTAATTAAATTTTAATTTTTGTGTTGGCTGCGGAACACATGGTCGACACATAGGGATCACTATCTGTCGTCTTCCGTCGTCACACTTTTCTTCTATCCTCAACTACTCGTAAACCGCTCAAAAGAATTTGATGATACTTTTTCTGTGCATTAACCTTAATGCACAGGTGTGCATATCTGTTTCATTTTTAGAAAATTTAATTTTTATCTTTTGTAAAAATTGACATTTTAAAAAAAAAGGGGGGGAGGGTGGTCAGAACTTCTGTCCTCAACTACTCCATAACCGCTCAAAGCAATTTGATGAAACTTTCTCTGTGCATTAACCTTAATGCAAAGGTGTGCATATATATTTCATTTTTAGAAAATTTTAATTTTTGTTGTTGTAAAAATTGACATTTTTGAAAAAAAGGGGGGGTCGAAACCTCTATCCACAACTACTCCATAACCGCTCAAAGAAGTTTGATGAAACTTTCTCTGTGAATTAACCTTAATGCACAGGTGTGCATATATATTTCATTTTTAGAAAATTTTTAATTTTTTTTGTAAAAATTGACATTTTTGAGAAAAAAAAGGGGGGGGAGGGGTGGTCAAAACTTCTATCCTCAACTTCTCCATAACCAATCAAAGCAATTTGATGAAACTTTCTCTGCATAAACCTAAATGCAAAGGTATGCATATATATTTCATTTTTTAGAAAATTTTAATGTCTTTTGTAAAAATTGACGTCCGCAGACGACACATGTCTTCCTTGGAAGACTCACACATTTTTAAACTGAGAGGTTTATCCGCGCAGTATAACAAAATACAAATTTAATAGGCAAATAAGTGTGTATATAAATGAGCCTCTTTTAGGCAAATAAAGTGTATATAAATGTGAATTGATAAGTATGTGTAAATTCACATGTAGATAGAACATCTAACATGTATGATTTTATTTTTAGCCACATTGACACATAAGTATGTAAGTGTAGATGTTGATTTCAACGGAAGAAGTGACCGACCAGAATGGGCCACAGCAAGATTTCATTCTTACTATAGTCCACATTGTGCCTGGGAACTAGAACTACAATGGGTTGTAGCTACTGGTAGTATACTGGCTGAACTGGTAAATATATAAATAACACCACTCTTTTGTGAATAAATGTGTTGTTTGGTCAGTCATTGTAGACTTTATGTATTTGAATTTCTGGATTAGTTATAATATACATACAATTCTCATACTTGCGTCAGGGCCTCGGTGGCCGAGTGGTCTAGGTAGTTCGTCATGACTACTAATGATCACTAGCCTGTCAACGCTGGGGTTGTGAGTTCGAATCTCACTTGTGGCAGGGTGTGTTCGACAACGATCTTAATTGACAAGGATTGCCAATTTTCCTACCGAAGGTCGGTGGTTCTCTCCGGGTACTCCGGCTTCCTCCACCAATAAAAACTGGCCGCTGCGAAATAGCCAAATGTGCTGAAAATGGCGTTAAACCCCAACTAAATAAACAAACATACTTGCACCTACCTGCTCCTTAAGGATACATTTGAAATATAAATTTTCATTTCATGTGATAATGTAAATATATCTGTCTGTTTTTAAAGAAAGTTAATTGTTTTTCTCTAGTTTTTGAATTCATGCTGTCTAATTGTTCTGGGTTACAGGTATCAACATGGTGTAGAAAGGCAACTCCCTGTGGCTTTCATTTCCTGCCTGTTCCTGTTGATCCTTTTGGCTTGCCCACTGCTCCGGATTCAGATCCTTTACGAGGACCTATATTTGTGCCATTAAATATTGCCAGTATTTCTGATGGTCAGAAGCCCATATTTTATGGTAAGATTTACAAATTCATACGGTGCAATGTGAAGAAATTCATAATTAAAAACTATCAGGAAGAAATTTAAAATGAAAGCTGTCGGAAGTAAAAGAATTTATCAACCATGCGAAAGTGAATATTTTACAGAAAGTTAGACAAAGTTAATAAAACTATATTGTACAAAAACTTTGAATATTTCAAAAGATCAGACTCATTAGGATTTTTATCACAGAATTCTAATTTATTGTAGGCTATGATCAGGATACCAAGAGCCAAAAACTAAAACAGTTTCAACAGTCTATCATAAAAAGGTAGGGCATCTCATTCAAAACCCCCTCCCCTTTCCCCAAAAAGAATCATAATTAAATTAAAAGAAAAATTGCCCAATTGGTTCTGTCTTTAAGTTAAATAATTGTCAGTTTGTTATTGATTTTCCTTGCTTGATTTTGTAAAAATACAATGTTCACCAATGAATATGTAAGGCCACATGAACAATTAATTGTTGTTATTCAGTTGTAGGTAAAATTGCTAACCAGGTTTTCCAGCCAACAAATCCATTCATTATATGGTGGGTGGGTGCTGCATGCACTGCAACACTGATGTAGGAAAACCTGGTTTGCTTTTTAGTGTGACAGCTCATTTCTTGTTTTAATAATATAAAAGAATAGATAGACTTGTCTTGTTCTAATTCTCTGGTTTGCTACAGGCTTTTATTTATTTTGCTTCATACATGTTCTCTGTATTATTGTGTTACAAATTCACCTTGTGTTTGGATTGCGATCTTTTAAACTTATTTGCCAAAAATCTGGTTATTTCTTAAAGGTTACCAAGAAATACGATCTCAGATCTTAGCCTTTCTAAAATAAAATTTGACCCAGTTCATCAAATGTCAATAATTTTACATAGTTCGTCAAATGTCAATAATTTTACACAGTTCATCGAATGTCAGTAATTTTACACAGTTCATCAAATGTCAATAATTTTACGCAGTTCGTCAAATGTCAAAAATTTTACACAGTTCATCGAATGTCAGTAATTTTACACAGTTCATCAAATGTCAATAATTTTACACAGTTCGTCAAATGTCAAAAATTTTACACAGTTCGTCAAATGTCAATAATTTTACACAGTTCGTCCAATGTCAATAATTTTATACAGTTCATCAAATGTCAATAATTTTACACAGTTCTTCAAATGTCAAAAATTTTACATAGTTCGTCAAATTTCAATAATTTTACACAGTTCATCGAATGTCAGTAATTTTACACAGTTCATCAAATGTCAATAATTTTACATAGTTCGTCAAATGTCAATAATTTTACACAGTTCATCGAATGTCAGTAATTTTACACAGTTCATCAAATGTCAATAATTTTACACAGTTCGTCAAATGTCAAAAATTTTACACAGTTCGTCAAATGTCAATAATTTTACACAGTTCGTCAAATGTCAAAAATTTTACACAGTTCATCAAATGTCAATAATTTTACATAGTTCGTCAAATGTCAATAATTTTACAGAGTTCATCGAATGTCAGTAATTTTACACAGTTCATCAAATGTCAATAATTTTACACAGTTCGTCAAATGTCAATAATTTTATACAGTTCATCAAATGTCAATAATTTTACACAGTTCTTCAAATGTCAATAATTTTTTGCTGTTCATCATTTTGGGTTATTGTTTCTTGTATGAACATTTTAAGTCTTGAGCACAACTGATGAGTTGTAAATCAACTAAATGTGCTTACGCAGTCTCTTATGCATCAAAATTGGTGTCATCATTCACATCCATAGATTTTTGTTTCCTGTATTTTAGATATGGATTTATGCCATTTTCTGTGATTCCTAAGCCATCTGGTTATCCGTTAAGTCCTGTCTCAACACAAGGACATAATGAGGAAAACTATGTTCATTGTTCTGGAGGCATGTTTGTATTGATGGAAGATAGTCAGCCAACATCGCCGACATTGAAAGAAGGTCGATTTGTTTATGGTCAGAAGAAAAAGTCGAATACCCAGTTACTGAAAGACTACATTGCACGTCAGAATAGTCGGACTAATCAAAATGATGATCATTGGAACAAAGTTGGTTTTCTCTGGTCCTGGAACTTTATGTTGTCGAAAAAATGGCGAACATCACACACCGGTGATGAATCATTCCAGGATAAAATGTTGGCAGATTTTCGAGACTTTTGTTCTAATAAGGACGATAGATTGAAAGAATATTGGAATGATTATCGACTTGATAATCCCGTATAAATTTGAAATTTAGTTTTAGTACCAGTTTCATTACAAGTGCAATAATAGTAACTGTTGTGTTTATGTGAAATGTTGATACTAGACATTTTTGTGTGATTTTTTAATGTTTGTGTAATTTCTAACTGAAATTGCATGAAAATTTTTAAATAATTTTACATACTTTTCTAAGTTAGGAAACTGAATATTTGTTAATTTTCTGATAAAGTTTAATATACGTTTACTTGTTGTTGTTTTTTTGTTGTTTCAATATTTCTCATTAAAACATTTGGAATTGTTTTTGTTCATAAGGCATTTCCTGTTGTTAGCTCATCTGGCTAAAAGCCAGGGTGAGATTTTGCCATCACTTTGCGTCGTTGTCCATCTGTTAACTTTTCACATTTCAATCTTCTTCTAAAAAACCACTGAACCAAATGCAACCAAACTTGGCAGCAATGTTCCGGGGAAGGTCCTTTACAGAATTTATAATTTTTGTTTCGATCGATTGTTCAACATGGCTGACAGGCCCAATAATGTGTTCTGATTGGCTGAAATTTCAAAAATCTTCTTGTCAGAAACCACAAGACCAAATGAACTTGTACTTTGCAGGAATGTTCTTTAGATGGTCCTCTACCAAATTTATAATTTTGGTGCCGATTGAAAATCTAAGATGGCCACCAGCGTGGGACATAGTTAACATAGGATCTTATGGGAAATACATACAAACAACTTCTTCGAAACGGTTTGACAGATTGAATTGATAATATGCCTGAATGTTTATATGATGGTCCTGTACTTAATTTATAATTTTGCTGCTGATATATCATCCAAGATGGCCGCCAGCAGGGGACTTAGTTTAACATAGGACTCTATGGGAAATACATACAAAAATCTTCTTCTAGAGAACCACTGAATGGATTGAAAACAAACATAGCATGAATGTTCCTTTTGATTTGCTGACCAAGTGTTGTTACTTTGGTGCTGATCTGTCTTCCAAGATGGCCGCCAGCGGGGATCTTAGTTTAACATAGGACCCTATGGGAAATACATGTATACAAAAATCTTCTTCTAGAGAACCACTGAATGGATTGAAACCAAACAAATGAGGTGCTTACCAAGTGTTGTTACTTTGGTGCTGATCTGTCATCCAAAATGGCATGGATGTTAATCTCAAGGTCCTTTAGCAATGAACAAATGGAAATATCAGGTGAGCGAAACAGGCTCCTGGGAGCCTCTGTTTTTATTGTGATACTGAGCGAGTGAGAAAAATTTCTATCTTATATTTGATGTACTAGTACTTTTTATACAAAAATTATTTGTCAAAACACTTTAATTTAAACTATGAAGAGAAGTGTGATAATTTTTAAAGTTTGAGTTATGCCCCTTGATTTGTATCTCTTGCTTATTGGATTTCTACTTTAAATACATTGGAACTTGATAAGACTGTATAGGTATCTTGAATTACATGCATGCTGTGGAAGCTCCATTTCCCATTATTCCGTATTTTCCTTATAAATGGACTTAAGTTTTTCTCCCAGTTAACATTACATACAGTCTGCAATTTAAGTTTTTAAGACATTAATTACTATCTTAAACCATCCTGTATTTTTACCAAACTTTGACAGAAGCTTCTTCATGTTCAATAAATCACATGTGGAGAAAAATTATGTATATTCAAGCTCAATGTCAAGAACTGTTAAACAAGCTGGCAAGTTATAGGTGAGCCAGTCAATAACTGATTGCAATGGAACCATGATCAGAACAGTTTGAGTTACAGGGAATGTCAGTAACAGTGAACAAGTAATCTCTGTCAAGAGCTCATAACCAGTAAGCTATATCAATATGGAAATGTAAGGATATGGGATAGAAGTCAATGAGACATCCATTGGGATTGAGTAAAGACATATTTAAGGCCGTTGTGTGGCTCTTCAACAAAGAGCAAAAGCACTCATTACAATACAAGCAACAGGAAACAATAGGGTGAAAAATAACAAAATTAATCATAAATCAGAAACAAACAGTATTTCATACAATAAGCATACAGCAGTAAATAGGAAACATCTGGAAATACAGGTCATGTAGTTCTGAATATACCATGTAACTGTATACAGAACGACTCAACTGGTTTCAGCAGCGTTAATAAAAACATACAGTTAAGTTTTAATCTTATAATTTTGGTTTTCTTCCTAACAACATGAAGATTGGCCATCGTATTGTAATCAGTTCATCACCAGGATAAAGTTCTTGTAATCTGAAAAAGAAATGAAAAACATATTTACATATTAAGCATAAAGTTTCAAGCTTCAAAATTTTATTTCTAAAAAGACCTCAACTGGAGAATATGGACAATTCCAAACAAACAAACAAAAACGACAAGATATAACAATCAGTGAGTGCAATGAATTAGAAATTTGAACATTAAAAACTTACGATACATAACCAGTATACATGTACAAGAACACTATGGTTTATAGGAAGATACAGAGGTATCGTTAATATTTTTTTCAAAATTTACACTGAAGTAGCAAGCCAACCACATGATCCAATTGATCGTCTGACAAAAACAGTATAAAAGAGCAGAACACAAACAGAATCAATTGAGTCAGGATAGTCTGACTAGGTACAAGCTCTAGGTTTAACCGGTTTTCATCTGAAACAACTCCGCCATTTAAAACAATGGCCCTTAGTTTGTTGTCTTTCAGAAGTTTATTAATTAACAGCATCCACCAACCCGAATTGCTCACACAGTCCGCCATGACAGTCAAACGTATAGTTCTGCTTTCGGTGACAGCTACCTAATCGGAATGACAATATTCTGTTTGTGCTAGAGATACGCTGTAGTAAAGATAGCAGGGTCGAAATGGGCTCGTTGTCATTTTAAGGTGGAAATAAATCGGATATGCATCATGTGAAATATGAAATGGAAGGGTATGGGATAAGCATCAATATCTAACAGAACTGAAAATCTAAGGACGGTGTTCCTTGTAACAAATACAAATCAACGATCATCAGTTGTAAAAAGAAATACAAAGGAATCGCTTATAACTCAAATCAATTAACTTGTTTGTTCATATTTCATTTATGAGGCGAAGCAAAACGTATCATTCAAAAATAATACAAAAGAATGTTCTTACTTTTCATAGACCTCGTCCAATGGTGAAGTGTCTGTATTAACCTTGACATATTTCTGCCAGGATGACATGGAGGCTATATATCCCATGTATTGATCTAATGTCCGTTGTTCAACTATCTCCAAATCATCATTCCTGGCAATGTATTATATAAATTTCATTGAGTCAGCGAGAGAACGAGGCAAACCCCTAATGATTATTGCAGATTTCTTAAGCTTAATAAGTCACATGGCCCAAATGACTTAGTGTATGTCACCGAATTTCATTTAAAAAATCCTCTGAAACCATTGGTCAGTTCGGACCAAACTTGGAATAAATTGTCTTTGGGTAGTCCTTTCATAATAATATCCGATCACCCGGACTGCAAACCAAGATGAGTTAGTTTAACGTTGGAGTTTATGGGGAAATTAAGTGAAAGAAATAACCGACAATCATAGATCGGGCTTATCGTCATTTGGTATTTCCATCAATGATGATGATTGTGATCTTTCTACCTTGTACTTGATACCCAAGTTAAATAAGTGTCCATACAAACAACGCTTTATAGCTAGATCTGCCAAGTGTTCCACCAAACCATTGTCTCAACTTCTAACTTCTATTTTAACAGCTGTCAACACGGGCCTCCAAAGTTATTGTGAGACAAGTTATTCAAGAAGTGGTATCAATCAAATGTGGATATTAAAGAACTCCAAAGATTTAAAGGATATTTTACGATCTCGGTCCATTTCAGTCTGTAACAGCATGAAAACATTTGATTTCTCTACTCTCTACACCACCATTCCTCATTCACAACTGAAGGATCTAATCCATCGATGCTTTCAAAATAAAAAACACATATCTTGTCATTGGTAGAGATAAATCATAAAACCACTCTAACTCTAACAAAAAATATACAGAGGACGAAATTGTCCTGATGATTGAATTTTTGATCGACAACATATTTGTTCAATTTGGTGGACGTGTTTTCCAACAGACAATTGGCATTCCTGTGGACACTAATTATGCGCCACTCCTGACCGACTTGTTCCTTTACCCATATGAGGCAGACTTCCTTGACGGGCTTCTTAACAGAAAACAGAAGTTAGCCCGTACCTTTAATTTCAGCTTCCGCTACATAGATGATGTTTTATCACTCAACAATTCACGTTTTGGGAATTTCTTACATCTCATCTATCCCAATGAGCTCGAAATTAAGGATACCACAGACACTGCCAAATCTGAATCTTATCTTGACCTTCACCTCGAAATTGACACCGGAGGAAGGTTGAATACAAAACTTTACGACAAACGGGATGACTTTGACTTTCCAATCGTCAACTTCCCATTTTTGAGCGGCAATATTCCTGAAGCGCCGGCGTATGGAGTATATATTTCATACGTTATTCCAGAGCTTGTGACGTATACATTGACTTCCTGGACAGAGCCCGGCTCCTGACAGAAAAGTTGCTCAAACAGGGGTCTGTTGCTCTTAAGTTGGAGTCATCCTTATGGATGTCATCATGACTTGGTTGTTAGGTATGAAAAAAAACCATTTCCCATATGAAAATGGACCTGTTCCATTGATGTTATCTCTTCCTCATACCCGATTTGACATGGACAACATGGCCGGTGTCCTGCAGGAGGCAGAGTGCTTACTCTTCCGGAGCACCAGAGTCTACCCCCGGATTTTTGGTGGGGTCCATGTTGTTTATATGTTTTTAGTTTTTAATTGTAGTGCATGTAGTGTATGTATTGTTTTGTTTTGGTCTTGTCTTCGTTGTTCTCCGGAGTTTGTCAGTTGTTTCGATTTTTCCCTCCTTCGAATATCCCTTTGGTATTTCTTGCCTTTACTTATCTGAAACAACTCAACTAATTAAAATAAAACTTGACAGCAATGGTCCTTTTAGTTTGCCATCAAACAGAAGTTTATAAATTAACAGCATCCATCAACCAAAACAGTCAAACATTTAGTTCTGCTTTAAGGGAGCAAATCAAATCAAGGTGAGCGATACAGGTTTCGGGGAATTCTAAAGAATTTGTGTTTATAAAATCAACAATTTTCGTCTCCTTAAAAAGAATGCTATGGGGAACATATAAAAATCCTACCAACTAGTAATCGATTATTATGTTGGATTGTAGCAAAAAGTAATTAGAACATACCTAATCCATCCGGGAAACGGAAGCATGATACTTCTGTACTCTTCTCTTACAATATTTATCTCTTTGTTCCAATATTCCAGTATTGTGTTAAAATAAAACTAAATTACAGAATAATTCTAAATTATACTTGTCTTACCAAATTCCATTTTCATTAATTGATAATTATAATATTGTACAAAATAAATGAAGCAGATTCTTGACACAAGGTCCGAATACGCGTGTGAAAAATGTTCAAGCCAAGTAACAGCTCTTTTATTACTGTTCTTCATCTGAAATTCATCGTGCGACCTTCATGTTTTCATTAAAAAGCCTAAAAGACCTGAAAAGATCTCCAAAAGAATGTTGCTATACTTATATGAGGTTTTTGACTAATTGGCGTGCACCTTTCTGGAATTTCAAGATAAAGGCGAGAAAACGCTGTTAATTGTCTCATTTTATAATTATGTATTCACGGTGACATTTACGCTACATCGGAAGGTCGATGCTGAAAATTTAGGTCATTCAAGCATGCCTCATAATTTGTCTATTCATTAATTTTTTAGACCATTATTCTCTATTCTATTAACCTCATCGACAAGTATGGTGCAGTATTACTGGTTTGATTAGATTTACTTTTTTTTTTCAAACCAGTCATATTTGTGCACTTCTTTATATCAATTCTTATCAATTGAACTTTTTATCAATTGTGTCAAATCATCATTCAAACCAGTCAAACCATTGTGTTACAGTTTTATCAAATTGACACGATGGATCTACCTAGTAAAAATGATTCAATAGGTTCAACTGAACTTTTATTATCAAACCAGCCAAACCATTCAAACCATCGTGTTACAGTTTTATCACATTGACACAATGGATCTACCAAGTAAAAATGATTCAATAGGTTCAACTGAACTTTTATTATCAAACCAGTCAAACCAGTCAAACCATCCTGTTACAGTTTTATCAAATTGACACGATGGATCTACCTAGTACAAATAATTCAATAGGTTCAACTAAACCTTTATTATCAAACCAGCCAAACCAGTCAAACTATCATCAAAGCAGCCAAACCAGTCAAACTATCCATATCTATTTATTCTATGTAGTTCAACTGATACAGTGGATCTTTCTAGTTTTGTTGACTACATTGATTCAATTGAACTCTTAATGTCAAGCCAATCAAATTAGTCAAACCATTCTTATCTCTTAAATCTTTGTAGTTCAATTGAATCAATTGACTCAACTGAACCATTATTGTCAAACCAGCCAAAACATTATTATCTATAATCTGTGCAGTACAATTGACTCAATCGATTCAATTGACACAATTGATCTAACGAGTACAACTGATTCAATTGAACATTTATTATCAAACCAGGCAAACCAGTCAAACCATCCTTATCTCTTAAATGTATGTAGTTCAATTGACTCAATTTTTGTGAACTTGGTAAGTGGTGAATTGATTGAATCAATTAAACAAGAAACCAATGGATTTTGTTTGGTTGTTTTTGGCTGTGAATCAATGGAACAAATTGAATTGGTCAGAAATGAAGTTGTTTTGACATCTTCACATAGGCTAATCATGTTAATTAAGTCAATTTAACCAAGTGAACGGCTCAGAAATAGAGTTGGTTTGAATCCTTTGAATAGGTAGATCAATTTAGTCAATTAAGGCAATTGAACCAATTGAACGGGTCAGAAATGGAGTTTGTTTGATTGCTTGGACTGCTTTGAAAAGGTAGATCTATTTAGTCAAACGGGTCAATTGAACCAATTGAACATGTCAGAAATGGAGTTGGTGTGACTGCCTTGACTGCTTTGAAAAGGTTGATCAATTGAGTCAATTGAACCAACTGAACGTGTGAGAAATGGAGTTGGTTTAAAATTGAGTCAATTAAACCAATTGAACGCGCGAGAAATGGAGTTGGTTTGGCTGCTTTAACTGCTTTGAAAAGGAAGATCAATTGAGTCAATTGAGTAAATAAAAATCGAGAGTTGGTTTGCTTGGTTTTATTAACAAATATCAAACCTGTCAATCTAGTCAAAACAGCAATACTGCACCATTTTGTCATCGACACCCTCCAATATAGGTTAACATTAACAATAAACTGCTAATACAGAATACGCGAGACCAATGAAAAATAAAAGTCCGCGTGACATGACAACACGTGGGGAATAAAACCACAAAGAAGATAATCTTAATATTTAGTTCAAATATGTAAAACAAAACCATGTCTTACTTACATTATCAATAATCTCATGTGCCTCTTTTTTGTCCTCTAATGGCATTCCGTAAGTATAAACTGAAAGAACACCTGACGGCTTTAGTACTCTGACAGCCTCTTTATAAAACTTTTCATGGTTCATCCAATGAAAAGCCGAAGCAACAGTTATTAAGTCAACACTGTTAGAATCTAAAAATGATAAATCCTCCGCTTTCCCTACTCGGAAATCAATATCACCATACTTTTGCCGAGCTTGTTCTATCTGTTTTTCGCTTATGTCCATGCCGATAACCTTTTTAAACTGACATTTCAATGGAATGGTACTTTGTCCACTTCCGCAGCCAACATCAACGGCAAGGTTGAATTCATTGCTGGATAATTTACAATAATCTATAATAGTCTGAATAACGGATTTAGGATACCCTGGACGAAATTTGGCATAATTTATAGCCTGTTGTGAACCATCAAATAGTCTTAAACTCATGTTCTAAAATACGTTAAATAAATTATCAATGGTTTGCGTGAAGAAGATCTGTAATATCCCAAGGCCACTCTATTTTGTACTGAAGTGTACTCTAAATATTATATCATCAAATAGTTATGTAGTTAACCTATGAATATATATGTATTACAGGTACACATAAAAATACCCATATGTCACCTATATTACTTTATGCCTTGAAAATGAACTCCGTATAGCTAAATTTAAATGTAAATAAATTGTAAAGTACAACTAAAATTTATCACCCCAAAATTTCCCCAGTAAATATTTGTTACGTTTCGAAAACGAAATAATTTTGGTTAGACCTTAGGACTTTTCTTTCTTTTTTTTCGTCCTCTGTGAGAAACATGAGAAAGAATGGATCTGTCCAGTGAAACATCCC
Source organism: Mytilisepta virgata (assembly GCA_028015205.1). Lineage (NCBI taxonomy): Eukaryota > Metazoa > Mollusca > Bivalvia > Mytilida > Mytilidae > Mytilisepta > Mytilisepta virgata. The sequence goes on along the minus strand of CM051520.1, from coordinate 1,855,774 downwards.
ATCTAGAATTTTATTTCTTGTTAGCTCACCTGACCCAAAGGGCCATGTGGGCTATTGCCATCACTTGGCGTCCGTCGTCGTCGTAAACTTTTCTTAAAGAAACCACTTGACCAATTGGAACAAAACTTTGTAGCAATGTCCCTTAGGTTGTCACAGTCATCTTTGAGAATTATATCCAATGACCACTTCCGCCATCCAAGATGGCCACCAGAGCTGAACAAAGTTTAACATAGGAGCCTATGGGAAATTTACTTAAAGATCTTCTTGTCTGAAACCACTAGGCCAATTGGAACAAAACATGACAGAAATGGTCCTTAGATGGTCCTCTGTCAGAATTATATCCGATGACCCCGCGTGCCATGCATCAAAGATGGCCGCTAGAGCTGAACTTAGTTTAACATATAGGACCCTATGGGTAATTTACTTAAATATCTTCTTCTCTGAAACCCCTATGGCCAATTGTAACAAAACTTAACAGCAATGGTCCTTAGGTGGACCTCTTTTATAGTTATATCCGATGGCCTCCCCGCCATCAAAGATGGCCGCCAAAGCCGAACACATTTTAACATAGGACTCTATGGGTAATTTACTTAAAGATTTTCTTGTCTGAAACCACTTGACCAATGAGGAACCTGAGTGAGTTATCTTTTCCTAACCAATGTAGGTAAGGGAGATAATAAATTTGTCTCCCTTTTAGCCTCAAGACAAAAGGGAGAGCATTTAATTATCTCCCTTACCTTTATTGGTTAGGAAAAGATAATTCACTCAGGTTCCTCATTGGAACAAAACTTGGCAGCAATGGTCCTTGGGTGGTCCTTTTTCAGATAAAGGTATTGTATGAAATCAATTTGGAATGTTGATACTTTAACTGTAGATTGTTCCCAAGTCTGGAAATATTGGAAAAAATTATTCAAACAATTCCATAATAGCAGATGCAAAACTTCAATATGTGTACAATTTTCCTGTGAAGTTTGATAAATCTGGATTGAAAACTGTAGGAGGAGTTGATGACACAAAATGGGTACTGTGTTTTCACATTTTGATGCAAAAATTAGTAATTTTCCAAGTCTGGAAAAATTGGGAAAACTTATTCAAACACAATTCCATCATAGCAGGTGCACAACTTCAATATGTGTAAAATCTTCCTGTGAAGTTTGATAAATCTGGATTGAAAACTAGGAGTTGATGACACAAAATTGATACTGTGTTTTCACATTTTGATGGAAACATTACTAAGTTTCCAAGTCTGGAAAAATTGGAAAAAATTATTCAAACAATTCCATAATAGCAGGTGCACAACTCCAATATGTGTACAATCTTCCTGTGAAGCTTGTTAATCTGGGTTGAAAACTGTAGGAGCAGTTGTTGGCACAAGATTGGTACCCTATTATCCCTGCCCGACATCACCATACTACAATCCGGATTTGCACTTTGTGCAACCCGGCCAAACATTTAGCTGTTCTACAAGAAAGGTATCCTATAGTTTTTTTTAAAATTTGTCATGCTTCATGCAAATGAATGATGCTCTTTTTATAGGTATGTAACTTCTATTAAAACGAAAAAAAACATGCATCCTTCAATAGGCATGTACAGATTTCAGCAAGTCTTTTATTCAAAATCATAGTGAACATTTTACTCATTTGATAGACAGCTACTTTGGAGAACTATTCCCAATTAGGCCAAATTCTTCTGTCCCTATATTGCAGATATTTCCTGATTTTCGTTGCTTTTTTCTATTTATTTTTTAGCTCGCCCGGCCTACAAGATCATGTGAGCTATTGTCATCACTAGGCGTCCGTCGTCATCGTCAGGGTAAACTTTCCTTTAAAGATCTTCTCCTCTGAAACCAATAGGACAATTGGAACAAAACCTGGCAGCAATGGTCCTTAGGTGGTCTTCTTTCAGATTGTATCTAATGACCCCACCCACCATCCAAGATGGCCACCAGAACCGAACATAGTTTAACATATATAACTTCTTGTCTGAAACAATGCACTTGGCTAATTAATTGGAACAAAGCTTGGCATCAATGGTCTTTGTTCCTCTTTCAGAATTATATATGATGACCTTGCCAGCCATCCAAGATGGCCACCAGAGCTGAAAATAGTTTTAATATAGTACTTTATGGGAAAGTTCACTGAAAGATCTTCTTGTTTGAAACCGGTGAACAATTTGGCAAAACCAGTCAGCCTATTAGAACTTGACAGTAATGTTCCAGACTGCAAGTCAAGATTGACATACACAGACAATTTATTCTGCAAGTGATTTCCAGGTGAGCGATATAGGCTCGTGGGAGCCTCTACTTAGTTTGTACGTATAATTAATGAGTGTAATATTGTTGGAAAGTATATAGCATGCAAGGAGAAAAATAATTAGTCTCCCTTTATTAAATTGTCCCAGGGGAGATAACTAATATCACTCTTTGGTCCTGGGGACTACAGAAAGGGGCGTCATAAGCTTCTCCCTTAGATAACTCAGGCATAATGCTTTTCGTCAAACTATTCATTAATGTTATAATGTTATTTTCTACATCACTGAAATTTACATATTGTGTTCATTAAAAAAAAATATCCAATTAATACATGTATTTTTTTTATCTATAAATTAAAAACTAATTTAGATATATTTTTCAAAAGTAAAATTAACATAAGTTAAAAAAATGAATATTGACAATGTTGTAGAAATTTTAAGTTTTTTATGACTTTGATTTGGTTCCCATCAGCATGAATATTGGCCATCGTACAGTGATCAGTTCGTCATCTGGATAGAGTCGTAGTAACCTAAACATAGAACAAACGTGTCAGTATTATAGTATCTATAGAAATAAATCTTCCGATTGGATGAATTGGACTATAATCACGTGGCCTTTTTCATCTTGTAAAATGAAGTTTGGTGGACAGATTTTTGACATAAAATCCAAACAAGCACCTGAAAATCTAAGCAAAGGATCCGTGCTTTCATTGGTATTCTTTATCTTAAAGTAACACCGAGTCCTAATACACGAAGAAAAATAAAGGGTTTTTACCTTTCAAATAGTTTTATTTTATCTATTTAATATATCCCCTTTCATTTGACTGAATTCATTTTATTTGAATATATTTAAATATAATGAAAATCTATACATGTACTTACTGTTTGTATACATCCTGTAGAGCCTTTGAGTCTGGGTTTACTTTGATGTACTTTTGCCAGCCCGACCAGGACGTAAGATAACCTGTATACTGATCTATCGTCCAGTGTTTAACAATCTCCAAATCGTCATTTCTGTTTAATGAATTTTAACCATCATATTAAATCTTTTGGGTTAAGAATATTTTTTTAAAAAAAAATAACGATATGGAGTAAATGTCAGGAGACAAAACATTCTCATCCCTGCACTGAACTGATTATTATGTTTAATAATGAGACAGTATCCGACAAACAACCATAAGGGACTTGGTATTTTGAGGTCTCACAAAACATGTTTAACCCCGCCATATTTTTGCGTCTGTCCCCAAGTCAGAAACCTCTAGCCTTTGTTAGTCTTGGGTGTTTTTTGAATTTTGATTCATTTTTATGTTTCGGAGTTTAGTGTGCCGTCCATTTTGCTGAACTAGTATACATTATTGTTTAGGGGCCAGCTGAAGCCCGCCTCTGGGTGCGGGATTTTCTCGCTGCGTTGAAGACCCATTGGTAGCCTTGAGCTGTTTTCTGCTCTTTTGTCGGGTTGTTGTCTCTTTGACACATTCCCCGTTTCCATTCTCTATTCTATTTTGACCATGAAATCCAACTTAAGTATAGTTTCTTCGGATAATTTAGCTAGCGATAAGCTTGTTATTGTACTGGGTTTTATCATATGCTTATATACATCTGAGAGTCAGGAATGATAGAGTTTGGGTACCAATTAAACAGGTTTAACCACAACACACTTTAGTGTCGGTACAAAATCGGACTATGCTGACTCCCTGTGTTTTTGTTAGAATTTCGTTTACCGACTTCATTTTTTTTCTGATGGGGTGGATATTGTCTGTCGGTATCGGTGTGCCATTGTTGATCTTTCCTGGTACCCTTTTTAATAACACAAATGTCTGTATACTTTTATATCGGAATAAGAATACAAATTTTAAAGCAATCAACAATACAGAGTGCCAACCTGAAGATGAACATGGGTAACAGTATTGCAGAAAAGAATAAAAACAACTTTTAGCAAACTGGACAGAATTTAGAACAAAAAATCATTCAGGCCTGCGTTAACAATTCTGTGAAGTGGCATCAGTATGCCGCAAGTTCTGGGTGTCAGTTCAATACGATAAATCTCAGATGTTAAATGGAAACTTCGTATTGGTCAATCACATAATGACAACAGTAAATATGTTAAAAGTTTGGACTCATATAAACGAAAATTGAACATAACCCTGTATGACAGTAATTTCGCTCTCCATGAGAAGTCACAACACAAATCATATGCAATAGAGTATTCATGCTTGAATTTTAGACACTACAGACTTAAAGTCAAGAAAATGGCAGCAGCTTTCTAACACATCTTAAAAACTAAATTATACCTGATCCAACCATGGAATGGAAGTTTGAACGTCCTATAGTGTTGTTCTACGAACTTTCTTTCCTTGTTCCAGTAATCTGACAAAGTTTCTGAATAAAACTTCAAAATATAACAAGGTAAATAGAAAGATTTATAAAGTCAACTCGACCTAAAACTGTGGCTATTTCAGTCATCGAACATGCTGATGTGAAATGTTTTTTGTAATGTGAAAATCCGCTAGAAAATTCAACTTGAAAAGTAGCTATCAATTTACAGGGAGTTTTAAAAAGTTTTTATTTTTGTATTTATTTTATTATATTTATGTAGATCGGTATCAGTTATCTTAGTTATTTTGATCATAGAATGTAAATTTAAAATCAGCTTACATGTGAAACAATACTGTGTGCTTCCTTCTTATTTTCAATTCCTATTCCATATCCGTATGCTGAAAGAACACCTCCTGGTTTCAAAACTCGGTCAACCTCTTTATAAAACTCGTCATGGTTCATCCAATGCAAAGCTTGTGCGGTAGTTATTAAGTTCACACTACTGGTATCTAAGAATGACAAATCTTCGGCTTTACCAGCACGAAATTCAATATTATTATATTTGATTTTGGCCTGCTCGATTTGTTTTTCACTCACATCAAGTCCTATTACTCTCTGAAAATAGTTCTTCAGAGGATATGAACTTTGTCCACTCCCACAGCCTATATCGACAGCAATATTAAACTCATCAGAAGAAAGTTTATAATAATTTACTATTGTCTGAAAGACTGTTTCTGGGTATTCTGGTCTAAACTTGGCATAATGTTTTGCGTGATCGGAATCTTCGAATAATTTTATGCTCATATTTTTAGCACAACAGGCCAATATTTTGTTTCTGCAAACCAAAACGGGTAGTTTCCGAGATAATGTAACGACCATTCCAAATCATATGTACCTGAAAAGGTATCACTTAAATTGGTTAATTTAATTCTGCTTTTGACTTAAGCATAATTAACATAATTAATCAGGGTCGGATCCAGGATTTATGAACGGGGGCGTAAAAATTAGAATTGAAAAATGTAATGTTTTTGACGATTTTATGCTAAAAAATCATATACATTTGTATATCGATAAAAACAATTTGTGCGATGAAAGGCGTACGCCCTTTGCGCCCCTCTCTGGATCCGCCACTGATAATTAACATACATGAAGCTAATTCAAATCACTGAGTCTTGGTCTATATATATATACATGATCATCGTACATGAGTACATAATATCGGGCTCACAATTGTTACATTAAGAAGAACATAAGCAGTGTATTTAAATAAAAGATAAGCAGTATTGAGTAATACTTCGAAGTTGATATATTTAACATGCTAAAATGACAAATGTACAATGTATTTATATAATTTGATTGGAACTATTTTTTAAATAGGAAAATTATTTCGGAGGTGGCTATCAATTTTCCCGCTCGCTTAAAATTACATAATGCACAAGCTTGACTTTTTTGCTTTAAAAACTGTGATTTTATATGAAATTACAAGTATAAATGCATTTGATGATAATTTATATTCCGCGCCATATTAAACTTGCGAGGCACGTGCATATTTCTAATGATCAGCTTTAAGATAAACAAGCATTATAATAAGTTATTGATTAAACATTACCGGTATATTTTACAACTAAATATAAAATGAATATTTTCAAACTCACATTGATGTTGTCCGGGGAGGTGGGGATCGCCCACTTCCAGTGAAGGTTTTTCGGGTACGTCTAGTTCGGTCAATGGTTTTTAGACATTTTTAATTTCGTCCAATCAAAATTTCGATTCTCAATCACTCCGCAATATTATTATCTGGCTTTCCGGTTTGTGAGAAAATGAATGCTCCTCCGACTTTTGAATCATTTCTTCTTTTTGAGGGAGAAAAAAAGTAGGTTGATTTGATTTTTGTTGTTCTGGAGTTTCTACTGTACTTAGATATTTGTTAGATCATCTTGTCAAGATGTTAATAAACCGTTGTCGCTCTTTTTGACCCTTGGCCTTTGCTACAGTCACGCTGAATTTTTTTGCAATGTTTGACAGTCCCACATCTTACAGGGTGATACCTAGGACATTTCGGACATTTTTTTATGAGGTTTATATCCTCGTGTATTGTGTTTTCGACCTATTGGCTATTAACAATTTTCTTATTATTTCTCCAGGTACTATCGGGAATAATTATTTCCTTTTTTCTGTAAATATTTGGAACCTTAATCTAATTCATTGCAGTTTTCAAAAATGATTATTATTAAACACCTTTATTTTATTGCCTTTTAAATGTTGATATGGATTTCGGCCGTCCAGCAAAGGCGTTTTGTGTTTTCGACCTATGTGTAAAAACTGGTACAAGTCGGGAAGGACTTCATATAATGATCCGGATTTCAAACGGGATTCAAAGTAAATATCATTTCATTATGTTCTACCTTCTAATTGGCAGATTCCATTCAAATCCAGCTAATTATACAAGATCTTGTAATTTCATTGATATTTATTACTTGCATAATAATGCAAAATGTCAAAGCATTGTAAATGAACAATCATATATGAAAAAACAGGTCAGTACAAGTAGTTATACAATCAAGTTCGAACAACTTTATTCTTCAGTGTGTCCCAACTTTAGGAGTAAAATAAAATAGGAACCCCATGGCAATCACATGACTTTGTGGACGCCCATAACATATTGAGGGAAGCTATATAATTCCAAGATCTTACCGAATACAGCAGTAGGGCAAATAATTGGAGGAAGATGAATTGGTATTAGTAAAATAGCGTCAATTATTGACTCTATATTTAAAAGATGAATAACTTACCTCAAAGAGCTTCACCTTCGATATTATCAAAACACACGTATACTTTGTTGTTGTTGTCAAAAATAGAAGACGATTATTATGTCACCGGTGCTTGCGCATGCCATGGAAAACTTGTAAACCGGATGGGTTGAAAACACAAGAGGGTTGATATTAAAACATGGGGCGATATTGTGTTACCTAGGACACTTTTTACTGAGCTTTTTTTTAAGCAAAATAAGCCATACAGATATGAGTAAAATTTTAAAATATAAAAATAACAGCCAAAAATGTTATAAACAATAGATATAAGGTGATGTTTGCCTCTGTTGATAGTATTGTTTTTGGCCATTTAATTAATTGATATTAATTACCTTAATTTGTTGTTGATTAATAATAATTATAATTTTTGAAAAAAATTTTTAGTTAGAATAAATTATTCATTCCTCTAATTATATATATCTAATTTTTAGATATCAAGTAGATTAAAAAATAATAATTAAAATCATGTAACATTTAAAATAATAATTTTCAATTTTAGTTAAACATTTTTAAATTAAAAGAATAAGCTAGATAATTAATAAAAAATTAAATATAATTTCATTAAATTAGTCTTACTAATTTTGTTGATAGATATTTGGATCATTATATGAAAATATAAAATTTGACCAAAACGTCCGTTGTCCGAATTGTCCTAGGCCGAAATATCCTAAATTCATCTTACAGATTACCCTGAAGCAGTATATAGCGGTCCTACTTAAATACGCCTGCAGGGAAAATGTATACATGGGCAGATTTAAATGGTTGAATTTAACAATAAAATTAATAAAAATAAATAGAGATAAGTTGAATAAATACATTTTTCACATTTTTATGTGCTTATAGAGGTTATGCAAGGGTCAGCACATTTCAAAATTTTAGGGAGAAGTGACTTCTCCCTTGCAACCAAACAGGGAGAAGTGAGGACCTGACAGGGAGACTTAAGAGAGAAGTCAAGTATCACTGCAATGTGTTTAAGCCTTCACATATGCATTTTAAACCCTTATTTAAGATTTTACTTTATTCCATGTCAAACTGTGGTTTGACTTATATGATAGAGGCATTAAATTATCATAATTTTCCCGTTGGTGTACTGGCTATAAAATAAAATGATGAAATAGGGACTGTATTGGAGGAAGGTTAAAGATTTTGTTTGAATTAAAAATTTTGTCTTATTTTCAATTTTTCCCTATCAAAAATTGTTTATTTTAAGATCTTATGATAGAATTATTAAAAATATGTTATAAAATGAGTTTTGGTTAGGTGCAAGATGAACATGACATGGATTTATTTGTCAATTGAAAAGTACAAGTAGCTGAAAATTTCTGAGATGTTTAGCTAAAAATTTCTGAAGAATTATTTTTTCAATCTTTATTTCTTTCCATTTTTTCTTTTATCTTCTTTAAAAATTGTTCTTTGTTTATTCTTTTCACCCCATCCAATTACCCTCTTCAAAAATCTAAAGAAATGTTTATGCCCATATGGTGAATCCTTTCATTCCTTTATCTGTTCTGTTTTGTTTAGTTTACATATATCTCTTTCAAATAAATTTTTGTGTCGCCTTCGGAACGCATGGTCGACACAGGGATCACTATTCGTCGTCTTGCGTCGTCACACTTTTCTTCTATCCTGAACTACTCGTACACTGCTCAAAAGGAATTTGATGAAACGTTCTCTGTGCAATAACCTTAATGCAAAGGTGTGCATATATATTTCATTTTTAGAAAATTAAAATTTTTTTTGTGTAAAAATTGACATTTTTGCAAAACAGGGGGGGGGGGGTGTTCAAAACTTCTATCCTCAACTACTCGTAAACCGCTCTAAGGAATTTGATGAAACTTTCCCTGTGCATTAACCTTAATGCAAAGGTGTGCATATATATTTCATTTTTAGACAATTTTAATATCTTTTGTAAAAATTGATGTCCGCAGGCGACACATGTCTTCCTTGGAAGACTCACACATTTTTTCATGTACATTTATATATATGCCATTTGGAAATCAAAATTGTCAATCCAGAATTTTTTTTTATCAATCTGAGACTGTTATTTATTTGAGGGGATATATCATAATATACCTGTTATGCCATAAAACAAAACGTTGATAAATAATTTTTAATATGAAAAATGTACAAATTGTAGTCCACCGTAGTATTGTTATTTCTGATTTTAAGTACAGGAATATGTCACTTGACAGTCTAGTACGTCAGTCGTATAAATAAATATGAACATTATATGAACATTGAGTTAAAAGGATACTGTCCTTATTTATTTTACAGAATAACAATAGAAAAGGACACCAAGGTACCAAATGCTGCAATTTTCACGGTTAATAAAGAAGACCATACTCTTGGAAATATGATTTGTTCGTAAGTTCAAAATTTAGGTTATAGTATATAACTATGATTTCTAGAAAGTTATTTCAATTTATAGGCAGTTGATGGAAATGAGGATTAAAGGATAAGTATTATTTATTACATCGAGTGGGGTGAAATACCGGGATTTCTGAGTGAAATCAAATCCGATAATTCACTCAGTGAAATCGAAAGTCATATTTCACTCTAGGAAGTGACGTAACAATTGACATTGCCTACGACGTTGCTATACAATGGTCGATGCATAGTAATATAAAAACCATAATACCTTGTATTTTCTTGTTAAATCTTCAGAATGCATGTAATATTTCAATGTAATAAACAGAATAACCAATCTCGAAATTCGAATACCAAAGATCTACAACTCGTGACCGAATATGTAATAAACAGTATTCATGAAGTTCGTCGGTCTTTCTGACAATTCTGTCGAGATCAGGGTCGGTCACGCAGAATTTACAACATTCCAGGTCCGAAAATCCGACATTGATTCGAAAATTAAAATGGCAATCAAAACATCCGGGTCGTTCAAAAGTTTGTAAATGTCAGCTAATTTTTTTTTCAGTCCAGCAGATCTAACATCCTTGCCAAACCAAATGTCAAGCAAAATCTCTGAAAACTTCGTGGACTGAATAAAGATAACATTTTTTCAAAAATATAAGTAAATTTTCTTGTGTTAAAAATGTTTTGTTGTACTTTACTATGCTATTACAACTTGTACATCAAATTGATTACTCTAGTATATTTTTTAGTGCTAAGATTTATTTGTATAGAATACATGTATAAACCAGTGGTTTCTGGATATTTATATAGTAATTAAAACTTGTTTTTATGTTTTCAGACAATTATGGAAAGATCCTCAAGTATTATTTGCTGGTTATAAGAATCCACATCCCCTGGAGCACAAATTTGTATTAAGAGTACAGACGACCTCTGATTACCTTCCACAGGATGCATTAACTAATGCCATTACAGATCTTATTAGTGAATTTTCATTGTTGGAAGAAAGATTTAAGGTATTGCTACACCTTAAAAGGTTTGGGATCTACTAGCATGAGAAATTCTTTTTCCAAATAAGTTAAAATTTGTACAGTTTGTCTAACACACCTAAATATTCCAGGTTTTTCATTTGGATGATGCAACAACTGACTCTTTCTGTTAAATATGACTTTTTTCTATTAAAAATGACTGTTTTCTGTAAAATATACCCTATTTTCCTGCCTATAGGTCGAGACTTTTCTACTGTAAAATTACTTTTTTTCCATTATAAGTCTATGGAGAATGTATCAATTAGACCTATAGTCCACATAGACTTATAGTCCAGAAAATACAGTAACCTTTTTCTGTTAAATATGACTGTTTTCTGTACAATGACTGTTTGCACATATTCACTTTAAATAAATTCACTTCGGATTTCATAATGACTGCCCCCATTAAACAAACACTTTTCTAAATGACCCATATGCTCCCATATTGCTTGCTGAGCTTGCTATTAAAATACTTGTACTAGACATGTGAAGGGACGATTAAATTTGTTTTATTCCATGTCATTGGAAATGCAGCAACATTACAGTGAGTGGAGTAATGACTTTTTTTGTACTATTTGAAGAACAGAAAAACAAGGTTCTGTTGTTTCATTCTAGAAGGTTGATTGCCACAATTTATTATACCAATGCTTGCATTCAGACTTGTGGAAATAATGAAAATGTAGTTAGTTTTATCACTTAATTGAACCACATAAGGGAGGTAACACCATTTGGTACCAAATTATAAGAAATGCAAGTTAGTTATTTCAGGAGATATTAGGCAAAGGAAACAATTACAATTATTTCCCGAGGGTAGTTTGGTTAAGGTAGGTAACTGTGACTATGCATGGTTTTAGGTAGGATTTTAAGACCATTAGTCACTTATGCACGATTGCTCGCGACATACTTTCATACTGACCACTAAACTGTACCATTGTAGTTATTAGCAGATCTTTAATAATAATAAATAAATGAAAGAATATATTTCAATCAGTTTTAACTTGAAGTACTATTTCTAAAAAGTAAAATAAAATTAATTAAAAACCAATTGTTCAGAGAACAATTGAAGGTCTTTCCACCTCAATTGCAGATTTGTTGATAAAAAAAATGAGGTTTAAAATGTAATTGTTGGTTTTAGAGCATAGCTAAACTTTCAGTGATTTCAAAGATATATGGTTCTATGTACTGAAATAAGGGAGGTATTATGCTACTTCCCGTATTACAAATATCACTTCTGGTTTGATACGATAGGTAATTTCACAATTTTTAAAAAAATATATGGACTGCTAGTTTGAATAACTAAGAAAAATGTTTATTTCTGGTTAACTAAATGTTTGTGATGAATTATACTGTTTTGCACTATAAACATCAAAAACGGCATTAATGTGACCTTATAAATTGACAATTCTAGACGTTTTCATGGGTTGTAACATTGTCACATTAATTAACATTCCAATATATCCAAAACGTCTAAAAACGTCTACAGAAATAATAACGTTGCCAGAAATGACGTCATCAAAAGTAGTGCCTGAATTTCACGCTTTCAATAGCTTTAATTGCTTTAAAAATCTGAAAAAAACTTATAAAGTGTGAAAAAATGCAAAATACGTAATAAAGGTCATGACCTTGACCTTTGACCTTTTTCAAGGTCATTGGTCGTTGAGGTCATTTTAGAAGACCCCATGCCATTATTATGTACCATTGTCAAGTTATAAACGAAAAACCTTAAGTTTGAACGTTGTAGGCGCAATTACTCTCAAAAGATGACGTCATACAACTTGAACTCAAATGTAACAAAGTTGCGCATCAATGTCCTAAACATTTCCACCATTACATTTCCTTGGCTATCCACAACCATTTCAGAGGAGTAGTGATAACAAGCCAATGTCAAATAATAGAACTTGACCTTGACCTTTGACCTTGATGCCAATTTGAAGGTTATCAATCCCTGATGTTAAAACAAAAGACCCCATGCCTTTATCATGTACCATTGTTGAGAAATAAACGAAAAACAAAAATTTAAACATTCTAGGGGCAATTACGCCTATAAAATGACGTCATACAACTTTTTCTCAAATGTAACAAAGCTAGGTCTCAACGTCCTGAACATTTTCTCCATTACATTTTATCAGCTATCTTTTACCGTTTCAGAGGAGAAGCGATAACAAGCAAAAGTTAAAATTTAGAACTTGACCTTGACCTTCGACCTTGATGCCAATTTGAAGGTTATCAATCCTTGATGTCAAAACAAAAGACCCCATGCCTTTATCATGTACCATTGCTGAGATATAAACGAAACACCGCAAATTTAAACGTTCTAACGGCAATTACGCATATAAAATGACGTCATACAACTTTTATGCAAATGTAACAAAGCTAGGTCTCAACGTCCTTAACATTTTCTCCATTACATTTTATCAGCTTTCTTTTACCGTTTCAGAGGAGAAGCGATAACAAGCAAAAGTCAAAATTTAGAACTAGACCTTGACCTTTGACCTTGACCTCATTTTACTTTTTAGGGGTCATGGACCCTAAATACAAAGTTTCATGTTGATATCTCAACGCTAAATAACAATTTGTATGATACACCAAAAGTGAAAGTCGTTTGAAGGGAAATAACTCCTATGAAATGTCGTCAGATCCTTTCCAACCAAATGGAACAAAGTTGCGCACAGATACACTGAAGACATTGCAAAAGATTTTAGGTCGATATCTTTTACGGTTACAGAGAAATAAAGATAACAAGAAAAGGATGACGCAGGGAGATAACTCCTATAAAAAAAAGTGTTCGGTTACACAGGGTCAATGGTGAAATCGCAATCACTGTACGATATCATGGGCCAAAAATCCTTTCGATATGTCAAGTAACAAAAAAACATCCTAGACGGCAGAAGAAAAAAAAAAAAAAAAAAATAATCAGAACAAAAGCAAAAGGTCTTTCCACGGAAAGTGGAAAGACCTAATAATTAAAATTGATATTGCTTTAAAGGGAACAAATGTAGTTTAAAATGTTTTGCAGTCTTTGGTTAACCTGTAAATAGTCATGTGACAAATTTACGAAATGTATAATGGCGGTTCAAAACAAACGATCTTACTGAATGTTATTTTATCAACAGGGCATGTCTGGAATTAATCATAGATTAAATAATTATTCCCTAAAACAAATGTCTGAAGCAATTAAAATTTATCAGACAATTAACTTGAAACTTGTTAAAAGGTCAGTAAATGGCTTAGAAAGTAGATAAAATAAATATGATTTTGTAGCTTTTTAGCTCACCTGGCTATGCCAGGGTGAGCTTTTGCCATCACTTTGCGTCCGGCGTCCGTCGTCCGTCGTCCGTAAACTTTTCATTCAAAGATCTTCTCCTCTGAAACCACTGGGTCAATCCAAACCAAACTTGGTCACAATAGTCCTTGGGTGGCCCCCTTTCAAAATTGTGTCGCTCATGTTCATACCTCATCCAAGATGGCCGCCAGCGGGGATCATAATTTAACATTGGACCCTATGGGATAAAACATTCAAAGATCTTCTCCTCTGAAAGTACTAGGCCAATTGGAACCAAACTTAATCACATGAGTCCTTGGGTGGTACCCTTCAAAAGTGGTGTTGCTCACATCCGTATCCTATCCAAGATGGCCGCCAGCGGGGCCACAAGCGTTTCAAATTCTTTTGTCTTTACATTGCAACTCTTATACAAAGAAAGATAACTCTAACTCAAAATTTGGCATTAGTGAAATAAAAATTTCTAATGTCTGATGGAATATTTAATATATATCTGATTTTGATGGGTTTTAATTTCAGCAGTATATATAACCTAGATTATAGGGGGAACCCCTGCCCGATTTTTTTTTTGAAAGGTGGTCTGAAATTGTAATGGATAGCAGAAGTTTTGGTTGTCATAGAAACTAATTTCAGGTCTTACTTGGCTACAACGGTCTACTTTAAAAATTGTGTCTCTTGGGTCCGTAGCCAATCCAAGATGGCCACCAGAGGGGACCAAATTTTAACATTGGACCCTATGGTAAAACATTCAAAAATCTTATCATCAGATATAACTGGGCAATTGGAACTAAACTTGGTCATAATAAACCTTGGGTGGCCCTGTTTAAAAAATTGTGTTGCTTAGGGTTGTACTTAATCAAAAATGGGTGCCAGCGGGGACCATAGTTTAATATTTGACCTATGGGAAAAGTTTTAAATTCTTCTGCTGAGACTGGAAATACTTGGCCAATCTTCAAAAATTGTGTGGCTTTGATCCGTACCTGATCCAAGCTGGATGCTAGCTGAGACCAAAGTTTAACTTATTGGACCAGTGTAACATGTCCAATATGCTTTTTGTTGTCTAAAATGACTATGCTTATTTTTTTAAAATATGTAATTACAGGTTTTAAAAATTTTTATGTTTTGTGCCTCTAAATAATATTAATGAGCATTTTAAATTTAAAAACTAAATATTTAAAATTGCTAGCATAATGGATCTATTAAATGTAAAATAAAAAAAAATGTAATTCTGTAAAGTTATATAATATTAAATGGTAAAAAGAGATAAATAAAATTAAATGTAGGTTTTTCATGGATTTTTATTTCATGGATATTTCTATATAACTATTTATTATTGAGAATAAATGCATAAAAGTATATATGATGTTAGGGTGTTTTCTTGTTTAAATTACCCGTACTTTTTATTCTTGTGGATAATATCTTAACTAATATTTTTTAACTTACATAAAACTTATCGTTTACCGAAATTACAAAGGAATTAAAATGAAGTCTACTAGAAACAGATTCCCGTATTCGTTGTTGGGAACTTTAGTTTTTAAATTAATTCATTGTCAAAACTAATTGTGCATTTACAAGTTTGACGATTATTACCCATTATTTGAGAAAAAATACTTGAAGTATATCTATTAATATAACTCAGATGCAGGGATCGGAAATTTTCAACAGCCTCTGTCGGACATTTTTTTGATAGACATGAATTGTCAGTTTTAACTCTTTTTAGCAATTTCAACACACGATCTTATTTCATACAAATGTTGTTATGCACGATTTATTAATGTTTTGAGTAAGACCTGAAATAAATGTCATGTGTATAAACTCTTTAACATTCTGTGCGGCGTTGTTTGTGTATTGATAGTTACGATGTTTTAGTTATCAATGGAAAAATGGGCCAGACAACGACGTAGAATGAATTAAATAAATGAATCAAATAAATTCAAGTTTAAATACTTTGAAATCAGTCGATGAAATGCTTCCAGAAAGATGAAATTTTTATTCGTATTTAACTACAAAGATTCTCGCATGCTCAATCCATTATTTAACTAAACTACACGTGCAAAAAATGGCAACAATGTGGAAATCTTCAAGTCTTGCCGAGTTAAATCTACCAGGCGTTTCTAATCTTCCCAAGTTTATAATTATGAACTGTTCGATCGTCCGATACCTACCTTGTAATTTGAAAGCAGAAAGGTGTGCAAAATGCGTGATAGACCGTCGTTGGTGAATGACCTCGATATTGAACTTTGGAAATTGTTGGTCATGAGGTGTACAGTAATTATATTCAAGCTTAATAAAAGCACAGACACCTTTAATGTAAATTACTTTTATGTCATGGGAGGTAAGTAAAATTGTGATTTAATAACAGAAAGTGTTGGTGACAAGAAAGTTCGAAGGTTGTCATACATGTATCCTTGTGCCAGTTGTGGTGATTTTTGTCGAGCCTGCGACTTTGGTCGCAGAAAGCTCGACATAGGGATGGTGATCCGGCGGCGGCGGCGTTAACTAACTTCTTAAAAGCTTTATATTTTAGAAGGTGGAAGACCTGGATGCTTTATACTTTGTATATAGATGCCTTATGTTACGAAGTTTCCGTCTGTCATATGTACATTGTCCTTGATCTCATTTTCATGGTTCACTGACTACTTGAAAAAAAAATTAAGATTTTTTGTAATGTTAATTTCTCTCTTATTATGAGTAATAGGATAACTATATTTGGTATGTGCGTACCTTACAAGGTCCTCATCCCCGTCAGACAGTTTTCAATTGACCTCGATTCCATTTCAAGGATCAGTGAACAAGGTTAAGTTTTGGTGGTTAAGTCCATATCTCAGATACTATAAGCAATAGGTCTAGTATATTTGGTGTATGGAAGGATTGTAAGGTGTACATGTCCACCTGGCAGGTGTCATCTAACCTTGACCTCATTTTCATGGTTCAGTGGTTATAGTTAAGTTTTTGTGTTTTGGCCTGTTTTTCAAATACTGTATGCAATAGGTCTACTATATTTGGTGTATGGAAGGATTGTAAGGTGTACATCTCCAACTGGCAGGTGTCATCTGACCTTGACCTCATTTTCATGGTTCAGTGGTTATAGTTAAGTTTTTGTGTTTTGGCCTGTTTTTCGAATACTGTATGCAATGTGTCTGATCTATAGCATTTACTTTCATTAGAATTACACGACAGGCGAGAAATTTTTGTGTGTCCACTCTTGTCTTTTAGTTTCTGTTGCAAATTTAATTTAGTGTGGATGCTATTTGACATAATTTGTATATTCGTACATTCATTTGTAGGATTTGCTAGTTTGATTTATTTTGTTTGTTTACATTCTGTACAATGTTCAAGACAAACTGTAGCAGGAATCAACAATTATATTTTTTTCGAAATAAAAAAATGTTTGTTGAATACAATTTTTGTCTCGCCTGCAACGAAAAGTCATGAAGGCGAGATATAGGTATTACTTTCGGTCGACAGATACCTTATTGTATAAAGTTTGCCGTTATAATACTTGTCTGGTGACCATGACCTTGTTTTCATGGTTCACTGACTTCATCAACATGAATGTAAAATCTGCATCGAAATTTCGTGGTTAAATCCATTTCTTAGGAACTGTAATAGCTAGGCCTACCATATTTGGTCTATAGGTAGTTCTTAATGGGTACATGCATACCAGTCTGACACCTGGCTTGAGACTTTGACGTCAATTTTATTAGCTCACCTGACCCGAAGGTGTGAGCTATTGCTATCACTTGGCGTCCGTCGTCCGTCCGTGCGTCGTCCGTTAACTTTTTCAAACGTTAACTCCTCCAACACCATAAGTCCAACTGCAACCAAACTTGGTACAGTTATTAATTGGTATGGGTGCTACAAATCTATTGTTTGGATTTTTGATTCGTATAAAAACATGGCCGTCGTGGCTAAAAATAGAACATAGGGGTAAATCGCAGTTTTTTGCAAATAAGTCAGAAACGGTCACAGATATCAAAATTTTGGCATAGGGTAAAAGTGATCAGCACCTCAAGATCTACCTGCCCTGAAATTTTGAAGAAGATCCAACGACCCATGTAGGAGTTATTGCCCTTTTTCTGCATTTTTTCCAAATTTTGCACTTATTAAGCTCAATATCTTGGATACTATAAAGGAAATTTGAAAAATTTAAATTTCATATTGTTAGGCACACAAAGATCTACAAAATTTGTAACAGGATCGAAGTTGTAGGTTCGTTCCTTTTAGGAGTTATTTGACATTTTTGGCTTTTTTTTATGTTATTATTTCAAAAATCTTCTTCTCTGAAACTACTGTTCAAAATCCAATGAAACTTGGTAAGATTGTTCCTTAGGGTATCCTGCACAAAGTTTATGCTTCGATTTTTGATCCGTCGAAAAACATGGCCACTGTTACTAAAAATAGAACATAGGGGTCAAACAACAGTTTTTCGCAAATATCTCAAAAATCATTAGCTTACGGCAAATTCTGGCAAGTTGAAAGTGTTCAGCATGATGAGAGTTACCTGTGTGCTGATTTTCGTGAAAATCTGTCAACTGATGTTAGAGTTATTGCCCTTTTTTGACATTTTTGGCTTTTTTTTATGTTATTATTTCAAAAATCTTCTTCTCTGAAACTACTATTCAAAATCAAATGAAACTTGGTAAGATTGTTCCTTAGGGTATCCTGCACAAAGTTTATGCTTCGATTTTTGATTCGTCGAAAAACATGGCCACTGTTACTAAAAATAGAACATAGGGGTCAAACAACAGTTTTGCGCAAATATCTAAAAAATCATTAGGTTACGGCAAATTCTGGCAGGTTGAAAGTGTTCAGCATGATGAGAACTACCTGTGTGCTGATTTTCGTGAAAATCTGTCAACTGATGTTAGAGTTATTGCCCTTTTTTGACATTTTTGGCTTTTTTTTATGTTATTGTTTCAAAAATCTTCTTCTCTGAAACTACTATTCAAAATCATATGAAACTTGGTAAGATTGTTCCTTTGGGTATCCTGCAAAAAGTTAATGCTTGGATTTTTGATTGGTCGAAAAACATGTCCGCCCTTACTAAAAATAGAACATAGGGGTCAAAATGCTGTTTTTTGCTATTTTTTCCTGAATTATAGAAAGAAAATGAAGATGAAAGCTACTTTCAAGGTAAACATGGTATCCCGAGTTGAATGGTGATGATGAAAGTTTGTTTTGGAAGGTCATTTTTAAAATGGCTGCCATTTTCCCGCCATTTTTTACACTTGCTCGGATTTCAACAATATTTGGTTTTTAAAGTAAACATGGTATCCTTAGTGAATGGTGATGATGAGATTTAGTTTATAGCGCATTGTTTGCCAGGTGAGCGATTCAGGCTCTTGAGAGCCTCTTGTTAAGATTTTTTATGTAATTTTAATGAATTCTGCAAAAATATAGTGACGGACCTCATAGAATTTCATTCATCACTTTCAAGATACATTTTGTCAATGACGAAATTGACAAGCGCTAGCAAATTCCCTGCTGTTTATCATTTCATGCAGAAATCCAACTTCGTTACTAAAGCAGCTTTAAAAGTCCCTTTAGATGGATCGATGGCAAAATTTTTTATATTGTGAGATCTAGAACCATAATAAAAAAATTTTTTGTCTCACTAATGCTGTATTATTCTTAATACATACATGATACAATGGCCAGATATGATTGCTGTGTTCGTTATATTTTTAGGATGCTGTTAGAGAAAGACAAGATGGTGAGAACTGAGGTCAGGTGATGACCAGAAAAAAGATTTTACAAAACAAAACATGACATCAACCTGTTATTGTGACTGTACAGTGTCCAAAATAAGTTCTTATATCTGAACAGTAGGAAAGAGACTTGAGTTTAGCTGGTCTAAACAAATCTGCAAGAGAGTAGTAATTTTGTCCTATGTGTATAATGTGTACACAGTTTTCGTCATAAATGATCGTAGATAGTTCTGATATTTGTACATTTTATTTTTTGTTTAATATTGAAATACATTTGTATGTATGGCCATACTGTCATCAGTAAACTTATAAAACTTTTGTGATTCTGTTATCATATATGATGAAGACCATGGCAGTATAAATCTACTGATATTTAGAGAAATCTCTGATAAAATTTCCAATCTTCTTATCAATAGTAATAAGAACTTTTATTGTTATTCTTCATCTTGAGGTCACAGTGTGGGGCCTCGGTGGCCTAATGGTCTAGGTAGTTCATCATGACTATTAATAATCACTAGCCTGTCAACACTGAGGTTGTGTGTTCAAATCTCACCTGTTGAGGGGTATGTTCGACTCCCACCTTAATTGACAAAGATTGCCAATTTTCCTACTGAAGGCCGTTGGTTCTTTCTGGGTACTCCGGCATCCTCCATCAATAAAAACTGGCCACAGCAACATAGCAAAAATTGCTGAAAATGGCATAAAACCCCAACGAAACAAACAAATCAAAGTCACAGTGAGGCTGTAATGCCAGATATTCTAATATGACATCCTATATATCGTCAAACAATATATTACCTGATTTATCTACTTCTAGCACATGCGTATAGAGGCTTTTATACAACCACAATGGTTAAGTACAACAACAATTATGGTTATGTTGTACACTGGAATTCACATTTACGTAGGCAGCATCTAATTTTTTAACGACATGATGGTTACCGTGGCAAGAGTGTGTTTTATTAATTTTTTTGTTGTTGTTGTAAATGATGAATTACATAATTTTACTGTAGAAATGGTTATCTTACGAAAAAAGTTTTATTCAAAATATGCTCTTAAAAGGACAAAATGCAACATATTAATCGCAAGAGAAATGGAAAGCCTTAAGCAATGTTAGATACATATAGGACAACTCAATTGAGATAAATTTCCATATTTGTCCTATTAGAATGGAAATAATTCATGTATATATATAGATTTTAAATTACCAGATATCAGGTAATATCATTATGCACATTTTAAAAATGTATATCTCTTCAGTGGATCTTGTTGACAAGTGTCTGTGCAAAGTCATACTTTAAAATTTCACTTTTTCTATGTTCTGTTCAGTTTTAAGTTATATTATTGTCTGAAGATGTGTCAGCTTAATTGATTGGTATGTCATTGTTAACCTTTTCTATAATTTGATAAATCATTCAGATAACAAATATTTGACAGCATAAAAATAAATTGCAACTGGTCTATAATAACATGAATAAATACACAGCAAAATTTCTCATAAATCTATTCATCACAAACACTTGTACATGATGCTCCAAATTCA
This sequence comes from Mytilisepta virgata, assembly GCA_028015205.1. NCBI lineage: Eukaryota > Metazoa > Mollusca > Bivalvia > Mytilida > Mytilidae > Mytilisepta > Mytilisepta virgata. The sequence continues at coordinate 1,834,469 of CM051520.1, read as the reverse complement.
TAGTCATGTGACAAAAGTTCCAGTAAAGGTAGTGTGCTTGTAAGTAGTGAGGCATACCTTTCTTTAACAGACAATATCTCTCTCCTTTAGTACAAATTCAAAGAAGCAAACTGGTTTGAGCATGCAATTGCAGCTTTATATTGAACGTGATTGACGTCTGATACATATCTGTTCAGAGCCAAGAAATAATGCACATGTTCAATATGCCTCTTATCAATTTGAAAGTTTCAAATAATCAGATTAAAAAGATACGGTTTTCAGATTAGACAATCTCAAACCCCTTCTCAGTATGCATCAGTAATTAAAATAAATAAAAGGTGCAAAGCCTTGACTAACTAGCTTGATCATGAGCACAAAAATTCAATGAAAACAGTTCAAAATTTCACGAATGACTGATTTTTTATCATCTCTTTCACTGCAGACCATAGTGGGAAACGTGTTTGGAGAATTCAACACTCTCTGCATGGTAAAAACTCCTGTAGTTTTAGAAAAAGATAAAGCAACTGACCACTACAGAAGGCTGAATTATCCAACCATCTGACCTTTTACAGTGGCAAAATCAGTTCCCCTTTGTTTCCCATCGCACCCCCATTTAAATAGTGTTTGATACATTATTCAACTGTTTCAATCTCATCCTGAGGAAGCATGCAATATTTACCACTGTACCTTAATCAAACAACAGTCAATCAGGTATCGCCTTCAAGGTTAATTAGCCAAACATTGGGCCTTTTATATTTTACATTTCATTATTGTTTTTATTTATGATTGGTCAATTTTACCCATTCCATTCTTTGTCATTTGTTTATTTACGATATGAGCTTTCACAACATCTTTAGTTAAAATTTAGACATTGCATTATATATTGAATGTTGGATTGCTTCTGTGACAACTGTGATCTGGTGGGTTATTTATATTTAAAGTTGTCACACCCACGTTGTTCTCACATAAAACTGAGTATTTATATACATGAAAGAAAGTAAATAAATAATGTTTAATTATAATTGTTGTACGAGGTAGTGTACATAACTACCAAATGTCCCGAAGGCAAGACCAGAGGCATGGGCCAAACAGTCATCTGAAAAAAAAGGTAAAATCTGCAGAATATGTGATTTTTATAAAAAAAAAAGAAGTCCCATATGTAAAACACAGCTAATAACAACTTTAAAAGAAGTATGCATAAATTGACAAATAAATTATAGAATATTGAAAAATTTATTATTTGGAGCATGCGGTTTGTTAAGGATGTTGGGAATAGGAATTCAAATCAGGTTTATGTGAAGATGTGTTAGATTATGATCTTAATTGAAGTGGGCTGCCAGTTACCAGGTCCAAGATCGTTCATTCTCTCTGGTCACCGTAATTAAGTTCTTCCAACATAAAAACTTGCTACCACAGCATAGTCTATTGCGCTGAAAGTAGCGTAAAATCCCAATAAACCGAACCAACAAAATACATTCACTTTTCAGACCGATTGCAGTAGTTGTTTGGTAATGTTAAGAGATGCTCTTAATGGCCATATATATACTTGTAGTATTTGAATACTGTATTCTATATTAGTCCAAGTTACAGAATTTTAAAACTTTGCAGTTTTTTAACTTAAAAACAAAACAATATGGATGTTGAAGTTGAGAATTGACATTTCTAAACCCAAAAAGCCTCCTCCCACAAATAGAACTAGAACTGTCCTGAAAGGGACTAATACCCCCCGCAGCAACATGTCTGTTTTGAAGAATACACAAAGTCAAATCGTCATATTTTTCAAATTACTTGCCCAAACAGAAAATCCTGACAATATGCACATCTCCACAATGTGATCTAACAATTCATAAAGTTTCATGAGAATCATGCAAGTAATGTAGGAGGAGTTGCAGACAACACACGGAACGAAGTTTTGTTAAAAAATGCCTACGTCCAAACAGCTATATCTTTTACATTTCTTATCCAAACAGAAATTCCTGACTATATACACAACTACATATAGTAATCTAACACTTCATAAAGTTTCATAAGAATCATGCAAGTAATATAGGAGGAGTTGCGGACAACATGGAACGAAGTTTTGTTAAAAAATGCCTACGTCCAAACAGCCGTATCTTTTACATTTCTTGTCCAAACAGCCATTCGTACATATTATCAGGTTTTCTGCAAACGTATATCGTAAAATATCAGCCGCGAGACACAATGTGAAGCTTTTTCGGCGAGTGAGCGTAGCGGACGAGCTAAAAAGCTTCATATTGTGTCGAGCGGCTTATATTTTACAATATTTGTTTGAAGAAAACTTGATGATAAATTTATCGTATTGTTAAATTCTTAATGGAATTTCTTACTTTTCAATGGCCATCTGCCTATAACCGGATGTTTTCCTGATATATTCGGGTCAACGTTGGGTCAAACATTATGACGTCGCTGATATATTCGGGTCAGCTCATATTAGGGTCGGGTCAACTCTTTCAGTGCCGAAATACGGGAAATTGTGAAGGCATCAGCAGGTCGATATAGGCATGGGGAAATACGATAAGTACATATTATCAGGTTTTCTGCAAACGTATATCGTAAAATATCAGCCGCGAGACACAATGTGAAGCTTTTTCGGCGAGTGAGCGTAGCGAACGAGCTAAAAAGCTTCATATTGTGTCGAGCGGCTTATATTTTACAATATTTGTTTCAAGAAAACTTGATGAAAAATTTATCGTATTGTTAACTAGCAATCTTAATGGAATTTCTTACTTTTCAATGGCAATCTGCCTATAACCGGATGTTTTCCTGATATATTCGGGTCAACGTTGGGTCAAACATTATGACGTCGCTGATATATTCGGGTCAGCTCATATTAGGGTCGGGTCAACTCTTTACGACGTCACAGTGCCGAAATACGGGAAATTGTGAAGGCCTCAGCAGGTCGATATAGGCATGGGGAAATACGATAACTGACAATATGCGCATCTCCATATAGTGATTTAACACCCCATCAAGTTTCATGAGAATCATGCAAGTAATGAAGTAGGGAGTTGCGGACAACGTTATTCGGACGGACAGACAGACTGAAACCTATATACCCCCTCCCCAAACTTCGTTTGCGGGGGGTACAAAAATATCAATGATATACTCGATATGAAACTCATACATATAAGATTAACACGTCTGCTTGTATTGACAATTAAGATTGTCATTTATGCATAAATTCTCTTTTATTTTACACATATATGTAGATTAAGTTTATCAATAATATAGGACTACTGGTAACGAGAAAAAAAAACGACTTGGTATGTATAAATAATTGTTACCTTTCATAGCCTTTTCTCTGAGGAGTTTTCTCATAGTCTTTGAACCACTGAAAAATAAAACAAAAATAAATTGGCATTGTTTGGAATTTACTCCGACACTGTTAACTACTAAAGGGCTACATTCAATAAAAAAAAAACTGTTCACAGAAAATTTCCTGCCCTTTCCAAAACAGCAAGAAAAAACCAAAAATACTCACAAAACATAAGAAATATAAAACATTGAACTTGCCTTAATTTGTGCAGCTCGTTTTCAAATCCATTTACTAAATCCTTTCCTATTTCCCCTGCAAATGTTTTAGCTTTAGGATCCGTCATTATTTCATTTACTATTTTTCCTACACCGACTTCTAACATCTCCGGCATATTCATCTTCATGCAACCGTCTTTTTTGTCTGGCCAGGTCATTGTCATAGCTATCCAGTTATATTTAAAGAAATCTTCAAACCCCAAGGAACCACACAAAACACCTGAAAATATAATTAAGAGACAATAGGTTATGTAACATCTGTCAAGAGATCGACGATGAATACCAGTTTTTCTTACATTGTAAATTAAATGCTCAATTAAGAAATTCTTTTTTTTCAGAATTTTATTAAAATAAATCTTTATTTTAAAGATAGCCATACTGAAGCACAAATCTTTGCCATTCTTAATCCTAAATTCGAACTTTTACCACTTGTCAATGACTTTATAAAGCGGTCAATGGAACTGTGAACATAAGGTCCGCATCGGTCAAAGTTTAACATTATGTGTTGCTGTTGTATACATTCATTCACTTATTTATGTCTTGTACGTTGTGTTTATGTTTGTATTTGCTTAACCCATATATGTATCATTTGCAAAAATTATTATATTGTATTTTATTTTTTTTTCTTTGTGGACTTAAATTGAAGTTTTTACGACATTGATATGATTACCACGGCTAACGTCTATTTCAATCTAATATATTGATTTTTCTAGGTACCTGTGATGGCTTACGAGACCTCAACCCACAGAGCTACCTAACGCGTCCCGCAGTGGCGGATGGGGAAGACCCTCTGGCTGGGGGTTGTCGGGTCATAATACGGTATGGTTGACCGTGAACTACAGTGGGTAACGTGTTTTGAGAATGCCACACTCCCTGAATACTAAAAATCCCTTCTGTATTCGAAAGAGAGTAGACGAATGGCCGCTACGGAAGGCTAAATGATCCGACCCTACCAAACCATCCATCCTTTTACAGTGGCCGCCAAAATCAGTTCCCCTTTGTGTCCTGTCCCACCCCCATTTGAATAGTGTTTCATAAATTGTTGAACTGGTTCTCGCCTTGAAGAAGCATGCAATATTTGTCACTGGACGTTAAGCAAACAACGATCAATCAATTGTTGATTTTCTAAAAAAGTTTTGACCTTGTGTGAACCTGATGAAGGTTAAACATGCCTGCTTATCTCGAGCTCTTATTCATAACAATTGATAATGTTAAATATTCTAATTAATCTGTTTTATTTCAAGAATCTGATTGGCTGTAATATTATTTCTTTTCTTTGTTTAAATATTTATTTATAGTTAATTTCATTCTAGTATTACTGCAAAATCCGCTCTGAACTATTTTTCAACCCCTTTCATAGTCAACATTACTTCGGAACCATCTTTCCAACAATAATTGTATGTATCTAAATGGGGCATTATTTCATTGATCCCCCAAATTTTGAAAATGAAATTTAACCATAACCAATTGCTATGAATAAGAGAGATAAGTGGGCGTGACTCTCCGCTGTGTTCATGTTTGTGTTTGTACTCTTTTATGTTAATTTTTGTCAGGAGTTCTGTCAGTTGGTTTGCTGTAATTGCGTGGTATGCCATGGTTGACCTTTCCGTTATCCATTTTGTTGTTTGTGTAATAAAAAGTAAGAACAAAATATTCATTGTTTAAAAGATGAAAAAATTACCATTACCGGCACTTCTATCAGTTTAACATATTTTTGTATATATGCTTACTTTGTTCAAAAAATAGGTCTCTTTGACTAGATTTTACGTTTCCATTTACCACAAGATTTTCAGCTTCTTTATAAATCTTCTGACAAAATTTTTTCTGTATCTCAAACAAATTTCTCCCGTGTATGAAATTTTCTACCTTTTCTGTACATTCCACCTGTAAACAAGTAAAAAAGCAACTACTAACTGAATAAACATACAACATATCTTACATGTCTTAGGCGCGTTAAAAAACCTGAACATTTCCAGTCGAGCTTCTCATAGGAAAAAAAGGGACACAAAGACTTGCTTGTTCGGTGCTAGGCATTTCATTGCCAAAATAATTCATCGTTGCGTACTTTTCTTCTAAATGCATTTTTAATTAAATCATGATAGCCGTTTTAACCGTGACCAGCACTGGTACAGGTAATGGAAAATATAAGAAACCCAAACTGTTTTTCTTTTATAAGAATTTTGCAACAAGCACTTTGTAGCTCACCTGGTCCCCTGCATATCAACAATATTATATAGGGGATAGCGAATCATATTAGAAGGAACAGGTGGTTGCGCATTTTACGCAGCTGGGCGTCACAATTTGGCTACGCACTGACAGACACGCTGACTAAACTACCCGAAATGGTTCCGTACGCATAACTCCTGCTCACTAGAGCAGTAATTTTAAAGAACGAATAGAAAGAAAAGCACTGTATAATTGCTTGTTTCGCGTGCATGGAGGGATTTTGTGTCAAGAATTTATCTACATTATCCCTGCTTTCTTATTATGTAGTAACGAAAAGACCTTCAAAAGGTAGTGACAAAAAACCTTCATCTCTCGGCAGTGACGAAAAGCCCGTAACCTCTCAGGTAGACACAAGTCAGTATTGACAAAAAGACCTTACCACTCGGTGTTACAAGAAGATCCTTTAATTTCGGTATATTGACAAAAAAACCTTCACAACTCAGTAGGTACGTAATGAGAAAGAGACCTTCCCCACTAGGTACTGACGAAAAGACCTTCACCACTCGGTATTGACAAAAAGACTTTCAAAACTCTGTAGTGACAAAAAAGCCCTTCACCACTCGGTACAAAAAGACCTTCACAATTTCACTCGGTAGACAAGAAGACCTTTCGGAAGTATCGGGTCTCCAAGAAAGAAAAGCAAATTATTTACGACTTACATGTTCTATAACGATAAAGTATAACAGCTGATGTGTTATTGCGTATCTGGAAGTTCCTGGTGATGTCATCATGTTAAAACATTCATTGCTAATGTTGCATTTTGGTACTTGTCTGCAAATTAAATATGAAAATAATAAATATATGGGGTTTACTAATAGTAATCAATAGGAGACCACTCTAACAGTTTGCGCCTTCTCATTTAATCACTAAATACATGAAACAATTTTTTTCATTTAATTTTGATCTGACCAAAAGCCGTGCCATCGAAAAGAGCAGCCAGATTAATATGCAAGGACACTGGTGCTTTGGTTTGTTGTAGATTCATTGTAATCGTCAGTACTGTAAATTCAGAAATTATTGCGATGTTTTTATGATTGTGAAAAATGCGAAAGGGTTGTAATCGCAATAATTTAAACTCGTATTTTGAAATTTTTTATATGAATGAAGCGTGACTTTTCTGAATATCGCAAAAATTAAAATTGCATTTTGGTCTAAAATGACAAAATCGCAATAATTTATGAATTTACAGTATATTATAAAGGTTAAAAATTTTCCAGAAAAAAGGAGTACTTTTCAGTTTATAAAGAGTAAAGTTCTATAACTATGTACAAAGGGAACATTTATATTTCTTACAAGCCATTTTCATGGAACGTTCCCATCATCCTAGAATAGCACGCATCTCCCTTTTCTTCCACATAACTCGAATTATTTCCAACACGGAGTGCATCCATTACTTTCGGATCAAATTTAGTTGGTGTATAGGGCAGTAAATATGGCTTGGATATGGTTTCCTCGAAACGTTTGTAATAGTCTGGGTCACTCTCTTCCACGTAGGGTAAAGCTTTCTGACAGGTATCGTCCAGGCGGCTTGTCAGGGACTTCAGCTTTGGTAAATATTCCTCGCATGATTCTGTCTTGGTACAAAATTCTTCTGCTTTCAACAATTGTCCTGTAATAAAAGTATAAATTTCATATGTAAAACAAAGCACTTTTCTATATGTTTTGGCTACGACGCACATTTTCTGGTTTAACATTTAGTGACCGATGCCTTGGGAAAAAATCAAAACCCTTTAAGTAATAAATCCATTAAGTACTTATGTCATATGCCCGGGGCCCGGGGGGGGGGTGTAACTTGACCATTTTATTAGGGGGGGGTCTTCGGTGAACTTGAAACCCCTTCCCGGAATTATCCACGTTATATCGGATTTATGACCCGAAAATATCCTGAAAAGCTAAAATTAAATACCCGAAATTATCCAAAATTAACATTTGCTATGATATCAAAAAAAAAAAAAAAAATATTGGACAGACCTGAATGCTCCTCAGTGCTTTATAAATATCTGCATAAATTTTTAAAATCCTGACCGGAATTCTCCGCCGGCTTTGTAAAATCTTGACCCGAATTTGCCGCAAGTCCCGTATCTAAATATCATTGAGTTACCCCCCCAGGTTATATGACAGTTTTATTGTTTGTTTAGCCACATGCCTAGAACAATGTTCAGACCTACCACCAGTCTTCGGTCAGGACCGTGTACTTTCAATGTCTGTCTCTTTTGAATGTATTGTTATATGTTTATTGTATGAAATGTTGTATGTACATGGGATTTGAATTTTTTACACTGGTCATTTATATTTATGCTTGACTTGTGGTGGTGGTGGCTGATGCTCAGTGTTGAAAGCCACACGTCGACAGCTTTGATGTTATCAATTTTATCAGGTGTTCAGTATAATTGTATGTTGTAAAGATAAAGATAAGATAAGATAAAGATATTTTATTTCCTAATCATAGGGCTCATAACAAGCATGTAATCACATAAAGTAAAAATAAAAAGCCTTTCTCTCCCACTCGCATACACTCACACATACAACTATCGTTCTGATTAAGGATGATTGATTTGACAATACAACATGTAAATGGAAAATAAAATACAGATAAAAATACAGACACAAATGTATTTTTATTTTTTTTTTATGAGGAGAGTCAGTTGCCTACATTGTATATATGGAACGAAGGATAACTCTTACTGCCCAGAAAAGAGAGAAAGAGAAAAAAAATTCAAGTATAATGTGACAATGAACTGGTTCCCACTGAGGCTCAAACCACATCTTTACATGTTCATCATCAGAGCTAAAACTTAACAAAAGTTTATCATTGTATCGGCTGAATTTCTTATACAATTATATAATTATTAATGGTAATTGTGCATAAGTTCAAGTCTTCGTGAATTAAACAGAACGTTAGTTAGCACCTGCATACCAAGAAGTTTTTTACTCAGATAATGAAAGAGTCACTAAATATTACATATTAATAAATGTAAAACCCATCACAATCAAACTTATCCTACAATGGTGTCTTATTGCACGTTAACAGTACTTTATCAATCACCCAGAAGGCTTAACAAAAAAAAACTTGCAATTCTTAAAAGAAAAAAACTGCCATCACAACCCCCGAATGCTTATTTATACATGAAAGGGGGAAGTTAAACTTTATTATAAAATACTTACTGGTCAACTAAAATTACATGGAATTATTCTGATAAAACACCTTACTTATGATCGCTGGTCTAATAGGAAATAAATAGGATTTGAAATAGGTGTTTTAGTTTGAGAGAACATATGAATAGTAAACAAATAAGCAAGAAAAAAATATAGGTTCATGTGCTCATTTTAGAGCTATAAGGCCTTGAAAATTTGCAGGAAATGGGTTTTCTCTGGATTTTTCATTGTCTTTGCATTGACAACTTCAGTCTCTCAAAGATGTATGAAAAAATAAAAAGGATTTCATAAAATTTTGTCAAATACCATTTTAAGGTATATATGATTGAATTATAAAAGAAAAATTGGGAGTTCATGGGCAAAAAATTTCATGTTTAAGAAATGGATAAAACCCGAGGATTCCGAAAATCTGACAAAAAAGACCAAAACATGACCAGCGAGCATCCTTAAACTACGGTCATCTATATCAGTTAAATTCAATATATCTGCGTTAGGTTCATGTTTAATTTTTTATCTGAATTTCCCATCATTCTTTTAATTAATTACGTATATTGACAATAAAGATTGCCTGACAAAGGCGATCTAAAACTTAATATGTTCTAATTAATCAGTTTTTATAGAGGATTCTGCATATTTATATTGTTAATACGGGATAAGAGAATCGCCGTGGGCATTTTTACATCTGTAACAAAGACAGGACAAGACTATATTTGCATTGATGATGTTTATTACATTATACCGTGTCACCAGCTGAGATAATTAAGTAATTTTTCCTGGTTCTAACGATTTTGCTCCCATTATTAAAAAAATATCTAAGTTGTTAGGTTATTAATTTAATTTGATTTTCCTCTGACAATACTAATAACTTTTTGTTTACCTATGTGTTGTTTTTTTCCAATATCTCGAACTGTTCATTTTTTTCTTTTTGTTTACCAAATTCGCGTAGAACTGTTAAATTTGGACTTCTATTAATCTTCGCTAAAGGGCTTAGATAAGCGTAGCATGATACGACCGCAACAAGTCGACAGGTAGAGAATTAAAGTAAATGAGGACAAATTATTAAGCTTTACCCAATAAAGTGTTGGATAATATAATATACAGGTATTGGACCTACCACAAAAAAAAAAAAAAAAAAAAAAAAAAAAAAACAGATAAAAAAAAATATTAGAATTCCAGCCACCTTGCTTTTTTTGGCCCCTTTAACCACCTATATCTCAAAAATTGTAAAAGATGGGAGCAATCTGTCGGATAATTGAATAAATTAAAAGAAAAAATCTCCATTGAAATCGTATGAAAAATAAGAATTTTATGTTTCCTCCAAAATAACTGTTCATTTGTAGATATTACATATCAAAAGAAGTAGATTAAATCATTCATTTCAAAAAATTATCATCATGGCACTTTTGAGAACAATTTATAACTGGAGCATGTTAGCTCGTTGCGACATAATAGTATCAATATAGCTTTCGCATTCTGTATATATCATCCTGCCAAGGTCATGACAGTAAAAAAAAACTATGAAAAATTGATATCAAAAATTCCGATATTTTTTTGTCATTTACGTTAAATACGAAGCTAATAAGATTTGGGAGTATAGACTGACTCAATTTTCTGTTTATCTGGAATTTGAGAATTTAATAGTTGTTATACTAAATGTTTATAATTTCTAAAAATACAAAATATCAATATACTAGTAACACATCTAGAATACATTACATTGTAATGTATTTATAACTCAGTGCCCTTGATCTCACCCTCGGGGGGGGGGGGGGGGGGGGGGGGGGGGGAGGTAACTCAATGGTTTTCGGGTCAGGATTTTTTGATCCTGTGGAGAATTCCAATTTTAAATTTCTGCAGAATTATTGTTTCAGTATATTAGTGATAAATAACAACCATTTTAGAACTGACAAGGGCCAAGTCGAGTGCCTATGTGACACAGGACTCACTGTTACCTGACTGATGAATAACAACCATTTTAGAACTGACTAGAGCCAAGTCGAGTGCCTATGTGACACAGGACTCAATGTTAGCTTACTGATGAATAACAACCATTTTAGAACTGACTAGGGGCAAGTCGAGTGCCTATGTGACACAGGACTCACTGTTACCTGACTGATGAATAACAACCATTTTAGAACTGACTAGGGCCAAGTCGAGTGCCTCTTTGACAAAGGACCCACTGTTACCTGACTGATAAATAACAACCATTTTAGAACCGACTAGGGCCAAGTCGATTGCCTATGTGACAAAGGACCCACTGTTACCTGGCTGATAAATAACAACCATTTTAGAAATGACTAGGGCCAAGTCGAGTGCCTATGTGACAAAGGACCCAATGTTACCTGACTGATAAATAACAACCATTTTAGAAATGACTAGGGCCAAGTCGAGTGCCTATGTCACACAGGACTCATTGTTATACCTTTTGATTTTTTACCTAACATTATAATAAACATTTTGATTTTTTTTTTTAAAACAACGCTCAAATTCTTCAGATTCCTGAACTGTTGACCGTCAACAGTTTTGAACTGTTAGACCGGGACGGAACTGTTGAACTGTTGCCTACTGCTTCGGGCAACAGTTCAGTCCTCGGGTCAAACAAAACAGCTGTACATTGTACTCGGACACAGTCAATAACTGTATACCGTTACCTGACCGATGAATAAAAATAAAAGTTCGGTTCCGTCTACTTATATTTTTGTCACGTGTATTTAGGGATTTTATGTCAAGAATTTGTCCTCTGTATAATTTTTTTTATGTATCTGTATACGGATGCACTTCCTTAGAATGAGTATAGTTAGTGATGATGTCCCCGAGGAAATAACCACAAGCTCGATTAGAACTTGGTCAAAAAAGAAAACTACACAGTACTCTTTGTACCAACTGATCCATAATATTGAGTAGTTTGATGACATTTAATACAAATCTGTGATGACTGTTATTTCGATAGTGCTGATGTATATTATTTATTCATGAATTTATGACAAGAAATATTGAAAATTATGTTTATTGATTGTTCTCATTCAGCTTATTAAAGGTTATGTATTGGATATAACCCCGAGGGTGTTAGCCCGATAGGGATATATCTGATTTATACCACGATAAATGTACTTTACAAAGTGCAAAAATAGATTTTAGAAAGGGGAGATCTTTCGGGAATTTCACCTTGGGCAATGATATAAAGCATGATAAATGAAGGATATCTCATTATATATTACGCCATCATGGTATAAATATGTATATCACATGAATTACCTTTTGGATAATTATATGTTCCTCTGATCTCTAATTAGCAAATCTTTCAAAACAATATTACCACTATACACAATATGTATTTTACCTATAATTTCATATAAATAGAGATTTACGGAAAGTATCGGTACCGACTGTTGACACCGACTTTGACAGGTAAAATAATGGGGGTCGTCTCTAATGAATTTAAGGCGCACTTCTTTATGTAAATAAATCAATTTAAATTCTTCCGTAAACATGGTAAATGGTTGTTTCCTGGTTGAGACAACCGAGTTAAGACGAATTCACGTGCATTCGTCTCTACCCGTCTCAATCTAATTAAAAACCGATCTCTCATCGCTCCCGTTTTCTGATATGTCCCACGCGACACTATCAGAAAACGGGAGCGATGAGAGATCGGTTTTTAATTAGATTGTACCCGTTTTAATATCCAATCAGACGCTACAGTTCGTCCACTGCTCTCCACTCGCGAAAATACATGAACTTTCTATCACTCGTAGAACAGGGGCGTTTCCAGGATATTTGAAAGGGGGAGCGTATAATAAAGATTTCGCCGAGCGGAGGGAGGCGAAAAAAATTTTGGACCTTTTTTTGCTAAAAAAACAAAAAATAATTGTGAAATGCACTAATGTAACGGTTCCTGACTTGGTTTAAAAAGAAATCAGAGTATGTGTTTAATTAATGAATATGATAAATTGCCATATTCAATACAATATTAGCAGATTACGATAGTTTTTTTTTTGAAAAGGGGGGGGGGGGGGGGCGTACGCCCTTTACGCCCTCACCTGGACCCGCCCCTGTAGAAGATCACCCGGTCTTTTCCAAGAATGTATGTATGTTATTTTCCCGTCTTAAAATATATTTCTTTTTTGAAAAATCGGGGTGATTTGTTCATTAATTTTTGTCCGTACATATATTCATTTTTTGTTCGCCTGATATTCATTTGAAAATAACATGAAATTTACATGAACATTTTCAAGAGAATTCCACCAAATTTATTCCTTTTTTGGTCAAATATTTAAAAGTATTATTTTCAACAATTCACATGAGTTTAGCATGAATTTTCATACGACCGCAAATATTTGCGGACGCATTGTATAGGCTTTTAACTTCACGTTTTTAATTAAGTCAAGGGTAAACTTCATTAAATTAAAACACAAAAATAGGAGTTGAAGCTATATATAATTAACATTGATTAGCAGTTGACCATTGAAAGATACTTATCTTAAAAAAGTATCACCCCGATTTTTCAAATTTTTACAAGATATCACTGAGCCGTTCGAAGTCGACGCGGTTTTTCTTATAATTTACTCGAAAATTGCTACTTTTGTGATTTTTCGTGTATATTTGGCTGTTTTATGGACAAGGCGACTTAACTTCATAATTTTGATATATCTGTTCGTAGATCCGATTCATTGCCAAGATTTAAGAACGAACTCAAAAAACTAAACATTGAAATTACAACTATTCCAAAATATTTCTCATTTGGTTCTTGAAAACTTAATATCTTACTGACTCAGCCACTTTCCTGAATTATGACCTTTACAAAGTTAATATCGTTTCGGACCCTTCCTGTAGATGTGGAGCTAAAAGAGAAGACTCTTCCATTTTTTCTTTGAATGTCCATTGTATAACGACTTACACAACTCTTTATTTGATGGATTGGTCTGATAACCCGATTGCCTAAAGCTTGATATAAAATTATTAACAGCCGGAAATAGTTTACTAACAAATGAACAAAACGAGAATATATTTAAAAAGACTTTTGACTACATAAAAAATCAAACAGATTCCTGATAACGTAAAAATGAACAAACTCCGAGAGAATCCTTACACACACTTGCATTCCCATTATGTCTCAATACTTCCTTTCTATCAATTTATCTCTTACTTTCTCTTCTTCTCTTATGTATCTTTATATTTTGATTCATTTTCCTCTAGTATGTATAAAGGCTTAAATTAATATTTATTATGTTTTGCACATGCTCTAAAATTGTAATGATATAAATCGTATACAGGGAGACGACGATCTAAGTTTGTTTAACTTGTGTCTGATCCCTTTTACTTTATTTCAGTAAATAAAATATGTTTAAACTAAAGGACGAGATCAAAAGTTCAATGTAGGATAAAAAACTTAATTCACATAGTTTTTCCACTGACCCCCCCTCCCTCTTAACTTAATTTGGGGAAAATTGATTGACCAATATGGGCGTATGCTTTGAGAGTATACTTTTTGTATCATGGGTCCTGTTTTTCCTCAACAATGTATGTATGATGGCTTTTATTTGCTTTAAAAGTCCAAACATATGCTAGGGTCGAACTTGAATCCATATTTTTCAATCCGAAAATCGATGTCGGATAACAAGACTTGCAGCGATTTTTACCCCCCCCCCCCCCCCCCCCCCCCCAGCCCAAACCCCAAACTATTTGAATTAAGTTTTTTATCCTACATTGAACTTTTGATCTCGTCCCTAAACTTAACTTCAGAACAAAATCTGACTTTCATAAGGTAACAGTATAAAGGATCCTAAGGAAATTTCAGTCTAATGAGTCTTGTACCAGGCATTTAAGCAACTCCGTATACAGTTAGGTTTCCGCTCATTTACTTTTGTTATATTTAACGTATCCTTATAATATATTTTTATAAATCGTCTCCCATAAGAAATACAGATTCGGATTGATTTTTGCAAATCTGACCCCTCCCGTTTTTCTGGAGTTCATTAAGGTTTTTTTTTTATAATTTAGGTGTAAATTTTTATCAGATTTTTATGAGTTTTTGTTATTAATGTTCCTTGATGAAAATGGGAAAACTTATTTAGGATATGTTTTTTCATTATTTCTTGCCATTTTAGAGGAATAGGGGGCCAAAAAAGGGACACAGCTTAATCTTAGAAACTTTTTTTTATTTCTTATCCGATTTTGATGATTAATTTTAAACGCATTTGTATGTTATAAGAAATGTAATAACTCCCGGCATATTTGTGTAATCTTTGTCTTTGTAGAGATTAGCCATTTTGCATGACACGGAATATTTTTATTTTTCATCCGATTTTAATGATGATTTTTTTCCTTTCATTGATCTTGACGAGTTTTTAAGAAGTGTTCAACAGAATTTTCCTCTCTTTTACATTTTTTGAGAAATAGGTGGTTAAAAAGGCCAAAAAGCAATATGGCTTGATATATATATATATTTTTAAAATTTTTCATCCAATTCAGACGGGATTTTTTTAATTCACCTTGATGAGTGCATTCATAAGTATGTTTCCGAGACACAAATGGTAAACGTTAACAATTTTGGAGAAAACAAAGTTTTTATTTGTCATCCGATTTCAATGGAATTTTTTTTACTTCATCTTGATGAGTGCTTTCAGTAGTATGATAGCAGATTTTCCCATCTTTTACAGTTTTTGAAATGTAGGGGGGTTAAAGGGGGCAAAATGCAACGTGCATGGCTGGATTTCTAAATTATTTTTGATTTTCATCTGGATTTTGTGGTACATTTAGGTCCAATATTTAGTTGTAGAAATTTTCAAGCAATTATAACTTTTGAATAAGGGAGCATGCGAGCATCAATTCCTAGATTAATGAAAGACTTGTTTTTCCATTGAATGGTATGAAAAAATATTTGACCACAAGAGATGTAGCTTACAATATTTAGAAATAAGATAATTATAAGTTTCTGAGATGATAAAAAAAAAATAAACAAATAAATAAATAAATAAATAATAAATAAATAAAAAACATTAAACCCCAAAACCAAAACACACAATAAACAAGCCTTTAATGTTTACTAACCTTGTCCTAATCTTAGACCAAAAAGTCCATCTACATTAATACTACTGTAATCCGAACTGAAGAATGACAACGCCTTTTCTACCGTGGTCAAAGTATCCCTCAGTAAATCTTGCGGGTTGTTGACGGGGGTCGGTAAAACCACAGCCGGCAGTATCCCCAATAACAGGAAATATAACGCCGCCATCAATTTCAGTTTTCGTTTCGTGAAATTTCAACAGGTGGTCGCATTGAAGATCTCCGATTTCGTTATCAGGAATTTTGATATCACTGAGGTTATTTAGTGTTCAAATGTATATGATTCAAATTTAAACTTGTTGAAACGATCTATCTAAATCGAAACTATATCTAAACATATAAGTTAGTGACTCTGATAAAGCAGAGAATATTAAATAAAGATAAAAACTCGTATCTTACTGCTTAAACATGTTATACACCAAATCCGATTTTTTAAAGCCAGTACTATATGTATGAAAATAATGAGAATGTAATTTCATTAAGAACTATTTGACTAAAACATTACCGTATAACGTAAAACCTTTCCAGTATTATACGATAAAGTCGACTAGACAGTATCGGGAGAATTGTTAATGTCATTGAAAATTGAATTTTAGCAAAATGTTTTATTTTAATTCAATAATGTAACTTAAAGCATGTTTAAAATTTGACGTTATTTATTGGAAATTAATTAAGGGAATGAGAAAATAATATCGAAGAGTCTGTGGGAATATATCAACGGTGACTGATCTGAACGATGTGTTACAAGTAAAGTCAAGAAACACCGAAGAGATATTCGAAGGAGGGGAAAATCGAAAATAATTGACAAACTCCGGAGATACAAGACCAAAACATTACAAACATTACACTTAAAAACTAAAAACATATGAACAACATGGACCCTACCAAAAAACCAGGGGTTGACTTTGCATCCTCCACGACACCCGCCATGCTGCCCATGTCAAGTCCGGTATGATGAAGGGATAACAACAATTGAACGGGTCCATTTTCATTTTGGAAACGGTGTTTTCATACCTGTCAACCAAGTCATGATGACGTCCATAAAACTTAGAATATTGTTAAATGAAAATGTGACGATCGGAATAAGTACATGTCGCGATTTATTCATTTAAGGAATAAATCCGATTATCTGAGTGAATTGCTGTTAGTTGCCTTATGCATTATTTTTTATTTATGAAACTTATTTAGTAAAAGAATGGTGAAACAGCAACAGTTGTTCAGTCGGACCGCCAAGTGCCATTTTGACCGTTACGTTAGTGCATTCTATTTACAGAGAAACAGGTGGAGATAATTTCAGAATTTTTTACACCAGATGGCGCTTTTAGTCCCGCCTCGAATTTTTGATTGACATGACGGGTGTGAAATGTGTAAATATCGTTGTGCTAGTTTTTGACTTTCAAATAACATGGATGGAAATATGTGTAAAAATTATTTCGTTAACACCCTGGCCTATTGGATTCACCTGACACTGAAAATTATAAACGTATGAGACATCAAAAGTGAGTATTTTTGTGCACCTCAAAATCTGAAAATGGCCGGCGACACACGTAGCCACTTTTTAGCCAATGAACAGATCTCGCTCGTTTACCGTTTCACTGGGAGGAGCCTATAATGCTTTCTTTTGCAAATTGATATAGTATCGGGTCTTTCATTTTCAAGTTAAAAAGGCTGTCCCGAGACTCCGTTACATAGTTCTTACTCAATATCCAGGGATATCAAAATATGCAAAGAAATGAAGTGTGTTTTTCTTGTTTTCACATAATGACACGATTGAAGTATTTTTTATGTTGGATATTCAATTTTTTGCATAAAATTTTAAAGGAGTGTCTATTTTCAAGATCAGTCACCTGGAAATTCCCCTGGGCCCTTCCCATTTTAGTGGCTGATGATACACATTTTTGTTTTTTTTTAAAATTTACTCAGGTTCATCTAATAGGTTACATTATGGACAGAAAAAAATCCATGATGAGATGATTTGTTTAAAAATAAGATAATAAAAAAAAGATTCACCGACAAAATTTGAATAAATCGTGTTGGAACACTTTTAGTCTTTACAATATTGTGAAATTATGCATAAATACTCAACCTATGAGCTACCAGTTTTATTTATTATTATTGGCAATGTACAGGAAAACTATTAGTAAATAATTGTTTTTAAATTGTATATCAAACAAGAGGCCAATGGCCACGTGGCTCTCCGGTATTTTCATTTCAATCTTACCATTTCCACATGCTTTTGAAGAAAGCAATTAATTTTTCAAACATAATAAAATTATTTTATAATTTATTACTCGAAGTTTATGTATTTGTCATTCGCGTAGATCTATATGATCAGGCTAAACATAATACACTAACCTCATTGGCGTATATGTTTTAATACACAGAACGATGATAAATGAATGCTGTGGCAATATTCCCCATAAGGTGCTGATCAAGTAAAGCTTGGCTATAACGTATTTTAACATGCCAAAATAAAAATCTATTAAACAACGCTTCTGTGGTGCATTGTTTTTGAATATAAGAAATCATTCCTTTATTTTAAAATGCCAAACGAATGACCTCAGTTTTTTTCAAAAGCTAATCTTATATTGACTGTTGTGTATGTATAATTTACAAGATAAATAGGTAATCCATTTGTTTCTCTTATCAACATTCAGCCGGTGCAACTTTAATTATATGTCAAGGACTTTAACTGTTTTGTTACAGTGGTGTATAATGGGAATATAGGTCATTACAAAATTTCGCATTCCACACCTGTAAAACTAGATTTGAAAAAAGCATGCACAACCTCAGCCTAAATACCGAATGCATCCAAATGCACAATTTGCAGTAAGTTACCGTTTTGGAGATCTCGAGCTCACAAAATCACGAAAATTTTGCTACCCACAGCATAAGGCTCTCGGACCTATGGTCCGGAGAGCCAAAAATATATTTTAGGTGTATTTGTTTTACTTTGGATGGACAATAGTGTATGATTTTCATATGTCTCTATGTGTATAATTTCTTAAATTTTTGTCAAAATAGTAATCTTGTAATATCTACAACTTCAAATTTTATAACCACTTTTTTTTAAGTAAGGTTATCTAATTTCTTTTCATTTATGATTTAATTTTTTTACCCTCTGGTGTCATCTAGACTATTTAGTTAGAATAGTCCTATGATTCAATCAAGTAATAGTTTTCAGTTTTCAGTTTTATTATATTTGGTTGTGTTCTCAAAGAATATTCATTACATTCACATGAATTTCACCATGTTATGTACATGTATACAGCATTAATCATGTTAATTGACCTATTATCTTAAATTCTGTTGAAAATTTCTAATTTTTGTGCTTTGCCTTTCATTTCAAATTCCAGGATCTTGCCAATCTTGGGTTAGACTTCCATATTACAGTTTTTCTTAAACAAATGATTTTATTTTGTTATTTCATGATTTTTAATTCATGTTCATGTCCAGATTTTTACTTTTTTACATGGAAAGTCAGCAAATTTCAATAATAAGCATGAGAAATTGGTCTATAAAATCACATGTATATTTTTGTTTTACCAATTTTGGCACTACAGGAGCTGAAATAGGTCAAATACACAAAAAGCAATAATAATTATTCTTAATCAATACAATAAATATTAATTCATGAAAAACCAGATTGGGAAGGCATAACTTAATGTACAAATGTAAAATTTCCTTTTGTTGAAAAGAATATGCATATGATTCATGTGATTTGCTGGCAAAAAATAAATCTGTCCATGTCAGATCCTTACAGTTTTTGACAATTGAGTAATGGATAAAGGTAATTTTAATTTTAATAAAATTCTTTTTTTTCCAATGCTTTTTTTTGTAATATGTTACTTTTTAACCAAAAACTCACAATTTAGGTCCTGATAAAGACAAAAATCCATTATTTAATAGCTTCCACATTGCAAAATGCACAAACCATAGTAGTGTGCTTTTGGCAGTTTTAAGGGGGGAATCGATGGGAATGTGGGAATCAGGTGTCAAGGAGTACGTATAATTAGCATTCCCTTCATTGGAATGTCTGGCATCTGACACGTGACTTCAATGTCTGGTATGTGAAGAATGTAAAAGCCAATGCATAACACTTATAAGAAACAGATATCTGCCAATGTTCCAAGTCAGCAGACAGAAATCACTTGGTCAACATCTTTATTATTTTTACAAGTCATGGACCCAAAAACCAGTATAAGTAGATTTGCTAGTATCAGTTCTAGCTTCAGTTCACTTTATCGAAATTATGATTTCCATTTTGACATAATAAAATTAACTGGAATCTGTATTATGTTTTCATTAACATGTACAGTGCTGGTGTTAACCAGTTCCATCTACAATATGGAAAAGATAACCAACAGCACAGACTGTATCCATTTATCTAATCTAGACATTCCAATGAATGACACTCATTGTTTTAAAGCATTCGAGTTACCCGACAATGAATTATATGTGAGAATATGTGAATACCAAGCTTCAATAATATTGGATATAAGACAGTATCACAAAGGCAAAGCAACTCCACATGGATTACACATGAATCTGAAGCAATGGAATTATCTAGAGAGACTTCAACAAGCCATAGACCAATCTGTTGAAAGTGCACTGAGCTAACATTGTAAATAAACTAATTCACCTTTTTATGTTTGTCTTGATTCTGTAGTTCTACATCAATAAAACTTTCTCATGAAATAAATTATTTTACCAAATATTTGTGGAGACAAAGAACTTTCCCAAGAAATGAAACATGTTTTCTTCAAACAAGTGATATCATTAAATAGTATTTAAATCCAATGTTACTCCAAATTATTATGAGGACTTTTTTTTTTCAAAGGACATTTAATGTATAACACATCTATATCTTCAAAACAACACAGCAAGTCACCAATTAAGGGGTTAATTTTGCTCTGCAAATATTATTAAACATTAATTGCACATCATCAGATGTTAATTTTCCTTTTCAAAGGACAAGCAAAGTGTAACATATACATCATTTTCTGCAATTATCATTAATTCAAAAGCAGCAGATGTCAATTTTCTATATCAGAGGAATTGCATATACCACTTGAAAGCAACACAGCAGGATATAAATATGTAACTGTAATCATCTACAAAGTATTAAGATGTCATTAACCTCAAAGGCAAGTTGTGAAATAAATGAAGTCAAGTAACAATTTTTATTTTCATTCACTAAAAACATGAAAAACCAGTGTATAATTTTAACAAAAGTAATACTTTATAAAAAACACCACAGTAAATATGTTTTGGAATACTTAAATGAAAATATGTTTGGAAGACTTAAATGAAAATATGGCTTGCTAATGACTATAGGGGTAATTAAAATTTAAATTAAGTTTTGTTTGAACATCAAAATCCACGAATAAAACATTTTTTTAACTATAAAGTTTTGTTTGGGAATCAAAATGGGGAACATGAATGATTTTTTTATAAAAAAGAAAGAATAAAAAACAATGGAAATACTTTTCTTCAATAACATTTTAACAAAACAGAAACATTTTTTTTTCATTCAATATAAAAACCTTTAAGTCTGAACAAATATTTTCAGTAAAATTTATAAAAAATGAGCACCAGTCATGGTAGTAAAAGTTTTTGAATATAAAAAGATGAGTCTTTATGCACTACTTCTTAAAATATTTTTGAAAACATGAAAGTGGAACATTTGAATGAAACTTTTATATACAATCAAGAAATTTACAACTGATCTGTTATCATTCAACAAAAACCAGTACTTCAACAGTGGAGAAAATACAGACGGCTTTTAAATATATTAGTCGAGTATTCCCTACTATTGTAAAAGTAGTGAATAAACAAT
Organism: Mytilisepta virgata; assembly: GCA_028015205.1. Classification (NCBI taxonomy): domain Eukaryota; kingdom Metazoa; phylum Mollusca; class Bivalvia; order Mytilida; family Mytilidae; genus Mytilisepta; species Mytilisepta virgata. Next base: position 1,812,655 of record CM051520.1, on the reverse strand, counting down.
TAAGTAACAAAATTTATTTAAAAAAAAAAAAAAAAAAAAAAAAAAAAAAAAAAAAACTGTTAAAGGGAATGCTTTAAAGAAAACAGAAAATTGTAAATGTGGAGATGAGTTGAATGAAAACTACAAACTACAAAAAATCACAATTATTAATAACAAAAAAAATCACAAACAGACTAGATTTTACAAACAATATAATGTGTAAAAGCACCATTTAAAAACCTGAGTGTAAGTTATTGACAACCAGTAACATATAGAAGCACCAATAAAAATTATTGAAATGTTAAAGAGTATGCAATATTAAAATTTACTTATGAAAACATCAGGACGGATGATTTACAAATGTTTTAAATGGAGTTTTGTATGTCAAAAACTTTACTTTAAAATGGAAACACTGAGTGAATACTCTCAAAACCCTAGAGCTTTAAAATGAAAAACTTTGAATGAAAACTTACAATCAAAATAAAACATCATTCAAGGTTCAAAGGTACTTTTGATAAAGTAATTCAAGATTTAACAAGATGAAATGACTAGCTTAAAATATGAAAATTCAATATAGACTTTGTCAAAAAGACTGATAAAGTGTATTTTGTTTTAACTACAACATGAATAATCCAAGTGATGAGAGTTGAATTATGATTGTAATACAATGAAAATTAAAGTACATACATGAAGCAAAAGTACAAAACCATTTAAATAACAGCTTATGAAAATAAGGCACAAACACACTGTTAACTGAGGTATATGTGATATTTGACACACAGGGTTTGTTATTATAAAATTGAGGTAAAAGTTGAACGACTGGATGAAAGTATAACAGGAAAAAGGTTGGACGGTGGCATTGAAATGTAAAAAAAAAAAAAACTAGAAAAAAAGACACTAACTAATAACATTCAACAAAACCAGTATATTATAACAGCATTATAAAATTATAGATGGTTTATAACTGAGGTTTGAATGTACATTGATATAAAAAAACATTTGACAAACAATTTTGGACTAAGGTAAAAGTTGAATGCAAACTTTTAACTACAAAAATCACAGATATATACATCATTAATACTGAAAGTAAGAAAAAAAAAAAAAGAAAAACAACACTATATACATACCGCTTATAAAGCAGGGGGTATGAAAAATACTAGCACAAAGAAACTTAGCAGTAGGACATGTAAAAATGTCAAAGTTAATGGATTATGAATGCAGAGCATATGATTATGAAACAAAGAGTAAAAATGACTCTTATACACCTTCATGTCAAATATCATTGACTTAACACAAATATTTTATACTTTAAGCTGACTAGAGAAAAAAAATTAACAATTTTGGACACAGTCATAATCTGCACACCTATGTTTCACCTTATCGACAAAAAAAAAAACATTAAAAAAGTATGGTGAACTAGGAAATGACTAAGAGTGATATTGTACATGTATCAAAAATTTTTAAAGGAATGTTACATGTATAAAAATCACTGATATAAACAATATTGCATAAATGTACCAAAGATTTTTAAAGGAATGTTTCGAAGACATAACCAACAACTGTAAAAATGTGGAAATTAGTTAAATGATTAAAGAGAAAGCAATGTAAAATCTAAATACTATTGAACCATACAAAACAACTTCATGTTTAAAAAATCACTGATATAAACAATATCGCATAAATAATATACAACTGAACACAACCAATATATTTATCTTGCATGTAAGTAAATGAGAAAATTTAGGTGTGAAATAAAAAGGTTATAATTTAAGTACTAAACTGCAATTTGTAAACAGATCAACATTTATGATAACACAAATTTGAATGTGGCATAATTTGAACTAGCTACATGTACATGTATAAAAATTTGCACATGTACGTAAAAAAAAAAAAAATTAAACTTATCAATAAAAAAATTCTAACCAAGGCGTGTAATAATTGTATATAAATACATATAGCTGAATGGTGTAATCAATCATTATTTTAATAGTAAAATCTATACATGAAGTTCACCTACAATATGCAGTTATAAAAAATCTATTTTGAGGATAACAAAAGTATTCTGTGACAAAAAAAAAAAAAAATGAACCTCCTTCTTTAATGCATTACAGACAGGCAAAATGAAAACAAATCAGTATCAAATTAAAATAAAGCATGATTATTCATAAGATGGGAAAAAACCCAACAAATAAGGAAACAATGCCCAACCCTCTGAATTAAAATGAAACCGCCTACAATAGAAATGTCCTATATTAACTGAGTTTTAAAAAGCTTACACAATTTCATAAACCTTCTGTGAATCAACATTCTCAAAAATATATTTTCAAAATGGAACTTGATATAATACTGCTGGACTCCAGAGACATTCCATGTCTCTATTGTGCACATGATTTAGAAGCCCGTAAAGAGATGACTGAAGTTAGAAACATTCTGAATGATGATTCAAACTTGTCTAGAGAGCTATATGCAACATATCATTTCCTGATACACACAGATATGGCAAACGGTTTACTTTGCCTATATTTTGAGGAAATAAGAAAGCTATTTAACCTAAAACTACTTACAAAAGAAGTAAATGGAAGAAATGGTGTTTTGATATTGTAATTATTATATTTATTTATCTTGGCCTAATTTGTTTTGCGTAGCCTTATAACATGTATACTATGTTTACATAATACTTATAGTTGTTTACCAAATAATGTTATAACTGCGCAGTTCAGAAATCACTGGAACAATAATGGATACTGGTGGAATGACTAGAACTTTCTATTTGACTTACGTAATAATTATGGTGTGATTCGAACTTCTACCGTATTCCAGAAGTTTCCGTTCTACAGTATATATACGGACAAGAAAGTTAGACTTTCAGAACGTGTTGGACCAGACTTAGACATTCTTGTGTTCTCAGCTGTTGGATTTATTTACGTTTCACACATCGTACTTAACAGACTTTTATTTTCGTTACATCATACTAGATTGTGACTGATTGGATATAATATTCAGTTTGGATTCCCGCAACAGTGACGAGAAGAATTCCGGATTAGGAAAAGACGAAGACAGTTAAGTTGACATTTTAGTTTTTTTTTTGTAATATTTTTTGTAAACTTGTATATAATAAATCTTGTTAAATTTTATTATTGATTTGTGTCTTTTGTTGGCTACAATTTTAAAAGGTGATTTCGGCCGTAACAGAAATTGGGGGCTCGTCTCGGGATAACGTTAACATCTTATTAATTTTTTTCAGTATTTTTTATTAGAGTTAGCCAACAAAATTCTACAAAATGGAATTTGATGCTGGTAAATTTTTGAAAACGCCAGACCTGGAAGGGTTTGATAAATTAAAGAAAGAAGAATTAGTGTTGCTTGCTAAACATCTAAAAATAGATTTTAGAACATCTATGAGAAAACAAATTATGAAAAATTTGGTAATAGACAACTTAGTCGACTTGGAAATTTTTGGTGAAGAGGCTCTTGACCTCAAGGTCGAAAATGTTGATGCTTTAAAATTAAAACAGCTTGAATTAGAACACGAACTTAAATTAAAACAATTGGAAAAACAATTTGAAAACGAAGTTAAATTAAAACAATTAGAAAAAGAAAAAGAAGAAAAACAGGCAGAACTTGAAATGAGGGAAAGGTTAGAGATGGAGAAAATAAAAATAGAAATGGCTAAAGTAGAAAGCAACACTAAGTCAAAATCAGAACATTTTGAGGCAGCAAAAAATATACGTTTGGTTCCTAAATTTTGTGAAAAAACGGTGGATAAATTTTTTCCACAATTTGAGAAAATTGCTCAAAATTTGAAATGGCCAAAGCCTTATTGGACTACTATGCTGCAAAGTGTTTTTGTGGGCAAGGCCGCTGAAATTTACTCAGCTCTATCTTCAGAAAAAAGTTCTGATTATGACACTGTTATACAGGAAGTTTTGAAAGCTTATGAGCTAGTGCCAGAAGCATATAGACAGAAATTTAGGTCTTATAAAAAGTTTGAAACACAAACCTATGTTGAATTTGCTAGGGAAAAAGAAGATCTATTTGATAAATGGCTTACGTCAAAGAAAATAGATAAAAATTTTGATAAATTAAGACAATTAATGTTATTAGAAGAGTTCAAGCAGTGTGTTAATTTAGACTTAAAAACACATTTAGATGACAAAACTGTTGAGACATTGCAAGATGCAGCTGTTGTTTCCGATAATTATACCATTTCACATAAAAGAACTTTCAAAGGTCAAAATTTTAATACTTCAAGCGGAAATTACAAAAATCAAAGCACTGAGCGTACTGATATTAAGCCTGTTGCACAGAATAAGAGTCCGTCTAGTTATAATATGTCTGGTCCAAAATTTGATACTTTTGAGAAGAAGTCACTAACTTGTGCTTATTGTAAGAAAAATGGTCACCTGATGGCTGATTGTTTTAGACTCCAGAAGAAGAATGAAAGAGATCATAAGCCCAAGTCCAGTGCTTGTACGACACCCGTTGTTACCAATAAGTTGGAATGTCCTGCGAATCAGGCTTTTAAGTCCAGTTTTTGTGATTACATGGAGGATTATCAACCCTTTATGTCTGATGGGTTTGTTTCTATTGTTGATAGTACTACTCCTCAGCCTATTAAGATTTTACGGGACACTGGAGCTTCTCAGTCTTTGTTGTTAGAAGGTGTGTTGCCTTTGTCCGAGGAGACGTCCGTTGGTGCCTCCGTTTTGTTACGAGGTGTGGAGTTAGGTTGTATAGATGTTCCCCTCCATCGTATTTATTTGAAGTCAGATTTAATTACTGGACCAGTTGTTGTGGGTGTTCGTCCTACTCTCCCTGTTGAGGGTGTTTCATTGTTGCTAGGAAATGATCTAGCTAGGAACAAAGTGGTTGCTGAACCAATTGTTACAAGTGAACCGGTGGTGGATGTTAAATCACCTGAAGATGATGCTGAACTGTATCCAGCTTGTGTTGTTACTAGGGCGATGGCAAGAAAACAACAAGATGAGGATTTACAAGAAGGCCAGTATGATTATATGGACCTTTCTGACACTTTCCTTGCCGACATTGAAGGTCCCGGTAGTTCAGAAAAGGCCATAATAAGACCACCTGGTACTAACAAACGTGTAATTATGCCATGGCCAGACGTGAACAGCCATTCATTAGACAAAAGAACATTTAGGGAAGAACAGAATAAAGACCCTGAGGTTCTTCAGCTCTGCAAGAGGGCTCTACCCCAGGAAGAAGCAGACAAAGTGGCCGAATGTTACTACCATCAAGACGGCATTTTAATGAGGAAGTGGAGGCCCCCTGATGCTATCCCAGAGGAGGAATGGAGAGTGGTATACCAAGTGGTGGTGCCTGAAGTCTATAGGCAAGAAATTATTGGTCTTGCCCATGACACCCCTTGGCTGGACATTTAGGTATAAGGAAGACTTGCCTTAAGATCTTGCAACATTTCTACTGGCCCAGACTTAGAAATGATGTCGCAGAATATTGCAAATCATGCCATATATGCCAGGTTGTTGGCAAGCCTAACCAGAAAATACCACCAGCACCACTTCTGCCAATTCCAGCCTTTGAAGAACCTTTCAGCCGAGTACTTATTGATTGCGTTGGACCTTTACCAAAGACCAAGACTGGAAATGCTTATTTACTGACGATCATGTGTACATCCACTCGCTTTCCTGAGGCTATTCCCTTAAGGAATATCAAGACACCAACTATTGTCAAAGCTTTTATCAAATTTTTCACATTAGTAGGACTTCCTAAGTCTATACAGTCCGACCAGGGTTCAAATTTTATGTCAGGTTTATTTCAGCAGGTCGTTTACCAACTACGGATTGCTCAGTATAGATCAAGTGCTTATCATCCAGAATCTCAAGGTGCCTTAGAACGTTTTCATCAAACATTGAAGAACATGATTAGAACTTTTTGTCTTCAATTTGACAGGGACTGGGATGATGGTGTTCACTTTCTACTTTTTGCGGTCCGAGAGGCTGTTCAGGAATCCCTTGGTTTTAGCCCCTTTGAGTTGGTGTTTGGTCATACTGTAAGGGGACCTTTGAAATTGATTAAGGAAAAATGGCTTACTGAACACACTGACTTGAATCTTCTAGACTATGTATCTAGATTTAAAGAAAAATTGTATACTGCTTGTCAAATTGCTCAGAAAAACTTAAAAACTGTACAGAATAAGATGAAAATATGGTATGATAAAGATGCCAGGGACAGAGTTTTTGAGCCTGGTGATAAGGTACTTGTATTTTTGCCAGTCCCTGGGCATCCTTTACAGGCTAAATACTGTGGTCCTTATACAATCGACAGTAAAATCAATGATTTGAATTATATTGTAAAAACTCCAGGTCGGCGTAAACAAAATAGAGTGTGTCACATTAATATGTTAAAACCATATTTTGAGCGTACTAATGAAGGTGAGAGTAAACCAGTTGCCACTTTAGCCATTGTTAAAACGGAGAACTATCATGACAAACCAGACAAAATTGAACCATCTTTTGATTCCAAGACTATGGAACAAACTGTTAGATTGAAAAATTCTGAAATTTTATCAGATTTAGACTCAAAACTTGCACATCTGACTTTCGATCGCAGAGAAAAATTGAAAACTTTGGTATTTTCTTTTAAAAATCTTTTTCCAGATGTGCCAAACAAAACCACTGCTGTTTGTCATGATGTTGATGTAGGCGATGCTTCTCCAATTAAGCAACATCCTTACCGGCTCAATCCACTTAAACTTGATGTTATGAGACAAGAAATTAGAAATATGCTTGACAATGATATTATTGAGCCGAGTAACAGTGAATGGAGCTCTCCTCGTCTTCTTGTACCCAAACCAGATAAAACCTTTCGTTTCGTTACTGATTTCAGAAAAGTAAACTCAGTCTCAAAATCTGACTCCTATCCGATTCCAAGGATAGAGGATTGCATTGATAACATTGGACAATCAAAATTCGTAAGCAAATTTGATTTATTAAAAGGTTACTGGCAGCTCCCCCTGACACCGAGAGCTCGTGAAATATCAGCTTTTGTCACACCAGACGGCTTATTTCAATATACTGTCATGCCGTTTGGTATGAAAAATGCTCCAGCTACGTTTCAAAGAATGATCAATAATGTTATAAAAGATTTAGACTGTTGTTATGCTTATATTGATGATCTTATTGTATGTAGTGATAGCTGGGAAGAGCATTTAACACATTTATATGATACTTTTGATAGATTGTCACAATCAAATTTGACTGTTAATCTTGCTAAAAGTGAATTTTGTAAGGCCACTGTTGATTATTTAGGGCACACAGTTGGCCAAGGTCAAGTGAAACCTATTATGGCTAAAGTGGATGCAATTACCAATTTTCCTCCTCCTACAAATAAAAAACAACTTATGAGATATTTAGGCATGATTGGATTTTACAGAAAATTTTGTTCAAATTTTGCTACTGTTGTTCAACCATTGACTCATCTTTTACGAAAAGATTCTAAATTCATCTGGAGTGATAATTGTCAAAACTCTTTTGAAAAAAGCAAATCACTTTTAATTAACAGTCCCGTTCTTATCACTCCAGACTTTAAAAAGCAATTCAAACTTGCCGTTGATGCAAGTGATGTAGGAGTTGGAGCTGTTTTATATCAAGAAACAGATGATAATGTTGAGAAGCCTATATCATATTTCTCCAAGAAATTAGATAAACATCAGAAAAATTATTCCACTATTGAAAAAGAATGTTTTGCACTGTTGTCTGCACTTCAACATTTTGATGTATATTTAAATCCCACTATGCATCCTATACTGGTTTATACTGATCATAATCCTCTCACCTTCATACATAAAATGAGAAACAAAAACCAAAGGTTGACTAGGTGGAGTTTATTGTTACAGGAATATGATATTATTGTAAAACACATTAAAGGTAAAGATAATGTAATAGCAGATGCTTTGTCTAGATCTGATTAAAACACTGTATACATACTATATATTTTTGTATATATTGTTCATGAAGTTCTCGTTACACTCAAACTTCTTTTAAGGGGGGAGGTGTTATGATATTGTAATTATTATATTTATTTATCTTGGCCTAATTTGTTTTGCGTAGCCTTATAACATGTATACTATGTTTACATAATACTTATAGTTGTTTACCAAATAATGTTATAACTGCGCAGTTTAGAAATCACTGGAACAATAATGGATACTGGTGGAATGACTAGAACTTTCTATTTGACTTACGTAATAATTATGGTGTGATTCGAACTTCTACCGTATTCCAGAAGTTTCCGTTCTACAGTATATATACGGACAAGAAAGTTAGACTTTCAGAACGTGTTGGACCAGACTTAGACATTCTTGTGTTCTCAGCTGTTGGATTTATTTACGTTTCACACATCGTACTTAACAGACTTTTATTTTCGTTACATCATACTAGATTGTGACTGATTGGATATAATATTCAGTTTGGATTCCCGCAACAGTGACGAGAAGAATTCCGGATTAGGAAAAGACGAAGACAGTTAAGTTGACATTTTAGTTTTTTTTTGTAATATTTTTTGTAAACTTGTATATAATAAATCTTGTTAAATTTTATTATTGATTTGTGTCTTTTGTTGGCTACAATTTTAAAAGGTGATTTCGGCCGTAACAATGGGAAGAAGGAAGAAAATGTTATATACAAGATGGTGATTGATGTGATTGAAAAAAGGTAAGTTCTATTTATGTTTGCCATTCTCCATATCTTTGAGGCTGCTTTCTGTTCCGTTTAGGGCGAATTGGAATAGGAATATTTTGTTGCTGATTGATTTGCTGTACAATAGGAATATTTTGGAGATGTTGGGGTGCTTGGTGGTGTTGCTAAGAAAAAAGTAATAATAACGACAAAAGTGCTGACTCGGTACTCACATCCCAATACGAAATGGTGGGCTAAACCATGCCTCATTTTATTGCAATAGCACAATGCTATAAAAAGTGACAACGAATCAAAAATCAAAATTATAGCAAAGTTTTAGACAATACATTAAAATGAAAGTACTAAGAGCACTCACAGATACATGCATACTCTAATAAATTATTTCAGTTGTCAAAAGAAATTAAAACATAGTGAAAGAATTTATTTGTTATATTCTTTTTATAAGAATATATTATAAAATAATATAAAAAGCGAATATGGTATAAAATTACTACATGTGGTGACTACTCTGATAAAATCGTGATAAACTTCGAACAATACCATTCATATAGATGTACCTATATAAAGCAGTATTCATACTTGTTCATCGATTGACTGGATGCTAATTGACTAAATGTTTCATTCACAATTTTTTGGTATACCAAAATACTCCTATAACAATATATGATATGATTTTTTCAAGAACAGAAATTTTCAAATGAGATTCGAGAACCTTATTTTCAAATATGTAGCATGCTCGCAACGATTTTCTATGACTTTTTAAAACACTGTGATGTATTTTTTTTTTTATCGTTTCCCACGACAGTTAACCTTTTTAACATGTGTTTTTAAGTGTTATTAAGGCAACTTATTACAAAAATAAATTTAAATTGTGTAAAGTCAGCAGCAGTTCATGTAGGTAGAATATTTTCCCATGAATAAATGTGTCATATATCCACAAACTAATGAGTTTTCAAGAGGGTTGTATGATAATGTACTAAAACTAAACCTAAAACAGTGCTTTTTCCCATGAAGGAAAGCACTTAATACTATCAGATGAATGACTTTTCAAGAAAGTTTCATCAAGATTTGTTTGTTTTTAATGTATAAATTACGCCATTTAATTATCCATCTCTGTGTGTTATTTTTTACGACCGTGGGAATGCTTAGTCTATATAACACTCGTGTAGAGGGGACGTAACAAACACTCACACAAAAATTAAATCTTACCCGATGACGACCACGAGAAAGTAAGACCAACCAATGAAAAATGCTTCGAAATCAATTGGATCTGATGAAACACCCACACTTAAACTTGGTGCTATAAATAAGTCTGTTTCTCTACAAAATATCATTCGAGCTTATTACTTTCCTTCGTTTTTGTCTGCTTCTTGATTTAACATGGAGAGCTACGCTTTTACCAAAAAACAAAGTATAAAAGGCAACTGCCCAACATGAAGGACACATTGGAACAGCTGTTCCCGCAATTTCAGGAAAGACTTTTATCTATTTTTCTGACGGTTAGTTTACATCTGTGTTATTGAAATTACAATTATATAACCAGAAAAATCACGTTCCCAACCATTTAAAACTTTATCTTTTTTTTCTTTTAAAGGAGCAAACAACACCCCAAGCTCAGCCATCCACAATTGCACAACAACCAACCGCACAAGAGTTGATGCCACCACCACCGCCTTACACTGCACAGCCCATTAATGTGCTTGGCCAGTCCAACAAGAGACCTAACACGCTACCACGTAGTGCACCACCAACCAAAAAGCCTAGGGGTGAAGAAAACTTTGACCCGATGGAATTTTTCAGTCAATTACACTGATTTTCTTTAATAAATGAACAGTAGTGTAGTGACATTAAGACGTTCACACTAAATGTATTACATATTGATAGAAATAAACCAAATTCAATATATACAATTTATTATTTACAAATTATCAACAATATACATTACAACACTTTTGTACAAATGAAATTTTATAATGTCCGTAAGCATAACTTTGTATGGAATTTTTCCAAAACCGCTTGTCATCGAAATTACAAAGTCCTGTTTTTCGAACGTTGTTGATATACAAAACATGGTTCTCACTTCGAATTAAATTCATATCATTTATTGTCGCTTTACTGTCAAACAAACACTGTTTATAATTCAAATGTCTAATTTGTTTGTCAATAGCACATTTGGCGATTCCTTTGGCCGTCCTCTTTTCCTTCTGCGTTCCTTCCAACTCATACGTTAGCGAGTACATCTTGGGTCTCAAACCAACAAACTCCTTGATGGGAACACCTAAAATATGAATGTATACATGAGTAAAGCTTGTCGAAGAAAACATATTTTAAAAAGTAATTTTCATTTCCAGCCTCATCAAAGCCATTCTAAGCAAAAGGTTGTTAAAACAATAAAATAACTAAATAAAAACTAACTACTAAACATAGAAGTATCCTGTCATATTACCTGAAAGTTCGTCCTTCATCTTTCCAACGACCTTTTTATTAGCAGTAGAATAGAGCGGGTGCTTGTCATCATAACCTGAGGTATCGAAATAATCTTGAAATGTCACCATGTCCTCATAAATATCGTCAGTAAAGATTTGGTACATCAGAGAGTCTGTGTCGGTAAAGAGGAGACAGAGGTTGTTTCCATACTTTGACTTCATAACGTTGTAATGAAAGTCGTACATGACGATTTTTGACAATTCCAAAATGGTGGCTCCCACATAGACTGGCTTGTTTAAACGTAAATTTATGGTTCTGTTTTCTATGCCTACAAGATCCTCGTTAAAGATTTGAAAACGTTCGAATGATGGTCTACTGGTATATTTTCTCAACGAGTCTTCGTTGTTAACGAGTTTGATGTCTTTTCTATTCCTCAAATTCTCCATGGTTTTACCTGCGTAGTAAAATAACCCGTATTAGATAAACATCTTTAAAACTGTTACCCCAAATTGGTTTATTATATTGTTAATTTGCATTGTTATAGTTTTGTTCTTTTTTTCATAATCGACACATGTTATTTAAAATCAGTTGGATGGAGTACCCCTGACGAGTCTTAGAGGAAACACGCGTTCGGCATAGCAAAATTTATTGTCTGGAACTTTCTTGTAGTTTTAGTGAATGGTTCTCAAAGTCAGGCATTTTCATTGTTTATCTAAAACTTTGTATAATTGTTAAACTATGTTCATAGTTTAGAACTTATAAGATACTCACCAAAAACGGAGTTGCACATCAACTTGAAGAAATTCTTCTCAAAATCGTTTTTGGCCTGTTGTCGTTTTGTAGTGTTGAAAGAGATGTACTTGGCTAACCATGGAGACTGATGAAATTCTAGGATACGATGGATCTTTGAAATTTTCATTCCTAATTTGACATACAACTGTAGGTTTCTATAGTGGATGATGTAGTTGGTTTTATTTTCCAATGTCGGCACCAGTTTGGTTGCTTTCGATCGGTGTCTTGGTCCAAACAAATCACGTTGTATTCCTCTGCTGTAGGGTGATAGCTCATCATCTTGCGTTACTTTATGTATAGGCGCTAGAGGATAGGAGTTGTGATTATCGTGGAGTTCATTGGAATATTCCAAGTCCACTTCAAGCATGCATCCTTTGTCCCCATTAATGGTAACATCATGCACATTAAATTGTTTTATTTCGTCTTCCTCTAACCATCTCATGTAACCTGTAGGTAAAGGTTGCGACATAGCCCAACCGTATAAATTGTTGGCGTCATAATACATAAGGTAAGAGGAAGGTTGATTTGGGTTGTATCCTTCAACGTATTTGTTGTTGGCTTTAGCATACTTTTGAGTGATCATGCTAATCCCTCCACGACAGGCAAGTTCGAAAAAATTGTACATTTCGGGTGTGGTCAATAGGTCTAAACTGATTTCGCTCTTTTTTAGAGCAGCCTGCCAGGCAAGTCCCGGAGCTGTGTAAAAATGACAGGCATCGAGACCGTAATACTCTAGCGTCATGGTTCTAAATCTTTCAAATACGTCGGCCAACAGCAACACATCAGTCAATAGATACAAATCGTGATATTCTCCCAACGTTTTCATCTTTAACGTGCTCCATACCGTTTGTGCATGAACGTAGTCTGCATCCGAAATGTGCTCTCGTTTAATGGTATTATAAAAGGCTTCCTTTGGTGGTAAGGATGTTTCCAAAAATCTATCATGATGGTCTACATAGTCGTAGCAATACACGTTTTTTCGTAATAACAATTTTGCAAGTTGTTTGGAGGGAAACGCCTTTTGAAAGTGATGAAAATGGGTCAGTCCATCTGTAGCTAAATTCTCTACCAGTCTTTCCAAACTTTCCGATATAAATTGAAATGAGTCTAGAAATCTCAATTTTCCAACGGAAAAAGAAATATATTTTTCCATGTTATTGGGGATGCACACTATTTTTTGGTCTTTGTATTTTCCTGCAGCCTCAATCAACAGATGGCTGTCAAACCCTCGAAAATTATGGAAAAATACGGTAATAAACGATGGGTTCTTAAGCTTTAAATTACACGATTGGCAGGCGCAACCTCGATAATTGCTATAGGTTAAAGATTGACGATCACCGGTGACGCCGATGTGAGAATGATCCCGGACTTTGATTAAATTCGTGTTAAACATGCGGTTACAAATGTAACAATGGGTAGCTTTCTTGAATTGGTTTTCCGTTTCTTCAGTCATAATCAATGGTTCCGCATCTTCGTAGATACCGTTTATGTATTCTTCCTCTTTAAACATATCTTCGAAAAAGTGCTCGACTGCATGATCACCCCTGTAAACAACGGCGGGTTTCGTATAGTTATCGTTGGTTGCGACTACTTGATAAGCATATCCACAAGCTTCAAATCTAGTTTGATGTGTGGTTGAAGACGTAGAGGGGTCAGGAGAACAAGAATCCATTTTCAGAGCAAGAGCTTCGAAATCGGCATATATGGTAAAACCTACGCGCATACTTTTGTGATAATCTGTAAATTCTAAAATGTTCTCTCCCTCTTTGGGAAATTCAACCTTTTGAAAATCAAATTTATCGCAGTAAGGTCGATGTTGATCTAGTAAAATTCTACTAGTAAATCCATGCAAGCATCTATGACAATAATGGTACTGTCTATCTGCCTTGTGAGTATGACCTAAAAACCTGTTAAGGTTCTTAATCCAACAATAATGTGTATTACCATCATTTGAAAGATAAAGTAGTTTGACTTCCTTAAAACCATTTTTCATTTTGGTAAGATAGAGAGGAAATACTTGATTCTCTTCGTATCCAAAAACTTTGATAGACAACTCGTTTTGATTTTCAAACTTTTGTAGCTGAGATACTGGAGTGGGAAAATCGATGCCTTTCACATTTAAGGAATGTTCGTATTTCTTGTAATGTGATACTAAATTTGGATGATCTTGAACAGGGTGTAGAGCCGCTAAAATACTCTACAGAAAGCATTTATTATCTTCGTTGTTAATATTAATAACGGATCGTGATAGTCGTAGTTTATCTGGAAGTTGTATATAACTTGACCCAGCTATTGGCGAGTATTTCACGGTGTGAATTTCCAAGCACTCGATGTTCCTTACAACCCAATCAGACCCTTTGTGGATAAATTCTTCCAAGGATGCATTCATTTTTTGAAAGGCTTCATTCAAGTTGTGCTCACTGTCATCATTTTCTAGAGGGATATAGGTCTTACTACGAAAATGAGGTGTTATGTTTTCCTTCCTGTCATTTTCGATGTTTCTTTCCATTTTAACTTGTATGCTCAAATACCACTTTAGATTCTTGATATTGGTGTGTCTTACTTGCAATTCGCTTTCAATTTCACGTTTCACTTGAGAAAAAAAATCCTAATAAATCATGTCTGTCTTCTTTTTCTGGAATTATGGTTGTCTGGGAAACGTTATCGTTAATAGCACCTTTTCTGAAATACCGTTCACGTTTCTTTCTTATCGTTTTCTTGGTTGACTCTCCACTTGATTCTGTTTCTTCTCTGTTATTCGCTTCAAAATTTCTTGCATGACCACCTTTTTGACCACTCGTTGTTTGGAGTTCATTCAGGGGGTGAGTGTCTGTGACGTGTCGAAATAAGGACTCATCAGACTCAAACGAAGTGTTACAATGCTTACACTCGTATTTTACCTTTAGGTTTTTCAAAGTCTCTTGACATCTTTTTTCATGATTCGTCAGAGCATAATTTCGCGAAAACAATTTACCACATGTTCGACATGCCAAACTAGGAAAGTGGGATTTTTTATGACGGTTCCTGTTGAATTTTTGGTTAAATCTTTTTCCACATACATCGCATGCATGTTCCATCTTTGGTTTCTTTTCTACTCTCTCTAACTCTCGCACTAGATCTTCATCATCCGAATCGTTAAAATCACTTAATTTTCGCTTTAAGCTTTTAACCTCTGATTTAAACCTCTCATCATCATTTGGATATTTATCCAGTAATGCATCCAAAAACCTATCGGCCGAATGATCCATCGTGATATGATGGGAGGGGAATAATGATCTGTATTTATACCACCGTCATCATTACTATTTCTATTAAATCTAGATGACTAGTAATTTATGGAATCTGGTATGTTTGGAATTTTTGCTTTTGTAAATATGTAATTGCTATATATCGTGGGAACACACAGCATGACGTCTGAAAATCTCAATTTTACTTAACACTCACTTTGATGTTTTAACTTTATTACATATTAAAATGCTTTGAATATTAGCTTTGGTAAATACATTTAACACATGTTGTTTCTTGATATCGCGGGAACGCTCTATTCACACACGACGCGACGTCTGTATGGCGTCTAAAAAACCTCAGTTTTTCTTTGCAAACGCTTTGATGCTTTAACATTATTACATATTAAATGTCAGCCACTTTTCCTTGATGGGCTTTTTCATATGTTTTTTCCTGTCCGCTAAAAATGCTTTTGGTTTCATTTTAACATAAAATTCCTCAATGGTTTTTTTTTTTCATCTTTTGGTTTTGCGATGTTTTCTGCATTACCATTCTGTCCGATTGCAGGTGTGTCAGAATGTGACTCAATATCAGGTTTTAGTTTTGCGGTGTTCTCTGTATTATCATTAAGAGATGTGTCAAGATTTGACTCTTCTTGTTTTTTTCCTTCCAGTAATTGTTCATATTTGAGTTTTGGAACTAGGATCAATTCTCGAGCCATGATGATAACAAGCTTTTAAAAATATACACAATAACTTTTTAAGTTTGAGTAACTTCTTTTTTCTCTGGACGGGTGTTAATCGGGGAAGTAACACCTCTCGAATGAGTCGCTGTCTTTTTTTAAGTCTTGTTTTATCCTTGTCAGTAATAGTACATACTCCTTTCACGACATTATATATTATTTCGGTGATCACTTGAGTCTGTTCTTTGCTTAGTGTTTTTAGAATATTCGTGAATTGTCGAGTTGTGCATGATAATAAGAAATGACTCAGACATCGTTTATCTACTCTCATTTTGTTGCTTGATACACGATCGTGTCCTCTCCTGGTAATATGTGAGTGCGTAACTGGTAGGCTCTGTCGGAGTGAGGGTTTATATCTACTAACAAGTAGCCATAGGGATAACTGGTGCTCTTGAAATATGCATCCATAAAATATTTGGTTTGACCAGGAAATATTTGCCTTCCCAAGATTTGTATCTGAGATGGATCTCGTTTAGTTGTCATCAATATGAATTAATGACAGTTTAGCGAAGCAGTCCTCAACGATTTTGATTTATGAAATATGTTTTGTAATAAAAACATGATTGTGAAGTTAGTATGATGACTTCCAACACACATCACAGAATCAGCTCCCTTCATCATTAAATCATCTAAGACTAATAATTTATGTCCTTCTTCTTCACCCCAGTCCTTGAGGTCTTCCATGGAAGGAAGACCCTGATAAAAGGAAATGTTATTAATCGTCTCTTGCATTTCGGTGTAAATTGGTTGCCAAATTGTATAACAATAATAAATTCTTTTTGGGGGAATTTTAAACATGCCTGGAGCATTTTTAAGATGTTTTTAGTCAAAACAGTTTTTCCAGACCCACTGGGAGCTGCTATAAAAATAGACGTTGGAGACTCAAATTTGATCAAGCTTTCTCTCTGCCACCAAGCGTCCATTTTCATTGAGTGTTGACTTAAATATGACAAAATATCTATTCAGACAATGAAATAAAAACAATAAAAAATTGTTATCTAATTTTATTTGTACAAATCTGACAATATGATGAAAAATGATGCATGCAAAAATAATATCTATCGTCTAT
The DNA here is from genome assembly GCA_028015205.1 of Mytilisepta virgata. Taxonomy (NCBI): domain Eukaryota; kingdom Metazoa; phylum Mollusca; class Bivalvia; order Mytilida; family Mytilidae; genus Mytilisepta; species Mytilisepta virgata. The sequence continues at coordinate 1,795,743 of CM051520.1, read as the reverse complement.
AAATGTGTACACAAATTGATCGTTATGTTCTAAATCGTCACTAAATGTGTTTACAATGTTTGCCATAGCATATCCTCTACATCTGCACATTAAGTAATATAAACAGTATTGGCCACATACGCTGGTTGTTGAGCTTTGTAGTTCTTTCGTATTTATAATCACTCTTTCAAACTTTTGCATGAATCGTGTTAAGAATGTAGAATAACGACCGGGTGATTGTCCATAAGAATCAAACGCTTCCAACTCTTCATGGTTGACAAAAAATGCGACCCAATGTTTTCCAGGAAGATAATGGGGATCGGTATTAACGATCATTCCGTATTGTTTTGTAGAATGTCTTTTTGGTATATGATCGGCAGCAAAGACTCCTACAATTTGATTTTTCATGTCAACATCGCAGTCGATTGCGCATTTTAGTTGGTAAGTGTTCATTTTTCTATGACAATGTCTCTAGCAGCGTTGATTTCGAAATAACCAGGATATTCGGCATACACAATGCAACTGATGGCTTCTCTGAGAGCTTTGCTGAACTGAACTTTAAATCGAACGTTTCCTTGTTTTAAAAAGTGCAGGTAGGACCCATCATCTCCAAAGTTAGGTTCGATTTCAAAACAATATAAGGCATAACCCCCTGCAAAATCGTTTCTATCTAATTGATTTCCAGAATCTCTCATCCATTTGTCGGTCACCTCGAACATGTTGTTGTATGCAGGAATGATTGTTCGTCCACTAGTTGCATCGAAATTGAGTCTTAGAACATTACCGGACACGGGTACGTTGTCAATATATACCCCAATTTGATTTAAGTCGAAATGTTGGAAATTATAAGGGTTTTTTGTGTAATCACCTGCAGCAGCCTTTGCATCGACGAATCCAATTACTATTCTGTTAGGTCTGACGTTTTGAAACAACTGGTCTTAGGAAAAGTTGACCGTTCCACTAGCAATAGCTATCTGTTTGACTTCTGTTTTCGTGAAGGGATACTTAGCGTTGACCGTTTTCATGATCTCTGCGTGTCCATAGATCACTGCCGGATTGATTTGTACTTTACATGCCTTGAGTACGATGTCTTCAATTTCTATTTTGAAGTCTGGAGTTGCTTCTGTTGTCATTAGACAAAACTCTGGTCTTGATCTCATCAACCTCACGTTGATAGCCACTTGGTTTAAAATATATCGATTTATCTGGAAAAGATCATGATATAGTGGACCCTCCATGTCAACCGTCTTAGATGCAGCAAAATATAAAGACCTTCTGTTGAGGGATCGATTTGATCCTCCATTTACGTCATTATCGTCTAAATGACCTGGCACGTCCTTGATAAATAACTGAGAGGTGAGTTGAGAAGTTTTAGCTCCGTTACCATTGGATAAGAGAGTCTGGATCATGGCCTTGTATGGATAATGACTCGTGGTCGATGCTACTAACCTACCCTGCATGGTAACGTCTACTTGTGAAAACATGGACTGTAGAAACAGATTGATGGGACCGACGTATTCTGTGGAAGGCAAAGCTTTTCCATCTCCTTTACGTACAGTCTTGACCGTTTGAGGTCAACGTATTCCATACCATGCTTTCCAGTTATTTCCACGTCAATGATGTTACCGGTTAACTGGGAGTTTGAACGAACTTCTTGAAAGTACATGTTTTCCACTGCCGACTGATATGGTGGTAAATTAAATAAACTCAATCCACTAGGTTGAGCCTCCTTGAAATCTGTCATGGAAAGTGTTGCCATTATGAAGAGAAGATATCTTTTCCTATGAAGGTTTTAACTCTCTTTTGCCTCTGGGTCTTTTGACATGTTTTTGTTTTAGAATTCTTCTTTCCTCGTACGACTCTTTTCTTTAATCTTTTGACTGTCTTTTGTTTTCTTACTGTCTTCTTTTTCACTGTTCGCAATGTCTTCTTTTTCATCGACCGCACAGTTCGACGTTTTGTATGTCTATTGAGTGATTTTCTTGGTGTCTTCCTTTTTGTACCAGCCATGTCTAATTCGGCTTTGGCTTGTTCAACCACTTGTTGAGAAGGAGATACCAGTTTAAGTGTGACTGGATTGGTTGGGTTGTTTGAAGAAGTTCCGTCTTCTATGGGGACAACGAAGGACCCTTCACCTCCCGATAAAGATCCTCCAATCTGTTTTCTCTGAAAACCGTGACCAATTAACATATGGTTGTTTTTATTTTGATAATATTTTATCCATTTATCCACATTTGGAACGTACATTTTACTGCTATCCATCTTGAAGAATGGAAACGACTTGAAGTGTAGTGTTATCGTAGAAGGTTGATCTAAGAATGATGCTCGTGTCCCATCTCGATCTGTTATATAGATACTTATGTCATACAGTTCTTGCCCATTAACCAACATGTAATGTGGGGTTTCAAGAATAGAAGTCCAATCGCCAGGTTGTACACACGACAATTTTCGAAGGAGAGGATGCTTGTCCCCTTCGATGATCGATTCATTACAGACGTTAGAAAAAAGGTATATAGAATCTGCTTTTGAAATACTGCTTTTTATATCCGCCTCGACTAAAGCAACTTTCCACTTCCCTTCTAACAACAGCGGTGCATTAAATCGAGATTTAAATTCATACAGTTTATTGTTAGGAAAGTAATCTTTTGATTTATCACTGCTTAATATTACACAGATGCTCATCTTTCTAGTGTTTAAACGTCATTGATGTCATCTTCAGGAATCCACTGATTATATTTTTCTGGCCATCCATCAAACTTCACCAGCCATTCAACTTGACCCTTTCTTTTCCTTTTGCGGATTTTCTTCTCAATAAACCATATTGCATCCTCATCTTTATCTACCTTCTGTAATTCACTCTCGTAAAAATTGCCTTTTATAGACTCACCCATGAAATCTTCTATTTTGTACATGGGAATACCTTGTATTCTTAACATTTGTTTTATTTTGAATATTTCTCGTGTAAACTGTTCGTCATAAGATCGCTTAAAGACCATGTTGATGTGTGAAACTCTGACTAGATCTCCCTTTTTGAATTGGTAGGATTTGATCCCTTTCTTTAATTTTTTGGGCTTTAGAAACATATATGCCCATAGATCTGCTTCATTATCTTTGCTAACATCTTTTGGTGTAGTGTTGTTTAAGCTTCTGTGGGGGGTTGCATTGTAACTTTTGACTAGATCTTGTAAAACATCGATATAACGATGGTGTCTTTGTTTGGTAAAATATCTGAACATCATGTTTTTAAGAGTTTGAATTACTCGTTTAGAAATATTGGCTTTTGTATTTGAATTTTGAGTCGTAAAATAATAAATACCCTGGTCTTTTAAATAAGATCTTGTGATTTTTGAAAAAAACTCTGAACCATTGTCGGTTCGAAGTTTTTTACATTTTCTGCCTTGAGCAAACACCTCTTTAAATCCATCAACTACATCTTTTGCCATCTTGTTTTTTAAGGGTTGAACCCACAAGTATTTAGAAAAAATGTCAATGACGACAAGAAGGTATTTAAACCCATCATTTTCTTTAGAGAATCTAGCCAGATCAGCTAAATCGGCATCGTACTGATCATCTATTCCTGACACAACTACCTTGGCCTTTTTAAAGGTTTTTCTGTTAGGCCTTTGTAAACTATAATCATCTTGGTTTTGTAACCATTTTTTTACTGTGTATTTTCCAATGTCTTTAATACCTCTTGCTTTTAAAACTTTATAAAGTTTAGTTGGACCAAGATAAGAAGCTGCGGTAGGAAGGTCGTAATATATTTTTTTCAGAACGGAATCTACTTTTTTCTGGTCTTGTCTTTTCACCATGATTATTTCTGTGAAAAAATATGTTAAGAAGTATAGTTGAAGACGAATAAAATAAAAATAAACAACTATCTATAGGTTAAATTTTTATTTACTTACAACTGTTTGCTATAAAGATTTTATACATTCTAAATCAGTAAGTGTCAATCCTGCATATTTATACAATTTTCATTTAGTAAAAAAGTTCATGAAATTATAGTCTGTTGCAGTTTTTCTCATCCAAACTTTGAATTCACATTGTCGATAAAACGATCCTTCTTGAAAGTTAGTAGGAGATGATTATGATTTAGTCCCAGAAAAATCTATCGTCCAGTTGTATCATTTTTTCTACCATGTTGACTATCCTTGTCTTTTCTTTTACAATGTTTCTCTTTTCCAGTACATCTGTGCAAGAACTGTGTTCACTGCTAGGTAAATCCATAGAAGAGATTACACCATCCCATATCATTTTCAAGTCATTGCGACAAATGTTTTCAAACGCTTCATCTCGATACATGTAAAAATGTTCCATCTCTGTCCACATAGGACACGTGTGGTTTGTCTGGCTTGGATGATGTACTTCACACCCGTAACAATATTTCTGTGCAAGCGTTGTGACTTCTTTCCGTAGAAATCTTGCCATTTCAAAATAATATGATTGAACAAAAATACGTGAGGTTTCTTCTGTACTAGCCATGATTTTATCTAACAGAAACAATGCTTATAAATAATATACTGGAATTACAGGCATGTTGAAATTTTCATTAATTCATCTCGAAAAACAACAGGAATTCCAGGCATGTTGAAAATTTCATTAATTTATCTCGAAAACACGTCATAATGACTTACAGCACCAGATACCATTTTTGCGTACAAGCAATTAGGTTCATATTTCAAATGTTCCGTTTGAATGCAATCTGTTTTTTCCCATTGCTTTAAAGTAACATTACAGTAAAAACATGTCACTTGATCTCCCATTCCTGTGTAAAAGAAACCATTAAGAACGAGTTCCTTTGGCTTCTGAAGTATTTGCTGAGGCCAATTTTCAAACGATTGCTCTCTATCGATATAAAACATTTTCGTTGGGTGCCACGGCTTAAAGGTGAAAAGATTACGACAAAAAGCATCTGTCTCTGTATCCATTCTCCTGTCAGCGTGAAATGAAGCAGTAAATATTTCTCTGACTATCCTCATCAATAAACAATTCATTTAAAACAGATGTAAACACTTACAGTCACATATTTTAACCTTAACCGCATTACATTCTTAGCATATCAAACATTGAAGTCACGTGTCAGATACCAGACATTCCAATGACGTCACACATTCCAATGAAGGGAATGCTAATTATACGTACTCCTTGACACCTGATTCCCACATTCCCATCGATTCCTCCCTTAAAACTGCCAAAAGCACACTACTAACCATTTAAATAGAAATTGGAGCAAGTAATTTTTTTCAAAATTAAAGTGAAAAAAAATTATTCAGTCCTGTTTTTGAATAAAAAATATAAACATTTGTCATTACTCAAATAGACCTACATTGCATACCAGTAATTCAGCTACTACCCAGGCTTTCAGTTGTTAATTTCTATGGAAAATAATTTTAAATTCATTTCTGCTTATTCTACCATTCAACAGAAAGATCCTGAACCCCTCCAAAAGAAAATGATAGAAGTAAGTGGAAGCACCTGCCTGACCACCCCCCTTTTTCCCCCTGGTACATTATTTATTCTTAAATATGGGGTTTTTTATGTTTATTGACACATATTTATTATATCATTTGACAACCAAGCGTGAAACTTATTTAAAGTTCCTTTTTTTATCGATCGCTACCGTCATACCTTCTTTGTTTACATTTTATTGACAACGTCAACGTTGATTATCCCCCTGTGTCACGTAATTTTCACAGAAAAAGCTCGCTCGAATTGCGTTTCACTCGGTTTTGCGGATAAATATTTGAACTGTTCGTGAGAAAAGGAACAGCGCACCTTTTCCGATTAAAAAATCCCCGTCCCGAGATATGACAATGAAGAAATTGTCCTTTTTCTGACCAACGGTGACGAAATCGTCGGCATCATTGCCAACTTTGATTGTAAAATTTTGTATGAAAAGCACGCTAAAATATATGTTTTAAACTAATATGAAAAGAAAATATTCTCAGAAACCGTTTAATACCATCCCCTAGACCCAACTCAAACCGTACGTCATGTATGGCCAGACATATCCAACTAAGTTAGAAATCACGTGACTTTTGTGACGTATACTAGCCGCCATTTTGTATTATATTGCCCATTATAAAATGCATAGGTGCTTCAATTAAATTTAATTTTCTCATTAATCTGAACCGTTTTCTAACTTTTGCAAATCAATCCTTGATATTCAAACATATTTCTATCAAACAATGTTGGTCCTAACAGTTTAATTTTTGATTAAATTCCGTCCCTAGAGAATCGTAAAAAACGCACTTTTTCTCGTCATTTCCCCGTTGACTCAATGCTAAATGTACCGATACCCATGTCTACTTGTACAACAAATAAAGAAATTCCGTAAATAAAATTCAAACTTTGCAACTCGATTTAGTATATTAAAACATATATCTGGCGAAGAATACTACTTAAAACAGTTTTATTTCAGAGCAAATTACGTCCCACATCGATTTAAAAAAAGTGAATTTTTCGGGATTTTTCAAAATGGCGGACGGCATCATCCCCCATTATCGGCATGTTCTGAGTGGTATTTCATATATATATATATATATCGTTTATACGAGGAAAAAGAATTAATTATAAATATATCACATTTTTACTATATAAAATGGTAAAAAGATAAATTATTAATTAAACATAAATTAAAATGTTACTTATCTGAAACATTTGAAATCTCTGCATTGAAATTTGTGACCACCTTATACACACCTCTTTATTAAAATGCTGCATTAATTATTTTAAAATGCAGCGTTATAAAAATTTGAAACCCCGCTGTTTTTGTCAGCAAAACGGTTTACCTGTATTAATATCTGTGTACCTTAAAGGTTGGAACAATAAACATCCGGACAGTCAAGGTACAATATACATAACAAATCGTTAATTAGTTATAATTACCTGAAAACACAACATGTTACGGAGAATAAATTTCTTTACCTGTAAATTTACTTCAGATAAAAAAAATCACACAAATCTAAACAAAAAAATAATTCGTTTTTTTTTGTGGGTTAAAAAAAAAATTAGAAAAAAAAATTGCACCATAGCTTTATATTACATGTATGTACCTTTGCTGTTTTGTATAAATTGGTCATAAATTTAATATTATTAATTAATGTCATAATTTCATATATTGAAATTATAATCGATGTGAAATGTTACTACATATTTAAAAAAAAAGTTTTTAAAAGTTATAAAAAAGTGAAGACAAGGTTTACATTGTACGTGCCATAATCAATACAGAGTTATCGGACATGAAAATGACCGAAATAGTTGGGTATGAAAACCGGCAGGTGATTGACGTTACAAAAAATGACCCATTTTCAAATGAAAAGTCACGTGACTCTGTAAATAAAAACGACGCCATTATTGACTTGGCGGTCCGACTGTGTTACGCAAACCACGTGACTCTGTTGGTCATCGTTATCTCTTCTCATTAGATGCTTGACCATGACAAAGGGAAGAAGGAATTTAACTATTTTGTAACGTATTTCTTAAAGGCATATGATACATTGACTGACCTCTGGACAGATATTGCCTGAAACATTGATAATGCCCGAGCCGCAGGCGAGGGCATTATCAATGTTTCAGGCAATATCAGTCCCTTGTGCATCACTATATCATGATAATGCCCTCTATATAAGCAACTATTATATAAATAATATAATTTTTTAATGTTAATTTACGCGGAAAGGAAGCGATACAACATATATATATTATTATTACTATGGACAGTAATGTTGAATTATTAAATTGACATCTGTATAACCGTTATAAGTCAAATTTTAATGTTTAAGGTTTGTAATGTAATTTTTAAAGTTAATGTTAATTCTGGGCTTGCCATTTGCTATTGTTTATATTTATATGCGACAGCCCTGCAAAATTGGCGGTACAATGTACATTCGCCAATATATAAAACTGAAATAAATATTTAACTGTAAATTGCTAGTATGTTTTTCGACAATGAATCTATGATAAACATGTATATGCGGCTCTTCTTCAATACGATTGGGGTATGGGGATCTGCTGATCTGTATAAATAAAAAAATGTTTTGGTGTAGAATAAGCATTAATGTAACGACTTATATATATAAAAAGTTAATAAAGGGATATTCTGAAATTACCGCTCCTTTATACAAATTCACGACAAAGGACACTCCGTTTGAATGGGATACAGAAGCGCAAAAACGCGTTCTATAAACTGAAAGAGCTTTTAGTTTAACTTCCAGATCTTTTCCGTCCTTCCTGTTCAATATAGAATGTTCCAGTCAAGCTGCAGACGCAATTTTATGTCAAAAGCAAGGTTCAGTCGAAAGAGTCATTAGATGTGCAGGGAGAAAACTAAATAACTCAAGAGAAAAACTTTTCTATTACAAAAAAGGATGCCTATAAGTATCAAACGATATCAAACAAATTTTAATTAAACAGGAACAGTATTTTATGTACAAATGTGTTTTTTACCACGTGAGTAGTATAGGGGCACAGTTAACTTATAATTTGACGTGGAGCGATGTGGAGCCAGAAGTGACGTCATAGTAACCGGAAATAACGTCATAGAAAGTGATTAATGCGCAAGCTCAACCGACAGTAATGAATTTTCTTGCCGTTTTTTGAAAAGGAATCCAGTGACAGCCATTAGGTGCAGATCAGGACGAACATAGTGATATGATAGGAATATGATCACTGCGTTGTACTAGACCGACACACTGAGCCGGATTTTCAACGTGCTAGCTCGCGAGGTAAATGTCCGCAGGAAGACATATCACACCACTCGGACACATTATACTGACTCCGAGCCGACCAGTCCTTTGGTCTTACTCCTATATGCCGCGTGCTTGGCGGAGAAGCAACAAATACCAATTTTAATGTCTTTGATTAAACCCGGTAGGGGATCGAACCCGCAACTCGAGGCGAGTACAAAGTGGATTGAAGGTTCAGTTACTTATCAAATCTGTTTTAATTAATTTTCTTAATGATCTGTCTAATTATTAATTCTATTTTAATTAAGCTTCTTAAGGAGATCTGTTTTATCATGTCTATTTAGCTGAGAACTATGTAAGCAGATGTTCATCGGATATTGATTTTCAGTTAGACAGATGCTGTAGTCTTTTGTATTATGTAAGTGAGCTCACTGAAGGTTATTGTTAAAAGATGTTGAATGTGTATGAGAGACTTAAGGAGAAATGGATATTTAAATTTGATATGGGGTTGATAAGTTGGAATAACATTTTATGGATGAATCATGTTTGGTTACCACCCCTTTCCGGCGCTTTTCCTCCTTGAGATTTTTTATAGTATTTCATTTGACTCTATAAAGTCTCCTTTCGAGGTGTTTAGGATCGGACCTATTGCAGGGAATAATTTAGTTCGTGGTCCTTGTCGTGGCTCCTCTTACTCTTTGCTGCTCACGTCTTTACTCATACTGTTCACGATGCTACTCTTCTCTCCTCATCACTGCACTTTGGTGCTTATGACTATACCCACGTGCTCATTTCGTTTTTTTTGCCACTGCTCTGTTCTGAGTAAAGGTGCGTTTACACGATACGATTTTCCATTCGATTTTTACCTGTGCACCTGCTTTCGACTAAAATCGTATCGTGTGAACACTAAAATCGAAAGTCGAACGTCAAGTCGAAACGTCGTTTTGAAATCGAAACGTACGCTATTTCCATTCGACTTTTTGACTGGAATCGGATCGTGTGAACGCCAAATCGACTAAATTAATTAGTTGATTGAAAAAATCAAGCAAATAATTTTAATCAACTATACATTCAGATTTTCACATCATTTTACAAGTTTTTAATTCGTCCAAGGAACAGAGTTATCTTTTGTTCATAAACCTGGCTTTCTGCGCCTACAGTATATATGTAATGTCAAACTAAGTATTAACTTAGAAAATTTAAGAAAATTATTCTTTCAGATAGTGAAGTGGCCATAATACAATGTTCGTACATTTTCCCTGTAAATTAAGTCTTTTTGCCAGAAATTCTCACTAATTCATTTTTGGTTAGATTTAGATGAAATTTTTACCATTGATCGCAGACTTTATTGTAGTTTTTTTAAAATAATTTTTACTGAATTTTGCGAAAGACCGTTTTAAAAGTTGTCATTATTTTTAATTTAGAAAAGGACAATTCAATATACCCTGTTTGCATCTGAACTTCAATATTTAAAATTTATATATTTTTATTCATTAGCACTTCAAAACTACAAATCACAATTACTTGAGAAAATTGTCAAAAGAAACAGCAATAAATTCTGCAAATACTTTTATTAAAATATGTAGAACCAAACAGGAATTATTGAGAATTTTCAAGTAAGATGGTATTAAATTAAATATATAGGAAAATGTTCGTGTGGAAACTAAATTATTGACACTTACTTTACGTCATATATTGTTCGTTATTTGTTTTTACATGCATCTCATATAGGACTCCTCCCTTTTTAACAGACCTTTACTTATAAATTATCTATTTAGCATACGACTGCGACGTGCAATGCAACGGGTAAGTGCGTTTGTCGACACTCGTTCATCAGACATGGTTGACATGGCAGCAGTTGAAATTCTTGACAATAATGAAGAACAGAAGCATTGATCTCTATGAAAATGAACCATCTCTATATATATGTGACGTAACGTCCCAACTGTATCATGACAAACTTGAGAGGAAACGGGCTCTAGAGCGAATTGATGGCAAAATAAACATAGGAGTTAGATCTATATACATATATGTCATGAATATATTCAAAATTTCATGTTTTTACATTTACATCACTCCATTTTTAGAGAAAAAACCTATCTAATGTTGCATCAATGTTGTTTTCTATTATGCAATGGGGGGTAACTCGTATAAATGCATTAAATATCGTGACGTAAGATTCCCAAAGGGTACTTGGATTGTACATTCTTTGAAATAACGGGCCAGTTGGAACAATAATTTGGTAGAATGGTCCTTGGAAACGGGTTTTGACATATCATTAGACTTCAAATGACAAATATTATCGAGGCAATTTGTCATTTGTCAATTTTTTCAGTTGGAAAGTTCTCTCACATTTTGTTTTTCACCTTTTCTTGGCCACTGTGAATCAGATGAGCGATTTCCGGCTCCCGGGAGCCTCTGGTTAAAAGTTATTAACCAATCGCTAATCATTAATTCAATTTTATCATATATTTTTTAATTTTGATAAGTTAATTGCCGATTACACGCCGTACAGATAATTTTCTTGGCTATAGTGAATCAGATAAGCGATTACCGGCTCCTGAGACTTCAATGATCTCTGTGAGAATGAACCATCTCTATATATGGGACGTAACGTCCCACCTGTATCATGACAAACTTCAGAGGAAACGGGCTCTAGAGCGAATTGATGGGAAAATAAACATAGGAATTAGATCTATATACATATATGTCATGAATAAATTCGAAATTTCATGTTTTTATATTTACATCACTCCATTTTTAGAAATAAAAAACCTATCTAATGTTGCATCAATGTTTTCTTTTATGCAATGGGGGATAACTCGTATAAATGCATCAGATATCGTGACGTAAGGTTCCCAAAGGGTACTTGGATTGTACATTGTTTCTATTCTAAAACAAAATCTTTCTATTTTCGGGCTATTTTAACAGGCTGTCGTTTCCTCTTTTTAACCTCTGTATGAAGCAGAATTTCAGGAATATTTGATATCCAACCGGTTTAGTATATAAAAATAAAAGTACGCCAAAGTGATGATACAAATATTCGAAAATATTGCAATTTGTTTTTATGTTCAAAGTGTCATGTGAACTATTGCCATCAGTTTGCGTCCGGCGTCAGCCGTCGTTATCGTCTTCCGACTGTCCACATTTCACATTTTAATCTTCTTGTTTGAAATAACCGGGCCAGTTTGAACAATAATTTGGTAGAATGTTCCTTGGAAACGGGTTTTGACATATCATTAGACTTCAAATGTCAAATATTATCGAGGCATTTTGTCATTTGTCAATTTTTTCAGTTGGAAAGTTGTCTCACATTTTGGTTTTCACCTTTTCTTGGCCACTGTGAATCAGATGAGCGATTACCGGCTCCTGGGAGCCTCTGGTAAAAAAGTTATTAACCAATCGCTAATCATTAATTCAATTATATCATATATTTTTTAATTTTGATAAGTTAATTGCCGATTACACGCCGTACAGATAATTTCGGACGTTGCTGCGTTTCGAAACATATTAAAAGCACCTGTTCAAATCTGTTCAAAATCGAATGGAAGTTCGTATCGCGTGAACAGAACGCTGTACGATTTACCTGGGCGATGGTATTAAATCGGATAGAAAATCGAAAGGAAAATCGTATCGTGTAAACGCACCTTAAAAGAAATGCTGCTGCTGTTAGGGGTGATCGATTATCATAAGTCAAAGATTGGATCTGTAAGAGAGCACTTTTGTATCAGGGGCAGATTTTGTGAAATAATCATGTAGCCATGGATTTTTTTTTTTTTTTTTTTTAGCTCACCTGGCTATGCCAGGGTGAGCTTTTGCCATCACTTTGCGTCCGGCGTCCGTCGTCCGTCGTCCGTCGTCCGTCGTCCGTCGTCCGTCGTCCGTCGTCCGTCGTCCGTCCGTCGTCCGTAAACTTTTCATTCAAAGATCTTCTCCTCTGAAACCACTGGGTCAATCCAAACCAAACTTGGTCACAATAGTCCTTGGGTGGCCCCCTTTCAAAATTGTGTCGCTCATGTTCATACCTCATCCAAGATGGCCGCCAGCGGGGATCATAATTTAACATTGGACCCTATGGGATAAAACATTCAAAGATCTTCTCCTCTGAAAGTACTAGGCCAATTGGAACCAAACTTAATCACATGAGTCCTTGGGTGGTACCCTTCAAAAGTGGTGTTGCTCACATCCGTATCCTATCCAAGATGGCCGCCAGCGGGGCCACAAGCGTTTCAAATTCTTTTGTCTTTACATTGCAACTCTTATACAAAGAAAGATAACTCTAACTCAAAATTTGGCATTAGTGAAATAAAAATTTCTAATGTCTGATGGAATATTTAATATATATCTGATTTTGATGGGTTTTAATTTCAGCAGTATATATAACCTAGATTATAGGGGGAACCCCTGCCCGATTTTTTTTTTGAAAGGTGGTCTGAAATTGTAATGGATAGCAGAAGTTTTGGTTGTCATAGAAACTAATTTCAGGTCTTACTTGGCTACAACGGTCTACTTTAAAAATTGTGTCTCTTGGGTCCGTAGCCAATCCAAGATGGCCACCAGAGGGGACCAAATTTTAACATTGGACCCTATGGTAAAACATTCAAAAATCTTATCATCAGATATAACTGGGCAATTGGAACTAAACTTGGTCATAATAAACCTTGGGTGGCCCTGTTTAAAAAATTGTGTTGCTTAGGGTTGTACTTAATCAAAAATGGGTGCCAGCGGGGACCATAGTTTAATATTTGACCTATGGGAAAAGTTTTAAATTCTTCTGCTGAGACTGGAAATACTTGGCCAATTGAAACCAAACTGGTCACCTTCAAAAATTGTGTGGCTTTGATCCGTACCTGATCCAAGCTGGATGCTAGCTGAGACCAAAGTTTAACTTATTGGACCAGTGTAACATGTCCAATATGCTTTTTGTTGTCTAAAATGACTATGCTTATTTTTTTAAAATATGTAATTACAGGTTTTAAAAATTTTTATGTTTTGTGCCTCTAAATAATATTAATGAGCATTTTAAATTTAAAAACTAAATATTTAAAATTGCTAGCATAACGGATCTATTAAATGTAAAATAAAAAAAAATGTAATTCTGTAAAGTTATATAATATTAAATGGTAAAAAGAGATAAATAAAATTAAATGTAGGTTTTTCATGGATTTTTATTTCATGGATATTTCTATATAACTATTTATTATTGAGAATAAATGCATAAAAGTATATATGATGTTAGGGTGTTTTCTTGTTGCTCTTGACACTTCTTGTCTCTTTTTAGTGTTTCCCAGTCATCTGTGGTCTGTGGATGCATCTTCGAGACTCTTGCAGCTTCTGAGATACTGCATATGTTTCAAAGTTTTTTACAGGCAATTAATCTGCATCTGAGGTTATTTTGACCATGGTTTTTATCCAACTGACCGGCAATTAGCTATCGTTTGCAACTGCTCCCACCTATACCTTTTACTATATAAAAACCAAATTAACTATCCAAAGATAGTCAAGTTGTTTACATGTCTGACTGCAGAAGAATAGGTTACCCGTACCAGTTGCATAGAGAACAGATTCCAATCCCTTATACAAGAAAAAATAAATAAATTCACATTTGAATTCACACATTCCACAGTACATGATTTGAAGAATTTCAATGGAATCAAATGTAAAAAAATACTTAAAAACATACGAAAACCAACATTTCATTGAAAATGAAATCAAAACACAAATTTCAAATGAGAATTCATATACATCTGCATCAACGGAAGTCTTGTTATTTCACACTAGTTTATTGAACCATGAATCTCAACTTATGACTCACCAGTAGGTAAAAATTTTAATGCAATTAAATGGATAAAAACCAGAGGATCCCGATAATCAGAAACAATATTCAGTTATTGTCCCTGATCAAATCTCAAAACTTGAGACTGGAAACACCTTAATGAGTACATGCCAATATTTGACGAAAAGATATGGAGTAAATGCACACGACATCATAAAAAATGTGAAGTCCAACTATAGTAAACTTTAGATGTACTGAATTGCAATTTCAACAAGTCATGCCACGTCAGCAGTACTAGGACCTTCATTTGCAAACTTCAGCAACTTGTGTAGTTTTACATTCAAATCCTTGGTATTGGATTTGACCTCCTTTTTTTCTATTTTGGGGAAATGAGTATTTCTTTGTAACTATTTTTGGATTATGGTTCTCTATGCTATTTGATTGTAATGCTGGTTACTCCTTGAAACACTTACATAATTTACTATTTGACCCTATGGCAATAATATTCAAAAAATTTCCCTTAAACTACAAGTGATCACAAGTCAAATTTATAACAAACTTATATACAATTAGTAACCGTGGTCCTAAGATGACTCTAAGTTTACCAGGATGCAATTACCTCATTTAAGATGGTCATCAGTGAGGAAAGTAGTTTACATTGAATCCTATGGGATATATGCCATTCGAATAACGTTATGCTATCAGATGTGGGCCATGTCCCAGGTGAGCGATACAGGCTCTTGAGAGCCTCTTGTTTTGAAATAATTATATCCTGGCCTCTAGATTCTACTGTAGAAAATAAAAGAATATTACCCTTTAGCGGTTGAAAATAAATTTTCTAACACAAAAGTTTTCGAAAATAAGTATTCTGGTGTGACCAAAAGTACCACCCCTTTCAATCTTCAATGGTCGTCTCCAAGATAAAGGTATACATATTTTTTTTATATTCTAATTATCCGCTTTTATAACAAATTTACACAGTCAAATAATATTACATTAAAACTTCTTTTTATATCCTGATACAAATTTATTTCAAGTTTACAAAACTAATATTTTAAAAATATACATTTTTTCCAAAAAAAAAAAAAAAAAAAAAAAAAAAAAAACAAAACGATTATTGATCATTATTGAATCGTATATTTAAAATATTTTCATTGACATAAACCGTGCAATGTTCACTAAAGACAATTTTATGCAAAAAGGTGAAAATTTGGTCAACAACATAGTACTATTTTTTTAGTATGACGATAAAAAGCCTAAAAATGATTTTTAAAGGTAGCATTGGGTGTTATAGGGTAGGACTGGGTGGTATGGGTTGTCATTGGGTAAAAAGTCACGCATTAGCAGAACTGTCATATCTATAAGCTAATAAAGTTTATATCATTTCCTTTTGAAGGAGCTTTTCTTGTGATAATGCATCAATCTTAGCGTTTCCTTCCCCTTTCCGTATGATCTCCCAGGTATCTCGAAAAATGATTTCAGTTCTAATTAATTCCCCGAAGTAAATAAACAGAAGGAAAAGGGACAAGTAAATCACGAGTATGGTCTGAAAGAGACTAACCTCTGAAAATATAATATGAAATGATTTTTAAAATGAAATTTGCATGCTTATAAATAATCACACAACATTCATCTGGTCTGAGTCTTGTATATTCTGTCACTATTGTCAGTCTCTCACAAATTTCCCAAGTCTCCTCCCATTCTATTGCAATTATCGAAAATTATATTGTTTTTTATGGGTTAGTCTCTTTCAGATCATATTTCTAAAAATATAATTTTGACTGGCAGGTGGCCCCACGGGCATTTGTAACAGTTTGTTATATACAAAAAACATTCCCATACACTAATATTAAACAAATGCCTGTGGGTGCCCCCCTTCCAAAAGTATGTCCCAAATCCCCGACTTCCAAGCAACATGGTTGCTGTACCAAAAAATAAAAAAAGGACCAGTGCTGCCAAATCTTTTTCCAATTTGTTGTGGTTTCAGACAAGTTTTTTCAATGAATTTTCTCTTCCTGATATGCACTTGGCCTACATGGGATGTGGGCTGTTGGGTTCCCTCTTTCCTTTCTGCAACTCTCCCTCCCCATCCAGTGTTCTATAAACATTTAATATATTTGCAGGCATTATTGATTGGACACACATGGATAAAGTGTTCAGTTTGGTACTTCCTGGATACAAGGATAAAATTCTCCATTCACTTCATCAGCTTCAGCAAAAGGGAGTTAACTGTGATGTTACCCTACAAGCTTGTGATGGCATTGCTAATTTCCATAGTATCGTATTGGCAGCTAACAGTGATAGTCAGTTAGTACTAAAGCAAAGAGAAATTGATTGTACTGCATATAGTATCAATGTAGTGGAAGCTTTGGTTCTGTTGTTGTATTCAGGTCAAATTATCATAGAAGAAAAATATTTTAAAGATTTTATCAATCTTCTTGAAGACTTAGATCTGAAATCTGTCACAGATAAAGTCAGTGATCAGACTGCCTTCATAGACAACAAAGAAGTGAATGCAGACAAAAATAGTTCTGGTGAGGAAGAGTCAGATTTAGAAAATTTACCCAATGATACTTTCTCTTTACAATGCCAGGATGAAAACATTGCTTCTCAATGTTGGAACAGAATTTCTAATTTTCCTTCTTTGGAAGAAGATCTCTCATCAGTGAAGATCAAAACTGTTACTGAGGGAGAAAATCTTTATATTAAAATTAATCACAGTTTTGAATGGGAAAATAGTGATAAAAGTTTAGGGAATAAAATAAGTGATTTACCAGTAGGAAGAATTAATAATTTTTATGAAGACAGTCATGAGGACATGAATTCCTGTAAGGGGAGTAATGTCAAAGATTGTTATTCTGACACATTAAACTGTAAAGAGAAAGATACATTTGAACAGCAGCTGGTTGAAACTATTCATGAAAACCTAATAAGAAACACAATGACTGTAGATGATTCAAATGATAGAACTGTTGATACTGGTTCAACATCACTCAAAATTAAAGCACTTGAAAAAGAATCATTGCATACTAATCATGGAGATATATCTGGTAGAATAAATAGCAAGGACAAAAAAATTCAATCCTCGTCTTCATGTTCAGATATTAAAAATGGGAAAATTATTCCCTCAAATAAAAGAAGATTGAAAACTGGTAAAATTTCGAGATCGTTAAGAAAGAAGAAAAAGGTAGATATTATTAAGGAATCAACAGCTAAGAATAAAGACAATAATGGCACTATAGATGAAGATTCAAAAGGTGACAGCTCAACAACTCCTAATTCTAAAAAAGTCTGGAAATGTGTGAAGTGTAATGTAACCTTCCCAACTTATTCTTTGCGGTCGCATCACATGACAGGTGTACATCGACCATATCCTTGTACACTATGTGATTGGGTTGGTGCTCAGCCACACCGTTATGCTTGTCATATGTATGGCCAACATAAGGTTGTCATTGATCCCAAGAGATATCCACTTGTGGAGTGTAATGTTGAGGTATTTGTAAATATTGAATGTTTTATATTTTTGTTTTGTTCATTGTCTGTTATTTTGCCTTTAATCCTTAGGTGAATATATGTCTGTTTCTAATGATGCTAAAGGTTTGTAAATAATAGATAAAAATAACTGTAGAGTAAGCCTTAAATAATAAACAGTAAATAATTATAATGCAGCTTTTTATTAGTATACCTGTAAAGGAAAAGAAAGGTAACCATAATAATAATTATATTCATGTGATAAAGATCATGGTCAAAGTTGACATTTTTCTTTAATAGTTATGGGAGAGATTTTCAAAATTAACATAGAATATTTAAGAATTTCAGGAATTTTATTGATGCCATGTCATTCTTGAGTTTCTGAAGTGTAAGATGCAAAGAACCAAACAAACAAAAAATTGAGTAATTTTTAACCATGTGACTTTCAGTTTCATTTCTATTTAATTATATGCATATTAAGGTTTAATTTATTACCAGATGTTATTATTAATTCTTAGTTGAAGTTGTTTCATTGATACATACCTCATGGTATGCATATCCTTTCATTTTCATAACTGTGAATATTTCCAATCTGACATTATTACCTCCCCTGATTTCTCACTAAGGGCATATATATATTTAATTGCCTAAACTGTTTTTAGCTCACCAGACCCGAAGGGTCATGTGAGCTATTGCCATCACTTGGCGTCCGTCGTCCGTCCGTCGTCCGTCCGTAAACTTTTTCAAACATTAACTCCTCTGACACCATAAGACCAATTGCAACCAAACTTCGTACAGTTGTTTATTGGTATATGTGCTACAAAACTATCGTTTGGATTTTTGATTTGTAAAAAAACATGGCCGCCATGGCTAAAAATAGAACATAGGGGTAAATTGCAGTTTTTTGCAAATAACTCAAAAACCATAACAGATATCAAAATTCTGGCATAGGGGAAAAGTGTTCAGCACCTCAAGATCTACCTGCCCTGAAATTTTGAAGAAGATCCAACAACCCATGTAGGAGTTATTGCCCTCTCTGCATTTTTTCCAAATTTTGCACTTATTAAGCTCAATATCTTGGATACTATAAAGGAAATTTGAAAAATTTAAATTTCATATTGTTAGGCACACAAAGATCTACAAAATTTGTAACAGGATTGAAGTTGTAGGTTCGTTCCTTTTAGGAGTTATTCCCCTTAGATTGTCAAAATTGACCATTTTTGCAGTCTTTATTCATTGTAATAAAATCGTTAACTCCTCTTACACCATAAGTTTAATTGCAACCAAACTTAGTGTAGTTGTTCCTTGGCATGAGTGCTACTAAACTATCGTTTGGATTTTTGATTTGTAAAAAAACATGGCTGCCATGGCTAAAAATAGAACATAGGGGTAAATTGCAGTTTTTTGCAAATAACTCAAAAATGGTGACAGATATCAAAATTCTGATGGGAAGCTAAAGTGTTCAACACCTCAACATCTACCTGCTTTGAAATTTTGAAGAAGATGTAACCACCCATGTAGGAGTTATTGCCCTTTTTCTTGATTTTTTTTTGAAATTTGTACTTATTAAGTTGTATGATCATTCCTTTTAGGAGTTATTCCCCTTAGAACATCAAAATTGACCATTTTCACAGCATTTCCTTTAGTTTGCAAAATCTGCACAAAGTTTATGCTTCGATTTTTTGATCCATCGAAAAACATGGCCACTGTTACTAAAAATAGGACATAGGGGTCAAACAACAGTTTTTCGCAAATATCTCAAAAATCATTAGGTTATGGCAAATTCTGGCAGGTTGAAAGTGTTCAGCATGATGAGAGCTACCTGTTTGCTGATTTTCGTGAAAATCTGCCAACTGATGTTAGAGTTATTGCCCTTTTTTGACATTTTTGGCTTTTTTTATGTTATTATTTCAAAAATCTTCTCCTCTGAAACTACTGAATGGATTTGGATAAAACTTGATTGTTCCTTAGGGTATCCTGCACAAAGTTTATGCTTCGATTTTTGATCCATCGAAAAACATGGCCACTGTTACTAAAAATAGAACATAGGGGTCAAACAACAGTTTTTCGCAAATATCTCAAAAATCATTAGGTTAGGACAAATTCTGGCAGGTTGAAAGTGTTCAGTTTGATGAGAGCTACCTGTGTGCTGATTTTCGTGAAAATCTGAAAACTGATGTTAGAGTTATTGCCCTTTTTTGACATTTTTAACTTTTTTTTTATGTTATTACTTCAAAAATCTTCTTCTCTGAATCTACTATTCAAAATCAAATGAAACTTGGTAAGATTGTTCCTTAGGGTATCCTGCAAAAAGTTGTTGCTTGGATTTTTGATTGGTCGAAAAACATGTCCGCCCTTACTAAAAATAGAACATAGGGGTCAAAATGCTGTTTTTTGCTATTTTTTCCTTAATTATAGAAAGAAAATGAAGATGAAAGCTACTTTCAAGGTAAACATGGTATCCCGAGTTGAATGGTGATGATGAAAGTTTGTTTTGGACGGCCATTTTTAAAATGGCTGCCATTTTCCCGCCATTTTTTACACTTGCTCGGATTTCAACAATATTTGGTTTTTAAAGTAAACATGGTATCCTTAGTGTATGGTGATGATGAGAATGCTGTATAACAATGATTAAACTTCATAATATGTGAGCTTTTAATTGCTATCACTTGGTGTCCGTCATCATTGTTGTTAACAAATTTTCAAACATCTTCTCCTCTGAAACTATTAGGGGGATTTGGATGAAACTCTACAAAATGACAGATGGGTTAAGCATGGTTTATTGGATAAAAACCAACAGCTTAGTCAAAGATCAAGCATAATAGAAAATAAAAAGCTTTAACCCACAATTTTTACATAACTTCTTTCAAACATTTTTAAAACGAAGACAACATATAGACCAAAAGATTTATACTTTTATATGAAGATGAATTAAAGCTTGTATTTTGTATTGTGAATCATCAGATTGACCATGGCTGTATCTTAATCAAGCATAGGGAGAACTCATGCCCATTTCTTTCCAGAGGTTCTTGAAAGGCTTTTAAAGGTATTTTCAGCATTTTACATGACCTTTAATACTCAGTTTAATTTACAACAAACATTAATATATCAATTTAGTTTATAGTGCATTGTTTGCCCGGTGAGCGATTCAGGCTCTTGAGAGTCTCTTGTTTCATCACACCACCTAATAGAATAAGACACATATTAATACATTTTGTAAATAAATATCTGTATATATTTAAATGTTCAATTGACACAACTAAAAGTAAGGGGAGGTAACAAATGGTTTACTGGAAAGCAGTTAATTTAGACTGTTCTTACTGCTGTTAGCTTATAAAGATATAGGGACAACAGTACTGTTCACTTATATATTTCAGGACTGTTCATACAAGTGTCTCAGTATTATGCTATGGAATCACATGCGAAACCACCGTTTTAAAGCAGACAAGTTTGTTTGTGATCACTGTGGTACAGATTTTACATCACCTGCAGGTCTGAAGGCACACATGTCTCATCATAAAGAAAAAGAGATGAAATATAAATGTAAAGAATGTGATAAAGTGTTTGGATGGAATCATGAACTACTTGTAAGTAATTACCATTTTTATAGAAGGGGCTGTGATATCCAATTAGTCTCATTTCCTGTCATCATGGTTGGTTTGACTGAGTATCCTACACGTACATCTGCAGCTTGTTCTTAGGGAATATTGTACAATGTATTCTTTATGTTTGTTTTGCTAGTGTCTTTTAGTGCTTATTGAAAGTCACATATCGACTCCTACTGTCTGGAAATTTCAGTTCTTGGAATGGATTTTTGGAATTTGAAAAGTCAAAATACTTTGTTGGTTAGTTAGTCTGGTTGAGATGTCCCAGAAAACCAAAAAAAAAAACAAAAACATTTATTGGTTATATTTTTGTTATATGAAATATTGGGAATTTCCAATGAAAAGATTTATTCACTTGAAAAGTTGAAAATTATAAAAATATGAAACGGAGCTCAGACCTATCAAAAATTTTAACAATTTTTTAAAATATTATTCATGCCCTTTCTTTCTGAATATTGGATGCTTTAGGTATTCAGATTCTGAAAAATCTGTTCTACGTTCTGAAATTTATAGACAATACAGTGTAGATGTACTTTACTTGTTTTGTTATTATTTTGCATTTGGTTTTGTTCGACTTGTTTTATTGTTGAGCCTGCGACTTAAGCCGCAGAAAGCTCGACATAGGGAAGTGATCCGGCGGCGGCGGCATTAACTAACTTCTTAAAAGCTTTATATTTTAGAAGGTGGAAGACCTGGATGCTTTATACTTTGTATATAGATGCCTTATGTTACAAAGTTTCCGTCTGTCATGTGCATTGGCCTTGACCTCATTTTCATGGTTCAGTGACTACTTGAAAAAAAAGTTAAAATTTTTTTTAATGTTAATTTCTCTCTTATTATGAGTAATAGGATAACTATATTTGGTATGTGCGTACCTTAGAAGGTCCTCATCCCCATCAGACAGTTTTCAATTGACCTCGACCCCATTTCAGTGATCAGTGAACAAGGTTAAGTTTTGATGGTCAAGTCCATATCTCAGATATTATAAGCAATAGGTCTAGTATATTTGGTGTATGGAAGGATTGTAAGGTGTACATGTCCAACTGGCAGGTGTCATCTGACCTTGACCTCATTTTCATGGTTCAGTGGTTATAGTTAAGTTTTTGTGTTTTGGCCTGTTTTTCGAATACTGTATTCAGTAGGTCATGTAGGTCTACTATATTTGGTGTATGGAAGGATTGTAAGGTGTACATGTCCAACTGGCAGGTATCATCTGACCTTGACCTCATTTTCATGGTTCAGTGGTTATAGTTAAGTTTTTGTGTTTTGGCCTGTTTTTCGAATACTGTATGCAATAGGTCTACTATATTTGGTGTATGGAAGGATTGTAAGGTGTACATGTCCAACTGGCAGGTGTCATCTGACCTTGACCTCATTTTTTCATTACTTATAGCTTAATGTATGTCTGATAGCATTTACTTTCATTAGAAATACATGAAGGCAAGACATTTTTGTGTGTCCACTCTTGTTTGTTCTATTTCCCTTTTAACAGCTCACCATTTCCATTTATTTTAGTTGTTTTCTATTTACCCATTTGCATGTTCAGTCTCAAGCTGTATTGTGTCATTATCACATATACTTAATATCATGTCATTTTCATATCGAATATCTGTGTAATATTTACTTTCCTTATTTACAGACATACATGTGAATGAATACTGTAAATATGGAAATTATTGTGATGTTTTTATTATTGCGAAAATTGCGATCGGTTGAGCATCGCAATATTAAAAACTCGCTTTTTTAATGCATATTTTCCTGTCTGATTTATTCTTGATTTGTCCCCCTTTGTTTACATTTACACAGGTAAGTTTCTGGTCATTGACGACATCCGGAGACAGGTTAATTGGTAGATACTTAGTTGTATAGTTATTGTTTTTACAGCTATTACATGTATATATATAATAACATTTTGAATTCTATAATTTTTTAAACCATTAATTAAATCGATTACTTTAATAACACTTCCCATTTTCAATTTTTACCCGATCTCCGATTGCAATAATAAAACTTTTTTTACACAGCAGCGATCGCAATAATTAAACCTCGCAATTTTGCGTTCGGTATAAGAATTGCAATAATAAGTGCACACGAAAATTTTCGAATTTACAGTATTCAGGATACCATGTATATTATATACAGCTGTGTGAGATTCTATTTTATGATCGAATGGTTTTAACCTGGGAACAGTCAGTGCAAATCTGTATTGTGACATCAAAATTTGAGGAAGATTGGACTAAATTATAATTTTTGTGTACATGTGAATGTACATGTAAACACAACTAATTAATTACAATTTTTCTTTTTTTCAGAGCCATGTGAATATAGAGCATACCAGCTATAAACTATGTGATAAATGTCCATTCAAGACAAAAAATAAAATGACTTTGTCATTACACTTACACAATGTCCATGGGGAACCTTTACCACCAAAGACAAAAGTGTAAGTACCTTACAAACAAGCAAAGTCAACAGGGAACCAGTATCCCTATAATAAGTAGCACTCAAACAAACAAGGTCAAATATGGAACCATTACCTAACAAAGAAAGAAGTTGAAGGAACTTGTAGTGTTTATGAAGAACCATTAATACATATGATACAAGAAAACATTAACATTTTAACATTGTCTGTAAAGTTATATTTATATACCCTATACATACCCTATACATCTGATTGGAATAGGGTATACAAATATTACCATTTCTTTTGATGAAACCCAAGGATAAGATACTATTTTAATAAAACCTCACAAGTATAGTTATGTCCCCTTTTCGTTGAAAATTCCACAGGGTATTTATTTTTGTTTCTTTTGAACCAAAATTGGGTAAGTTCAGTGGTTATTGTTAAGACTGGTCTATTTGCATCTTACAGCCAAAAACAGCCTAGTGATAAACAGTTCAGATTAATAAAATATTTAAATTATGAGCCAAGGTTCCCAAACAGAAATGCGTTGAAATCAATTAAACTAGAGAATTTTGAAAATCTTACAACAAGTGAAAATATGATCAATGATTGATATGTTATTCCAGACTTTTTGTCACGTTGATTTTGTTATTTACTTGAGTTTTAGATACTCCAGTCTAATGTATCTATATAGTGTACCAAATTATTTGTACATTTTGTTTTGATAAAATAGGAATATCCATTTATTATTGGTATTTTAGATACAGATGTGACCAGTGTGATTTCTATTGTTTTTATCCTTGTTATCTCAGAATACACAAACAGGAACATTCAGGTAAATATATTGCATGTAGGAATTTGTATTGACTAAATGTCAGCCACTGCCTTTTTATCACTGAATTTCTATCATAAGCTAATTCTCTTTACAATAGAACCATTTTGTATTTATCCAATGATTTATCTCCCTTTGAACTACACTGTTTGATTTATTGAACAATTATTAATTTATTGGACTGTCTTCCCTATAATAATACCATTGATTTTGTATATGTCCACTGATTTATCCCCCTTTGAAGTGGAATTTTTGATTTATTGAACAGTTATTAATTAATTGGACTGTCTTCCCCATTTCAATCCCATATATGTTTTCTATGAACAACTTTACACCCGTACACTTCTCACAAATTCAATTTATATTTATAGTATAATATTGTTCTATGACATACTTTATTTGTTCAGATTTTACTTGTAGCTCTTTGAGACATGAAAATTCATATGTCTCCCTTTGAAATGCAGCCATTAATTTTATATCTTGGTGAAATACAACCATTACAAACTAACATTGGATTATTTTATATCTCCAGTCTCATTTATGTAGTTGCAATATTTAAATACATTCCTGTGTGAAACATCTAATCATCTTTCAAAAAATTGGCTCAAGTGAACAGGTGTAAAGTTGTTCATAGAAAACATATATATACTGTGAAGCACAAAAACAGTAAGTTTTTAGAACTACCGGTACTGTGAAATGATAGGATGATCATTGAATTTTTTGGTCTGAATTCTAAATTTCTCTGATTGTCATATGTTTACTTTTGGAAAGAAGTTTAGGAGAGGGAAAGACACAAGTCATCACTTAATACATATTAATAAGTGGAAAATTACAATCTTTTCTATGAAATCTGTATTTTCAACTTTCAGTTATGACGTTACATGTTACTTTCACCACTGTGGTTTTTGATTTATAACTCCAACAGAAATTATTTTTCAGAATTTGAAATTAAAAAAATTTTGTTTATGTTTGTTTAGTTGGGGTTTTATGCCATTTTCAGCACATTTGCCTATTTCGCGGCGGCCAGTTTTAATTGGTGGAGGAAGCCGGAGAACCACCGACCTTAGGTAGAAAAATGGGCAATCCTTGTCAATTTAGATCAAAGTCGAACACACCCCGCCACAGGTGAGATTCGAACTCACAACCTCAGTGTTGACAGGCTAGTGATCATTAGTAGTCATGACGAACTACCTAGACCACTAGGCCACTGAGGCCCCAAATTAAAAAATTATTCATGTTCTTTTTTAGAGACAAATAATTACAAGTGTAATCACTGTCCAAGAGAATTTAAAACAAAGAAAGCCTGGAGAAGTCATATTGCTGTAGTACATGTTGGTAAGTAAAATATCTTATATATACCACAATTTTCAAATCTATTCTTACCAGTGGAATATGTAAAATCACAGTATATATATATATATATATATAAAGAAAACTTACATTTAAATTTCTTTCTCTATTCACTCTGGCTTACATCAAAGTTTTTGAAAAAAATATTTAAATTTGTAAGATATGAATCATTTTCAACTAAATTGCCTACTTTCTTATAAAAATTTTATTGATTATAGAATAAGTCAATAATTTCAGGACATGTTAAAGTACAGCATGATGTAATAAAGATGTTATGACTACTGTTAATTAGTGATCAACCTACTTAATTTTTAATTTTAGAATATTTTATGGTAACAATTAGCTAAAATACAAACACTTTTTAGTAGAACACTTGCAAAACAACTCAAACTCAAACTACCGATAAATTGAACAGATTTTGACAGTACCTTGGAGTTGGAGCCATCAGAGTTAATGTAATTAAATGTGTAGTTTATATTATTTTACAGGATTGAGGTTTCATTGTGATATTTGTGATTATTCAGCAAAGACAGCAACAACACTTAGAACACACAAAATCAGCTCTCATTCAGTATGTTTCTTTAAAATAAGTTGTATTTATGTTTGTGCATTAAATATATTTTACAGAAAAAATGCTAATTTCAGGTTCAAAAACAAATTTAACATAAGAATATTTTGATAAGTATGATTAAAAACAAGAAAAGAAACCACATTTTCTTTTATCACTGTTTTAGATTTGTCTGCCTGCCCACTTAACTTTGCAAAACTGTCTGCCTGTCCACTTAACTTTGCCAAAAAGTCTGCCTGCCCACTTTACTTTGCCAAACTGTCTGCCTGCTCACTTAACTTTGCCAAACTGTCTGCCAGCCCACTTAACTTTGGCAAAAAGTCTGCCTGCCCACTTAACTTTGCCAAAAACTCTGCCTGCCAACTTAACTTTGCCAAACGGTCTGTGTGCCCTCTTAACTTTGCCAAAATGTCTGTCTGCCCACTTGACTTTGCTAAACTGTCTGCATCCCCATTTAACTTTGCCAAAATGTCTGCCTGCCCTGTTAACTTAGCCAAACTGTCTGCCTGCCCACTTAACTTTGCCGAAATGTCTGCTCGCCCACCTGACTTTGCCAAACTGTCTGCCTCCCATTTAACTTTGCCAAAATGTCTGCCTGACCAGTTAAATTGGCCAAACTGTCTGCCTCCCACTTAACTTTGCCAAACTGTCTGCCTTCCCACTTAACTTTGCGAAACTATTAACATGATTTTTTTTCCACTGGAAAATTCAGTTAATTTAGCTCTGATTTTAAGCAGAAAACATATACTTGTATACCTGGTACAATTTCAAATGCAGCATAAATTTTTCATCTTATTTTTCCAATAATAAATAGAATTAAATGATAACTAAATTTCTTGTAATAATTTCTTTAAAAATATCTTTTAAAGAGCCAAAGAAGAAATTCCTAAAATATTTTTTGTAAAACATTTTTTATTTTTTAGGTAATGCAATGAATAATCAATTCTCACCGGAAGGTACTTTATTAATGAAATAAAGCTCTGACTGGAATGATCTCTTTCTATTTCATTTTTTTCTTCTTTTCTTTCAGCAAGCCCGTCCATTTTGCTGTGAGTTTTGTGAATACACATGCAAGTTAAAAGGAAACCTGAATATCCACATGAAAAATGTTCACAAACAAGAAAAGATCACAGCATACAATATACGTAAAATGATGGTTAAAACAGGGAAAGGTTATAATGAATACTTAGAAGCAAAAAGAAAAGCTGAATGTGAAAATGAATCATCAGATCATTCAATAAAAACTCGACCTATTAATGATGATGGTGAAATTAGGGAGATGATATAAGGGATATTTGAAGGAAAAAAGAAATCCTGAATTTGATAGTGAACCTTTAGATTGTTCAATGAAAACCTTTTTTTCTCATACAATACAAAGTCTGCTTATAGACAGGGACTGAGGGTGTTTTGCAGGCATAAGTCATTATACACAACAATCTCTGCCTATGGGCAGGGTAATCGGCAGGAATTCAGGATCATACTGTAGAAAGTCTGCACATAGACAGGGTGATCGGAAGGAATCCAGGATCATCGGTACATAGTCTGCCCATAGATAGGGTGATGGGCAGGCATAAAGAATTATACACAAAAAACTCTGCCTATGGACAGGATGATCGACAGGAATCCAGAATCATGCACTACAAAATCTGCCTATAGGCAGGGTGATCTGCAAGAATCCAAGATCATACAGTACAAACTGCCTATTGATAGGGTGATGGGCTGGTATCCAAGATCATACAGTACAAACTCTGCCTCCTGACAGGGTGATTGGCTGGTATCCAGGATCATACAGTACAAACTCTGCCTCCTGACAGGGTGATTGGAAGGAATTCTGGATCATACAGTACAAACTCTGCCTCCTGACAGGATGATTGGAAGGAATTCTGGATCATACAGTACAAACTCTGCCTCCTGACAGGGTGATTGGAAGGAATTCTGGATCATACAGTAACAAATCTGTACATAGAGAAGGTGATGGAAGGAATTAAGGAGTAAACAGAACAAGCTCTGCCCTAGACAAGATGATTGGCAGGAATCTAGGATCATACATTATTAACCCTCCGAACAGACAGGGTGATAGGCAATAATTCAGGATCATACAATACAAAATCTGTAAACAAACAAGAAAATGGACAGGCATAAAGGATTATACACAACAAACTATGCCCATAGACAGGGGGATTGGCAGGAATCCAGAATTAAACAGTACAATGTACAAGCTCTGACTTATAAAATACTTGTGGTCCCTGGTCTCTTCAGATGTTTCAGCCTGGGAATATTAGTAAGAACTGCTATAAACTCTCGTGACAGATGTGACCTTCAAATGAAATTAATAATGTTGTTTAAGAACATATTAATTCTCAAGGAAAACTACAGAAAGACTATTTGTTGTGATAATATTTTTGTTGATAGATTTCTTTGTTATAGCAAATATTAAAAATCATTTTTTATGTTATTATTCACTACAAAAAGAGATATTCCTAAAACTACTGTATTATATTATAGAGTAATATCAAGTACTTCTGTGTGATATTTTAATATCAAACCGTTTTCCATTTGGTTCTGGTGACATTTGAATCTCTATCTGCTACTGCTTTATTGCTTTTGTCATCTTGAAAGTTGCAGCAACCTTTTTGTAAACAGGAGGTAGAGTCCTATGTTAAAATTAAGATTGGCTTGGTGGGCAACCAGGATCCTAGGATACAATAATGAAAGGAGTTTACATAAAGAACATTGCTGCAAGTTTGGTTGCATTTGGCTTAGTCGTTCAAACAAAAAAATATGTAAGTGAATTTTCTAATAGGGTCCTGTGTTAAGATAAGGTCCACTTTGGCAGTTGGCATTAGTGATCATTGGATAATTGTTTGCTGCTCAGTGGTTTCAGACCATAATTTCTGTCTCTGTCATTGGATACAATATTAAAAGAGGATCGCTTAAGGATCATTGCAAGTTTGGTTGTAATAGTTAGCTATTTTGTTTCAGTTGTGTATTTTCCTAAAGGTCTCGTGTTCAAAGAAGTTTTAACGTTATCGCAGAGCCTGTGACATATACATTGACTTCCTGGACAGAGCCCAGCTCCTGACAGAAAAGATACTCAAACAGGGGTATGTTGCTTCTAAGTTGGAGTCATCCTTATTAAAGTTTTATGGAGTTCATCATAACTTGGTTGACAGTTATGAAAAAACCGTTTCCCAAATGAAAATGGACCTGTTCCATTGATGTTATACCTTCCTCATACCGGATTTGACATGGGGAGCATGGCTGGTGTCCTGCAGGAAGCAGAGACTGCTTACTCTTCCGGAGCACTCAGTCTACCCTAGGTTTTTTGGTGGGGTCATGTTGTTCATATATTTTTAGTTTTTAATTGTAGTGCATGTTTTGTTTTAGCCTTGTCTTCGTTGTTCTCCGGAGTTTGTCAGTTGTTTCGATTTTTCCCTCCTTCGAATATCCCTTTGGTATTTTTTGACTTTACTTACTATGGTAAGATCCATGTTTTCAAATTCAAGACTGGAAGATCTGCAAGAGAATTGTCTAAGAGGATTTATTGAAAAATTCCTACAAAGTATAGTTTCTATTGGCCCAATAAAAGATGTCGAGTCAAGCAGTTCTTCGGGATTTTCTGCCAAACAGAACATTGAAAATTAGAATTGAACTGCTACAGTGGATGCTCCATTGCGTGTAAAAAAAGTCTTTTCTCCAAATTTTATACAAATTTTTATTAAAGTTGTCTCCTTCCAGTTATCTTTCAGATGACACTAAAAATTTATTGTTTTGTTCAATTCAATTGTTATGCAATACAGTCAGGTGTCTGGTCAATTTTACCCAACTTTTTGCCAGTTTGTCCCACATTTGGTCAATTTTTCCAACATTTTCATTGTATATCATTTGTGACATGTATAGATGTAGGGTGGGAATCTCAAGGGTTTCCAAATTATAAAGACAAACGAAGAGAGTTTTGTCAAGACAAATTTTGTAAAAGAAAGGGTAAAGAGCATTATTGTGATTATCAATAAATTGTAAAAATGAAATAAATGACTTGGTTTTTTTAATGTTGAAAAAAGAGAACGTTGTGGTTTTACAGTATTAGAAATTAAATTAGAGGAATCAACTATCTGGTCGTTTTAGCATTTGTGCCCTTTAGATTCAAAGTCAACTGTATTGGTCCTAAGTCATACTTTGGGTCATAATAGATCGTGGTTGGGACTTCTATCTAAAACAAACAATAATAGCAATACCGATATAAGATATAAGAAAAAAAAATGAGAAAAATTGATATGGGCAAAATTGGATTTGGGATAAATTGACTAGTATCCTACGGTTAGCTATACTCTTTTCACGGCATTTAGCATGTCGAAAATATCTTATTCCATTATTTTCATTGGAATTTACCAAAAGAAAGTACATTGTTCGGAAATTATGCAAATAAACTTTATAACAGTTTAATTTTGAAATGGTAGGGAAATTATATAAATTTGATTTATTTTAGTATCTTGTGCAGCTGACAATGTATGAAGATTTTCCTTTTTCTAATTTCAAAATCAAATATTTCATTTGGTATCATAGTTTCAGAGGTATACTAAATGTTTTGAAAATTTATTATCAAAAACTAACTACCCAGGCTTAAGTCTGGAAAAATGTCCATAAGATAAAAATTTATAAGAAAGTCCATTGACGAGGCGAATTTTCGAGAACAGTAACACAAGAAAACAAATATCAGGCGCTAATGTCACTGCCATTCTTTATGGCGAGTACTCTAGTTATGGTTCTGTCTTGTTCATCTCGGAAATTCCTTAAGTTTAAAAACTGAAGTAATAGGGCCTTTCCTCTAAATTTTTTCCACTTCTCGGATCATTTAAAAACTTCATCTAATGCATTTCAACATCTGTCAGAACATAGCCTGGGACGTTTCTTCTTAAGAACTTTCAAATTAGTTCGTGAAAAATATCCATATCGCTTTTGGGCCAGTTTTAACACATATTTTCAATTTTTGGACTTCCGTTGTTCCACATTATTAAAACTAAAACCAAATTGTTGATGTGGTCCTTCATGTGGATATTAAAAAACAATGATACAAAATGCTTGACAAATATGCCCAGAACAGCCCTATTACGATCTTCACGGATAGAAAATCTGAACTTATTTATGAAAAAGCATTTAATTTCAGTTGGTAGACATTCAGATACACTGTATACTATCGTTTGCGATAGAAATTGGAAACATTTTCAAATTTCCAAATTAGCATTTACACGTGAAAGAAATAAACGGAAAAGTGGCTCTAATCAGTATTGTCTTCACCTGTTTCTAGGTTTTTGTCCCCACCTGCAATAAAATGGGACAGGACAGGTAAAAATAAAAACTTGCAGAGGATGCATTTTTCACCATTTCTTACCGTTTTAGAGAAATAATGGCCCCAAAAAGGGAAACACCTTAATTTTTTATTTTTTTTAATTTCTTATCCGATTTTGATGATTTTTTTTTCAATTGCTTCTCCAAAGATCTCCATAAGAAATACAATAAAAGTTACTTTAGGCATTTTTGTGTTACTTTTGTTGTTGCAGAGATAAAAGGGATTGAAGCATTTTGCAGGACGCCTAAAATTTTTATTTTCATCTAATTTAAATGGGGATTCCTTTTTAATTCGTCTTGAAGAGTGTTTCCAGTAGAATTTCCACGGACAGCTTTTTCTATCTTTTACTGTTTTTGAGATATAAGGAGTTAAAAGTGCCAAAAAAAAGCAATGTGCCTTGATGTGTAGATTTTTTTTATCTTATTTTTCATCAAATTTTAATGGGGATTTTTTACTTTTAATTTACCTTGGTGAATGCTTTCTTTAGTATTTCAACAACTTTTTTCTATCTTTTATTGTTTCTGAGATACAAGGGGTCAAAGTTAGCAATTTTGGAGGAAACATAAAATTTATATTTTTTATCCAAAATTTCAATTGTCTTGAGAATTTTTCTTTTAAATAATTAATCTTGATGATTAACTTCAGAAGTATGTCAACAAATTATTACATGTACAATCTTTTACAATTCTTGAGATACATGGGTTAAATGTGCCAAACAAGGATGTTGCGGTCGTATCATACTGCAGTGAATCCCTGACACTTCAGCACCAAGACAAATCGGCACCTAGTTTATTTTCAGTAACTTAATTGAAAAATCTTCGGACTTTCCACATACATCTATAAAAATGATGACAACAGAAAATATTATTCATAAATTTATTCATTTAATGATAAGAAAACATCAACAACAGCACTAAATTCTAAAAGTTTATGTACACGAATTGTCCACTTGGCCGGTGGACCGGAAATAAAGGCACACTCCTTCAGTAGTGTGGATGCTGAGATGTCTCTGTGGCTGTACTGGTCTCATAAGGAGAATAGCTGTCCTTGGACATGTCTGGTGCGTTTTCTCTGCGTTTATTAAGTATTCATAATCGATCTATCTAAATAATACGAACTTAACAGTCACAAGTTGCGAATGTACAAAACTAAATAAAAATCACTAACAAACAATAAAGAAAAATGCGAATACATTTACTGTGTAACTGAAGTCATC
Source organism: Mytilisepta virgata (assembly GCA_028015205.1). Lineage (NCBI taxonomy): Eukaryota > Metazoa > Mollusca > Bivalvia > Mytilida > Mytilidae > Mytilisepta > Mytilisepta virgata. The sequence continues at coordinate 1,762,505 of CM051520.1, read as the reverse complement.
TGTGTCACATTTTCTCATCGTTAATGGCTTTATTGCAGTTGAAACAGAATGGCTTCACTTGCAAACACAAGCATTCTTTCCGTGAAATCAAATGACTTTACTATGTAATAGATCAAACAATTATAATTAGATGTTGATAAAAAGTGATGATTTAACATAATAACTTCAAAGCTTATAAATTCCTCTAAAAACACAATGTAACTTTTATTGGTTACAATTTACAGATCAAGGTATCGAACAAATTAACAAATTTATCGTACATATTTTACTTGGAAGATTTTATTAAATGTTAAAATACATGTATATTATTATAAAATAACGATTTATTGCAAATAATATAAATCTGTCATTTCCCGAAATGTATTTCTGTGACATATTTTCTTAAGGGCATACGATACAGTTACAGGGGAGATAATCGCATCCGAACGTCCAACCAGAACTTTTCGCGGAACAGCGTGAAATTGTTCTCCCCTTTCCCGCAACGTCGCTAATTCGGACGTCTCCTTTCACCAAATATACATTACGTCACTGGTGGTACTTGTATAAAGTTACAAGTCTTTCTAGATTCTTGTGATATTTTTTGTATGAAGAACATTATTAAAAAAGCAACCTGTTATACTAGAAATTCTAAACCAACTCTTCTTGATGTTATCTTAACTAACCAAGAAATAAATGTGGTAAAATATGTAATTTTGGATGTGGTTTAAGTGATGTTCACAACCTAATTGGGGTTCAAATAAAATGTGAACGACCAAACATCAAATCAAAATACAGAAAATGTAGAAGTTTTAAAAATTTTGATGTAAATAATTTTTTATCTGATTTGAACGAGTTAAATTGGGATGTTTACCCACATAATAACGTAAATACTGAGTATGAAAACTTCAACAAAAAGTTTATTGAAACAGCAAATAAACATGCACCCTTTAAAGAAAGAAAAATATTAACAAAACAGATACCATACATGAACAAACAGTTAAAATCTGCAATTTATAAAAAGAAAATGCTGTACAACAAATTTAAAAAAATGAATAACAGCAAGTCATGGGAAGCATACAAAACACAAAGAAACTTTGTCACTAAACTTAAAAAACAACCCATAAATAGATACTTCTTATAACGATGCACAGGTGGTTCTAAGTTGAAAGATTTCTGGCCAACAGTAAAACCATTCCTAACAAAGGATGCGCCAGCCAAAAAGAAACCATACTGCAGGATGACAATAAAATCATTACAAACCAACAAGAAATATCTGAAATTTTTAATAACTTTTTTGTAAATGTTGCAAAAAACATTGGTGACAACAACGTACAGGTGAATGACAAACACCCAAGTATAGAAGCTATTAGTAAAAAATACTCAAATGGATCAACATCAAATAAACTTATTTTTCAGCCTATAAATGAAGAATTTGTTTCTAAAAGAATTGGTAAAATAAATGTTAAAAAGGCTACTGGTATAGATGGTATATCACCAAACATTTTACACGGTGCTAAACCTGTAGTGATTAAACCTATCACACAGCTTGTTAATTTATCATTATCCACTTTTATTTTTCCAGACTCTTTAAAAATTGCCCAAGTGGCACCCATTCATAAAAAAACAGTGTTCTTGAAAAGGGTAATTATAGACCAGTTAGTGTTTTACCTGCTATATCTAAAATTTTTGAAACAGCCATAGAAAATCAACTTACTAAATACTTTGATGATATTTTCGACCATTTCCTTGCAGCTTTTCGATCAGGCTATGGCTGTCAGTCAACATTACTTAAAATTTTGGAAGATTGGAAAAAGGCACTGGATAACAATAAATACTTGGCAGCAATATTAATGGATCTCAGTAAAACTTTTGACTGTCTTCCACATGATCTACTTCTTTGTAAATTGGAAAAATATGGCCTTAGTCCATCCGCCCTTGAATTGCTCAAACGTTATCTGACTACAAGAAAACGGTGTGTAAAAATAGATCAGAGTATCAGTCAAATGCGAGATATCTATAAAGGTGTTCCTCAGGGATCTATACTCGGACCTGTATTATTTAATGTATTCATAAATGACATCTTTCTTTTTGTCAAACATTGTGATTTATATAACTATGCTGATGATAACACCCTCTCAAAATCAGGAACTACTTTGGAATCAGTAATTAAACCCTTAGAGGAAGATAGTAACTCCCTAATATCATGGTTCTCTTTCAACAAAATGCAGGCAAACCCAGAAAAATTCCAGGCAATTGCCATAGGTAAAAAAACACACACTCAAAATATGGTCTTCAACTTAAATGGATTTAACATAAATTGTGAAGTGAAACTTCTTGGTGTAACAACAGATTTTAAACTGGATTTCAACACTCACATTTCAAATATTTGTAAAAAAGCTGCTCGACAACAAAACGTACTAAAAAGAATTGGCACTCATCTCACCAGACTTTCTGAACTTATAATGTACCACTCATTTATCTTATCAAACCTCAGCTACTGTCCTCTTACATGGCAATTCTGCAGTGAACATAACACAAAGAAAATAGAGAAAATACAGGAAAGAGCATTCAGATTTATTTATGACGACTACACAAACTCTTATGATACACTTCTTGAACAGTCTAAGCTACCAGCACTAAAAATCAGAAGAATGAGAACCATGGCATTAGAGTCTTATAAAATAATTAATAAATCAAGTCTAGAATTCCTACATAATCTAATAAATATTAAAGAAAATTCATATAACCTCAGGTACAAAGGCATAGCGGATATACCACGGCCAAAAACAACAAGGTATGGTAAGAAAAGCTTTAGTTATAAGGCAGCAAAACTCTGGAAATCTTTGCCAAATGAGGCAAGGAGCCTATCAACTTTTGGCCAGTTCAAAAATTTTATCTCCACCTGGTGTTTTTCAGAAAATTGTACTTGCAGTTCTTGTAAATAATGTAACTCCTTGCTGCCCCATGACTTGACCTTGAAGCCTGCTGTTTTGTTTTTTATGCTTTTATTTTTGCAGTTTCTATTTTATTTTATTTAAATACTATGTGCTGCTATTTGACAGTTGTTTTAATATATATCTTGCTTAGCTTTTATTTTGCCTGTGCTATCTATGTATTAATACATATATGTGCTGTCTTGTCTATATGTTTGTGTTGTATATGTATCTGATGTTATTGCATGTATGTTTTGTTTTATTAATATCAGTCGGTTAAAGAGCTCGCTAAGAGCTCATGTTCCTTGTTATTATGTATCTATGAAACCCGACTTTAAATAAAGATTACTTACTTACTTACTCTAGAAGAAATGAATGAGAGTAGTATATATGCGGTTCTAAAGTCGTATTTGAGGAGGTGGTGGTGGTGGTGCCGGAAATGACGTCACCGGAACCGGAAATGACGTCACAGGAAGTGACGTCGCCGGAACCGGAAGTCATGTGACCGGAACCGGAAGTACCCGAAAGTGGTTTGCGCGCATGCGCAACCGGAAGTAATGTGTTTTCGCGCCATTTGTTGCCGGAAGTGACGTCAGTCACGTGCTAGGACCCGGATGTGTGATCTGCGCATGTTCAGGAACCGGAAGTACCCGGAAGTCAGGCGCATGCGCAACCGGAAGTGATGGTTTTTCGCGCCATTTGTTTACGGAAGTGACGTAAGTCACGGACCCGGATGTGTGGTCTGCGCATGTTCAGGAACCGGAAGTGGTTTGCGCGCATGCGCAACCGGAAGTGATGGGTTGTCCCCATGATTTGTTTACCAAAGTGACGCAAGTCACGGACCCGGAAGTGCCATGTGAATTATCTCCATTTTCCCGCACTTCTCGGTCGTCTCTGGATCTTTTATCGGTCTCTAGGGACTGATACTCTCACTGTTATGTCGAAGTCCGAGGCTATACGTTTGGATTATCTCCCTTTTCCCGCACTTGTCGGTCGTCTCTGGATCTTTCATCGGTCTGATAACCTCACTGTTATGTCGAAGTCCGAGAGTATACGTTTGGATTATCTCCCCTTATCCCGCTCTTTTCATTTGGGGGTATTTTCTGTGAGGACCAAAGGTAGGATTGGATTATGTCCCCTTACCTCCAAGTGATGCTTGTCACCATTAGATCAATGGATGGGTGTCCTTAGCAACGGCGGTCCATTTCATTGCATTCACTTAGTTTCTCTTCTCTTGCTCCCTCGCGCTCTTTGCTCTTCCTTGCTGCTCATCGCTACTCAGGCTTGTTGCTGTTCGTAATCCTGCTCTTCTCTTGCTCATCGCTGCTCTTCTCTTGCTCTGTGCTGTTTTTCTCTTGCTCTTTGTTGCTCAGCACTGTTTTTCTCTTGTTCTTTACTGCTCAGCACTGTTTTTCTCTTCTTCTTTACTGCTCAGCACTGTTTTTCTCTTGGTTTTTGCAGCTCATCGCTTTTTTTCTCGTGCTCATTGCTGTTTTTCTCGTGCCCTTTGCAGCTTATCGCTGTTTTTCTCGTGCTCATCGCTGTTTTTCTCTTGTTCTTTGCTTCTCATCGCTGTTTTTCTTTTGCTCTTTGCTTCTAATCGCTGTTTTTCTCGTGCCCTTTGCAGCTCATCGCTGTTTTTCTCGTGCTCATCGCTGTTTTTCTCTTGTTCTTTGCTTCTCATCGCTGTTTTTCTTTTGCTCTTTGCTTCTCATCGCTGTTTTTCTCGTGCCCTTTGCAGCTCATCGCTGTTTTTCTCGTGCTCATCGCTGTTTTTCTCTTGCTCTTTACTGCTTATCGCTGTTTTTCTCTTGATCTTTACTGCTGATTGCTGTTTTTCTCTTGTTCTTTGTTGCTCATCGCTGTTTTTCTCTTGCTCTTTGCTGCTTATCGCTGTTTTTCTCGTGCCCTTTGTAGCTCATCGCTGTTTTTCTCGTGCTCATCGCTGTTTTTCTGGTGCTCATCGCTGTTTTTCTCTTGCTCCTTACTGCTTATCGCTGTTTTTCTCGTGCCCTTTACTGCTCATCTCTGATTTTCTCGTGCTCATCGCTGTTTTTCTCTTGCTCTTTACTGCTCAGCACTGTTTTTCTCTTGCTCTTTACTGCTCATCGCTGTTTTTCTCGTGCTCATCGCAGTTTTTCTCTTGTTCTTTACTGCTCAGCACTGTTTTTCTCTTGCTCTTTACTGCTCCTCGCTGTTTTTCTCGTGCTCATCGCAGTTTTTCTCCTGCTCATCACAGTTTTTCTCTTGTTCTTTACTTATCAGCACTGTTTTTCTCTTGCTCTTTACTGCTCAGGACTGTTTTTCTCTTGCTCTTTACTGCTTATCGCTGTTTTTCTCTTGCACTTTACTGCTCAACACTGTTTTTCTCTTGCTCTTTACTGCTCAGGACTGTTTTTCTCTTGCTCTTTACTGCTTATCGCTGTTTTTCTCTTGCTCTTTACTGCTCATCGCTGTTTTTCTCTTGTTCTTTGTTGCTCATCGCTGTTTTTCTCTTGCTCTTTGCTGCTTATCGCTGTTTTTTCTCTTGCTCTTTACTGCTTATCGCTGTTTTTCTCTTGATCTTTACTGCTCATCGCTGTTTTTCTCTTGCTCTTTGTTGCTCATCGCTGTTTTTCTCTTGTTCTTTACTGCTCATCGCTGTTTTTCTCTTGCTCTTTGTTGCTCATCGCTGTTTTTCTCTTGTTCGTTACTGCTCAGCACTGTTTTTCTCTTGTTCTTTACTGCTCAGCACTGTTTTTCTCTTGGTTTTTTGTTGCTCATCGCTGTTTTTCTCGTGCCCTTTGCAGCTCATCGCTGTTTTTATTTTGCTCTTTGCTTCTCATCGCTGTTTTTCTCGTGCTCATCGCTGTTTTTATCTGGCTCTTTACTGCTCATCGCTGTTTTTCTTTTGCTCTTTGCTTTTCATCGCTGTTTTTCTCGTGCCCTTTGCAGCTCATCGCTGTTTTTCTCTTGATCTTTACTGCTCATCGCTGTTTTTCTCTTGTTCTTTGTTGCTCATCGCTGTTTTCTCTTGCTCTTTGCTGCTTATCGTTATTTTTCTCGCGCTCATCGCTGTTTTTCTCTTGTTCTTTACTGCTCAGCACTGTTTTTTCTCGTGCTCATCGCTGTTTTTCTCTTGTTCTTTGCTTCTCATCGCTGTTTTTATCTGGCTCTTTACTGCTCATCTCTGTTTTTCTGTTGCTCTTTACTGCTCATCGCTGTTTTTCTCGTGCTCATCGCAGTTTTTCTCTTGTTCTTTACTGCTCAACACTGTTTTTCTCTTGCTCTTTACTGCTTATCGCTGTTTTTCTCTTGCTCTTTACTGCTCATCTCTGTTTTTCTTTTGCTCTTTGCTTCTCATCGCTGTTTTTCTTTTGCTCTTTGCTTCTCATCGCTGTTTTTATCTGGCTCTTTACTGCTCATCGCTGTTTTTCTCGTGCTCATCGCTGTTTTTTCTCTTGCTCTTTACTGCTTATCGCTGTTTTTCTCTTGATCTTTACTGCTCATCGCTGTTTTTCTCTTGTTCTTCGTTGCTCATCGCTGTTTTTCTCTTGCTCTTTACTGCTTATCGCTGCTCTTCTCTTGCTCCGTGTTGCTCACCACTGCTCTTCTCTTGCTCATCGCTGCTCACAACTGCTCTTCTCTTGCTCATTGCTGCTCATCACTGTTCATCGCTGCTCATCTCTTGCTCATCACTGCTCATTGCTGCTCTTCTCTTGCTCCGTGTTGCTCACCACTGCTCTTCTCTTGCTCATCGCTGCTCATCTCTTGCTCATCGCTGCTCTTCTCTTGCTCATCGCTGCTCATCGCTGCTCATCTCTTGCTCCGTGCTGCTCATCTCTTGCTCATCGCTGCTCATTGCTGCTCATCTCTTGCTCATCGCTGCTCATCTCTTGCTCATCTCTTGCTCATCGCTGCTCACCACTGCTCTTCTCTTGCTCATCGCTGCTCATCTCTTACTCCGTGCTGCTCATTGCTGCTCATCTCTTCCTCTTTGCTGCTCATCGCAACTCAGGGCCTTACTCGCGTGCTCATTTCGCTCCTGCTGCTTGTCACTGTTCGTCATCACTGTTCATCTCTTGATCCACCCTTTTCCAGCACTTCTCGGTCGTCTCTGGATCTTTCATCGGTCTCTAGGGTCTGATACTCTCACTGTTATGTCGAAGTCCGAGAGTATACGAAGTACACTATTGCATTATCTCCCCTTATCCCGCTCTTTTCATCTGTGGATGATGTTTTCTGTGAGGACCAACGGTAGGATTGGATTATGTCCCCCTACCTCCAAGTGATGCTGTCACCAATAGATCAATGGAGGGGTGTCCTTAGCAACTGCCTTAGCAACGGCGGTCCATTTCATTACACATTGCTGCTCATTGCTGCTCTTCTCTTGCTCATCGCTGCTCATCACTGCTCATTGCTGCTCATCTCTTGCTCATCGCTGCTCATTGCTGCTCATCTCTTGCTCATCGCTGCTTATTGCTGCTCATCTCTTGCTCATCGCTGCTCATTGCTGGTCTTCTCTTCCTCATCGCTGCTCCTCGCTGCTCTTCTCTTGCTCATCGCTGCTCTTCTATTGCTCTTTGCTGCTCATCGCTACTCAGGACCTTACTCGCGTGCTCATTTCGATCCTGCTACTTGTTGATGTTCGTCATCGCTGCTATTCTCTTGCTCTTTGCTGGTCATTGCTACTCAGGACCTTACTCGCGTGCTCATTTCAGTTTTGGGGCTTCTGCTGCTAGTGGTGGTCGATTGTCGTTATTCAAAGATTGGATCTGTGCGAGAGCACCCTTACATTCAGGTCATTTGAAAGGCCACTCTGCATTTATCCAGGCTTGTGACTGGCTATCATAAGATAGGCTGCATTAATCCTCCTTAATTTTTTAAGGCCACTCTGCATTTGTCCAGGCTTGTGACTGGCTATATATATGTTTAAACATATATAGGCTGCATTACCCTCCTCCCCTTTTTTTAAATTTTTTTTAATTTTTTATTTTTTTTTTATATATTTTTTCTGTTTTTTTTTCTTTGTAATATGTTCCAATTTCACATAGAGTCATTGCTGTCTTCAGCTGGTGGTGGATCGTAGTCGTTCAATACACGGTTAAGCAGATATTTTCGTTTTTCTACGGCATATTCCCATGATTCTTTTGATTCGTAGTCTTCCTCTTCTCTCAGGCGTTTAGCCGTTTTCTTGATCTTTCTATGTACGGGGTCTTTATTCATGTCTTGATGCCAGGACAATAGTCCGAGCTAATGCTTTCGTATTTCGTCTCTGTATGTGTCAAACATGTCTCTATATGCTGCCAAGCGTGCCTCGTTTTCTTCCATTCCGGCTTCGACTAGTTCGTTTACTTTCTGTGAGTATTCCGATTGATGTACTTGAAATGTTCTATTCAAAATGACTTCCCATGTGGACTGTTCGCATTGCTCTTCGGAGTCTTCGTTGGATTCATGGTCACTGTTTTGTTCCTATTCCTCGTTATCGGCTTCTGTGGTGGTGTCTGAGACTGAATCACTATAGTCTGTTGAATCCTCTTCCATACCGTGTGCATTCTTTTTGTGTCGCTCTATGTTGAAGTTTCGCTTGGACTGGTATCCACATATGTCACAGGTATACATTTAAGACGTCTTTCTTTCCTGGGATTCGATAGTAGAATGAGCTCCGGTCGTCCTGCAAGTGCTTATATTAGCTAGAGGTTCCTCAACGGCTTGTTGATTCATACACAAACGTTTGGCAAAGTATTCGTTTCGAGATTGTTGCAGTTCAGATTTCACTTTTCTGATGAGCTCTCTATTAAGTCTTGTCCACTAGTTGTCAATCCTTCTACACCCCTTGCAGACATTCATGTTTTTGTAGAATTCCCCAAAGTTCTTGTTCATTTGACACTTTGTAAATTTCTTGTTTGGATCCACTTTGCTGGGTCCTCCACTTGTGTTGTCCAGCCGTTTGGTTCTCTCCACTTTGGTTGGAAGTATTTTCCTTTTCATTTCTGGTTTTTCTTTGGTCTTTGAAAGATCCACAGGTATTAAGTATCTAGCAGGAACCAATAAACCGAGAGGCGTTTTCGACTCCATTGATACGTGTGTGTTGTTTGACGGTCTTCAAACAACTGACAAAATTAAACATAACCTCTGATTATATTTTCGTTAAAAGCTTTCCATTGGTGTCATGGTGACGAAGATTGCTTTTTTTTCTATTCATTCAGACCTCACAGTTCGCTGTTCGTTGTTCGTTGTTGTTGCTGGTGTGCCGGGGAGAAGGTGGGTTTCTCACTGTTTCGTTATAAATCACCTCTTGGTCTCGTTGATGTTACGATGAACATCAAAGATGACTGCCTCCATATAACGCGGACCTGAAAGATAGCACCCTTATGAAATAGAAGTTTTAGAGTCTTTCCGGACGGGAACGAATATTCTCGGTCTCGTTGATGTTACAATGGACATCAAAGATGACTGCCTCCATGTAACGCGGACCTGAAAGATAGCACCCTTATGAAATAGAAGTTTTAGAGTCTTTCCGGACGGGAACGAATATTCTCGGTCTCGTTGATGTTACGATGGACATCAAAGATGGCTGCGCGCAAGTAACGCGGACCTGAAAGAGAGCACCCTTATGAAATAGAAGTTTTAGAGTCTTTCCGGACGGGAACGAATGTTCTTGGTCTCGTTGATGTTACGATGGACATCAAAGATGGCTGCGCCCAAGTAACGCGGACCTGAAAGAGAGCACCCTTATGAAATAGAAGTTTTAGAGTCTTTCCGGACGGGAACGAATGTTCTCGGTCTCGTTGATGTTACGATGGACATCAAAGATGGCTGCGCCCAAGTAACGCGGACCTGAAAGAGAGCACCCTAATGAAACGAAAATTTCAGAGTATTTCCGGACGGAAACGAACGTTTACGGATTTGTCCTAACCCTAACTCGAGTCCTAACCCCAACTCTAATCTTAACCCTAACCCTAACCCTAACCGTAGTCCTTTCTCTAACCCTTATCGTAGGTCTGTCTCGTACTCCTACTCTAACAACTCATACACCACGCCGGTGGTTCACTGGTGCAAGCTTGACAAACATGAGGCAAACAGTCACGCGCAGCCATCTTTGATGTCCATCGTAACATCAACGAGACCGAGAATATTCGTTCCCGTCCGGAAAGACTCTAAAACTTCTATTTCATAAGGGTGCTATCTTTCAGGTCCGCGTTACATGGAGGCAGCCATCTTTGATGTCCATCGTAACATCAACGAGACCGAGAATATTCGTTCCCGTCCGGAAAGACTCTAAAACTTCTATTTCATAAGGGTGCTATCTTTCAGGTCCGCGTTACATGGAGGCAGCCATCTTTGATGTTCATCGTAACATCAACGAGACCAAGAGGTGATTTATAACGAAACAGTGAGAAACCCACCTTCTCCCCGGCACACCAGCAACAACAACGAACAACGAACAGCGAACTGTGAGGTCTGAATGAATAGAAAAAAAGCAATCTTCGTCACCATGACACCAATGGAAAGCTTTTAACGAAAATATAATCAGAGGTTATGTTTAATTTTGTCAGTTGTTTGAAGACCGTCAAACAACACACACGTATCAATGGAGTCGAAAACGCCTCTCGCTTTATTGGTTCCTGCTAGATACTTAATACCTGTGGATCTTTCAAAGACCAAAGAAAAACCAGAAATGAAAAGGAAAATACTTCCAACCAAAGTGGAGAGAACCAAACGGCTGGACAACACAAGTGGAGGACCCAGCAAAGTGGATCCAAACAAGAAATTTACAAAGTGTCAAATGAACAAGAACTTTGGGGAATTCTACAAAAACATGAATGTCTGCAAGGGGTGTAGAAGGATTGACAACTAGTGGACAAGACTTAATAGAGAGCTCATCAGAAAAGTGAAATCTGAACTGCAACAATCTCGAAACGAATACTTTGCCAAACGTTTGTGTATGAATCAACAAGCCGTTGAGGAACCTCTAGCTAATATAAGCACTTGCAGGACGACCGGAGCTCATTCTACTATCGAATCCCAGGAAAGAAAGACGTCTTAAATGTATACCTGTGACATATGTGGATACCAGTCCAAGCGAAACTTCAACATAGAGCGACACAAAAAGAATGCACACGGTATGGAAGAGGATTCAACAGACTATAGTGATTCAGTCTCAGACACCACCACAGAAGCCGATAACGAGGAATAGGAACAAAGCAGTGACCATGAATCCAACGAAGACTCCGAAGAGCAATGCGAACAGTCCACATGGGAAGTCATTTTGAATAGAACATTTCAAGTACATCAATCGGAATACTCACAGAAAGTAAACGAACTAGTCGAAGCCGGAATGGAAGAAAACGAGGCACGCTTGGCAGCATATAGAGACATGTTTGACACATACAGAGACGAAATACGAAAGCATTAGCTCGGACTATTGTCCTGGCATCAAGACATGAATAAAGACCCCGTACATAGAAAGATCAAGAAAACGGCTAAACGCCTGAGAGAAGAGGAAGACTACGAATCAAAAGAATCATGGGAATATGCCGTAGAAAAACGAAAATATCTGCTTAACCGTGTATTGAACGACTACGATCCACCACAAGCTGAAGACAGCAATGACTCTATGTGAAATTGGAACATATTACAAAGAAAAAAAAAACAGAAAAAATATATAAAAAAAATAAAAAATTAAAAAAAATTAAAAAAAAAGGGGAGGAGGGTAATGCAGCCTATATATGTTTAAACAGATATATAGCCAGTCACAAGCCTGGACAAATGCAGAGTGGCCTTAAAAAATTAAGGAGGATTAATGCAGCCTATCTTATGATAGCCAGTCACAAGCCTGGATAAATGCAGAGTGGCCTTTCAAATGACCTGAATGTAAGGGTGCTCTCGCACAGATCCAATCTTTGAATAACGACAATCGACCACCACTAGCAGCAGAAGCCCCAAAACTGAAATGAGCACGCGAGTAAGGTCCTGAGTAGCAATGACCAGCAAAGAGCAAGAGAATAGCAGCGATGACGAACATCAACAAGTAGCAGGAGCGAAATGAGCACGCGAGTAAGGTCCTGAGTAGCGATGAGCAGCAAAGAGCAATAGAAGAGCAGCGATGAGCAAGAGAAGAGCAGCGAGGAGCAGCGATGAGGAAGAGAAGACCAGCAATGAGCAGCGATGAGCAAGAGATGAGCAGCAATAAGCAGCGATGTGCAAGAGATGAGCAGCAATGAGCAGCGATGAGCAAGAGATGAGCAGCAATGAGCAGTGATGAGCAGCGATGAGCAATAGAAGAGCAGCAATGAGCAGCAATGTGTAATGAAATGGACCGCCGTTGCTAAGGCAGTTGCTAAGGACACCCCTCCATTGATCTATTGGTGACAGCATCACTTGGAGGTAGGGGGACATAATCCAATCCTACCGTTGGTCCTCACAGAAAACATCATCCACAGATGAAAAGAGCGGGATAAGGGGAGATAATGCAATAGTGTACTTCGTATACTCTCGGACTTCGACATAACAGTGAGAGTATCAGACCCTAGAGACCGATGAAAGATCCAGAGACGACCGAGAAGTGCTGGAAAAGGGTGGATCAAGAGATGAACAGCGATGACGAACAGTGACAAGCAGCAGGAGCGAAATGAGCACGCGAGTAAGGCCCTGAGTAGCGATGAGCAGCAAAGAGGAAGAGATGAGCAGCAATGAGCAGCACGGAGTAAGAGATGAGCAGCGATGAGCAAAAGAAGAGCAGTGGTGAGCAGCGATGAGCAAGAGATGAGCAAGAGATGAGCAGCGATGAGCAAGAGATGAGCAGCAATGAGCAGCGATGAGCAAGAGATGAGCAGCAATGAGCAGCACGGAGCAAGAGATGAGCAGCGATAAGCAGTAAAGAGCAAGAGAAAAACAGTCCTGAGCAGTAAAGAGCAAGAGAAAAACAGTGTTGAGCAGTAAAGAGCAAGAGAAAAACAGCGATAAGCAGTAAAGAGCAAGAGAAAAACAGTCCTGAGCAGTAAAGAGCAAGAGAAAAACAGTGCTGAGCAGTAAAGAACAAGAGAAAAACTGTGATGAGCAGGAGAAAAACTGCGATGAGCACGAGAAAAACAGCGAGGAGCAGTAAAGAGCAAGAGAAAAACAGTGCTGAGCAGTAAAGAACAAGAGAAAAACTGCGATGAGCACGAGAAAAACAGCGATGAGCAGTAAAGAGCAAGAGAAAAACAGTGCTGAGCAGTAAAGAGCAAGAGAAAAACAGCGATGAGCACGAGAAAATCAGAGATGAGCAGTAACGGGCACGAGAAAAACAGCGATAAGCAGTAAAGAGCAAGAGAAAAACAGTCCTGAGCAGTAAAGAGCAAGAGAAAAACAGTGCTGAGCAGTAAAGAACAAGAGAAAAACTGCGATGAGCAGGAGAAAAACTGCGATGAGCACGAGAAAAACAGCGATCAGCAGTAAAGATCAAGAGAAAAACAGCGATAAGCAGTAAAGAGCAAGAGAAAAACAGCGATGAGCACGAGAAAAACAGCGATGAGCTGCAAAGGCCACGAGAAAAACAGCGATGAGAAGCAAAGAGCAAAAGAAAAACAGCGATGAGAAGCAAAGAACAAGAGAAAAACAGTGCTGAGCAGTAAAGAAGAAGAGAAAAACAGTGCTGAGCAGTAAAGAACAAGAGAAAAACAGCGATGAGCAACAAAGAGCAAGAGAAAAACAGCGATGAGCAGTAAAGAGCAAGAGAAAAACAGCGATAAGCAGTAAAGAGCAAGAGAAAAACAGTGCTGAGCAGTAAAGAGCAAGAGAAAAACAGTGCTGAGCAGTAAAGAACAAGAGAAAAACAGCGATGAGCACGAGAAAAACAGCGATGAGCAGCAAAGTGCACGAGAAAAACAGCGATAAGCAGCAAAGAGCAAGAGAAAAACAGCGATGAGCACGAGAAAAACATCGATGAGCTACAAAAACCAAGAGAAAAACAGCGACGAGCAACAAAAAACCAAGAGAAACACAGTGCTGAGCAGTAAAGAACAAGAGAAAAACAGTGCTGAGCAGTAAAGAACAAGAGAAAAACAGCGATGAGCAACAAAGAGCAAGAGAAAAACAGCACGGAGCAAGAGAAGAGCAGCGATGAGCAAGAGAAGAGCAGGATTACGAACAGCAACAAGCCTGAGTAGCGATGAGCAGCAAGGAAGAGCAAAGAGCGGGAGGGAGCAAGAGAAGAGAAACTAAGTAAATGCAATGAAATGGACCGCCGTTGCTAAGGACACCCCTCCATTGATCTAATGGTGACAAGCATCACTTGGAGGTAAGGGGACATAATCCAATCCTACCTTTGGTCCTCACAGAAAATACCCCCAAATGAAAAGAGCGGGATAAGGGGAGATAATCCAAACGTATACTCTCGGACTTCGACATAACAGTGAGGTTATCAGACCGATGAAAGATCCAGAGACGACCGACAAGTGCGGGAAAAGGGAGATAATCCAAACGTATAGCCTCGGACTTCGACATAACAGTGAGAGTATCAGTCCCTAGAGACCGATAAAAGATCCAGAGACGACTGAGAAGTGCGGGAAAATGGAGATAATTTACATGGCACTTCCGGGTCCGTGACTTGCGTCACTTTGGTAAACAAATCATGGGGAAAACCCATCACTTCCGGTTGCGCATGCGCGCAAACCACTTCCGGTTCCTGAACATGCGCAGACCACACATCCGGGTCCGTGACTTACGTCACTTCCGTAAACAAATGGCGCGAAAAACCATCACTTCCGGTTGCGCATGCGCCTGACTTCCGGGTACTTCCAGTTCCTGAACATGCGCAGATCACACATCCGGGTCCTAGCACGTGACTGACGTCACTTCCGGCAACAAATGGCGCGAAAACACATTACTTCCGGTTGCGCATGCGCGCAAACCACTTCCGGGTACTTCCGGTACCGGTCACGTGACTTCCGGTTACGTCACTTCCTGTGACGTCATTTCCGGTTCCGGTGACGTCACTTCCGGCACCACCACCACCACCTCCTCAAATACGACTTTAGAACCGCAGATATACTACTAATGAGGGAAGCAAGGTTACATCATACACAAAATTCATATCTTCAAATAAAAAATGGAATACCGATTGAAGTGTCAAAATAGGGGAAATCCGTGGACAAAGAAAAAACACGAACTGGAACAGCAAAAAGACGACAGCCAAAAGACAATCAACAAATAACACAAATACTTAACAGCACACACAGAAATTAAACTAGCAACAGGAACCCCACCAAAAGCGGGATGAACAGTACCTGCGTTAGGCTTCTCTAGAGGGTGGCGTTTTAACGGGTTTCATGGCGGAAAGTTTTTTTTTCTTAAAAGGGGGAGCTTTGTCCCTTTTGGAATAGATAACGATTCCGATTAGTTGACATCTTTATATATATAGTACATGTTAATGTAAAATCCCTTAGTTCAAATGATGCATGCATATCGTAAGGAAGTGACATTGTACAATTTAATGTATCGTACGCAGATTCATTAACATCATCTAATAAAAATGGAATTACAGAAATAATTTCTCGGACTTCCAAATCTATGGTGAGTAGTATGTGGGGACAGTTCAGGTCGCATTTGAGGTGGTGCTGAGGTGGTGCTACCGGAAGTGACGTCAACCGGAAATGACGTCACCGGAAGTGACGTGACCGGAACCGGAAGTCAGGTGACCGGAACCGAAAGTGATTTTTGCGCGCATGCGCAACCGGAAGTGGGTAGTTTTCCCGCCCTTTGTTGCCGGAAGTGACGCAAGTCACGGGCTAGGACCCGGATGTGTGTTCTGCGCATGTTCAGGAACCGGAAGTACCCGGAAGTGGTTTGCGCAACCGGAAGTAGGGTGTTTTTTTCCGCCATTTGTTGACGGAAGTGACGAAAGTCACGTGGTAGGACCCGGATGTATGTTCTGCGCATGTTCGGGCGGAACCGGAAGTGGTTGGTGCAACCGGAAGTAGTGGGTTTTCTCCATTGACGGAAGTGACGCAAGTCACGGACCCGGATGTGCCATGCTTGACCAGATCGAATTATCTCCCTTTTCCCGCACTTCTCGGTCGTCTCTGGATCTTTCATCGGTCTGATACCCTCACTGTTATGTCGAAGTCCGAGAGTATACGAAGTACACTATTGTATCTCCCCTTATCCCGCTCTTTTCATTTGGGGGTATTTTCTGTGAGGACCAACGGTAGGATTGGATTATGTCCCCTTACCTCCAAGTAATGCTGTCACCAATGGATGGGTGTCCTTAGCAACGGCGGTCCATTTCATTGCATTCACTTCTCTTCTCTTGCTCCATCCCGCTCCTCGCTGCTCTTCTCTTGCTCCGTGCTGCTCATCGCTACTCAGGCTTGTTGCTGTTCGTCATCGCTGCTCTTCTCGCTCTTTGCTGCTCAACGCTGCTCTGCACTGTACTCAGACCTGAAAGCACCCTAAAGACAATCGTTTACCCTAACACTAGTACCACTTCAAATTCATAAGGGATTGAGCCAGATTGAATTATCTCCCTTTTCCCGCTCTTCTCGGTCGTCTCTGGATCTTTGATTGAATTATCTCCCCTTATCCCGCTCTTTTCATCTGTGAGTGATGTTTTCTGTGAGGACTAGGATTGGATTATGTCCCCTTACCTCAAGTTGATGCTTGTCACCGCTCAATGGAGGGGTGTCCTTAGCAACGGCGGTCTATTTCATTGCTCTATGCTTCGCTTCTCTTCGCTTGCTCTTCGCTGCTCCATGCTGCTCATCGCTAATAATGACTATATTCACCTGCTGATTTAAGATTCTTGGGGTTACTTGTCGGTGTTTTCGCTGCTGCTTCCGCTCCTGCTGCTTATTGGTGTTCGTCATTGCTGCTCTTATCTTGTTCATCGCTGTTTTTCTCGTGCTCTTTGCTGCTCGTCGCTGTTTTTCTCTTGTTCTTTGTTGCTCATCACTGTTTTTCTCTTGATCTTTACTGCTCATTACTGTTTTTCTCTTGTTCTTTACTGGTCGTCACTGTTTTTCTCGTACTCTTTGCTGCTCATCGCTGTTTTTCTCTTGCTCGTTACTGCTTATCGCTGTTTTTCTCTTGGTTTTTGTAGCTCGTCGCTGTTTTTCTCGTGCTCTATGCTGCTCGTCGCTGTTTTTCTCTTGTTCTTTGCTGCTCGTCGCTGTTTTTCTCTTGTTCTTTGCTGCTCATCGCTGTTTTTCTCTTGTTTTTTGTTGCTCATCACTGTTTTTCTCTTGTTCTTTACTGCTCGTCGCTGTTTTTCTCTCGTTCTTTACTGCTCATCACTGTTTTTCTCTTGGTCTTTACTGCTTATGGCTGTTTTTCTCTCGCTCTTTGTTGATCATCACTGTTTTTCTCGTACTCTTTGCTGCTCATCGCTGTTTTTCTCTTGTTCTTTGCTGCTCATCGCTGTTTTTCTCTTGTTCTTTACCGCTCATCACTGTTTTTCTCTTCTTCTTTACTGCTCGTCGCTGTTTTTCTCTCGTTCTTTACTGCTCATCGCTGTTTTTCTCTTGCTCTTTACTGCTTATGGCTGTTTTTCTCTCGCTCTTTGTTGATCATCACTGTTTTTCTCGTACTCTTTGCTGCTCATCACTGTTTTTCTCTTGTTCTTTACTGCTCGTCGCTGTTTTTCTCTCGTTCTTTACTGCTCATCGCTGTTTTTCTCTTGCTCTTTACTGCTTATGGCTGTTCTTCTCTCGCTCTTTGTTGATCATCACTGTTTTTCCTCGTACTCTTTGCTGCTTATCGCTGTTTTTCTCGTACTCTTTGCTGCTTATCGCTGTTTTTCTCTTGTTCTTTGTTGCTCATCACTGTTTTTCTCTTGCTCGTTACTGCTTATCGCTGTTTTTCTCTCGTTCTTTACTGCTCATTGCTGTTTTTCTCGTGCTCTTTGCTGCTTATGGCTGTTCTTCTCTCGCTCTTTGTTGCTCATCACTGTTTTTCTCTTGCTCTTTACTGCTCGTCGCTGTTTTTCTCGTACTCTTTGTTGCTCATCACTGTTTTTCTCTTGCTCTTTATTGCTCATCACTGTTTTTCTCTTGTTCTTTACTGGTCATCGCTGTTTTCCACGTGCTCTTTGCTGCTCATCGCTGTTTTTCTCGTGCTCTTTGCTGCTCATCGCTGTTTTTCTCTTGGTTTTTGTAGCTCGTCGCTATTTTTCTCGTGCTTTTTACTGCTCGTCGCTGTTTTTTCTCTTGTTCTTTGTTGCTCATCACTGTTTTTCTCTCGCTCTTTATTGCTCATCACTGTTTTTCTCTTGTTCTTTACTGCTTATCGCTGATTTCCACGTGCTCTTTGCTGCTCATCGCTGTTTTTCTCGTGCTCTTTACTGCTCATCGCTGTTTTTCTCTCGCTCTTTGTTGCTCATCGCTGTTTTTCTCTTGGTTTTTGTTGCTCGTCACTGTTTTTCTCGTGCTGTTTACTGCTCGTCGCTGTTTTTTCTCTTGTTCTTTGTTGCTTATCACTGTTTTTCTCTTGCTCTTTACTGCTCATCACTGTTTTTCTCTTGTTCTTTACTGCTTATCGCTGTTTTTCTCTTGGTTTTTGTAGCTCATCGCTGTTTGTCTCTTGCTCTTTACTGCTCATCGCTGTTTTTCTCTTGCTCTATGCTTCTCATCGCTGTTTTTCTCTTGTTTTTTGTTGCTCATCACTGTTTTTCTCTTGCTCTTTACTGCTCATCACTGTTTTTCTCTTGTTCTTTACTGGTCATCGCTGTTTTTCTCTTGCTCTTTACTGCTCATCGCTGTTTTTCTCTTGCTCTATGCTTCTCATCGCTGTTTTTTCTCTTGTTCTTTGTTGCTCATCACTGTTTTTCTCTTGCTCTTTACTGCTCATCAATTTTTTTCTCTTGTTCTTTACTGGTCATCGCTGTTTTTCTCTCGTTCTTTACTGCTCATCGCTGTTTTTCTCTTGCTCTTTACTGCTTATGGCTGTTTTTCTCTCGCTCTTTGTTGCTCATCACTGTTTTTCTCTTGTCCTTTGTTGTTCATCGCTACTCCTTACCTTACTCGCGTGCTTATTTCGTTTTTTGGGGCTACTTGTCTCTGTTTTCGCTGCCACTACTGCTCCTGCTGCTTTTTGCTGTTCGTTATCGCTGCTCTTCTCTTGCTCATCGCTGTTTTTTCTCTTGCTTATCGCTGATCCTTTCTTGTTCTTTGCTGCTCATCCCTACTCAGGGCCTTACTCGCGTGCTCATTTCTGCTCATCTCTTGCTCATCGCTGCTCACAACTGCTCTTCTCTTGCTCATTGCTGCTCATCACTGCTCATCGCTGCTCTTCTCTTGCTCTTTGCTGCTCATCCCTACTCAGGACCTTACTCGCGTGCTCATTTCGCTCCTGCTGCTGCTACGCAAGGAATGGGGTTTACTGCTGATGATCGGAAGGCCACTCGGTACTCATGTTGTCGGTTTGATTGGTAGATCAAGACTGATCGTGGTGATTGTATACTGGGATATTTATCGACGACCAACACAAACGAAAGTTTCATATTTTATTTTACATTTTTACAAAATCTACATCAGTCAATGTTTTAAGTTCTGGTTCTTTCTCTTCAAACAAAGGTATGATCTTCTTCAGTTCTTGCCATTCGTAGGAACTCAGCGTTATACCTCTCTTGGTTGGCTGTAAAGTCAGTTCTCCGTTAGGCACGAAATATTTTCTGACGTGAATGATAGGCGAGGGTGCTTTAATGATGACATAAACATCTTCTCCCAGATGATATGTCCAGTCCACCGGTTCTTTGTCCTTGATTCTGGTGACCAAGTCGTCCACCACTTCTGTGGTACTGCACAACATTTTCCACTGCATTAACGACAGGCTGACTCCGGTCTTGGTGGGCACCGTTTCACTTTCCCAAAATCTGAGATCTACTCTTTTACTGCCATTCCATTCTGTCAGCTCTGCATAACGTCCTCCACCCAATGGTACTTTCAAAGGAATATCGGAATCTGTCATGGCGTCTTGGACGATCTCGCTCTCGGTCTGGTCTTTGGTTTTCTTTTCTTTACGTGGCATATCGGCTGACTGATTCTTCTTCTTGCTGGTCTATTTATATACATATATTTGTGAAGATGGATTGGATTGGTTCTTATATTATGAAACGTGAAACAGGATTGGCTATCTTTCCGACATCGTGATTGGTTAACTTCTCCCGTTCCGATTGGTCGAAAATCTGACATTTTCATTGGTCAATTCCAACCGTTTCGATAGATCAACACGATGGTACACTGTCCAAATATGTGGCGCCCAATCCGGAAACTGCTCACAATAGGTACGAGTAAACGCCGACAATACGATCAGTCTTCCTTGGTTCACCACACCGTCTTCGAACATGGCAGTGACGATTCTCTCGTATACTTGGAAGGGGTCCATCGTACGAATGACTTCTCTGACTATCTTCACTTCCTTTTATACATTTATGACATGAGACTACTCTGCATTGACAAACTTGTAACTGTCTACATATATACATGTATATATAGTGTTGCCAGAAGATCCCGATACCGGGGTTTTGTATCTGAGGCACTGGCAGTCCACCCGGACAGAGGAAAATACCGACAATCGTGTTCAGGATGAACGAGATTACATCCGCCACCTTTCCTGATATGGTTCGCCACACATTCAACCTACAAAATACGACCTTCAAGATCAACGTGTCGTTTGGATTTATACTGAGAAACGCAGAGACCGGAGAACTAAGATACATCCATTCCAGGACGGGGACGAATGTTCTCTGTCTCGATGATGTTAGATGGACATCAAAGATGGCTGCACCCATTCTCTTGCTTTTTGCTGCTCATCGCTGTTTTTCTCTTGCTCTGCTAATGATGACCTTACCTCATTTCAGTTTTGGGGCAACTTGTCGCTGTTTTCGCCGCTGTTGCTAGTGGTGGTCGATTGTCGTTAGTCAAAGATTGGATCTGTGCGAGAGCACCCTTAGATCCGGGTTATTTAAAAGTCCACTCTGCATTTATCCAGGCTTGTGACTGGCTATCATAAGATAGGCTGCATTAATCCTGCTCAATTTTTTAAGGGCACTCTGCATTTGTCCAGGCTTGTGACTGGCTATATATATGTATAAACATATATAGGCTGCATTACCCTCCTTCCCTTTTTTTGTTATATTTTTTCTGTTTTTCTTTGTAATATGTTCCAATTCCTCCGTCACATAGAGTCATTGCTGTCTTCAGCTGGAGGTGGGTCGTAGTCGTTCAATACACGGTTAAGCAGATATTTTCGTTTTTCTACGGCCTAATCCCATGATTCTTTTGATTCGTAGTCTTCCTATTCTCTCCAGCGTTTAGCCGTTTTTCTTGATCTCTCTATGTACGGGGTCTTTATTTATGTCTTGATGCCAGGACACCAGTCCGAGGTAATGCTTTCGTATTTCGTCTCTGTATGAGTCAAACATGTCTCTATATGCTGCCAAGCGTGCCTTGTCTTCTTCCATTCCGGCTTCCACTACTTCGTTTACTGTCTGTGAGTATTCCGATTGATGTACTTGAAATGTTATGTTCAAAACGACTTCCCATAGGGACTGTTCGCAAAGCTCTTCGGAGTCTTCGTTGGATCCATGGTCACTACTTTGTTCCGATTCATCGTTATCGGCTTCTGTGGTGGTGTCTGAAGCTGAATCACTATAGTCTGTTGAATCCTCTTCAATACCATGTGCATTCTTTTTGTGTCGCACTAGGTTAAAGTTTTGCTTGGATTGGTATCCACAGGTATACATTTAAGACGTCTTTATTTCCTGGTAGTCGATAGCAGAATGAGTTCCGGTCGTCCTGCAAGTGCTTATATTAGATACAGGTTCCTCAGCGGCTTGTTGATTCATACACAAGCGTTTGGCAAAGTATTCGTTTCGACATTGTTGCAGTTCAGATTTCACTTTTCTGATGAGGTCTCTTTAAGTCTTTTCCACTCGTTGTCAATCCTTCTACATCCCTTGCAGATATTCATGTTTTTGTAGAAGTCCGCAAAGCTCTTGTTCGTTTGACACTTTTTACATTTATTGTTTGGATCCACTTTATTGGGTCCTCCATTTGTGTTATCCAGCCGTTTGGTTCTCTTCACTTTGGTTAGAAGTAATTTCCTTTTCCTTTGTGGTTTTGCGTTGGTGTTAGAAAGATCCACAGGTATTAAATATCTAGCAGGAACCACTAAGTGCAAGCGTGACAAACACGAGGCAAACAGTCACGCTTGCTTAGGTGATCCAACGACGTGAGGTATGGACCGGTTAGAGTAGGAGTACGAGACAGACCTACGATAAGGGTTAGAAGCAGGACTAGGGTTAGGGTTAGAGTTAGGGTTAGGGTTAGAGTTAGGGTTAGGGTTAGGTCTGGAGTTAGGGTTAGGACTGAAATCCGTAAACGTTCGTTTCCGTCCGGAAAGACTCTGAAATTTTCGTTTCATTAGGGTGCTCTCTTTTAGGTCCGCGTTACTTGGGCGCAGCCATCTTTGATGTCCATCGTAACATCAACGAGACTGGGAACATTCGTTCCCGTCCGGAAAGACTCTAAAACTTCTATTTCATAAGGGTGCTCTCTTTCAGGTCCGCGTTACATGGAGGCAGCCATCTTTTGTATCCAAAAAAAACACCCTACTTCCGGTTGCGCAAACCACTTCCGGGTACTTCCGGTTCCTGAACATGCGCAGAACACACATCCGGGTCCTAGCACGTGACTTGCGTCACTTCCGGCAACAAAGGGCGGGAAAACTACCCACTTCCGGTTGCGCATGCGCGCAAAAATCACTTCCGGTTCCGGTCACGTCACTTCCGGTGACGTCATTTCCGGTTGACGTCACTTCCAGTAGCACCACCTCAAATGCGACCTGAACTGTCCCCACATACTACTATGGTGATTCGCTTTTTCAAAAGAGAGTACAAATACTAATTAGACATAAATATGAGAAATGCTAATCAGATACGTTATATAAAACATTGCTTTGGATAGAAACAGAAGTTTAATAATCGGCTTGAATTATCATTGTCTCCAGTAATATTTGGAGAAAAAATAATTGCTATAAAAATTATTTTGACAGACCTAACGCATTCCACAGTATTATGTTTCACTGGTGACCGGACATTTAACACAAAATATGCAGTTAACAAATTTGTTGTAAAATGTATATCAGGAATTGAGAGTGATCCCGGTCCTTCTATTCATACACGCGGGAATGGTAATCAGGTGATTTCCAGTTTTGCGTTATGATGGCACGTCATTTCCCGCTTAAAATCAAAACTTGTATCAATGCCTACAAAATCAACAGTTTTTTTCAAAATATGTAAAAAATGAGCATATGGACCCTTTAATTTCGAAACTGCTTTCGATAGGAAATTATAAGGACAACATTGTGTGATTTTTAAATTAGATTATTAATAGCAGATTTTTTTCAAATACAACAATGTATCGTGCCTAAATTCTAATTTTTTGGTCATATATCGCATATATATGTTGTAAAAATGAAAAGATCTTGTAGCATATAATCGTCTAAAATTTATTTATCGATAGAGAAGAGATACTAAACTTCTTCATGCAAAAAAAAAAAAAACAAAAAAAAAACCCGATATATTTATTTTTCAAAAGAAAGTAATTGATTTTTATCGAAATAGGTGAAAAGACGATAGTTGAAAAATTTTAGTAAATATTCCGAAAATTGAAATATCTCAAAAAGTAGCATATGAAGGTGTAATTTTCTTTGCATTTAGAGAAAGATCGGTGAACAAACTATCAATATGCAAAATCTCAAAGAAAAATCAATAGTAGATCGAAACGGTAACGTATGCACAGGAAAGCCTACATGTAGTTAAAAATGTAAATGTATTTGTTCTTATTTTAACCAAGAAGAAATGTACTTGTTCATAATGTAATTATAGACTAATTATAATCTGTTGTGTATATAAGATATTTCATATTTATGTTGTAAAGGGGGGGGATTAGTATCGTATACTAAATGATGTTACCCTCTTTAAATAAAGTATTTATTATTATTATTATTATTATTATTATTATTATTATTATTATTATTATTATTATTATATAACAACGTGTATTGGTCCCCAAATGTCTTCAAATGGAGGCCGATTTGTCTCGATGCCGAACTGTCTTGGTGCCGAAGTGTCTTTATACATCGGTGCCGATTTGTCCTGGTGCCGAACTGTCTTGTTACCTGCTGCAGCGAAAGCCCTTTACTGAGTTAAAAAATGCTGAAGACTCACCACAATTTCTTCATTTTCCGAGAAATCAAATTTATAAATTAATCACCCGCTCCTAAAATTTGGTGAAAATTAGGGAATTTTTCAATTAAAAAAATTTTAGTTAAAAAAAGTGTGTCACATAAATGACCATAAATTTGATCTTCGCTTGAAAAAACTTATCTTCTAGAAAAAAAATTAAAATTTCGCTCACGCCGCACCTACATAGACACCTATTTTTGCCAAAGAACTAAAATAAACTTAGTGGGGTCTTACGTGTTTATTTTAAATATTTATCAAGAGTGAAAGAGAGAGAGAGAGATCCGGATTATGCAGCATCCGTCATTGATTAAAAGATTGCGTTTAATTTATGATTTCCTGTGTACAAAAACTTTTGTGTTCAGCAGCCAGCATTTCGATTTTACATCGTAATTTTCTGTCTTCTACTCTCCACCTTGTATTTTACAATCGAAACAGTAAGACTTTGATGACTCCATAATTTTGGCGGTGTGTTTTTTTTTGTCTATAGAGTAACCACTGACAGTACTGACTAATGTGGTTTAAAATACAAATATGAATACAAGTTCTTTATTGCTAATCACAGCGCCCAAAATTGAGCAAAATAATTATATTAAATTTAAGTACGATGATTTTCATTGATTATACCTCCCAATCAACTTACATAAAAAAAAAGAAAAAAAGACTGCAACATAAATATAAATGTGTGGAGGTACATAAGTTGGTGATCCATTTATAATTATACTCTGGAGACACGCTGGCAAAAAACAATGTTTATAATGTATTACAGATGCATATTTATATGACATGTACATGTATTGTATATAAAAAGTAAGAATACTACAGATAATCTTAATATAGCCATTCATGCCTAATGCTAAAGTGAAAGGTTGCGAACAAACCCTCAGATGAGGACTGACAGCTTAACTGAGGGAACATCCTCTCATGAGGGTTAAATTTCAAGTGGAAAAAACAATTTTCTTCTTAAATATTGACTTTTTAATTAAAAGGGCAAAAACTCATGTAAAATTCTCCAACTTTTTCCAAAGAAAATTGTATCGACAATAAAGAATACACAACATGTCCATGAAGTTACTGCCTGCAAACCTCAGTTTGCATAATGAATTTTTCAAAATATGAATACCTTAACCAATGTAAATTGTCTAATCAGTTGGCTGACAGATGCAATTAGCTAAGTCTTAGGTAAAACAATTGAACCTACCAGATTTTGTTCAATCATGTCTTCAAGAGAAGCAAATATATTTTGCCTGTTGAATTTCAGTTGTAAAAGAGAGAGAACTTCGGCAAGCTTTTATTGAATTAAGTATTCCTCCCTGTGTTGCAAAGAAAATGCACAAAGTGCATGGAAAATATTGAAAACAATGGTTTTGCAAATTTTAAGACAGGTCTTGGACAGTCATTTCAGATTTAAAAAATTTTCAAGTTTTTGAGATTATTTATTTTTCCATTGTAAATTCCACAATTCAAAATAATATTTGCAGTTAAAAACATAACCTTAATAAACAATGGTAATTATTTAATGTTTTCTTGGATGACAAATGGAGGTTTTAATTTAAGCAAGCTGTAACACTATTAACTTAGGTTCTTTAGTAAACCTACAAAAATGTAGGATGACTCCATACTGAAAGGTAGTTTTTCTTCACTTTTATAAGTATTTTTGGGGTCTACTTTTAATTTCTTTGTATTCCAGTCAAATTTCTTGGTGCCAAGATGTTGGCTAGAACATCCTAAACCCTATCTTCTGTAACAATATCCTCCCTTATCATCGATAATTCAAAATGAATCGAAAAGTTCAATTGATCCCTGTTGATGCTCAAAGTGAAGATGATATACAAGTTTATATTATCAATCCAGTCACATAATAAGATAAAGATAGATGCTTACATCAATACTAGAGGATTATCGGATTTATCTAATTTAGATTTTTAAATTCGATAATTTAACTATCGGTGTTTGGTAAATCTGATAATCCTCAAGTAATGATTTAAGAATCTTTTTCTCTGATGATTGTAAAATCAAAGTTCATATTTGATATACCAAAATCGCCTTCATGTACCTCAACATTCCTGGTTATTATATATAATACACAATATGTTTATATGTTGCTATGGTGTTATTAATCAATTCCGAGAAATCTTAATATTAAAGTTATTCTGGTGGGTTATGATATTTTGTCTGAATCAATCATCAAATGAGATTGTTGCAACCATAAAATGATTAATTTTTAATAAACAACGGATTCAGTAAGGGTTTATTGGCAAGAAATACAGGAAGTAAAATACCATTGCATATCATATCGATAATAACTAAGGATAAACAGACTTTTAGAGAACTTGTATCAGGATGAATGAACTATTTTGTGTCCAACATTTTTAAAGAAAAATCTGCAACTATTAGTTTGAAGGCAATATTCATTAAGCAATTTTTATGCCCCGCCACGAATGTGGTATGGGCATATAGATTTACCCTTGTCCGTACGTCCATCCGTATGTCCCGATATGGTTAAGTTTTGCGTTTTAGCTCCATTCCTCAGAAACCTATAGTAATATATCAATGATATATCACCACTGTGGATGTGCCTTGGTAGTACTTAGCAGTTAGGTTTTGCATTTAGGTTGATTTCTTTAAAACAAAGCATAGTGTATCAATGAAACTTCATCAGTGGATGTGCCTTCAGTAGTACTGAACAGTCGTACAATAATTGGGTCATTATGACCTACATGTTCTGCTTCAGCGACTCTGGTTAAGTTTTGCGTTTAGGTTAATTTCTTTGGAACTAAGCATACTGTATCAACGAAACTTTATCAGTGGATGTGCCTTGGATAGTACTGAGCATTCATACATGATGACCTAAATTTTAGACAGGGCATCCGCGTCTTACAGACACAATTTCTAGGTTTCCTCTATTCCTTCAAACCCCCCCCTCCCTCCATTAAATAAAAATCAAATGGTTTTTGCTTATTAAGTGGGCTTAAGTTCATGATCTGTGTATTATTGTGTAGTGAAATGTTGGTTTTGTTTTGAAGAACATATTTTTTTTCTGCAGAGAATTGTTACAAATGGATGATTTAGTTACCATGGAGATTCCTGATTACAAGGACAAACTTTTACAATCACTTCATCAGCTTCAGCAAAAGGGATTTAACTGTGATGTAACTTTACAAGCTTTTGATGGTGTTGTAAATTTACATAGTATTATATTGGCAGCAAGCAGCAATTCTCCTTTGATCACTCAATGTAAGAAAATTGATTGCAAGAAATACGGTATTCATGTGGTTGAAGCATTAGTGGTGTTTTTGTATTCAGGTGAAATATGCATTGAAGAAAAACATTTTGATGACTTTTTAAAACTCTGTGAAGATTTGATTTTACAAGCCGTTTGTGATAAATTGAAGAATTATTTTACTTCCATATTTGATGGGATGCATACAAAAAGTAATAGTTCTTCGAATGAAAATGAACATTTGCAAAGCGAAAATGCTGAGCAAGATACCAAGAAAACAGATACATATGAACCCACCACAAATATTCAAACTGTTACTGAAGGAGAAAATATGTATCTTAAAATTGGTGGTAGTTCCCAGCCTGAATCTGAAAAATGTGACATGGACTCTGTAAATAATCACAATGATAATAATTACAGTCCTTTTAACAGAGACATACTTCTCCAGGCAGAGAGTTTTGTTAAGAAATGTATATCAAAATCTTTCCAAGGAAAATATCTTAGTCATCAGGATGGTGATGGAACTAGTCATCAGGAAGGTGCTGGCACTAGTAGAAATAACCTGCATTTAGACAATACAAATATTGGAGAATGTACGGCCAGTGTAGAAGAGAAAGTTACTATTAAGGTTGAACCTCAGGATGATGGTTATTTTCAAGACAGTGAAAAAGGCAATTATTTAACAGACACAAATAACCATACTCCATCTGATCCGAAAAAAAAGTTTACATTAAGTTCACCAAAGAAGTGTACAAAAGAAAAAAATAACATTGCTGGTCCAGCATCCTCTAAAAAGAATAAGTCGGGAACTTCTGCTGGGAAAAGTGTTGAAACTCAAGATCCAGACTCTGATGACATGATATTTAGTCAAAATTCCAGGAAAATTTTTAAATGTAATCCATGCAATATAACTTTTCCAAATTACACAAAGCATGCACAACACATGAGGGAAGTACATCGTCCTTATCCTTGTGATTTGTGTGACTGGATAGGTATAGAACAGCGTCTATATGCACGTCATATGTATGGTCAGCATAAAGTTGTTATTGACCCTGAGAAATATCCTGTGGTAGAATGTGATTATGAGGTAATTATAGTTTTTCAGCACGTCATATGTATGGTCAGCATAAAGTTGTTATTGACCCTGAGAAATATCCTGTCGTAGAATGTGATTATCAGGTAATTATAGTTTTTCAGCAAGTCCTTATAAGGTATAGTACTCTACCTACATTTCTTTTTGTTTATTTTAATAAACTTAGTGTCCTGTCCTATTCAGTGGTCAACTTAAGAAAAAGGCACTATTTTTATGCTTAGTTGTGTTGGTTTTGTGTCAATGACTACAACTGATCACTAGCATGTCAACACTGAGGTTATGAGTTTGAATCTCACCTGTGGCGGGGTGTGTTCGACTCCAATCTTAATTGACAAGGATTGCCAATTTTCCTATGGAAGGTCGGTGGTTCTCTCCGGGTACTCTGGCTTTCTTCACCAATAAAAACTGGCAGCTGCGAAATGGCCAAAATGTGCTGAAAATGGCATTAAACCCCAACTAAACAAACAAACAAAATCATACTGGCTGGTTAACTGTTAATTAGTACGTGTATAAATAATTGCTGATTTAACTGTCAAAGTAAATATGTAAAATAAAGCCTTCAGTTTATTTAAGATTTAAGAGGTGCTTTCGAAGTCCTATTTGTTGTTGTTGTTGTGCCTTACTGCTAAAATTAAATAAAAATGGACCCTGCAGTTTTCGGCACTGAAGAATTCACTAATAGGCCATGCTAAAAAACTATACATACATTGTAGTCATAAAGGGAGATGTGAAGGGTCTGTAATACTTGCAACCTATGGGTCCAATGAATACAATATGTCTACATTTTCACAATAAATATTCACAAAAATGCTCCTCTGCATTATTTTAGATAGTAATTAATACACAGTTGCCAATCTATTATATATTTTTGGGGGTATTGTCTCATTTTCTAACTAAATAAATGTATGACAGTATGTTCACAAATTATTTTAGGGATGTACATATAAATGTCTGCAGATAATGTTATACAAGCACAAGAAAGTTCACAATAAGACAGATAAACTGGTATGTGATCAGTGTGGTATGGATTTCACTTCAGCCAGTGGACTCAGCCATCACATGTCCTACCACAAAGAGGCAGAAATGAAACATAAGTGTAAACAATGTGGAGAAGTGTTTGGATGGGAACACGAACTTAGTGTAAGTACATACATTATAACTACGGTGGACATTACTGTAGTATAATTGTATTAATAAATGGGTGTTTTCATAATGGCCCTGTTATATGTCCAAGGTCTGTAATAATGGCCTGAGGATTGCTTTAATGTTGCCGAGGGCCATTACAGCATCCAAAGGCCATTATTACAGATCAAGGACACATAACAGGACCATTATGAAATCACCAATTTCTTAATACTTTTATTAACCAGTTTGTATATAGCATTTGCATTAATCCGAATAGCTCAAATATAATGGTAAGTAAGCAAAACTTGTTAGAACAGTTTTAAAGATTAATATGTTTTAAATTGTTCTTGTTTGCTCTTCCTGAAATTTCCAAGTGGAGTATTGAAAAAAAAGTAGCCATTTTGAAAAAGCTGTAATAACCGGTTATTATGAACAAAATCCTGTAATGGCCCGGTTATTATAAACAAAATGCTGTAATGGCCCTGCAGTAATGTATTCATTTTGATCATAAAGATAAGGCATTTTTAACGTATTTTAGCCTACTGGTTAATAAAATGAAATAACATTCTTTGATACCAGTTTTGACGCACAAGATGTGCACATTGTCAAGGTTACAAGTGTAAGTGGATTGGAACAAAGACTTATCATAAGTATATTTAATTTAGACATGACAATGACAAACACATGTTCAGTAATTTATACAATGTCATGGTAAAGTGGATGTTCTAGACGGGAAAACATTAATTAACTGCACTTTTAGACATCACAGTGGAAACAATATCGAGATTAATTGAATGGAAAAAATAATTTCCATGTCACTCATATGACAACAGTTAAAAAATTTAAGGGGGACACAAAAAGGTGGTTGTTGAATACAAGATGGTCAAATTTTTCTGAATTAGATATTCTGAGGTGGCAGACTTGAAGTTGTGTGTTTTCATAGATTCATTAGAAGGCTGTCATTAAACATAACCCTATAGTGCTATATCATTTTCTTAGTTTTCTTGTTAGTCCAAACCTTGATCATAATAAGGAGACCTCAGTCTTAATTTGCCCTCAGGTTCCTACACAGTAAAAACAGGATGCCAGTGTTTGATTCAAAATTTTTGAATTTGGCATAAATACATTTTGAATTGTTTTCAATGATTATTCCAAAGAATAAATATATGATGAATTTTTTAATCTTTGAATTTTCATTTTTATAATGTCTTCGGTTTAAATATATTAATTCAGTGTAGTATTATTATTTTCAGAAACACGTCAATGCAGAGCATTTCAGCTACAAACTTTGTGACAAATGTCCATTCAAGTCAAAACAAAAAAGAACTCTACTGATTCACATGAATAAAGTACACGGTGAGCCAGTACCACAGAAAATGAAAAGGCAAGTCATATGTACACTTTTACAGAGAGATTCACATTGTCAACTTACAGCACATTTACATAGACAGAAAAAAACATAATCAGCTTATACAACAGATAATATAACGATAACACATTTATAATGAATTGATTGGAGCGTATGGTCAACCATAACAAAAAAAGATAATTTTGAAAAAGACATACAGTCAACTCTAATTATCTGGAAGTTATGGGCAGCAAAGAAGAAGGTCGAGACATCCGTAGTTCAACTCAAGTTGAGGCTAATTAAACATAATAACAACTTAATTCAGAATTGAAACCCGTGTAAATAATTCACTAATGTATCTAAGATAACGAGTCAAGGTAAAGACAAGACAGTTATACATCAATGGTTGATTTTCGGATTACCTATTGAAGCCAAATTTAGTCCACAGGTAATAATTGTATATTTGTGTATTACTTCAAGATAATGAAAAACATTTGAAATGCACTTATTAATACAGGGAACTTAATTTTATTTCGAGACAACCAAAATTTCAACACATGAGGAGTTAAAATACATGTAATTATAGAACAAAGTTTGGGACTACAGGAAAGTTTCCACTCAAACGAGTTCCAGACACGGAGAGAGTTGACTGTTTATTGAGAATTGGAAATTTATGTGTCTTTTTATTTTTCTGAGTGTTTAACAACGTAGCGGTACAATAATGGTGGAAATTAATGTAATTTCTTGAAGAAAACTTTAAATGCAAATTTTAATTATCAGTTTTCACACTGTTGCATTTTTTTAATTAATGAAAACATTGCATTACTTTTGGAATTTTTGTTGTAGATTTTTTTGTTTTTGTGCATTACATTGTAATAAGGGTATATATTTGATTATCACATTTTAAGAAAAGTTCTGATAGTTTAGGTCAAATCTAACAAATTTATATGTTAGAAAATGAAAATGAAAAGGCAAAAAGGAGTGAGAAAGTTTTATTTGTGCAGAAGAGTGTGTGTAAGGATAACAAATTTGTTATGCACGAAAGGGCCCTGTGATTAGGAAAATAAAGAAATTGAATTTGAATTTGAATTTATATGTGTAAACAACCAGTTATTGTTTTATAAGAGAATGTACTAGACTTCAAATACCCCTTCGGCTTGCAGTTATTAACAATATGAGATACATAAAAATTGATGTCGACATTAGAATTTCCTACCATTTTTTAACTCTTGGTAAAAATTCCAGAAAAGTTCCAATTGTCAACTTAATGGCAGCTTTAAGTTGCACCTAAATACTACATCATAGGATAGGACAGAAAATGAAGGAGGTCAAGTAGGTGTATTGAAGAAGATTATGAGACCCCCTTAGTTTAGCCCCTTAGCGATGGATTGCTTTGCGGGACAATCGGCTTATATATAAAGGACATTGATTTGATACATTTCCTACCACTTTTTAACTCTTGGTAAAAATTCCAGAAATTTTCCAATTGTCAACTTAATGGCAGCTTTTAAGTTTCATAGGTCAGCCTAGTGCAATTTCCAAAGTGAAATTAAATTAATTATTCCCTAAATAATATCAAAATTATATTGTTTTTTACTACAATAAATAATTTGATCAAATCTTATGCATGAAATCATTAATTAATTAGGGTGTGTTGTAAGCATATCAACTGCAGAGTAATGTTTATATGACAGCATATCAATTGCAGAGTAATGTTTATATGACAGCATATCAATTGCAGAGTAATGTTTATACACAAATGTAAAGGTAAAAAAATTTGAATACCTATGTGTATGATATATAGAGGCAAAAACATGGTTATAAATCATGGGAGATAATAAATATTGAAAGATAAAACATGCTCTTTCATTGTAGGTTCAACTGTGAATTGTGTGATTATTACTGTTTTTATCCAAATTACCTCAAAGTTCACAACAGAGAATACCATTCAGGTACATGTGTATAATTTATTTCAAAATAATCTCAAATTGTCTTATAGATTTTCTATTTCACAGAAAATTGCATGAGAAATCCATCACAAAAGTTGACTTATTTAAATTATACAATTTTAAAACAACAGGTACTCAGACTTATTGAGTTTATTGCCTGGATGCCACTCTGAAAACCGAATTCCTCCACAAACCGAATGCTTTATTCTGGTTCGGAATTTTCACCTATATTTTCAAGTAAAAAAATCCTCCAAAAACCAGCCCCTCTAAATTCTGAATACCAGAGATAATTTGCGATTCTAAACATATATATTCCTGTCAAATACACCTCTAAAAACCGGCCGAACTATCGTTCTCTTCATTGAGAAGCGTTTTGAACATTGCTATGTACTGGAAAAACTCCGTTTAAATAACAGTTTTAAACATCTGTTTCTACCAAAAAATAACATCAAAGCTAAAAGACTATGATTTGTAAAATTTAAGGAAAAAAACATGCAAAATTAATGTAGTAATTTTTGGTAATGTAGTATTCTCCAATTCTCTAATTTTCACCTAATTTAACAGTCTCTTGACCTGTGTTGGAAAAATGGATAATCTTACTTGTAATTTTTTGGTTCTCCGAATAGGAATTTCCTTAGTTTCATATAAACAAATGTGATCCTGTCGTCTGCTTTGTAATAAAAGATGTCCTTATACGAGGTTTTGAAACCAAACAAAAATCTGACTTTTTGGGGGACAGATAGGATTTATTATTAAGGGTCAAATTTGAACATGCTGTGTTGTTCTTCCTTTCCATCTGCCATTGTGAGAGCTGTTGTGCAATACAATTTACGCTTACTGCATAGGAAAAATAATTCTGATTTAAATGACAACTGACATATGGAAATAATCTACTGTGTTTAACAATGACTTTTTAAAATTACATTTAATAAAAATTTGTATTTATTATGATTGCTTAATACTGGTACTTTTAAAGTGTCGGATATTTTTCAATACAAGATTCACATGAATACATGCTGGTCACCATAGTCACGGGAAGACATTGGGAGAATATGATGACATAGACCAGTTTTTAAAGCATTTAAAAAATTAGAGAATCAGCGTCTTACATTATGACTCGGATTTCTCCAATCTTGATAGTTAAATTACACAATTTTACTGTCTTGATTGGAGAAATCAGTTAATCCACTCGTAACTATGTAAGAAGCTATATACAATGTATATTACTCTTCAAAAAGTTTAGAAATTCAGTGTGTTTGTGATATTATTTCAGTCAGTGTGTTTGTGATATTATTTCAATCAGTGTGTTTGTGATATTATTTAAGTCAGTGTGTTTGTGATATTATTTCAGTCAGTGTGTTTGTGATATTATTTCAGTCAGTATGTTTGTGATATTATTTCAGTCAGTGTGTTTGTGATATTATTTCAGTCAGTATGGTTGTGATATTATTTCAGTCAGTGTGTTTGTGATATTATTTCAGTCAGTGTGTTTGTGATATTATTTCAGTCAGTGTGTTTGTGATATTATTTCAGTCAGTGTGTTTGTGATATTATTTCAGCCAGTGTGTTTGTGATATTATTTAAGTCAGTGTGTTTGTGATTTTATTTCAGTCAGTGTGTTTGTGATATTATTTCAGTCAGTGTGTTTGTGATTTTATTTCATTCAGTGTGTTTGTTATATTATTTCAGATGAATTGAATTTCAAATGTACTTACTGTTATGAAGAGTTTAAAACAAGGAAAATGTTGATAACACATCAAGCTAGTTTACATGGTGGTAAGTTTTAGTATAGAAGGGATATGGTTGGTCATTTCTGAACAAAATATCAATACAGGACAAACGATCAAGTAAATGAACAAAGCTTTTTTTGTTGGTATTCATCTTACAGTGATATTTAGGTCTTCAGCATTAAAATATACACTTAAAAAAGGTGGTAATTATTTTTCAATTGTCTTTAGGCAGCTTGTTTGGTCATGTATTGTAATTGGAGTTAGCTTATTGTCTGGACCTGAATTCAATAGAATTTACCTAGTACTTAGTGGGTAAAAATCCTCATATGCAATTCTTTTTTAACAGTGATTGATGGGTACTTTTGACAGAAGTGTTCCATGGAACACTGAGACCTAAGTCCTTCCGTAGGTCGTGGTTCTCTGTACATGTAGTATACTTACTTCACCAATATAGCCAGATTTGCTGAAAGTGGCATTAAAACCCACAATCCAAACCACTCATCCGAAGACATAACTTGAAGGATTTAATAATATCGGGTACTATGAATGACAAGTAGTTGAAGACTATTACCATATTTTCAGGATTTAATTTTGAAACATAAGTCTTAGAATTTTTCATTGTTGTATTTTTAGTTCTTAAATGCAAACTTTTTGGAACTATTATAAATTAGCTAAATATTTATCTGTATTAAAAATAAATTTTCTATTGTAGTTACTGAATACAAATGTGACAAATGTGATTATTCAACTACCGTTCCAGGAAGTCTTAAAACACACAAAAAAAGTTCTCACTCGGTAAGTACGTTCCAGGAAGTCTTAAAACACACAAAAAAAGTTCTCACTCAGTAAGTACCGTTCCAGGAAATCTTAAAACACACAAAAAAAGTTCTCACTCAGTAAGTACCGTTCCAGGAAATCTTAAAACACACAAAAAAGTTCTCACTCAGTAAGTACTTTTCCAGGAAGTCTTAAAACACAAAAAAAGTTCTCACTTAGTAAGTACTTTTCCAGGAAGTCTTAAAACACACAAAAAAAGTTCTCACTCAGTTAGTTATGTTCCAGGAAGTCTTAAAACACACAAAAAAGTTCTCACATAGTAAGTACTGTTCCAGAAAGTCTTAAAACACACAAAAATGTTCTAATTCAGTAAGTACTGTTCCCGGAAGTCTTAAAACACAAAAAAGTTCTCACTCAGTATGTACCATTCCAGGAAGTCTTAAAACACACAAAAAAGTTCTCACTCAGTAAGTACCGTTCCAGGAAGTCTCAAAACACACAAAAAAAGTTCGCACTCAGTAAGTACCGTTCCAGGAAATCTCAAAACACACAAAAAAAGTTCGCACTCAGTAAGTACCGTTCCAGGAAATCTTAAAACACACAAAAAAAGTTCTCACTCAGTAAGTACCGTTCCATGAAGTCTTAAAACACACAAAAAAAGTTCTCACTCAGTAAGTACTTTTCCAGGAAATCTTAAAACACACAAAAAAAGTTCTCACTCAGTAAGTACTTTTCCAGGAAGTCTTAAAACACAAAAAAAGTTCTCACTCAGTAAGTACCGTTCCAAAGTCTTAAAACACGCAAAAAAAGTTCTCACTTAGTAAGTACCGTTCTAGGTAGTCTTAAAACACACAAAAAAAGTTCTCACTCAGTTAGTTATGTTCCAGGAAGTCTTAAAACACACAAAAAAGTTCTCACATAGTAAGTACTGTTCCAGAAAGTCTTAAAACACACAAAAATGTTCTCATTCAGTAAGTACCGTTCCAGGAAGTCTTAAAACACAAAAAAAAGTTCTCACTCAGTAAGTGCTGTTCCATGAAGGTCTCAAAACACACAAAAAAAGTTCTCACTCAGTAAGTACCGTTCCAGGAAGTCTTAATACACAATAAAAAAAGTTAAGTACTGTTTCAGGAAGTCTTAAAACACACAAAATAAAGCTGTCACTCAGTAGGTACTGTTCCAGGAAGTCTTAAAACACACAAAAAAAGTTCTCGCTGAGTTAGTTATGTTCCAGAAAGTCTTAAAACACACAAAAAAGTTATCACTCAATAATTACTCTTCTAGGAAGCATTAAAACACACAAAAATGTTCTCACTAAGTATTGTTCCAGGAAGTCTTAAAACACACAAAAAAGTTCTCACTCAGTAAGTAATGTTCCAGGAAGTCTTAAAACCTGCTAAAAAAGTTCTCACTCAGTAAGTTATGTTTCAGATAAAGACCCATGAAGAAATTATTTACATTTTTTTTTCCTATTATAAAGATATACAGATTGATCATGTAGAGTATAATTTTTTTCTTCTTCAGGAAGTCAAACCATTTGAATGTCATATCTGTGAATATAAGTGTAAGATCAAAGGGAATCTCACCTGTCATCTTAGAAGTGTACATAAACAGGATATCCCATATAAAAAATTTAAAACTGGTAAAAACGAGATGGATTATATAGATTCAGAGAAACTTTATGAATATGATGACGGATCATTGCCATTTCCAATGGAGACTCCACCTCCGGAGGAAAATTCTCACCTGTAGGATTTGTAACAAACCAATTCAACAGAACTCTCTCTCAGCTGATAACAGTTCTGTGAATACTCCTAAGCATCTCAACTATATTTCTACTGTAATACTTGAAAAAATCATCACTACTGTTGGCTGACAGACGCAATTAGCAAGTTGGTTAACTGAAACAATTGAACTTACATTAATTCGTTCAATTTGGTCTTCCAGAGAAATAAAAGTATTTGGCCTGTGGAATTTTCAGTATAAAAGGGAGATATTCTTAAATAAGTCATTGCATCCTTAGATTGCACCAAATATTTAAAATAATTTAGGAGTTTTTCTATTTTCTATTTTCCAAGTGCATCCAGACTCATGTTTTAGGTATGTAAACAATTGTAAAAGGTTTTATGTTTCTTCAGTTGTTCAAACAAGGTTAATAAAACATATTATTTAGTATCTTGTATTTTGATTGGTTCCTATGTAAAACTTAGATTTTACTGTTGCAAATTGAGGTTACCTTGCAAGGCTTTGCAGAGCCAGGTAAATGGATATTTGCGACAGTAACACCACAAAATAGTTCCCGATTATTTTTTTCTTGTTGTCCAATACTCCTTCAAAGTACTCGTTTTCTGAATGGCCACCATGCTTGGTTAAAGACATGTAGAACATAGATTTTAAGCAGTCAGTAGCCAATCAGATTGCTTGTTACATTCTCGTTGCATTAGAATCAAGGATCAGTCAGTTATGCAGCCAGCATTGTACAGTAATGGATTAAAAACTAGTTTGCTGTCGTTGTTACAGCTCATTTCTTGTCACATGATTGGTCAAACTAGATGTCGTCACATGATCAGTCGTACTAGATATTTCTTGTCACATGATTAGTCGTACTAGATATTTCTTGTCACATGATCAGTCCTACTAGATATTTCTTGTCACATGACCGGTCCTACTAGATATTTCTTTTTCACATGACCAGTTGTACTAGATATTTGTAATTTTGATTATTTAGTGCTATGAATTGGGCATTGGAATGTAAATATAAAATTGTTTGTATTGCATTTTCAGTATTATAATAAATAAAAGATTTCATTGTGTGTAAAATATATACTTAACATTTGTGTGCAATATTTTGTGGTGTTAGTGCAATGCCAATACAGACTTTTATTATCAGTTTCGAGAACTTAGACAATTGAATGCAGATTCATTTTTTGAAATGCAACAAAGGTTTTTTTACACAAATTATTGTGAATATTATTTGTCATTGTATACTTACAGAATTATATTTCATAAAGAGAATTATGTTTCCCAGGCATTATTTTCATAAGACATCTCATTGTAAAATTGTTAAAACCAAAGTCATTGTAAAATTGTTAAAACCAAAGTTTTTCTCAAAATCATGTAATTTAATTGTTTAATTTTACTTTGAGGGCAAATTACTGGTAAAAAAAGATCTTTTATTAGAGCGAAGCTACATTATCCTTTGATCAAATTTCACCAGATGATGATGCTGTATGAAAAAACGTGATGATGCTATATAAAAAACTTATTTATCTTAATGACATAGTGTTTTGTTTTTCATTAGTTTTAACATATTATATTGCAAAATAAGCAAAAGTTATTCCAACTTGTATAGACCCTCTTCAATAACTGCAAAAGACCTATGTAAGTTTTTAATTTTATTTTGTTTCGTAATGATGACTTTTTAATAATATGTTGCAGATATTTTGTTTAAGATGTATTAGATTTCATGTTAGTAGTATTTAGTGCTGTAATATTTTCAATTGTTATGACATGTTTGGTAATTCTATAAAAGATTCATAGTTTCAGTTTCTTGTTATTGTTAATGTGATCATGTTAATTAGGCATTGTAAACTTCATAAATGACTTTTCTGACTCAAGGATTCCTAAACAGTCATATTTACCTTTTTTTGGATGAGATACAGTGGAACCTCTGTAAACTCAACAGCTATTTGACCGTAAAAATTGGCCGGATTTCGGAGGTGCCAGTTCTGAGAGGTTCTGGACTTTACTGAAATCCGACAGGAAGTAAATAAATTGAAATAACAAAATACATAATTACTATATTTGCATGGTGTTTTCTTTAAATGTTACTTAATCATAATCATTTAGCTCTGATGTTATTTTTTGGTAGAAACAGAAGTTAAAAACTGTTAGTTTTTCCAGTACATACCAATGAGGCTTTGTTTAAAATACGCTTCTCAATGAAGAGAATGAAAGTTCGGCCAGTATTTAGAGGTGTATTTGACAGCAATATATATATTTAGGACCGCAAATTATGTCCGGTATTCGGAATTCAGAGGGGCCGGTTTTTGGAGGATTTTTTTACTTGAAAATATATGTGAGAATTCCGGACCAGAATAAAATGTTCGGTTTGCAGAGGAATCCGGTTTTCAGAGGGGTCGCTTTAGGAGAATTCCACTGTAGTTTTTCAGTGGTTGTTGTGAATGTAATTATCATCAAATTCGCAAACATTCCAATGCTCTGGATTTCTCCAAGAATTTGACCCATTACCAGGTTACCCTTGGACTGTAATATTCTCCGGAACTTCAAAATTTCTCTGGGATTTCTAAATTTCCCAGGGATTTCTGGTTTAATGGTTTAAAAAAAAATATCTGTTTGCTCTAATGAAAAGCCGATGATTATTTAACTTCATCTGCAATACTTAAACATTTATTCACATTTTTGCACTCTGAAAACAGCTTCCAAATACCTTAAAATAGTTTTCAGCCCTGGGGCTTCGAACTGGACCGACCCCTTGTTGATTTTATCAGGGATTCTAGCAAAAATATGTTGGCAAGTATGAATTCGTTAATAAAAAAATTACTATCATAACACTGTTTGGCTCAAAAAGCTGATTGATTGAACTGACAGCTTTCATTTTCAATGAAAAACACATCAATCACAGATTGCAGATCTAACCTACTATCCCACAAATGTTACTACGACCATTATCAGACATAGCAAATATAATGTGATTTACCATGTAAGTTTCAATATCCTATATTTCACTCTTACTGGATATTTTTGAAGTATATATTTTCCTAATACTTGGGTAATTTTGCTCTAAGGGCATATATCCATATCCTGAAACCTTTGTATAGTTTTATATTATAATACTGTTAAACTGTATAGTGTAACCAGTACACCTAATTTCATGTTTATATCTTCATAGTTGTGTAAAAGGGGTTCTTGGACAATTGATCTTAAATTTTTTTGAACCCCCAGGGGATGGTACAAAAATTCAAATACCATTATTTGTAATTGCATGTATAATTTGAATCTCATTATAAGTTTAATACAGACCGGATGCTTTGTTGTGACTTCTGGTGATACAGATTCGGTGGTTGTACATTCTGGTGATACAGACCAGGCAGTTTGTTGTACATTCTGGTGATACAGATTGGGTGGTTTGTTGTACATTCTGGTGATACAGATTGGGTGTTTTGTTGTACATTCTGGTGATACAGACTGGATGATTTGTTGTGACTACTGGTGATACAAATTGGGTGGTTGTACATTCTGGTGATAAAGACCAGGTGGTTTGTTGTACATTCTGGTGATACAGATTGGGTGGTTTGTTGTACATTCTGGTGATACAGACTGGCTTGTTTGTTGTACATTCTGTTGATACAGACTGGCTTGTTTGTTGTACATTCTGGTGATACAGACCGGCTTGTTTGTTGTACATTCTGGTGATACAGACCGGCTTGTTTGTTGTACATTCTGATAATACAGATTGGGTGGTTTGTTGTACATTCTGGTGATACAGACTGTGTTGTTTGTTGTACATTCTGGTGATACAGATTGGGAGGTTTGTTGTCCATTCTGTTTATACAGATTGGGTGGTATGTTGTACATTCTGGTGATACAGACCGGCTTGTACATTCTTGTGATACAGATTGGGTGGTTTGTTGGTACATTCTGGTGATACAGATTGAATGGTTTGTTGTACATTCTGGTGATAAAGACCAGGTGGTTTGTTGTTCATTCTGGTGATACAGATTGGATGGTTTGTTGTACATTCTCGTGATACAGACCGGGTGGTTTTACATTCTTTTGATACAGATTAGGTGGTTTGTTGTACATTCTGTTGATACAGACCGGCTTGTTTGTTATACATTCTGGTGATACAGACCAGGTGGTTTGTTGTACATTCTGGTGATACAGATTGGATGGTTTGTTGTACATTCTGGTGATACAGACCGGGTGGTTTTACATTCTCTTGATACAGATTAGGTGGTTTGTTGTACATTCTGTTGATACAGACCGGCTTGTTTGTTATACATTCTGGTGATACAGACCGGCTTATTTGTTATACATTCTGGTGATACAGACTGGCTTGTTTGTTGTACATTCTGGTGATAGAGACCTGCTTATTTGTTGTACATTCTGGTGATACAGACCGGCTTATTTGTTATACATTCTGGTGATACAGACTGGCTTGTTTGTTGTACATTCTGGTGATAGAGACCTGCTTATTTGTTGTACATTCTGGTGATACAGACCGGCTTTTTTGTTGTACATTCTGATGATACAGATTGGGTGGTTTGTTAGTACATTCTGATGGTACAGATTGGGCTGTTTGTTGTACATTCTGGTGATACAGACTGTGTTGTTTGTTGTACATTCTGATGTTACAGATTGGGAGGTTTGTTGTGCATTCTGTTTATACAGATTGGGTGGTATGTTGTACATTCTGGTGATACAGATCGGCTTGTACATTCTTGTGATACAGATTGGTTGGTTTGTTGTACATTCTGGTGATACAGACTGGGTTGTTTGTTGTACATTCTGTTGATACAGACCGGTTTGTTTGTTATACATTCTGGTGATACAGACCGGCTTATTTGTTGTACATTCTGGTGATACAGACCGGCTTTTTTGTTGTACATTCTGATGATACAGATTGGGTGGTTTGTTAGTACATTCTGATGGTACAGATTGGTTGGTTTGTTGTACATTCTGGTGATACAGACTGGGTTGTTTGTTGTACATTCTGTTGATACAGACCGGCTTATTTGTTATACATTCTGGTGATACAGACCGGCTTATTTGTTGTACATTCTGGTGATACAGACCGGCTTTTTTGTTGTACATTCTGATGATACAGATTGGGAGGTTTGTTAGTACATTCTGATGGTACAGATTGGGCTGTTTGTTGTACATTCTGGTGATACAGACTGTGTTGTTTGTTGTACATTCTGATGTTACAGATTGGGAGGTTTGTTGTGCATTCTGTTTATACAGATTGAGTGGTATGTTGTACATTCTGGTGATACAGATCGGCTTGTACATTCTTGTGATACAGATTGGTTGGTTTGTTGTACATTCTGGTGATACAGACTGGGTTGTTTGTTGTACATTCTGGTGATACAGACTGGCTTGTTTGTTGTACATTCTGATGTTACAGATTGTGTGGTTTGTTCTACATTCTGGTGATACAGACCGGCTTGTACATTCTTGTGATACAGATTGGGTGGTTTGTTGTACATTCTGTTTATACAGATTGTGTGGTTTGTTGTACATTCTGTTTATACATATTGCGTGGTTTACTGTATATTCTGGTGATACAGATTTGATGGTTTGATGGTTTGTTGGTACATTCTGTTTATACATATTACGTGGTTTACTGTACATTCTGGTGATACAGATTTTATGGTTTGTTGTACATTCTGTTGATACAGATTGGGTGGTTTGCTGTACATTCTGGCGATACAGATTGGGAGGTTTGTTTTACGTTCTAGTGATGCTGCTTTTCTGGTTTGTTTTACACTCGTTGAACATTCTTGTGATATAGATGTCAGATTTGTCTCATGTTGTCGTGATACAAATGTTTTTAACTTTCTGGTGATGCAGATTGTCCGATTTGTTGTACATTCAGGGGATACAAATTGTCTGATTTGTACTTTCTGGTGACTTGCTGTACAATATGGGGATTTCTACGTTCTGTTGATGCAAATTTATTTTGTTGCACATTCTGAGGTACAAATTGTCTTATTTGGTGTACATTCTGGTGATAAAGATTGTGTGATTTGTTGTACACTTTGGTGAAACAGATTGGGTGATTTGTTGTAAATTTTTGTGATACATATTGGTTGATTTATGGTACGTTGTTGTGAAAGCATTCTGCTTATTCTCATGTGATATTAACAGTATCTTACAGATCTATGAGTATTGACATGTTTGTTTAAATAGAATTTTTTCAAATGAAAAAGTCAAGGTATAGAGTATGCATCATTTGAACATCAAACATGTCAAATATGATTCAAAATGGGAATCAGATCTAGGTGTCGTCGTGTGATCTTTAACGAGAAGCAACAACCACTATAACGGGACCTGTGCCAATTGAACCTAGTAACAACCATGACAAAAACTTCAACAAAAGTAACAATGCAGTCCTTTTATTACATATAATGGATAAAAACAATTAGAAAGGAGACAACCAAAACAGAATCCTGGCTAATGACTGGCACGTATATAATGTTGCAGTACTCGCATCCTCCCAAGTCAGGGTTTTGTATCCGCGTTCGTTCCTACAAACCCCTGACATCACACATTCATATTTTGCGGGTCGAACATATCGCCGCCTGGTGTGTGACCTAGAAAATTCTACCTACGACGCAAATGGTTTCTCTTTTGACCTTGAGAAGAACCAATGAAAATCGTCCACTTCCGACCCGCAAAATATGAATGTGTTGACAGGGGTTTGTAGGAACAAACGTGGATACAAAACCTGACTTGGGAGGATGGAGTACTCAAACCTCATAAATTATGGGTTTGTGGTTAAATAAGGCCAGACAGCAGATTAATTTGGCAAAGACTTTACACAGAAGACAGCGTATATATATTAGCTTTCTTAAACTCTTATCCCGGTACTGCATGTTAGATAAAAAGACTACCTTTTTCAAAACTAGACCGTATAACTGTTAGATCTTTTTGAAGTCTTAAACATAATGGTGTAGTGGTGGACCATATACATGATATATATATATATATATATACAGACATTTCTGTATGTTTGGTGACAAATCATAGAGGGAAAGAACTTGCATGATGATTCCCCGAATATCAGGTGTATGGAAATGCATGCATTTCAAGGTGTGAACACGATGTTTTAAAGATCGAAGAAGAGAAATAATGTCTTAGATCAAAGTTCCTTCCGAAAAACACACAAAAAAAAAAACTAGTGGTAACTCTGGAGTTTGAACCGAGGTTTGCGGAAATGGCCTAAGAAAAGGTATCCGAGCAAAAACTAGAATACATGTCAATAATATACCTGAAAAATAATTTTGATGAAAATAGCTACCCGAAAAACAGCCATATCGAAAAAGCACACCCGAACTAATACTGATGTTACTGAGGAATTGAATAGCACTCAATTTATAACCCGAATAAATATAAATATTACTTTTTCAAAACATACCCGAATTAATACCAAAAATCATGAAAAACCTACCCAAATTTCCCGCACTCCCCCGTATAGGTGTATATATAGGGAGTTGCCCCCCTGTTGGAAGGGGGGGGGGGGGTGCTAGCATTAAAATTGAAATAACTCATGTTTTTGTGGTGTTAATCAGTTGATCAGGTAATATAGTTGATGGATGTCACATTGGCGATCAAAGTATCACTTTCAAAAACCTTGTGTCCAGTATGAAAATACTACATAATTTTTTTTACCCCCCCCCCCGAAAAAAAAATCCCAAATAGCAAATCTTTACATGATTTTGTGGCCCTTAAATTGATCATTAAATGGATGTGGTTAATT
Organism: Mytilisepta virgata; assembly: GCA_028015205.1. Classification (NCBI taxonomy): domain Eukaryota; kingdom Metazoa; phylum Mollusca; class Bivalvia; order Mytilida; family Mytilidae; genus Mytilisepta; species Mytilisepta virgata. The sequence goes on along the minus strand of CM051520.1, from coordinate 1,717,638 downwards.
CATAGGACGTGGAGTGAAAGTCGAAAGTAAATATATATCCACACTTTGCACACACTGTTTGCACATAGACTATTTAGAAGAATCGTACATATCTATGTGTGATTTTATAAAAGGTACAAAAAAGAAACAGCTAAACTTAAATCTTTAAAAAAATTAAAATTACGAAATTTTAAGTATATTCTGCTTTTATATATTGTTAAAGTGGCCATACATCTTTCGTTCTAGTAGATTTATTTTCCGGATATTTCGTTTTCCGTCACGCTTGAAATTTTATGTGTGTAATAGGACATCCGGTCTATAAAAATGTTTTTTGCTTTGTTTTTTGTGATTTTCTTTTCTTAAACAAACTTGATATAACATGTAATTTTTGTTGGAATGTTAGATTTACTTCATGAACACAATAATTTGTGATGAAGAATATTTACTGAAATCTTTAACATGACTATTCCAGGTAGAAAAAGCTAATATTCTATGACATAAAATGATAAATATCCTTATTATTAATTAATAGGATAATGCACAGACAAATACTGCTGTACCAATTAAGATGATTATAAAGTACAATATTCACTGATACTTAAACTGGTTTTCTAGATAGAACACCATTATGAATAAATTAAAGTTGAGGGGATGAGCACCTTTTAGCTCTTCCAACTCCCTTGTTCCTTTGATATGATATAAAATATAGGAAGAAATTACAAATGCAGTTATAAAAAAGGGTATAGGGTCCACCACTCTTTGTCCAGTTGCTGAATGGGTCTGTTTGCTCTTTATAAGTGAGGCTGTATACTTTATTCATTGAAATAACCAAAAGATTAGATAAAGTTTAAAAATATTATGTTATAATAGAGTGTAAAATATTCCCTTTTACTGCTGATGTGTAAAATTTAGAATTAGCCATAAAACATATTTGAATTAATTATTAGAGTTAATTAGTGTTTGAATTTATTTAAATCACATTTTTTTATTGTTACATTTGTTCATTTGGGTTTCACCTGATTTTTATACTGACAGACTTAAATAAAGCATACTGTAAAAATGGAAATTACTTGTTGCTTTGTTTTAAATTTAAAAAAAAAATCAAGTTGAACAATAAAATATAGTTCCAAAAACCATAATTGTTTGAAACATTCAAAATAAAATACATGTAAGTAAAAAACCCGTAATCCTGATAAAATTCAAATTCAGTTTTAACTGTTTCAATATGAACTGATTTTTTAAAACTGAATATTAAAAAAATAAATAAATTATTGTGATATATGGTTACTAAATTCAATAGTGTAAAAAAAACCCAGTAAAAATAGAGATATTCTGATTTGATTTGTGATGCCTCTCCTGCCTGTTCCAAACTATAGTATACACTGGATTAAATGAATTCAAAATACATTAAATGTTTGAAACAAATTTAGAGAATGCTTTTAAGGGGATTAGATAATTCAGTAATTGATATTTCATGTTAAAAATGTCAAACATTTGTATGGACCTTTTTGGACATAAAGTTCCCTTAATTTAAACACACATATGTATAAACTACGGATTGCTTAAATATGTATCCTACATTATTCACAAATTGATTTCTTGATAAAATTTTTTTAGCTAAATGTTATGTTAATATGATGTATTTTCTTGGAAGATAAAATGGCGTAAACTTTCTTAGAGTAAACCTACACTTGCTCAACAACATCATGGTCTTCTATGGAGAACTCAATGAATGGCAAACAGGAAAAAGAGAATCTTAAATATTTTCTCATTTGGGTAATCTACATGTACTTAATTTGACAGTTCTCCTATTTTGTTATTAACCGAGCTAAGCTCTGTTTTTAAGCTAGAGATGTCAATCGAATTATTCCTATAACTATGCTGGCTAAAAAGTTTTAACAACATGGCGGCATCCATGCAAAATCTCGTTTTGCCATTGCTTCCGTCATGATTACGCGAATAGAGATAATCTTGAACAAAATAAGTTATTTATGGACTTCTCTCAACTTTTTTAACATTCAGTGTCATGAAATTAAAAATAAATACAAAAGAATCCACCTGGGATCAAATTTGACAAAAAAAAAAAGATGCAGATGCAAGTGTCACATTTTCCCGCCACAGTAACCGGACCACTCGGACTGTGTTATCGGACAATTCAGACCGTGTCATCGGACAAGCACACATATGTACATGTATTTCATTTTGGCATTATAGTTTATAAAAAGTATAATAAGAGCAAGAGTATATGTATGTGTCTCTAAATATAAAAGTGTATTTTAAACATATAAATGAAATTTGTTTTTTAGGTACTGGTATAACGGCTTAGAATAGGTATTTCAGAATGGTTTTTTGTGCAGTAAAGAATTGTAATGTGAGGTCAGGACAGGGAATTCCTTTGTTTAAGTTTCCAGAAAAAGACCTTGAAAGAAGAAAAGCTTGGATAGAAAAACTCAATAGATGTGATTATGAACCTTCGTCTTTTGCTCGTATATGTGTAAAGCACTTTGATTATGATCAGTTTAAAATTGACCCACGTCTGGCTGCATCAGTTGGATTTCAGCCAAAGCAATTAAGATTAAAGGAGAATGCTGTTCCATCAATTTTTAATAATGATGGAATTTTAGAACATGAAGTGACTGTGAAAGATAATAATAAACGATCAAAAACTAAAAAAAGGAAAACAAAAAGGATGAAAATTGAGGTATGGTTAAGAATATTCAAGGTCAGATCCATAATAACAAGATTTTATAAAAGCACTTTAAAAAACATTTTATTTTTCACTATTTCCAATCATGCTTCTGTAATAACATAATGTGAAATACTTCATATGAGTAACCACATCTTGATGAAAGCACAGATAATAAAAAACATGTGCTAGAACAACCCCTTTGTTAATAAGCACATCCCAATAATCTGTAAACTTTTGCAGGTATTTCTCTCACATCCATATTTGATTATTGGAATTGGTACACACCCAGATAAATACTGTTTTCCTGTACATAGATTTTCAAATGGTTCAAAATGTATATTTTTTTTAATTAAGGAAATTTATATCTGCTTTTTTTTATTTGATGTTTTGACCTGTGGCAGGTTTGACCATCGTCCAAATGCTGAAATGCAATTTTTAAAATAAACTCGAGTAAACCAAATAAAAGCTGAAAGTATATTGTATAGGTACTGATGAATACCACAACCTTTATGTAACTTTTTCACATAAATATTACATTTATTTCTGAATTATTTCTTTTCTTTCTTGTGGAGCTTTAAGGTTAAAAGTAAAGGAATTTTATTTCACTGCCTTTTAGGAATTCGCAGATGATACTGAAGAGGATTCATTTTCCAGTACTGACACTGAACCATATGATCCATCTGATACTAATGGAGAGTTACAACATACTAAAATATCTGTTCCAGGGGGATGGGATGAAACTGAACAAAAAACAATGGTGACAGGAGAGTGGGATCACGCTCAGCAAACTACAACATCTGTAGCAGTTGGGTGGGATCAAAATGAACATGCTGCAACAATCACTACATCAGATAAGATGAGGGAGTCTTCAAACAGAATAAAGAAAAATGCAAAGACCGAAGTAGATGACTTATGTTCCAGGAAGATGAAAATTGATCATTTGAATAAGTACAGTAAGTTTTCTCTTCAGTCTTGACCATATTGCTTTTATTTACATTTGTGTACATGTATATCTTTTTTTTTACAAGAAAAATATATTGATGTTTTATCCTCCTTTTCATGTGCTTCTGTCTAATGTTTTTCATGGATAATGTGGAGACATAAAGATATGTCATCATTAAGACTTGTTGTAAGGGTAAAGTCATGTACGTGTGGTAATGTTTGTTTATTCTGGTAATTTTAGTGGGTGAGAAGAGGAAAAAAGTTATATGTGCTTTAGCTAGGAGAAATTGCTCATTTTCTCCCACGTTTGGTGAGAAAAGTATTTTAGCAGCCAATGGACTTGGAGATAGAGTAGTTGAATTCCCTTCTGAAGGATCATCCGACGATGTCAAGGCAGCCATAATAAGGTTAGTCACTAAACCTTTAAACTCATTCAGCCATCTACACTCTTGGATGATTACTTTTTTCGCTCATCCAGACATTTACCAAAACACACTGAAATGTAGTTTGCTGCATCTCCTCTATAAATTATCAATTCAAACATATCTCGACATTTATTCTTTAAACGAAGTAAACAAATTAAATCTGAACTCAAACATTTACAAAATAAATTTATCTTGTTTCCCGCCCTTCTGTGCTACCCATTATTGATGATACCTTGAACAGAGCATTATAAGATAAATATTTAAATGGCAGAACAATCCAATTTTAACAATTTTATATAAGTTTATTCCAAGGTAGCAAATTGCAGTGGGTTTCCAGTACCAGTCTAGTAACAGTATGACATTATATTTCAGTACATTTCGAGTACCAGTCCATTAACTGTATGATATTATATTTCACCCTGTTTCCAGGACCAGTCCAGTAACTGTATGAGATTGTATTTCACTGTGTTTCCTGTACCAGTCATGTAACTGTATGACAGCTACTGTATGACATTATATTTCAGTGTGTGTTTCCAGTACCAGTCCAGTAACTGTATGACATATTTCAGTGCGTTCCCCATACCAGTCCAGTAACTGTATGTCATTATATTTCAGTGTGTTTCCAGTACCAGTCCAGCAACTGTATGACATTATATTTCAGTGTGTTTCCCGTACCAGTCCAGTAACTGTACAGTGTTCTCCCCAGGCTTATATAGCACAGTGGTACCACTGTGCTATAATGTTTTACCACTGTGCTATAATTTTTACCACTGTGCTATAATTTCTCACCACTGTGCTATTAATTTTGACAAATGTATATATTTTTTTACTTTTGATGCAGAGATCTGTTTCCCTTTTCCATAGTATTCATTAGTGAATACCAGAATAATTAAAATCCAGTAAAATTCTACACAATAATTTATTATTTCTCATAAATTACAAGAAACCCTTTTCAAATTCTTATAAATGCCTGTATTACAATACTAGAATAATATGTTACAAACCTATATGAATTTCTACCACAATGCTATTAAAAATTTCTGGGGAGAACTTTGCTGTATGACATTATATATCAGTGCATTTCCAGTACCAGTCCAGTAACTGTATGACAGGGGGCCTCGGTGGCCGAGTGGTCTAGGTAGTTCGTCATGACTACTAATGATCACTAGCCTGTCAACGCTGGGGTTGTGAGTTCGAATCTCACCTGTGGCGGGGTGTGTTCGACTCCGATCTTAATTGACAAGGATTGCCAATTTTCCTACCGAAGGTCGGTGGTTCTCTCCGGGTACTCCGGCTTCCTCCACCAATAAAAACTGGCCGCCGCGAAATGGCCAAATGTGCTGAAAACGGCGTTAAACCCCAATTAAACAAACAAACAAACAAACTGTATGACATTATATTTCAGTGTGTTTCCAGTACCAGTCCAGTAACTGTATGACATTGTATTTCAGTGTGTTTCCCCTACCAGTCCAGTAACTGTATGACATTATATTTCACCGGGTTTCCAGTACCAGTCCAGTAACTGTATGACATTATATTTCAGTGCGTTTCCCGTATCAGTCAAGTAACTGTATGACATTATATTTCAGTGCGTTTCCCATACCAGTCCAGTAACTTTATGACTGCAACTGTATGATATTATATTTCAGTGTGTTTCCTGTACCAGCCCAGTAACTATATGACATTATATTTCAGTGTGTTTCCAGTACCAGTCCAGTAACTGTATGACATTGTATTTCAGTGTGTTTCCCCTACCAGTCTAGTAACTGTATGACATTATATTTCAGTGCATTTCCAAAACTAGAAAATGGAGGTGGATTTGAGATATTGTGGACAAGAGAAAACAATCGAGTTTTGTTGCCAATATCATCATCTGACGATTTATTTTCTGTTGATGAATTATTATTGATCAACACTGGAAGTATTTATGTTCGACCAAGAAAATATGATGTACTTCTTGACAAAGATAGGAAGATAGATGCTGAATCCCTAGAATCTCAGGTTTGTGGGATTCAATAAGAACAGCATGTATAACAGTGCAGGGTAATATTGCCTTAGTTGCTTTGGAAGGCATGCCAGAACACATGTAAAGAAAGATAAGGCCACACCAAGTTGATTTTTAGTTTTTTGGATTTTTGTGTGGCAAAAATATGTGCGAGTGAGTGAAATTTTAATTTTTTTTCCTTGAGGACTAGTTTTTCCGGGCAGAGATCAAATTTATGTGCATGACAAATTTTTTTAAACTAAAATATTGTAAAGAATGGAAAAAATTCTATTTACCGGTATTACCGAATTTTAGGAATTTGGAGCGAAACTTCAGCATTTTGAAAAATGAAGCAGCAAAAATGTTTTTTTCTTAAAATTTACAAAGTCCAAAAATTGTAGAGGCGGAATCCAAAGAACTAAAAATCAATTTGTTGTGGCCCGAGATTAATCTGTAGATTATCTCCGTTATATTTATTATTTTCCAAACTTTTTTCATTTTATTTTTGGTTACTTTTTGAGTGTAAACTGTTCCTCTGTGTTAAAGGCAACACAAAGACCCCTTGAGTAAAAAATCCTTGTCTAGTGTTCAGTCCTGTACGATGTTTTCTATATCCTTAAATTTTCATATTTTGTTGGATACTAAAATTTGTTGTTTATCAATATCTTCAAATACCTTTAAGGGGCCTCGGTGGCCGAGTGGTCTAGGTAGTTCGTCATCACTACTAATGATCACTAGTCTATCAACGCTGAGGTTGTGAGTTTGAATCTCACCTGTGGTGGGGTGTGTTCGACTCCGATCTTAATTGACAAGGAGAGCCAATTTTCCTACCGAAGGTAGGTGGTTCTCTCTGGGTACTCCAGCTTCCTCCACCAATAAAAACTGGCTGCCGTGAAATAGCCAAATGTGCTGAAAATGGCATAAAACCCCAACTAAACAAACAAACAAACAAATACCTCTAAAATTAGTATCAAATAATCGCATTATTTCTGTTTGTAGAACAGGTAATCATATAATTATTCAGTGGTTGCTTCGGTTATCATAAACAGTTGTATATCTGGTAATCACAGTTGTATATCTTGTAATCACATTCATGCTTAGCAATTATGCCTTTAGATAACAAATTAATCATCTTAAAGGGATGGTTTTATTCTTTTCATTAATTGAATTATTTTTTTGGCAGTTTATTTTGTCCATTACATTTTCTTTAATTTCTGTGCAGAATTCCAGTTTTTTTCACAGTTGGAAAAATCACCCCAACCTTAGAATTTATGCCTTTTTAATAGCATAATGAAAAACCCCATACAAAGACTACTTTATTCTGTTTGGTTTTCAGACACAGCATCAAACGGAATTAACAGCAACCGATAAGAAGGTAAATGACATTGTGAACAATATAAAACAACTTACTAAACAGGTGAGCAAAATTTATTATTTATCAAAATATCAAACATAATTACACATATACACTTTCTTTAAACTGTTTTGGTATGCTACAAGTGCCTTGAAATAATGCCAGTAAATTTTGTTTGTAACTGTCAATTCAACAATTGATGTTGGGTAATATAAAACAAATCTCTATTCAAATGCAAGTGAAAAAAATGAGATGTCAACTCTGATCATTGCATAGTTGTTTCCTGGTATTTTAAACCTCACGCAATGATAATTGATTTTATATTTAATGTTACATTGGGATATACTATTTTTGTCTCACAGAGACTGAATTTTATTTTATTTTTTCAGAAGTCCCAAACATCTTTGGAGAATACCAGTTCTTCACAAGGACAGCAGACTATAAGGTAGGGGAACAGCTGAATAGATGGGAAGGATGAAAAGGGGGGGGGGGGGGGGGGGGGTGGCATGGTGACTGTTTCAGATATCAAGAGAAAAATATTGTCATTTGAATTTGTTTATTGTGTGTCTGCATAATTTTATTATTTTTACTAATTTTGGGCCTTCTTTTAATTGAAAGTAAAAATAACAGCCAAAATTGGAAGTTAAGAAAATGGCAAAAGGGGTTGTGGGTGTGGAAGGGTCACTGGTACAAGGTAAAATGAGAATTAAAATCAGTAAATTTATTTACCCCATCATCCATGGGTGTCGCATGCGAAACAAGATATGGTTACCCTTCCGGAGCACCTGATATCACTCCAGTTTTTTTGTGTGAGTTCGTATTGCCCACACTTTATTTCTCAGTGTTCTTTCTTCATATATCTCTCTCTTTGTCTGTTTGTTTGCTAGTCGTGTTCCTTTTTGGTTTGTTGGCATTGTTGGTTTGGTATCTTCTACATTTGATCCAACTAATGCATTACTGAAAGTCTTATTTTCTTTTCCAGTAATTCAAAAGAATGTCAGACGACGTTCTTTTCCAAAGTGAAAGGACATAGTGAAACATTCCAACAGTCTTTATATGAACTACAGCAAGAGGGTGTCCTGTGTGATGTGGCTATACAGACTGCTGAGAAAAGTATTATCTATGCACATAGAATTATTCTCATGGCAAGCAAAAGTACTGTACTGGGATCACTTTTATTGAAAGTTCATACAAAGGCAAAGACAAATCATTGTATTAAATTAGATTTAAGTGTATATAACTATGTAACGCTGAATGCATTGATACGGTACTTATACACAGGAGAAATTTTTGTAGATATAAGTTTTGCTTCAGATTTATGTAAATTGTGTGATTGGTTACAACTAGAGGAACCATTGGAACTCCTGAAGCAATATCTCACAACACATCCAGATCAAGAAAAATTTTTACAAAATGAATATCAGAACAAAAAAGATAATAGGAAAGCCACTACCTTAGCCAGCACTAGTAAACGTCTTTCTCAAAAGTTACGGGACATAATTGAAAAAAATGAACAGCTTTTTCAGGAAATTGGTATAAATGGTGAAATTACTTCAAAATATTCCACAAGACAAACAGAGATCTGTGGCAGAGTTCTTCCAAATGAAGGAAAAGATGAAAATCACCAGTATGTAATTAGTAACGATGCTACGTTTGGTTCAGCAATTTCAAAGAACAAAGTCCAAAAACCAACACAGTGTAAAACAGGCATGAACCTAAATAATTTTTCTAATGTCAAACCTTTACCGATGCAGATGTTTATAAAGTCGGTTGGTTCTGACATAAACCCAGATGGAGTTGCAAATGTTGTTAGTTATGAAGAATCAAAATGTGTTCCAAATGATTGTAACGTGGCCATTGGAAATGATGAGAAATTTCAATATGATTATTTGAATGACGAAAGCCCTGGAAAATCTTTGATTAAAATTGATGAAAACTTGATGTTCTCATCACAAAAGAACAGTGAAGATAAAACAGGGCTCAATAGTAATGCAAATATTGGACTCGAAAATGTAGGGTCAGAAAAATTAACTGATGAACAATACGAAGGGTACATCGAAAATGTTGTGATAAAAACAGAACCTCCATGTGATTATGAAGACTGGACAAATAAATCTGATATGAATTTACAGCTAGGAACTGATGTGTATGAAAGTATTGGGAATGTATCAGTTAAGCAAGAACCTTTAACATGATAATAATTCGCATATCATTTAAATTATGATAATGTATGATAGAGATAAAAAAAAATATATAGGGCTAGAGGAAAAAAGCTTAAATTGCTGTAGAATTTTTGTTATTTTTAGAAACCTGTTTCCAGCTTTACAGATTTTTATTCTAAATCTATTCAGGAGTTATTTCCCTTTATAAGTTTGACCAATGATTTGCAGAGCACTGATAAGAAGTATTATTAAAATTCTCTATTAATTGAATATAGACACATTTCAAACTTATACTCAAGTTTGATTACTAGCATGTCCAAAGTAGAAATAACTAAAATATTCTGAAATTTAAATAAACCAAGTATTATGCACAAATCAACAGTGATCCTTGAATCCACATTGTGTACATGGAAATAACTTCCTTGAAATGGTATTTTTAGATTATTATTTGTGAAACAAGAAAGGTGCTTAAAATTGGACATACAAAAGCAATTTGATTTTAGGGCAGTTCAAGCCATATTTGTTGTGTTTAAGGTTTCATGCTTATAAAAATTGGGGTAGGAAGTAAGGTATTTTTTTTTAGTGTGCCTTTATTAGTCTTGCCTGCAACAAATGTGTTAAAAGGTGAGGTATAGGTTTTGTTTTCTAGCAGTGGCATAAACTTTTTTAAAAGCTTTATTAACTTTTCACGCATAATACTTTAGTCCACAGATGCGTTATGATTTAAACTTTGCAGCAGTATACTTGTCTTGTGACCTTGACCTTTTTTCCATGGTTCATTGACTTCATTAACATTTGTTAAATCTGCATCCAAGCTTTTTTTTTTATTAAGTCCATTTCTCAGCAACCTTAATACCAGGCCCACCATATTTGGTATATATATGTATAGTTCTTAGTGGGGATATGCCAGTCTGACATCTGTCTCCAGACCTTAACCTTATTTTCAAGGCTGCCTGACTCATATTTCTGTGATTAAGGTCATTTCTAAACCCAATATACATGTATTAGGTCTATACATAGTTCTTAGTGGATACATGTACATGCCAGTCTGACACCTGTCTCCATGCCTTGACCTCAATTTCATGCTTGAGTGACTTGCATTGTATTTTTGTTATTAAGTTAACTTCTCAGCAACTGTAATACCTAGGCCCTCTATATTTGGTCTCTAGATAGTTCGTTTTGGGTACATGCCAGTCTGACACCTGGTGACTAAATTTGACCTCAGTTTCATGCTTGAGTGGCTTATGTTACATTTTTTTTTAGATTATGTCCATTTCTTGGCAACTTAAACCCACTATATTTGGTCTATAGATAGTTCTTGTTTGACACCTGTCTCTGAACCTTGACCTCAATTTCATGCTTGTGTGACTTGTGTCACATTTTTGTGATTAAGCTCATTTCTCAGCAATTTAATACCTAGACCCAATATATTTGGTCTCTAGATAGTTCGTGTTGGGAACATGCCAGTCTGACACCTGGTGACTAAATTTGACCTCAGTTTCATGCTTGAGTGGCTTATGTTACATTTTTTTTTAGATTAAGTCCATTTCTTGGCAACCTAAACCCACTATATTTGGTCTATAGATGGTTCTTGCTGTGTATAAAACAATCTGACACCTGTCCTTGACCTGATTTCATGCTTTAATGGCTTGCATCACATTTTCACAAATAAGTCAATCTCTCAGCAAATGTTGTACATGTATGTAGACCTACCATGTTTGGTCTATAGATATTTAATAGCTGACCTTGACATAATTTTAAGCTTGAGTGACTTGCATCAGATGTTTCAGACAAATGTCACATGACCATGACTATTTTAATGAATTTCCTTTGAGTGTCTGTGTCAGGTATCAGATTATTCTAGTCCGTGTCTGTATTCAGGTGAGACATTTAGTGTGTCTACTCTTCTTTTAACCTTGTCTTGGGAGGAATGTTTGGCTTTCAACAGTGCTTTATAAGGCTAGAAAATAGGCTAGTTGCAGGAAAAATTTGGTTTATAAAAAATCTATTTTGTTAGTAATACAAAAGGTTTTTTCAATGAATAGTTTTATTTCAATATATATATAATATATAACTAAGTTACATTTATTGCAGGAGAATAAGTGTAAATTATCATATTCATTTGTGTTAAGATTATAATTTTTTGGTGAAAAATAGTAACATTATACATGTTACATATATAATGTAATATATTTGAGTCACATTTAAAGAAAAAAATATTTTTGCCTCATAGTTAATGTCTCTTGCCTAATCCAAGAATGGTAACTGCCAGTAGAAACTTTGTGATACACATGCTCTCCATTTACTACTGCTGATCAAATAAACTTACATTTGTTCAATCATCGTATCAGTGAAACAACATGCAGGTGTCTTATAAGAGCCAGGAACTGCTTATCAATATGGATTGAGTGCACCCCAGCTTTTTCGTCTGAGAATTTATCATTTTTGGGCGTCCCTTTGGATTTCTTCACCTTATTGTCATGATTGTTTGAGATATAACAGCTTTTCTGTTCTCCACTCATGTCTCGCTGAATATGAAAGCATACTGGATGTGCAGAGAGACAATATATTATCAGGTAATACATGCAAGAGGTTCATAACTGGTTGTTGTTAGGTCTGTGTTGAACCACTACATACCAATACCCATATAGCTTTACAATTTGTAATAATTTTTACTTCTGTTCCAAAAAAAATATGATTTTTGATAATTTTCATTTTGGTTCCAAAAATCATGTAATTATCTTAATTTTATTTGAATTTCTTCGAGCAGTGTATGGAACTGTCAGCTTATTATATGTAGTGTGTGCTCATGCCTTCAATTTAAGACCTTGTGACCTTTCATTTCTATTGATGGCTGGATTAGATTTATACCTTCTTTTTTATAAGCTCACCCGGCCTAAAAGGCCATGTGAGCTATTCTCATCACTTTGCGTCCGTCGTCGTCGTAAACTTTTCACATTTTTATCAACTCCTCTGAAACCACTGAACCAATTTAAACCAAAGTTAAGTGGATTGGTCCTTGGATGGTCCCCTTTAAAATTTGTGTTTGGTTTTCTGGGGCGCCATCCAATATGGCTGCCATGGTCGGACCTAGTTTAACCTTGGACCCTATGGGAATTTTAACATTTTCGTTATCTTCTCTCAGACCAATAGACCAATTTGAACCAAACTTTGGTGGAATGGTCCTTGGGTGGCCCCTTTTAAAATTTATGCTCGGTTTCCCCGAACGCCATCCAACATGGCCGCCATGGCTGGACTTAGTTTAACATTGAGCCTATGGGAATTTTACTTTTTCATCAACTCCCTTGAAACCACTGAGCCAATTTTAACCAAACTTTGGTGGAATGGTCCTTGGGTGGCCCCTTTCCAAACTTGTGTCCGGCATCCCCGACTTCCAACCGCCATGGCTGCTGTTACTAAAATGGAAAAGGGGGGATGAATTTCAAAAATCTTGTTCTATGAAACTGCAAGGCCAGTTGCAACCAAACTTGGCAGTAATGGTCCTTAGGAGGTTCTCTTTCAGAAGGATGTCCGATGACCCGGACTGTTAACCAAGATGGCAGCCACAGCCGAACTTAGTTAAACATAGGGCCCTATGGGAAAATTCATTGAAAAATTTTCTTGTCTAAAATCACTTTACCAATTGGAATCAGACTTTGCAGCAATGGTCATTATATGGTCCTCTTTCAGAATTGTATCCCATGACCTGGACTGTCAACCGAGATGACTGCCACAACCGAACTTATTTTAACATAAGGCCCCATGGGAAAATTCATTGAAAAATCTTCTTGTCTGAAACCACTAGATCAATTGGAACCAGCCTTTGCAGAAATGGTCCTTAGGAGGTCCTCTTTCAGAATTGTCTGATTTCGTGGACTGTGAACCAAGATGGCCAACACAGCCGAACTTACTTTAACATAGGACCCGGGGAAATTCACTCAAAAATCTTCTGGTCTGAAACCACTAAGCAAATTAGAACTAGACTTCGTAGCAATGGTCCTTAGATGGTTCTCTTTTAGAAATGTGTCCTTTTACCTAGACTGTCAACCATCTTGGCTGCCACAGCCGAACTTAGTTTGACATAGAACCCTATAGAAAAACCAGCCAAATCTTTAGTCCTGCTCGAGATGAAAAGTTCAATGCAGGTGAGCGATACAGGCTCTTTAGAGCCTCTATTTTTTATAATTTCCACTTTTGTTCTAAAAAACTGTCCATTAGAATAAGCTTGATAACGGAAGGGACTTTGCTTTTCGGTGGTTTCAGCTATGTTCCAAGTGTGTCTCAAAATACTTATGTTAGCAGTATTGCATGTACCATTTTGCCTGTATTCTGGTTTGTTTTAAAGTTTTTCATAAGAATAGGCCTAATAGTGGGAGACATTTTTACCTTTTTTTGGTTCCAAAATAGCATGCCTGCAGAAAAGGTTGATAGTAGGAAGAGATTATAAGTTTGATAATTTTCATTTTTGGCGAAGAAAGAAGACGTATTTTTGAATTTACCCCTTTCATTTTCAGATCTAATGCTTGTTGAGGGGTAATTTGTAAGAAGAGTATTGCTAAATGAAGTAGGCACCATTAAGCGTTTGACATCATGCATTTCGTGGTGAATTTCGGCCTCTGTCTAAAGGACTTTAGCAACCGGTAAAAATAAAAATGTAAAACAAGACATAAACTAGAAATAAAGATTATGGTCTGCCCAGATTGTAGCTCATCATTATGTCTTATTTTGTCCTGTATATCATATTGTGACAATTATTCAATATCAGATCATGAAAATTTCATGAACTAACGTCTTGTCAGTTTCACTGGAGCCAAATAATCCGGAAATCCATACAATAAACTAATGTACCTGTAGAACAAAGTCTAGAAAAAAACATACACAATCTGAGGACAGGGTTATGAATGGTAGAGTTATTAGTATTACGAAAAAACGATTTAAAGTAAAACAAAATGTACATTTATGAAAACCTATATAAAGTACATATGTGTGGTTTGTGAATCATTAGTCGGATGCATCCCTTATTTTATATTTAAAACGAATTTCAGGTATCGGTTTCACATGATTACTGAATACTAGGTAATATTCTGAAGACACCGTCACAGGTAATCACGGAGTTGTAGCAATACACACCCTGTAATACCTAATTGTATACAGACAAGGTGTATGAGGAAAATCTGTAGGGCCATCCAACAATCGTAAAATCCAGAGACAGAAACAAAACCAAGATGAAAAAGCACGAGAACCACAACAAAACAGAAAATAAAAAAGAACAACATATACCTCACCAAAAAATTCATGTGATCCGGATTGGTTAGCAGTTCCTTTGTCCGATAAGACACTCACCATGTTGATCATGTCAATTCAAGTAAAATGTCATGTACGTTGATAAAAAAAAAAAGAAGCAAAACTACAAGAAATAGAAAAGATCGGATTTCATCTAGGATTTAGATCTACAAATTCGTGATGAGGTATTTATTTCCTGCAAATCCTGTCTTACTGGTAATAATAAATAAAAATAATAATAATAATAATAAAAAAAAAGACGATAATTTTTATTGTAAAATTCAGTGTGGCTGATAAAATAATTATGACCTTATACTATTAGTTTGAGAAAAGTTTATTTTATTATTAAATTTACCAAATTAGTATAATACAAGAACACATGTATATATCAAGCAGATAAACATACTGGAAAATAAAGTAAATAAAATATAAGCTGGATAATAATCATAATCTTCCAGGTTTTGTGGCTAACCACTAGTTGAAAATTTCAAAATAATAACATCATCAGTCGTCAGAATTGTAGAAGAAACCTGCTACAGCTTCCCTTATTCGTGCTGATTTGGCCAGATATTACAGCTGAAAAAAAATTTAAAATGTTCTATTCATGAATTCTTGTCCATTATAGAATTTGTATACATGTACATATATCTAAACATAATAAAATAGAAAGATATTGGTGTACACATTAGTTACCTAACAGTGTAATTAGTGCAAGACAGCATATATAGACTCTTGCATCGTGCTTAACAACGACACAAAACATAATTTATAGAAAAAAAAATTGACAGACACAACTGTATATATATATTAAATTAAAATGGGTTACAAAAAGGCGAACAGCAAACCACCCAACTCTGAAGTATTTGAACCTAACCTTATTATATCGGGACCATATCTAAATTTGTTTTTATTAGGAACATTAGCTAGTAGTAATAACGAACTATCTAAACTGTAGATAATTTAGACTTTGCCCCTTTTCCTAGTCTCTAAGCGAAATTTCTTACGGTATCTGCACAATTAGCCTCATCTGAACCGTCCCGACACTGTACAAGTCCGTCACATCTGGCACTTGGTTCTACACATTGACCGTCATCACATTTGTGAAGTCCTTCAGGACAAGGTTGAACAATAAAACCTACATAAAGATAATAAATTGCATTAATAGTCATGTTTAGGGTCTAATAAATATTATGTATAAATTGTTATTCATCAGATTTTTTATGTAGTTTAGTCCTTGGAAACATACATTTCTGTATACAATGAAAAAAACCCACTTAATTTGTTTTAGGATGTTTAATTTTGTGAAAACTAAGCGGTATCGCCCTCGTGCGTATCTATCTCCTCAGGCGGTTTTGGCTTTACTGCTTTGGTCATTTTTGGCATTTTTTAATTTCTATTCGGTGGTTTGTATTATTGTTTTGGTTTTCAACATTTTAGGCCTTGAACACACATGATGAGTTGTAAATCAAAGAAATGTGCATATATTGTGCATCAAAATGGGTAAAATGGAATTTACATGTTACGTATTCACAGAATTTTTTTCACTAAAGCTAAAAAAAGGATACACAGAACAACAAATCAAAATCTTAATGCACACCGGCACGACTCTGGTTTGTATTCCGTTTGTCGTTCCGTCACTCTGAATTTTCTGCACATTGGTCAAAGCCATTGACGATACTGATGTGAATTTTGATGCATAGTTGGTTACAGATCGACTCCAAAATTTTTTTCTGGTTGTAATATATTTTTCGCATATAGTCCATGGAATTTCAACCAAAACAAACTTTGTCTAAAATCCACTCTCTATGCATCAAAATAGGCACATTTTATCACAGATTGTTCATCGCTCAAAACCACACAACTTCATGTAATAGTTCACTTCGCGTTGATAGAAACATTGCACTGATTTAATTGTGCTCATAAGAGAGCACAGAACACAAACACAACAGGGAGTCAGGATAGTCTGACTTGAACAGAAATGGGGTTAAACACCAAAACCCAGTACATTTTAATGTCTATAGTACTACCTTATTTTTCTATGACTTCGTCACAGCTTAAAATTTATATTATATAAAATTCAGTAGGAAAACCTCATAAGGGGTCGTCCATAATTGTTAACATTCTACAAGAGTTTACAAAACGCACGCTAGGGGGAGAGGGTTTCAAATTCAACATTTTTAGCGTATAATTCGGTGTAAATGTCACTTCCGCCGATATCCCGGAAAATAGAGAAAACATGCTGGTGATTTTTTTTATAAAATTCATGTGACAAGGTTCTGAACAGTATATAAAGTGACAAAAAGCCCCCCCCCCCCCCCCCCCCCCCAAAAAAAAAAAAAAAAAAAAGGCCAATCACGTGACCATGTCAACATATGACTCATGTTCTGGACTTGGTACATGCATTTCCTTTCCGAGTAAAGAGTGGTACCTGTTTACAGCAACAGTGTTGAAAAAAATGTTGATGTACAAAAAGAGTGCTCTTTCTTGTAAACCTGTGAAAAATGTTGACAATTATGGATGACCCCTAAATATTTACATTGCTCCTCGTCTGAGAAGTCATCACACTCAAACTGATCATTACATCTACCAGCGGCTGGAATACATTGTCCGTTACGACATTTAAACTGGTTCGGACGACATCCCTCAACTACAATATGAACATGACGTCATTAAAGATGCTGTTAGACATCACCGGCAAGTAATTCAGGGAGTTTACGGGAATATATGAGATCCAGAACAAAAAATATCAATTTAAAGTGCTTGTAGACGCCATCCCCAAGTTATATAGGGAGTATACGGGAATATAAGAGATCCAAGAAAAGAAAAAAAAAAAAAAAAAACTATCCATCATGACTATGGACACAACAACACCTCAGCTACGGTTACATCACGATTGTGATTGTCTTCAGTTTTCCTTATTGCTATTGTTGAGCATACATGTACGTAAAGATTTTTTTCTGACGCAATCATTTGGAAACTGGAAACATTAAAGATGTTAAATACATTAAGCTTATGTATAAATTGTCATCGTAACTTATATTCATCCGATTTATTTTTGCAGGCAGATCAATTATGTGGTTAAGTCAACGCCCTTTTGGCCATCATTTATTAAAGAAAACTGGAAACCTTTGTTCGAGTTTCATGGCGTCAACATTTTTTTAGCTGCCTAAACCGTAAACGTTGGACCATTTAAACTTTTGTTGTTGTTATTGCTTGCAGTTAGTTTCGTTCAGCTTTTATCTTTTATACGTTTAAAGCCATTCTTTGCCCTTTTACAACTATTAAAAACAATTGCATTGACCAGTATATTCCGTGAGTTATATATATTTACGTATTCGCTTTGTATCTATATTTTGGTGTAACAACTTGAGTTTCTTGTTTGACACTTATGGATTCGCTGTTCCTTTGACAATTACAGAGTTCCATGTTTGTTACAATACATAATCTTTCAAGGAACATCTAACAAATGGCATCATGTTAATTACCTGTACAAGCTTTAGTTGCTACAGAGTTTCTGATGTTTTCCAGAGCTCCATAATCCTCTACCATGAAGGAATGTTCACTAATAGGCTCAGACGACATTGCATTTAGTTCAGCTTTATCCAGATATGGACCAACCCCTTTTTATAAACAATAAAAAAATTGTTAAGGATTGTCCACTTTTCATTTATCAAGTTATATGTCATGAGAAGACCTGCTTAGACAACGTTTCAGTCAGTTGTTAACTGACAAACATGGCCTGTTCATAATTTTTTTAGCAATCCTTATAATTTGATTTTTAATATACTATCCCGTATGAAAAACTACTTTTCTTATTTAATAACTAATTTTTCTGTGGAATAATTATAAACTGGAGTAATACTTTGGTCACGTCACAAAACCCAAGCGTGATTATACAGTATAAACTTTTTTCCCCATCGAATCACATTTGATCGTTATATATTAAATTTACAAACTACCTATTTATTGAAAAATCTATCCTCAAATAGATTACAATTATAAATCTATTCAAATCAATTAATTACATTAAATTATTGAATTTGTTTCTTATTCGTGTAATAGTACAGCAGTAAATAAGGCTTTCACATTTGTATCCATATGTACATTACACATTGTATTTCTATATAACCAGTGATCACCTGTTATGTAACGTAAATAATTTTAAATTTATTGTAGATTTAAGATACCTATTGAAAACATAATAATTCCTTGATCTTTTGCCTCTTTCGCTCTATTCATTGTTTTATGTGGTTCCCTTGACCATCCATCGGTAATCACTATAGCAACATGTGGTACAGAGGAACGTGCACCTGCCTCTTCTGTAAAACCATTATGCAACATTTTCCGCAGTGCTAAGTGTGTATTAGTGAGTCCTGTTGCCCATGCAACAGTATCAATTGCTTTCTGAATTTCATCAGCATCTCTTTTCATGAAGAAAAAGAAACAATTATCCATCAAGCATAATTTCGTGGTAATAAATTTTCCCCCAAGAATTACCAAATAACTAAAAAGGACAAATATACCTAAGGAGCAATCCAAAAAAAGTAATCCATTGGACAGACAAACCCGGGATGACAAATGAACAACCACAAGCACAACAAATAAACGAAGAAAACTAAAAACAATGAACAACACGAACTCCTATAAAAACCAGGAATGAACCTAGGCGCTCCGGAATGGTAAGCAGTTCCTGCTCCGTAAATATGGGTCTAGATAATCTACCATTATAGCTTCACAAAAGAGCCCATTAATTACACATCTTTCTGCCAATCTGATAATAGTTTTAACTTTTTGTCACAAAATTGTTTTAAAAGTGCTCCCGTATAATTTTATACGGTTTTACCAATTTAAGTTATGAGTCAGAGTGATTACCAAAATAGAAAATGTCATAGTCAATTATCTAATTCATAGTATAGATATTGTTTTATTAGCTCCTAGTTATTCAAATAGCCCCGAAGTAGATTTCAAGTGAGCAATAAAACAAAACACGCCTAAAGTGGTTGCAAAAATCAAGCTTATATTTTCGATATATTTTGTGAAAAACAAGGAACCAAAAAACAATACATCATGCAATTTTACGTATTTCTGTTTTTAATATGGGTGACTTTCAAGCCAGAAGTAAGCAACGTTACTGCGACGTAATATATATATACAGTCAAGCATCTTTGCAGCGACCATGTTGGTTTCAGGGATTCTTGTCGGAAAATGAATATTCCGTGTAGTGAAGTCGATGCAACGCGGACCGACTGTATATATATTCATCCTGTGTATAAATGGCACCTAAGAGACCAGAAAAAGTGCCCTGTACGAGCAGGTGCCCTTCACACAATGTATATAGAGGTTAGTTTTACAAACTTTGTTCATGACGGGACCATTTTCATAGTGCCCTTTATAAACAGTGATTTGCTATAAAGAGGTGCCATTTTTAAAGCAGGTTTGACTGTACTATATGTAGTGTGTTACTGTAAAGTCTTTAATTAGGGATTCGTTACTTTATGGAAAAGTGGTCATATCATACCTCTTATGTTTTAACAATCAATTATTCATGATAAGTACCATAGGATAAAAATAGTCTCGGGAGGATCATTTTCAACATGACAAAATACAAAATCAAGTTAGACATGCTTACTTATACTGATCCAGAGAGAATTCTGTCTTTGCCCTCGTTGAAAATGTAATGAGACCAATCTGGATTTTGTCTGGTCCTGTTGTGAAGCTGCCGACCACATTCTTCATAAATGTTTTCAGCTTGTCAAAATCTTGTTGACCAATGCTAGTGGAGGCATCAGCCAGGAAGATTATATCAGCTAACCTGTTTCTACAAACTTTCAAAGATGCCAAATAAAATAACGATACTGATACAAATGATATAAACATTTAAAGATAAAAAGATAAATATAGTTATAAATCATTAAGAAATAGTGAGCAGCCCAAATGCAGGTAAAGTAAACTTCCAATAATGGATTTTAACCCTACTTTTAACAAACTCAAAGTCACCTTAATTTTATATTGGCTTTTATTGTATGTTTTATACACCAGAGTGTCAAGATAGACGGTGGGGGTTCCATAAAACTTTCTTTACGAAAACAGACTATCCCGACTCTGTTGAGTTAATATTTTAGTTTTGTGCTCTTTTATCTTATTTTTTGTCCTGGGTCATGGGTGATTTTGATTGATTGGTATGTCAAAAACAACATAACGGAGCATAAAGCACTAACATCACACGACAGAGAGTCCAGATAGCCCGATTCGCTATTGTTTACTTACCCACCTCTGCTGGTTTAAAGGCTAAAAAAAATTATAAGAATGATTACACAAACTCATATTTTTTTAATTGATATATTTTCAGAATTATTGGTAAACTCTACTACAAAAGAATTTTTCATGATTGTCCTAAATATTTAAATTTTACAATTCATACAATTTGTGCTAACATAGTTATCGGATTGCAGTTGTTAAAATTAAAAATAAGAACATTTAAAAAATTAAATAAAATCCTTTCTTTTTAAAACTGCATGTTTTCGATCAATTAATCACCAATCTCCTGATACACCGCATGAAATTACAAAAAATTCACTGAAGACAGCTAAGACTAAGAAATATTTCGATCTTTAACCTTTTCTTTTTAGAAAGACTTTGAAAGCATGTGAATTGTTCATGTATGAGGGGGAAAACAAAACAAAGAAATTTACTAACCCTGACACAGATTAGTCAAAAGGCTGTTTCTGATGCTCGTAAGGGCATCTTGATTTTCCACTTCAAATAAATGAGTAGATATTGGCTCAGCCACAAGCGTTTCCAACTCCTGCATGTTTCGATTTGGACCAACACCTGAAATTGTTTAATGTATTTGTACATTTTACGCAGTATTATTTATACCGATCAAAATTTAAACCCACTTATTTTATTTTGTTGATATTATTTGGTGCAAATACTTACTATGAGGAATCCTCACAAACGTGTTGATAAGATATATTTTACGGTCGTCATCACGAATTGATTGACCGTTACAGTGTTCCAATACCTAAGATGGAAAATAAAAGAAAAAAGTGAGCTGTTGAAAGGGGCATAGAACGACTTTAATGTACAAAATTGCCCAAAGTATCGGCCAATGTAGCCTTGATCACGAGGACGAAAAAAAAAAAGATGTTAGAAACCCAGAGCAAAATTGAGGCCATACTATGGCAAGCCGTTTTACCATTTATTCTAACTTCAAGATATCTAATAAACTTTATAAGACATCTCATATAGTTTATAAGATATATCATATAGTTTATAAGATATATCATATAGTTTATAAGATATCCCATATAATTCATAAGATATCTTATAAAGAAAATTATATGAGATATCTTACGAAGTTTATTAGATATCTTGAAGTTAGAATAAATAGTAAAACGGCTTGCCATACCGTACATAAACAATAAGAAATTTCATTCAACATTCAACTTAGACGGAAAAAGTACCATATGAGGTAGATTGACTGCAAAATGGACAGTAATATAACGAGTAAAAAACGAGAAAGCGTCCCCCGGCTTAAAATCATTTTCTGCTCAAGGCGTTGTCTGTATTGCCTTCCCCAGTTAACTGTCATTTAAACGGTTACACGGACGTCTGAAACGAGCCGTGACCAGGCAATTGGGAGTGATTGCCAACTTGGCAATCGATGGGCAATTGATTCCATTCTTTATAGAGCGTAATGGTTCCGCAAACCGGCCAACGAGGCGACGACATGTCTCTCCGATTTATATCTTATCACAATACGTACAGACGATTGCGTAAACGAAATTTTGATCTGTACGTATAAACTCATTTTGAATTTTGTATTTGTTGTCAGGGCCAAAGATCTCATTAGTCTCCATAGTATAAGGGCATGTCACCCGTATGACCGTTTAGGGATAACCTCTCCTTCGGAAGAAGGTGGACATCTGGTCACACTGTTGTCTGAAGTCCTCTAAGGTGGACATCTGGTCATACTGCTGTCTGAAGTCCTCTAAGGTGGACATCTGGTCACTCTGCTGTCTGAAGTCCTCTAAGGTGGACATCTGGTCACACTCTAAGGTGGACATCTGGTCAAACTGCTGTCTGAAGTCCTCTAAGGTGGACATCTGGTCACACTGCTGTCTGAAGTCCTCGAAGGTGGACATCTGGTCACACTGCTGTCTGAAGTCCTCTAAGGTGGACATCTGGTCTCAATGCAGTCTGAAGTACTCTAATGTGGACATCTGGTCACACTGATGTCTGAAGTCCTCTTCATCACTATCTATGCGCCTAAGTCTAAAAAACTAAGATTTTGGGATTGCTTCTTTGCAAGACTTAGGTTGACTTTTAACTTTTGTTGTTTTTTTTTATGATTTTATATTCGGTTTTGTTCGACTTGTGTCTATTGTACATTTAAATCGTACCATGCCCCTTTTAACAGCTAACCTTTTCCATTTATTTTCCTATATTATAATATTTTAAAATTGATGTATATGACTATCACAGAGAGTCCAACATTGATATAATTTAGTGAATTAATTAGTAGAAAGAAAATGTCAGTCACACGACTTTCTTTGTACAGAAAACACAAGAGATAAATGGACCGCACGGTATAAACTCACCTATACCAAATACGATAATGTTAGAGTTTTCCCGTAGTTTTTGTATCATTTCTAGAGTTTTCCGCATATTGGTAGATCCGCCATCCGAAAGTAATATAAGTATATGAGGAACGTCTAGACGTAACCCATACATTGGTGTCATAATTTCTAAAATCTTCTCAATTGCTAAATGCAGCTGTGTGTTTCCTGTCATCCACTTGAGATTCTTTATTGCTTCAGTTATTTTTTCTTTGGTGTTGTATGCGTTCAGGGTAAATTCAACCTGTGGTATACTGGCAAACTGTGTTACACCGATCTGAGTTTGATTTGGACCGATATCCATGGCATCAATGACAGATATAACAAAGTCCAGTTCCTTTTCAAAAGTCGCTTGAGTCCCTATACTGGTAGATCCATCCAGTAAAAACATAATGTCCGCCTTTTTTTCTTGACACTCTTAAAAAAAATGAAGGAATTCAACGATTTTTTTCAAGATTTTTTTCTTAATCCTATAAATATATTCCATTCAGAATGAAAGGGAATAATAAATCGAACTAGTACATTTGGAGAAAATAGGTAATGAATCATAAATAAATAAAATATTCTTATTGATCATAGCTCATTTACATATAGACTGATTGACAATATGATGGATGTCGGAAAACAGATTATTTAGGCTTTTGATACTTCGAGTATTTAACCAGAAAGTCCCCTCTTTCCTGCAACTTGATTTAATTAATAAGGGCCCATATGCCATCAATCTTGGCAACATCTTTTACAACAGATGTGTACTGTGTATCTTTTTACAAACTGCAAGTGGTTTATATGGAATATCTCAGCTGCTGTTTTAAAATGAAAGTAAAAAGTATTACACTATCTTTTGTTTCCATTAGTCGTAATTAATTATTGTCATTTCCACAGCTGAAATGTCCCAAATATTTAGATAGAGATGTTTTTCCAATTTTCGTGTGATTTTTGCATCATATATAACGTCACCACAAATAAATGTGACGTTGCAGATTATGTGCAAGTTTTGATTCCAAATGTTCGATCCTTGTTGTCTTTTTAGACATATCTAATTGTTATTTCAAACTGAAAGAAAAGTCACCAAGTCCGGAGTTTTTCATCAAGAAATCAGTTGCAGACATATGTGGATGGATGGATGATTATTGTTTAACGTCCAGTGGCAACCAGGTGCATATCAGGACGAGAACATGTTGATATGATAATGAATATGATCCCTGCTTTGTACTAGACCGACACGCTCAATCGGATTTTTAATGTGCTAGCTCACGAGGTAATTGTCCGCAGGAAGACATATCACCTCACTCGGACACATTATACTGACTCCGAGCCGACCAGTCTTTGCTCTTACTCTTAGATGCCGCGTGCTTGGCGGAGAAGCAGCACATACCAATTTTAATGTCTTTGGTTTGACCCGGTCGGTGATCGAACCCGCGACCTTCCGCACTCGGGGCGAGCACGCTAACACAAGACCACCGAGGCGGTTCAGACATATGTGAGACACGCAGTAGTTCATCTACAATTCCACCCTAATTTAAAGACCAATCACTACAACATACTACTTATGATCACTTATATCAAATGAAGTGCACTTACTACTTTAAATAAGTAAAATCAAGAAATACCACATGGATATTCGAAGGAGGGGAAAATCGAAAACAACTGACAAACTCCGGAGAACAACGAAGACAAGACCAAAACAATACATGTATGCATTACAATTAAAAAACAACATGGACCCCACCAAAAAAGCCGAGGGTAGACAAATGGTATTTATTGAATAAATGACTATAAAGTATCCCACGACCTCTAAATTTAGATCTAAACGACCTTATTTCACTTGTTTTTATTCACCAGATTTTTAAATGAATTTTCCTGTGGGGTCCTATATCAACTAGGTTCGGCCGTGGCAGCTATCTTGGTTCACAGTTTGAAAGAGGACATCTACGGACCATTGCTGCCAAAGCTTCGGTATCAATTGGCTAAGTGGCTTCAGACAAGAGGACTTTTAAATTTATTTTCCCACAGAGTCCTAAGTTAGAATAAGTTAGGCTGTGTCCTCTATCTTGGTTGATAGTTCGGGTAATGGGACACAATTCTGAAAAGGACCATCTAAAGACCATTGTTGCCAAGTTTGGTTCCAATTAACTGAGTGGTTTAAGAAAAGAAAATTTTTAAATAAATTTTCCAGTAGTTCCTATGTTAAACTAAGTTCGGCAGTAATCTCGATTAGCAGTTCATGTTATCGAACATATTTTTGACATACTTTTGAAAGCTGACCTTACAGGGATTGCTTCAGCAAACTGACAAGAAGATTTTTAAAATTTACCCTCCCTTTTTAATATTCTTACAAGCAGTTGTGTATGTTAAAAGTCCGGGATGTCGGACACAATTTTGGAAGGGGGCCACCCTAGGACCGTTCTACCAAACGTTGCCGTTCCAATTGGCCTAATGGTTTCAAAGGAGAACTCTACAACTTGCCCTAATAAAAAGCAGGTACAACTTATCCACATTGGAATTCGTACCTTCTGTTGCGTGTTGAAAAATGTGGAGAACAAAATATACCAGGTCAAAAACATGAGGCAGAAAAAAGATAATTTCGATTCATATGATCAAAAAATATGAATAGAATTGTCTAAAGCATAGAAATATATAAATAATCTCGGAGAAATAGTCATTTTTATGCTTGCAATTATCCAGTCCCCTCAAAACTTATATTATAAAATTCTCACCATCTTCTTTCTGTGCTTCTGAAATACAAATTTGGATTTTATTAACATATTGGCTCGCCTGTAGCATGATTTCAAGATTTTTGTGTTGAAATTTTCAGTCGATGCATTCTGAGCTCCCCAAGGTAAAGTTGAACTTTAAGCTAAGGCCGATTTGGTTCTATTGCTTACAATATTTTCCCAAATCCCACCCCATCTGATTTCTTGTGACCGACCCCGCTTGCAAAAAGGGCAGTGTCTATCTATGTTCTACAGAATGGTACAACAATCGAAAATGGCATTGAAATAGCCGTATAGTAAATGATATTTTAAATTTTACAATGTGTAAAAATTAATGCATATAATTACAAAAGATAAACCCATAATGCGAAATGTTTGGGAATTCTGATGAAGACAGGAATTGTACAATGGACCTAATCATTTTAGGTCGACCTTATTTAACACGTGTTTAATAGTGAGTATCTGTTACATTGTACCTACATATATTGTAAGAATAATACGCATATTGGTTAACATACGGGAGAATAGTTTCCGTTCTGGTGATCGTCGATACCGGTGTGGTTAATATAAGGGAGAAAAGTTTCCGTTCTTGTCATCGTCGATACCGGTGTGGTTATTGAAGGAATTTCCAACAATCTACCATTATATAAATAACAAATTTTTAAGATGATGACGGAATATATTATAACACAGAGAAAACATTGTCAACCAATTTTACGAGCGGATGACAGTATAAAAATTGTCACCCGCTGTTTCTTTTCTAGCGGGTGATCGAGTAAAATACTACATTCTTGTAAACCAGTGAAAATGCATTAAAAGTAGAGACATTTACATTAATTATAATAATATTGAAATATTTCCTGTCAAACTGAAAATGTTGTCTACTTGATATTAGGAATCATACTCTAAGACTATTATTCATAGATGTGCACTGTATTGGTACTGAACGCCTTTTCTTCAAACATACGTAATTATCATAAAATTGTTTTTCCTTATTATTATGAACGTGAAAAAAAAACGTTTAATTTCTGAGATAACATGAAGTTCAAACTTAACTTTGTGTGACCAGTCGGAAATATAGAGGCGTCCTCATACATAAACTAAATTACGTATTGTCCTCAATGAAGATGGCATTATTTATACCAATTAAGTTATGACCGTACCTAACACTTATTGCTCATTTTAATTATGCTTGTTGCTAAATCAAAGTTTATTTTCTAATTCCACATATAAAAAAGTTTAAACTATTTCTTTACTTACCATTAATCTTAAATGACTGAAAAAGGAAAAAGAAAACAGTGTGATTTTCTCATTACAATATGCTGTCTCCGTACACTTATATTTTGTTTACCATAAATAATACCCATTATATAATACAATTATCTGATACCAGATTGCACATTTCGTCGATTTACGACTCATCAGTTGTGCACAGGGACTAAAATGTTGAAATCCAAAAGTAACTGGTGACCCAACCCAAATTATAAAATGTAGGCAATAATTATGAGAAGTGTATACTGGGTTGTCTTCATTCTATTCTAAATAACTTGTAACATGGTCCTGATGATTACAGTAGCTAGACTGGTGAAACTAAACCCCCCCCCCAAAAAAAATGATAACTTTGTAACCAACGAAATGCTGTTGTTATATGTTATATTGTTAAATTTTCTGTTAGAAATAAAAACAATCTTACCAGTACAAGAATTATCAAATTTAAAACCAGCATCGTCTGATAAGGTTTAGTAAGATAGCTTCTCTGGTCAATTGTTTCTATAGAAAGATGGTCTAGGCTTTTTTAATCACAAAAGTCAGTTATAGTGAAATTCTCAACTCATTTGCATACAAACACTGCGTAAAAATGGAAATACACATCCGATTAGGTGATTCACTATACATAAATGATAAAAATTTGATCATAATTTATATATATGAGCTTAAAATAAACTTTAACTGTGACATACATTTGATCCCCACTTTTCTCAGTGACAGTTTTTCCTTAAGTATTGCTGCCGTGTATTATTTCCCAGACTTTATTTTATTGTATATGATTGTTTTCATATTTTCCTTGAACACTGCTAATAACATTGCTAAGACATAATGTGTTAAAATTTGCATTCACAGTGTACCATATTTATTGAATTATATGCTAGAATCAAAACTTGATGATATACTGTTATTGCTCTGCGCATCACCACAATTATGTCGCCCCGACGAAAGTCAGCGACATATTGTTATTGTTCCGTTTCTCTGTTATTATTCTATCTTTCTTTCTTTCTTTTCTTCCAATGATTTTTGTCCGGCTTAGTTCTCGGAGATGCCTGGATAGAATTGAATGAAACTTGGCAGAAAGTAAGATTATTGTGTGAAGGTGTTCAATCACCACTTTTTTTTCGAAATGGCCGCCATTTTCAAGATGGCCGCCATTCAAAGGTCGGTACCCTCCGAAAATTTAAAAGGTTTATATCTCAAAAACTGTACCATAGAATTTCATTAAACTTCGCATGTTTGTAAAGTACAATTAGAAGAACAAACTGATGAAAAAAAAAAAATCGCGATCGGTTGGAGACGTTTGGCGGCCATTTTGAAAAATGATGTTAAAATGGCCAAAAACTTTACATGGATAGAATTAAATGAAACTTGGCAGAAAGTAAAATCACTATGTGAAGGTGTGCAATCAATACTTTTTTTTTCGAAATGGCTGCCAGGGTCGACATCTGCTATTGCTCGCAATTGCAATTCTAGTTCTATTTGTGTTTGGATTTTTCCATATGCGGTGGTTAATGGGAGTCTGGTTCCAATCTGGAATTCTTACTGCTATACTGGGATAGCTTTTTTGTGTAGCCTAAAGTAAATCTTCCGAATTTAACCTCGATATTTTCCTCCTGTATAAATACTGCTGTCTTGTTCTGGATGAAAAACGCGGAACGCAGTATCTTCATCAACTGGTTCCTAATATTATCCTTATAATTTATTTAGAAACAAATTGGTCATCTGTACCAATTGTGCGTCACCTAAGAACATCAGAGTTCGACAGAGAAAATAAAAATTAAGATTCTTCCCTCTGCCCAAATATTTTCAACATAGGTGCATTCGAATTTTTAACTCTATAAATTAATTTGACTTGGCAAAACGAAAATTACAAATGTCATTTTTAACAAGTTAACAAGAAGAAATTTTAAAGCATTTTGAAAAGGCTTTCAGGTAACATCCTAGACTAATACGAACTGATTCTTTAAAGGAGTTGCTTAGCTGGATTTTTAACATATGATCAAAAGACAACTCCAATATACGAACTTCGTTAGTAAGGATTTGAAATTGACCCATAGGGTTCAGTTTCAGATGACCATTAATTTCTTAGCTTTTGCCGGTAACTTCAATCATCCTTATTTTGATTGATTGATCCGTTTGCAAGGAAAGAACAGAACGTCTGGGTCTGTATTAGGATCATATTGTCTGGAAACTTGAACTTGACTTGATTTGTGCAGTTTTATTAATTTTAAACAAGGCACACTTGAAATCTGCCACTCTGTCACACAAATTAATTCAACAATTTTTTGTACGTAATTCATATTCTTAATGGATCATGATTTTTCTCTCAATGTGATCGTAAGATGAAAAGCAGTAATTAAATTGTTTGTCATGTACGGCGTTTTTGTGAAGAATTTATTAACTATATCTTTTTTTTTCTATGTTACTAAACTTTGAATAAATCGTGTAATCATTAGTGTTCGGGGGCAAAAATTATATGAAAAATACAAACAAGTTTTACAGGGTAGTTGAAAGCGATATGTAACGATGTTAGCCTCAAAGTTTCTTTAGATTCCAAAAGGAATTGGTGAAGTATGGCATGGTGAAAAGTATCTTAGAAATAAATTTTATTATAAAATATAAATCAATTGTACTATAATATATTACTACCATGACATTTAATGTTAAGCACTAGGTAAATGTATATAAAACTCAAATCATTTTGAACTAAAGATACTAAATAATAAGCAGACATTTTGTCAAAAAAAAAAGTTCAGTAAAAAATCACTAAATGAATAATATAACATAAGAACTATCAAATAATCGTTCGTCATCGTCGTGGAATAGGGACGCTACAGTGCGTGCTGCTCTGGTCAACTTAAAGAGATGTTCCAACCTTTAATCACCCTAAAAATAATAAAGTACCGATTATATAGATTGTATTAATGTATTCTTTGTAATTACATCAGTCCAGAAAATTACTGCATTTTGTTGAACTTCATTACGGGTGCTGTATACGGAGCAGGAACTGCTTACCCTGGGTTCACTCCTGGTTTTTATAGCAGTTCGAGTTGTTCATTGTTTTTTAGTTTTCTGTGTTTATTTTTTTTTTCAATTGGCCAAGTGGTTTCAGACAAGAAGATCCTTAAGTAAATTTTCCATAGGGTCCTATGTTAAACTATCTTCGGCTCTAGCGGCCATCTTGGATGACAGGCCGGGTCATCGGATAAACTTCTGAAAGAGAACCACCTAAAGACCATTGGTCCCAAGTTTTGTTCCAATTGGCCAAGTGGTTTCAGCCAAGAAGATCTTTAATTAAATTCCCTATAGGGTCCTATGTTAAACTAGTTTCGGCTCTGGCGGCCACCTTGGATAATGGACCGGGTCATTGGATAAACTTTTGAAAGACAAGAAGATCTTTAAGTAAATTTCCCATAGGGTCCTATGTTAAACTATGTTCGGATCTGGCGGCCATCTTGGATGACAGGCCAGGTCATTGGATATAATTCTGAAACAAGACCACCAAAGGATCATTGCTGCCAGGTTTTGTTCCAATTGGCCCAGTGGTTTCAGAGGAGAAGATCTTCAAAGGAAAGTTTACTACGACGACGGAACGACGGGCGCCAAGTCATGGCAATAGCTCACATGACCTTTTAGGCCAGGTGAGCTAAAAATGTTCAATGTTGTTTGTTTGAATTTACTTTCTTATTTGTTTGGTATTATTTTTCCGATTTTTACAAACAAAAATAGAGCATATTCATTCACAGTAATAGTTGGATGCTGTAACACTGATGCATAACCTATATGTTTTTTTTCAAAGTCTTACTGACTTCAGAAATTTTGTCTTTTCTCCATCTTGCGGTCTAGAACCATTTTAAGTAGAGAAAGCAATTTTTCCTGGTCCAAGTCAGCTTTCAAACGTTTTTCCTGGTCCAAGTCATCCTTCAGACGTTTTTCCTTAGTATCTCGGTAGATTTCTCCTGTATGATGGCCGATATATCTGTTGCGCATATCAGTGTTTAAACGCCTAATCTGATTGGCTAAGGCATCATTGTTTACGTTATTCCTTGCACTGCCAAACATATGTGCTAAATTCCTTGACCTAGTCTCACTGTACTTTCCAAAATTTAGTCCCTTTTTAGTCACATGAGCTGAAAAAAAGAATGTATATAAAATTTATTTTTCATAAGACAGTGACTTATTTCAGGAGTGTTTCTTCAGACTGCTGAAAGGTGTTGATGAAATTTTCTGTTATTATTATATATCCTATAATAATAAAATACTTGTGAGACGAGCTGATTTAGGTCAGTTATGTATATTTCACAATTGCGATTGGCTAAATTAAGGTCAGCCTCGGTATCACTGACTTGGGTATCACGCTGCAAAGCTAAATTATTTTAATTCACAAATCCGATTGGCTAAAACAAGGTCAGTCTCGGTATCAAGTCGACTTGTATCCATTACAATATAAGTGATACAGCAACTGTATAGTTCTACAGGTATTACAATTTCTCTAATTCTGTGCGCATTGATACATATCTTGGCCTGTTTGATAAATTCTGATATCACCACATGTTGGTTAAATGCTCATGCAATTTCCCGCAAAAAAAAAAAAAAAAAAACGCTCGGAAGACCTTTCAGAGTTTTACATTGTCATTAGAGAAAAAATTTCTAAAACTCTTGACTCGTTAATAATTATGAAATTTATCCACTCTCGATAATTACATTTTATTTTTTTTAACTGCTCGGACAAGCCTCGCAATTTAAAAATGAAAATTTAATTATCTCGATGTGATAAATTTCATATTCGTAGAATCTATATGTAAGTATATAAGAAACCAAAACAAACAGTATGTGTGAAATATGTCCAAATATTGCTGTTCTTTGTCTGTCATATGGCCCGATATCACAAATATCACTTAAGTTCCCATTCAAAATTTGAACTCCGGGAATACAGATGCAAATAAGTTTTCACTCTTCGTTGTATATCAAAATGACTCCTTATTTTTTGTATAAATTATGACTCGTTTCTATTACATATAAGTTCTTTTGAAATGTGTACCTCGGTTTTAAGGTTCCCTTGTTAAATTATAAAACAAAAAAAAACATCTTGACATTTCTGAAAAAAAAAATGTTTTGTGTGGTACTTCAAGCTAAATTATTAACTCCTTTAAACTGTATGAATGGGCAGTAAATACATCAGTGTTTATGTTTTATATGTTAATTTTCAGTAAACTCATAACTAAATAAGATTTATAAGTTTTAAAAAATCCTCAAGATGTCAAGGATTACAAATCTATACAAATTAGTGAAGTTAAATTATGGAAACCAGGCATATCGGCCATCTTCATTATCGTTATATGGTTGGAGGAAATTTATTATGCTTATAAGAAAAATATTTCGGCACTTAACTTTATTCTAAATATTAGAATATATGAGTTCCACACTTTATGTCTTTAGAAACCTCAACACCCAACCGCAGTAGTAATTTTAACTATCACCCAATTCTTGCTGTGCTGTTAAATCTTGCTCTTTCGTTTTGATAAACTTTTTCAAATTTTCAATCTTTCAGATATAGATAAAAAACTGCAAATTTTGAAGAGAAAAATGTAGCTAAATTTTTTAACGAATGGCTTCTGGTATCTATAATTTAGTCTTGTGGGTCCTAATTTCATCCTATTACTTCCCAGGCAAAGGCTGTCTACAATTTATGTCTTGAGCATTATAGAAGAAGCACAACCTGTCTATCTAACACATAATAAAACTGTGTATTACCAGTGCAAGCTCTAGATGCTACAGAATTTCTGATGTTTTCCAGTGCTCCATAATCCTCTACCATGAAAGAATATTCACTTGTAGGTTCAGAAGACATTGCATTTAGTTCATCTTTATCCAGATATGGACCAACACCTTTTTTTATAAAACAAGAAAACAGTTAAAAAATATGATTTATAATTAACAAAACGTCTAAACTGAATCAATCAAAGTGTAAATATATTGGAAAATTAATGAAAAATGTCACATCGTTAACAGACCTCATTTTTTTGTAATACAGGCGTGAACGAAGCAAGTCCACTTTCCCCTGTATTTGTTTTAAATTTTGTCGTAAACGAGGGTATTTGATTTACTTCAATGTAAACAAAAAAATTCAATGATAATCAGTTTAAGTCTGTGAAGATCGTAAATACAGACGATGTTGGTCAATGATAATCAGTTTAAGTCTGTGAAGATCGTAAATACAGACGATGTTGGTCAATGATAATCAGTTTAAGTCTGTGAAGATCGTAAATACAGACGATGTTGGTCAATGATAAAGCATTTTGTTTCATTGTTTTTAATATGGCCATAAAGGATACCCAGAACGAAAAACATTTTACTGCCAAAATAAAGGGGATAATTGTACGTAAATGTTTTAATTATGAGTGTCCTTCACGCTGTCTTAAAGACACCAAAAAGTCTCCAAACGCAACATTCAGCCATATAGGATAGTTTGTAGTAATAAAGTGTTGGAAAACCAGTTAAATATATAATGATGAATTAATAAGCACAACCATAGTTTGTAGTAACTTATTTGATATTTATTATTAGCATATCTTTACAGGACACATTCCAGGTTATACCATAATACATGTTTAAAGGCATCAAAAAAAGGTCCATGAAATAAAAAAAATATCAGTGGATAAGATAAAATTTTTTTTTTTTTAAAGTAAAAAGGTTTCTCCCTTGTGCATGGCTCTGTCCTCTGATGATTTGTAGTCATTTGAATTTGGTTGTCAGTATTTCGGGCACTTGTTTTGGCTTTCAAAATTAATATTTTTGGCCCTGGGTTAAAATGATTAATATAGAGAAAATAATCAGACTAAAAATAAACTGTTTTAGATTTAAGATACCTATAGAAAACATAATAATTCCTTGATCTTTTGCCTCTTTGGCGTTATTCATTGTTTCCTGTGGCTTCTTTGACCACCCATCGGTAACAACTATGGCCACATGTGGTACAGATGAACGGGCACCTGCTTCTTGTGTAAAACCATTGGTTAACAATTCTTCAAGTGCTAAGTTTGTATAGGTGTCCCCTGTTGTCCACTTGACGGCGTCAATTGCTTTCTCAATC
Source organism: Mytilisepta virgata (assembly GCA_028015205.1). Lineage (NCBI taxonomy): Eukaryota > Metazoa > Mollusca > Bivalvia > Mytilida > Mytilidae > Mytilisepta > Mytilisepta virgata. Next base: position 1,683,123 of record CM051520.1, on the reverse strand, counting down.
TCATCGGCATCTCTGTTCATGAAATTAAAATTAGGCATAATAAAGGGCTTCGCTACGCGCAGCATGATACGACAGCAACATGTCCGCAAGTGAACAGTTGAAGTAAGTTTGGACACACCATTATGCTTGACCCAATAAAGTGTTGAATATCATAGAATATAGAATGGAAACGGGGAATGTGTCAAAGAGACAACAGCTGAACCAAAGAGCAGAAAACAGCCCAAAGGCCACCAATGGGTCTTCAACGCAGCGAGAAAATACCACACCCGGAAGCGGACTTCAGCTGGCCCCTAAACAATAATGCATACGAGTTCAGTGAAAAGGACGCCACACTAAAGTCCGAAACATACAAATGAACCAAAATTAAAAAAACACACAATACTAACAAAGGCTGACTTGGAACAGGCACAAAAATGCGGCGGGGTTGAACATGTCTTGTGAAATCTCAACCCCACCCTTATACCTCTAGCGAATAAACAAGGACACAGTGATACGCACAGTAAAATTCAGTTCAAAATAAGTCCGAGTCCGAAGTTAGAAAAGGTGACAGAAGAAACTAAGTAAAATGACAATGATCAATATAAATTAACAAAGGACTACTAGCAAATACTGACATGCCAGCTCAATTAAATTGATCGAAAGATTATGTCTTATAGAAAATCAACCACAATCCCTGCCGTTAGGGGTTTAGTATCATGCCATCATAAATTATACGAGAAAAACATAACCCGTATCAACTGGTTTTTAGAATAAATGTGTTTATTTACGATGCAAAGACCCTATGAGTGAATCAATATTAATAAAAAAAAATGCCATCTTTAATAACCTGACAACAGTATCGTAACTATATCCTTTGTGGATAAGTCTGTTTAAAGGTTTGGTATATAAACACCATAGTGCCTAGAGAACGTTGCCATCTATAAACTAATAATTAACAATAGGAAATGAAAAATCATCTTAAATTTTAGTATTAAGGTTCCCGTGAGAGATAAAGATATCAAGATCCAGGAAAGGACAGCGTTCGTTTTTAGTATTAGCTTTATTTAAAAGTAAGTTCAACATTACACAGTAATATCAGACATACCACATAATCCAGAAAAATAAAAAAAGGAAAATGTCCTCGTTAAAATCTAATGAAAAGCCAGTTTAAATAATCATCAAAATCGGAGAAATAAAACATTTTCAAAATGTTTGTCCCTTTTTTGACCCCTTATAACTCTAAGGTATTGAAAACCGGATCGGAACATTTTTTTTAAATTCTAAGCAAGAAGCATTACAAATAAATATCGGACAAACATTTTAAAAGTTACACCAAAATTATCATGAAACCCTTCCTGTCCTCCTCTTTATATATATATATATATATATATATATATATATATATATATATATATAAAAAGAAAAAAAAAGCATATTTCGTAAAAAAAAGGTTCCACAGAACAAAAGTAGATAAGCAGAAACCTGTCTACGGCTTGAGGTCTTCGGACGCCGAAGTAGATCGTGTAATACATATCAATCGGTAATAAATAAAATTTATAAGAATTTTCACAAAGCATTCGTTTCATTATAATAATGAAAGCACTGTTCGTTTTGAAAAGGTACAATGTGAGGGTGGTTCCTCACGTAAATTTATCATAACAATGTGAAACCTGAAATGTTCTAGTTGACATGCTTACCGATACTTATTTAGAATAAATTCTGTTGTTGCAGTTGTTGAAAACGTAATTAGACCAATCTGGATGTTCTCAGGGCCTGTTGTAAAACTTCCGACCACATCCTTCATAAATTTTTTCAGTTTCTCAAAGTCTTGTTCACCAATGCTAGTTGAGGCATCAGCCACAAATATTATATCTGCTATTTTGTTGCTGCAAACTTTAAAAAAGGTTAAAAAAAAACACTAATTAGAAGATACTATGTGATACCTTACCCAGCTGGTGTCTTGTGTAAAACAATTAAACCGGAGCTTGATGGGCAACTCTGGATACATGGGTCTAAAACCGGAGCTTGATGGACAACTCTTGATACATAGGTCTAAAACCGGAGCTTGATGGGCAACTCTTGATACGAGGGTCTAAAACCGGAGCTTGATGGGCAACTCTTGATACATGGGTCTAAAACCGGAGCTTGATGGGCAACTCTTGATACATGGGTCTAAAACCGGAGCTTGATGGGCAACTCTTGATACATGGGTCTAAAACCGGAGCTTGATGGGCAACTCTTGATACATGGGTCTAAAACCGGAGCTTGATGGGCAACTCTTGATACGAGGGTCTAAAACCGGAGCTTGATGGGCAACTCTTGATACGAGGGTCTAAAACCGGAGCTTGATGGGCAACTCTTGATACATGGGTCTAAAACCGGAGCTTGATGGGCAACTCTTGATACATGGGTCTAAAACCGGAGCTTGATGGGCAACTCTTGATACATGGGTCATCTCGGGAAGTTTAATATGAACAAGAAACTACATACAAATTACACGGAAAGGTGTATAGAAAAAATGATACAGAGGGGATAAGACAGTGGGTAAATTCCACAAGACCAAAGGCAAGGCGAATACTGTAGAAAAATAACCTATCAAAAAAAAAAGAAACAATCAAAAGAATAAAAACCAGAAACCAAACAGAATCATTTCTATTTAGACTCAAAAAAAAAAAAAAAAAAAAAAAAAAAACGGGAAGAAAACATCTCCAAAAGGGTTATGAGAAAAAATAACAAAAAAAATAATAAATATATAAATTGATAAGACAACATCCCAAAGTACCAAACAATGAATTTAATGACTTAAATCGTCATTTCGCCGGCAAGATTAGGCCCTGATGAAAAAGATTTAATTCATCTGAAGGTCATCGTTTGGCCTTGAAGAGGAGAAACGTCCCATAATACAGGATGAAAACTAAATGTCACCAGGGAAAATGGTGTAAAAAATCATAAAAATTGCAATTAAAAAAAATGTGCATATGATAAATTCTTTGATACCAACATTGATTCACGAGATATGCAGATTCCGTCGATTCACGGGTCATTAATTGTGCTGTGTTCAAGACCAAAATGTTGAAAACCAAAACAATACAGTAAAAATTATTGGAGAACAAACACAAAAATTCCAAAATTACCAAAAGGATAAACCATCTAAGGACAGAGCTATGCACGAGGGAGATTTTGTAACAGTAAATCAAATGTCCCCGGATAACAACAGTGTCAAAAATCAACAGAAACTAAACACATATAAATACAATATTCGATACAACAAACATCGATAAGAAGTAGACAGGAATACAGTCAAAAATAGAATATAACATGAGGTTAGGATCCTTTTACGAGCAAAACCATATCATTACCATATCATTACGACAAAAAACTTCTATTCAGGGTCACAGATTTCACAATCTCCTAAATGATTTCAAACAGTTTTATAATAGTTATCAACGTGTTATATTTGAATACTCCGTTTCCAGTACCAAGTCAGACTACTGTGATTTCTGCTGTTTCTATGTTTGTGTTTTGTGCTGTCTAAAGATCAGTCGATTGGATGACGTTGATGGTTATATCATTGCCCTTATCTGTTTTGTTATTCATTGATGGGTATTCAATCCTCGGGGGATAAAGAAAAATTCATAACAATGAAAATATTTCACAATAAATTATAAATCCATTGCAGAAACAAAACACTTTACATAAAAATGACAGACAGAATGAAAAAGTACTGTAGTTGGAATTATCTTAAAGACTACGTTTCTCTATACTAGAATATCAGCTATTTCAATTCATTTCATACCATAGATTTATTTGTATATAGCGTAAAAATATTTCTTATAAGATTAACATATACTGTGAAATGATCAAATCTCTTATATACACTTCAGTTTCTTATTTTATATTGCTATCAGTAGAAATGTTTTATTATTGTAAACGTACCTTCCTCTGCAGGTGGATCAGCTGAAAGAGACAAAAATATACTACCTATATAAAGTCAAATCAGTTTTGAACAAATTACGTTACATAATTACACCTTATATGAGAAACAATCCCTCCCTATCATTATATACCTATTTATTAACCAACTTATGACTCGATTTAAATGTGGAAATATGGACAAATATTTAACTTGATAAGTACAGTTATAAACAAACAATAAATATTAATCATTAGGGTAATAAAAATAATCGTGTGTTTTTTTTAATTTTTAATTTTTCAACGAAACCATAAATTTCTATTTTTCAAATGTAGGACCTTGATTGCATTATGATTCAGTTGATATCTTTTTCAAATATATCATTTATTCAAATATTATAAATATCAACATTTACCATCATCCGATCTACCTACAATTTGGTACTGGGTTTGTCTGGAAAATTCGAATTCCACTTTTAAAACCCATTAAGGATTTTGCCCCTTGGACCCTGAAAACATTTTAATTAGATACTCATACTAACCTTGGCACAAACTTGTAACCAGTTGGCTCCTGATGCTCCTCAAAGCATCTTGATTTTCCACTTCAAATAAATGTGCAGATATTGGTTCTGCCACAAGAGACTTCAACTCTTGCATGTCCCTCATGGGACCAACACCTGAATTATATATACATGTACATAAATAATTGTACATTCTACACAATATTATTGCTACATACCAGAAATGAATATGAATAAGTAAAGTCAAGAAATACCAAAGGGATATTCGGAGGGAAAAATCAAAACAACTCACAAACTTCGGAGAACAACGAAGACAAGACCAAAGCAATACATGCATTACAATTAAAAACTAAAAACATATGAACAACATAGACCTCACCAAAAAACCGGTGGTAGACTCAGGTGCTCCAGAAGAGTAAGCAGTCTCTGCTTCCTGCAGGACACCCGCCATGCTGCTCAGGTCAAATCCGGTATGAGGAAGGGATAACACCAATGGAACAGGTAATAATATTATGATTATCTTATATTAATTATATATTTTTCACTTGGAATACTACTTACACAAATATTTCAAACGTCCAAATTAAGATCCTAACAGAAGGCGGTTTTTTTTAACATTTTATCTTATAAAATTTTTCCCTGATATATTTACTCGAGATCGTTTCAAATAGCACGAAAGGCCATTCATACTTAACAATGATTGATACAAGTTGGTTTTCCTGTCTGAAAATGAATTCAAGAATTGATATATTAATACTGCATTATATCAGTTGTGCCACTGTATTGGGGTCGTGTTAATACTGCGTTACATCTGTTGTGCCACTGTATTGGGGTTGTGTTAATACTGCGTTACATCAGTTGTGCCACTGTATTGGGGATGTGTCGATAAAAAATTTAAATTAATCAAGTACAAAGAATTCCATTTACAGGACTTTTAGTCATAAAAGACACTTTTAAATGAATAGTATATAAACATGTTCTGATACCAATTTCAATGCACTTTATAAGCACATATTCAACAATTTGTCATAAAACACGAACTCACCTATACCAAATACAATAATATCGGAGTTGTCTTTAAGCTTTTGTATCATTTCTAGAGTTTTCGACCTTCTGGTAGATACGCCGTCCGACACTAATACAAGTATATGAGGCACGTCTCGTCGTAATCCATACTGTGGTGTCATTTTTTCTAGAACCTCTTCAATCGCTAAATTTAGCATTGTGTTTCCTGTCATCCATTTAATATTCTTTATTGCTGTAGCCACCTCATCTTTAGTTTTGTATTCGTTCAGGTTAAACTCAAGCTGTGGTATACTGGCAAACTGAGTAACACCAATCTGAGTCTGAGTTGGACCAATATCCATTGCATCAACGACAGATATAACAAAATCCAGTTCCTTTTCAAAGGTTTCCTCAGTTCGTATACTGGTAGATCCATCTAATAGAAACATAATATCTGCCTTTCGTTCCTTACATTCTAAAATGAAATATATAAACGAATTCAATGTAAATTCCAAGAGCAAATTGCATATCCGAACACCACTCCTAACCATTATGTGAAGTTTCAGACAGTTTGGAGCAATTTAAATTTGAAGATATGTTTTGTCAGCTATCCTAGACCTAATTAATACCACAACCCCTGGATAATTAAGTTATCAATATGAAAATATCTATGTCATTCAATGATTACTTATTAAGTCAATCCAAATATGCTCTTTTGTAATTGTTTTTACTGTATGATCACGATGATTAAGAACATAACGAACCACAGGGTAGAACATTTTCCGGAATTAATATACATTAACACAATTTTATCAATTTTTTTCAATATTCTCACCTTCTTCTTTCTGTGGTTCTGAAATACAAAAATTAAGACTGAATATTAAACATGGCAGTAAAAGTTTAACATTTACTGTATTAGATCCATCCTTCGCCATGTTAATCTATAATAATCTCCGACATTGTCAAACAAATGACAAGATGGAGACCAAAAAATAAATTACATAATCTGTCATAAAATACAGGTTTTTCTTTCCCATTTGCAAATGTAATGGGTGGCATTAAAGGAAGAGGAAATATGTTCTTTTGTAAATTCCCGTTTTTTTGTGATGGTTCATTACACTAAAGACGGTGCTTTAGTTTTATGCCGTCTCTTTTACTTTACAATGTATTTTTACATTCGGCTATTACTTTGAAGTTTTAAAAGGTACTGTTTTCATATAATCGCCTCAATGTGTCTTTGGGCTTCTTCTTTTATAAGGAACACCTCCCGAAGTAGTAAAATTAAGCTTAAAATATTGTATTTTGAATAAAAACATATATGTACAGCACAGCTAATATAAGAGGAGTGCTAAAATATAAGAATATATACATAAAAAGGTAAAAAGTCTTTTCATAGTATCTTATTCTTAAAAAAATAAAAAGATTTGACACTGACCTCACTGAATTCACATTTATCGTATTAAATTGCGGATATTCCTGACTGTGAAATAGTATACCATAACTTTATAGAAATTTATGATCACAGATATCAAATTTACTCTCATTATATTTGTTCACTTTGTATTTTTACTAAGTCTTTCCATCTAATTTGTACATGTACATCTGTGGGGCCTCGGTGGACGAGTGGTCTAGGTAGTTCGTCATGACTACGAATGAAAACTAGCTTGTCAACACTAGCGTTGTGAGTTCGAATCTCACCTTTGGCGGGGTGTGTTCGACTCCGATCTAAATTGACAAGGATTGCCAATTTTCCTACCGAAGGTAGGTGCTTCTCTCCGTGTACTCCGGCTTCCTCCACCAATAAAAACTGGCCGCCGCGAAATAGCCAAATGTGCTGAAAACGACGTAAAATCCAAACTAAACAAACAAACAAACATTTGTGTAGTTGTTTTCTTGGGTATATTATTGTGGGGTTGACTGGTGCGATTAGCTTCGTATCCAGTATTCTTTCAGCATAAATTTCTGTTTTCTTTAGCAACAGTTCTCATTCTATACTTGATATAATTCTAAAGTTGTAGTTGTGTATATTTGTCTCTGGTGATATTTTATTGACAAAGGTATAAGAAATATGTGTTATCATTTAGTCTTACCTTCTTTGTTTCCTCCATCTTCAATTGCTTGAAAAATTAATAAATACAATATCATAATCAAGGATTGTGATTGGCTGATAGACAATAATATATATATATATATATATATATATATATATATATCTTAACCTTTTTTCAACTTTATTTTGTCAGACTCAGCAGTTTCGAAAATCATGATTCTAATCTCTGTATGGATCCCATTTTAACCCTAAATTTTTCTAATTCTTGAATAATATTTATGTCCGCTGGCTGTGTAATTTACATTTTTACTGTTTATACTTCAATGCACATCATATTTGTTTACTACAGTGTATTCAATGACATTTGTTTGTGTATGGTTACTTGAGATGATACTGGTAATTTATAGAAATATAAAATGTTTTTTCAAACTTCGTCATAGGTTTGTCCTTGTTAGATTATGTTGGGACATACGTTTTGACACCCGAGTCTATATTATCATTTAAAAAAACTCGCCAACAATCTGTTTTTATGGACACTTTTTTCGGTTGGTTCGAGTATTAATGCGTCGAAATACATGCATTCGTATTTTGCATATCAATATTTTGAATTTCAATAATAATAACCAAAAGAAAGAAAAAAGTATAAATTGAAAAATGATGACACATACTTTCAGCATCACATATAAACTGAACAAGTTGTTTCCGTAGATCTACAAGTCTGTCTAAGTTTTCCACTTCGAATGTATAGTCCTCTGATGATGCCATATTGATCAACTCGTCTTTAAATTTAGGGTACTCAGGACCAACTCCTGAGAAACGAGAAAATAAGTTTTGAATAAAGAAAGTTTGAGTATCTTTATTATCACAGAGAGTGGGGTAAAAACTGTAACATCAATGTTGATTTAAGTCAAGCCCGTTAAAAATGCTCAGAAATACTATAAAATTATGGACTTATAAGATGGCCAGTATGGTGAAACTTGGAATCGGCACTGATCAATGTATTAATTTTTTCATACTAAAAAGATTATTTGCGTCACATCAATAATTTTTTTATTCGAAAAAGTTTATATAGTTGACTCTCGTTATCTCAAACTTTTTTTTATCTCAAGGTAGTTTTTTGGTCCCCAGAATAACTTTGCACTGTATTTCCTCCTGATATCTCAAACTCCTGTTATATTTTTGTTAGTCCTTTCCACTTCAATTATTTTATTTTATTCATCTATTTATTCATTTTCTATTTAACGAAAAAGCCAATCCTTACTTTTTACAAAACTTTTTGTTTGATTTTTTCAGATGGACCTGGAACAGACAGCACAAGACTTAAAAATACATAAAAGTATGTCAATAGGTCTATATTTACAAAGTCAAATATATATTGAATCTTCTCAAACCAAAATATCAAAAATGATAAAGTTAGTAGATATATTTTCTGATATAGACTTACATTGCTTTACTAGATGACATTAAATTACAAATTATTTTAAAAATTCTCATTTTCAAATAATATTAAAGTTTTGTAATATCTTTGAAACTTTTTGAAGTTTAGTTTAGTTTAAACATATTTTATTGTCAAAAAGAGAACTTGGATTGGATATAAGTTATTACAACTTATTAAATCCTCTCAATACAATAATATTATACATACTTCAAGATGACAGCAAAGATATTTCACATATAGATATGTAGATAAATAAATTTATATAGACATAAAAAATAAATACATATACAATGATACGCATTAAATGACTGTTGATAATTAAATAATCTACAGATTGATACATTAAAGAGGGATTGCATTTACTAGAAAATACAAATAAAAGCGGTAGGGACGGGGGTCGAGTACCTTGGATTAGAGTCTAATTAGAGAATAGTTTTTGAAGGATTGCATAAACAATGCTAAACGCTTTTTATATGAAATTCGAAAATGGCACTATATATATATATTGCATAAAAAAGAAAAAAAAAAGAAAGAAAGAAAAATAATCTCCAATCGATTTTTGTATTTCTGTTAACGACTGAGCAGAATTTGAATTTTTATTAATTTTTCAGTTTTTCTTGCATAGTTTTTCTTTTAACTTATAGTTAGGAATGTCCAATGATATTCTATCTGAAATTTCCACTCTGTACATATACATGTATTGTTCAGAGTGAAAATGTAATTCTTATATTTCTTGCTTACCGACAGCAAAGGTAATGATATCTGTTTGTTTTAGTGCGGCCACTGCAAGTTTGGTTAATTCTGGTTCTGTAGACATCCCATCGGTGACAATAACAGCAATATGAGGTACATTATCTCTTGCTCCGAAGTTGGTATTCAGTCCTTTCATGATCAACATATCGATTGCTTCATTAGTGTACGTATTTAGTCCATGCCATTCTATTTTTGTCACTGCATCAACGAGTTCTTCTTTTGTGTGGTATTCGTCAAGGTGGAACTGCATTCTGGATATATCACTGAATGTTAGAACACCAATCTGTACCTTTGTCGGACCAATTTCCACTTGATCAATAGCCTCTACAACCAAGCTCAACTCCTTTTGAAAATTCTCGTATGTTTTGATGCTTGACGATTCATCAAGAACGAAAAATATATCCGCCCGTAGTTCATGGCATTCTGTAAGAAAAAAAAGTAGTTTAGCTTTCCCAAATTTCCTTTCTAGAACTTCAGAATTTTATCTATGGAAATATTTTATAATTGCCCATTTGATGTTTAAAGAGGGAGGCAAGAGAGTGATTTTGGATGAGTGATTTTTTTGATAAACAAAAAAATGGATAATGGATAATGAGTCTGGATGAGCGCAAGTTATCTTAATCCTGGTGACTTTTAATCACTGCCTTTTTATTCAACCTTTTGGACCTGCCATTTTTCAGGTTCCTTCTTTGCCGCCATCCCCTCAATAAAATCAGTTGGGTATTCCCTACAGTGTATCACTGGATCATTTACTAAGGAATTGGTTTTTACCATGATAAATGTTTAAAATTACGAAATTTTTTGGAAAATAAGGAGTATCACATTAATAAAAGGTCTGTTCTTAGATGGTTTTTGTATATTTTTGGCGTTTAGGAATTTGAGCTTGCTTTTTTCTATTTCGGATTTAAACACTTTTGAACTTCGGTGTTGTTATTGTTGTTTCTATATTGGCCTTGTTAATACTCCGAGGCTTGCTGTATTGGCTTGAAGCTGGCCGAGGACCAATAACCAGGCCAATGCAGAAATAACCATGTAATAATATCTTTATTAATTAACAAACAATGCATATTCTGTATGAATTTTTTTTCTGAATCAACTCTTTGAAAGTCAGAGAAGGATTGGAATGAGGGTTATGAAAGATATTTTTAGTCAGACCAATTACAGCATAATTTATAATTATCAATTTTGAAGCACCTTTAATCACAGATCCTGTATAAATTTAGATATAACTGTTTCATAATTATCCCCAAAGATTATATTTGACCTAATATTAAGAAAGATTGGCTAATAAAATTTAAAATATGATATTTTACTAATATAGCTCATTAGTCTTAATTACATATATAAAAGATAAAAATTTTCAAAGTGTCTGTTGACTCATGACAATTTCCTGACTTATAATCTTGACTTAGTACCAGATGTTTATTGATTGCTAACTATATTTAATTCAAGCTAGATGAAATTAAAATGAAGATTTAATGTTTTATATTTCTCTGAATCCCCATTAACTCCATCTTTTGCGCATGCTTAGTGGATAAGGGAATCTTATACAAATTACAATTTTAAATACTTATCCAAGCAAATAAGCCCCACTTAAATCACAAAGTGATGTGCTCCTAAAACTCCAAGAGGCAGTTACAGAAAAGAAGAAGAAGAAGCTTAGAAATAATAATCCAAACCGTAACGAAACGGGAACGAACCACGCTAATGGAGTTGATAATATATCTCCACTTCTACGTAAGTGTTCATTCCCAGTTACTGTTAAACCAATAACCAAATACACAAATATGTCAATATCATCTTCTGTTTTCCCAGATAACCTAAACAACGCCAAAGTTTTTGCCCAATCCATAAGAAAAACAATTTACTCGTAAAAGGTAATTATCGACCTGTAAGCGTTTTGCCTACAGTTTCAAAATTATTTGAACGTGCAATACATGTTCAGTTAACGGAACATTTTGATGAAATATTTAATCCATTTGGCTTGGTTGTCAATCTACACTTATAAGAGTTGTAGAAGACTGGAAAGAGGCAATCGATAGTGGCAGGTACGTGGGGGATATTCTTATGGATTTATCAAAGCTTTTGATTGTCTCCCCCATGACTTGTTGCTATTGAAACTTAAACATAATGTAGCCAGTGACAGTTCTCTAGAACTCATTATAAGTTATGTAAGTAACAGGAAACAATGTGTGATACTTGGCCCCTTATTTTTAATATTTTTCTAAATGATATTTTTAGTTTTGTTAATCGTTCCACATTGTATAACTATTCTGATGATAACACTGTATCTTATGCTGATAATGACCAACAATTTTGAAGTCTGTACTTGAAAGTGACAGTAAATCACCTATCAACTGGTTTCATATAATAAAATGGAGGCAAATCCTGACAATTTCCATGCTGTAGCTCTGGGTAAAAAAACAAAAAATCTAAATTTGAATTTTGATCTTGGCGGCCCTATTAATGAATGTGAAAAGGGAGTTAAGCTACTCGGTGTATCAAAAGACTTTATGTTAGACTTTAATAGCCAAATTACAAAGAAAAGCCGCTAGACAACTCAATGTTCTCAAGCGTATTGGTCACCATCGTAACGGTCTGAGCAAATTAACAATTTATTATTCTTTTATAATGTCCAATTAGTGACTTTCCGCTCACCTGGCATTTCGACTAGAAAAAAATCAAGAGAGAGCATTGCGTTTTATATACCAAGATAGAAACACCACATATGAAAAATTGCTAGAAAAATCTTTGCTACCATCTCTGAAAATAAGGCGCTTGAGAACATTAGCAAATGAAACCTTTTAAATTATTAATAAGTAATAAGGACAACCCTGTATTTTTACAAGATTTTGTAGCCATTGAAACTAACTCTTATATCTTCAAGGAATACGAACACAGCAGAAATACCCAGAGTAAAAACCCTAACACTATACATGGACAGGACTTTCTAGTTTATGTATTATCTTTAAATATTAGGTGCTGGATATCTATATGGAATTTGTCTTGTTTTTTTGTCGTTCCTCTTGCCTGCTTTTATTTTCTCCAATTTATAGTGCTTTTTGCTGTGTACTGTTTTTTAGCCTTGTATGATATGTGTTTAATTTTTAGTTTGCTATAACTTATTTATCTTTCTGCTTTGCTATTTATGTGTAGTGTGCTCTGTATCTATGTAATTGTCTGCATGTACAAATGTCTTGCTGTTTTAAATATATGTACCTGTGTCTTATGTCTATTATATGTAAGTCAGTATAAAAGCTCATGAGAGCTTATGTTTATTGTTAAATGTTTTTAACCCGACTCTAAATAAAAATTACTTACTAACTTACTCACTCGCGGAACTCGGATCACGGATATTTTAGGTTTATTAAATTAAGCTACGTTAATTCAAGCACTTACTACATGAAATTAGAAAGTATATTACATGCACTAACTATTTATTATTATATGACGTCGGCTCGGAGGTAAAACGGTTAGAAAATTTCAATCTGTAAACATTTCGGAGTTTCCGTCTGTATTCAAACTAAAATTTAGAGAAAATCGACTCGCCCTATATTGGCCGAGTACAAGTCGGCCAATGCAGCAAAACATCCGTATTGGCTTGGGTTTTCGATATTGGCCAAGTTAATGATTCTGTATTGATAGGACAGTTTTATTCGTATTGAAGCCAATAATACACTAGTTATTTAATAATTCCCGTATTAGGCAGACCCCTAATTAAACAGACGACAATCTAATACATGTAGAATCCTCTAAAAAGATACTTTTGGACATATGTACGCCGTCATATAATTTTCGTTGTATGAAATGTGTTATTTTGAATCGTGTTCTTTATTTTTTGTTTTGTTTTCATCGTTATAGTTTTCACGTACACCTTTGTTTATCTGTGAACCTGAGAACTGTAATGTTTGTACTATGCCTTTTTCGCCATATATGTTGAACTGATTTATTAAAGCATGTTTGCCGATAATAAACATTTTATTGCTTTAATATTGATAGCAACTCTGGTGAGAAATATATATATATATATATATGGTTGAAACGTGCACATACCAATATGGTGCATCGAATATTTAAAGGTGTAAAACCTTACCACAATACTGGTGAGATTTTTTTTTCGTCTATCATATATCATAGAGTAAATTTTCTTTTCCACTATGACGTTATTAAAGGGAATCCCGACGTTTTAGACGTCAAAACAACTGTTGGATTAAATAATAAGGATTGACAGTAATTTTGTTTTCAGTCTATTCGAAATAACCTCAATGCACATGGTGCATATTTTCAAATAACCCGCAACGCTGATTTTTTACTGTGCACCACGTGATTGAGGTTATTTCGTCAATCCTTAAATATTGCTTATGTATACAATTCAAAAAGATAAAAATGGATAGGTCAACGATGACATAGTAATCGATCAATACAAACAACATAACACAATCAACATAGAGTCCGGATAGTCTGGTAGAAATGCTTTTAGCAGAACCTAAACAGATATAAAAACTTCCCATGCCATTAGTCTGTAGCATGTGTTGATCATTTGGTTTTCAAAATTTTTGGTGACGAGTTTAATTGATGAAGGTTAGATATCACCAGAACGTAGAGAATTTAGGTATTTTAACTTCGATGTATATACCAGATATGTCATATATATGGGAACATACATGTAATACAAAAAGCAGGCAGAAAACGGAATTGAGCTTTCCATTCCCTTTTTATACGACTCTTTTTATCGCCCCCCCCCCCCCCCCCCCTTTGGGTTTTTTTTTAAAGATTAATGCCTCAGCGACATTAAACCCATATTACTCGATTGTGGACTTCTCCAGAAGGAACCGTTTTCCTATAGTGTTGTCTGGTAGTTCCCGAGCCGTTAGGCGAGAGGGAGAAGTCCATAGTACATTTAGTAAATAAAATTTAAGAATCTTGGCATTGAAAATAACATTCACTATAGATGAACATTATTTTTTTTTATCTTCACTACGGGAGACTATACCTAATCGATGGGCGCTATACCTAATCATTATGAAACGCTGTCTGACCGAAAAAATTAAGTCGGTCCGACAGAAATTTTGAGAATCTTTAGTTGAACACGTAGGAGCAAAATATCAAATTTGGGTTTCGGTCAGACAAACCGTAAAACAATTTCGTAAAGACTGTATACCCACGTGACACTTTTTCCTGCGGGACTATACTTCATGGTTGATTGATTTCCCTGTCATTAGTCAAGATTAACAAAAGAATGTTCAAAAATAGTGAATGCTCCCTGCGGAGTAACTCTCTGGATTTTAGACGGGGTTGTGTGGAAATGGCCTAAGAAAAGATACCCGAGCAAATACTACAGAACATATACCGGAAAAAAAATCTTCTTGATGAAAATACTTATCCGCAAAACAGCCATATCGAAAAAGCACACCCGAACTAATACTGATGTTTACATACAAATATCTGAGGAATTGAATAGGACTAAATTTACATCCCTAACAAATATTAATTTTTCAAAATATGCCCCGAATTAATACCAAAACTCATGAAAAACCCACTTAAATTTTCCGCACATCTCCGTATAGGTTTATATAGGGAGTTACCCCCTTCCGGGGAATGCCTATTGTCCAATCAAATGTACAGCATATTTACATATTATCTACTAAACCCTACTAGGATGCTGTATAATGTAATGTTACTCACCTTGCTGTTTGGGAGGTGGAGGTCCAACAGCTGCAATAGAAATTGTTTTTTTGTAAGATTTTTTTCTTTAAATCAAAATATCCTTGTAAACCGCAATTTGCATATGTAAATTTATGTTTAGATAACGCCAAATATGCAGAAATTTCTGCAACGTCACTTTATAAAGTTTCCAGGAGTATATTTTGTCATTTTGGTCTAACATGATGCGATTGACAAAGTAGGTCGTTTAAAAAATGGAACTGCCTTTTCAAAAATATAATATAATCATTGAATGAAAATTTCGTTGATTTGAACCACTACTGCCCATAAAGGTTTGGATGCTACTTCGTACAAAGCATTAAACTTTTAAAACTTCATCAAAGAAATATTTACCTTCACATGTTCTGTTCAACAATTTCTCTTTGATAGGGTTTGTATTCAGTTCTTCAAAATCGGAAACAGTTATAACAAAAGTCTGATCCGGGTCACTGGATATGTCTTCTAACTCTTTCATATTTATGGATTTTCCTATCCCAATGGCAAATACGAAAGCAGGTAATTTCTTTATAACGTCTGCCTGATAGACTGTTTCTGCTTTACCGCCGTCAACAAAATTATCATAATTTCCACAATTAGTAACACCGTCAGTGAGAACAACTACTACATTTTCTACGTCCTTCCGGTCGCCATTTCCGTCAGCAAATGCCTCGTTGGTTACCATATCCAGGGCAAGATATGTCCTTGTTGCATCTCCCTGGTCATGCTTTATTTCATCAATGGCTGACAAAACGGTTTCTTTGTCTGTAAAATTTTTGAATCCGAAAACAAAATTAACCTTATTACTAAACGTGATGGCTGCTACCCGACTCTGGTCTGGTGCAGGACCAACATCCAACATGTCAATGACATCATGTATAAATTGTATCTGTTTGGGGAAATTTACTATCCAGATACTGGAAGATGTATCGATGACGAAAACAATGTCTACTGGTGTCCTGCATTTCTGTAATGCTAATAAAATGGATAAAACAATAATGAATGATATGTAATAATTCACTGGGTTTATATTCAATTTTTCTGTATGATATTGTCAACATAACTGAACATTTATTTGATTCAATATATTTATTTTATATTGCTATGGAAAATATGTTTTTTGTCTTATCATCATATTGTGATGAAGACCTTTTCATATAACGCAGTGGTGTATTGATTGTTCATTCCCCATATGTTTTTTTTTCTAGTCTTTTGGTGAATCTGATCTTAAACGTCTTTGATTGTTGTTTTGGTCTTCAACTTTTACGGCCATTAGCACGACTATTGACTGGTTTAGGCCACTACTCAGACACATTTGGAACACCCGATGTCAGTCTTGTATTTAGCGGGAGATTATGTTGCTATTAACTGGGATTTTTTTTTCTTTTGGGTATATTTTATTATTATTTGATCTATTTCCTAAACCGAGTCTAGTGTTAAGAACTTTCCCTATTGTCTTGTCTAGTGTTAACAATTTTCTTTACTGTCTTGTCTAGTGTAAACAACTTTCCCTACTGTCTTGTCTAGAGTTAACAACTTTCCCTATTGTCTTGTCTAGTGTTAACAACTTCCCTGCTGTCTTGTATAGTGTTAATAATTTTCCCTACTGCGTTGTCTAGTGTTAACAACTTTCCCGACTTCTTGTCTAATGTTCACAACTTTCCCTACTATCATGTCTAGTGTTAACCATTTTTCCTACTGTCTTGTCTAGTGTTCACAACTTTCTTTACTGTCTTGTCTCGTGTTAACAACTTTCTTTACTGTCTTGTCTAGTGTTAACAACTTTCCCAACTGTCTTGTCTAGTGTTTACAACATTCCCTACTGTCTTGTCTAGTGTTAACAACTTTCCCTATTGTCTTGTGTAGTGTTAACAACTTTCCCTATTGTCTTGTGTAGTGTTAACAACTTTCCCTATTGTCTTGTCTAGTGTTAACAACTTTCCCAACTGTCTTGTCTCGTGTTAACAACTTTCCCCACTGTCTTGTCTAGTGTTAATAATATTCCCTACTGTCTTGTCTAGTGTTAACAACTTTTCCTACTGTCTTGTCTAGTGTTAACAACTTTCCCTATTGTATTTTCTAGTGTTAATAACATTCCCTACAGTCTTGTCTACTGTAAACAACTTTCCCTACTGTCTTGTCTAGAGTTAACAACTTTCCCTATTGTCTTGTCTAGTGTTAACAACTTTCCCTGTTGTCTTGTATAGTGTTAATAATTTTCCCTACTGCGTTGTCTAGTGTTAACAACTTTCCCGACTTCTTGTCTAATGTTCACAACTTTTCCTACTATCATGTCTAGTGTTAACAACTTTTCCTACTGTCTTGTCTAGTGTTCACAACTTTCTTTACTGTCTTGTCTCGTGTTAACAACTTTCCCTACAGTCTTGTCTAGTGTTAACAACTTTTCCTACTGTCTTGTCTAGTGTTCACAACTTTCTTTACTGTCTTGTCTAGAGTTAACAGCTTTCCCTACTGTCTTGTCTAGTGTTAACAACTTTCCCTACTGTCTTATCTAGTGTTAACAACTTTCCCTATTGTCTTGTCTAGTGTTAACAACTTTTGCTACTGTCTTATCGTTTAGTTTCCTTTTCCGATATTTGTCAGAAGTATTCTCAACGTTGCTGTTCCATATTCTCGAGTTTCTTCCCTTGAATATGCAGTTAGTCTCTTCACAACCTTGGTACTCTTTTTCTGAGATAAAATATCATGCAAAATACATGTTTATTGACAGTTTTTTATTAAATTTTTCTACTTTTTTCTGGACATCCGTTTTGATTTCTATGATACGTTTTTTACAAGACGAAAAGTATTGAAGTTGTCAACTGTTTGATGCCATTGGTAGTCTTGAGCTGTTTTCTGCTCTTTGATCTGGTTGTTGTCTCTTTGACACATTCCCTGTTTCCATTCTCTATTTTACTTTGATTTGCAAATTGTTATAATCTTTGTTGTATTATCATTGGTTTGTGGTAAGTAAATAAATAAATAAATAAATAAATAAATAGATAAATAAATAAATAAATAAAATAAAATAAAAACAATGAAAATGAAATGATTGGAAAGTGAAATATTTGCAAAGAATTTGGTATCTATGTTATTTTAGCAAATAATCTAATGGTTACCTTCTCCACATTGGCAAAGCTGAAAAGGAAGAAATACACAAAGGATAATAGAAACATAATATAAAAAAAAGTAATGGAGCTAGTTATCTAGTAGTAAGGTTACTTTGATCAGATCTTTTTGCTCTTTCTCCATTGTCCATAAAGACATTAATAAAAATTATCAGTTATTCCTGCTTTTAAATTTGTATCCGATTAGACAGTCATTATTTTTATGTTATACGTATTTAACACTTACCGGAATTTTACACTTGCAATGTGATATGCGCAGCTAAAATATTCCATCTTATTTGTGGATTTCACAAAGTAAGGTTTTTTCTTAACTCAAAAGCTATCTTCTAGGATACAACGCGTCACAATTTTTAAAGTCGCTGGTTTTTGATATAGTCGATTTTTAATGACTAAAGCTGTTATAATCAACTAAAGAGTGTCTTTTTTAAATTTAATATTTTGTTTTTTTCCTGATATTGACAGTTTTACTGTGTATATGTTTCAAATATCATGATGGGGCTTTGTAGGAGGTGCTTTTCACAGTCTTATGCGGTTCATGGATATTCTGTTTATATCTTCTAATCTAGTGTTATGTCTGGCATTGCCAATCGTGATAGTGTTTTTATATTACTTTCCCTTTGCCTAACCTTACAGCTACGCCCTTTTGTAACACAGATGGGATTAACCTACAGAACAGATGGAGTGTGTTCAACAGATTGCGAACACATTTGCTCAAATTATTGCTAGGGACCATTTTGAACCGTTAGTTTTTATTTGTATTTTCACTTCAACCTTAATATGAGGAACAGGAATAAAAGTACAATACATACCCGATTATCCCTCATTCATAACAATTGGTTAGGTAAAGTTTTTACAATATGGTGAGGAATTTCAAAATTTGACGAATTTGACTTTATTAAATAGTTCCCATGAAAATGCATACAAGTATGGTTGCAAAGTCTGTTTCGAACAAATATTATGAAAGAGATCGAAATAAATTCAGCTATTCAGACCTATACTTGCGCATATAATAACCTAAAATTGAAAAGCACACGAAGAAAATAATTGTATCACATTCCTTTGAAGGAAAATCAAAATAGTGTTACAATTTAACACCAATTGATGGCATGTTCGTGCTATACCTTACTTCTGGCATGATAGAGAAGTCCAATCGTGCTATACCTAACTTGAACTTTTAGGAAAGTATTTTATTGTACCTGACTGCATCTGTATCATTTCATAAGAAATAAAACCTTCTATAACAATATAGAATTATATAATATATATAAATGTCACGTCGTATTTAATTTTTTGACACTGCACGCATGTTGTTTTCATGTGCAATCGGATCATATATCAATCCATTAGGAGTATATTGGTCTGTACCTAACAAGATAGCTATTGAATAACATCTTATCCGTAAATGGCAAATTGTGAGATCGTACGGTGACTCCCATGTCTTTTTTGGTCATATCACTCCGACGTATTGTCTACTTGACATTTTAAGTATCTATTATTTTGCATTGATAAATAATGGTACAAAATTAATTCGACTAAATGAACAGAGGAGCAATATTACAAAAAGAATTTAGACTAATATACGAATAAACAAAAATAAAATAAGCTTTCGGAACAAGAATCTTTTAATCAGGTTAATAAAAAACTAAAATAAAAGTACTTTTCAATTTCATGAAAGATTCTTTATAGCTCAGACTCATATCGGAGTCCTACAGCCATTGCAGATCTGATAGCATTACTATTTTAATAGCTGAACAAAACTCGTTCTAATAAGGCGAACTATTATGAGTATTATATGTACAATAAACGTAAAAAAGGCTTCTGTTTGCAAAAGAAAAAGTTGGGATCGATGTGCTCATTGTAGAGATATTTGATAAAAACACCAAATTTTAGTATGGTATAAAGGTTTTTCTTGAAGGATACCATGACGTCACAATGTGTATCTTTTGGTGATACCTCCCCCTGCTACTGTATCGTATTCCCTTAAACGACGTCAGGAGCTACCTGTAAGGTGTTAGGTTTTTGCTCAGTGCTAGATTTAGTATATAGATATATACATTGTATACATATATATATATAAAATATGAAAAGATATTAAATATCCGTCAATGTGACAATATCAAATTATTTTAAATACTGAAAAGTTAATGGCATAAAAAAATCTTCCACGTGTCACACTGAACATCGTTATCAAGAGATTAGCACTATGTAGTCCTTAAGTCAACCGGTATGAAAAAAATCAACCATATTTAATGAAAAATCGTAAACTAACATGAAATTTCGCAGTGAAATGATTAATTCGTAGGTAGACCAGAGACGAACGTTTGTATAATAAACTTCAGTTCATATTAAATTTCAACAAATCAGCACAGGTAAACATCTAAGTATCTATGGTAAAATTCTATTTTTGAGAAAAATTTTAATTTGAAAAAAGTCAAGTATTTTCATTTAAAAGTGTAAAATTTATGCTCTTTTCACATAGCTATTAAAATTCACAACATGTCTAGAATAAAATATTTCATTCGCACACCTATAAAGATATGCATTCTTGTGAGATTTATTTCAGTATAAATTATGTGGGCTGCTCTCTTTATTAGTTAGTCACCCATTAAATACAGGGAAATCTAGTGCATATTTATAAAGAAATTATAAAGTCAAGGACTTTTTATGTAAAGATGTCATCTTTCACAAATCATTTGATTCCTCCCAAGCGATAAATTTTATAAGAAACATTTCAATTTTTCAATAATGCAAATCAAGTTTAAAAGTGAAAATACATAAAAAAATATCACGTACAGATCTTCATTTTAATAATGATATTATTAGAGCTTTTACAAATATAGATTATTAGAGACTAAAATTAGTTACTCGTGTTTTACTCGAATGAAGAATTTCAGAGAAAAAATACGACAATTCTAAAACTATAATTTTAAAGATCAAATAACAGATATCTTTTTTCTAATATTGGAAATTATAGTGTACCTAAAGATAAAAAATTTTGGAAGATAATATTTCCCCAAAGAGAGTAAAAAGTGTTTTCATACGGAACATTTTTGTCGATAATTCTATGATTTATTTTAAATAATATATGAACAAAATGAAAGTAAATTAGGGGAGATATTTTCTTCTCGTATATTGCACATAGAACATAACCATATATTATACTTCATGAAAAATCCTTTCATTTCATTGGCTGAACGGCAGGTAATATCTTGCAATAGCTTTGTGAATTCCGATTTTACCAGCATAATCTGAATAACTCCCTCTAAGTTATAACACCCATGAGTAATAAAACCCTCTGAGCAATAACATCCTCTGAACAATAACACCCTCTATTATAACACCCTCTAAGTAATAACACCCTCTGAGCAATAACACCCTCTGAACAATAACACCCTCTACAGTCTGAACAACACATTTCATGGATTTTTTGCATTTTGAAAGTCTAAACGTTAGAATTATTAGACATTCTAATATGACCTGCTTCCAAGGCTCTCGGTAAAACATGGATATATTGGTTTCAACGTCACAGACGCCAGATCACTTATTTGTCAACGTCATAATAAATTTTCCCACAAGCTTTAACGACGTCATAGTATAATACTTAATTTTATAAAATCTCATAGGGAGAGTTACTTCCCTTTTACATTGAAAATTCCATTGGCGGAATGTTTTGTTTCTCTTGAACACATGATTGACAAAATTAAGTAAGTTAAGTTAATTAAGTAATTGTTTCAGTTACGATTTAGCTCATTGCATCTCTCACCCAAGTGACTGGACAATTCACACTGATTAAGGTATTCAAATCCTGAAAAATCCATTTCACAAACTGAGGTATTCAGACAGTTAGTGAGTAACACCATCTGAGTAATAACACCCTCTGAGCAATAACACCTCACGAACCGAACATTGCAGAATCCGGAAAATATCACCCTCTCCTACCGAGTTTTGCCGACTACTCGAAAAGCGTAACTTCATTCAGTATAATAATAAACATGCTGCCTCCACTGGATGGTGTTATGGACTTATGGTAGATTACCAATTTAGGAAAACAATATCACCATCGTCTCGGGTGATATTTTTACCAGAGTGTGATATAATTGTTTTCAGAATGTGGTAATCTACCATAACACCCTCCTGTGAAGGCAGTATGTTTATATTATTATACTTTAATATTATGCAAATTTCTGATGTAATCCAGTTATTTCATTGGTTCTTCAGAATGTGGTATTTTGCAGTGTTTTTTTTTTTGTTTTATTCCGTCTACCCCTAGCAACATGTGATAATTTTGCATAGCAACGAAAATATCACATTCCGCGACCGAACATTACCGAACTCGAAAAATATCACCCTTTCAAGCCTAGTTTTACCGATTAGTAAATGTTGCAAGGGTAGTGTCATTTGGGTCATATGTCTGTATGATTCTTTTTCGTCTTGAACCTGAAAAGTACGTGTATTTTTACAAGTCTACAGCACCACTATTGTCCGCAGGTGTTTTTATTGATATTATATTGTTGACTTAAAATACAGTTCATTCATTGAGATACAGTATTGTTCATTCCGCATCAACTTATCCAGATGAGATCAAGGCATTCAGTATAATAAAAAACATACTGCCTTTAGTTGAGGGTGTTATGGTAGATTACCAGACTTAGAAAAAATATCACACTCAGAAAAAATATCATCCTCGACACCGTCTCGGGTGATATTTTTTCTTCGTGTGGTAATCTACCATAACACACTCAATAAAAGGCAGTATATTTATAATATTAGCGTGCAATATTCTTAAATACGATATTTTGCTGTAAAAAAAAATAAAGCAAAGCCGGAGAGAAGGAAAGTAACATTGGAGAACTAAGTAATCAGAACACATTTAAACTATAGAGATCGTCGTCACAATGTAAACCCCAACAAAGGGTGAACACTTGTCAGTTTATCGGAGTTAATTTAGATTTCTTGAGGTGCTACAGGAACATCTTAGATGATATAATTGTACCTGAGCACTATCATTGACAATAAATTGTGTTTTCGTATATTAGAATTGACATAGGCAAGAGAGAATAAAGTCATCCTGATTTTGGGTAAGTAAGTCAATAAGTAAGTGATATCTGGATTTAAATAAGTTAACCTAGTTGCATGAATATTAAAGCTAACCTTCCCTGAAGCCCTCAATTAAATAAACAAATGAAACACACAAATAAATTAATCTAACATTGATACAATTTCCACACCATGTACATCTATCTATTGACAAAAAAGTGGGAACAGTCCACCTATTCGAAGTCCAAGGAAAAGACAAAGTCTGGAGAATGTAACACAACAAACAAACGTCACAAACATGCATGTATAACTAGCAGTATATATATAATCAATAAAAATATATGCATTTAATATAATGAATGAATAATATTCAGTAATTTGTAACTTCTTTTGAAGGTTTCTATATTTCTAATCAGTTTTAGGTCTATTGGAAAAGAATTCTATACAATGATTCCAGAATATAGTAAAAAATTTGTATTCGGACGAGGTACAAACAACTTTCTGTTTCTTGTTGACCGTAAAGGATGCGATAAAGGATCATTACAAGTATCGAAGACATCACATAAATATTCTGGAAGATTATTGACACATTTAAACATTAAAGCGGCTTTGTGATAATCTATTATTTTATAAAATAGATAGTCATCCAGGTTTTTTTTAAAAGTAATTTACATTGGTTTTATTAATCGTTTGATTCCATTTTCTTGGCTATATGTTGCGGACAGTCTACTTTGTACAGGCAGCCGAAGTACATTTTAGCTGAGGGCACACCGATGTTCGTTATGAAATAAGGTTCCACATTTTTGGTCTTTAGCACTACTGCTGATACATGATTTGTTGGAATAAAGTGGATTAAAATGGTTATCATTTAACCACTTGTTTTATTTAAGGAACTAATGAGTATGTCCTTATGCAATTATTAAATGCATATCAGGACGATTTGACATGAATATGAACTCTGCTTTGTATTAGACCGAGACGCTAAGATTTTTGACATGCTAGCTCACGAGATAACAGTCCGCTGGAAGACATATCACCCCACATGGACACATTATAATGACTGCGAGCTGGCAGTCCTTTGCTCATACTCCTAGATTCCGCGTGCTTGGTTTGAGAAAGAGCAAATACCAATTTTCTGGTTTGACCTGCGATCTTCCATACTCGAGCGAGCACGCTACGAGACTACGGGGTGGGTTCAGTATGCTTTGAGCACTGCCAATAATAAATGCTGGGTTGAAATTTGTATCGTATAAAGGATATTGCTTTCATAAAAGGATTCCTCTATTGGTCGGTTCTAATTAATTCTTCAGTTGATATATTTCTGTTTAGACAGCATGACGAAAAGGTTTACAAGGTTATGCGATTTCAAAAGAATCAATGTTTCGATCTGCTTTGAAGTTTTCGACCGTTTTTAACATTTATTTTAATTTCCCTTTGAATTTTTTTAACCTTTTTATCACAATCTTCAGATTCTAATAACAATTTTTCACCATGATATATTCTGTATCATCTTACAACAAATTCCACCGATTTTATAATACTTTGTGATCATTTAACCATTAGAGGAGAAATTTTGATTTCTATCTATGATAATGTAACATCTTCATTTAATTCTGAACTACTGTAACGTGAAAGATAAATGTTTGGATTAAAGAAAGATTGTAGGAGGGCGCCATATGTCAAATCTAACATTTAAATCAAACTGAATGGACGTTATTTTATCAGAAGGACTGTTAGTGTTCAAATATCGCAAGCGATACATGTAAGATACAAAATGTCCGTTTTCAGTAAGAGGGGTGCAAGATGAGTGAAAATACTTATATAGGCAAACACATAGATAGAATTGATTCCTTGACAAATGAAGAAGAAGAAGAAAAAAAGAAAACATACAAATTATGTTTCATCAACATCAAAGAGAGGTCTAATGCAATAAACCAAAATATTTGTAATATCATTTTTAATGTCAAAATAACCGAAAAGTCCAACAGAGCAATGATTGTGAGAAACAATTTTTAGTTTTCTAATTTCAACTTATTCAGTTGAAACGACACCTTTAAACCTGATAAAATATTTGAAAAAAAAAATCTTATGAAATATGTGAGATATCCGTTAAAGGTATTCGTATCCATCTTACTAGACATCTAATACAAGAAACATCTATATCTGTCACGTGCAAGAAAAACGTCATTGATTTTCTAAGGGAACAATTATATTTGGTAGGAGGTCAGATTATGAGTTACAGGTCATGACAGTACGAATATAAGATATATCATTACTTTTAAACTATAAAGGATATCTTATACAAATGCACGATGTCTTGCACAGTTTATGAGATATCATTAAAGTACAAAGATCTTCAGATATCTGACAAATATCAATAAAAGAATACAAAAGCGAAAAAAAATGTTGGAAAATTCTAAATCCAAGGAAAATACAGTCACGAGAATAGAACACAACAAGCAACTTTTATGAGATACATGGATCTTGGTTCTTTTAATTAGTGTATCAGATTCTTGTATATCTAGCTTATTTTTATTGACGCTACATGCAAACTACGAAGTGTGTTTCAACCTGAAAAAAAACATTGGGAAAGTTTGGATTCAATTTATTTTCGAAAAAAAAAGAAGACTTACGGGCATTAACATTTATTGTCAAGATATTAAAATATTAAAGACAGACTGTAGAATTTAGTGATAAAAATCTTTATCAGACTTGTTTATATCATATACTAGTACATGTCCAGGTATCGACAAGCTATATATATATATTATCGATCAATTAATCTAAATTCATAAATGCATGCGACGGGATGAAGATCGCAATACGTGTAATCTTCGCAATTTTATTTTTGCATGTAATATTTTATTTCTGCATGAATCGCATTAATTGATATTCAGATTATTTTTAATTGATGAAGAATCGCACCAATAAGTAGACGCAATAATTTGCGCATTTACAATACCATATTGTGGATGACAATTTAAAATTCGCCCATTTCATTTTATTCTTTAGAAGAGAAAAAAAATAAAAATAATAATATAACTTACCCAAACAAAGAAAATAGCCGGGAGAATTCTCATCTTGAAGTTATCCTGTCATCAGCAGAAATGATAAAATTCACGGTCTATAGGTTCTCTCCATCCTTTTATAGTTTAAACTTTAAGGTTGACAAACTCTTTATTTGATAGTTTATCTTTTTGAGGGTCGTTGTAACATTGTATTGAATTACTGATGCAGGTAATAAGATACCTCTGCATAAACATATATAGGCGTATCTACGTAATATGCTGACCAAAGAAAATTTATATACAAATAGTTAAAATGAAGAGTCTTATAAGTTATTCGGACTTGTGGCTAAAACAGTACTATACTAACTATAAATTGTAAATTAATACATTTTATAACGATTTTGGGATCAAGTTTTTAAAATGTCATTAAAAGTAGAGTCTATATATACACCTAGTTATAAGATTATTTAACCATTAAAATATGGTGTGAATATAGAATAAATTGTTCTGTTTAACAGTGCAGCAATACATGTTGGACACGATGTTCGCCCACTTGCAGCTCTTACACGATTTAGGGGTTATGGGGAGGGTGGAGTTACCGTGGTACATGGCGAAGGTACTTTTCAAGATTTCGACATAGTGGTTCAAGTCCTCGAGCTAGAACTATTCGATAGTTATTTTTATGTGTGTTTGGTATCGGACCACCGAAAAGTGTTTCTTTCACTTTTCTATACAAAACAACCAAGTTTACTCCACCTGTGTTATTGTAATTGTGTTATTTTTATGTGTGTTTCGTATCGAACCATCGAAAAGTGTTTCTTTCTCTTTTCTATACAAAACAACCAAGTTAACTCCACCTGTGTTATTTTTATGTGTGTTTGGTATCGGACCACCAAAAAGTGTTTCTTTCTCTTTTCTATACAAAACAACCAAGTTTACTCCACCTGTGTTATTGTAATTGTGTTATTTTTATGCGTGTTTGGTATCGGACCATCGAAAAGTGTTTCTTTCTCTTTTCTATACAAAACAACCAAGTTAACTCCACCTGTGTTATTTTTATGTGTGTTTGGTATCGGACCACCAAAAAGTGTTTCTTTCTCTTTTCTATACAAAACAACCAAGTTTACTCCACCTGTGTTATTGTAATTGTGTTATTTTTATGCGTGTTTGGTATCGGACCATCGAAAAGTGTTTCTTTCTCTTTTCTATACAAAACAACCAAGTTTACTCCACCTGTGTTATTGTAATTGTGTTATTTTTATATGTGTTTGGTATCGGACCACCGAAAAGTGTTTCTTTCACTTTTCTATACCAAACAACCAAAGTTTACTCCACCTGTGTTATTGTAATTGTGTTATTTTTATGTGTGTTTGGTATCGGACCACCGAAAAGCGTTTCTTTCACTTTTCTATACAAAACAACCAAATTTACTCCACCTGTGTTATTGTAATTGTACTTTGTAATGAAGAAAAATAGTGTTCTTCTTAACTCAAAGTGAAAGCGGAAAGCAGGTGTAAACCAAATTTAACTAGAAAGCTATTGTTAAAATCGAAGTGATCCCAATTACCCCACAATCGTTGGAACGCTTACCAAAAGTAAAAAATCTTAAACCTTAATGTCCATTTACAGATGTTATGAAATCATTCTATTAAGAAATTAGAAATTGAAAAATTAAAAGGTTAAACATTATATCTCGTACCCAAATCGTCTATTGATAGGTGATAACAATTTTTTAACCTCAGTTTTTAAATAACTTCCGGAAAAACAGCTCCACCTGGTGTTAGGTGGAATAGCTAGTTATTTCATTATTTTCAGTCTTGAGTATAACAGACGACTCTTAGTTCAGTCAAATGTGCGGAATGTTTCTCGTGCCTTTGAAATGGTGTCACAGACGTTTAAAATAAAATGTACCGAAATAAATTTGATGCACTGTATGGCCATTTCGTTGACTGACAACTCATCAGCAGTGCTCGAGATCAAAATATTGGAAAACCGGTTAAAGATATAATGTATAATAAGCACAACCATAACAAACCAAAACAAATAAAACAAACAGGTATCCAAACTCAGCTAATGGTTACCTCTGCATCAAAAGGAAGAGTCTTAGAAATTTCTGGTAATTTTTGTCAAATTTTGAACAGAAAATTTAAAGGCATTTAAGTTATGAAAATTTCTTTGTCCTATTGGATTCAGTTAATCACTATGGAATTTGAAATATTAATTCTCAGTATGACAATTAAGGTTTTGTATGAAATACCGCTAGAAATTAAATCCCTGCAGTTGGTATTATTCTTGTAAGACAAACGGTTGCTGCATACTATTTTATCTATACCATGTATACATACGATTAAGGAAGTTGTACATCACTGTCCAGTGAGAAAATAAGCTGTAGGGAAGAAATGTCATCACGTTTTAACTATTATATTACCTTATGAAATAGAATGATAAAGGTTTACATGGTCTAGAAAAGGACCACTATTACTTAATGCGTTAAAACAATTGAGATTAAAGTCTCCATGATAAATTTCATATAGTTATTTTCAATCGTTTATACATTAATTAATATCAAAGTCTATATATCGAGGTGTCCATGTGTACAGCTATACACAGATTCTAAAAAAAAATTGTAGATTGAAGTGTGTTACACATGTTACAATACATGCAAAGTCAGAGTTCGTAAACTGATGTCTGCAATAATTTGTAGATTGATGTGTGTTACAATACGCGTATAGTCAGAGTTCTTAAACTGATGTCTGCAATAATTTGTAGATTGATGTGTGTTACAATACGCGTATAGTCAGAGTTCGTAAATTGATGTCTGCAATAATTTGTAGATTGATGTGTGTTACAATACGTGTATGAGTCAGAGTTCTTAAACTGATGTCTGCAACAATTTGTAGATTGATGTGTGTTACAATACGCGTATAGTCAGAGTTCGTAAACTGATGTCTGCAATAATTTGTAGATTGATGTGTGTTACAATACGCGTATAGTCAGAGTTCTTAAACTGATGTCTGCAATAATTTGTAGATTGATGTGTGTTACAATACGCGTATAGTCAGAGTTCGTAAACTGATGTCTGCAATAATTTGTAGATTGATGTGTGTTACAATACGCGTATAGTCAGAGTTCGTAAACTGATGTCTGCAATAATTTGTAGATTGATGTGTGTTACAATACGCGTATAGTCAGAGTTCGTAAACTGATGTCTAATTTGTTTATTGATGAGTTTGTGGATTGTCTTTTTAAAATTGTCAGAGTTTATATATTGGTGCTTCTCTAGGTTTAAGTCTAGTTGTATGTAGGCCAACTGATGTTAGTTTCATATCGTACAGTATTGATTGTTACATAGAGCTCTTTCATGTATTTTTTTTTATTCTTCCTTAATCGACATTTACCGCCACACACCTTTCATTTTTAATTACTGTTATTAAATGTGTTAGTCATATATACATGATGTAGACATATATCAAAATTATATATATCTTCATTTGTTATTTGTACAATAATATTATACACTTGAATCTTGAATGAACACGAAACAAAAACTGTTTATAGATATCAGTGAAATGTCAAAAAGGTTGTTTGGAAATTATGTCTTACTTCAGAACTATCATTCAGTAATTAGATTTCTCATTTATGACTTTTTTCCGAACCATTTGATATTTTCGACCATTTTCGGAAATTACAATTAACAAAGCTTGACATTTTTAAGTAGTTATTTTGCAATTTTGGTCTTATAATTCTCATAATAAATGCTGATAATTGATAAATAATGTATGTGTAATTAATAGTTTATTTTTACTCATTTTCGTCCTATAAAAGTTTGAGCTAACCCGAAACGTTCCAGAAATCTTCAAGCAGAAAACCTTCATGATGTTTTATAGTTTTTTGCAGATATGTCTGTTCTTATTTGGAGTAAGTACAATTTCTTATAAATTTATGTCGGTATTACATATGAGGTACAGTAGAATCTCGATTTCTCGAACTCGAAGGGGTCTGTAAAATTAGTTCGAGGCATCGGTACATTTGTAGTTCGAGCCATCGAAGTCCGAAGAAAATTTTAGGTTACGAACGAGCAATAAATTTAAAATTTAATTTACATCCTTTTTATCTATCCGATCGTTAAGAGGTAGATCTCCTTAGCTGAAATTTGGCTTCCTATTTCGGTATTTTTGGTTGAGTAGTTCTTGTTGAATATAAGTTTGGTTTTTGGTCTTCCAAATGTTTCGGTTTTAATGCTGCTCATGAGAGGTAACTCCTTGAAATGCGTCGTATACAGCATACTATAAATTTACTATATCTAATATTAGTATCTTTGGATTGTTATTTTGAAACTCCTGGGTTGATGCCTCTGATTGTGGACCCTAGGTCCCCGAGGGTATTCGCCAACCCAGTCGTCAGACTTGTCTGACATGATTATTCATTGATTTGTTACAGAAATTATCAGTATTTAGCAAAATTCAAAAATAATAGAAATACTAAGGGTTCATTCCTTGTATTGCACATGGTAGATCTCCTTAGCTGAAATTTGGCTTCCTATTTTGGTATTTATGGTTATGAGTACGTCTTGTTTAAAATAAGTTTGGTTTTTGGTCTTCCAAATGTTTCGGTTTTAATGCCGCTGATGAGAGGTAACTCCTTGAAATGCGTCGTTTACAGCATAGTATAAATTTACTATATCTAATATTAGTATCTTTGGATTGTTATTTTGTAAAAGATATTGACTTTATATGTATTTAAAACTTTAGACATATGTGAAAATATTTACGTTAGGATATCACGATAAACTAATATACATAATGTAAATAAGCAAAATTAATTAAAATAATTTATGTAAACAACTTACGTCGCATAAAAAACTTATAAATGCTTTTACATAAAAATGGTTGAATCTCAGAGCAGTTCATGATTTATATAAATTTTAAATCATCATTAAAATTTTCGAAACTATTAATATGTTGTGAGCATTCTGAGTAAAGGACAAATCTTAAGTCAGTTCAATAAAAAATGTTTCTCAGTTTCAACACAATTGTCAGAACAATAAATACAGAATCGATCTTCAACAGGTATTGGCATCGTGGTGTATCTGCCAGTCTCGATGGCTAACGGGAGCGAGCCTGCACGAAACAGGGCCATTACACGTCGGTACGAATGTAGAATAATTTTTGAAACATATGGTTCCACGGAACGGTTACTTTTGTATTGTCTGTATGTTCTAAGTTTATTTCCATTATCTTTTCCGATATCGTTATAAAGTTCTCTCTGCCTTTTTGTGTTATTTAGGAGCATAACTTGTTCAATGACTTTTTTCATGGCTACTTTTGTACATTTTGTCACATCACTAACAATGTCCTTTATTTCTAAAAAGTTGACCGTCTTGTTCACCTCCGTATTCCAGCCTTTCCGTCGACGCGATATCCAACTGCCGATATTAAACACAATTCTATTCTCGTCCATTCGTGTAAGTTTATACAGAAGCTGTACGCAAGAAACACCTGCTTATTCAAACATGATGTCCATCCTAGGTCGCCCACTGTAGAAATATTAGACGTATTTCTCACAACAGATAGAAAGTACTTACAAGCTTTATTTAGAACAGAATTAAGTACGCTAAATGATTTAGTTCCCCAAATCCCACTTCCCTACATTAAAATAGGCTCTATCCTCTAATTCCACTTCCCTAGATTAAAATAGGCTCTATCCTCTAATTCCACTTCCGTACATTAAAATAGGCTTTATCATATATATTCTAGTATTCAGTAAATACTTTACCGGTACATCTTTAAGCATTCTATGATGTTTATATTTAGAAATATTTACATGTACTAGCACTGATTCTGATGAATGTATTGATGACTGGAATTTTAAATATTAAAAATTATTTTATCTATAGAATAGATCGAAATTTAAAGTATGCTTTCGAAGGAGTATCTCCATCGTACATAGCTCTGTCCGTAGATGGTTTTGGCTTTATCCTTTTTGGTCATTTTGGTATTTGAATTTGCTCTTCAATCTTTTGGATCGTTCGACGAATTTTGTGGATCAAAATTTGTATCAAAGACTTTTATTTCTCTATAAAATGTCATGAATGTTATGTTTACTCTTTATTGTACTTTTATGAGGATATCAGCAGATCAGTTGTAAGTATTTTGGTACAGATCGTGGAATTGGTACTTATAAAATTCGAATGCTCTGACAATTAAGGGATATTTCCTTCATGTATAGAATATTTCCAGTGAAATGACCTTTGGAATCATGGGACGTAAGGTCCTATTCAACTATTCAATATTCCTATGCACATGTGTATGATAGAAATATATTGATCAATACTGATCGCTATCTTACCACTAGGAGGTTTATTTTCTATCAGGAAAACCCAGTCTTTTTATTTATGAAACATCTGTTGATCGATACTTACCGATACAATTACCACCAGTAGGTATATTTTCTACCAAGAAACCTCTCTATATGTGGGACACACCTATTTCGATACCCGCCGATATTTACTAAGTTCATTAACATGGCAGGATGTGCTTACCCCTCGTTGTTTAGTTTGTGTGCCATTCTGTTCTCTCTATGCTTACCCCTCGTTGTTTAGTTTGTGTGCCGTTCTGTTCTCTCTTTGGTCAGCTATGCGTTTTTATGCCTTTGTTTATACTGTGTTAGTTTTCTCGCGAATTTACCTTGTTTAAGATTTTGGTCTCGTTCTGTTCTCTCTTTGGTCAACTATGTGTTTTTATGCCTTTGTTTATACTGTGTTAGTTTTCTCACGAATTTCCCTTGTCTAAGATTTTGGTCTATCGGAATTAAACCACTGTCTTATTGCTTTCGTATTATCTTGTTGTAATAGCTGTCGCATTTCTGTAGTCTAATTCCACGTCAAATGCGACATTTTTCTTAGCGTCGAAAATCTCACTGTGATGTTAAGAGGAATAACAAATATTGTGTAAACGTATTGTGTCAAGAATTGTTCCACCAAAGTCATTTTCTTATATTAAATTTTTGGACACAACAATTATATCAAAATAGTAAATTTGTTGCACATAATGCGCATTTACAACTCATTAAAAACTCGATCCACTCATAAAATTTAAGGGAAGAGTAAGGTATTTTGTATATCATGATTCTGTGTTTGGGTTGACATTTGCTTTACTTTTTTCGACATTTCGCATTTAAATCTATCTAATTTAAATTTTTGTTGTTGTTTCCCTTTAATTATTGCTAATATATATTACTAAGTAAAGAGATAAACACCAAAGACAACTTATAATTGTCTTTCGCTATTGTAAAACATCATATGAAAAAGTAAGAAAATAGTACTGTCTTGTGATTTCGAAAACAGATACAGATACAGTACATGGTCATGAACACGAGATCAGATTGGTTATATATAGGGATTGTCGTATTTTCTGTAACAAAGAGCATCAACGTAAGTGCGACTCCACACCAGTTCTGACCTTATGGAACAACACAGCGAGTGTCTTATAATAAACAGAAACTGCTTCCTCTACCGAAACATATGTTTTCACTCCTTTTTACAGGAGTGGCTTATGTCAATAACTTTTATTTTTCAATATTTTAGTGCTATCTTATTTATTCATTCGCATTACTGAATTTGTTTTTACTTCTTACGTGTGCTTGTTCATTTTTGTAAATTTTTATACAAACTTTTACACTTATATCTATTTTTGTTGAAGGTCAGAGCTGTCCTCACTGGTAAGTTTTACATGTTATCAATCCTATTTTAATTTAATAATGCAAATGTATTCATTAATTAATTAAACTTTACCCCTTTTTAAAATTGATTCTGAACTGTTGTCAACTGTTTTTGTTTTTAATGCCCTGTACATAAAATATTTCCTCTTACATTTCAAACGAAAAAAATCCTTTGCATTGACCAATGTTTATAAGAACTGTCATTATATTATCAAGACTTCGTAATATCAATTGCTAAGCAAAGGAATTAAAACTGAGATGTGAATCTGTCGCTTAGTTGTTGTTCTATTGGAATTTAACCTATACCTCCTCTCTTTTTTATCTATCATGATATAATTAAGTAACAGAAATATAGGAAATATAGATTGATATTTTTCTGAGTTTTCCAATTTACCAGCCGCTAGTAAACATTTATCCATGTTGTTGTTTATTTACAAAAACAATTATCTGAGCTATATATTAAATTTAATTTTAATTATTTTTATACCATTCTGAAACCCTTATTCTATCAAACTAATAGATTTATTACTTTGGGGTAAAGACATAAACCAACTGAAAATGAGTAATGAAGTGTATCTAAGCATACATTTTCATTTTTACATAAAAATTAGACTAATTGGGCTAACCGAATAGAAGAATTCCCCTTATAATAAAAGTTGATCAAAATAAATTACAGAAAAATAATTAGGTTTGATCTAAATAAAGAGGACAAAACCAAAAAAACGTAATCCCATTGGACAGACAATCCCATTAGACAGACAATCCCGTTAGACAGACAATCCCATTAGACAGACAAATCATTAGACAGACAATCCCATTAGACAGACAATCTCATTAGACAGACAAATCATTAGACCATTAGACAGAATCCCATTAGACAGAATCCCATTAGACAGAATCCCATTAGACGGAAAAACCCATTAGACAGACAGACCATTAGACAGACAATCCCATTAGACAGACAATACCATTAGACAGACAGACTATTAGACAGACAGACCATTAGATAGACAATCCCATTAGACAGAAAAACCCATCAGACTGACAGACCATTAGATAGACAATCCCATTAGACAGAAAAACCCATTAGACAGACAGACCATTAGACAGACGACCCATTAGATAGACAACCATTAGACAGACAATCCCATTAGACAGACAGACCATTAGACAGACAATCCCATTAGACAGAAAAACCCATTAGACAGACAATCCCATTAGACAGACAATCCCATTAGACAGACAAACCCATTAGACAGACAAACCATTAGGCAGAAAAACCCGGGAAGACAAATGAACAACCACAAGCACAACAAATAAACACTGAAAACTAAAAAAAAAACAATGAGCAACACGAACAAAACCAGGAGTGAACTCAGGTGCTCAGAAAGGGTAAGCAGTTCCGGTGGTCGTTACAAATTGTGGAGGTACATGAAATGTTACGACCGTGGGAACACGTCCAACATCATCTTAGATATTGGAACACTGTAACGGTCAA
Source organism: Mytilisepta virgata (assembly GCA_028015205.1). Classification (NCBI taxonomy): domain Eukaryota; kingdom Metazoa; phylum Mollusca; class Bivalvia; order Mytilida; family Mytilidae; genus Mytilisepta; species Mytilisepta virgata. The sequence continues at coordinate 1,647,375 of CM051520.1, read as the reverse complement.
TCAATTCGTGATAACGACCGTAAAATACACTAAGAGCTTCAATAAGACGAATGATCATTTTTTATGGTAAAATTAATATTTTAATATATCTAATCGGATCCTACAAGAAATAATAATTCGGTGTGTTCTAAATGAAATACGCTAAGAGCTTAAAGAAAGTAAATAATCATCTTGACAATAATGTATCCTCCATATCTAATCAAAACTTAATGTATCGTTAATACATGTATAGTAAAAGGCGTTTCTCTCTGAGAGGATTTTAACCATAAAACCCTTCTTTTTTATTGGAAAGACATCCTTAAGAATTTATTTAGGAGTTAACTTTTAGGGAAATAAGGTGTTTTTGTTTTTTACAGAGAGTCGGTTTGTATGTACATCTCCTGTGGATTTAGCCTTTGTTGTGGACACATCCTCCACAATAGGGGATAAAAATTTTAAGCAGCAGATTAGGTTTATACATAACTTAGTTAGCTTATTCGACATCGGACAAGGGTCTAAACAAACTAGGGTAGCAGCAGTGTCTTTTAGCAGTGAAATAAATGTAGAGTTCACCTTTGATAAATACAGAACTTTTAAAGACGTCCTAAATGCTATAGACAGTATCAAAAATATTGCCGGAAATGCTACGAGAACGTACAAGGGACTAGAATATACCCATGACAAAATATTTTCATCTGGAAAAGGTGAGAGACCCAATGTTACCAATGTAGTAGTTGTTTTAACTGATGGTAAAACCAATGCTGGTTTTTATGAACGTTACTGGGAAGAAAAGGGATTTGAAGAAACACAGAAACAGGCAACAAGAATAAAAGAACTTCCTGCATACATTTTTGCCATTGGTGTCGGTAATAAAGTTAACAAGAATGAAATTTCTAAGATGGCAAGCAAACCATCGGAAAAATTTCGTATGTTTTTTGAAACTTACAGTGACCTGAATATGGAATCTATAAAGAATACACTGTCAGAAGACATATGTGAACGTAAGTTTCAATATCAAAATATTATTAGTAAGTTCTATTTATTATAATTATATAACGTTTTAGATAATAAGCAATAAGCTTTCTTTTAAACATTTTAATTTTTATTATTTAGTATTTCTTAGTTTGTTTTGCCTTTCCTTGTGATTATAATTTTTCTTCTCTTGTTCTAAAGAGGAAAAATATACCTAAGGAGCAATCCCCCCCCAAAAAAACACAATCCATTAGACAGACAAAACCCGGAAAAAAAAAGAATCTTTCTGACTTGACTTTTTCGAAGAAGTGAAGTCAAGAAATACCAAAGCGATATTCAAAGGAGGGGAAAATCTAAACAACTTACAAACTCCGCAGAACAAAGAAGAAAAGACCAAACAGTACACTTAAAACTAAAAACATATGAAAATTAGTGTTTGTCAAACTGCTATATATCCAATGAAATTATTCCCGAAAATTGTGTGGTTCAAATTTCTTGAAATTTTTATATTTTTGTCAACAGGTCAAAGTAAATATTTGGTCAAAATTTTATGAAAATTAAAAGAGCAAAATCTATTTTAGTCAAAGTGTTGGGTATCCCCTTAAAATCAATTATTTAGCTCTAAGATAAGTATAAAAGTAAATAAAACATGAAATATATGTGTCTCCCTCCAAGGAACGTTTTAAGATAGAAAAATCAGCACAATACATATAGTTAAGTGTGGCGTCCATTTCGCTGAACAAGTATGCATTATTGTTTATGGGCCATCTGAAGCCCGGATTTTCTCACTGTGTTGAAGACCCATTGGTGACCTTGGGCTGTTTTCTGCAATTTGGTTTGTTTGTTGTCTCTTTGACACATTCTCCATTTCATTTCTCTATTCTACTAAAATATCTTATGAACTATATGTGTCTGATTCACGGAAAGTTTGAATTAAAGTTAGAAATTCAGCAAAATACATATACTCTGAAAAAAAAGAACCGCATAAGGGTTTTAGGTATTTAAATACATGTATCTTAAATCCAAATTTTTTGGTTACACTTACTCGGAATTTTTTTTTATTGAAAAATTAACAGTCCATTCTTCAAAGGTTACCGAATTAAAGTCATTTTATGTTCAGTTCAGAGCAAAATTCCGGTCACCTTAAAGTTATTACAGTGTATGACCACCACGTACTATCTTCAATAGGATTCAAGTCCGGCGATTTGGAGGACCAGGGTACAACATTTATGTTATTTTCCTCAAAATATTCCATTGCTAAATACAATGGGTGCGGCCTAACGTGTTCTTGCGAAAATAACTCCCTCTGTCGGTCAGTTACGTGGATGAGGTGAGATTGAAGAATTTCGTTGTGTATCTTTGAGCCGTTAAATTTCCAGGGACATGTTTTGTTTTGTCGTCATTTGATATCGCTGCAAACATCATAACACTCTCCAAACCGACGATATCCACTTCCTGAACACAAGATGAAGAGAAATGTTCAATCCGGCGCCTTTGTACCCGTATTCTGCCATCATGTTTCAGCAGAGGAAAGCGGAACTCGTAGCTGAGCTAAATGCTACGTCAGTTTTGAAATGTCCAGCCCCTTAATATGTTGCACCACTGGACTCATTGACGTCTTTGTAATGGTGTCAATACCGCTCGGAAATGCGGCCGTCTGGGCTTATGTCTTCTTGTCGATACCGGTTGCGGACTGTTGCGAGCTGGTTCGTCACAATGCTAGTAATTCGACTGCAGTGGTTGATGCAGCAACGGTTCAATTCCGTAGATGAACGACCCAGATGTACCCATCTTGAGCAGGAGTCGTTATGCGAGGTCTTCCATTCTTCGGGCGGTATTAGCAGCACCAGTTGTTCGGAATCTGTTCCACAGCCGCGGACTGACGGTCTGGTTAACTTTAAGAGTTTAAATATATTTCGAATGGCAGGGTCGAACCTTGGGGAGGCAGCATTTCAACTTTATGATACATTTTCAGTCTCAAACTTTGTCATTTTATACACTTTAGCTTCGCAGCCGAATCAACCACAAAGTGCCCGTGAAAATCGTTACCGAATTTTCATGGCGATACATAGGATATTTCAGACCACTTTACACATTTGGCAGAGAGCCAAATCTAATGAACTTGTATTTAACATTTGAACTTACCTTTATAACATCAACAATTAAATTAGTCTTATTTTTACTTTGTTAATAACAGAATTTGCATTTTGAAAAATACAATTAGGTTATGTGTTTATTTTTTTTAGCAGTATATATCAAAATATATTATGAAATATATGTGTCTCATTCATGGAAAGTATGAATTAAAGTTGGAAAATTCAGCAAAATACATATATCAAAATATATTATTGTGTCATCAGTATTGCTATTTCAATTTGGTTCAGTGTCCTTAGATACCTTTCAATAAACACAAAGGAGATGCAACCCTCCGAGACAATTTTGTTTTTGTAGAAATCTGATGACAAAATAATGATGGTTGTGCTTATTAATTCATCAATATCTTTAACCGGTTTTCCAATATTTTGATCTCGAGCACTGCTGATGAGTTGACAGTCAACGAAATGGCCATACAGTGTATCAAATTTATTTCGGTACTTTGTGATGCGTTTATATCTTTAACAGGTTTTCCAATATTTTGATCTCGAGCACTGCTGATGACTTGTCAGTCAACGAAATGGCCATACATTGCATCAAATTTATTTCGGTATTTTGTGATACGTTTTATTATATATAAACGTGATGTTCATATTAATTCATATGTTTGATTTCTTTATTCTCTGTCTATTTAAGAAATCTAAAATATCGTGGCATTGAAAACTTTGTTTTAAAGAGCAGTATATAATATATATTTGCTCTGACATTACCTAATATTTGGATTTCCTATATTATGAACAATAATTTATTCAGACATGATATATGCATCCGAAAAAGGAGGTCTGTTATAACAATATACTGTTAACTAAAAATATAATTAGCTGTAAAGATGAATTCTCTCCATCAGAGGTACCGAGTAACTAGTTGTCAACATATTAAGGTTTGTATGCCGAAAACCACAACGTGGTCGACAGCAGTCTTGGTTGAAAGAAACAAGGGGAATCAGTAAGCGTAATCAGGCACTGTAGCGATAATTACACCCTAACTAGTAAAATTTCGCTACAGGGACCGCTCTGGCACCTGCCAAGTGGAGAGGTATTAGCATAAGTTGGTATAACTTGTTTCCCAATGCACTATAACTTGTATCCCAATGCACTATAAATAAATAAATTTAAAACGCGAGATTGACAAAATGCCAGAGACAATAGATAGATAATCGTCAAATTGCTGTCAACAAAAGCTACAGTGTACTTAGTGGTACAATTGACAACCTATTTTGAACTCTCTGCAGTATGGTTGGAAGCCAAACGCTTTCAAAGTTGAACACTATTGTTAAACGTCAGAAGGTGTATCATGGTTTTAGATATGATATTTAGAGGTTGAGCATAAAAAAGCCACACACATAATAAAATGTTACTATGGTATTCCAAATTCGAAATCTTCATTTTAAATATGTGCATGTACATTTGCGTCAGAAATCGTCCATCTCCCCAGTTCTGTTGTGTCTTCATAATAGTTTACATTTTATTTATTGAAAAGTATGGAAATTATTTGTGACTTGAGAATCTCCTCACCTTTTTCCTTCAAGAGTTGCATTATTTGTTTTATGATAAGGTGATATGTGATGTAGACATTTTCGTTATTTTGATACTCTTTATGGTGTTTTACCCTCCCCCTCCCACCAGTAGTCACCGTATATTATAGTTTACATTAAATTTATAACTCTATAATAAACGAATGTATGAAAAAGCAATACATAAATGTTCATTTTCTTTTTCAGGAGCACACAAGGACGAAGGTAATATTAGGCTCTGTAATCATTTTCAAATGACTGATCGACAATTTCTAAAATCCTCTTTCGACAATGTCCTAATGTGATATTTTTAGTTGTATTGGTCCTATAATTCTTCATACTGTAAGCAAATATCTTTCAGTTGTAATATGACATTTTATTTTACTTAAATTGACATCTATTTTGTGATTTGAAAAGAGCCTTAAACTCTTAACATTACAATTTCCGCAGTTAACGCTCCAGTTCTGAATAATCTCATCAGAGTTCAGTTCCTCTTTTCTCAGCGGTGAAGAATACTCTGAAACAGTATCGCAAGGTCTTTTTATCAATATATTTAACATTTATGAATATCAACCTTCGACTTCCATTTGATTTCGATGGTCTTATTTTATTTCTTTGTACACATTGAAAATGATTAATTAATGAAGAAAATATCATTTTGTATGTTTTTTCCAGGAATATATATTTAACAATCTCCTTTCGTTTCTTTTGATTGGTCTGTAGTTTGAACTGAGCTCGTAGTCACACCTCACACCAGTAGATAGTAATTTTTTTATTTTGAATACTTTCTGGTATTGTTGTTTATGTTTTCATGGAGAAAATATGTTAATCTTGCGCATCAAAGAATTTTATTTAGTAGACTTTAATCTATTGATGAAGAGTTCAGACGCCCGATAAACATCAAATTCATTAATTCGTCGGTATTTCATGTTTATTCGTTTTTATCCAACCCATCCTGAACCCCACTTAAAAGATTATAATATACATGGGTAGCGGTTGAATGAAATTTTTACATTTCTACTGTATTATTGTGTCAAATATCAATAAAAACAATACATTCCATTATACCAATTTTAATTTACAAGATATGCATTCAATAAGTATTTTTGTAAATGTTTTATATGTATGATATGTTAGAATGTTCATAACAAGAAAAATTTGTTATTTGAGAATATACATTGTATTGTTTATCTTTGACAACCTAAGATTTGTAAATAAAATTTGGACTTTTTTTGAATTAATTTTCCCAATATCGACCCAGAAATTTCTGATGAAAAGAATACCGGGCTTTTTGGTGTTACATGTTTAGACTTAAATTTTCTCTTAAGCCAATTTCAATTTTAGATTGTTCACCCTATCTTGTGCATGTAATAGAAATAAACCGTAGTGTTGACAGGTATGTCGACGACTGATCGCAGAGAGACTATCTATCTATAATAATTGCTTTAGATAGGTATGACCATCTTTATTCGCATGGTAACCCATTGTACATTAGAATAATTAGAATTAACTTTACTAATACAGAAAATATAATACAAAGACTCTAATAATACCATGTCTATTTTTCTTTGCAGAATGCAAAGAAACTATGGCTGATGTTTTTTTCATTGTCGACGTATCCTCAAGTCTAGATTCCCATTGGAACGTTAGAAAAGAACTGAACTTTGTAGCTTCAGTCATAGATACTTTTGAACTTGGACCAGAAAAAGTCAGAGTTGGACTTATGACCTTTAGTACAGAACCAAACATTATATTTAACTTGGACGGCTCTAATAGTAAACAAGATATTGCTGATTTTATCAAGAATTTTAATTTTTGTATTTGTGTCGGAGACTCTTATTTAGACAAGGCATTATCAGTTTTGATGAATGAGGGTTTTATGCCGTTACGTGGTAAACGTAAAAATGCGCCACAAATTGCCGTTATAATTACGGACGGTAATTCCATGGACGCAACGAAACTTGAGACACAAATTGAGCGACTTCGAAAAAAGAATGTTATTGTGTTTGCCATTGGTGAGTCTAATTGTATTATCTTTCTTCACATTCGTCTTCTTTCTTTGCATGAACCGATTTTTTTATTGCATTAACAGCCTAAAAATAATCTTAAACCTAGTAGCTTTCGTAAAAATTTGATATATAGTTTATATCATAGATGCAAAATATACAATCCAATACATCGTATCGTACACCAAGTCCATTATGGTCCTAACAAAATAATCAGTCACCACAACACAATATACCGTACACCAAGTGCATTATGGTCCTAACAAAATAATCAGTCACCACAACACAATATCAACATGTATTCTTCAAATATGGTTAAGCGTCTAAAAATATAAAGAGTTAATTACTTACCAGATATCAAATTATTTGGAATTTGGAATATTAGGAAACACGTAATGTGTGACGGGACAATCTACTTTTTGGACGTCTTTTGAAATATTTGAAATTATGTCAACGGAAGAGCTTCAACTCCCTTAGGGTTTTACCTTATCTGAATTTTGGCTAAAATGTTTAGGCCCGTTTGGTTCTATTTCTCAAAATGTTTTAAAGTCTAAAAAAAGGACAAATATACTTAAGGAGCAATAAAAAAACGTAATCCATTGGACAGACAAACGCGGGAAGACAAATGAACAACCACAAGCACAACAAAGGGACACAGGCTATAAAAAAGTCGGCAATAATAAGTTTGTACTCGTAGGAATACCAAAGACCTGTCAATACACAGTATTGCCAAAACGAATAAAAATGTTGTCAAATAAGAAGTGTAAGGCCTTGATCATGTCATCGCCTGTCCAGCAACTGTAATTTGAATACATTTTATGACTAAATTTTTTTTAAACTGCTAAAACAAATTTAATTTTAACAAGAAGATTTACAAGACCAGTCAATTTTTTTTGATAAGATCATGAGGAAGGGTTGTATATAATGTAGAAAAATCATAACTGTCCACAGAAGGTACTTGATGATTTAGTGTTTGTAATTTATCCAAAACGTTGAGGGCATTTTATGCACTTCAAAAACAATTTATGCCTAATTTTCATAAACTTTTTTACAATAATTAATGACAAGTTCTTTTATACAAGTAAGAGAACTTGTTAAAAGAACAGACAATTTAGAGTTGGTACATTTGCTAGAGGCAGAAATAAAACGAACTTTATATGGATTTTTATGTAGTTTGAGATAACCAGTACATCGTAAAAACGTTGCAGTGTTTGGCGGGAGCATGGAACTGTTCATTGGCTTTAATGTGTTGTACAGTTGTATCTTTTTCTAGAAATCTAGTTTAACGAAAGTGCTAGAATTATCTAATTGCTCTCTTAATACATCAACGTAGTACTTATTTTAGATTATCACAACGTTATTAGCTTTCTTATCTTCCAGAAAAGAGACACACTTTTCGTCTAATTGACTGAGATTGGTTTTTTTTGTAGGTAGTGATAACGTATCACCTGTCTCTGTATGGTATTTGATAGTACGTTTACTTAATACGTTCCTCCACAATGCTCATAACTTTATTCTTGAATGTATTCAGTGAATGTTTGTCAGGACTTTCTCTTTTAATCCATTTTACACAGTAGTTGTCTCTTTGAAAGACTCCCCGTTTCCATTCTCTATTCTATTGTCCATTTATTTTGGAAGGAGGGCAATATGTGGGCCCTTTGAGAAGAAACTTTTTAACCTCCTGGTCTGCGACGAAGATTATATCTCCAGTAACAATATGGCCACAGGGACTGTAGATATAAGGTGATTCTGTATGGGCAGCCATTCGGGCAAAAATTAACAAAAAATTAAAAACAGACGATAAACTAAAAACAGACATACATTTTACTAACAGACAGACGATCGGGCAAAAATTAACAAAAAATTAAAAACAGACGATAAACTAAAAACAGACATACATTTTACTAACAGACAGACGATCGGGCAAAAATTAACAAAAAATTAAAAACAGACGATAAACTAAAAACAGACATACATTTTACTAACAGACAGACGATCGGGCAAAAATTAACAAAAAATTAAAAACAGACGATAAACTAAAAACAGACGCAAAATCACAAAAAACAGACACAAATTTGAAAAACAGACAAAAAATACAAAAACAGACATAAATTTTACTACCAGACAGACGATTCAGTAAAACAGACAAAATATGAAAACAGACACAAATTTTACAAACAGACGTAAACTTAAAAAACAGACACCAAATTGAAAAACAGACATTTTTAAGTATTATATATATTTAATACTTCTATATATAAAAGTTAATTATTAAATATTTTTTTTCACCTTTTTGCTAATATAATATGAACCAATTAAGCTGTTAGAATTTTAACAAACATCTATACAAATAAATACAATCTGGTTTAATAAATCAAACATTTTCATAGTAATTAACTTGGACACACAATAATTTTGATTCTGGTTCATTTGACAGGGGAGATAATAAAAAAAACGTTTTAATTTAATACTCAAGACAGGTTTTTATCCTAAAACTTGGAACACAGCGAGTCCTTGTGAACAAACCACAGGGGCCCGACTTCTGGAAATTTATTTATTTATTTATTTATTTTTTTTTGTTGTTGTCTTATTTCATGAGTACTTTTAATAAATATTCACTGTAACAACGAATATTCTGCGTTTATTATCAATATGCTATACACTATCCACGTCCTTATACTAAAAAAACCTAGGATTTTTTAGTATAAGGACGTGGATAGTGTATAGCACATTGATAATAAACGCATAATTCGCGTTGTTATAGTAAATTTTTATTAAAAAGTACTCATGAAATAAGACAACAACAAAAAAAATAAAACAAAAAAGAAATAAATATCCAGAAGTCGGGCCCCTGTGGAACAAACGACCATTGTTTATTTAGAGGAGGGGAGAAGGTCCCTGTGATCAAACTTCGTCATCAATTTCTTATTTCTTTGTTTGACCGTGTTAGATAATTACTTTTGTATTTTTATAAAAGAAAGGTGAGATTGCTCAATGCTCTACTATTTATATTATCATATTTATTTTTAAAAAGATTCTTAATCTCTAGTTTCAGGGATTTGACATTATTTCATAGTTTTACAGGGGGAAATGTTTTCCTCTGGGACATGATCGTGTGATGAAACATCCTTTATAAATGCATCACACGATCATGTCCCAGAGGAAAACATTTCCCCCTGTAAAACTATGAAATAATGTCAAATCCCTGAAACTAGAGATTAAGAATCTTTTTAAAAATAAATATGATAATATAAATAGTAGAGCATTGAGCAATCTCACCTTTCTTTTATAAAAATACAAAAGTAATTATCTAACACGGTCAAACAAAGAAATAAGAAATTGATTACGAAGTTTGATCACAGGGACCTTCTCCCCTCCTCTAAATAAACAATGGTCGTTTGTTCCACAGGGGCCTGACTTCTGGATATTTATTTCTTTTTTGTTTTATTTTTTTGTTGTTGTCTTATTTCATGAGTACTTTTTAATAAAAATTTACTATAACAACGCGAATTATGCGTTTATTACCAATGTGCTATACACTATCCACGTCCTTATACTAAAAAATCCTAGGTTTTTTTAGTATAAGGACGTGGATAGTGTATAGCATATTGATAATAAACGCAGAATATTCGTTGTTACAGTGAATATTTATTAAAAGTACTCATGAAATAAGACAACAACAAAAAAATAAATAAATAAATAAATAAATTTCCAGAAGTCGGGCCCCTGTGGTTTGTTCACAAGGACTCGCTGTGTTCCAAGTTTTAGGATAAAAACCTGTCTTGAGTATTAAATTAAAACGTTTTTTTTATTATCTCCCCTGTCAAATGAACCAGAATCAAAATTATTGTGTGTCCAAGTTAATTACTATGAAAATGTTTGATTTATTAAACCAGATTGTATTTATTTGTATAGATGTTTGTTAAAATTCTAACAGCTTAATTGGTTCATATTATATTAGCAAAAAGGTGAAAAAAAATATTTAATAATTAACTTTTATATATAGAAGTATTAAATATATATAATACTTAAAAACGTCTGTTTTTCAATTTGGTGTCTGTTTTTTAAGTATACGTCTGTTTGTAAAATTTGTGTCTGTTTTCATATTTTGTCTGTTTTACTGAATCGTCTGTCTGTTAGTAAAATTTATGTCTGTTTTTAGTTTATCGTCTGTTTTTAATTTTTTGTTAATTTTTGCCCGATCGTCTGTCTGTTAGTAAAATGTATGTCTGTTTTTAGTTTATCGTCTGTTTTTAATTTTTTGTTAATTTTTGCCCGATCGTCTGTCTGTTAGTAAAATGTATGTCTGTTTTTAGTTTATCGTCTGTTTTTAATTTTATGTTAATTTTTGTCCGAATGGCTGCCCATAATTCTGTACAATTGCAAGTGCTTGAGTAGCTGTCCGTCGTTTCGCGTGACATGTTTTAGAGGAATAATTAAAGATGATACCTCCAGTAGGGTTTTTATGAATAGTATATGATAGGCATTTCAGTATTGTCAAAATAAGCTGGTATAAACTAGAATGTATACTACGCATGCGCCGTCCTGATGATCGGTTTCAGAATGCAAGTAAATTTGATTTCTATGCGTGCGCCGTAATTACGACTAAATTAAAGCAGAAACGAAGTTGGTCATAAGGACTAAAACGGTCGCCAAAACAAACTTAGTGCGTATGCTCTGTGTTAAGGACGGAACTAGACGCGGTCATGATCGTCGTTCTTCGAAAAAGTCATTATGACAATAGTTGTCCTCAAGTTAACTTTCTGCAGAGATTATGACCAAACAGACCAGTCATAATCTCTGGTACAAGTTAACTTAGAGCTGTAATAATATCTTTTTCCAGTGTTTGCATGAGGGTGATGTTATTAATCACTAGATTTGAAGCAGAAGTTCTGTGCTCTCTTTTATTATCAGTTCACTGGGATAGATGAGATATAGGTAATCCTTAAAGTAAGGATTATCAAGGGACAAAACACCAACTATACAGTGTGAACTTAGATTAATGCTAGTTTCTTTCCGATTCAGTATATAAAACGTTTTAAAGCATAAATCAGTTGATGAAATCTATAAGACTGTAATAAATGTTTTTAGTAATCTTATAGTTTCGTTCGTTTAATTAAAATTCGTGCAAAATGTACTAGCTGTGATATGTACACACCATATTGTAGGAAAACTTCTACAAATCAGTTTTGTCACAATTTTTAATAAAAAATCATACAAATACATTGCATGGTATCAAATCACCACTCACACTCACGGATGCCTTTAAGTAGATGTAAAATAACCGATATGAATATCTTAAACATCATTCTACACTTTAATAAATTTACACTTAAAGGTGTTGGACCCAAGCGTGACTTTGATCAATTAAGGAAAATAGCTTCTGATCCTGACAACGTGTTTCCAGTCGAAGATGTGGATGCACTTACAGAAATAAGAAAAGACCTGGTAACTCAAATATGTGAAGGTAAAAAGAACCCATAATTTACAAGTTTAAATGTTAAAAAATGCTCATTATGAAGAATAAATCCCAAGGAACATTGGGTGTCAATACTATAAGCAGCATGATCACATAATCACATAAATCATGAAAAAAAGATGAAGCAAAAATTTTGACAATAAGCATTTATCCTTTAGCACAAATCTCATTAGCTTGTCACGTGTGTTTATGGTTCTATTCATCGATTAAAAAAAAACATTTAAAGGAATATTCACATTTTAAAACATATAATATAAATGCAAAGTATATTTGATAATTCAATGACAAAATCGCCGTGATATGGCTTAAATGTCGCCCACACGGCGTTAAACAATAATCAATCAATCAATCAATGATAAACTATTTTTCATTAACTTTTCAGATGACAAACCAGGTAAGTTGTTATCTGCTCGATGAAACTTTTATGTGATTTCCGGATTGTATAAATATTCAATAAAGTATATAAATTAATCTTTTAATTCTGACAGAATATCAAGATTTGTTGTTTAAACAACTGCATGACGAGAGAAAGAATATTAACTGAAACGATTCAAGAAGACTGGTCTTTCCAGTCTGTCATAGTTTTGGTATTTATGGTTATAGGTATCTGAAAAACAATAAAAACATTTTGATAATTTTGCTTTTAATCGGTTTGTTTCATTTTTTGATCGGCGGAGGCCTGTCCACAAACGTTTGCTGTGTTGCATACATTCACTAATACTCCAATATCATAGAAATGCCATTTACATGTATTATTTCCCAACAACAAATGAAATTACAATGTTTATCCTAAAAGAAAAGAGATATACATGTAATGAAAATGTCACTGTATTACAACCTCCTAAACGACCAGAAGTAGTTTATTTTATGATACACAAACATCAACATTTTTAGCTAGCTATAAAATAAGGTTTAATCCGCCATTTTCTACATAAGGAAATGCCTGTACCAAGTCAAGAATATGACAGTTGTTTTCCATTCGTTAGATATGTTTGAGCTTTTGATTTTGCCATTTTATAAAGGACTTTCCGTTTTGAATTTCCCTTGGAGTTCGGTATTTTTGTAATTTTACTTTTTAAGTAACATCAAGAATGCCTTTGGTTGGTTTAAGCCTTTCTGGTTCCGTATTTTCATCTTATTACTCTCGTTCGTACCGTTTAAGGTTATTTTAAATATTTTGGATATGAATAGCTTTGTCAAATGTCAAATCTTTTTTATGTTTACATAGGAAGTAGGTGTCAATAAGCATACCAACTCCCACTGGACAAATCTATTCATATCCAAAATATTTAACATAGTCACCATATGTGTAACTTTTAACAGAATAGGGAAAACATTCTGAAATTGATCGCCAGAGTTCGTCCAGAATAAACATTTAATTGTATAAATAAATAAAATAAATATCTGGAAGTTCTCAATATTCATTTATTTTATATGCAAGTGTTAGGCAAGTCAAACGCACTATAACGGCCTCGGTGGTCTCGTGATAGCGTGGTTGTCTCGAGTGGAAGGTCGTTGGTTCGATTCACGGTTGGGTCAAACCAAAGACATTAACATTGGTAGTTGCTGCTTCTTTGCCAAGCACGCGGCATCGAGGAATAAGAGCAAAGGACTGGTCGGCCCGGAATCAGTATAATTGACCGAGTACGGTGATATGTCTTCCTTCTGACTGTTACCTTGTGAGCTTGCAATCAGCGTGTCGGTCTAGTATAAAGCAGGGTTCATATTCATACCATATCGACATGTTCTCATCCTGATATGCAATGGAAGTTAAACAATAATTCATCGATCATCTCTCTTTGTAAGCGCACGCATGCCATTACAATTCTTTGAAATGCTTACAGATTGTACGGGAGCACAAGCGGACGTAATTTTTATAGCAGACAGCTCAACCAGCATTGGCGATACTAGCTTTGAAAAACTACAGACATTTGTTGAAACCGTTGTCGAGAAATTCACTATTGGGCCAGATGATATTCAAGTTGGATTGATCACATTTGCCGATGAATTTAAATTACAGTTCGCCTTAAATAAATACAAGGACAAGGAAGAGATCATCAAAGCCATACATAGCATGCCTTACAGCGGGGGATCGACAAATACACACTTAGCGTTAGAGTATTTGAACAAAGATGCCTTTTCCAAGCAAATGGGAGGAAGGGGTGGCTCTGTTCCAAAAATAGCCATTATTATTACCGATGGTGGGTCTCAAATGCCGACACTGACAGAGAAACTGGCACAGAAAGCGCAGGAGAAAGGAATTATCATGTTTTCAATAGGTAAATGCAAATAATACATTGACAGACGGGTGTGTGATTTATGTATGGGAAACACTATCCAATATATTACTAGAACTAATACAACCCCAAACGTCCATTTCTTGCTGTGTCTCATACAATGTCACATAATACATTTTCAGAGGGGCTTGTAATTGATGTACACGAAATACTAGCTAATGCCGTACTAGAACCTAAATTCGAGATTAATACAACCTCAAACGTCGATTTGTTGCTTTTTTTAGGTCCAACCGATTTCTATATAACAAGAAAAATAAATGAAGTATTATATTTATACATATATAATACTTCATTTATTCGTTATGCACATTCTTTGAAACTATATATATTTTAAAATGTACTGGTTGTAAATATATTTCTAAAAATTGATTATTATTTGGTAATCATTTTAGTTTTAGTCCTTGACAAAAAATATTCTATAATTACAAGTTTGAGGGACAATATGTAGAAATATTTAAATATTTGTTGAAATAATTACTAGTCATTAGGGCTCAATACCAAAAGTCCAGAAGAAAAATCACACAACTTCACACGATTTTATAATTATACTTTGTCAATCTGATTGAAATCCAAAATTTACGAAACACGGGAAACATTTGATAGATGAAGCAAAATCCTTACTTCTAAATATAAGAGAACTTTGTGGAGTCTTGATGCAGCAAATTTAGATGTTCTATTTTTATTTTATGTACATGACTTGTTTATTTGTTTTTTGAGGTGTGGGAATTCACATCGATCTTTATGGAAAGGAATGGAAGAAATTAGCATCGAAACCAGTATCGGTGCATTCATTCATGGTAAACAATTATGCTGCACTGTCTGGTATTGAAGGGGAATTGGCTAAAAAGACATGCGCAGGTAATATTCACAAGATCATTTATTTTCATTTGGTATTTTCCATTTTGATAATTTGACAGTCTATATCATTTTAGTATTTTAGTTTATTTGGTTGAGACAATTACACTTTTTCATCCCACTGCTGGTGGACCCTAGGTCCCCGAGGTTATTCGCCAACCCAGTCGTCAGACTTGTCTGACATGATTATTCATTGATTTGTTACAGAAATTACCAGAATTTAGCAAAATTCAAAAATAATGGAAATACTAAGGGTTCATTCCTTGTATTGCACATGGTAGATCTCCTTAGCTGAAATTTTGCTTCCTATTTCGGTATTTTTAGTTGAGTACCTCTTGTTTAATATAAGTTTGGTTTTTGGTTTTCCAAATGTTTCGGTTTTAATGCTGCTGACGAGAGGTAACTCCTTGAAATGCGTCGTATACGGCATAGTATAAATTTACTATATCTAATATTAGTATCTTTAGATTGTTATTTTTCATCCCACTTAACAAAATCAAGCTTACTTTTTTTTTCCCTAAACAAAATAAAGCTTGTCTATTTAAATTTTGGTAAAAAAAATTGATGGCAAAAAAACCCCCCCAATTATTTAGTGAAATATCGGGTTATGATCAATGCAGTAAATTGAGAACAGAACTGAGAACATAAAACTGATTTTTTTTAATAAAATGTTGTGGAGTATAATAAAAATTATTTAAACAGTCTCTAGGTTATAAAACAGATAATTAAGAAAATTAAGTTCATTTTTTACCAAAATGTCAGTATTTGTTACAAAACGGAAAGTAGCATGAGAAATAGTCTCGCTCTGTAAAAGATACATTTTTATATTATGGAAGCTTATTAAACGTATCAAACAATACCAAAATAAATTTGATGCAATGTATTGCCATTTGGTTGACTTACAACTCATCAGCAGTGCTAGAGATAAAAATATTGGATAACCGGTTAAAGATATACTGATGAATTAATAAGCACAACCATCAAAAATCAAAACAATTAAAACAAACAGGTATCCAAACACGGGTAAGGGTTACCTCTGCATCAAAAGGAAGAACCTTAGAAATTTCTGGTAATCTTTGTCAAATTATGAACGGAAAAGTTAAAGGCATTTTGAGTAATGAATCATACCAGGACAAATGTTCTGGCTACTGGGCTGATAAAGTCATCGGGGACGAACAGTCCACCAGCAGCTAACATTGTTAATTTGTTATCTCTTTGAACTTTGATATACATTTTTCCAAGTTACTTGTAAGCCTTATATAATGAGGGGAGCAGGGAATTTTTAATATATAATTTTCAGTGCTACACATTGTTCAAATGTATTTCCATATCCAATGTGTTTCTGACAACGTCATCATTACTTTCACAAAGCTGCTATTAAGTTATTTTCATGTAATAAAGTTTCATATTTTCTTGTTAATGCAATTAAGCCTGAATTGAATTCATTGCAATGTTCTTCACCTGCATGGGTCTACTATAACAAATATTTGTATTTTGTATTTGTATGTGAGATTATGCACATTCCATCATACAACTTTTGATGCACAGGATAAGCACGTTCCGTCGATTAACGACTCATCAGTGGTTAATATAAGGCCTAAAATGTTGAAGAGCAAATTCAAATTCAAACACTTGTTACTCGATTTTGATTTTTTACGAAAAAGACATTACATGCCAAAACCGTATAACCGTATTTACTATTAAAATTCTTACAGTTAATACATACCGGTCAAGACAAAGTCATTTCAAAACATCTGTGATTAGGTTAATGAGACTTTGATTATAAGTACTTTTTATCAGCTAAGCCAAGTACGTAAAGTCAAGAAATTCTACAAGGGATATTCAAAGGAAGGGAAATCAAAGCAACTGACAAACTCCGGAGAACTACGAAGAGAAGACCAAAACAATACAAACACTACAATTAAAAACTAAAAACATATGAACAACATGGACCCCACAAAAAACCGGAGGTAAACTCAGGTGCTCCAGAAGAGTAAGCAGTCTCTGCTTCATTCAGGACACCCGCAATGCTGCCCATGTCAAATTCGGTAAAAATTATACTGAAAATATTTTGTAAGATCAAAACCATTGACAAGTCGAGCTCATTATATTAAAAGGTACCTTGAATTCACCAGCAGAGGTACAGTTTGGTGCAGACTTAACCTCTCATCAAGTTAACTTAGAGTAGTTCTACTGACTGCTTTAGAACTACTCTAGTATAGGATTCTGACAGCTCTAGAACAAAATCCTGACCGATTCTGACTGCTCTAAGCTGTCATTATCCAGAACAGCTCTAACCTGCCATGGCCTTGGACAGTTATATTACCAGTCAAAGTGTAGAACAGTTCTAGTAACAATCAGGATTTAGAATAAATAAGAAATCTAAACTTAGAGTTTCAGTAAAGTCTTTTTGTAACACTATAAATAAAATAAAATAACTGAAATAAAGGCCAACACTTGACCAGAGCTATTCTAAAAAAGCAGTCTTGGACCAGGACTGCTCTGATTCTTGACCAGAGCTGTTATATTCCCTAACCAGAATTGGTTCTTGACCAGAGCTATTCCTCTTCCTGACTGCTCTATGTTGACTTAGAGCAGTTCTCAGAACTCAAAACTGCTCTGCAAGTTTACCTGGACGAGAGGTTATAACTGGTCGCAACTGTATCGACGGTTTAGAAATTGATATTTAATAATAACAATTTTGATGAACAATATGTGAGCATTTCGTTGACTAAGAGCACATCAGATGTGCTCAAGGTCTAACATCGATGAGAAGAATGACATATTTGTCTAGTTTAGGTTAATTTGAAACAATATATAGAAATGCTATAAAGTATGGGATGAAAGTCGATGAGACAGCAACCTGGAAACAGATTCCAAAAAGAGAAAAAAATGTCATAAAACGCTACTGGCAATACTGGACGGTAAGCCTTAAATGGCCCTTTGTAAAAACTATGTGAAATCTTAAACTTTCCGCTCTGGTCGTGTTATTAGTTTGTCTACTATGTCACTTGGAATACAAGATATTGCTGCTGACCTCGAGTGCAGTTATTATGTCTATATTATGTACATGTTACCAGTTTTAACAAAAGATTTCTCTTAATTTTGCATTTGATTTTATTTTTAATTTAAACCGGTAAACGTGTATGTCTGCGAGGCAAATTTTAATGCGGAATTTTATCACACGTGATTAAAAATTAGCATATGATTCCTTTTTAGCTGGAACGAAAGGATAATTGAGGAACAATAGCAGTGCACTTCTTCGACCTTACGGTAAATTCTTTCATTAAATTCAATAAGATTTTTATACAGAGACTCTTACATGTAGAAATGTACTTTCTATATAGGCTATGGTATTATTCACAGACATCTACATCAAACTAACATGTTACATGTAGAAATGTTCTATATAGGGTATGATATTAGTCAATCTACATCAAACACGACTATTTACAGTTAGTTAATCGTTCTAAGCACTAACATTAGATATTTGATAATTTTTATCTAAAGCCTAATCACTTTTACTTCGTTTTGTAACATGTTTATACGATCGCATGCCTGTGGTTTGGTGCTTGGTTTGACTTAACTAATTGAAGTAGAGCCGCTATAGAAAATACCATGTTATGGTATATCTATCACATATTTTGAAGCTAAGTCAAACTTAAAAAAAAGTAATATATAAATAATAGGATACTCACACACAGTTACAAACGTTAAATTCCACATTAAACACTTTCATCTATTTTATCTATTTTCATTATATCAGCTTTATTTTACGGTCGTCATCAATAATTGATTGACTGTTACAATGTTCCAATATATAAGATGATGTTTGGCCTGTTCCAACTGTCGTAACATTTCATGTACCTCTACCGATTTGTGACTACCACCGGATTGACGTTGTTGAACTTCACGACGGGTGCCGTATACGGAGCAGGAACTGCTTAACCTTCCGGAGCACCTGAATTAACTCCTGGTTTTTATTGGAGTTCGTGTTTTTCATTGGTTTTTTTGTTTTTAATGTTTATTTGCCGTGCTTGTGGTTGTCCATTTGTCTTCCCGGGTTTGACTGTCTAATGGATTGCGTTTTTTGGTTTGTTTCTTGTGTATATTTGTCCCTTGTATACGACAAATGTTCAGGATAGATAAGGAAGATGTTTTGGTACCAATAAAACCCAACTGTTTCTATATAAAGTCAGACTTACGTTATCATAAATATATATTAAACTTTTTCATAACAGGGACAATTTTAATTTTCGAATTGCTAATTTACCTTTTCTCTATATAATATTGTATAGAAATAGCATACGTTTTGGACGGATTTGCTGTAGTTTAGTAGATTTTAACAAACGATGCCACAGTCTAACTAAACTTATATCACAAGGTTATATATTTTACAAGGTCCTTAACGTTTTTCAAATAGTTTTATGATAACTATCAAAGTGGCATGAAGACTACATATGAGCTGGTTTTCCTATCCTATGTTCTACTGTTATATTGTTAATAAATGCAAACGGCTGCCAAAAACCCACTGCAACTCTGGAGTTTCTTTGATATGCATGTCTGTAAAAGTTGTTCTTTCCCAAATGACGTAAACATTTTGAAATTTCCTTATACATGTATATTGAACTTTTACGAATAACGCTGACTACTTCCATGACGGCATACCATTAAACACTTTAAGGTGACGTTATTTCAATAAATATGCTACCAGCACCTGTGAGAGCCTTAGCTGATTTTACAGTTAAGAGGAAATGCTGGACCTTCTATCTAAATTATTTCCAACACATTTTAAATTTTTATGACTAGGGGTCACCTTGTGGGTAATTATACTTTATTTGCTTTGATATTACGACTTTATAGCTGTTTTAGGGATGAACTTTATTAAAAAAAAAAACAAATCAAATATTGATTTGGCGACATTAACAAAAATTACAGACACATCATAAATAGTGCGTTTACTTTTGCGTTTACTTTTTTGTTTTTCAGACCGACCTAAAAGTGGAAATTCCATTGGATTGATTTTTGTTTTCTATATGTATTATATAATGCAATAAATATATCATGCATGGAACATCTTTCGTATTATTTAAATAGTGTTGTGGTTATCAAATTTGATGTACTTTATTTTGTTAATCATGTTCGTGTTTTGTACTCTTTTATGTTATTTTTTGTGCGCCGTTCTGTCGGTTGGGTTGCTTTGATTGATTGGTATGTTATTGTTGACCTTTCCTGTTATCTATTTTGCTGTTTATTTATAGTTATTTTTTCCAAATTGTTGTTCAATGAAGTGGTTCCACGTGATACATCAACAGACATAAAAAAATATTTAATCCATCCCCAAATGAAATAAAAATAACAAAACTCCATTGTTTTTGTGATATTTTGATTATCTTGTTTCCTTGTTATTTTTAATTATACTGAATACATATTACTTGTTGAAATCGCTGATACACTATGAGTACTAAGTAAGTGCGCCAGAAAGGAAGGCTGATAAAAAATGTGCATTTTATGTAACAAATCTTCAGCCGGGGTAGATCTAGATTGAGGAAATTGTGTTAATGGACTTTAATTCCTTGGGTGCATTATACACCATCAGTACGCGCCTTCTGTACGCAATGACATAATTTGTAGAGAAATGATCGAAGTATTTAGTTGATGAATCTAGGAACTGTGTTAAAAGTAGCGTCTCTACTCCTTTAGGCTTAGTTGAACACAGCTGGATTAATATCAGCAACATTGTATTGGCCGTTTAGATTATATTGCTGACAACGTTGTGATCATTTTGGGACTATCTCTTTCGTGCATAACTCTGTCCTTAGATGGTTTTGGTCATTTTAGCATTTTTTAATTTTCTCTTTAACTTTTTGGACAATTGTTCTGGTATTCAACATTTTAGATCTTGAGCACAACTGATGAGATGTAAATCGACGAAATATGTACATTTTGTGCATCAAAATTGGTACATGTATCAAAGAAGTTTATTCGTAGATTTCAAAGGTTTCGAACTAGTTAGCTAACTTTGATCTTAACAGACATTATTTGGATTTTCAGACGAAATCTAGATGATAAGACCAAAACAAGATATTTTGCCATTTTGTCAATCAAGACCGATTAAGAACAGTTCAAAATATTATGTTCATTCTCTTTCTGAACTTACAAGTTATGACGGTCGTGGCTACATATCATGATTTGGTCTTGTTATCTTATATATTTCGTGATGCACAACATTAATATAATTAATAATAAACAAGACCAAAATTGCGGTCGGAGACAAAATATATGTGTATAATCCTTATTTTATCAAGACGTAGGGGAGTCGGATTGTCAGATTGGCGTCCGTCATCCGCCGTCCGTCGTCCGTCCGTAATTTTCACATTTCAATCTTCTCCAAAACACCATGGCCAATTGAAACCAAACTTGGTGGGGATATTCATTGAATGGTCTTCTACAAAGTTTATGTTTTTGGTTCTGATCCAAAATTCAACATGGCTGCCAGTGCCATTTATGCAATCTGATTTGCTGAAATTTAAAAAATCTTCTTCTCTGAAACTACAAAAGCAATTAAATTGTAATATTGCAGAAATGATCCTTACATGGTCCTCTATAAAGAATGTGTTTTTCGTGCCGATCTAAAATCCAAGACGACCGCCACCGTGGAGACATTTAGCATGTTATCCTATGTGAAAGTAACATACAAACATCTTCTTATCAGAAACCGTTTGACATACGGAATATTATGCCTGAATGATCGCATACTAGTTCTTAACAAAATTTATGTTTTTGGTTCTGATCTAAAATTCCACATGGCTGACGGGGCAATTTATACACTTTCATTGGCTGAAATTACAAAAATGTTCTTCTCTGAAACTACAAAGGCAATTGAATTGTTATAATGCAGGAATGATCCTTAGATGGTTCTACACAAAGTTTATGTTTTTCTTGCCGATCTGAAATCCAACATGGCCACCACCACAGGACACATTTAACATGGGATTCTATGTACTTACAAACAACCTCTTGTCAGAAACTGTTTGACAAATGGAAGTCATATTACGCCTGAAGGATCGGATAATGGTCCTTAACAAAATGGATGTTTTTGGTGCCGATCCGAAATTGAACATGGTTGCAAGGGTAAATTATGCACTCTGATTGGCTACAATTTAAAAAAAAATTCTTCTCTGAAGCTACAAAAGCAATTGAATCGTTACATTGCAGGAATAATCCTTACATGTCCTCTGCCAAATTCATGTTTTTTCATGCCAATATGAAATCCAAGATGGTTGTCACTGTGGGACACATTTAACATGGGATCTATACAAACAGTTTCTTCTCACAAAACATTTCACACATTTAAACAAACTCCTATACGAATCATATTAGAAAAGAAACACATGATGGTCATGACCATCTGATTAGAAATTTCACATTTTTCTGTTTATTGGCTATATAAATCGGGTGACCGATACAAGCTCTTGGGACCATTTG
This sequence comes from Mytilisepta virgata, assembly GCA_028015205.1. Classification (NCBI taxonomy): domain Eukaryota; kingdom Metazoa; phylum Mollusca; class Bivalvia; order Mytilida; family Mytilidae; genus Mytilisepta; species Mytilisepta virgata. The sequence continues at coordinate 1,624,632 of CM051520.1, read as the reverse complement.
GTTAGTATATCTGAGGATTTTGGAGTCTTTAATTTATGCACATTACCTTTCTTAATGCTCTATCTATGTGTTAGAAACAGTATTAAGCAAGACAGTTTGGAAAAATTAGCATCGAATCCGCCTTCGAACTATACATATAGGGTAGACGACTACAATGCTTTATCTTTGTTTAAAAAGAATTTGCAAAAAGAACAGGAAAGACTTCCTTTTGAACTCCCCAGATTGACTGAATAAGTAAAGATATATATGAAGAGGGGTTCAAATGGAAATTTTACCAAAGAACATGTTTGGTAATAATTTTACGATCATTCTATTGACAATTATCTTCACGGCGAGTGCCGTATTCGGAGCAGGAACTGATTACCCTTCCGGAGCAACTGAGGTCACTCCTGTTTTTTTATAGGAGTTCGTGTTGTTATAAAATGTAATAAAATCCCCTCCTAAACATTTGACACCTATACTCTTCCGGACACCTGAATCTACCTCCGTTTTTTGATGGGGTCCATGTTGTTCATATGTATTTAGTTTTTAAGTATAGTGTTTATATTGTTTTGGTCTTGTCTTCGTTCTTCTCCGGAGTTGTCATTTGTTTTAGATTTCCACCTCCTTCGAATATCCATTTGGTATTTCTTGACTTTACCTATAATTGCACTTATAAAAGAGGATCTCACAATTATTCTAAACCATCACATTCTAAACGTTTGGTCAATCAAATGAATAGGGACACTTTACCCTGTATTTGTTTCACTCATAACCATTGATTTCTTAATCTTAAATATGTACCTTCTTTTTATCGTAAACGATTGTATGCAATTTTTATGATAGCAAACAAATATTTAATGCTTGATCATTAATAAGTTCAAGTTTAGTTTCTACCGGCAACGATCGTGTATATAGGCGAGTTGGGTCAAGTTGTATCACTTTTTTTAGAATATTGCAAAGAAGGAAATTAAGAACCAAAAACATTCTATTGTCCTATGAATAGAAATTCATAAACTCACAGCCAAAAATTCGTTTTGGTTATGACTGTCCTTCACGTTGAAAACTATCTGAAAGACGTTAATTTGGCACATGTGTTTTAAAACTGTCTCCCAAAGCGATATTAAAGTATGTAGAAAAAAAATTGAGTAACTTAATTTTTAGTTATTATCAAATCTTTAGAGGTCAAATACTAGGGTACGCTTACAGAGATTTTGAAAGGTTTTATGCGACGTTTTGAAAATGAAAAAATAATATAAGTTGTGAAGTGGCCAAGTTAAACGTAAATATGAACAACAAATGAATAAAAGGCAGCCACATATAAAAGGTAAAAACAAAAACAAAATACATATAAAGTCTAAAATAAAATAAAACAAAGAAAGGGAATGGCCAAATTTTCGACCTTACGGCCCTTGCCAGGGGCGAAAGAAAATGGCCCTACTTTTTAATTTCATTATATTAAGTCAATGTCAATTGTTTCAGTATTATATCATTTGACACCTCTGCCAACTGTGCGACTATAGCGCATGTTCGTGAAGTTTTTGTCTAGCCCCAATTTAAATCTTGGATAAATAATGACTAATTATATTTCATTTATGCTGAAAAAACATTGCCTTATGAAATGCATCTATACTGTGTAATGATTAATGAGACCTCCAGTCGGTTTAAAGTTAAAGAAAACCGAGTTATGTCGCTTTGACTTACAATTGTATATTGTCAAAACAAGCTACAGTGTTTTTTCTTTTTTTCCTACAAACGTCTCTGTAGTGTTAATGTTTGTGTTTTGTACTCTTTTATGTCATTTTTGTACGTCGTTTTGTCAGTTGAGTTGCTTTGATTGATTTGTATGTTATTGTTGACCTTTCCTGTTATCCATTTGTTGTTTTTTAAGACTAGCAGATAGTAAATAAATGTTTTACAACATGTATACTTGTGTACTTTTTATCTAACCAGGAGCGTTAAACATATTGGCTCACAAAGAGGAAAAATTGCCAATACATGTAAATACTAAAAAGAAATGAGCCAACGTTTACACCTTACAACATGTACAACGAGCTCAAGCCAAAGACCGCCTCGGTGGTCTTATGGAAGGGTGCTCGGCTCGAGTGCGGAAGGTCGCGGGTTTGATTACAGGTCGGGTCAAACCAAAGACATTAAAACTTGTATTTGCTGCCTCTCTGGCATCCAGTACTGATCGGCTCGAAGTCAGTGTAATGTGTCCGGTTGGGGTGATATTTCTTTATGTGGACAATTCCCGTATGAGCTAGCACGTTAAAAATCCCGCTCAACTGGTCGATGGAGTACAACGCGGGATTCATATTCATATCACATCAATATTTTATCGTCTGGATATGCATTTATTAATTGCCAATGGACGTTAAACAATAAGTCATCCATCATCCATTAACCCCCGTAGTTGATGCCATCTTCGGAGAATACCATAGTTCTTCTGTAGAGAAGAAAAAGAGGGTGCTAAACGCCGCCACAGAATGCTACAGATGAGTCGTAAATCGACGAAATGAGCACATCTTGTGCATAAAAATTGGTATCAAAGATTTTATTATCCGGCTATGCACAATTCTTTATCGTTTATTTACCGACTTAGCCTAAAGGTCTTACCTTCTCTACCATTTTGTCATTGTACAAGCCGACAAATCTAAACACAACATTGTTTTGCCTGCAAAAGGCATTGCCTTAACCGTCTGATTAAGGAGATGAGTATTGACAATTCAGTTGGCAACCCCGATTACAAGCCCACTACGATACCAAAGGGAAATTTTATCAATAACCATAATTCTTTTCTATCTTCCCAAGGTATTGCTGTAAGAAATGACATTAATAACCTCCCTTCCATTTACTGGGTAACCATACTGTATAAGTATCCATAGAAACAAAAGTACGTAGCTACCTTTAACATCTGTCACATTAACATCTAATCATAAGTTATGTAATCACTCCCAACTGTTATGTAATCACTCCCGACTGTTACGGTTTGCCGTTACGAAGTTAAAGCAAAAGTGGATAACAGGAAAGGTTAACAATGACATACCTATCAATTATAACAGGAAAGATTAACTCTTCCAAAGCACCTGAGTCTACCCCCGGTTTTTTGGTGGGGTCTATGTTGTTCATATGTTTTTAGTTGTTAATTGTAATGCATGTATTGTTTTGGTCTTGTCTTCGTTGTTCTCCGGAGTTTGTCAGTTGTTACGATTTTTCTCTCTTCGAATATCCCTTTGGTATTTCTTGACTTTACTAATTCTGGCACTGAGTTATTGATGAAAAAAGCTTTATTAAACTTTTGTAAACATCTAATACACGGTTTCTGTGCAGTCTCCACTGATATTTTCACTCCAACTATTTAACAGTGCCCATCATTAATTTATTGGCCAATACAATGTCTGTATCTCACAGATTGTGATATATTTCGCGTCTTTCAATTCACTTGAAACTACACCGAATATTACGCACCGGTAATATGACTGGTGTGGTTAACGGAGCAGGACATATATACCCTTCCGGATACCTGATATCAGTAGTATCCAGCTTTTGTTAACGGAGCAGGACATACGTATCTTTCCGGACACCTGATGTCACTTCCGGTTTTTGTAATAGTTCTCATTGCTGGTGCTTACATTTCGTCTTGTTTTAATTCTGTTTGGTTTGTTATTCTGTTTTATTCTTTTAGCTATACATGTATCCTATTTGTACTTGTCTGCTCTGTTGCATTCTCACGAGTTTGCCTTTCCAATGGATTTCAGTGTTATGGACATTTCCCATTGTCTTGCTGTTTCAGTATTCTATTTTCAACATTCTTAATTAGGGAACATTTCTTACAATTATACATAATGTGACGTGACGTAAAATGATACCACTTACAATTATAAACCTTTATGATTAAAACTAAATGCATTAGACGTAGAAAACTGATAATTGACAAATGTTCCATTGTATACATGAAGTGTGCTTTGACTTCCTTGTAGAAGATTTGACTCAGAGGACAACTTGGGACAAAGGAAACCTTCAGGAATAGTCTATTCACAAAGCAGTTAGATGAACCAAAGAGAATTAAGTACTTTCTATTGCCGATGTGTGAGCAATCTGATGGAGATAACATTTAATGGATGTTTTATAGAATATTTAAATTCATTTGACTTAGCAATGATGTGCATATATCACCATTTTACCAAGCAGAAATAAGTGTTGCCTATTGCTGCAACATTCAAATGCGTGACCATTAAAAATTCAGAAACCTTATAGAGACCCATAGTATAAATTTACTATATCTAATATTAGTATCTTTGGATTGTTATTTTGAAACTCCTGGGACGATGCCTCTGCATGGTGGACCCTAGGTCCTCGAGGGTATTCGCCAACCCAGTCGTCAGACTTGTCTGACATGATTATTCATTGATTTGTTATAGAAATTGCCAGTATTTAGCAAAATTCAAAAATAATAGAATTACTAAGGGTTCATTCCTTGTATTGCAAATGGTACATCTCCTTAGCTGAAATTTGGTTTCGTGTTTCGGTATTTTTTGTTATGAGTACTTCTTGTAAAATAAGTTTGGTGTTTGGTCTTCCAAATGTTTCGGTTTTTAATGCTGCTGATGAGAGGTAACTCCTTGAAATGTGTCGTATACAGCATAGTATAAATTTACTATATCTAATATTAGTATCTTTGGATTGTTATTTTATATACCTAATTATCACATAATTAGCAAATTTAATCCATTAGCCAAAATGTTAGAGGGGAAGATTAAATTATAACAGTTTACGGATGATGGACGTCATATATTGTAGTAATAACTTACATGCACCCATGCCAAGTTAAGCTAACAAAAACAAAATATTTGCTTTCTTTCAGGGAGGTTTGCAGTGTGTCGTTGCAAGTAGATTGCAAAAGTAATATATAAATATAGATTCTCTTTCAGGTACGAGAGAGTTATGGAATTTCTCCACCTCAGATAGTTAAATTTTCGATTTTCAACACGCGATCCTTTAGCGAGCGGGTTAAAATCTAAAATTTAACTATTGAGGATGGAGAAATTCCATAACTCACGAGTTAATTGAAGGAGAATCTGTTTATCCTATGATTTTTGACAAAAACCGCAAGAAAATGTCGTTGCTATGTAGTTTGTTACATTGACGTCATTTCGGGACTTCTCTAGTTTATCGTTCCAATAACTGTATAAAAAACGGCGGGAGAAATTTAATCACCGGGACGTGGTTAAAAATATGTATTTTTATCGCAGCAGTTAAACACGCCAAGAATAGGAGAAATATATATACATATTTCAATATATAAATGACCCAGTTATTATTAGCTCAACGTGGTAGGATGCATGTGAGCTATTACTACAACATATGACGTCAGTGCTATGTATACATATGCTTTTATGCGAAGCTGAGCTAAAAAGGTTTAAAAAATAATTCCAGATTAGTAAAAGCTTTTCTTCATAAAATTTGTATTTGTACATGCTGAACAGGGGCAAATTCTGTATAATTTAGAACAGTGTCAAAATTTGTTAGATTCATATATATAAATTTTAGATTTAGAGGTGCGGATTAAAATATAACAGTTTACGGACGTCATACGTTGTAGTCATAGCTCACATACATCCATGCCAAGTTGAGTTAACAGGACCAAAATATTTGGGTTTTTCCAGGAAGGTTTGCAGTGTGTTATTGCATGTAGATCGCACATCAAATGAAGAGCAATAGATGTTCCCTATGTAATATACCGAGTTTCCCTGGTGCATTATTTTTATTTCGGTATTTTCTGATTCGTTTTATTTTAGATGCACTTTCTAGTAATCTGTTTTAGATTTTGTCGAATCTGACTCTGTATGAAGAGATAGATTTAATGCCTCCGGCTAAATGGGGTACCCAACACTTTGACTAAAATAGATTTGGCTCGTTTAATTTTCATAAAATTTTGACGAAATATTTACTTTGACGTGTTGACAAAAATATAGAAATTTGAACCAAACAATTTACGGAATAATTTCATTGGATATATAGCAGTTTGACAAACTCTATTTTGATTATTGAGAAGCTTGAATTTTCTTTATTTATAGTATGTGATTAAAACGTTCAACTCATTTTTTTAAGAGTTAACTCCCTTAGGTGTTCTGTACCCCTTAAATCAAAACTGAACGGCACACAACAGCTCCGTGTGTATACTGGCTCTCCTTGTGTATTCTGTTATATCTAAAACACACACTTGAACACTGAATATGAAAACTTTGTTGAATAACTGGGTCATTTATATATTGAAAGCTGAAAATATTAACCATTGATTTCATTTGGTTTCCTGTTTCGTTGATAAGTATAGGTTTCCGCAATGTTCTTCTTGTACTTAATCACTTGTACTCTTGTAAAAACTAATAAAATTTTAAATGTTTTACATATGAAGCGATTCACCAAATTAATAGGCTCCTGGTAAACCCTGCACCATAACAAAGCAGAACATTATCAAAATGTAAAAAGGTGTAAAACCATTGTTTCTTTGATTATTTGAGTACCAAAGAAATGTATACGTCATAAACAGCCAATACTTAACACATAGTAACTTAAGACATCAATCATAGTATTGCCATACTAATGGGCACAAGGCAAACTTCATCGGATGACTACCTTTGAAATCAAATTTCATAATTAAAATTAAAGATGTAATGACTCGTATGCCTTTATGTAAAATTGAGCTAAAATATAAAAAAAACAAGTTTGAAAATTATTACCAAGATATTTTTGTCCCCCCGCCGCAACGCAACGGAGGGACCTAGTCCGTCAAAGTTGTTTGTCAGCGCAACTCCTCTGAGACTGCTGATCGGATTTCGTTCAAATTTTGTAGGATTGTTAGTCACCTTTTGCACTTGATCCAATTGCACAGCCATTTTGATTCGACAAATTTTACGGGAGTAAGTGTTTTTGTACATGTGACACTACAGGAACACTTTGTGGACGCATCTTTTTATTTGTATTGAACTACAATTTTTTTTATTATGTGTTGACATCCATACTGTGCCACACCATTTCAATAATACATATTTTGTATATCTTGTGGGGCTTCGACTTTTCTCTGCGGCGGGGAACATATGTCTACGTGTAGCAATCTTGTCTGCATTAATCACTTTTCTCCTAATAAATATGATAGTGAGCGTGTGCCGTGGTAAAGGGGCGTATTTTTGGGAACTTTCTGAACATGGTCATAATTTCAGAAGAAAATGTCTAGAAAAGGGTCAAAATTTTTATTGCGCGTAAATTTTATGCTTATAATTATAGTAAAGTATAATTCGGAGATAAATTGTTTCGTTTTCAATATTCTGTAAATATATAGTTATAGTTGCATATGTAATATGTAGGTACAATTCTTATACATAAATTCTCGCATTTTGTCTGCTATAGGGTATGTAAAATGTAAAATCAAATGGATCTTTGAATAGGAATTAAAATCCAGGAAAGATCACTTGACAGGGGAGATGAAAACTCTGCATTTAACAGCATTCTGTATTAATAAAATAAAAAAAATGAACACATATATATGTCTACATGTAACACTCGTGTCTTTGTTGAAACATTTTATTTTCAACAATTAATGGTCACTAATTATGAGACTTTAATTGAAAACAATTACATTTATAGTGCATCAAAATTGTTTTCATGGGATATTTATTGATGCATTCATTTGTAACCTAATTAGACGATAAAGAAAACAACTATATATGATCTGTCCAACATAAAAAAAAATTACCAAAAACATAAAAAAAAACGACAAATACAAGAATAACTATCCAACGACCACATAAAAATAGAACCTAACTTTTTTGCAATCTCACCCTTATGACCCTTTTCCGTTTGTTTATGTATTATACGGGATGTTTTGGAACATATCTGAAATACAACACTTGTAAAATATGTTAAGTGGTGATCATATCTAATTAAAATATTTGACTACTGTTTTCCGTATTATATCCGTGTTGATAAATATCATTTCCTATTTAAACGAGAATTGTTTCTTCCTAAAATTCTTTAAATACTAAGTCTATACATTGTATAGTAAAAATAAAAACTAAATGGAGCGAACGTTAGATATGTTAGAGTTGAGATTAACATAACAGAACACGATAATAGAGAAACAATACGATGTCTCAGATTTTCATAAAATTGAGATATTCTTTCAAATCTAAATTGTCCAATTTGCATACAATATTTGTATATTGAATTCAACATTACTTTACAAAAAATATTTGAAGTTGTCGCTCATGTCTCAAACCCCAAGGAATGACGAACTAAGTCAATATGTCTCCTTCGCAAGTGTATGAAGTTTTAAAAAAATTCAATTAAATTTTCGAAAAATACGACTAAGATTTCTTGAACAAAACTCAAACAATTATTTCTTTTTAGAAATACAATCTAATTAAAATTAGTTCTCCATAGTTGCTCCTTATTCTCGTTGGGTTGTTTATATGTCGTGCGTGGGAGATCTAACTACAGCCGCTTGAGATCCTCTTTGTAATCTCCTCTACATAATAGTATTTATAATTTACATCAACAAACCCAATTCAAACGATGTGATTTTGGTTCATTCATATCGTTATGTTATCATAATGAGCATTAACAACCCCAAATCACAACGATGACATTTCGGAACATGCGTAATTTGTAACCGAAAAGATCCAATTAGATCTATTCTCACGCAAAATAGGTTGATAACGGCATGAGAACGGAGTCCTTTGCGTGCATCAAACCAACATTTGCCCTGTAATATAATGTTATGATATTATAAGGTGTTTTTTTCACCATTCGTCTTATTATATAGTTCCGAGGCTTGCTGTATAGGCTGAGGTATAGCTTTCCGGGGAATATAACTAGTTTTCAGAATGCATATTCTTGATGATTTGTTTTTCTGAATCAACTCTTTTAACTTCGTGAATATAACAGCAATATAAATTCGTGAAATGTACATTCATTCAATATCTGGAATGAGGGTTATAAAATAGATATTTCATTTCTGAATAAGTTTCAATTTTGAAGCACCAACCTGCAAACAGTATCAGGAATTTTATTTGACTCACAGCCCATGTATACATTTAGACATATGTATAGAAGGATCCAGTTTAAATGTGTTGTTACCGTTCCAATCATGCTTTAGGTCTGCCACTGGTAAAACATTTTAGAACTTAAACATCCAGACATTTCTGTCTGGTTTATTCTTGACTGTCCTGAATTTTAAGATCATGCTGATTGAGGAATCAAAAAAAATAAATGTTGAAAGGACGAAAAAATAACTAACAAATGTTACATAGATCTATATCATTTCAATAATAAATTCTGCGATGCACAAGTGTGCACATTTCCTCGATTTATGACTTGTCAATAGTTCTCAAGTCATTAAATGTTACAAATAGTCAAAACGCAGAAGTGAATAATTCTAAAATAACAAATGATAAGGCAAACCCAATAAACAAAACTAAAATGTGTGCCATCATAAACGATGTCCATCCCCGCACTGCACAAGTAAAAAACAATTAACACTAAAAAATTAGCAATATCACAATTTCAGTCTGAAAATTGGAGCCCTGAATCAACTTTCGAAATTGAAAACCTTATTGCATATCTACACATAATGAAGAACAATATTATACACAAATAAAACCACTGAAACAAAAACATAAATGAGTATTTTTAGAGACAAGGCAAAATTAGCAATTTCACCGTTTTCGGTCCCATAATTGAAACCCTTAATCAATTTTCAAAATCCAAAACCTTTTTGCACATCTACAGATAATAAGGAACAATATTATATACAAATAAATTTGCTAAATGTAAATCAAAAGGAGTTTAAGTCATAAAATGCTAAAGCCTTATCGCGCATCTACATACAGTTTATGACAATATTGTATAGAAATTAAATGCATGAAGTTAAAAATGAATGAGGAGTTTGGGTCACTAGTCTTTATATCCAATTTTCGAAATTTGACCCCTTTGGGCCCCAATTTTTGAAAATCAAAATTATAAAACCTTATTACACATCTATATACAGTATGCGACAATATTGTATAGAAATTAAAAGCATGAAATGAAAAATGTATGAGGAGTTTAGGTCACGCACAGACGGACAGACGGACGGACCGATTACAAATATCCCCGAACGTCATTCCAAGTGCGAGGATAATAAGAATTTAAAAGAAAAAGATCGAAAGAATAAGATTGATTAACAAAAAAACGGTACAATTATCCCCGCACCCCCGCAATTAGTTGGGACACCTACCCAATTGCATAAATCTAAAACCTTATGCCCATTTAAAGATGTTATGCAATCATCCTATGAAGAAATCACAAATGAAAAGAAATTTATGTCACAAACTTAAATAGACAATTTTTGAAATCTGACCCTTGTATGCCCCAAGTTTAAATATTTAAAATTCTAAAACCTTATTGCACATAAATATTGTGCATAACACTACTGTATAGATGTGACATGCATAAATTGAAAAATGATAAAGGTGTTAACGTCACAAGCTTAAATTGACAATATTCAAAATTCGACCCCTGTGGGGCCGAATTTTAGAAAATTAATCTTCTAAAACCTTTTTGCACATCTACTTAATATGGGGTACCGATAGAAGGCCTGTGATAAAATATCAAGCGCCTGTGATGAGTAGTTGCAGAGAAAGTATGACGTAAATTTTGTAACGGACGGACGCACGCAACCACGAGGGTAAAACAGTATACCCCCCTCCCCCTCTCGTTTGGAGCGGGGACATCATTATATAAATTAAGAAAAGTAATTGCAATGTACTACAAAGCACCACCTCTCTCTGTGCATGACAATACTGTAATAAAAATGAAAAACAAGTTTATGTCAAAAGCTTAAATTGAATTTTTGAAATTCGACCCCTGTGGGCCCCAATTTTAGAAAATAACACTTCTAAAACCTTGTTGCACACCTAAATATTGGCATGACACTACTATATAGAAAAAATGCATAAATTAAAAAAAATAAAGAGTTTACATCCTCATCTTCATCTGAAAAATTTGGAAATTCGGCCCCTATGGGTCCCAATTTTAGAAAATCAAAATTCTAAAACCTCATTGCGCATCTGCACATGGTGCCTCGAATGGAAAGACAGACAGACAGACGTGCAGACGGGCGGACGGACGGAGACAACGACAATATACTCGCAATGCGAGCATAATAAAATAGAAAGCAGAAGGGGGTGATCAAAAACAATTTTCAGAATGATTTAATAGTTTAAAATTTCCTCTGTGGACTTCTATATAATGGACAAAAGTTAAACCATAAATGGCTCAAATTACCTGTTTTTTATTCATTTTACACAAAACTGACATCTGACAGTTGTATGATTTTTGAAAATGTGAAAAGTGAATCACCAAATCGGATGTTATCCTCTCTATGTACTCAATGTAAGAAGGGTTTGTTTTATCTTGAATAAAATCAGTTGATTTATGGTAATTTATATGCAAATGAGGTTACAATTAAAATAATAACTAGCAAATTGTGTGATAAAAGAAGTGTGGACAATCTTTCGGTGGAGCCTGAAATCATTCGTCAGAGAAACTAGTTTGCCAAGCCAAGTACAACAATGGTGGTTTTAAATGTGATGATTCTCGTGTTGGTAAGTTGTTTTACTTCTATATTAAAGTCAAAACAATGACTGCTAAAGGGGCTATTTTTGAAATTACAGTCATCTGTAAGATTTAATACATTAGTTTCTGTTGGGCATAGGAAGTTTGTTTAAACTTTTTAAATATTTTGTAAAATCTAATCATGCTGATAATGGTTCAAGCTGAATATTAGGAAATTGATGCGAACCTTTTACATTTGAAAATAATTACAAGTTGAAGTAAAAAATACATTACTATAAATTTTAAAAGTTTTTGAGATTTTCATTCTATCGCATACTTCATGTACTTCGCATTATTTTCTAAATATACAGTTAATATGTCCAAATCTGAACCTTCACTGAATAAACTTTGGTATCACGATTTTGTATTTGTACCATTGAGTTGATGCCACTGCTGTTTAATTCAATCCCAGCTTCTAGAATCTTGAAGATAACGTGAAGATTTAATACTGGAATTTAACGCTGAGTGTTACCTTGTTTACTAGTATTAAGTTTATCAGACGGTTCTGTTCAATTTGACAGTAAAAATTAGATTTAAAATGTAGATTTCACTTAGGCATTTCTACCCGAACAAATGGTAAGTTTACAATTGGAAATTTGATTTAGCTTTGTATGTATAAAGTGACATTATAATTATTATGCAATAGTATCCGAAACATGTAGCAAAACTTTAATTGTTTCAAGATCCATCAAGAATCTCTTTTTTCGATTTGTAAAACAAACTGTAGCCTGTCTATGCAGTATTGGGCAATGTTGGGTGTTTTAAATCCAGTGATCATATTTTTCTTTGATTTTCAGGTACTTCAGATTACTGGTAAGTAAGCGATTATAGCCCATTCAAACTGTGATATGTCTTAAATGTGAATTTCAATTATCTTTGATTAAGTAACAACAAACGGCCATAAATCATGACTGGAAAATTAATAATGGGAAGGGTATGGTTAACATTTGTGAGGTACAGTTTTTTTTTGTTTCGTAATGGCCCCTAAGCTTATATACTCCAACTTTCTCAACGAAAGTAACCAGACTGACAAAATTTCAAGTACATTATAGTGTCAGAACAAAGCAAAGCAACAAAAAAATTAAACAAATAGTAAGACAAAAATCCAGAGAGCGAAAGAGATAGGGCATACACTAAATTTTAGACATTTTAATGAAATATCCAGAAATATCCTTTAAATATTTTATAAATGTGCATTAGACTGCTTCAAAATCTTTTTATTCATTACCCACTTGACAAAAGAAAAAAATGTCAAATATTCAATAAACTCAAACATTTCAAGTTCAAAGCGTTAAATAAACGTATTTAACAGGAAATGTATTCCAAACAGTTTGTCTGATCTAACCTTCATCAGTTATACTAGATAGTCTGAGGACAGGACATCAGTTAACGTTAACTTCGTGTAAAATATGACAGCGGAAATTAAATTAACGTTAAAGGGGTAGTAAGGATTATAACTTATAAATTAGGTTTGCCTTCGATGTTTTAGAATAATAATATTGTTACATGGACTGGGTTCTCAAGTATTTCAATTGTAAATTCTTATAAACTATATCACAAAATACTGAAATGAAACGATGAATTGAGCCCGGCTCCTGACAGAAAAGTTGCTCAGACAGACATACGTTGCTCCTAAGCTGAAGTCATCCTTATTAACTTTTTATGGGCGTCATCATGACTTATTTGACAGGTATGAAAAAAAAACCGTTTCCCAAATGAAAATGGACCTGTTCTATTGATATTACCCCTTCCTCATACCGGACTTAATATGGTGAGCATGGGTGGGTGTCCTGCAGGAAGCAGAGACTGCTACTCTTCCGGAGCACCTGAGTCTACCCTCAGTTTTTTATGGGGTCCATGTTGTTCATATGTTTTTAGTTGTTAATTGTAGTGCATGTATTGTTTTGGTCTTGTCTTCGTTGTTCTCCAGAGTTTGTCAGTTGTTACGATTTTTCTCTCCTTCGAATATCCCTTTGGTATTTCTTGACTTTACTTATGGCCATCAACAATACTCGAGATCAAAATGTTGAAAAACCGGTTAAAGATATAATGATGAATTAATAAGCACAATCATCAAAAACCAAAACAATTAAAACAAACAGGAATCCAAACTCAGCTAAAGGTTACCTCTGCATCAAAAGGAAGAGTCTTAGAAATTTCTAGAAAATTTTCTCAATTTTGAACTGAGAATTTAAAGGCATATAAGTAATAAATCATGCCAGGACAAAAATCCGATCTAAAATTATTTGGGCTCTTGCGCCGTTGTTGTCGCCTTCAATGGGTTCAAATAATGCCTCATATAGGGCCTTTAACCTTGCATAGAACACAAATTCTGCAAATTGTGAAAATAGTTTACTATGGTTATTTCAGTACCACATACGATTGCTGCGCCATTTTGTAAAACAAGAATTGACCTTGCCTTCGTGGTGGATTCATCTAGAAGCATACACAGGGAGGATTTTACAAGACAGATGCAGTTTATTCATGATATTGTCAATTTTCTTGACGTAAGCCAGGAAGACACCCGTGTTGCTGCTGTCTCCTTTAGCAACCATCTCTTCCCAGAATTCAATTTTAACGAGCATTCAACGAAGGCGGAAGTTCTAAAAGCTATAGGAAATATCAAGCATTCCATGGGTGACGCCACAAGGACATATTTAGCCCTAGAACACACCCATAAAGTTTTATTTGCTCCCGGAAATGGCGAGAGACCCGATGTAGTAGATGTAGTCGTCGTTTTAACTGATGGCGAAACTAATCCAGGAAGTTATGACCAACACTGGCGATCCAGCGGCAAAAGACAAACACAGATTGAAGCAGCTGCTATAAAGGCAAGACCTGCTTACATATTCGCTATTGGGGTTGGTTCACATGTTGACGTTGACGAACTAAATGGAATTTCCAGTGACCCGGACAAACGTTTTACTATTCTTGTTTCTAGTTTTAAAGAATTAAATACAGAAGATGTAAAACAAATGTTGTTATCAAGAGCATGTGTAGGTAGGTAGAACTTATTCTCTAATCAAAATATAGGACATTGTTGACAGATTTATCAGAAAGGGTCACCAACATTTAATGTATTGTTCCAATCATCAAGACATTGTGTAAATGGTGTTTTAATCTAAGAGTTTAAATCTGATGCAAGAATAATTAAATGCATTAAATTCTTATGTAATAAAATTATAATGTCAGATATCGGCAAAAGAATACTGAAGCGACAAAACAGTGGGAAAAACCCGCAAATTCAAAGTCCAAGTCCAAGTAAAATACATTCAGGAGAATGGAACACAACAAACAAACACCACAAGGATTCATGTGTAACTAAAAGACTAAAAAAACGTATAATAAATTACATAAAAATTAAATAGCACTAACAGTGATAAAAATACGTTAGATTGGGAGTAAAATGCTGACTTCTTCGTTTAATAGAGCGACAGTATCCGAGTTACAGCTATGAGAGCCTGAGCTAGTTTTACTGTCAAAACGAGCACATTCTTACATTGCTATTTAAATCATGTACGGTCCAACCAAATTTGGCAGATCTAGCAAGCGATCACCTTGTTAATCATACTGTTTTGGCTTAATGTATGTTTCATACACCAAAGTATCAGGATACATACATGTAAAGGGTGGGTTGGGGGGGGGGGGGGGTGTGATGGCCAATAAAAACTCCACCAATGTTCATTGACTGTACCAAGTCAGAATAACTTGTCTCTCTGTTGTATGTATGTTTTGTGCTCTTTTATAGTATGTTTTGTCCGGTGTCTGTTGGATAGGTCCGGTGTCTGTTGGGTAGGTCCGGTGTCTGTTGGGTAGGTCCGGTGTCTGTTGGGTAGATCCGGTGACTGTTGGGTAGGTCCGGTGTCTGTTGGGTAGGTCCGGTGTCTGTTGGGTAGCGTTGATAAATCATTATAAACAATATATTGACTGACTATTATGTCATTTCTGACGTTTCCTGTAATCCAGTATGTTGTTTATTAGAGTCATAATTATAAAATTATGAAAAGTTATTCCTTGAAACTAACACTGTAATTTACGGCACAGTAGAAGACTGTAGTACTTTTAAGTAAATAGAATGCAATTATGAAATAATATGATAATTTCTTTTAACAGCTATAGAAACTACACCTCCACCACCCACTACAACACAACTCGTTACTACACGTAAGTTACAACAATACAACTTTGATTTCAATTTATCAGAATGTATAGTTCAAAAGTGTAATAATTTAATTAGGTCATTACTGGAGCAATTTTATTTCAGCTTCTGTTTCCTGTTATCTCTCGTCTTCAGTTTGAAAACTTTTCTATCAGTCTTTTACATGAGTGAATATGACGTTACATCATTGTGTCTGAATTAGTAAGAAAATATTCCCTACCAAGCAATGAATTATTTACTGCTGTCCCCCAATAGTATATTCTAACATTATACATATCTTTTACAGCTGTACCACAGACACAAAGTAAGTGCAGTTTTCTTATCTTTATTAAATTTATATGTGCTGCTTTTTCGATCTTTCACGTGCTGTACGCATTGTTGATATGATTTTAAAATACAAAAGGATATTGGGAAATCTACAAACACATTGAAAACCAAACATTGTTCACGAGACGAACCTCACAAAGTAACTAGGGTTGCTTTCCTTTATGCAGGTTCAGCTGGTTCGTTACGAAATCTGGCACTTTTCATCTGTTTGCTCATGATTGGCAGGGCCCCAGTAACGTTCCGATTTTCATGGTTCGGACCGGATAATGGAAAACACCCTAGGTGTTTATAATTTGAATAAATATATCAACCGTTAAGAATGCATAAAGCTCTAATTTATACTCTGGAACCAGTCAATGGCCAAAAATATTACTTATTAATTATGGACAACAATTATATTAATTTGAGGATTAATAATGTTCGATTACAATGTTTATTAATACATGTTTTTTACATATATGTTTGATAAAAAAAGTGTCTTAGTTTGTTATATGTGAGGAATCTCTTACTTTTTTAGAATGCAAGGAAGCAGTAGCCGATATTTTCTTTGTTCTGGACGAGTCATCAAGTATCAAGACAAATTCTGCATTTAGGAAAGAATTAAACTTTGTAAACTCGGTTGTAGACTATCTAGAGATCGGACAAACTAAGGCACAGGTCGGAGTAATGACTTTTAGCGACCTACCAAAAATAAAGTTTTATTTGAATGACTTCAGAACAAGAGAAAATATCGCCACGGCTGTAGAAAATATACCCTGGAACGGTGGAAATACATTTCTGGATAGAGCACTTAAAAAGTTGAGAACAGAAGGGTTGAATCCTGCCTTTGGGTCAAGGGTGGGCACTGGTGTACCGCAGATTGCTGTTATTATTACCGACGGAGTTTCCACAAATCCAGCTGCAACTAGAGTGGAACTAAGAAAAACGCATGCACAGAATTATCTGATGTTTGCAATAGGTATTGCTATCTTATATACAAATCATATATCATTTTGTATTCTTTAAGGGTAATATCTGCTAACTAAAGTTTCTAAAAGATCATATTAAATAATATAGAGTATTGTATTTCCTCGGCTCTATACATTTATTTGATTTTTGTTTCATGTGCATTTTATTAGTAGTTCGGGATTTATTGCCAGACATATAAAAATCAATACAAAAAACTTAATTTAATTCACGTCCAACAATCTACACGGACAACTTAAATTTCTGTACTAATAAAAGTTTTCTGTTTATGAAAACAAGTGAACTCTTCAGTTTGCATTCAGTTTTTCCCATTAATGTATAGGTTTGTATTTGTAATTAACAAATTTTACTATTTATAGGTGTTGGACCTGATAGAAGTAAATCTGAATTGGAGTTGATTGCTCAAAACCCGAAAAATGTGTTTGAAGTAGATAGTTTGGACGGACTACAAGCAATAAGGGAATCCTTGGCTACCAGGCTATGCGTAGAAAGTGCAAGTACGTATTAACCCCTGGCTTCCAGGCTGTGTGTGCAAAGTAAAAGTACTTATTAACGCATGGTTACCACACTCTGCGTAGAAAGTGCAAATACGTATTAACCTATTGTTTCCAGGCTCTGTGTGGAAGTGAAAGTACGTATTAACACCCTGACCACCAGGCTTTGCAGAGAAAGTAAAAGTATGCAAGCCTGGCTACCTGGTTTCGCATAGAAAGTGCAAGTACGTATTAACTCCCTGGCTACAAGGTATTGTGTGCAAAATGGAAGTATGCTTTAACCCATGTCTACCAGACTTTGTGTAGAAAGTGCAAGTACAAATTAACCCATTGGCTACCAGGCACTGCGTAGAAATTCCAAGTACGTATTGAGGTTTACTTGACACCCAAAGATTATCAGCTAATGCATATTCCCATGGGTCAGTATACGTTTATTTTGAAACCAGCAAAAAAAAAAAAAAAAAAAAAAAAAAAACAACTAAAAAGAAAATAATGCATGGAAGTTGATAATAATATATTTGTAATACTAGTAATATATTTTGTAGGGGTTACTGAAGAAAACGTGGCGTTCAAAAAGCCTAATGAAATCGCATGGTAAGACATAAAAATCGCTGAATTTCATTATTAATATGAAAATATATTGAAAGGAAGGCCAGCACAAATAGACCAATTAATACACAATACCAAACCTTTGGCCTTACACCACATAAAAAATGATAGATTACTTAACTGTAACATAAATGTGTTCCCCTGAACAGTACCAGTCTTACATATGAAACGTATACTTGTTTATACGTATTACCCATTAAACTGTGCCAAATCTAGTAAATTTATTTTAACCAATTTTTGCAGTTTTAGCAAGCGGTCACCTTATTGGTAATCACACTGTATTTTCTTTGAGATTTTGTTATATACACCAGAGCGTTAAGATAGGTAAGGGGATGTTTGGGTACCCATAAAACCGGTTTAACCCCACTGCTGTCCAGTGTCTGTACCAAATCAGACTATACTGAATCTCTGTTGTATTTATGTTTGTGTGTTTTGCTCTTGTATTTTATTTTTTTGTACGGGCTTCTGTATGTCGGGTGGCTTAATTGATTGTTGGCTATTGTTGGTGATGCGTTGTTGATCTTTGTTATCCATTTTGTTGTTTATATTAAAATGTTTAACTATTTAATTAGTTCAGATCTCGTTATTTCGAAACTGACATGAAAACGTTGTTTATTGTTACATTGGATGTAGTGAAATACCAGGATTTCCAAGTGAAATCAAATTCGGTAATTCTCCAAGTGACATCTTATGAATACATGGAATATGTCAATGTAATAAACGGAACAATTAACCCTGAAATTCGAATACCAAATATCTACAACTCGTGACAAAAAATCCTAACAATTCACTCATACGATTCGCGCATTCGTGAATTAATGTGTTGTTCGGTAACTCGTTGTAAATTTGAAGGTATTCGAATTTCAAGATTAGTTATACTATAATTATATACTGTTGTAAAATTTTTAAATTTCTGAAAAATTAAAAGAAAAAATTAAAATCTTAATCGAATAAAATGAATAGTTTTTGCTTTAAAATTTGAATAATAGATTATTTATTATTAAGCATTTAGCGGGTTTTGACATACACGTAATTGAACACATAGTTTGATTATTACTGTAAAGAGTCTACTAATATAACACTACACATCCGGGTAAAAATGTTGTAAAAGTACATGTGTATGTATGTTTGACATTGTCAGGTATTTTGGTTTTGTTTTATTGCAGATTAAACATTATTTACCAGTATTATGATACTTCCGTAAGTTTGCTTATTCATCTTTTGGTATTTTTAGATACTTTACTGATGGAATAGACCAACATATTTCCCAGGACATGTGATTGAAGTTAATATTTAAGCGACAAGAGACACAAGTTGCTGTATTTATTACATTATATATTATTTTACTGACATAACTCTTCAACTTTCAGTTCTGTATATAGTAAGATCATCTTTCAGTTCTGTATATTGTAAGATCAACTTTCTTATTGTATCAAAGGCCTATAATAAATTAAAATATATATAAAATGGTTTTTAGTACAACAGACAATCAACTAGTCAATTTAACTTGAACCATATTGATTTGGGTCTAAATATGCCCAAGAAAACATGAATCACAATGTTGGTCATCTGGATTAAGTCAACTGTGAAATGGGTCTTAGACTTGATGAATGCCTCGATACAGGTGTTGTTCGGGAATGTCTCCTATCCAACATTTCTTCAAATATCAAAGAAAAACTTAATTCGACATTTGTTTCTGTTTGTTGTTAAATTTTCCCAGGCTGAAATGTCTTAATAAACAACAAATTGGATAACCGGAAAGGTCAACAATGACATAAAAGAGGACAAAACAAAAACATGAACACAACAGAGGGTCAGAATAATCTGAATTGGTACAGACACTGAACAGTAGTGGAGTTTAACCGGTGTTATGAATACCCAAACCCCCCCCCCCCCCCCTTGTCTAACCTGACACTCTGGTTACAAGAAGACAAATGTCGAGCAAAATTACAAAAGGTTTGTAAACATAATGCGACTCAATTAGAACAACTTACAATCAACTGACAGTTTCTTTGATTAATGGTGCCCGGTATCTGACAGGCTAAAATGATTCCTTCGGTTAATGGTGAAATAGTATTTGACAGGTATTTCATTCCTTGGGTTAATGACACCACAGTATCTTATAGGTATTTTTTTCATTTATTTGGTTAATGCTGCCACGGTATCTAAAAGGTATTATTGGCATCATTTGTGAATCTTACCACAGTATCTTACAGGTATTGTTGGCATCTTTTGTGAATCTTACCACAGTATCTTACAGGTATTTTTGGCATCTTTTGTGAATCTTACCACAGTATCTTACAGGTATTTTTGGCATCTTTTGTGAATCTTACCACAGTATCTTACAGGTATTTTTGGCATCTTTTGTGAATCTTACCACAGTATCTTACAGGTATTTTTTGCATCATTTGTGAATCTTACCACAGTATCTTACAGGTATTTTTGGCATCTTTTGTGAATCTTACCACAGTAACTTACAGGTATTTTTGGCATCATTTGTGAATCTTACCACAGTATCTTACAGGCAATTTTGGCATCATTTGTGAATCTTACCACAGTATCCTACAGGTATTTTTGGCATCATTTGTGAATCTTACCACAGTATCTTACAGGTATTTTTGGCATCTTTTGTGAATCTTACCACAGTATCTTACAGGTATTTTTGGCATCATTTGTGAATCTTACCACAGTATCTTACAGGTATTTTCGGCATCTTTTGTGAATCTTACTACAGTATCTTACAGGCAATTTTGGCATCATTTGTGAATCGTACCACAGCATCTTACAGGTATTTTTGGCATCATTTGTGAATCTTACCACAGTATCTTACAGGTATTTTCGGCATCTTTTGTGAATCTTACTACAGTATCTTACAGGCAATTTTGGCATCATTTGTGAATCTTACCACAGCATCTTACAGGTATTTTTGGCATCATTTGTGAATCTTACCACAGTATCTTACAGGTATTTTTGGCATCATTTGTGAATCTTACCACAGTATCTTACAGGCAATTTTGGCATCATTTGTGAATCTTACCACAGTATCTTACAGGTATTTTTGGCATCATTTGTGAATCTTACCACAGTATCTTACAGGTATTTTTGGCATCTTTTGTGAATCTTACCATTGTATCTTACAGGTATTTTTACTACTATGGTTAATGGTTAATAATAATTTCAATTTTGTAGTTATCTAGCAAACTTGTAGTAAAGGGTAAAAAACTCAAAATCACTATTTTATCTTACTGATAACAATATTGCAGTAGAACTTTTATTATAAATAACTTGATATCTTGTATAAAAAATAAAAAAGATATAAAAAGAGCTCAGATGATAGAATTACATCTGGGGATCGTGAAGTTTTAATAAGGAACAAGATAAATAAAGTCAAATATTTACCACAAATCCTAAATAAACACTTCATGTCATATAATAAAATGAATAGAACATCTACATGTAGAAGTAAGAGGATATAACAGAAACTACAAATGCTTTAATCAGGTATATACATAGATAGAGGTATATGGGAAGGGTTGAGATCTTACAAAACATGTTTAACCCCGCCGCGTTTTTGCGCCTGTCCCAAGTCAGGAACCTCTAGCCTTTGTTAGTATTTTGTGTTTTTTGAATTTTGGTTCATTTTTATGTTTCGGTGTTAACTGTGCTGTCCAATTTGCTGAACTAGTATACATTATTGTTTAGGGGTCAGCTGAAGCCCGCCTTCGGGTGCAGGATTTTCTCGATGTGTTGAAGACCCATTGGTAACCTTGAGTTGTGTTCTGCTCTTTGGTCCTGTCTTTGACACATTCCCCGTTTCCATTCTCTATTCTATAAACTATGAAGGGTCATTGGTTAAAGGCAGATAAACAATGAATTGAACAAGAATATTATTGTAACAGCAGTTTTAAATATGTTTACTGAAAGAAAGATGGTCATTAACAAGCCATATAGAAAATATATTATGGTAAACATTATGTTTACCTTTTATCACGTTTTTGTTAATATGTGTACGAATGTGTACCCTAAGCTATTCAGGAGTAAAGTTTTCGTGTTGTTCTATGTATAATATACGTCCCCAGGCATACTATTATTGATACACAATTTGTTGTAATATGTGTACCCTAAGCTGTTCAGGTGTAAAGTTTTCGTGTTGTTCTATGTATAATATACGTCCCCAGGCATACTATTATTGATACACAATTTGTTGTAATATGTGTACCCTAAGCTGTTCAGGTGTAAAGTTTTCGTGTTGTTCTATGTATAATATACGTCCCCAGGCATACAATTATTGATACACAATTTGTTGTCTCCAGGCATACTATTATTGATACACAATTTGTTGTCTCCAGGCATACTATTATTGATACACAATTTGTTGTCTCCAGGCATACTATTATTGATACACAATTTGTTGTCCCCAGGCATACTATTATTGATACACAATTTGTTGTCCCCAGGCATACTATTATTGATACACAATTTGTTGTCCCCAGGCATACTATTATTGATACACAATTTGTTGTCCCCAGGCATACTATTATTGATACACAATTTGTTGTCCCCAGGCATACTATTATTGATACACAATTTGTTGTCCCCAGGCATACTATTATTGATACACAATTTGTTGTCCCCAGGCATACTATTATTGATACACAATTTGTTGTCCCCAGGCATACTATTATTGATACACAATTTGTTGTCCCCAGGCATACTATTATTGATACACAATTTGTTGTCCCCAGGCATACTATTATTGATACACAATTTGTTGTCCCCAGGCATACAATTATTGATACACAATTTTTTGTCCCCAGGCATACAATTATTGATACACAATTTGTTGTCCCCAGGCATACAATTATTGATACACAATTTGTTGTCCCCAGGCATACTATTATTGATACACAATTTGTTGTCCCCAGGCATACAATTATTGATACACAATTTGTTGTCCCCAGGCATACTATTATTGAAACACAATTTGTTGTCCCCAGGCATACAATTATTGATACACAATTTGTTGTCTCCAGGCATACTATTATTGATACACAATTTGTTGTCCCCAGGCATACTATTATTGATACACAATTTGTTGTCCCCAGGCATACAATTATTGATACACAATTTGTTGTCCCCAGGCATACTATTATTGATACACAATTTGTTGTCCCCAGGCATACTATTATTGATACACAATTTGTTGTCCCCAGGCATACAATTATTGATACACAATTTGTTGTCCCCAGGCATACAATTATTGATACACAATTTGTTGTCCCCAGGCATACAATTATTGATACACAATTTGTTGTCCCCAGGCATACAATTATTGATACACAATTTGTTGTCCCCAGGCATACTATTATTGATACACAATTTGTTGTCTCCAGGCATACTATTATTGATACACAATTTGTTGTCTCCAGGCATACTATTATTGATACACAATTTGTTGTCTCCAGGCATACTATTATTGATACACAATTTGTTGTCCCCAGGCATACTATTATTGATACACAATTTGTTGTCTCCAGGCATACTATTATTGATACACAATTTGTTGTCTCCAGGCATACTATTATTGATACACAATTTGTTGTCCCCAGGCATACTATTATTGATACACAATTTGTTGTCCCCAGGCATACTATTATTGATACACAATTTGTTGTCCCCAGGCATACAATTATTGATACACAATTTGTTGTCCCCAGGCATACTATTATTGATACACAATTTGTTGTCCCCAGGCATACTATTATTGATACACAATTTGTTGTCCCCAGGCATACTATTATTGATACACAATTTGTTGTCCCCAGGCATACTATTATTGATACACAATTTGTTGTCCCCAGGCATACTATTATTGATACACAATTTGTTGTCCCCAGGCATACTATTATTGATACACAATTTGTTGTCCCCAGGCATACTATTATTGATACACAATTTGTTGTCCCCAGGCATACTATTATTGATACACAATTTGTTGTCCCCAGGCATACTATTATTGATACACAATTTGTTGTCCCCAGGCATACTATTATTGATACACAATTTGTTGTCTCCAGGCATACTATTATTGATACACAATTTGTTGTCTCCAGGCATACTATTATTGATACACAATTTGTTGTCCCCAGGCATACTATTATTGATACACAATTTGTTGTCCCCAGGCATACTATTATTGATACACAATTTGTTGTCCCCAGGCATACTATTATTGATACACAATTTGTTGTCCCCAGGCATACTATTATTGATACACAATTTGTTGCAATAATTGAAGACTTTCCGGTAACTCAAAGATTTTCAGATGATGTTTTACCACTACCAAATTTGTAATTTAATTCATTTTTTGTGGAATTATGCTTTTGTTGATTCGAGATAAACAAAATATTCTTCTGGTGTTAAATTTATAGATTAAGATACGATTACTTTGGAAGAAAATTAAATATCTAATCCATAAAAATAAAAAAAAATTAACGAGTTCTACATTGTGACACCAAGTACAATATATTTATTGGAAACTTCACTACACATTTTAATAATACTACAAATGTATTAATACAATCTATTATGATATTGATGTTTTATTGAAGATGTTTTGTCTCATTGGTAAAACATCAAACTCTACATGAAGATATTTCCAGTGATGCATTTTTTCATTGTATTAGTTTTGTAATTATAAACGTCATATTAAGCTACTTTATCTCATTCTTAGTACTTAATATGATAGTATTACATATGTGTACAACCGGAAGTGAATAACCCATATTGCACACCTCGGGCTACTAAAAGATCATTCAAGTGCTATTCGAACGTACCCGGGCTGATATATAGCCATATCAGACAGGGTGTGTCACGTGGTCAGTCCATATCAGACCGGTTGTGTTCGAAATGAGTACTTAGGCAGTATATGATAAACAGATTAATACATGACCTAATCCATATCGGACCGGGTATCATCCCTCGACCCATATCGGACCTCGGTCCGATATGGGTATCTCGGGATGATACCCGGTCCGATATGGGTATTTGGGGATGATATCTGGTCCCATATGGATTAGGTCATGTATTAATCTATAAATATTATATCAAAATTAACATATCAACAACAAAATAAGATAATTATACATAATTCGTAAAATAGCCACCAATGGTAATCGGTCAATTATTGCAATGAAATAAGGTAATTATCGGTATTATATATTTTATATTCACATAAAGATTGCTTACATTGTTATTAAGGAAATTGTGTAACCATGCCAACAGCTGTAAATGTTAATGTCGATTTCCTTTTTATCTCTTAAATTTTGATGGATATAAAATGGAAAGACATATTTCAGTTATCAAACTGCAGATAGATTTTAAACCTGTTGGGTGTTTTTTGTTGTTGAATATTAGTTGTTGCTGTTATGTTGATACATACTATAATGTACGTAATTATAATAGTGTTTCATCTTGATTCACACTGAGGCCTGCAACACCGAGAAAAATGTTTCATCCCACAAGTTCAAGCAGCTGGTACTGAATCGTCACCCGACGGTAGCATCAACTGGTACTGAATCGTCAACCGACGGTAGTATCAGTTGGTACTGAATCGTCACCCGACGGTAGCATCAACTGGTACTGAATCGTCAACCGACGGTAGCATCAGCTGGTACTGAATCGTCACCCGACGGTAGCATCAACTGGTACTGAATCGTCACACGACGGTAGCATCAACTGGTACTGAATCGTCACCCGACGGTAGCATCAACTGGTAGTGAGTTGTCACCCGACGGTAGCATCAGCTGGTACTGAATCGTAACCCGACGGTAGCATCAGCTGGTACTGAATCGTAACCCGACGGTAGCATCAGCTGGTACTGAATCGTCACCCGACGGTAGCATCAGCTGGTACTGAATCGTCACCCGACGGTAGCATCAGCTGGTACTGAATCGCAACCCGACGGTAGCATCAGCTGGTACTGAATCGTAACCCGACGGTAGCATCAGCTGGTACTGAATCGTCAACCGACGGTAGCATCAACTGGTACTGAATCGTCACCCGACGGTAGCATCAACTGGTCCTGAATCGTAACACTTTGTTGTAAAAAAAATGCCATAAAAACCAATACAGTATGAGTAACAACAAAATCTGCATCAATTGGTTGGACCGTACAAAATTTAGATAAAATGGTCAAAATGTGCTTGTTTTAACAGTAAATCCAGATAAGCGTAACAGCTGTTGCTGTGTTAACACGATTAAACGAACTAAAATGATTAAACAGCTTCTGAAATCCATCACTATGTAATTGAAGTGTTAAAGTAATCGTATGGATTGTCAGTATGAGATTTAAGAAATCTTTAGAATTAAATAAAAATGGTTATTCGCGTGTTAGGTCAGTTTAATTTTTTTGTTGAAAATAACAAGATAATTATAAGAAATTTTTTTTACCTTGGTGAAAAATGTATTTAGTACCATTGGTGATTTAAATCATTGATATGAAATCTTCGTAAAGCTAATTGTTATGGGTAGAAACCACTCTTACTAGGCACAGCTAGTACTTTTAATGATCAGCTGTCATTTGATCACCATCCGTTGCAATTACTCATGAAAAGTAATCCGGGTATAATATTTGGATGAGACACACGAGACAAAAATTTTGATTACCAACGTACACATCTGAATAGTTAGGTACGGGTAGTTGTACTGTAAGAACGGTTGATTATATAAAATAAACAGAATCGATAACAAAATTTGCCGCTTTCAATCTGAGCATGGGGTTTATTTAGGAGTTATTCTAATTTCTAGTAAATTCACCTAGACACTTTACACCGACTTCGGAACAATCATTCTAACTCCTAAATAAACCCTTCAAAATTTTTGTCTCGTGTGTCTCATCCAAATATTATAATCGGATTGCTTTTCATTATTATTATTATTATTATTATTATGTAGCTCCTAAGTTGCAGTAATCCTTATTAAAGTTTTATAGTCGTCATCGTGACTTGGTTGACATGTATGAAAAAACCGTTTCCCAAATGAAAATGATACATTGATGTTGTCCCTTCCTCATACCGGATTTGACATGGGCAGCATGGCGGGTGTCCTTGCAGGAGGCAGAGAGGGGTACTCTTCCGGAGCATCTGAGTCTACCCCCGTTTTTTGGTGGGGTCCATGTTGTTCATAAGTGTTTAGTTTTTAAGTGTAGTGTTTGTATTGTTTTCGTCTTGTCTTCCTTTTTCTCCGGAGTTTGTCAGTCATTTTCGATTTTCCCCTTCTTCGAATATCCCTTTGACATCGTTTGACTTGACTTACACGCCCTCTTATTGAAAGTTACTTGTGGGCTTGCATTTAAATAAACGACTGAAGTGCAAATCAGAGGTTGATATTCATATTAATTCGTGCCGTTAAAGAACCATCGATGTATCGATAATATAAATAAGCAAGGGTAAGCGTTGGTAACCTCTCGATAATCATAGTGTGATATTTATTGACAAACACGAAATCATATTTGGTATCTGCAAAAGTGGTATAGATATATATGGGATGAATGAAGATTGGAAAAAAAGTATATTGTGTAGGTTGAAAGTAGAAGTAATTATACAATATTAAGTGATGATAGACAATCTACAAAATAGCTCAATTAAAACATTTCATTCGTTTTAGTCAGATATCAGATTAAAGGTTAAACGTAATATATACTATTTGTCAACAATTTGCCTATGTTTTTATAATTTATAATAACCGTGATTAGCTAAAACTATGAAAAAATGTAATGAAAAATTTTTGTTATCAATTTTGTCAGTTCAAGTGTTGATAAAGTGGACAAATGATACGTTTAAGCTGCAATTATTGGTAATTAAAAGTAAAATTGCAAGTGACATTAAACAACATTCAGTGTTAAATTTATATGTTATTTGCAAATTATTTTTTTTTTATAATTGCATAGGTGTCTTATAAAAGATCTTTGTACATATCCTAAACATCCATTTCGGAATACTTTTTCTGAATCAGAAAGAGACAGTTGCACTTTAGGTTGTTCCAAACTCCACTACAATGGACTGCTTTCATGTGATTGTCATAGCCTTAGTAAGTACAGTCATATTCTTCTAATAGCTTTATAATTGTTGGGATTCTTGCTTATTGTTACGGAAAAGGAGAATATTTTTGCCACTCATTTACTAAATTTTAGTGTAGTGTTTTTCAAGTCTATAGAGACAATCTGTAAACATTAACATTGCAAACTATATATAGACTCTCCTTCAGGTACGAGTGAGTTATGGAATTTCTCCACCCGAGATAGTTAAATTTTCTATTTTAAACACTAGAGCTTTTGCGAGCGTGTTAAAATCTAAAATTTAACCATTGAGGGTGGATAAATTTCATATAACTCATGAGTAAATTGAAGGAGAACCTGTCTCCTATGATTTTCGACAAAAACCTAAAACAAATTCGTTGCTATGACGTCATTTCGGGACTTCTCTAGTTTATCGTTCCAACTATAACTGCAGAAAAAACGGCGGGAATTCTCACGTAGAAATTTAATCACAGGAAATTGGTTAAAAATATTATGTATTTTTATCCCACGTCAAGAATAGGAGAAAACATAATACAATCTTAACACGGTTAATATGATATCTTCTTAACTTATTGAAAATATTAATTTAAAACAAAGCATTATTCTACATTTTGAAAGAAACGGTTTAGTACTATAATAAAAATTTCGTAAATTATTTAAAATATATTTTCGTAGATGTAAAAGCTGCTAAAATAAAGTTTTCAATCATACAAGAAAGACAAGCAAAGAAGCGTAAAAATGTAATGTGTTGTCTTGATGTTAGTAAATAGCACTTGACTCCTCTGCTATTGGCATTTGTTCAGTCCAGTTCCATCTCTGACCTTTGTGAAACACTGTCTTTAAAAAAAAATTACAATTAGTAATTACTCAAAATATTGTTTCAAACTGTCACCAATAGAAACAGTAGAGATACTTCTAAAAGGCAAGTAGTTCGGATGTTTTCTTATATAACAAACGATACTTATGCCTAAATCACACCAAGGGTCACCTGGACTTCTTTATAAACAAATTCTACTTTATATATAAAACAAGTCAAGAAATAGCCTGACTGGAGTTAAAACCAGGAATGTGGATGGATTTGTTAAAATAATCCCAAATAATAATGCACTGCTATTAAAATACGTTTTAACATTTTTTCAGTCATTTTACAACAATTTTAGTTAAATCTCATATTCCGTTTCCTTTTCTTGAGAGGAGAGTTGTGAATTTAAAGCGTTATAATGTACTTTTTATAAAATTTTAAATGTGTTTGCTGTTTCAGATATTTCAAGTTAATGGTGAGTTTGATTTAATATTTTCAGTTCAATGTTTATCTAGATATAATTGTTATCGACTTTTCTTTGGTTTGGTTATACGTAACTTTCAGTACAGTTGGCAATTTTGGGAACCGGAGTACCCGGAGAGCAACACCAAACTGGCAATCTTGTCAACTGCAGTTAAACATGCATCAATAAAAGTCAATAAAAGTTATCATTATAATATATCATATATCGATCGTCAAAAGAATACTAAAGCGACAAAACAGGGGGAAAAGTCAATAAATTTGAAATCCAAGGAAACAACGGACCAGGTCGTGAGAACGGAATACAACAAATTAACACCATAAGCATACATGTATAACTAAAAGAATAGAAAAAACATGTAAGAAATTTTGAAAAACCCCAAAAACAGCACAGAAACCAACGCAGTAGCAAAGTGAACTCCAATTAAAAACCGGGAGGGACATCATGAAACCTTATCTATATTTAAACATGAATCAGACTGAAGCCCGCCTCCGGATGCGGGATTTTCTCGCTGCGTTGAAGACCCATTGTTTTCTGCTCCGTGGTCGGGTTGTTGTCTCTTTGACACATTCCCGGTTTCCATTCTCTATATACTAGACTATAGTGCAATTTTGTGATAAAATATGCTTTTGATCAAAATAATATACCCGATATATCCTTGGTATATATTATTAAGAAAGATAAATTTTCATTTTAGTGTCAAGTGGAAATCTATCGACATACTGTAGAACCAGGATAGACCTTGCTTTTGTAATCGACTCCTCCAGAAGTATTCATACAGATGATTATAACAGACAGATACAATTTGTTCATGACATCGTTGATTTTCTCGACATTGGTCCAGACGAAACGAGAGTTGCTGCAGTGTCCTTCAGTAACCATCTGTTTCCTGAATTCAATTTTGAAAGTTCTTCAACGAAAGCTGACGTCCTAGAAGCTATTGGAAACATAAAACAATCAAAGGGTGACGCTACGAGAACATATTTGGCCTTAGAACATACTTATAATGAAATTTTTGCCCCCGGAAATGGAGAGAGACCAGATGTGATAGATGTAGTTGTTGTTCTGACCGATGGAGAAACAAATCCAGGTGGTTACGACAAACACTGGAGAGAAAGTGGTAAAAAACAAACACAAATCGAAGCTGCAAGAATTAAATCAAGACCTGCATACGTATTTGCCATAGGAGTTGGGGACCAGGTTGATGTAAATGAACTGAATGGGATTTCAAGTAACCCGGATGAACGATTTACAATTCAAGTATCAAGTTTTAAAGAACTGAATACAGATGATTTCAAAAAGATGGTTTTAAAAAGGGCATGTGTTCGTAAGTTTTTACTGTTTCAAATATTTATCCCTTTTGTATACTATCCAAATATTGCAATATAAATGCAGAAATCAACCCCCCTCATGAGACTTAAATTCTTAATTTGTTAGTTTCATATGTTACATGTTTGTATAAATGTGTTCTTTTGTTACTTATATTTTGTCTTTTACTCGGTTTTATTTCTGGCATATATACCGCCACTAAGGCTCCAATATATTGAACAAAAAAAGTATATCCGATTACACCGGCTACATCGTTGAAGTTTGCTTTTTTTCTATTTCAGCTGATCAACGTGAAGAAGGTAAGTAAAATAAATATGATATACGGTCTGAGATTTACCGAAAATAGAAGAGATGTGTGAATAAATAACATACAGAAGAATTGATGGGCATACAAACATAACAGTACACCATAATAATTAAACAAAACGCCGCATTTGATAGCAATCTTGCTAGGCAAAGTATTGTGAATTAATACGGTAAAGTCAGATTATGATAAGTATATAATCAAGTCGCTCCTGACAGAAAAGTTGCTCAGACAGGGGTACGTTGCTCCTAATTAAGTTTTATGGGCGTCATCATGACTTGGTTGACAGGTATGAAAAAACCGTTTCCCAAATGAAAATGGACCTGTTCCATTGATATTATCCCTTCGTCATACCGGATTTGACATGGGCAGCATGCCGGGTGTCCTGCAGGAAGCCGAGTCTGCTTACTCTTCCGGAGCACCCGAGTCTACCTCCGGTTTTTTGGTGGGGTCCATGTTGTTCATATGTTTTTAGTTTTTAATTGTAGTGCATGTATTGTTTTGGTCTTGTTTTCGTTGTTCTCAGGAGTTTGTCAGTTGTTACGATTTTTCTCTCCTTCGAATATCCCTTTGGTATTTCTTGACTTTACTTCAAGCGATTCGCCAAACCTTAACGTAAAAAAAATAACCTCAAGGGTAAATAATATCTTCAGGTGAAGTCGTTGACACACTTAGTATTATATTCAAATCATTTGTTCTCCGATACGATCAAAATTTTGTCATTTATACAGACTAATGTATTCTTGATTGTTTTCATAATAACAGAATCTTTGTGTTCCTTGGGAAATAAAATTTATACACAACGTCGATTTTATCAGTTCATCTGTACCACAATCCAAATCATTCAATTAACAAACGTTGGAAATGTGCACATTATCATCACACATATGAGATAAGAAAGAGAAAGTTGTATAAAACGCAATGGAAATGTTTACTATTGTGGTGAGTCGGTTTTTGTTTGGTTTTGTGTTCTTCAGTTTGGTATTTTCTTGGGTTGTCTCATTCATTGCACTTTTGATATCATTTGTTTATGTTTTATTTATTGATCCAATACTTTCCATACAAGGTGGCTTTTTGTGAAACTATTAGTAACTATATAGTAGTGTTCGACTGTCATTATGTAAGGGCGGCTAATTTTGAGAATATGAACTACCTTCTGAAAGAAAATCCGCCCCAGTTTCGTAAAACTTCTCGACTTGACTTTTGCCTCAAAGCACAAAATTGTTCATCATTTGAATTTGCCAGTATTTGTTTTCAGAAAATCCTCAAATCTAAGATGAAAAACAGGCAAGAAATACTTGTTAGCTTGAGAAGAACTATAAGAATTACTGGTTAATTAAAAAGGCTTTTTCTCACAACTGAATTTCAGTATCTCTTCTACAATTGGTATAATAATTATCCGTATTTACTGTTTTTAACAGAATGTAGGGAAGCGGTAGCGGACATTTTCTTCTTACTGGACGAATCTTCGAGCATTAAAAATGATGACAACTTCAAGAAAGAACTTGATTTCGTTACGTCAGTGGTCGATTATTTAGAAATTGGACCGACCAAATCTCAGGTTGGGGTCATGACCTTTAGTGACGAACCAAACATGAAATTCCATTTGAATACGTACACCACCAGAGAGGATATTGCTAAGGCGGTTCACGGAATGAAGTTTCATGGTGGAAATACCTATTTAGATAAAGCTCTGCAGATGATGAGAGAGAAGGGTCTGAATCCATCATACGGTTCAAGAGCTGGCGTTCCCCAGATAGGTGTAATTATCACAGACGGTGTATCAACCGATAGAATGAAGACAATGAAGGAACTCAAAACTCTACACGCAGAAAATTATCTTTTGTTTGCAATAGGTATATTTTTTGATTCATTCGTTTTCATAACGTTAAACATAAGAGTTCCTCTCTTTTTTAGAAAAAGAGAAAAACGATTTGTTTTCTAGAGTAATATTGGTTTTGTCTACTGAAGACAAATATATGATTATAAATAAAACCCTTTATTCGTTTATTAGATTTTTTTCAAATACATTTTTGTTTGTTTGAAAGTATTTATTTGCAAATACACTCATTCCAAATGTAAAATCGTATTTATATAAGCATGATATATTATTTTTCATGATTAAGAAACGACAAAGTTCCATCACAGTTAACCTTTTTTTGTGATCGTGAACAGGCATAGTTATCTAATTCTAATAAGCCTAGTTATCTTCTTCTTTTAGTAAGCCTAGTTATCTTCTACTTTTTGTAAGCCTAGTGATATTCTACTTCTAATAAGCCTAGTTATCTTCTTCTTTTAGTAAGCCTAGGTGTCTTCTACCTTTAGTAACTCTAGTTATCTTCTACTTCTAGTAATCCTAGTTACCTTCTACATCTAGTAAGCTTAGTTATCTTCCACTTTTAGTAAGCCAAGTTATCTTCTACTTTTAGTAAGCCTAGCTATCTTCTACTTTTAGTAAGCCTAGTTACCTTCTACCTTTAGTAACTCTAGTTATCTTCTACTTCTAGTAAGCCTAGTTACCTTCTAATTCTAGTAAGCCTAGTTATCTTCTACTTCTAGTAAGCCTAGTGATATTCTACTTCTAATAAGCCTAGTTATCTTCTTCTTTTAGTAAGCCTAGGTGTCTTCTACTTTTAGTAACCCTAGTTATCTTCTACTTCTAGTAAGCCTAGTTACCTTCTACTTCTAGTAAGCCTAGTTATCTTGCACTTTTAGTAAGCCTAGTTATCTTCTACTTTTAGTAAGCCTAGTTATCTTCTATTTTTAGTAACCCTAGTTATCTTCTACTTCTAGTAAGCCTAGTTACCTTCTACTTCTAGTAACCCTAGTTATCTTCTACTTCTAATAAGCCTAGTTATCTTCTACTTCTAGTAAGCCTAGTTATCTTCTACTTCTAGTAAGCCTAGTTATCGTCTACTTTGATTATGTTAACTTTTACCCATTCACAGCTTATTGGCACTTTTTATATTTGTCTATTTTGTATACGAGCTCTGTCGCAGCTGTTTTATTAGTTACGATTTTAAATTTTATACATTAGATATAAAATATACCTTGTATCTTATACTAGTAATTAAAATTTTACAGGCGTTGGACCAGATAGAAGTAGGCCAGAGTTAGAGATGATTGCTAAAGACCACAATAATGTTTTTGAAGTAGATAGTTTAGACGGACTACAGGCAATTAGAAAGTCTCTTGCTGTTAGACTGTGTGCTGAAAGCGCAAGTGAGTTGATATCATTATTGTAAAATAAAAATAGTGGAACTTTATGTTTAACAATTTTTTTCTGAATCATTTTTCCAAAATAAAACAGAACATTTACACCTTAAATAACATTTAAAGAACAGCAGAAATACGATTTTGTATTGCTGACACTGGATGCAAAGAAAGTGAGATTGATGATGTTACAATTAAACACTCAAAATGGCCAATTGAATACGTAAAAATGTCCATACCTGAAGTAGCATAGTCGTTTTTTCCACATGTACAGGTATATGTATCTTTTTTCATACTAAACATTAATATTACAGGGGTTGCAGCAATCACTTACAAAAAGCCTTGAACATGTCAAAGGAAAAATGTGAGTATGTTGTGTACGATTTTCATGATTGTGATTAAAAATTAAATGTGAAATTGAATGCAATTCATATTTAAGTTATTTGACAATCTTAATGGTTTCCATTCAATTTTTTTTTTCAATTCTCTTTAAAATATTAACACTGGAAATACAAACAAATTTTATCTTCATACTAATGAAAGACACGCTGGGATATCGTGAAATCATCGTTATTGCATAGAACATGTCAATTAACTCCTCTTATTTAATAATGTAAGTATAAAAAAATTAATGTCCTGTAAAATGAAATCGTTGCCCTACCATTCACTTACAGTATTATAATTGTTTTTTAATTATTTTTTTAGGGGGGGGCGTTATTCCATATCATTATTTTTGCTTTTCTGATTTAAATTCCTATTAAAACATGTAAAAAATTGATACAAATTTTTAAATGGATTTAAAGCCTCATTTCCCCCCACATATCTATAGTTTTAGGCAACAGAAGAACTTTCTTGAGCAAAATATGAAGTTTATATAACAAGGTCCCCTCAGTCTAGTACCTGTGCAAGGTCCCCTCAGTCTAGTACCTGTGGCAGTTTACAAGTCCAACTTTCTTAACGTGAGCTAACATTGACCATGCACGTGCACAGAGGTCGATTTCCAAATTCCCAATTTGGTAAAAAGACGACCAGTGTAAACAATTATTTTGAAAGTGACAACCCTTCCAATATATGGTCTAACCAAGACAAATAAGTTAAACGTAGATTCATTGCAATAAAACTTGTCCTACGATAGTCTTGAGTAGAGATAATATATAACTTGAGTAATTGCAAATTTCAGGGAAGGAAACTGTAAAATCCTGTTGTGTATTGTTGGGGAGGACGTGCGTTAATAAATATTACTATGGAAACTCAATCAAACTGTACCTTGTCACTCTCTTTTAATGCTCATAAAGATTAATCAAGGAAAGTACATTTAAAAATTTGGATGTTTTTTTTCTCAGGAAAATATATATATTTTAAATTCTGGTTGTTTTTACCTGTTCAAAACAATTATATTCATTGTACCAATAAATCTGATATTTCATACTGCTTTTAAAATACATTTATCCTTTTATTTCGTAACAGAATAATTGACCTGAATTTGTGGATTTCAACCATGACGAATGACCAAAGATAACCAATGGACTTTTGCATTATACATATTTGCACCATATTATCATATTAAACAGAATTATTGCAGATTAAGATGGATTGTTCTTCTTGTTATTACTTGTTATTACTTTTAAATTCAAAAAGCTAGTATTTGTTTTCTAAGATAAGGCAAAACTAAGGACACATAATATGTTATCCTCCTTAATTAAAATCCCTAACATCTGAATGCACATAAGGTAAAGCTACATTTATATACAAGTATTGGATATAGTCGTTTCCATATAACGTTCTGAAAATAATTACCAATTTTAGATCCGTTTGACTCTATTGTTCACAATGTCTTTGCTATAGTTCGCTTTGCAAATATTTTGTTACATAGAATAGAGAATGGAAACAACCCGACCAAAGATTAGATACCTCTAGTCAATGTGGAATAAACAAACACACAGCGATACACACAGTAAAACAGTTCACCCGATGAAAGTTAATCCACAAGAACAAGTCAAGATTTACCAAAGGGATATTCGAAAGGGAGGAAAATCAAAAACCCTTAACAAACTCCGTAGAACAACGAAGACAGGACCAAAACAATAAAAAACTACACTTAAAAACTAAAAACAAAGGAACAACATGGAACCAACCAAAAAACCGAGGGTAGACTCAGGTGCCCCGAAAGAGTAAGCAATCTGTGCTTCCTGGAGGACTCCCGTCATGCTGCCCCTGTCAAATATGAGGAAGGAACAGCATAAATGGCAACGGTACATTTTAATTTGGGAGACGGCACTTTCATACAATCAAGACATGATGACGTCCATAAAACTTTAATAAGGATGACAGAAACTGCTGTTTGAATAACTTTTCTGTCGGAAGCCGGGCTCTATCCAGGAAGTCAAGTGTCACAAGCGCTAGAATAGTGTATGAGTTGTGAAATATACACACAGTACGCCGGCGCTTCTGGGTTTTTGCCGCCAAAAAATGGAAAGTTGACGATTGGATATATGTTTTCTGAGTCTAATTTTCAAACATAATCAACTTGTTTTCCTGGTATTTTCAAGTAATGTGGATCGAGAGGTTTCAGATATATTCCCCTATTGTTATGATTTGTTCAAAGTAGAGTCACGAAATAACAAAGGGATATTCGAAGGAGAGAAAAATTGTAACAACTGACAAACTCCGGAGAACAACGAAGATAAGACCAAAACAAAACATGCACTACAATTAAAAACGAAAAAACATATGAACAACATGGACCCCACCAGAAAAGCGGGGGTAGACTCAGGTGCTCCGGAAGAGTAAGCAGTATCTGCTTCCTGCAGGACACCCGCCATTCTGCCCATGTCAAATCCGGTATGAGGAAGGAATAATATCAATGGAACAGGTCCATTTTCATTTGGGAAACGGTTTTTTCATACCTGTCAACCAAGTCATGATGACGCCCATAAAACTTTAATAAGGATAACTTCAGCTTAGGAGCAACTTACCCCTGTCTGAGCAGTGTTTCTGTCAAAGTTTCCTCAAAGTATATTGAACATTTGGTTCAAGGCATTTTTTGAACAAGCGTGCAGTACCCGACAGTATGATCATTATGTTAAGGTCGGTATATAAAACAAGCAAAATGGGTATTCATATGTGATATGTATCAATGATACAGAACCCTATTAGAAATATATATCAATGAGACAATACCCTATTAGTGTAGTGGTAATAGGTTAATGCCCAAACCTGAACACAACATAATTATTTAAGGTGCATGTTGTTGGCCAACATAGATTATTTAGGTCTTTTAGTACTTTTGTTAGTGTATGTTTAGCTTAATTTTGCTAAAAAATTACTAGATACAATCAACCTTGGTAATATCTTGCACAATAAAAACAACATCTAAAGCTCAAACTTTATGACAATTATGTCACTGTACCAGCTAACAAAGCTCCAAACAACGTAAGGTTTGTCTACAAAATAAACAAAACTGAGTGCCTGATTTATAAGATTTTATTGAAAATTCACTTGGCAATCCCACTTACAAGCACGCTACGATACCACAGGAAGATACTATCAATAATCACATTAATGTCCTATCTTCCTTCGGCATTGCTTTAAGTGATGACAATAATTACCTTCATTCAATTTACTGGGTACGCAAACTTCATAGGTATCAAAACAAACAAAGGTGCATAGCAGACTCAAAATTCCTTACTACTTTACTTCCAATTTAGGACGGTCTCAAGAACTACTGTGATAAGACCTACTCAACGTGTGGTGTGAATCAGATGTCGATACTTAAAAATTCTAAAGGTGTACAGGAATATTCCTCTTCTAGTAACCTTACAAATTGTAATAGTTTAAAAACGTTTGATTTTTGTACGCTGTATACGACCCTCCACATGATAAAATAAAATTTGTTTTTCATGATATAATTCACAAATGTTTCTAGACTAAACCACTTTACAAATATATCTTGGTATTAGGTTAGATTAAGACTTATCTTTTAAAAAAAAAAACCCGCACAGATTCCAAAAAAGTAATCTGAGACTGATGTTGTTCACATGCTGAAAGTTCTTTTCAGCAACATTTGTTCTTGTGTTCATATGACGGTTAATTTTTTCAGTTGGTACTACTGGAAATAGAAAAGAAACGCTAGTGCTTTATTTGTTTTATAGATAATCTTCTGTCAAGTAATAATCCTAACTTTAAGGATTACTTACATCTCATCCATCCTTGAAATTACTGAGCCCACAGACACACCCACTTTTACTTTATATCTAGACTTGTATCTTTATTTCATTTTTTTTTTATGTTCCATTCTCATGATTTGTGTTGTGG
Source organism: Mytilisepta virgata (assembly GCA_028015205.1). NCBI lineage: Eukaryota > Metazoa > Mollusca > Bivalvia > Mytilida > Mytilidae > Mytilisepta > Mytilisepta virgata. The sequence continues at coordinate 1,585,922 of CM051520.1, read as the reverse complement.
ATTTCGATCATACGGACTTTTTAGCTGTTTTGTCGCTTTGGTATTCTTATGTCGATATCTAATACAGCACTATTGTTATATCAACATTTGTCACCACAAATACTAAAAAACGCCGTATCTCATATAGGAAATAATACTACAAGAGACAATCTGAGATAAAGAGTTTTCTTTTGTTTAGGACAGAGAAATGTACAACGCACCCCTCTATCCCTGGTTATTAGTTTGGGAGAGAAACATATGTTGTAGTTGCGTTTTTCATATTTCTAGCATTCCCCTTTTATATCTCTTGTATGTATTATGTGTATCCCACACACCTCTGTAACTGATTTATCCATGAACAGAACTTAAAGACAACTTTGTTCAGTCCAAGCGACCACCTGTATTAAGCAATAACCTGCCCTAAAAGTCCATCATATCAAATTCTCTTTATAGTGCATTCTATATAAAATTTACCTGTATATAAAGACCACCTGTCTTTAGTGAACATAATTTTGCTTTCCATTGGAAGTTTGACTGCATATCTTAAACAACGTTCAGACAGGGATTTAAAGCCAGTTCAGTACGATAACATACAAGGTGACTGCTTGCTAGAACGGCAAACATCGGTTGGACGGTACATAACTTGGATTGCTGGGTCTTAACCGTAACCTAGTTAAGGTTCTCATATCTGCTGGTGTCGTATGTATCAGCTAGCTGGAACTTAACTGTCAAACTAGGTAAGGCTCTCATATCTGCTGGTCGTATGTATCAACTAGCTGGATCTTAACTGTAAAAAATGTATCACAAAATACCAAAATACATTTGATGCACTGTATGTCCATTTCGTTGACTGACAACTCAAACTAGCTAAGGCCCTCATATCTGCTGATTGTATGTATTAACTAACTGGGTCTTAACAATAAAACTAGCGAAGGCTCTCATATCTGTTGGTCGTATGTATCAACTTGCTGGGTCTTAACAGTAAAACTAGCTAAGGCGCTCATATCTGATGGTCGTATGTATCAACTATCTGGGTCTTAGCTGTAAAACTAGCTAAGGCTCTCATATCTGCTGGTCGTATGTATCAACTAGCTGGGTCTTTACTGTAAAACTAGCTACGGCTCTCATACCTGCTGGTTGTATATATCAACAAGCTGGATCTTAACTGTAAAACTAGCTAAGGCTCTCATATCTGCTGGTCGTATATATCAACTAACTGGGTCTTAACTGTAAAACTAGCTAAGGCACTCATATCTGCTGGTCGTATGTATCACCTAGCTGGGTCTTTACTGTAAAACTAGCTACGGCTCTCATATCTGCTGGTTGTATATATCAACAAGCTGGATCTTAACTGTAAAACTAGCTAAGGCTGTCATATCTGCTGGTCGTGTGTATCAACTAGCTCAGTCTTAACTCTTAAACTAGCTAAGCCTGTCATATCTGATGGTCGTATGTGTCAATTAGCTGGGTCTTAACTGTAAAACTAGCTAAGGCTCTCATATCTGCGGGTCGTATGTATCAACTAGCTGGGTCTTAACTGTAAAATTAGCTAAGGCTCTCCTATATGTTGGTTGTATATATCCATTAGCTTGGTCGTAACTGTAAAACTAGCTAAGGCTCTCTTATCTGGTGGTCGTATGTATCAATAAGCTGGGTCTTAACTGTAAAACTAGCTAATGCTGTCATATCTGCTGGTCGTATGTATCAACTACCTGGATCTTAATTGTACAACTAGCTAAGGCTCTCAAAACTGCTGGTTGTGTGTATCAACTAGCTGGGTCTTAACTGTAAAACTAGCTATGGCTCTCATATCTGCTGGTCGTATATATCAACTAGCTGGGTCTTAACTGTAAAACTAGCTAAGGCTCTCATATCTGCTGGTCGTATGTATCAATTAGCTGGGTCTTAACTTTAAAACTAGCTAAGGCTCTCATATCTAGTGGTCGTATGTATCAACTAGCTGGGTTGTAACTGTAAAACTAGCTAAGGCTCTCCTTTATGCTGGTTGTATATATCCACTAGCTGGGTCGTAACTGTAAAACTAGCTAAGGTTCTCTTATCTGGTGGTCGTATGTATCAATTAGCTGGGTCTTAACTGTAAAACTAGCTAATGTCGTCATATCTGCTGGTCGTATATATCAACTAGCTGGGTCTTAATTGTAAAACTAGCTAAGGCTCTCATATCTGTTGGCTGTATGTATCAACAAGTTACAATCACAAAAAAAAACAGGTTTCTGGTTTGTTATAGTGCTGCAGTAAAACATATTCATGCAATCAGTTAAGCAGTTGGTTAGGCAAATGCAGAGAAATAATTAAGACTAATCCAAAGATTTGAATATTTCATTCCAAGGCGTCGTCACATATACTTTATTGGTCCGCTTTAATTCACACCAATCAGTCATTCAGGGATGAATTTCAGATCATTTTCGTTATTTTTTTGTGGACATTAGCGTTTGTTATTTGGATATAAAAGCTTAATATTTTGATAGAGTAAAATCAATTGATGAATGCATGTGAAATTATAGCGAATACATTGATTATTTTTCTGAAATAAACATGTCGTGATCGCAATTTACTTACAATTTTGTTTCTTTTTCCTGCTTCCGACGTACACTTGTAAATTTACAAAATATAGTTCTTGTAACAAATTTCGAAGTATTTGGAACAGGACACCCAGAGTCCAAAATATAAAACCGTATTGCCCATCTAAAGTTAATATGTAATCATTCTATTAAGAACTTAAGAAATGGGTCTTCCTGTTCTTTATTAGATTCCTAAACGACAGAAAATTCCGTTTAAGCAAAGGTACATTGTTGGGTCAGCAGATTGCTATACGAAACCTCTTTCAAAGATTTTAAAATTCATATAATTCCCTTCAGAATTACTGTAAAACATCATATTCCACCAGTGGCGTCAATGAGACGCAGGTTCTTAAAAAATAAAACAAATTGCTACAATTATATCTAAAATCAAACGTTTTGGCTACAGGCAACAGCATGAAAACATTCGACACCTCTACAATTTACACTACCATACCACATTCTCTATTACAGTATCGATTGAAACAACAAGTTCATGAAATGTTTTTTCAAGAAAAATGGCAAGCACGCAGGAATAAATATGTAGTTTTAGGTAGAGAAAAGGCTTTAGTTTAAACTTATTTATTTATAGTGGATAGGGACACAAGTTCTACCAACTTATACTAATCCCTCTCCATTTGGCGCGTGCTAGAGCGGCGCCTCTTAGCATTTTAGATTACTCTTTTTCGCCATCTACAGAGGAGTCTTTGACGTGCTAAGGGTGGTGCCGTTCCTTAACACAGGACAGCCATTTTTCATCCCCATCCGACGGACCAGCATCGTTTACCGAGATCATCTTTGCAAATGGTGTCGATAGGGCGTCGCAAATTTGATCCCTGAAATTTTCATCCCCAACGGGAATCGTAGTCCGATTCAGACAATCACAATCTTCGAAAATGCGGTAATAAGTAATAGGATATACATGTCGATGTTTTGCGTAGGTACTAAACATCGTGCTCTAGATCTGCAAGAAGTAAATTAGACAAGCTATGAGATTATACATTTATACAGTAAACATATTTATTTTTCAATGTATCATATTTGTAATTATAAACGTCATATCAAGCTACAATACTGAATCCCAATTAATTTATGTAAAGTAAAATATGGTAATTTCGCAGTTATATATAATAACCATAATTAGCCAACAGTCGCAATTTATCAACCAATCATTCGGAAGGAATTTGTTAATTTTGTAATTGTCAGTATTTTATATTCACTGGAAAAATTGATGATAACCTATTTTACCATGTGAAATGAAATTATAATCTGTTAATGTTAGTGTCTGTTTTCTTCAAACATTTCTATTTCTATACTGGAAAGACAGTCAGGATGACTTTGACTTTCAAATCGTCCACTTCCCATTTTTGAGCGGCAATATTCCAGAAGCGCCGGCGTATGGAGTATATATTTCACAACTCATACGTTATTCCAGAGCTTGTGACATATACACTGACTTCCTGGACAGAGCCCGGCTTCTGACAGAAAAGTTGCTCAGACAGGGGTACGTTGCTCCTAAGCTGAAGTCATCCTTATTAAAGTTTTATGGGCGTCATCATGACTTGGTTGACAGGTATGAAACAACCGTTTCCCAAATGAAAATGGACCTGTTCCATTGATATTATCCCTTCCGCATAACCGATTTGACATGGACAGCATGGCGGGGGTCCTGCAGGAAGCAGAGACTGCTTACTCTTCCGGAGCACCTGAGTCTACCCCCGATTTTTTGGTGGGGTCCATGTTGTTCATATGTTTTTAGTTTTTATTGTTTTGGTCTTGTCTTCGTTGTTCTCCGGAGTTTGTCAGTTGTTACGATTTTTCTCTCCTTCGAATATCCCTTTGTTAATTCTTGACTTTACTCATATAATTATACAGGCTGCATACATTGTGTGAGGTTTCCCACTTAGGATCAAATAGTAATCACTTGTACATTTTTTACATGTTCAGTTCATAGATGGATAACTTATCGAATGTCTTTATTACCATGACTTCTGTTAATTCGGGAAAATTTTCTATGCACTACATACATTCACAACGGTAGGAGTTGAATTCAAAGTTTGGCGCTGAACACAACTGATGAGTCCAAAATCTACAAAAAAAATTATTACCACTGAGTCGATACGTCTGCTGGTGGACTCCAAGTCCCCGAGGTTATCCCCAGCTCAGTTGCTAACCCAAAGTTGATACTTTAAATTTACAGTTACAAAAATGTAAAAATTTGTAAAATCTAAGGATTATCTCCCTTGTGCATAGCTCTGTCCTTAGATGGTTTTGGCTAAATCCTTTTGGTTTTATTGGCTTTTTTCACATTTTGGATTATGTTTTTGGTTATAGCTTGAGCATAACTGATGAATCGTAAATCGACGAAATACTCACATCTTGTTCATCAAAATTGGCATAAAAAATTTTAACAATATCGGAATGAGTACAAAATTAATTATACATGTTTAAAAGTAGTTAGGTAAGGAACAATAATCTATCCTTTTTTGAAATGTAGAGGCAGTTTTGAGATGTTTTTGTTTTATCAACATAGAAAGGCCACAGTCTGACTTTCCCTATTATTGCTTGGGAACTCTAAATGATTGGTTCTTTACTATCCACAACCTGGAGATATACTAATTGGTTCTGTTTCGTTGGCCCCTATTATATGTGTATATCCGTCACAACTAAATAGTAAATTTATGTACAATGAAGGCAGATTATTGTGTCTGGGTGAACTGACATGTCAAGTAGGATGTCCAGATCAAGTACAAAACAGGGTTTCACATTAGCTAAAAGGATTAAGTCAGTACTTCCTATATTAATTAGTAGTGATCAAATTGGTTTTATTCCTGGTCGATTCATAGGCGAAAATGTGCGTCTTATTTATGATATTATGTATTACACAAAAGAAAAAGATATACCGGGCGTTCTCCTTCTCATTAATTTTGAAAAAGGTTTTGATTCTATCTCGTGGTCAATTATTCAAAAGGTATTAGATTTTTTCAACTTTTGAAATGGTATTAAATGTTGGATTCAAACTTTTTATAATAAAATAAAGTTTGGAGTTACTCAAAATTCCCGTTTTTTTTTTAAATCCAAAGAGGCTGCAGACAAGGAGATTCATTACCACCTTATATATACCTACTCTGTACAAAAATACCAAGAATTCTTATTAGAAAGAATGAAGAAATAATAGGTATTAATATTGTAGACACAAAATTTGTTATATCTCAATATGCTGATGACACATCTCTCATTCCTGATGGGACGCCTCAGTCTCTAGATGCATCTCTCTGTGTATTAAAAATTAATATTCCAAAATATCAGGGTTAAATATTAGCATGGACAAAACTAAAGTTGTCTGGATAGGTAAAACGAAATTCAGTCAGGATAAGATTTGTGTAAAATGTGGCTTGGAATGGAGTTCCAGCAAATTCAATCTACAAGGAATAAACTTTTCAGTGAACCTGGGAGAAATTTTTGAAGATTTAAATTGTACAAAAAGAAAATAAATGAAAGCAATAATATTTTAAAAATGTGGTCAAAACAAAATCTGTCACCCATCGGGGATATTACTATTATATGGTCATTGATAATTTCAAAATTAAATCAGTTATTTTTAACACTGCTAACATGTAAAAATTTTTCTATAAGAACTTTTATAGCAAAAATGTACTCATTCATATGGGAGAATAATCCTAATAAAGTAAAAAGGGAAATTCTTTGTAACTCATATATTTTAGGTGGCTTAAAAATGCTTGGTATTGGAGCCTATACCCAAGGCTTAAAAGAAGAATTTATAATTCAAATTCTAAAATTAAAACGTTATTATTATTTTCTGAAAATATTGATTTAAACTGTACAGCCTTCACAGGACCAGGAAAAGAAGTTAAAAACCCTTTCTGGCATGAAGTATTTGCAAGCTGGTCAGATTTTATCATAAACTTGTCTTCCCAAAAAGATATAAATATAACTGAAAGCTCTTTGTGGAACAATATTAAGATAACAATAGGTAATAATGTGATTTTTACAAAGAATGGATTAAGAAAGGCATTTTGGTAATTAAAGATTTACTTTGTGAAGATGGTGCGTTTCTTTCACTCTCTGATTTTGAAACTAAATATAATACTAAAACAAATAATAATGTTTACCAAGGCATTGTTTCTGCTATTAAATGCCATGGAAAAATTAAAAGTTGGTAGGCTTGAAAATGCAATTGGACCTATTGTTCCAAATAATTTGAAACCTTTTCTTTTTAGCTTTATTAAGGTTTCGAAGTCAGTATACAATAGACTAAACCAGAATAATTCTGATTTAAAAATTGAACATAAATGATCGCAAATTTTAGATAAGGAATTAGTTTGGAAAAAAAATACATAATCTTAGTTTTCGTACAACAAAAAGCTCAAACTTACAATTGTTTCAATATAGAATTATTCACAGAATATTAGGAACAATTGAACTTTTGTACAAGATGAAAATAAAAGACACCGATAAATGTCCATTTTGTGGAGAATTTACTGAATTATGGGAACAGTTGAATGAATGGATATTCGAAAAAAACTAATATGGAAATACCCCTTAATATAGAAATTGTACTCTTTGGATCCTTCAATTCTCAGATTATAATTATATTAGAAACCTAATACTTATACTTTCAAAATATTTTATCTATAGAACAAAATTAAGTAATGAAAGACTACATATTCAAGGGTTGATAGCCTACTTGAAAGAAAACCTATCTATAGAAATATATATATATGTTGTGTACAAGTTGCAATATTGTACATGTTGCAACATGTACAAATAAAATGTACATGTTACAACATGTATGATGCTATCATACACGTTGCAACATATACACTTATCGCTGTACATGTTGCACATGTACAAACTTTTTAAAGAAATTTGAACTTGTACGATTGGTCTTTTAAAGACAATATGATTCCGTGTTTCGAAATAAAGAGTGCCAAATGCATAAAATTCAGCTTTAAATTAATTTTGTTGGTTTATTAATTCTAAAATTTACTCAGAAGGTTGTGAGTCCCCTTGGATTAAATAATAGAAATTAAAAAGGTTTAAACTGAATAGTAGTAATCAATTAGATTTGAATTGTTATAAAAGGATATCTTAATGCCCACTCACCTAAAACTGAGTAGATTTCTGAAGTTATAACACAACAAGTTTGCAAAATGGATGAATCACAGCAGAAATTCTATCAAAAATTGTGCAAATTGCTGAGAATAATTATTCAGCAAACAATACCTTATTTACTGAGGAAAATATATCAGCTCTTATACAAGAAGTGAAAAAGGCCAAAGCAAGCTGCAGCTCACAACTTTTTGTCAGAGATAGGAGAGTTCTAAAGCATTACGACGTGATTAAAGTTGCATCTTTAGAGAAGCTCATCTTGAAGAAAAAGAAAGAAGGTAAGATTGCAATAATCAACTTTTATCTATAATAAGCTATAATGTGAGCCTTTATACAACAACAATGATTCTCGTTCCATTTTTTTCTTTTCAACAGAAAGAGCGAAATGATACATGAGTAACTAATAACGTTACACCAGATTTTAATGGGCCGCCCATGTATATTGTGCTACCCTTATCTGTCCGTCCGTATGTCTGTGACACATGTTTTCATACCTTAGGTACTACATGTTGTTATGATATTGTAATTATTATATTTATTTATCTTGGCCTAATTTGTTTTGCGTAGCCTTATAACATGTATACTATGTTTACATAATACTTATAGTTGTTTACCAAATAATGTTATAACTGCGCAGTTTAGAAATCACTGGAACAATAATGGATACTGATGGAATGACTAGAACTTTCTATTTGACTTACGTAATAATTATGGTGTGATTCGAACTTCTACCGTATTCCAGAAGTTTCCGTTCTACAGTATATATATGGACACGAAAGTTAAACTTGCAGATCAGAACTTATTGGACTAGACATTCTTGTGTTCTCAGCTGTTGGATTTATTTACGTTTCACACATCGTACTTGACTGACTTTCATTTTCGTTACATCATACTAGATTATGACTGATTGGATATAATATTCCGTTTGGATTCCCGCAACAGGAACGAGAAGAATTCCGGATTAGGAAAAGTCGAAGGATTTTGAACAGTTAAGTTGACATTTTAGTTTTTTTTGTAATATTTTTTGTAAACTTTGTATATAATAAATCTTGTTAAATTTTATTATTGATTTGTGTCTTTTGTTGGCTACAATTTAAAGGTGATTTCGGCCGTAACAGAAATTGGGGGCTCGTCTCGGGAGAACGTTAATATCTTAATAAATTTTTTCAGTATTTTTATTAGAATTAGCCAACAAAATTCTACAAAATGACATTTGATGCTGGTAAATTTTTGAAAACGCCAGACCTGGAAGAGTTTGATAAATTAAAGAAAGAAGAATTAGTGTTGCTTGCTAAACATCTAAAAATAGATTTTAGACCATCTATGAGAAAACAAATTATAAAAAATTTGGTAATAGACAATTTAGTTGACTTGGAAATTTTTGGTGAAGAGGCTCTTGACCTCAAGGTCGAAAAGGTTGATGCTTTAAAATTAAAACAGCTTGAATTAGAACATGAACTTAAATTAAAACAATTGGAAAAACAATTGGAAAACGAAGTTAAATTAAAACAATTAGAAAAAGAAGATGAATTTAAATTAAAACAATTAGAAAAAGAAGATGAATTTAAATTAAAACTATTACAGGCAGAACTTGAAATGAGGGAAAGGTTAGAGATGGAGAAAATAAAAATAGAAATGGCTAAAGTAGAAAGCAACACTAAGTCAAAATCAGAACATTTTGAGGCAGCAAAAAATATACGTTTAGTTCCTAAATTTTGTGAAAAAACGGTGGATAAATTTTTTCCACAATTTGAGAAAATTGCTCAAAATCTGAAATGGCCAAAGCCTTATTGGACTACTATGCTGCAAAGTGTTTTTGTGGGCAAGGCCGCTGAAATTTACTCAGCACTTTCTTCAGAAAAAAGTTCTGATTATGACACTGTTAAACAGGAAGTTTTGAAAGCTTATGAGCTAGTGCCAGAAGCATATAGACAGAAATTTAGGTCTTATAAAAAGTTTGAATCAGAAACTTATGTTGAATTTGCTAGGGAAAAAGAAGATCTATTTGATAAATGGCTTACGTCAAAGAAAATAGATAAAAATTTTGATAAATTAAGACAACTAATGTTATTAGAAGAGTTTAAGCAGTGTGTTAATTTAGACTTAAAAACGCATTTAGATGACAAAACTGTTGAGACATTGCAAGATGCAGCTGTTGTTTCCGATAATTATACCATTTCACATAAAAGAAGTTTCAAAGGTCAAAATTTTACTTCAAGCGGAAACTACAAAAATCAAAGCACTGAACGTACTGATATTAAGCCTGTTGCACAGAATAAGAGTCCGTCTAGTTTTATATGTCTGGTCCAAAATTTGATACTTTTGAGAAGAAGTCACTAACTTGTGCTTATTGTAAGAAAAATGGTCACCTGATGGCTGATTGTTTTAGACTCCAGAAGAAGAATGAAAGAGATCATAAGCCCAAGTCCAGTGCTTGTACGACACCCGTTGTTACCAATAAGTTGGAATGTCCTGCGAGTCAGGCTTTTAAGTCCAGTTTTTGTGATTACATGGAGGATTATAAGCCCTTTATGTCTGATGGGTTTGTTTCTATTGTTGATAATACTACTCCTCAGCCTATTAAGATTTTACGGGACACTGGAGCTTCTCAGTCTTTGTTGTTAAAAGGTGTGTTGCCTTTGTCCGAGGAGACGTCCGTTGGTGCCTCCGTTTTGTTACGAGGTGTGGAGTTAGGTTGTATAGATGTTCCCCTCCATTGTATTTATTTGAAGTCAGATTTAATTACTGGACCAGTTGTTGTGGGTGTTCGTCCTACTCTCCCTGTAGAGGGTGTTTCATTATTGCTAGGAAATGATCTAGCTAGGAACAAAGTGGTTGCTGAACCAATTGTTACAAGTGAACCGGTGGTGGATGTTAAATCACCTGAACATGATGCTGAACTGTATCCAGCTTGTGTTGTTACTAGGGCAATGGCAAGAAAACAACAAGATGAGGATTTACAAGAAGGCCAGTATGATTATATGGACCTTTCTGGCACTTTTCTTGCCGACACTGAAGGTCCCGGTACTTCAAAAAAGGCCACAATAAGACCACCTGGTACTAACAAACGTGTAATTATGCCATGGCCAGACGTGAACTGCCATTCATTAGACAAAAGAACATTTAAGGAAGAACAGAATAAAGGTTCTTCAGCTCTGCAAGAGGGCTCTACCCCAAGAAGAAGCAGACAAAGTGGCCGAATGTTACTACCATGAAGACGGCATTTTAATGAGGAAGTGGAGGCCCCCTGATGCTATCCCAGAGGAGGAATGGAGAGTGGTATACCAAGTGGTGGTGCCTAAAGTCTATAGGCAAGAAATTATTGGTCTTGCCCATGACACCCCCTTGGCTGGACATTTAGGTATAAGGAAGACTTGCCTTAAGATCTTGCAACATTTCTACTGGCCCAGACTTAGAAATGATGTCGCAGAATACTGCAAATCATGCCATATATACCAGGTTGTTGGCAAGCCTAACCAGAAAATACCACCAGCACCACTTCTGCCAATTCCAGCCTTTGAAGAACCTTTCAGCCGAGTACTTATTGATTGCGTTGGACCTTTACCAAAGACCAAGACTGGAAATGCTTATTTACTGACGATCATGTGTACATCCACTCGCTTTCCTGAGGCTATTCCCTTAAGGAATATCAAGACACCAACTATTGTCAAAGCTCTTATCAAATTTTTCACATTAGTAGGACTTCCTAAGTCTATACAGTCCGACCAGGGTTCAAATTTTATGTCAGGTTTATTTCAGCAGGTCGTTTACCAGTTAGGGATTACTCAGTATAGATCAAGTGCTTATCATCCAGAATCTCAAGGTGCCTTAGAACGTTTTCATCAAACATTGAAGAACATGATTAGGACTTTTTGTCTTCAATTTGATAGGGACTGGGATGATGGTGTTCACTTTCTACTTTTTGCGGTCCGAGAGGCTGTTCAAGAATCCCTTGGTTTTAGCCCCTTTGAGTTAGTGTTTGGTCATACTGTAAGGGGACCTTTGAAATTGATTAAGGAAAAATGGCTTACTGAACACACTGACTTGAATCTTCTAGACTATGTATCTAGATTTAAAGAAAAATTGTATACTGCTTGTCAAATTGCTCAGAAAAACTTAAAAACTGTACAGAATAAGATGAAAATATGGTATGATAAAGATGCCAGGGACAGAGTTTTTGAGCCTGGTGATAAGGTACATGTATTTTTGCCAGTCCCTGGGCATCCTTTACAGGCTAAATACTGTGGTCCTTATACAATCGACAGTAAAATCAATGATTTGAATTATATTGTAAGAACTCCAGGTCGGCGTAAACAAAATAGAGTGTGTCACATTAATATGTTAAAACCATATTTTGAGCGTACTAATGAAGGTGAGAGTAAACCAGTTGCCACTTTAGCCATGGTTAAATTGGAGAACGATCATGACAAACCAGATATAACTGAACCATCTTTTGATTCCAAGAGTATGGAACAAACTGTTAGATTGAAAAATTCTGAAATTTTATCAGATTTAGACTCAAAACTTGCACATCTGACTTTCGATCGCAGAGAAAAATTGAAAACTTTGGTATTTTCTTTTAAAAATCTTTTTCCAGATGTGCCAAATAAAACCTCTGCTGTTTGTCATGATGTTGATGTAGGCGATGCTTCTCCAATTAAACAACATCCTTACCGGCTCAATCCACTTAAACTTGATGTTATGAGACAAGAAATTAGATATATGCTTGACAATGATATTATTGAGCCGAGTAACAGTGAATGGAGCTCTCCTTGTCTTCTTGTACCCAAACCAGATAAAACCTTTCGTTTCGTTACTGATTTCAGAAAAGTAAACTCAGTCTCAAAATCTGACTCCTATCCGATTCCAAGGATAGACGATTGCATTGATAACATTGGACAATCAAAATTCGTAAGCAAATTCGATTTATTAAAAGGTTACTGGCAGGTTCCCCTGACACCGAGAGCTCGTGAAATATCAGCTTTTGTCACACCAGACGGCTTATTTCAATATACTGTCATGCCGTTTGGTATGAAAAATGCTCCAGCTACATTTCAAAGAATGATTAATAATGTTATAAAAGATTTAGACTGTTGTTATGCTTATATTGATGATCTTATTGTATGTAGTGATAGCTGGGAAGAGCATTTAACACATTTATATGATACTTTTGATAGATTGTCACAATCAAATTTGACTGTTAATCTTGCTAAAAGTGAATTTTGTAAGGCCACTGTTGATTATTTAGGGCACACAGTTGGCCAAGGTCAAGTGAAACCTATTATGGCTAAAGTGGATGCAATTACCAATTTTCCTCCTCCTACAAATAAAAAACAACTTATGAGATATTTAGGCATGATTGGATTTTACAGAAAATTTTGTTCAAATTTTGATACTGTTGTTCAACCATTGACTCATCTTTTACAAAAAGATTCTAAATTCATCTGGAGTGATAATTGTCAAAACTCTTTTGAAAAAAGCAAATCACTTTTAATTAACAATCCCGTTCTTATCACTCCAGACTTTAAAAAGCAATTCAAACTTGCCGTTGATGCAAGTGATGTAGGAGTTGGAGCCGTTTTATATCAAGAAACAGATGATAATGTTGAGAAACCTATATCATATTTTTCCAAGAAATTAGATAAACATCAGAAAAATTATTCCACTATTGAAAAAGAATGTTTTGCACTGTTGTCTGCACTTCAACATTTTGATGTATATTTAAATCCCACTATGCATCCTATTCTGGTTTATACTGATCATAATCCTCTCACCTTCATACATAAAATGAGAAACAAGAACCAGAGGTTGACTAGGTGGAGTTTATTGTTGCAGGAATATGATATTATCGTAAAACATATTAAAGGTAAAGATAACGTAATAGCAGATGCTTTATCTAGATCTTATTAAAACACTGTATACATACTATATATTTTTGTATATATTGTTCATGAAGTTCTCGTTACACTCAAACTTCTTTTAAGGGGGGAGGTGTTATGATATTGTAATTATTATATTTATTTATCTTGGCCTAATTTGTTTTGCGTAGCCTTATAACATGTATACTATGTTTACATAATACTTATAGTTGTTTACCAAATAATGTTATAACTGCGCAGTTTAGAAATCACTGGAACAATAATGGATACTGATGGAATGACTAGAACTTTCTATTTGACTTACGTAATAATTATGGTGTGATTCGAACTTCTACCGTATTCCAGAAGTTTCCGTTCTACAGTATATATATGGACACGAAAGTTAAACTTGCAGATCAGAACTTATTGGACTAGACATTCTTGTGTTCTCAGCTGTTGGATTTATTTACGTTTCACACATCGTACTTGACAGACTTTCATTTTCGTTACATCATACTAGATTGTGACTGATTGGATATAATATTCCGTTTGGATTCCCGCAACAGGAACGAGAAGAATTCCGGATTAGGAAAAGTCGAAGGATTTTGAACAGTTAAGTTGACATTTTAGTTTTTTTTGTAATATTTTTTGTAAACTTTGTATATAATAAATCTTGTTAAATTTTATTATTGATTTGTGTCTTTTGTTGGCTACAATTTAAAGGTGATTTCGGCCGTAACAATGTATAGTAGTATGGTAACGATATTTCACCAGTAGATGTGTCCTGGCTAGTGTGAAATGAAAACTAAGCAAGCAAGCTAAGCAAGTCTGCTACGTAAGAAATTCGGATAAAAAGCTAAGCAAACTAGGTAAGCAAACAAGCTAAAAAAGCGAGCCAATTAAGAAATCAAGCTAAATAGCAAGCTAGCTAAACAAGTACGTTAAGTAGACCAACTAAGCAAGCAAGCCAAGCAAGTCTGCTACCTTTTTTTCAGATGATCCAGTATTGTATTTCATTCCCATGGCTGAGATGTACACAGTTATAAAAAAGCCATTCTGCTGTTGGTCATGGGGGACTACACAAAACATACAACGAGCTTAAATCTTATTATGCCAACATTAGTGGGGAGGTGATGAAGACATTTTTGAAGTTTTGTGAATAATGTTCCCTGAAACGAAAGCATTCCGAGCTATCGAAGTTAGTTATTAAGCTTGCAACTTGTACACAACATATATATATATATATATATATATATATATATATATATATATATATATATATATATATATATATATAAACGTCTAAAAAGTTGCAAAACAACATCAAAATAAAACAAATAAAATTTTGAATTATAAAAATAATTCAAACTTAGCAAAATTTTCGGATCACTGAGATCCTTCATCAGTGCTGTCGCGTTGCGAAATGACTAGTTAATTACAGGTAGAAAACAATTTTGTATGCTAGGCGGAGTTGCCGTAAGGGGTCTCAGAGACTTCAATAAAAAATTAAACTGATACGGACGTCCGCTGGTCGAAAAAGATGTAAAATCACTGCCTTGGATTGATCCTACAGCTAGAGAATTTAAACTACAACCTAAAAACACAAGACTTCCTGTGTGTGCAAAGCATGACGTTTATAAGTACGTCATAGGAACAACTATTTTAGGTTGTCACCGTGGCGCAACGTTATAATCGTCATGCTTTGTATGCTAGGCGGAGTTGCCGTAAGGAGTCTCAGAGACTTCAATAAAACAATTAAACTGATACGGACGTCCGCTGGTCGAAAAAGACGTAAAATCACTGCCTTGGATTGATCCTACAGCTATAGATTTAAACTACAACCTAAAAACATAAGACTTCCTGTGTGTGCAAAGCATGACGTTTATAAGTACGTGATAGGGACAACTATTTTAGGTTGTCACCGTGGCGCAACGTTATAATCGTCATGCTTTGTATGCTAGGCGGAGTATATATATATATATATATATAGAATAATACATGGTAAAATCTGTATCACATGCTGTATCAACCCGAGAAACCAATATCAGCCAGAGGGCCTTGATACGGATTAAACAGCAGGCTATTTATCAAATATTCAAAACTACTGTATTTACTACTAAATATATGATAAATATATATATATATTCCAAAAATAGAGGCATATACAAGACAAATGATTGCTGGAACCCCTGGCTTCCAATTATTTCAGATTAATTTCCTAGAAAATAAAAATAATATATATAATGTATTACCATTGCTACATCTCATTGCCATGGAGATTATTTGGCTCCACCTCCTCAGTCATGGTCTATTGACTTTGGATGGTTTGCTTACTTCACATGTATTAGTTTGTGATTAGGTCAGTTTATGGGGATCCACTAGGTGTAGGTCAATGATAATTGGTATGCAGATGTACCGGTATTATCATTGCCTTATCTCATTGCCATGGAGATTATTTGGCTCCACCTCCTCAGTCATGGTCTATTGACTTTGAATGGTTTGCTTACTTTACATATATTATGAGTCTGATGAAGAGGAACCTTGAGAGATCCTGCACTGGAAATCAACTATAAGTAACTATAAGTAACTATAAGTAAACAAACAAAATTATATTTTATTGGACACAAAGCCAAGCAAAAAGATTTTTGTCTCGCCATGATGAGGTTGGGTTGAAAAGCTACATATAGGTATGCTAATTCGTGCATATTCATTGACTGAATATTTGCATAACTTACATGTTAAAGTATTGCTATCAGTGGCGGATCCAGAACTTTTTGTTAGGGGGGGGGGGGGGGGCTGACCAACCTAAGAGGGCCCACTCCAGTCACGCATCAGTGATTCCCTATATAATCAACCAAATTTTTCCCACAAAATTTTTGTATTTAGGTTTGGGAACGACTTATAATAAGTCAATGGTATTTGGTATCCAGTTGTATTAGCATTTACACATCTCATTTAAATGGAGATTGTTTAACCATGCAACTCAGTCATGGTTCATTGACTTTGAATATTTGCATAACTTGTGTAAGATGTTAAGGTATTGCTATTATGATTTCAACATTTGCATAATCAAAATTACAAAAAGGCGAGACATATCTCTGTGATAACAGTTTATGATATACCTAGTCTAACTAAAGTTTTACAAGTGCTGTTGAATTTTCGTACCAAAGATTCATATCGAGAGTAAAATTTAGTGAATGTTTTTAGAAGTTTATGATGTCGATATCCTTGATGCAACAATTCTTCCATGAGAACTATATTGCGCTCATACAAGTCTGAAACATGACTACATACCCGACCTAATCGAACAACATGTCGTTGATACATATAAACTCCATATGAATGAATCTTTATTGCATAAGTAAACATAAATGCTATAGCACAGTACAGAAAATACATATATGACAAAAGCAGAGAACAAAACAGAGCTATATATACTAGGAGATATTAAAGTAATTGTAACAATTGTGATCTATGATTCCACGCTGATTTAAGATATAAACATAGTTTTCTAGTAAGTTTGACAGACTTGGCTGTAATCAAGGATTTAAGTTTATGGATGTTAGGACATGAACAATAGTACTTTGGTAAAAAATTACATCTCAAAAATCTAAACTCAGGACAAACTAAAATAAAATGATATTCATCTTCCACATTGTTCATATTACAACATCTACATATACGACTGTCTCTTGGTGTATTTTCATATCGACCGACCTCTAGTTGTAATTTCAGGGTACCACTGCGCAGCTTACATAACAAAGAAGTGTCAAAGTCATAATTAAGATATGATTCAAAATCAAAAACAAGTTTATGAGACATGTATAAGCTAAGCTTCTCACTTTCTGCAATACTAGTAAACCAAGTTTGATAATATTGGTCAAGAATACGACATTTAATAAAATCATAAGATACATCAATATTCTCTTTGTTTAACCATATATAATTCAAACCTAGATCAAAAAACATATCACGTACATTTGATGCCCAATTCTGTTTACCAATATTTGCATCGTTCAATAACAAAATATATGCATCATACACTATATTAGGTCTGTCATTTAATAGATGTAGCCAGTATTTAACAATCTTAAGTTTCCTGGCAATATACATTGGCAAATGGCCTAAGAATTAACAATTTCGAGTTCAGTATCTTCGAAATAGAAACGATGATCGACTCGTTGCCATCCATTTCGGAATACAACAACTTTCGTTTTATCCGAATTCACAACGATGTTTTATTTTCTAAAGTACACAGATAGTTTATCTAGTAAAGTTTGTAAAGTTTCCGGTGATTTGGCAAACAATACGGTATCGTTAGCGAATAAAATTAAATATAATAAGTATCCATTCAGATTGAAAATATCTGCGGCATCCGTTTGAATATCACTGACAATGTCGTTTATGAAAAATAAGAACAACAAGGGGGAAAGTGGCTCCCCTTGCTTAACATCAAATGTGTCAGATAAGCTACCTTCTGATCGGATTCTCAGACGTACAGATTCATAAACGGCTTTAATAATCGTTATAAATTTACTGCTTACTCCAGATTTCAAGAGTTTGTACGACAGAAGTCGTCTCAAGACCTTGTCGAAGGCTTGCGGAAATCGACAAAAACACTATAGACTTTCTGTTTGTTTTGAAGTAAATGTGAAATAATCCCTTGCAATACAAATATCGCATCGATAGTTGAATGACCCGGCCGAAAACCGAATTGATTGTCTATAAGCTTTTACTCATCTTCTGCACAGCTAAGTAATCGGGAGGTTAATATAGAAGTGAAAAGTTTAGACATGATACTAACTAGAATAATTGGCCGATAGTTGTTCGGATTTGTAAGGTCCCCACTCTTTGGTGCGAAAAAGTTCGGGTTGGATAAAAATATCTCTCCAATTATGTCATCGCTTCCGGTGCTTTTACCAGTTTTTAATCGTTTAATCGCAGAAACAATTTCGTCTTCTGTTATCTCAGTATCGAGTGAGTCAATATGGATCTCATCTAAAAAATCATTGTTTTCTATCAAATTCATAACTTCTTCACAAATGTCAGGAGGATCACTACCGAGAAGGTTTTCAAAATGAGTCAATAAATCATCACTGTCGACTGGGCATTTAAATTTTCGCTTCGGTTTCACCACAGACCAAAATTTCCTTGGGTTCGTTTTTGCCAAATCACATAGCTCGATACCTTTTCTTCGCTTGAAACTAGATCTAGCTTTCCTCTTTACACTATTATATCTATGTCTAGCCGCTATAAAATGTTCACGATTTGCATCTGTTGGCTGGCGCTGATAAAAGTTACGGCAAACATGGAATTTGGAACGAAGACGCTTGCACTCTTGGTTGAACCATTCGTTATCGTCTCTACGCGCTTCGCTGGTATTAAAGAAAAGTATTAAAGATATACCAGGAATGGAAAATTAAAATTATCCTGTGTTTTAAATTCGGGTTATTAAGCGAAAGAATGTCATCTTAATATCTAAAAGTGGTACATTGTATTATAATATTTTAAAAGGTCGTGTTTAGTTGGGTCTTTATATAGATGTAATATATCTTTATATAGCTTAGCCAAAACTTGGTAATAGAGAAATAAATCCGCTTCCAGAGGTGTACAATTCTGTCCATAGGAATACCGATAATTTATCCAAAATAGTTTGTTCCAAAACTAGTAAAAATATTGTCTGGAAACATTTTAAAGTATTAATCCTATCCAGATAGGTCCAGTTAGTATATTTGTTCTGTCTTTCACAACTGGATAAAGGTTTCAAGTTATTGCAACATATATAGGTACTTCCCGATTTATCAAAGCACCATTTGATTAGATATCATAATTTACAGTTAGGTGCAGACATAACATCTCACCAAGTTAACTTAGAGCAGTTCTGCTGACTGCTTTAGAACTGCTCTAAAATAGAATCCTGTCTGCTCTAAAACAGAATCCTGACCGATTCTGACTGATCTAAGCTGTCATGGTCAAGAAAATCTCTAAGCTATCATGATCAAGAACGGCTCTGACTTGTCATGGTCTAGTACTGTTCTATATCCAGTCATAGTCACAGTTCTAGTAACAGTCAGGATTTAGAATAATTAAAAAATTCCAACTTAAAAGTTTCAGTAAAGTCTTTTTGTAACACTATAAATAAAAATACCACACTGAAATAAAGCCTAATTCTTGACTAGAGCTGTTATAAAAAGCAGTCGTAGACCAGGACTTCCCTGATTCTTGACCAAAGCTGTTGTTATTCCTGACCATACTTGTTCTTGACTAGAGCTATTCTTCTTCCTGACTGCTCTGCATGTTAACTTTGACGAGAAGTTATGACTGGTCGCAAATTTATCTTGAATAAGTTTGTGGGGGTAAAGTGTTTTTATAAGTTAATGTAAGTAGTAAAGCGTAGGAAGTTTCATGTTAGTTGAAGCGGCATTATATTTATCAGTGGATTTACCATGCATAATTTTGTGATTAGTGTTATAAAGAACAATTCATATCTATATCATGGAACAATGGAAAATGTTGACAGCATCCTCCTTTTAACCAGAAATGCGCATCTGAAAACATTGTATAAATAAATATAAAAAAAGATAAACGAAGATTAGAAAAAAAAGTGTATCGCGTAGGTGGACATTACATAAACTGACACGGTGATCATGCAATATTAAGTAATGATGCACGATCTACAAAATAGCTCAATTAAACCATTTTGTTAAGATATTACATTAAATGTTAAAAAAAACAAAAACTATTTGTCAACAATTTTTCATATGTTCTTGTATGTCATGATGACCGTGATTATTTAAAACTTTGAAATATCTTCCATGTTTCATTTTTTTTCAGTGCAATCGTGGATAAATTGTAGAAATGACGGCTGCAATCATTGGTAATTAAAAGCAAAATTACTTATTATAAGTAAGATTAAGCATTAATTTTATATGTAATTTGCAAAATGTTTTATAATTGCAGTATATTTCTTATAAAAGATCGTTGTAGATTCCCCTAACACCCATTCCAGAAGATTGATCTGAATCAGTCAGAGATATAAGTTGTTCTAGACTATAATCCACGACAATGGGTGGCTTTCATGTGATCGTCATAGCTTTAGTAAGTATAGATTAAACAAATACATTTCTAATAGTTGTATGGATGTAAGTGTCCTATTTTGGGTAAGATTTTATGGGCTAAATAATTTCTAAAATTTACAAAATGTAAATTACATAATTTAAGCAAAGCGCTTTCATTGTTGTTGCTCATCTCGAAGTTGCAGAGAGACTTAGAAACAAATATCGAGTCTCTCTGCAAGTAAAACATGAGCAGTTTGATTTTCATTTCATTCATAATTGTATTGCGTAAAGAATTGATTAGCTGGTAGAGTGTACGAAATCTGGCAAATGAGACCATATATGTTCTATAAGTATTCTCCCTTTTCCTCTCTTACGAAAGCAATGTATGCCTTGCTTAATACTGTCTTTCTTTATTTTCGATAAGCCAAAGTTTTAAAAAAAGTTTAACAACACCAAAGACCAGATTCATCTTTATTTTCGATAAGCCAAAATCATCAACAAAAAATTAACCACACCAAAAGACCAGATTAATTGCGTTTCATTCATATTAAACTGGTTAAGACAGATCTTTTCATCAAATTTTAATTACTGAAAATATTATACCTGTGTTAAAAGGATTTATTTCCGTAAATAGCTCAAAATTATACCAGCTGTCAAATAAGTGGGAGATTTGCATGCCGTAAAACCTGGTTTAACCAGTCATTTTCATATGAAAGTGTCTGTACCAAGTCAGGAGTATGACTGTTGCTTTCCAGTTGTTCTGGGTATCTGCGTACCTCCTGACTTTTGCCAGTTTTTCGGACTTTGATTGTAAAATTTCAATTGGAGTTCCATGTTTTGTTATGTAACTTTATTTAGCAGAAGTTGTTTTAGTTTTGTCATTTTTTATTTTTTTACTGTATGAAATACTAATTTTAATGCGCAAAATATGCAAATTTACATTTTACGACTCACCAGTAGTGAACAAGGCCTAAATTCAATTTAACATGAAAAGAAATAAGGAATAGTCACAAAATTTTTGTCACCGGAATCCATACTTCGTGGATTTTTCCACCTTGAATGTGGGCGGTTTCGTAAAATAATGGTACATCATGATGCTACAATTCATCGAGCTGAGTTGCATTTAGCCTAAAACTACGTGTAATTGATAAGGCTTTCATACAATCGTTTTGCCATAAATGATTGAAACTTTAAGACAAACGGGATGACTTTGACTTTCCAATAGGCAACATTCCAGAAAAGCCGGCGTATGCAGTGTATATTTCACAACTAATACTTTATTCCAGAGCTTGTGACATATACATTGACTTATCGTATTTCCCCAGCCTATATCGACCTGCTGAGGCCTTCAGAATTTCCAGTATTTCGGCACTGTGACGTCGTAAAGAGTTGACCCAACTCTAATATGAGCTGACCCGAATATATCAGCACCGTCATAATGTTTGACCCAACGTTGACCCGAATATATCAGGAAAACATCCGGTTATAGGCAGATGACCATTTAAAAGTAAGAAATTCCATTACTAGTTAACAATACGATAAATTTATCATCAAGTTTTCTTCAAACAAATATTGTAAAATATAAGCCGCTCGACACAATACGAAGCTTTTTAGCTCATTCGCTACGCTCACAAGCTGAAAAAGCTTCACATTGTGTCTCGCGGCTGATATTTTACGATATACGTTTGCAGAAAACCTGATAATATGTACTTCCTGGACAGAGCCCGGCTTCTGATAAAAAAAAGATGCTGAGACAGGGGTATGTTGCTCCTAAGTTGGGGTCATCCTTATTAAAGTTTAATGGACGTGATGATGACTTGGTAGACAGGTATGAAAAAACCGTTTTCCAAATGAAAATGAACCTGTTCCATTGATGTTGTATCTTCCTCATACCGGCTTTGACATGGGCAGCATGGCGGGAGTCCTGCAGGAAGCAGAGACCTCTTACTCTTCCGGAGCACTTGAGTCTACCCCCGATTTTTTGATGGGGTCCATGTTCATATGTTTTTAGTTTTTGATTGTAGTGCTTGTATTGTTTTGGTCTTGTCTTCGCTGTTCTCCGGAGTTGTCAATTGTTTTGATTTCCTCCTCCTTCTCCTTCGAATATCCCTATGGTATTACTTATTTAGTTCTCATCTTTGAGGGGGGAAGGGTTGCCAAAATGGCGTTCGTGTACTTTGTAACATCGTAATTACTTTTGCTATTTCAGGTGTTTCAAATAAATGGTGAGTTTTATTATTAGCAGTATGGCAATTTTCCCTTGTATTTGTTTCACTCATAACCTTTGATTTCTTTAATCTTAAATATTTAACTTCTTTTTGATGTTAATGATGTTATGCAATGCATTGTTATTTTAACAAACAGAACTTTTATACTTAAAGTCCAAATACCAGGCTATGAGATCTAGAAGGATTTTTTTAAAAAATGGATCTAGAATTGAAAATGTCCATACATCTTTAATTTTTTAGTTGTAATTATTTAGATCAATATAAGTTTTAATTTTCTTTGGTTTGTTTATCGGTGCCATTTTCATAACAATTGACGGCTATTGTTTACTGATAGAGGAATTACCTGGACCAATGCCAGCGAAACCGGCAATCCTTGTCAATTAGGATATAAGAGTCGGGATTTTCATTTGAAAAATTAAATCATCAATTAAAGTCATCATAATAATGAAACATCCGAATTAGTATTATGAATTTTCTAATAGACAACATATTTGTTGAATTTGGCGGTCGAATTTTTCAACAAACAATCGGCAGTCCAATGGGTACCAACTGTGCTTCTCTCGATATGTTTCTATACTCATATGAAGCGGACTTCATTTAAGGGCTTCTACGTAAAAAAAAAGAAAGAAACTAGCCCAATCTTTCATTTCACTTTCCGTTTTATAGATGACGTGTTGTCGTTAAATAACGACAAATTCCAAGGCTTTCTACATCTCATCTACCCCAGTGAACTTGAAATTAAGGATACTAAGATACATCGAAGTCCGCTTCATATTTTGATTTGTTTCTCCAAATAAACAATTATGGACATCTGAAGACAAAATTGTATGAGAAACTTGATGACTTCGACTTTCCTATTGTTAAATTTCCCGTTTTAATTAGCAATATACCAGGATCGTCTGCATTTGGCGTCTACTTTTCTCAGCTTATCTCATATTCAAGGGAATGCGTGAGTTACCATGACTTTCGACAAAGAGGATTACTGCTGTCACAAAACGATTTTTAACCAGGGTTTTATCAAGGATAAGTTGATGTCATCACTTAGGAAATTTTACGGTCGTCATCACGAATTGATTGACCGTTACAGTGTGTAAAATGATTTGGACCTCTTCCCACTGTCGTAAGATTTCATGTACCTCCACCGATTTGTGACTACCACCGGATTGAATTTGTTTGACCTGAGTTCACTCGTGGTTTTCTTAGTAGTTCGTGTTGTTCATTGTTTTTCAGTTTTCAGTGTTAATTTGCTGTGATTGTGGTTGTTCATTTGTCTTCCCGGGTTTTGTCTGTATATATTTGTCCTCTTTACACTAGGCCCGAGTAATGATTTTATGATTACAATGTGCATTTGATAAATTTAAAATCTCCGGATATATCACTATCTTATTTAAAAAGATAACATTTTTAATTTTAGTATCATATGGAATGCCAGATAGATTACGACGTGCGCCATACTGTCGAACCAGAATAGACCTTGCTTTTGTAGTCGACACCTCCAGAAGTATTCATACAGATGATTATAACAGACAGATACAATTTGTTCATGACATCGTTGATTTTCTCGACATTGGTCCAGACGAAACGAGAGTTGCTGCAGTGTCCTTCAGTAACCATCTGTTTCCTGAATTCAATTTTGGAAGTTCTTCAACGAAAGCTGACGTCCTAAAAGCTATTGGAAACATAAAACAATCAAAGGGTGACGCTACGAGAACATATTTGGCCTTAGAGCATACTTATAATGAGATTTTTGCCCCCGGAAATGGAGAGAGACCAGATGTGATAGATGTAGTTGTTGTTCTGACTGATGGAGAAACAAATCCAGGTGGTTACGACAAACACTGGAGAGAAAGCGGTAAAAAACAAACACAAATCGAAGCTGCAAGAATTAAATCAAGACCTGCATACGTATTTGCCATAGGAGTTGGGGACCAGGTTGATGTAAATGAACTGAATGGGATTTCAAGTAACCCGGATGAACGATTTACAATTCAAGTATCAAGTTTTGAAGAACTGAATTCCGAAAAAATTAAACAAATGCTTCTATCAAGGGCATGTATCCGTAAGTGTTTTGCACTTTTAAAATATTGATAAAAGAATTGTCATACTTTAGTTGAATTTATGGTATGATAAAAAAAATTATGATAATATAAGAAGTCAATATTGATAATTATAAATTTAGAAAAACTCGGAACTCAATGATCATATAATAAACTCGGATACAAATGTCTGTTCGTACGTAACTCATTTCTGGATTTATCTTCACCAAGTACAAAAATGTACGCTTGTGATTAAAACTTTTTAAAGCCTTCTAAAACAATAGATACAGAATTGTCCTAAATTTCAAGGTCAAGTTTTATCCCTGAAAAAGTAGAAGTTTTGCAGAATTGGAAAATAACATTAAAATATATCTTCAACGAATATATCTGAAACATGTATTATATAATTTATATTATAAATTATGCTTGTTATATTGTTGTATATTCTGATTAATTTCTTATTCTTTTTTATACATTTTCAGCTACAACCCCTCCTCCAATGACAACCACACGTAAGTTTCAAAATGTTATCCCAATAGTTAAAAAAATTGTTTTCCATATATTTTTTAAGAAACTGAATATTTTTTCTCACAAAGTCCCGATTTGCCAGTTTATAAAGAAAAAAATGAATGGGATTTGATATTTATATAATTCATCATTTCAGGATGTCAACTTTAATGAACTGGTATACCGTGATGTTTTACGAGTTTAAATTGTTTATAAAAATATTGATGGAACAGGTCTTAATTTGTTAGATTCATATTTTAAATCATTGTATTAATTTGTTCTTTTGTTAGAACCTTGATATATGTTGTCTTTTATTAAGTTATATTCTGTAAACTGGCATACAGTACCGTCAACGTATTTTTTAATTTCTCAACTCAACACAGAGGAGGGGAATTTGAGTGGTAAAGCACATGTTCCCACTTAAGTAACCGCTGGGTAATAGTGGAGAATCACTCTATCGTATTATGATACTACGGCGACCATATATTGGAAATGAAAACGATTATGTCCTATTTCATAGGTTACATAGTTTACATTTGTTTCCTCTGTTTCAGCTGCACAAAAGGAGGAAGGTAAGGACAATAAATATAGTGCACGGTATGAGATGCAAATTAACAGGAAACAAGAAAAATATACGAGATAACTGCAAAAAGCGAGGAGAAATTTTCAAATTCAATTTGTGCAAATAATTAACTTTACACAAAAATCAAACTTCTTTAAACAAAAATGGGTTTGGTTTGAGATTAAACAAGTCCTACTCTACATTTGAAGTCCATGCTGGACAAAGCAGGGTTCATTCATGCCAGAAATTCAGTAGATGATTAAAAAACAAGTATATAGCTATCTTCAACCGCAGTTTAATTTATAAAACCTAGGCCATAAATTAATCTTAGGTTGGGTAGGATAATAACTATTCTTGTTTAAAAAAGGATATGTCTCACAAAAGATTTTCGGTTATTCTAAATAATTAATGTATAATAAT
This sequence comes from Mytilisepta virgata, assembly GCA_028015205.1. NCBI lineage: Eukaryota > Metazoa > Mollusca > Bivalvia > Mytilida > Mytilidae > Mytilisepta > Mytilisepta virgata. The sequence continues at coordinate 1,559,562 of CM051520.1, read as the reverse complement.
TATTTGCTGTTTTTAATAGAATGTAAGGAAGCAGTTGCGGATATTTTCTTTGTTCTCGACGAATCATCAAGCATTAAGACACTAGAAGCCTTCAGGAAAGAACTGAATTTCGTTACGTCAGTGGTCGATTATTTAGAAATTGGACCTACAAAAACTCAGGTTGGGGTTATGACTTTTAGTGACGAACCAAAAATGAAATTCCATTTGAATACGTACACCACCAGAGAGGATATTGCTAAGGCGGTTCACGGAATAACGTGGCATGGTGGCAATACCTATTTGAATAAAGCTCTTCAGATGATGAGAGAGGAAGGCATGAATCCATCATACGGATCAAGAGCTGGCGTTCCCCAGATAGGTGTAATTATCACGGACGGTGTATCGACAGATAGGACGAAGACAATAGAGGAACTCAAAATTCTGCACGCAGAAAATTATCTTTTGTTTGCAATAGGTATGTATTTCGTTTCGTACCTTTTTATATCATTAAAAATGAGAGCCTCGTTTGTTTTCACGGCTATACAGGTTTTGTATTTTTGATTTTTCAATACGTTTTGAATTGATTGAAATGTATATCCAATTGCAAATATACTCATAGAAAATTTAAAATATTTCACGTATTCTTTTATGAAATATCAAATATATTATCCACTAATAAGAAACTTAAAAATAATATCATAGCTCACATACACATGAAGCCTCGTTAGTCTATGATATTCTGCTTTTGGTTCTTTAAAGTTTTATTTACTTTACTTTAGCCCATTCGACAGTGCACTGAAACATTGTTATTTGATTATTTGGTATTCGAGCTCTTTCGACAACATTTGTACTACCTTAGTTAGGGAGCAACCATTTTATATTTCAAATTTGAAATAAAAAGGCAGGATCAGGATTTTGGCAAAATAATAAGACAGAAACTCTTTATATGTGAAAAAAATGCAGCACCTGTGTCAATCAGGAAATTGTTTGGATTAAACGAAAATAAAAATTCAGGCCGCAATAGCAGCCGAAAAAAAATCCAGGACCAAAATTTCGACGAAAAAAATAGTCAGGATCGGAGATTTGACCCTAGCCCCCCTCCACACCCCCCCCCCCCCCGATGAAAATCAAATGGTTGATCCCTTAAATAAAATACATTATAGGTAATAATTAAAATATTGCAGGCGTTGGGCCAGAGAGAAGTAGGACAGAGTTAGAGATGATTGCTGAAGACCCCAACAATGTGTTTGAAGTAGATAGTTTAGACGGACTACAAGCAATTAGGAAGTCTCTTGCTGTTAGACTATGTTCTGAGAGCACGAGTAAGTTTGATAACATTATTGTATTAGCTTAATACAAGATTCTGAAAAAGGAATCTTATGTTTGTCATGTTACCAGAAAATAAAACAGAATATCAAGACTGGAAATAACATTGAAAGAAAAACTGAAATATATCTGTTTATTGTGACACTAGACGCAAAAATTTGGATTGTTGACATCACAATAAAACTCTCTATGGGGCAAAATGAATAAATAAAAAAAAATCATTCCTGATTATTTCAACAGTTAAATAGATGAATAATCTTTTTATATAATAATAATAAAAATTAATATTGCAGGGACTACTTTTAGAAAGCCTTGAACATGCCAATGAAAGAGTGAGTATTTTAGAATTTTTAATATTGTTTCCTTCATTACATGAAATTTTTTCACTGTCAGTATTTCTATTAACTCGTTTTGATCTTCAACGCCCATTGTGTATACTTACTTTGTTCATTGTTTTTTTCAGTTTTCAGTGTTTATTTGTTGTGCTTGTGGTTGTTCATTTGTCTTCCCGGTTTGTCTTTCTAATGGATTGCGTTTTTTGGCTTGCTCCTTAGGTATATTTTTCCTCTTTAAAACAAAATCAAACATAACAAGTGACATGTTATTTGCACTCAATCAAGACAAGTTAGGTTTAGCAACAGGTAAAGTAAAAGAGTGTATATTTCATCATCAACCTTAATTAGCTGATCTAAACTAGTTCAAAATGTCAGAAGTTGTAAATATCATTTCAAGCAACCTACATGCAAATTCTCTCTAACAGTGCTTAAATCCGAAAATTTAGAATCCGAGGGAACAATCCATCATGATATTTTTTTATATTAATTTACCAAGGCATAAAGTGTGAAACTCTTTTTTTCTAAGCCATTGAAGACATAGTTGAAAAGAGATAGCAGAAAAGAATCAGCATTTTTCACATTAATCCATTGGAATCCTGCAAATCATGGGTGAAACAGATAACTTACTATAAGACAATTAATAATATTTTTATATTGTTTGTTTGAATGTGTTTACAACTTTCGGAATTTAAAAGTTTTGGTCTAGGACGTACCTAAAGAAGATGAACCCATAAAACGGGTGTTTGTCAATTTTTATTTTTAATGTGAATTATTGCACGAGTATATCACTGATTCAATATTACTGACATATGCGTTGACATCTTTAAATAGTTACAGTCAATATTCTGTCATTAGCGTAACCGATGAAAGTAAATTTATAAAGCGCATTGAATTAAATATTTGGGTGCTTTTTTTCCATTTTTTTCAGGAGATATATATTTTTTTTTAAATTCTGGTTGTTTTTTTCCTGTTCAAAACAAAATATTCGTTGAAATAATACTTCGGATATTCCATACTGATTTTACATTTATTGTTTTTTCATAACAGATTAATTGATCTATTTGGATTCCAACCATGGACAGTGACCAAACATTGCCAATGGACTTCGTATTATACATATTTACAACTTATTCTAAAATTAAACATAATTATTGCAGATTGAGATGGATTGTTGTTGTTAATTATACAATAATATACAGATAAGTTAAAAAATCATTTGCTTTCGATGATTGCTTTCGATGATAAAACAAGAATTAGGAAGAATCTGTAATTCTCCTAATCGTTTTTTTTGCTAGGATTAATCTACATTAAAAAGCCTTTTCCCAAATGAGAATGGACCTGTTCCATTGATATTATCCCTTCCTCATACCGGATTTGACATGGGCAGCATGGCGGGTGTCCTGCAGGAAGCAGAGACTGCTTACTCTTCAGGACCACCTGAGTCTACCCCCAATGTTTTGGTAGGGTCCATGTTGTTCATACGTTTTTGGTTTTCAATTGTAGTGCATGTATTGTTTTGGTCTTGTCTTCGTTGTTCTCAGGAGTTTGTCAGTTGTTTTGATTTTTCCCTCCTTCGAATATCCCTATGGTATTTCTTGACTTTACTTAAAGAATTGGATATATTTATTTCTGTACAATATTCTGAAATTCCTTTGATCCTCAGGTTGACCTTACCTAGATTAATCTAGATATGCACACCATAAGCAAGTAATACACATGTAATATTGTATTCGAAATATTTTTTCCAACAGTAGGCAACCTGTGTTTCCAGTCCTTTCAAGTTATGTTTCCGAGATGTTTCGGATCGATGGTTTTCTTTCCCTCCTTAATTCTGTTAAAGCATTCTGCAACATGTGTGTGTTTTAGTCTTTTGTCAGTATATAAAATTATCAAAATATTACTCGTATGAGATTGGACGATATGTAATATGTGTCAACGAGACAGCAGCCTATTAGAAAACCGCTAATAAGTAAATTACCGAACTGAACACAATATAGGCATTAAAGGATTGTGGCAGCACTGGTGTCATGATCTCAACATACCCAAAAATATTACCAAAAGAACACCAAGAGTAGCGTTTTTTGTTTTGGATAGAATCATGTTTATTATGGGGTAGATCCCAATACACTCCTCTTTCTTTAGCTAAGGTCAGTGAATTGGTGCCAAAACACATATAACGAGATGTAGACCGCCCTCCCTTTTATCCTGGATTAGTACTTTGACAAAAGTAAGGTCAATGTTCCATCTCAACTGCAAAAGAAAGACAAAATAAAACAACTGTAAATATAAAAAAGCCTCAGAGAGCATGTAAAAGTTACAGTGACGTTTGAAACCAAGAAAAATTGACGTTTTACAAGTATAAAAATTTATCCAGTCTAAAAAGGGAAGGCATGTCCTAGGTAAGACCATTCTGCATGAGAATATTTAAATACTACCTTTTATGAGAATTTCAATTGAATATTTCAACACATGTATTCATACATAGTATATGAAATATCAGTTTCACCAATACCTAACAACTAAGCTTTACATACCTGAATAATTGTTACCTTTATAAGATAATACAGATTATTTGGCCATAATAAAGCGTAAAAAACGACGTACACTGCCCTGTTTAACATGGTTAAAGGAGCAGAACTTGCGTACCCTTCTAGGGCAGCGGATGTCAGTTCCTGTTTATTGTAAAAGATCACACTGCAAGTGCTTTAGCATTGCTCTGATCCTGTGTGGTTTGCTATATATTGTACTCCTTTGGTAGCGTCTTGTGGTAGTTGTTTCTTGTATAAGTGTTCTCGCAAATTCCTCTTTTGCACTAGTAGAATAGAGCAGGGAAACGGAGAATATGTCAAAGAGATAACAACCCGACCAAAGAACAGAAAAAAATCTCAACGCCACCAATAGGTCTTCAACGCAGCGTGAAAATCCTACACCCGGAGGCGAACTTCAGCTGGCCTCTAAACAATAATGCATACTAGTTCAGCGAAATGAACGCCACACTAAACTCAGAAAGATACAAATGAACCAAAATTAAAAAAACACACAAGATTACCAAAGGCTAGAGGTTTCTGAATTGGATGTAACACCCATTTGATTTTGAATTGTCCTTCTAGTGTCTGCAAAATAACAATCCAAAGATACTAATATTAGATATAGTAAATTTATACTATGCCGTATACGACGCATTTCAAGGAGTTACCTCTCATCAGCAGCATTAAAACCTAAACATTTGGAAGACCAAAAACCAAACTTATATTAAACAAGAAGTACTCAACCAAAAATACCGAAATAGGAAGCCAAATTTCAGCTAAGGAGATCTACCATGTGCAATACAAGGAATGAACCCTTAGTATTTCTATTATTTTTGAATTTTGCTAAATACTGGTAATTTCTGTAACAAATCAATGAATAATCATGTCAGACAAATCTGACGACTGGGTTGGCGAATACCCTCGGGGACCTAGGGTCCACCAGCAGAGGCATCATCCCAGGAGTTTCAAAATAACAATCCAAAGATACTAATATTAGAAATAGTAAATTTATACTATGCTGTTTACGACGCATTTCAAGGAGATACCTCTCATCAGCAGCATTAAAACCGAAACATTTGGAAGACTAAAAACCAAACTTCTATAAAACAAGAAGTACTCAACCAAAAATACCGAAATAGGAAGCCAAATTTCAGCTAAGGAGATCTACCATGTGCAATACAAGGAATGAACCCTTAGTATTTCTATTATTTTTGAATTTTGCTAAATACTGGTAATTTCTGTAACAAATCAATGAATAATCATGTCAGACAAGTCTGACGACTGAGTTGACGAATACCCTCGGGGACCTAGGGTCCACCAGCAGAGGCATCATCCCAGGAGTTTCAAAATAACAATCCAAAGATACTAATATTAGATATAGTAAATTTATACTATGCTGTATACGACGCATTTCAAGGAGTTACCTGTCATCAGCTGCATTAAAACCGAAACATTTGGAAGACCAAAAACCAAACTTATATTAAACAAGCTAAGGAGATCTACCATGTGCAATACAAGGAATGAACTATATTTCCAAGTAAAATCAAGATAACAAGATCACATCAAGACCCGTTATCTTGTTGTTAATCAAGATAGGTCAAGACGAATTAACAAGTTCACCACAGGTAACGTTAAATATTACATAATTCGTTCTTAACGGGGACGAACTGGTCTTGGCAGAACTTTACTGACTGCAACACTGTATATAAAGAAACTGTATCACAAAGTACCGAAATAAATTGATGTTCTGTATGGCCATTTCGTTGACTGACAACTCATCAGTAGTGCTCGAGATCAAAATGTTGGAAAAGATATAATGATGAACCATTAAGGATCTTGTTTTAATTTTGTTATGTCGATCTTAAGTGAAAGGTCAGAAACTGTAAATATCAAGAAAATGTGTTACTAGTGTCGATCGTAATCACTGTCTTATCCATTCGGTATTCTTTCTCTATCTATGATTAAGAAGAAATACGGTGCTTTTAACTTACCCTTACAAAATCTCGCATTTATTAGAGGCAACATATTGGCTTAAATAGGAATATTTCATGTATTTTGGAGTATATGTGAATCCAGTATTTCAGAGCATGAGTCTACTTCTGACCAAAAATGTCAACATCATTTAGGATGGTTTAATAGGATCGTTATGAAGTACTTACATGTATTTCATTTGAAATTCAAAACAAATTAACTTTAACAATCTATGTCAAGTGCTTGTAACTACGTTAACAATTTAATTTTTATTGTTTAAATTGGATCAATTACATTGAGATATATACGATGTATAAAACAGGATAAAACTGTACATGGTTAGTTGAATTATATACTAAGCAGCACCAGATCTGTTTGGTTCTTATTCAATATTATGATGCAAAACATCAACGTGTTTGTGATAACTCTGGTATGTATATATACGTGATACAGTTTGTGATGATTAGACAAAGTTAATGTAACATTACTTGAAGGAAAAGTTTTTTTTATAGGAAAACTGTATGACAGGTGATAGATACTGTTTTCTTTATTTTGTGTTTGGAAAACAGTATTCAAAAGCGGTATAAATCCAATCCAGGGAACGCAATATCAAAGAGGTGTAAACACAATGCAGGATTTTCCGTATAAATACATATTCCGAGAGACAAATTTGTAAAACATTTTAAATTAAAACTTTTTTGTGTACAAATTTGTAACAACATATTAGTATATATACTTATCCATGGAAATTCTTCACACATAATCCAGACACTAATATTTTTAATCTTCAATGGTTTTCGCTTTCAGATTTTGTTTACTTATCAAGGTGAGTTTTGTTTATTAAAGTGATTGTACATAAAAATTCCCCGTTTTGGAAAATAATTGAAATTACCATTTTTATGTAAAAGAATGGACAGTGTAGCTATTTATTGTTACAAATACTAACAAATAACACGAATACCAGGAAAGGTCTACAAAAACATACCAGTTCATTAATTTAATCCAAAAGATAGTTCTTCAGACATAAAATAACATAAATGAGCGAAAAGCAAAGATATAAAAACAAAAAAAGGGTCAGGTCACCCTAACTTGGTACAGACATTGAGCAGTTCTATGGTGTATAAAACACACTATAAAAGGGTCCGGTTAGTCTAACTTGGTACAGACATTGAGCAGTTCTATAGTGTATAAAGCACACGATAAAAGGGTTCGGTTAGTCTAATTTGGTACAAACATTGAGCAGTTCTATAGTGTATAAAACACACGATAAAAGGGTCCGGTTAGTCTAACTTGGTACAGACACTGAACAGTTCTATGGTGTATAAAGCACACTATAAAAGGGTCAGGTCACTCTAACTTGGTACAAACATTGAGCAGTTCTATAGTGTATAAAACACACTATAAAAGGGTCAGGTCACTCTAACTTGGTACAGACATTGAGCAGTTCTATAGTGTATAAAGCACACGATAAAAGGGTTCGGTTAGTCTAATTTGGTACAAACATTGAGCAGTTCTATAGTGTATAAAACACACTATAAAAAGGTCAGGTCACTCTAACTTGGTACAGACACTGAGCAGTTCTATGGTGTATAAAACACACTATAAAAGGGTCAGGTCACTCTAATTTGGTACAGACATTGAGCAGTTCCTTTAATTTTGGTTCATTTATATGTTTCGGAATTTAGTGTGGCGGTCATTTTGTTGAATTAGTTGCAATGTGAGCTCTTACATCAACAGGAAATGACATAGCTGCCAAGGAAAGGTACGCAGGTTCTGCTCATTTAACCCGTTACATTGTATGTTAAACAGGGCCGTTTTAGGTTCTATTATGGCCAAATAATCTGTATTAGCTTATAAAGCTTAAGGTAGGAGGCTATATTTCAGACATATTCTTATTAAAATAAATGCATCGACAAAGCAATTCCTGCTAGTACATAACATATATGAAAAGCGTTTATCGGCAAAGTATTTCCTGCTAGTGCAGACCACCTAAGTACCATGATGATGAAATACATTTTGTTGCATCTCAATAAGAAAATAATTGACATCTATACTTCAAGTTTTCTAAGAAACACATACCGCTTCATTGTCGTGTTTTTTCACAATATATTCCTTTTTACTCATATACATATATATATATTTTTTGTAATAATTTATAGAAAGAAATTGTATTGGTTAACGCATGCAAAATCAAATTTTTTATAACATAATACATAATACTTCTGTTTTTTTTAACCGGAGTTTCCAAATGATAAAATCCTGTTATTAGCTGGGCGAAGTACTGCGGTCGGGCGGCTGGTTCCAAACAAAAAGGAAGATCCTTCTATTTTTAGGGTATATGCAGACATTTTGTCATAATATAATATATTCTGTGACCATCAAATACACTTTAACATAACAATTGATACACGAGTAATTATGTTTAGATATGTTTGTCATTAGCAGTACATGCTGTGCTGAAGATTTAGAAAGCAACAACCGGATATTCTGTACAGAGAGTTTCAAATGCCAAAGCAATCCAACATAAGCACTGTTCCAGCTAGCGTAAAATAGATGGGGTGGGGGCAGCAACCAGACCCTTTTCCTGTACACCCATCTGCCCCATCAGTGCTCCCCTCTGCCTTTTGAATCAAGTATGACTTAAAATACAATAAAAACACGTTTCATTAAAAAGAAACAAGACTGAATGAATTCAAAGTGTATTGAAGGGGTAAATGAAACTAATAGATGTCTTAAGATATTAGTTAACTGAATAATGGATATTCCTAGCTGGAACACTGCATGCATGAAATAAACGATTCAATTGCAGAAGTATTGGCGGTTCCATCGACTGTAACAGTCCAAAGAGGAGGAACAGCGGAACTTTCATGTCCCAACACCGGTAGTTTGGTATAGTATTAGAAACTTTAATACTTTTTAAGACTTGTATTAAAAAACGTTTGTCAATTATAGAGAAAAGAGAGCATGGTGTTTGTCTTATTTAAAATGAAAGTCTTTTTCCGTAAATATCACAACTATTTCATTCAAATAAAAGTAATAAGTGTAAATCTTACCTTTTGTTTTCAATAGTCGCAATAAATTGTTGTCTTTAGCAATACTTAAATGGCTTTAATGTTTTGCAAGAAAAGATTTTCCACTTTGTGTGTGTGTGTACAATTCATTGATTTCTGCGTAAAGTATGACGCCACCACAAACGAATTTGACGTTGCCGAATATGTTTTTCCAGGTTGTTTGGAGAAAGTCGACAGAACCTCAACCGTTAAGTATTGGTAGCTTTGTGTATACATCAGACATTAGACTATCGGTTGGTCAATCGAGAGATAGTTTGACCTTATATATCAACAATGTACGACCCGATGATGCAGGAACATATGTGTGCTGGCGTTATGGTGAACCACATTTGTCACGACACATGGTTACCCTGTCTGTGAAAGAATGTGAGTTTTTCTTTCATCTCTATTTAACTTCTTAAAAGAACTACAGTCTGAGTTTAAGAGGGGCGGGGTCATAAAGTTGGTCTTTACCCTTGAGTTTTCTTTGGGAAGTACTAGATATGAAAATGTTCCGGCATGCGTTCATAAGACATAAAAAATGATAGTAATATGTATGAGTCTTCATGAATTATGTGTGACACACAGTAGTCGCTGTATGTATCTTTTTGTGTACTTGTCCTAACACTGTAGGCAGTATAAGTTGTTTAACCCCAAATTTAATTCCAGTTTATACATTGTGAGCAAATTTAGCATACATAGCATGAATTGCAGAAACGTGTCTTTTTAAAAACTTTCCTGATTCTTTTTTTATCTGTTTAATATCCAATATTCTCAGAATACCCTTGCCATGTTTTTTTTCAGTGGTTCCTACAAGGGTAACAAGTGTGATAGAACACACAGGTGAAACCGTACAGCTACCATGTCCAGTCGATTCGTATCGTAGTTACCAAACAGTAAGTCAGTAAGTTAATAAAGGGCTTCGCTTAGCGCAGCATGATAGGACCGAAATATGCTAATAAGTAAAATGTTGAAATTAGTGTGACCACTCTAATATACTTTTCTTTTTCTTTTTTTTCTATAAAAAAAAGTGCTTATATTGGAGATACAAGAAAAAAAAAGACAGGAGGTAAAAATTCATGTATGCATAACAGTAATTTAAAGAAAGTCCAAGTGTTATTAAGTTTACAAATCGTTTAATTCAAGTAAATGAAAACCGTAAAAGAGGGATAAATCTGTCTGCATACTACTGAACGCACTCATTAAAATGAATTAAAAGAAAACAATCTTCATTAAAAACGGATGAAAAATAAAGTTTCCTTTAAAATGGCTTATTTTGACCCTTTTGACCCTTTTCATTTTTCAAATGATAAAATACAGAAAAACTTTGTTGTCAAGTTATCAAAATAAATTAATAGAAAAAAATCCTAATTTTGACCCCTTTAGTCCTTTTTTTTTACTTATATCTGAAACTACAAAATTTAAACAAAAATACGTAGACTAACTTGCATTGTATTTTGTATGACGAACCATGAACGCTATGAAATTAAAAATGTAAGAAAATTAAGGTGTTTAACGTCATCATATAGATCTAAGCAAGGAGTCATCTAAAACGAGATATGAGAGTGAAAAAAAAAATCGATGGATATTTCCATTATGCAGCAAGGAGCATTAAGAACAAAATGCATAAAAACCGGATAAAATTTAACAATTAACACCAAAATTATTAAACATAGCACGAAGTTCTTTTGTCTAGCACTGATGCTAACATCCCACTGTAACATGCATTAATATTTAGTTGGTTTGTAAAGAAGATTTTTAAAAGGAGGAATCATTTTTTTTTTTCGTGAATTCAAAAAAAATGGTGTAAATGAATTATGTCAGACATACTTATTAGCAATTAATTTTGAATTACTACGAACTGTAATTGTTCAGTGAGTCCTTTATAAAAAAATTCTTTACCATTTTGCCGAACTTTAAGAAGATACTAAAAGGACTGAAACTAAAATTCACATATTAAAGGATACGCAAAATTCAGATATAATTATAGAGTGGGAATCTCAATGTTTTCAAATATATTAAGATCAATCCTAGGTACTCCTCATACACCAATGATAGTGCGTCTTGTTATAAGGAAAAACAAAATACCTTTAGAGTTGAGATCTCAACCATTGCATAGTTATTTGAATGTTAAGGGGTTTGAAAGGGTGGATAAAGCCCCCTTCTAAATATGACAGCTGATCGTCAATTTGCAATTCTTTTAAATTGGGAGACTTAATAATAAAAGCGCAAGCATGAATTATAACTTCTTTTTACAAGACATACCATAGTCATCTTTAATTTTTTTTTACATCAAAACACAATAATGTTTAGTACAATTGGAAAATCGTCCAAAAGATAGATTTTGTTCGTTCCGTCCTCATTTTTGACCCCACAATTTTGGCACAAATTCGACCGACGTAGTCATGTTAAGAATAGTAAAACATAATAATACGTCACACTTTCGGCATCGTTATTTTATTTTGCTTTCAAAAAATTATCTTCCTTGTTCCTTCAAATAGCTGTTTTAATGTCAAAGTCGAAAACGGCAGAGCAAACTCCAATCGACCCGCCATCCTGTTGACAAATTCGCAACACGTGACCCGGATCTTATTCCAGTTTTGGAGCATCTCACAAATCATTTTTACTACACGTGTTCAACGTTTGTTGACATTCGTCTTGTTAGAATATGTATAACGATAACCTTTTAATATCTAATAAGAGCATTTGTTTTCTAAAACAAATCATTTCATTTAAATATTTCAAATTTATTCCTATGAGAAACGTGAATACAGTCATTTCCGAACTCGAAAGATAACTTCCAGGTAGAAAAAAAAATCAATAAAATATATTTTAAAATCGTTCTCATTACAACTATTTTTAATAGAGTAAATGGTTGAAATGGTTAAGAATGACGAAATGAACACTCGATGAGGACTGAAAGTAATTAACTTACTGAAAATATTAAAATTACCGACTGTCACCAGATGGTAACAATATTACTGACAATCTTGGTTGTAAATTAAATTGAATTTCCCTCGCTTTCTCACTTCTGTATTTTTTCATATTCATACGCTAAATTTTGATTGACTCAAAACACAGTCTCCTTTAACACCCATTTGTGTATCCGATAGATTAATCTTTCTATATATGTTATTATTCAGTGAATAACTGCATGCAACCATATGCATTGTACCTTGATTTAAAATTGTATTAAGTTCATAGGAACTATTTGCAGATTGGGGGTACTTTGTAACAACAGATCGTCGTGTCAACAATACTCCAGCACGGCTAGATATTATCAAAACTAACAGTGCTGGACTAAAAACCTTTACTTAACCACCCCCCCCCCCCCCCCCCCCCGAAAAAAAAATATAAGCGAGGGAACAAATTTCCTTATCTTACGGGAGACGATTGTGGTAAAATATTATAAGGATAAGTTCATTAGAACAAATGCTGATAAGCAGAAACATGTCTGCGTATGCCTATTACCACTGACGACAGGCTCATAACACAATAAAATCGTAAATATTTGCAGTCCTATAAATACGAATGTGTAATTTAAGTACCAAAAACAAAGACCATTTTCTTTCACTTATATGCGACAACTATAGGACTGACCGTAGATTACACGATGGATTCTTTTCCCGGATCAGGAACGGCGTATCTTACCAGGGCACACTTCTAGTAATACTCGCAATGTTAAGTTCAATTTTGATAAACAATATGTGAACATTCGGAGACTTTTAGGTGTCCATTTAGTAGTAATTATAAAGTCTATGACACCAATACTGATGCACAAATTACGTAAAATGTCAAATACGATAAGCCAGTTACAACTGTTTGCTTGGTTCGTGAGTGCATCATGTGTTTCTCTAAAATGTTTTGTTTTTACAATAAGATATAATTTACGATCTCGAATATTTCATTTACATCTTTACAGGTTGAGTTTTGCTGAAACGTTACATTCGTTGTTCTTAAGTTACATCTTAAAAAGCGTACCTTTTTTCATTTAAATCTCTATGTTTTTGCATTACCACTTTACCGGCCAGTTTAACATTTGATTCTGCTCTTCGACAATTTGGTTTATTTATTTTTTTTTTTTTGTCTTTCAACATTTTTGGTATTGTGAACAATTGATACGTTATAACTAAACCAACATGTACACATCTTGTTCATCAAAATGGTATCATGAAATATTGTTTATGACTGACAAAAGAAATATACATGTAATGTATTAGCCGCATCTTCTAGAGAGTTACACGCACCTCTGTAAATGTACCTGAAACTTAAAGATCCTCATAGTCTTAATGAAGGGATAATGTATGTTTCCAGGTAGTTTGGAGAAAGGCTTCAGAACCTGCACCAATAACTATAGGTGGCTTTGTATTCACACCAGACAGTAGAGTATCAGCTGGAAGTTCTGAAGATGAGTGGACTTTAAATATCAACAATATACAAATGGAAGATGCAGGAACATATGTGTGCAGTATTGAAGGACATAATTTGACACTTCACAGGGTGGTCCTGACTGTTTTAATAGGTAGAATGTCTTTGTTGTGTGTACTAAGGAGCAGTGCCATTTACCACTGTATTTGTTTCAATCATCAATAATAAATTGTTATGTCCCGCCAACAAAGGTTTTCGGTCTGTGCATCCGTCCGTCAGTTTGTTCGTACGTTCGTCCGTGATTCGCCCGTCCCGCCTCACCTTAACGTTTGCATTGATGCTTTTTTTCTATGAAAATTGGTTCAAATCATCATGAAACTTGGTACACATGTAAGTCGTGATATGATTTTTCTATAATATATGCCGTTATAAGGTCTTGACCTACATTTCACGGTTCAGTGAACATAGGAAATGTGATGGTGAATTCTCAGGTTAAGGTTTGCGTTGAAACTTTTTTTTTCTATGAACATGGGATCACATTTTCATGAAATTTAAAAAACATGTAAGTCATGATATGCACTTTCTAAAATATATATGCCGTTATAAGGTTTTGACCTAATTTTCACTGTTCAGTGAACATGGGAAATTTGATAATAAATCCTCAGGTTAAGGTTTGTATTGAAGCTTTTTTCTATGAAGATGGAGTCTCATCATCATGAAATTTGCTGCAAATGTAATTCATGATATGAACATAATATATGCACTTTTAGATCTTTAACAAAATTTCATGGTTCCCTGTACACGGGAAATGATATGGGGAATTCTCAGGCTAAGGTTTGTGTTGAAGCTTTTTTCTATGAAGATGGGGTCATAGCGTAATGAAACTTTTTAAAAATTCATGTCCTTTTATAGTTTTTAACTACGTTTTACAGTTCATTGACTATATGAAATTTAATGCTGCTGACTCAGGTTTAGGTTAGCTTTTAATCTTATTTTCTATAAAAATGGGGGTCACATCAAGATGAAAATTGGTACACATGTACATTATGATATGATCTTTCTAATGTCTATGCCTTTTCATGGGTTTGACTTCAAAGGCGGGGCATTAGTGTCATCCTGACACATATTCTTGTTAAATATTAATATTTACCGACTTTTTGTCGCAAACGATTGTATACAATGAATTTTTATTTTAACGAGAGTGGGTGATGACAAACTTTTCGGAATTTATGAAAAAGGGGGATTTTTGGCGGGGGAACAGGGAAAGAAAGCTATTTTTTGTCGGGGGAGGGGAGATTGGGAAAATTCAGCAAAAAATTTAGGAACTGGGAAAATTAGGGGCAAACATTTTTAGGAATTAACAATTTTTAGGGACGTGTCAGCCCACCACCCCCTCTCCAACACGTGAAATAGCTCGATTGGCGATTGTATTAAAATAACAAATAGATAAACATAAACATTACTGTTACCTTCTCATTGTCCATATTCAAACTGGATTTGGTAGCACGCGAGATTAATCATACTTTGAACTGTTTTGCCAAATAAGTTTATGGAAGTAAGGTGAATGTATTCTGGTACAGTTATAATGGCCTTTGCATGGACTTTTCAACAATTTATGTAAGCGTGGAAATCCGAAATCTCAAAAATAAAATGTATAAATGCCAAAACGACATAAA
Source organism: Mytilisepta virgata (assembly GCA_028015205.1). Taxonomy (NCBI): domain Eukaryota; kingdom Metazoa; phylum Mollusca; class Bivalvia; order Mytilida; family Mytilidae; genus Mytilisepta; species Mytilisepta virgata. The sequence goes on along the minus strand of CM051520.1, from coordinate 1,544,329 downwards.
ATGTTCGAACCAAATACCAACTAAGGACAGAAATATTCATGAAGACAGAAATATTCCTTACCTCCCCCCTTTCCTTAAAGGAAAATCCTAAATTTAAAACAACAAACATTTGAGCAAAATAGTAGCATCTAAGCTGATGGTATCATCGGAGGTTTTCTCTTATCAATTACAATTGTTCCAATTTATTTATAAATGTAAACAATTGTACAATGGAGAAAAATATCTCGATAAGAAAAGTAAAATGTACAAATATAAACCATACAACCCAAAAAACTGAAACAAATTAATATTATTGCCACAAAAAAAAAAGAAAAAAAAGGGTCTTTAGATCAACATGTTAACTTTGAAAACTTTGGAAAGTCTAATTTGTAAATATGTATACAGCATGTGCTAGAAAAAATATATTACTATTTATATTTATATTACTATTTAGATTATCAAAATAAACTCTTATTAGCATTTACCTCTAATAGTGTGTCTAATATTTTCTATCTTTTTTTAGATGACGATTGATTGAATGTCCACGTATCTTACTGGCGATTACAAGAACATAGATATTGTCATAAATATTTTGAACAATGTCTGTTGATTAATAAATTGTCATTTCATGTACATTAATAAGTAGTTTATATTATGCCCATCTTTCGATTTATAACTAATCAGTTAATGCTGAAACAAAAACAACTTTAATTTAAGAGAAGATTCAAAAAGGTAAAGCCAAATATGTTGAAAATAACATCCAACAAAGCTGTGCTTAGTCAATAACATCCAACAAAGCTGTACTTAGTTAATAACATCCAACAAAGCTGTACCTAGTTTAACATCCAACAAACTGTACATAGGTTAACATCCAACAAATCTGTGCTTAGTCAATAACATCCAACAAAGCTGTACTTAGTCAATAACATCCAACAAAGCTGTACCTAGTTTAACATCCAACAAACTGTACATAGGTTAACATCCAACAAAGCTGTGCTTAGTCAATAACATCCAACACAGCTGTACTTAGTCGATAACATCCAACAAAGCTGTACCTAGTTTAACATCCAACAAACTGTACATAGGTTAACATCCAACAAAGCTGTACTTAGTCAAATAAAAAAAAAAACACTCGATTTGATACTGGCACGTATTATTCTGAAAATAATGACATAAATATAATAATCACGCTAAATTTTCTTATAGATAATATATTTGTTGTATTCAAGGGCCGAGTTCTCTAACAGACGGCATCCCAATGGATATCCCTCTGCTTCTTGTTTAATTGTATTAATATTCATATGAAGCTGATTTTAGTCGAGGGCTAATGCAAAAGAAACTAAATTAGCCCTTCAATTGTAATTTCCATTATGTATATGGAATAAAGACTTTCTAACTTCATCTCTCCAAGTGGATTTGAAATTGAAGACACTTGTTTTACTACTGTTGCAACTAAGTCCGATTCTTATTTGGATTTATTTCTCGAAATTGACAAAGCTATATAACTTCGACTTTCGCATTGTTAATTTCATTTTCTTCAGCGGAAATACATCAGCATTGCCATATGCATAACGTCTACATTTCTTATCAAAGCTGATACTCGAGGGCCTGCCATTAGGTAACCATAACTTTCTAGAGATAGTCGCAATAAATATGGATACATCTGCAATATGCCAGATATCGACCGTGTATGGTGTATACACGTTTGTATGGTGTATACATTTCTCAGCTAAACCGGTACTTGAGGGCATTAGTAAGAAAAGTAACCATGACATCCAACAGACAGGATTATTACTGTCTCAAAAACTCAAAACTTAACTCAGTTGACATTTAAAGGTCAACATCATGAATCGATTGATCGTTACAATTTACTTATATCATTAATGGCATCGGACTTGCTTCTAGTGCCGTAACACACCGTGTGTATGTACCGCCACTGCGACTACAGCCGAACTCCACGACGGGTACTGTATAAGGCATAACTCCACGACGGGTACTGTATAACGCATAAGAACTACTTACCGTTATCTGGGTTCACTTTGTTTTTTTTTACAAATGTATGTTGTCTTTGTGTGTTTTTTTTTTATTTCTCTTTGTTTCTGTTTGTTTTCCCGACTTTGTCTGTTTCATAGGATTATCGACAAAAAAGATGGAAAGTCCGTAAAATCGAAATCGAAAGGCAAGAAAAACTTACGATAATGGAATATAACAAACAAATAAAACAATGATACATGAATAAAAAACTAAAAACTATAATAGAATAAACAGAATTAGAACAAGACAGCACAGATATTAGAGCACTAGCCATGTGCTACAAATGATTGAATCAATTTAATTCTCATACACATGATTTCATACAAAGACAAGAGTGATGACAATTACAGGCATTAATATTGTATGTTTGGAATACACTGCCATATAAAAATATCAGACTAAAGGTGTATCAAATTCCAAAATATTTACATAAATACAACAAATATGCTTTCAAAAATGTCATTTCATTCTTCAAAAGTAAAATGACATTGAATTCATAGGCTACTGATAAATTTATATACATGTAATATATTGAAACATTTAACAAGAAGAAATTGAACCAATTGTCGGCAAAAGAATACCAAAGCGACAAAACAATGGGAAAAACCCACAAATTCGAAGTCCATGGAAAAGACAAAGTTAGGAGAATGGAACACAAGGATACCTCTATAACTAAAAGAATAAAAAAACGTATAATAAACTAAACAAAACTAGAACAAGACAACAGAGAAACTAAAGCACTAGCAATGTGAAATTCCATTAAAATCCGGGAGTTACATCAGCTGCTCCGGAAGGGTAAGCATATCCTGCTCGGCTAACGATACGCGTCACATTGCAAGTGAAGTTCTGGTGAGGTATCAAGTCTGGTGAGGTGTCAGTTCCAGAAGGACGTGAAATCTAACTGAAGATATCTAATCTAGTGCACGAGATAGAAACTTCGTATCGGCCAATCAATTCGTGCTGACGACCGTACAAATTTTGGAGTGATGAAATTAACATAGACTGAACATAACCCTGTCTTAGAGGTTTATATGACAGCAATCTCCCGCTGCAGAAAGACGCCGAATAAATCACATGCGCGACAGTAACTAATCAACTATGAAATGTACACCCCCATAGGCTGAAGACTTTGGCATGTTGCTGCTAAGAAAGGGAAAGTTCACAATCAGAAAATTAAAATCATCACTTTTGTCATAAAGTTTTGATTTCAACCGCCCATTATTATTTATGTACACGTAAAAATCTGGATTTGAAGCAGAAGTTGATGTGTCTGTGGTCTCTTTAATTTTACTGGGATATATAAGATGTGGGTTATCCTTAAAGTCAGGATTATTAAGTGACAAAACATCATCTGTTTAGCAGAAACTGAAATTTAAGGACCGGGCTAGTTTCTTTTCTTTTCTTTTCGATCCAGTAGCCCATGTAATAAATTTTGTCTCCATTGGGATGCCGATCGTTTGTTGAAAAACAGGTCCTCCAAACCCAACAAAGATGTTGTTAATTGCAAAACAAATTGGTGAACTAGCTCACGAAAAACAGATTTTAATTTATCATGTGGGAGGGTTGTTTACAATGTAGAAAAATCAAGTTTTTATGCTATTACAATAGGTATATATGATCATTTCAAATTTGAAAATAATTGAGCGTAATGATTTGAAATGGAAGTCATTATTTTATATCATGCATAATATTGTATCTATATAAGAACGGCGACAGCCCTTTGAACCTCTTGTTAAAAGGTACGTAACGTTGGAAACATAATGGAAAAGCTTTTTGTAGCTTTGGTATGTATTTTGTTTTTATATTCAAGTGTAGTATGATTTTTAACAAATTAAGAGTTCAATTCATTGGTTTTGTTATCCCCGTGCTTCAACAATGCGCGTTAGTAATGTCCAGGATAATCTCGGTAACCACCGGATGTAGAAAGATGAAACTCGAGCCATTGATAGCACTGTGTATTGAGACTGTGCTAAAGGTTTCGGAATTTGAGTATCCCCATGGGAGCCGGGCTACACAGGTAGCCTATGGGTACATTATTCCTTTGTCACACAACTCTTCTCGGGTTATTTGGAATACGGAACTGTAAGTTGGCTCAATAATATACCACTAATGTAGATTGTGCTAAAGGTTTCAGAATTGTTTTAAGATGCGGTTCCAACTTATTCTCAAACACCATTATTTTTTTAATTTTGGACAAAAACCATGTATTTTCTGGATCACATCAGCAATATATTTGGAATAACTATACCAACAGCACTAGTTTGGATTGTATGTATTTCAAAAATATGCTATTCCAATTTCAGTTAATTTCCTGAAAGTATCTAAGATTATTATTTTTGGAACTTTACTTAGCAACTATAGATTTTTTTGGGGATCATATTAGCTTTAAGACTAATCTAGATCAGTTGAATTTCAAAACATGTGATTCCAATTTTAGTATATTTCCTCACTTTATTTGAGATTTCTACTTAGCAACCATATATATTTGGAATCACTATATCAACAGCACTAGTTTAAATTGTATGGATTTCAAAAACACAAGAGTAGCGCGCGGATATGCAGCCAGGCTGCTTCAACTGGTTATGTTTTATTACTTCTGTAATATCGTATGTGAAGCCGGAGTACACAAAGATAAATACCGACAGCCGATAAAGGGGGATAACCGTGTCAACGTTCAAATGATTACGATATTGATAACTTGCAATTGGCTATTTAAAATACCATCAAAACACGAAAGTTTAAAACGTTATTTTCCTTCAGATTTTTCTCCTGAATCAAGGTAAGTTTGATAAATTTACAGTAACTTTACCATAAAAATCTTTTTTTAAAATGTAAACAAGTATCTAGATGCTTCGTATACGTATCTAGATGGTTGTAAGAAAATTTATTTACATTTTTGCTTTAAATGGAAAAAAATCAACAGCATATTTTGATAATTATACAAGTTCTTAAGTACAATATCGATATATCATTTACTTATGGTTTGTCTGTTTTCGGTGCTAAAAATATTGAAAATTGAAACAAAAATGTCTTTGGGGAGATGCATGTGCCTAAATCACCGGAAATGAAACGTTCTTAGTATAGACCTTTCCTTAGTTTCCAATTTTGCGATATATTGATACGTTTGTTTTTAAACAGGGATACATGTATACAATCAAGGATGAGCTCGGAGATTACGGGAGAAAATAATTCAGCCAAAAACAGTTAGGCACTCCTATTGTAGCATGATCATAATCAAGTCAACTTGATACCGAGACTGACCTTAATTTAACCAATCGGAGTTGGGCGTGCCTATTGCACATGATACCGAAGTCAGAGATACCGAGGCTAACCTTAATTTAGCCAATCGTAATTGTGAAATATATATAGTTGACCTAAATCAGCTCGTCTCACCAGTATTTTCTTATTATAGAATATATAATTATTGCATAAAATTCATTTCTTGTGTGTGTAATATTGACCAAATCTCCGTGATTGCTCAACGTTCATCATTTTATTCAGCTATATTTTTCCAAGGTGTTTTTTATTTATATTATAGCAAGGTTTTAGACTTGCAATGTGAACCCAACAAATTTACTTAAAGTTAACTCATTACATAATATGATGCAGTGTGGGAAAAAACAGAATTGAAATCCATTCTGCAAACATTTGTAAAAGCTGTCTTTATTGACAATTAAAAAATGACATGGCTTCATTTTCAATGGAATTTACATGTACTTAACTCTTAACATATTCTATAGTAATATCCCATCATGATACAAATCTTTATGCACAAGTCGTGCACATTGTCGTCGATCTATGACTCGTCATTTGTGATCAGTGTACATTATCGTCGATCTCTAACTCGTCATTTTTTGTCAATGCACATTATCGTCGATCTATGACTCGTCATTAATGATCAGTGAACATTGTGGTCAATCTATGACTCCCGGCAATGATTCGTCATTTGTGATCAGTGCACATTGTCGTCGATCTATGACGCGTCATTTGTCATCAAGGTCTAAAACATGTAAAATGTTGAAAGTCGAAAAAAGTAACTCAAAACTTTGAAGAGCAGATTCAAAATGTTCAAGTAACATAAATATGTTAAATAAGAACCTACATAGTCGTCACATCGATACCATCAATATAACAAATGCAAATGTTTCCAAGATTTTGTATTTAAATAATGCCATGATTCTAACATTTTCAGAATAACATAATTGCAGCATTCTATATAGACAGTATCCTTTTAATGTGAAATAAATTTAGGAAATAAAGATACTCTTGGAAGTATTGTGTTTACATAAAGAAGCGACATTACTTTTTTCGTCTTTGTACTTCATAATCCTTCATCAAGGATTATGATTGAGCTCTTTACCTTTCAGAGTACGGGGCCCAGTTGTTCAAAAGTTAACCACAATTTTCAGTTTTAGATTTTCACTTCCTTGATTATGCCAGAGAACTGAAAATTTTCCTATGGGTCAATCTTATGACTTCGTGTGTCCATGCAAAATCCAGTACATAAATATTATTTATCAATCAAAATAATGGAAATTGAAAAAAAAGTGATTAACCTTTGAACAACTGGGCCCAGATAATTAACTCTTTCATTATAGGAGAATCCTCAACTGTAATAGTTCAAAGAGGGTTTACTGCAAAACTAACATGTCCAGTGGACATTAATCAGGATCCAACAGGAACAAAAGTAAGTCAAGTACAACTAGGAACAAACTTGTTCCTAAATGTTAAACATCAGAAAAACATTTTTGCTTTTTCTGCTAAACAAAAAAGGTTAATTTAAGACAGTGTAATGAATTAATTAAAATGATAACGGTGATAATGTAACAGTTGTTTTTGAAAAACGTTTTAGTAAAGTCAAGAAATACCAAAGGGATATTCGGAGAGAAAAATCGTAACAACTGACAAACATGCACGCACGCTATAACAGCCTTTCAACCATCCATAAATAATTTATTTCCTAGCCCATATCCAGGAAATAAATAATACTACATATAAACTAATCCCGTTAGTATTATTTTCAGCCCGTATCCTTTCACATTTGAGTGTTGCCCAAAAATATTGTCACAGCGTACCCTAGCTGGTATTGTCAGTTATCAATGAGAAACCAGAGTGAGTTATATTTTCCTAACCAATGTAGGTAAGGGAGATAATAAATTTGCCTCCCTTTTAGCCTAAGGACAAAAGGGAGAGAATTTAATTATCTCCCTTACATACATTGGTTAGGAAAAGATAACTCACTCTGGTTCCTCGTTGATCAGTTAAAGAATAGTATCTGGGCGTAAGAAATAGGTCTAAATTATGAAATTTTATTTATTCCCCTTCCTGGGAAAATGTTATATCTGCACGGGACAGATTTAAAAAGGCACAATCATGCAATACGCAGCACATCAGTAAAATATTACAAATCAATGATTTTAATTGCCTTAAGACTTAAAAAATTCGTCAATACCTGTAGATAACTCATGTAAACTAAGAGAAAATTTTAGCATTTAACAAGTAATGTGGTTTAAGAACTCGGATACAATGTCATCTCAGTTGACTGATGGAGATTCAGTGATAAGAGATGACGGAAAATATTCACTAACAGACTGCCCTTCGGATGACCAGTGGACTTTACATATAAATAATGTTCAACCGCTGGACGCAGGCAGATATGAGTGCTTTGTGCGTCATTCGGATAGTATGGTATACACAACACACTCCATGAACTTATCCGTCCTAGATGTGGGTAATTAGATTTTTATTTTTGGTGTTCATGCTTCCGATCAAATATAGATGAATATATGATCTTTTTCAACAAATTCAGAGGTATGAGATAGTAGTAATATACTTGGTGTCCGCAACGGTTTACCTGTCCCTGTGGAAGTCCCTTCATTCTGGATCAACATCAAGAATAAATCATCGTTAATTAACACCTTGGGTAATCAGTTGCCTATTCATTGTAGAACCACACGTACGGTGAATCATTTGAGCATTCTAGATCCATACCTAAAGTAAATCAATGACTTATTCATTGAAGATCTACACTTGCATATAATCAATAACTTATTCATTGTAGATCAACATCCAGAGTAAATCAATGAATTATTCATTGTTGATCCATACCTAGAGTAAACTAGAACTGTCCTGAAAGGGACTAATACCCCCCGCAGCGGTTTTGTTAATTCCTGATAATATGCACATCTCCATATAGTGATCTGACACTCCATAAAGTTTCATGAGAATCATACAAGTAATGTAGGAGGAGTTGCGGACAACATGTGGAACTAAGTTTTGTTAAAAATGGCCTATGTCCAAACAGCCATATTTTTTTTTTTAATTTCTTGTCCAAACAAAAATTCCTGACAATATGCACATCTCCATACAGTGATCTAACTCTCCATAAAGTTTCATCAGAATCATGCAAGTAATGTAGGAGGAATTGCCGACAACGCATGGACCGAAGTTTTGTTAAAAATTGCCAAAGTCCAAACAGCCATATCTTTTAGACTTCTTGTCCAAAACGAACTTCCTGACAATGTGCACATCTCTATATTGTGAGCTAACACTCCATTAGGTTTCATGTGAATCATGTAAGTAATTTAGGAGGAGATGCGGACAAGGTTATTTCGGACAGACGGACGGACGGACGGACGGACAGACGACTGAAACCTATATACCCCCAAACTTCGTTTGAGGGAGTATAATAAATGGCTTATTGTTTGTAGATTCACGCCTGTAGTAAATCATTTATTCATTGTAGATCCACATCTATATTAAATCAATTAATTATTTATAGTAGATCCACACCTTGTGTATTCATTGAATATCCACACCTAGTGTAAATCAACGACTTATTCATTGCAGATCCACACCTAGTGTAAATCAACGACTTATTCATTGCAGATCCACACCTAGAGTAAATCAACGACTTATTCATTGCAGATCCACACCTAGAGTAAATCAACGACTTATTCATTGCAGATCCACACCTAGAGTAAATCAACGACTTATTCATTGCAGATCCACACCTAGAGTAAATCAACGACTTATTCATTGTAGATCCACACCTTGATTAAATCAATGACTTATTCATTGCAGATCCACACCTAGAGTAAATCATGACTTATACATTGCAGATTCAAACCTTGAGTAAATCAATGACATATTCATTGCAGATCCACACCTAGAGTAAATCAACGACTTATTCATTGCAGATTCAAACCTTGAGTAAATCAATGACTTATTCATTGCAGATCCACACCTAGAGTAAATCAATGACTTATTCATTGCAGATCCACATCTAGAGTAAATCAATGACCTATTCATTGCAGATCCACACCTAGAGTAAATCAGTGACTTATTCATTGTAGATCCACACTTTGATTAAATCAATGACTTGTTCATTGCAGATCCACACCTAGAGTAAATCATGACGTATACATTGCAGATCCACACATATATAGTAAATCATTTATACATAGTAGATCTATACCTAGAGTAAATCAATTGCCTATTCATTTGTTCATTGTAGATCAACACTTACTTACGATCTTAGATAAGATAAGAGAACTATTGGATTTATTCAATATTCAGGACTCCGACTTGAAAATTATACTAGAAGCCTTGGGATCACAACTCTGTACGCAGGTATATTACACTGTTGATTTTTAATTTCACTTGATTAAAGCTGTGGCTATTTCTTTAAGACCGTTTTCTATTTCTGCAACAAAAAATACTTTGACAAGAGTTTTAAGTAACCAGGTTCTGATTGATCATTATTATGTGATATTAAACTAGGACACCAATATAATTATGTTTATTATACCTGCATTCCGGGTATATTGTCGTTGACTCCGTTCGTCTGTCCGTCCGTACGTACGTACGTGTGTAAGTAATGTCCAGGATTATCTCAGGAACCATAAGAGATAGAAAACTGAAACTTTGATCATTGTTAGCATTGTTGATGTAGATTGATGAAGGATTCGGAATTTTGGAATTTGCACGTAGGGCATAATTAAGTGGCATGAGAATTTTTCTGAAACCCCTGGGGGCATAGCATCAAGAGAGTTAAAAAATCCCAAAATCGATTGTCACAGAACTCCTCTTAAACCCGAAGCGGTAGAAGCAAAAATTGGTGCATTACTAGCAGTTTAAAAGTTGTCTGTGCTGAATGTTTCGGAATTTTGCCTTTGCATAAAAAAATTTTCTGGAAGAGTCTCAGACGTATTAATTTTTGAAAATTACCAATCAACCATACTATCAGACGCTAGCAGAATAATATCTGTTAAATGGAATATTTTGATTTAAAAAAAAAATAATTCCAACTTTGGTAAATTTCCTGAAAGACTTTAAGACCTTCATTTTTTTGGAAATGTATCTAGCAACCATATATATTAATAACTATTAATGTCACAAGACTTAGGCTAACCATTCAATTTCCAAAATTGATATTCCAACCTTGGTAAAGTAACACTTAATTAGTAGAAGATGTAATCATAAAAACAGTTCACTACATGTATTTACATTATCAATGTATGATATCATAATCAGCCACACTTCATTTAACATTATGACTACTGTCTCACCTTTCCAATTCATTACTAAAGTTATTGTCACATCTGAGTATAATTTCCTTTAAAGCATTTAATTTTGTGATTAACACTACAGTGTCGCGGGGATATGCAGCGTGGCTGCCGTGTTTCATTGATTATTGATGCTAGGCTTCTACTTTGATTATAGAATGATTGTACATATGATGTAGATGAGCAATAAGGTTTTAAAATTTTGATTTCATTCATAGAACGAAAATTGGGACCGAAAATGAGCGAATTTTTAAAATATGCTTAAAACATAAATTTATGAGGCATGTTTTATGCTAGGCTTCTGGTTTCTTCATATGTAGATTGTCCATGATGGACAGATGCAAAAAAAGATGCTCAACACACAATTTTAGACCCATGGCATATAGGAATTATTATGATTATCAAAATATGCTGTTGACTTTTTTCCATTTAAAGAAAAAATGTAAATATTCTGACCTCATCAAATCTGCCAGCACCCCACACCCCCTCCCCTCAAATTCAAATGGTCATCCACTTATTGGGTTATGTGGGATTGACTGAAATGGTTTGTTTTATTTTAACTTGGGGGTAAGTTTTGTCCTTAACACTAAATTTGCTTCAAAATCATCACTTGTATGAAACAAATGTGGGAATGCGGGAATAACTGTCGTCTCCGACAGTATTCAAGTTACATAATGATTTTATTGAGATGATCTAATTGGTCTGTATGTGGTCACGTGTTATTCCATGTATTATCCCCGCACTTCGAATAAGTTCGGTGATATTGTTATCGCCCCCGTCCGTCTGTCTGTCCGTCACACTTTCTTGTGACCTAAACTCCTCGTTCATTTTTAACTTCATGCATTTAATTTCTATACAGTATTGTCACATATGGTATGTAGATGCGCAATAAGGTTTTTGAATTTTCATTTTCAAAAACTGGGGCCCACAGGGGCTAATTTTGAAAATTTGGAATTTAAGCTTGTGACCTTAACTCTTCTTTCATTTTTCATTTTATGTATTTAATTTATATAAAAGATTGTCACATACTGTAATTAGATGCGCAGTAAGGTTTTAGAATTTTGATTTTCCAAAAATGGGGCCCACAGGGATCAAATTTCTTAAATTGGAAATTTAAGCTTGTGACCTAAACTCCGAATTCATTTTTCAGTTTATGCATTTGATTTCTATACAGTATTGTCACATACTATATTTAGATGTTCAATAAGGTTTTAGAATTTTGATTTTCAGAACTTGGGGCCTACAGGTGTTGAATTTTGAAAATTGGGAATTTAAGCTTGTGACCTAAACTCCTCTTTTATTTTTCATTTCATTTGATTTCTTTACGGTATTGTCACACACTGTATATAGATGTGCAGTAAGGTTTTAGAACTTTGATTTTCAAAAATTGGGGCCTTTAGGGGTCGAATGTCAAAAATTGTGAATTGTAAGTGGGTGACTGACAGTTTTCTTTCATTTTTAATTTTATACATTTTATTTCTATACAGTATTGTCATACACTGTATGCAGATGTGCAATAAGGTTTTAGAATTTCAATTTTCCAAAATTTGAACCTGTATTCAAAAGTAATAATTGTAAAAAAGGTGCACAGGGATACAAAATGTAGGGAGTGCGGGGATAGCTGTTGTTTCCAACTGCCTCAGTCTAGTTTTGATATTGTTTGATTAAAAAAATATATTGACTACTTTCGCATCCACTTGATGTCAATCTCATGGCAATCATGTGGTTCTTTTTCAAGCTGTCCAATCAGAATTAATTTTATATCATTCATCATCCAACGAGATTCGTTGTATTGTCAGAGCTTTGAAAAAAAAGAAAAAATGTTGGACTGGAAGAAAGGTTGCAAACATAAATCAAAATGAGGAAAACCATGGTACTAAGTTTTTTTGTGTCATGTTTTTGCATTGTTTTATTTCACTTGTTTTTGTTTGGGATGGTAGATATTCGTTTGTTTAGTGCAAATTGCCGGTACAACGTGCATTTTAATTTTTTTTGTTCATTGTGTATGACATTTTTATTTTACATTCACCCATATCCATATCCACTGCATGAACTGAATAAAGTTGAAAACTGAACCACACAACAGAGCAGTCAAACATTTTCCCTGAATATTTCAGACTTGGAAATGATTTTTCTCGAAACTTTCTTAGCTTTGAATGTTTTATGCAAAATAAATTAATCAAATCGATTATCAAAATTAGTTTTTTTAAGTAACAACAAAAGTTTTGTAATTTAACCAAATAAGACAAACCTAGAAAAATCCATACTCTACAAAATCTTCCGAAATTGCATATATGTATATTTACTCATCTTTTGAATTATAAAATATGAATTAATGAAGTCGGTTTTTGAGGGGATATGTATGGAGTTTGAATATCAAAGAGTCAATATTCAAAATTACGCATTTAACAGATTATTATGTAATAAAACAATTACAGTCTTTTTTTATCAGTCGATATGAGTTTTAATATACCTAAAAAGTTAATACTGACCTTTGTCTTTCGTCAATATTTATTTTTTTAGGTCTATTGAACATGTTGAAACTCTTATCTCTCTCTACAAAAGACTTTAATTGTATAGTTTTTTACAGAACAGAATTTTAGCAACTGTACATGAATATGAAATTTATCACAGTAATAAGCTTTTACTTTACTCAAATGTGACGTATTTACTTTTTTGTCTTTTTTTCAGGGATGAATTGCGAATGAAGGAAATGGAAACTTGTTTACAATTTATACTAGTATATTTTAACAATTCACTGGGAGCAAGGGAGCAACGATTTGATTTGTATCGGGTGGGGGTTAGGATCAAATGTATGGTCCTGCCTATATTTTTGGTTGAAATTTTGGTCCTGGATTTTTTTTCAGCTGCTATTGCAGCCTAAATTTTTCTTTTCATTTAAACCAAAAGATTTCATGATTTACACAGCCCCCCCCCCCCCCCCCCCCCCCCGCCCCATAAAAACAAATGGCTGCTCCCTAATATATCATGATAAACCTAGATAAATCCATACTCGATGTGTATCTGAAAAAGTGATTTGTCCAAAATAATATACAATATATATAGTTATAGTACACTAATCTTTAGTTTTAATCATTATACCAGAAATCTACAAATAGTGATCAAATAAATATATATACCAAAATCCTTGTAAAATGTTATATAATTCTCTGATACCAATTTTGATGCACAAGTGTGCTCAAGGCCTAAAATGTTGAAAACCGAAATAGGAATACCAAAGGGTGAAGAGCAAATTCTAAATAAGTGATTTATTAGTAAATTTTAAGATGGTGAATTTGCTACCCAAGTTTCTGAAAATAAGTTGACAAATTGGTCTTTCAAGTTTAGAAGTTTAAACTTAGTGTGTGTGTTTGTGTGCCAATAAATATTCCAAAATATCAATTATCATGATTATGAATAGCAGAATATGCAAATTCAGGAATCTGAGGGACCAGAACGTATAAATATATATATATATTGAGGTCTGATCACATTCAAATGTATAATAACAAAGGTAAAGCTAATATGCAGAATTCTGAATTTTGAGAAATTCCACATTTAATACAACTACTGAAATAATTTATGCAGAGATATCACTCGAGGAAAGAAGCACAAATGTTCTACATTTTACTGAAAAGAGATCATCACAAATGCAACTTTTATAAAACTTGTACAACTGTATAGAAGTTGTGTTATTAACCACAATTTTGCTTTAGCTCAGGATCATCACAAATGCAACTGTTAAACTCGTACAACTGTCTAGAAGTTGTGTTATTAACCACAATTTTGCTTTAACCCAGGATCATCACAAATGCAACTGTTATAAAACTCGTACAACTGTATAGAAGTTGGGTTATTATCCATAAATTTTGCTTTAGCCCAGGACTTGCTCTGGGTTTCAAAGAGTCAACACCTTTTTATTTTAATTTTTTTACATGCTCAAGACCATTTTGGTCGAAACGTTATTTTTAACTTTTTAGTTTGTTGTTGTTTTTTTTTACCATTTTATATTTGGTTTTGTTCGACTTGTGTATTTCATACATTTTAGTCATTTTACGCCCCTTTTGACAGCTCACCATTTCCATTTATTTTTCTTGTTACCTATATAGATTTTTTGTGTGTATTTACATCTAAAAACTTTGCAAACGGAGCTATAGATAATGTATGCTTAGTGATCTTCATTGTATCTTCTGCTTTGTTTTTGTGGCTACATAAACTTTGTCACGTGGATTATGGTTGACCTTTTCAAATCCTAATTTCAACATCCATACTTTGTTTATCCTTAATTATACACTGTGTTTAATGGGAACAAAAACTTATTTTATCACTTGACATTTTGAAAATTTCAAACAAGGGTAATTACCAGTTTTGTGTTACTTTTTGTCTATTGTTATTGTTTACACATAAAATATGGTAAAAAATCTATGTGGGTGGACAGTACATAATTTACGTAACATGATCAGTATGTGTTTGTATAAGGCTTGTTAATAACACAACCATACAATTTTGGAACATCTAATAGTTTATTATAAAAATCAATTAAAAAAATTGTGTCGATATCTATTGTATAATATATTCATATAATTTTTCTTTTGTACAGAAAAATCAACTGAAACTTTGACATCAAAATCTACTAAAAACATCAACAACCAAAAATAGACTAAAAAAACAGAATCTTAACAAATCATAATAACAAGCGGATTATTCATCCTCAATATACTACAATACATACATGATTTCTCTTTGATTAAAATTTAAATATTGATAGTGGATTAACAAAGGAACTAAATGGGTGTTAGCGGAAAATAATTTATGGCATTTCAAATGGATAAAAACCAGATGTTTCTGAACATCTGACAAAAATTCAAAAATATGACCAGCAAACATCCCTAACAACAATATTTTGGTATCATTTACTCAACAAATGGTAAAGGTAAGCCATTTTACTGGCAGAAAAGTGCCAATGAATTGTTAAGATTACATTATCAGCCTAATAAATAACATATTTTCAACTTTCAAGTGACAAAACATTTCAGTATTTATAATTTCACTAATACCTTTGCAGTATATAAAAAAATAAGTAAAGTGGAATGTTTTAATCAATACCTTGGAATGGGGATGTTTGAATACCATTGTTCTATTATTCCAAGACAAACACATGCTAATCTAAATCATGTATACATATTCAAACTAAATAAAAAATGAAATACATCTGAGAAAATATGTAGATACTGTTCTCCAGGCAAAGAAGAAAATGCACAACATCTTGTTTTTGATTGTCCATATTGGTAAAAAAAAAATTCTCTGAATTCATGAAGTCCTTCTTGAACTAAGTCACAATATAAATTCATTGCACTGCATTTTAAAATTGTGCTTCTAAATTTTTATCTAAAAAAAGTTGTATATTAAGAAACAATCAAAGTCTGTTAGCTAGGAAAATATAACCACGAAGTCTGATATTATGAATAAAACAATTTCCTGCCAATTTATGATGAAATCTGCTGTGAATGAAATGATAAATTTAGAATAAGGCAATTTATCAGACTTCCTCATCGTCCATCCATACTATACACAACTTGGTAAAAATTAAGTCATATTTCTATATATGGTACTAAACAAAAAATTCTTATCACAGTATTTTATGTTGTTTTTCTCTCAGGTACAAACAGGGATCATGTTGTTCTAATCTGGTCACAAATATGACTAAAGTTCCTGAAAAAAACCAGAAATAACTAAAATAAATAGAGAATTCATCCAATACAGTATGATTCAAAATATCAAGAATTATATCTAGGGTTTTGTTATATAAGTTTAAAGATATACAGATGATAAAGTGGATTTCTAACATGGAATTCATGCATGGAATGAAGACTTCAGAAGGCAAATTCAAAAGGTAAATCAATTACATGTGTAATTACTTTCTATTTTAATAATATTTCAAAATTGATCAAAATAACCTGTACATAAAAGAAAAACTTGGCATATTTATAACATATAATCATTAAATATGAACTTATGTTTAAACTACATAAAAGCATCAATTCTCATTTCAATGCAATATCTGAAAAAAATCTTTTCTTACTGAATACAAGAAGGACAGGACCAGAGCAGACATGTCTAATAACATTTATATAAATATTTCATATCAAAATCAGTTACATAGCACAACTTCACTCAGGTGTTATTTATTTTGTTTCCAGCTGGATCTATTTTCTAAGCTATCAATAATAAAATTATCTTTCAGAATTTGTGTGTGGTCATCACGGCGCATTAATCTTTGGCGTAGTTATGCAACGTTTTCTTATGAATGAAGTTATGCAATGTTTTCTTATGAATGAATTTTGTGAATGAATGTCGGAACTATGTAACATCCACGAAACCCTCAGTAGGCTAGCCTATTTATTCTGATGCTTTGCATCCCCAAACATTATGTTACTTGGTACTACATGGATGCTGATGGATTTAAATTGTATGCATCCATGGTACATGTATGGCAACAACATTTTGGAACGCGAGACACTTTTGAACATTTTGGAACATGAGACTTTTTTCTGTATTAGCCTTGCATCCCCAAACATTATGTTACTCAGTACTACGTGGATGCCGATGGATTTAAATTGTGTGCATCCATGGTATGGCGACAACATTCTGGAACGCGAGACTTTTTTTCTGTTTTCTGTAATCCTTAGTCAAAAAAATGTGGAATTGAGGAAAGACACTGTTTTTTTCTGTTTTAGCCTTGCATCCCCACATATCATGTTACTCAATTCTACGTGGATGCTGATAGATTTAAATTGTGTGCATCCATGGTATGGCGACAACATTTTGGAACGCGAGACTTTTTTCTGTTTTCTTTAATCCTTCGTAAAAAAAATGTGGAATTGAGGAAAGACACTGTCAGTATTCAATACTGATATGTTGGACTGGACGTGTTTTGCACAAAATAAACAAATTAAGAATGTAGTTTACCATAAAATTCCCTGAGCCTCTTCCTTTTTCTCCGTTTTCGCGCGCTTTTGAACAATCACGCCTTTCCGTAAATCTTTGAGCAAAAACATAGATCCAATATCTTTCTCAATATCAAGGTTTATTTGCGAAGGTTTTTTTATCCAAAGGTTTAAAAGGATGGAAATCGTGATATGAATTCCAAGAAAAGAACGATAGATTTATCGATTGCTAGAATATCTTTTTTCAGAATTTGTGTGTGGTCATCACGGCGTATTAATCTTTGGCGTAGTTATGCAACGTTTTCTTATGAATGAATTTTGTGAATGAATGTCGGAACTATGTAACAACCGGGAAACCCTTCTTTAATCCTAGATCCAATATCTTTCTCAATATCAAGGTTTATTTGCGAAGGTTTTTTTATCCAAAGGTTTAAAAGGATGGAAATCGTGATATGAATTCCAAGAAAACAACGATAGATTTATCGATTGCTAGAATATCTTTTTTCAGAATTTGTGTGTGGTCATCACGGCGTATTAATCTTTGGCGTAGTTATGCAACGTTTTCTTATGAATGAATTTTGTGAATGAATGTTGGAACTATGTAACATCCGGGAAACCCTCAGTAGTCTAGCCTATTTATTCTGATGGGAGTATAGTAATAACTAGATGTACTGTGAGCAAAGCTCACAAAGGATACCCCGCGCTTTGAAGTCCAATTACCTCCCTTGTGTGATATGGGAAAGCAAAGATTTTTCTTCATGCACATCTTTGGATGATGTACTTTCTTTCTGTAAAGTTTCGTTGAAATCTAATGAGTGGTCTAGGAGGAGTTGCGCTTACGAGGTTCATATATAATGTATAAGCCAAAAAAAATAGAAGTCCAATTATCTCCCTTGTGTGAAATCGGAAAGCAAAGATTTTTCTTCATGCACATCTCTGGATGATGTACTTCCTGTCTGTAAAGTTTCGTTGAAATCCATTGAGCGGTATAGGAGGAGTTGCGCTTACGAGGTTCATACATAATGTATAAGCCAAAAAAAAATAGAAGTCCAATTATCTCCTTTGTGTGATATCGGAAAGCAAAGATTTTTCTTCATGCACATCTTTGGATGATGTACTTCCTTTCTGTAAAGTTTCGTTGAAATCCATTGAGTGGTCTTGGAGGAGTTGCGCTTACGAGGTTCATATATAATGTATAAGCCAAAAAAAATAGAAGTCCAATTATCTCCCTTGTGTGAAATCGGAAAGCAAAGATTTTTCTTCATGCACATCTCTGGATGATATACTTCCTTTCTGTAAAGTTTCGTTGAAATCCATTGAGTGGTCTAGGAGGAGTTGCGCTTACGAGGTTCATACATAATGTATAAGCCAGAAAAAATAGAAGTCCAATTATCTCCCTTGTGTGATATCGGAAAGCAAAGATTTTTCTTCATGCACATCTTTGGATGATGTACTTCCTTTCTGTAAAGTTTCGTTGAAATCCATTGAGCGGTCTAGGAGGAGTTGCGCTTACAAGATATATGGACAGACGGACAGACGGCACGACAGACAGACGGACGGACAAGGTGATTCCTATATACCCCCCCAAACTTTGTTTGCGGGGGGTATAATGAGTATTATATTACATGTACAGTAGTGCACTAAATAATAACAACATAAATTATGAAGCAATTAGGTGTATAGCTAGGTGTATACATAATTTGATATGGATGATGTTTATGATATGTTGATGTACACTGATGGTGCCAGCTAGCCTTATAACCCATCAAATATGATACAAGTATGATATGTTGATGTACACTGATAGTGCCAGCTATAAAATATGTTCATGTATTTTTTATGTAACATGTCAATTCACTGTTACATTTTGCCATCAATATACAACTGACATCCCATAACCAAGCAGTCATTACAGAGGAAGCCATCATGGTGAATTCTAGAGATCAAACATATCTAATAATCACAATCAAATCAACTCTTTATTTATTAAAACTGCAGGTATGCTTTATGTAGAGTTACATCCATTTCTTTGTTCTCTTCTGAATATGTGTTTCACGAGTAAAACTGACTTTGTGACAATCAAATTTCTAGCTGTTGGTGGCAACTCTTCACACACTATACTTTTATTCTTTAAATGTAAGACTTTTGTATGGTGGACATAAACTGAATATATTGTTCTTTTTGTATTATAATGTATGGTTGGTTGACTCCATGTGATGTATCAGAATTTTCTACATTTTCTTTGCAAATGTTCAAACTCACATAAAAAGTGCAATCAGACCTCAGATTTTATTGTAATTTCAAATATCTGTTTTTACAACCATAAATGATATTAATTTATATCACCAAGCAGCCGAGGAGTTGCTATAACAATCTGGAAATATTGTGCATTGTTAGAATATTAACTTCCATTAAACTTGGTATTGGATACGAAGATTTACACAAAATCATTTGACCAATCAAAATTTACTAGATAAATCAGTCATGTAGCACACAATTTTATGATAAACCTACTTTGCATGATGTGGCCTAGTTTTCTGTGTCCGACAGTTTTTACCCCAATAACAATCCTGTCTCTTCTGTACATCCTCTGTAAATTGCAATATTATATAATGTAATGTGGATTCAATATATTTCTGTGAATACCAATATTGTGGATTTTATTGGTAACTTGAAACTGCCAGTTCTTTCATATTTATAAGGCTTTTTTCTATTAAAAATTTACAAAGACTGGAAATTCAGTCCCAAACAGTTAAAAACATTTTAAACAAAAACATAAAATGCCACCAAATATCATATGAAAATACTGAAGTTGCCAATCAACCAGAAATCAGACAAAACATTTACATTCTATTCAGGAATACTTTGATACAGATACCCTTATAACAATCTGTGCTATAAAAGAAAATTTAACCATAGAGAGCTTAGAAATATTGTAATTTATAGCTTAATTAAAATCTTCTCTTTCATATATTTAGTTGAAGACCATTTTTATAGGCTTGAGGCTCAGAATACATAAGGGGAGGTTTGGGTATCCATAGAACAAGGTAAAGTTAAGAAATACCAAAGGGATATTCGAAGGAGGGGAAAATAAAAATAAAAAACTGACAAACTCTGGAGAACAACAAAGACAAGACCAAAACAATACAAACACTTCACTTAAAAACTAAAAACATATGAACAACATGGACCCAACCAAAAAACTGGGGGTTTAACCTAACCACTGTTCAGTGTCTGTACCAAGCCAAACTATCATAACTCTATTGTTTCTATATTTTTGTTTTGAGCATGTTTGTTTAAATTTGTCTTAGTTCTTTCGACTGGATGGTGTTGAATGATTGGTATGTCACTGCTGACCTTTCCTATTATCCCGTTTGTTTTTTATTTGCAAATGCAGGGTTATTTGTCAGGCATTTTTATCTCACCACTCTGACTAGGAATTACACGTGTTTGTATGATATAACTGTACATAGGAAGATTGGTATAATAAAATAAATTATCTGTCAGTAATAATTTCCACATTTTGTGAATTATTCATCCTTTAATCTAAATCCAATTTTTCATAATTGCAAAATTGGTCTATAATTTTATGTTATTCTATAATGACACAAAAATAATATGTAATTAACAGAGTTTATCTTTTTCCCTTGATAATTTGCATAAATTATATTACCTCATATGTCAAGAATGTCATAATGTCATATCATTATTTATATTAAATAACAGTTTACTAAAAAAAATAATAAATTCCTTTTATCAAGGATTTAATGCATTATAGCACAAATTTTCTTAATGATAATCAAGTAATTGATTTTATTATGATAATTTATATTATTACATGACAAATCTATGTAATGAAACAATGCCAAGCCTTATTTACCTAATTATTACATAAAATACCCTACAGTAATTAAGGTGAAAGGATTATTACCAAATTGTCATGTCCAATTGCTTAAAGACCTGTCTTTATTTTTGAAACAAGTTGGTAAACTTCTGTAAATCCAATATAATACAGTTATTTGTATATAAAATATTAAGAGATTTTTATATATGTATATTTTGTGTGTATATATTGTATGTCAATACACCTGTCTGTCTGTTTATATTTAATAGCTTCGTCCTCTTGTACACTTTGGTGTCTGAGGATAAATAAAGCATTTTAATATTGTCTTGTCTTGTCTTGTTACTATTACCAAGTATTTACCTGGGAAATCATCTTTGGGAATGTCCTTTCTGTACTGATAAGCAAGTTCTTTAAAATTTCTCAACCCACATGTATAACATAAAGCAGTATTAGAATTGATGGTAAATCTGTTCTGATCTGAAGAAAAACACCACAATATACATATAACACACAAAGTTATAGTATCACCTCATACAATATTTATATTCTGGTAAACTTTCTTACAGCAAACTGGATTATCCTTCATCACTGTATGGAACCAACAACCCTCCAAAACAAGAGGCTCCCAGCAGCCTGTATTGCTCACTTGGATGGTAAATGTTATCCAAGTAACAATACTTGGGGAGTATTTTGGAATGATCATTCATAAAAATCCATGCATCAAGTACTTCAGAGAAGATATTGAAATTTAACCTCTCATAAAAAGTCATGCATGTTTGTTGGTAGAATGGTAGAAAAGTAAACAAAAATGTTTGTGTCCTCATAAGTATTAAATCCATCATGCAAACTGTCCAATTGTTCTTCAGATCAATAATTTTTAATACATTTTCCCATAGGGTCCAATGTTAACTGAGTTGGACCCTGGCTGCAATCTTCAATTTCTGATTGGCACCAAAGTAACAACATTTGTTATGGACCTATATATGTGTTCAATCAGGTAAATCATTCCTCTGAAGAGGATTTCAAAGTTCAGCAAATCAGAAATTATAATACATTCTTTCAGGCATTTTCTTGACCAATCAGTATCAAAGTAACAACACAATTGGGAAGAAACTTACAAGGAACACTTTGTTCTGACAGTGGTTTTTAAGAAAAAAGATCAAATTATGAAGACTTATCGAATGAACAGATGACGGACACTAAGTGATGACTCTTGTTCTGTCTAAAACCTCAATATTCCATCAGTGACAAAATAATTTATCTAATTTAAATATTTCTTAATACCAGAGTTTTTATCTGTACAGCCCATAAATTCAAAATTGTCTTCCAAAGTAAATGTTTATGAATTTAAACCTGTATTTATAGTTGGGCAGATAAACTGTCATGCCTCAAAATTTGATAAAAATGGTCTTAAACCTGAATGCTTAACTGTCGTGCCTTAAGCTTCAATACAGATGCTCTTAATATCTGAATATTTACCTGTCCTCAACTGCAATATATACTGCCGTGTCCTCAACTTTGATAAAGATTCTCTTTACACCACATTACTTACCAGGACAGGTGTATTGTCCTGCCTCCAACTTCAATAAAGATTCTCTTAACACTTCTCTGACACTTATTCCTTTGGCTTCTAAATAATTCTGTTAAAATAAAAAAAAACCACTCAATTCAAACTGAAATTACATTTTGTTTAACAGGATGTCCTATCATTTATACAATATCACTTTAACTAACTTTATGGCAGTATATATCACTCATTGTATTCCAAGGAAATGTTCCCTCTTATTTATTGTAAAATTGTTTGTAAAACCATTAACAAATCAGGAAGATTTTCCAGTTAGTAAGTTCCTTCTAGCGGAGTCCTAGTGGCACAAACTCTGACTGCTCAAACACAGTGGACATTTCAAACCTTTTCAAAATCCTGTAATTGTTTTATTTTATTTACTCCTGGATTTTTGTAAACCAATTCCTCAAATTCTCAAACTAATTTTCTTGGCTCCAGAATAGTAATACATGTATTTAGTTTCAATGACTCTAACTACATGCTCCATTTAGATATGTATCAAATAATGCTTTACAAATATTTAAAAAAACAGGTTTGGAAAATACTGGCCAGATTGATGTGTGACAGTTGTGTGAAGGAATATTAGTTACAGGTAAATAATATGTACAATCTAACAAAAACTTTATTGGTAATTGACCCTGATTCTAATAAATATTAAAATTACATCTAGTGAAGGAGAACACAATTTATAATAATGGTTCATAACTGAATTCTTAAGGATCATGATGGCACAAACTACAAATGCCTTGAACTAAGTTCTGAGATCCCTCTGAGTTCTAGTATTTTAAGGAGTAGGATCTTACCTTAAATATTTCTGACTTGTAAACATTCTCTAATATAGATCTTACCTTAAATATTTCTGACTCAGAAAAATTCTCTAATATAGATCTTACCTTAAATATTTCTGACTCGTAAACATTCTCTAATATAAGGTTATTCAAACATTTCCTCCCAAAATTTAAATCTGAAATATAAAACAAATTTTTTACTCACTTTCTAACATTTGACAGTAAATGAATCATTTGAAGTTATGAAAAACTATCTTCACTTCTCAGCCCCAAGCATTTCTAGCCAGAAGTGATTTTACCTTTCCTTTTAACTTGCATTATCTAATTCTGATTGATTGACTGTTGTTTGCTTAAAGTCCAGTGGCAAATATTTCATGCTTCTTCAGGACAAGAACCAGCCACTGCAAAAGGATGGAAGGATGGGTAGGGTTGGATAATCTAGCCTTCTGTAGCGGCATTAGCATACTCTACAGAAGGGGTCATTACAGTGCAGGGAGCATGGCATTCTCCAAACACAATGTCAGCAGTCAGGCTGTCCATATTATGACCTTACATAAATGTATTCTACCCATTTTTAAGGCTCTTCCAAATAAATTATATATTTTTTGACAATGTGCAAGTTAATATATTGTATACCTACATGCCTGAAAGTTTTCAGGAATTTGCCAGATTTCTGGATTTTGACCATTTTAGTCTCTATGTATTTCTATATAAAATATTGGAATTTTCCCAATTTCTGTTTTTTTTCAGTTTCTGAACTTTCACCCATGTACCTAATAATATAAATCTTTAAAATTTACCTTTAAACCTGCCTATACAACCCATACATTCATTCTTTGTACATCCCCAGTAAGCATGACAATATGCTCTGTAACAGCACTGACCTAAAATCATTTCAAAACTTTTAGTTACTTATCTTCCCAATCAACATCACTAACACTCTGTAACAATAACACTCTGTACCATAACACTCTGTAACAACATCACCAACACTCTGTAACAACATCACTAACACTCTGTAACAACATCACTAACACTCTGTAACAATAACACTCTGTAACAAAATCACTTCCACTCTGTAACAATAACACTCTGTAACAAAATCACTAACTCTGTAACAACATCCCTAACTCTGTAACAACATCACTAACACTCTGTAACAACATCACTAACACTCTGAAACAACATCACTAACACTCTGAAACAACATCACTAACTCTGTAACAACATCACTAACACTCTGTAACAACATCACTTCCACTCTGTAACAACATCACTCTGTAACAAAATCACTCACTGTAACAACATCACTAACTCTGTAACAACATCACTAACACTCTGTAACAACATCATTAACACTCTGAAACAACATCACTAACACTGTAACAACATCACTAACACTCTGTAACAACATCACAAATACTGTAACAACATCACGAACACTCTGTAAATCCATCAATAACAATAACACTCTGTAACAACATCACTAACACTCTGTAACAATATCACTCTGTAACAACATCACTTACACTCTGTAACAATAACACTCTGTAACAAAATCACTAACTCTTTAAAAACATCACTAACACTGTAACAACATCATGAACACTCTGTAACAACATCAGCATTTTTCTTAATTTAACACTTTGTAACTTTGCAATCTGACATTTATTATCTCCCCTGAATTGTACCTATAGTACAGCTCAGATTGTATATTATATAATTAATTTTACACATACTAGTGTGTGAAACCTGTTCTGTTTGTGATATGATTTCTAACTATCCCTTTGCAATAAATACCATGCAGATGAAACAGGTAAATTTGTGATATCACAGGAAACAATACATGAGTTCCTTCTTAAGTAATAACCTTTAACACTGGAACAGTTTTGGTTTCCATCAAAACTATAAGGCATACATGTCTTTGATGTTCTTACTGATTAATGATTACTATTAATATATATTGTGTAAATAAACTTTTTGAAGAACTTGCCTGCCCTCAGATTTAATTATTGCCATGTTTGCTGAATGTTATGATCTCTTTAGCATATTATATCTCCTGCAGTTTGCCTTTGCCCAATGTACTTCATCATTTGCATTACTTCCTATACTTGTTTATAAGGCACTGGTTGTACTAACATAATTTCATTAATTGCCTGTACTTGCCTATCAGGCATTGGTTGTACTTCCATTGTTGGGGAGGTACTTCATCATTTCCATTCATTGCCTGTACTTGCCTCTCAGGCATTGGTTGTAAATACATTGTTGGGGAGGTACTTCATCATTTCTATTCATTGCCTGTACTTGCCTATCAGGCATTGGTTGTACTTACATTGTTGGGGAGGTACTTCATCATTTCTATTCATTGCCTGTACTCGCCTATCAGGCATTGGTTGTACTTACATTGTTGGGGAGGTACTTCATCATTTCCATTCATTGCCTGTACTTGCCTATCAGGCATTGGTTGTAATTAAATTGTTGGGGAGGTACTTCATCATTTCTATTCATTGCCTGTACTTGCCTATCAGGCATTGGTTGTAATTACATTGTTGGGGAGGTACTTCATCATTCTATTCATTGCCTGTACTTGCCTATCAGGCATTGGTTGTACTTACATTGTTGGGGAGGTACTTCATCATTTCCATTCATTGCCTGTACTTTCCTATCAGGCATTGGTTGTACTTACATCGTTGGGTAGGTACTTCATCATTTCTATTCATTGCCTGTACTCGCCTATCAGGCATTGGTTGTACTTACATTGTTGGGGAGGTACTTCATCATTTCCATTCATTGCCTGTACTTGCCTATCAGGCATTTGTTGTACTTACATTGTTGGGGAGGTACTTCATCATTTCTATTCATTGCCTGTTCTCGCCTATCAGGCATTGGTTGTACTTACATTGTTGGGGAGGTACTTCATCATTCTATTCATTGCCTGTACTTGCCTATCAGGCATTGGTTGTACTTACATTGTTGGGCATGTACTTCATCATTTCCATTCATTGCCTGTACTCGCCTATCAGGCATTGGTTGTACTTACATTGTTGGGGAGGTACTTCATCATTCTATTCATTGCCTGTACTCGCCTATCAGGCATTGGTTGTACTTACATTGTTGGGGAGGTACTTCATCATTTCCATTCATTGCCTGTACTCGTCTGTCAGGCATTGGTTGTAAACAGCACTGACAAAGAACATGATTTTGATAAGGCAAACAAACATAGTTTGGAGGCTCTGGCATTATCTTCTCATCCTTAAGTTCAGGGTCTGACAATTTTTTATCACCTGTATCAAGAAATGTGTCAAGATAAAAGTACTTTATGTGAAAAACAAGTATATATGTGTCCAATGGATACTATATGCCCCGCCAATGATGTAAGTATTTAGTAGATAGAATTACATTTGTATGTTGTTGACTTTGAAGTCCCTAACAATAGGGTAGATGAAATACTATCTCTCAGTACTTCATGAAAAACAACCTTCAACCTGAACCTTAACCTGGATTCTAATATTGAAATTCCATAAAGAAATTCAAAGTCGATGACCCATGACCTCAAGGTCACAGCATCCGTTTTGCATCAAAATACTGCTGTTCATACCACAAGCTATCCATGTACAAAGTTTCAGGATGATACCATAACTCCTTCATGACAAACTACCTTAAACCTGAACCTGGATTCTAATACTGGTATTCCATAAAGAAATTCAATGACCCATGATCTCAAGGTGACAGTATCCGTTTCACATCAAAACGATGAGGATCATATCACAAGCTATCCATGTACAAAGTTTCAGGATGATACCATAACTCCTTCATGAAAAAATATCTTAAACCTGAACATTAACCTCGTACGGACAGATGGAAGGAAGGACACACAAACCAAAGAACTATATGCAGGGCCAGCCTTAGAGGCCGGGCATAAAAAACAAGAAAAAAGAATTCTCAAATTATAATTTTTAAAGAATTATATAAATGAAATAGAAAACAGGAATTCCATACTCAACAGAAAAAAAAAAATTAAATCTGTTTAAGAACATCAATTTAAACTTTGACCTATACATCTCTAAAATTTGACCTATACTGCTCTAAAATGCTTCGATTGTAAACAAATATGCTTTCAACCTAATTACCTGATGTAGAAGGTCCCGCCTCATCATATGATTGTGTGGCCTCTGTATTACCCTCAGCTGCTGCCTCCTTTCCATCAGTTTTGTTATCTTCTTTGTTTAGACCAAATGCAGTCCCAACAGCATTAATGGCTGTACAACATAATGTTAGAAAATGTTTTTGTTATTTTGTTTTAGGTTACAAAGCAAAATATTAGCATAATTGTTCTTCAACAGCAAACAAATCTCTTCGAGTCAGGATTCCATTACCTTTGTAACTTCAAAAATGAAAATAAACATGCCAAGATATTTGCAAAAGTAAGCTAGAACCTGCAAATCAGGATAATTATATCAATTTATAGACCGAAGATTAACTTTAGCATGTTTATTTCATTACATGTATGTGATAAAAATGATACAAACCAGTTTGAAGAACACCAGGAGCTGGTCCAGTTGGGAGTGGCACATAACCAGGACACTGCCTGCATTTGGTAGCTGCTTGTCTGAAAATTATAAACAAACAATACTGATAAATCTAATATTTCTTTTTAATACAATTTTAAAAAAATTTTTCTTGTGCTCCACTGTTATTCTATTTTCTCTTATAATGGTGCGTTGTTATCTATTTCTCGCACGATGAATCATTTGTCATAACTAATTCCCCATCATATGATATGAACAAGTGTTACGAGAAATTCTTTTATTTGATTGGCCTTGATCTAAATGTCACTGTTTTCTGATTGGTTGAAATCTGTGCGGTAATCGTTAAAAGCCACCGTTGCATAGCAACATTCGACGTCACAGAAAAATGAACGTTAAGATTTCCTGCGAATCGGATGCTATATCACAAACACAAACAAATATTCCTGAAGGATCATAAGAGAAATAGGTTGAACAACTCGTAAAAATTAGATACCGCTTGATATCAACTCTCGTTATTTAATTTGGACTTAATAATAAACTCGCCAAAGGCTCGTTTATTATTATGTCCATATTAAACAACTCGATTTGATATCAAGCGATATCTAATTCTCACTCATTGTGAAACCTATAAATATAAGAGCATGAAAATAAATACATATGCAATATACGAGCCTTAGAAACAGGAAGTTTCACAGAGTATTTCTCACATGAATTGATGCTACATTGTATTAGAATTAAAATGTATATTTCCTGACAATTTACATATATGGTTTTTATCTTTTTTTTTATCTTTTTATCAAAATGTCATGAAAATGACACATTTCTAGCCCTTTTAAGAAGGTAATTTCTGTGTGTAATCCAGGGAGAACACAACGTAATAAACACTGTGAACCAGTACACAATACAAACTTTCAATGCAAGTGAAGACATGGGTATCAGGAGATGATATTATACTACTAAATGAATTAAAAAAGATATATTTGACACCTTTTATTTGCCTATTAAAATGGCCCAGCTGATAAATAATATCATGTGCATTTCTTCATTTTGAGAATATCAATAAAACATTTCCTTGATTACCTCCCCTTGCATTGATACCATATAGGGATAAAAGGTAAATACCCCCATCAAATATTTATCACTGTAAGACACCATATTTTATAATTATGAATCACCACGACAAAAATGTAGTAAAGTGGAAGATGAGTTCAATAATTCAATAATTATAATACAAGAATAAAGTGTGTTTGACGTTGATCTTAATTAACAATTTTCAAATAAGGTATGTTTGTTCCTTACACGTATTCCAGCTTCTTCCACCAATAAAATCTTGCCATCACTAAATAGCCAATTATAAAAACCTTATAAACCTAACCTATTTGCTTCATATCATCACTATCATCTTTTATTCTAAAGTAATATAACATACCTTGCTCCAAATAATGGAGTACCAAATCCAAACAGGGTAGGAACAGGAGCAGGAGCTATTGGTATATTGTTAAATATTGGCGGTGGTCTATAATATTATAAATGAAATTATGATTTTTTTTGTGTGCTAAAATTGTTAATAATATAAATAATTAAAGTTTTTTGAACTGGAAATAATAAGAAATAGTATTCAGTATCATTTGTATAAGATGAAAAATAACAGAATCACTGTGACAATAAAAAATTCACATAGATCTGTACATAATTAGCTTCTTTTTTTTGAAGAAAAGGAAACTGACATTGTAAAAAAGACTTACTTCTTGAAAGTGAAATCCTCATGTTCACCAAACTTTGTATTTTAATCCTACTCTGAATATGCCTGGGGTAAGATAAATCCTCATGTCTCTGTATGAACTTACCTTGGGTTAGTGAAATCCGAATGATTATCCCTGTCTGTACTTACCATGGGATACTAAAATCCTCATGTTTATCTGAGTCTGTACTTAACTTGGGGTAGTCAAATCCTCATGTTTGTCAGTCTGTACTTACCTTGGTGTAGTAAAATCCTCATGTTTGTGAGTCTGTACTTACCTTGGCGT
Source organism: Mytilisepta virgata (assembly GCA_028015205.1). Lineage (NCBI taxonomy): Eukaryota > Metazoa > Mollusca > Bivalvia > Mytilida > Mytilidae > Mytilisepta > Mytilisepta virgata. The sequence continues at coordinate 1,514,050 of CM051520.1, read as the reverse complement.
AGTGAATCCTCATGTTTGTCAGTCTGTACTTACCTTGGTGTAGTAAAATCCTCATGTTTGTCAGTCTGTACTTACCTTGGTGTAGTGAATCCTCATGTTTATCTGAGTCTGTACTTAACTTGGGGTAGTCAAATCCTCATGTTTGTCAGTCTGTACTTACCTTGGTGTAGTAAAATCCTCATGTTTGTCAGTCTGTACTTACCTTGGTGTAGTGAATCCTCATGTTTGTCAGTCTGTACTTACCTTGGTGTAGTAAAATCCTCATGTTTGTCAGTCTGTACTTACCTTGGTGTAGTAAAATCCTCATGTTTGTCAGTCTGTACTTACCTTGGTGTAGTGAATCCTCATGTTTGTCAGTCTGTACATACCTTGGTGTAGTAAAATCCTCATGTTTGTCAGTCTGTACTTACCTTGGTGTAGTGAATCCTCATGTTTGTCAGTCTGTACTTACCTTGGTGTAGTAAAATCCTCATGTTTGTCAGTCTGTACTTACCTTGGTGTAGTGAATCCTCATGTTTGTCAGTCTGTACTTACCTTGGTGTAGTAAAATCCTCATGTTTGTCAGTCTGTACTTACCTTGGTGTAGTAAAATCCTCATGTTTGTCAGTCTGTACTTACCTTGGTGTAGTACAATCCTCATGTTTGTTAGTCTGTACTTACCTTGGTGTAGTAAAATCCTCATGTTTGTTAGTCTGTAATAGCTTGGTATAGTAAAATCCTCATGTTTGTCAGTCTGTACTTACCTTGGTGTAGTAAAATCCTCATGTTTGTCAGTCTGTACTTACCTTGGTGTAGTAAAATCCTCATGTTTGTCAGTCTGTACTTATCTTGGTGTAGTAAAATCATCATGTTTGTCAGTCTGTAATAACTTGGGGTAGTCAAATCCTCATGTTTGTCAGTCTGTACTTACCTTGGTGTAGTGAATCTTCATGTTTGTCAGTGTGTACTTACCTTGGTGTAGTACAATCCTCATGTTTGTCAGTCTGTACTTACCTTGGTGTAGTACAATCCTCATGTTTGTCAGTCTGTACTTACCTTGGTGTAGTAAAATCCTCATGTTTGTCAGTCTGTAATAGCTTTGTATAGTAAAATCCTCATGTTTGTCAGTCTGTACTTACCTTGGTGTAGTCAAATCCTCATGTTTGTCAGTCTGTACTTACCTTGGTGTAGTCAAATCCTCGTGTTTGTCAGTCTGTAATAACTTGAGGTAGTCAAATCCTCATGTTTGTCAGTCTGTACTTACCTTGGTGTAGTGAATCTTCATGTTTGTCAGTCTGTACTTACCTTGGTGTAGTACAATCCTCATGTTTGTCAGTCTGTACTTACCTTGTAGTAAAATCCTCATGTTTGTCAGTCTGTAATAGCTTGGTATAGTAAAATCCTCATGTTTGTCAGTCTGTACTTACCTTGGAGTAGTCAAATCCTCATGTTTGTCAGTCTGTACTTACCTTGGTGTAGTAAAATCCTCGTGTTTGTCAGTCTGTAATAACTTGGGGTAGTCAAATCCTCATGTTTGTCAGTCTGTACTTACCTTGGTGTAGTACAATCCTCATGTTTGTCAGTCTGTACTTACCTTGGTGTAGTAAAATCCTCATGTTTGTCAGTCTGTACTTACCTTGGTGTAGTGAAATCCTCATGTTTGTCAGTCTGTACTTACCTTGGTGAAGTAAAATCCTCATGTTTGTCAGTCTGTACTTACCTTGGTGTAGTAAAATCCTCGTGTTTGTCAATCTGTAATAACTTGGGGTAGTCAAATCCTCATGTTTGTCAGTCTGTACTTACCTTGGTGTAGTAAAATCCTTATGTTGTCAGTCTGTACTTACCTTGGGGTAGTGATATCCTCATGTTTGACCCTGTATACATGGTATATACTTACCTTGGTGTAGTGAAATCCTCATGTTTGTTGGTCTGTACCTACCTTGGTGCAGTAAAATCCTCATGTTTGTCAATCTTAACTTACCTTGGTGTACTAAAATTCTCATGTTTGTCAGTCTGTTCTTAATTGGTGTAGTAAAATCCTCATGTTCGTCAGTCTGTACTTACCATGAGGCAGTGATATCCTCATGTTTGTCAGTTTGTACTTACCCTGGGGTACGGGAATCCTCATCTTCGTCTGAGTCTGTATAATCTTCATCAGCATCATATCCGTGGTTTGCTGTTGGTGTCAGCTGGAATTAAGTTTTTGGTTTACACTCAATGACCCTTATATGTTGTAAATCTATTACCATGTAGTAAGTGATGGGATGTTGCTGCCCTGACACATACTCATAACCTTTTAATTCATATTTACATTGATTGTATTGTAAATGTATGATATTTTATCCAAGTCTTCCGGAAATCATATAAACTGTGATGTATGTAAATTACATAATATAATACATGTTATATAAATATGTTGTAAAGATATTAAGCTTTCTATAATATGTTTTACATACTTTGTACACATACACGTATTTCCCAAAGGTTTTTTTTAAAGCAGCCAATAAAAAAGAGAGTCAGTAATACTAATATTTGTGTTCAATGACAAAAGATATCTCACCATATCTTTTGTAATTTTATTTTTAGCATCAAGTTCCTTCAAGTCTTCCTCTGGTCTTTTCTTCTCTATAAAAATATAAATCTTATTTAATGAACAACTTCAGTTACACGTTAATCAAGTAACAAATACATTTATAATACAAATGTATGTACAAGGTCGGAAAATATAAAGTTAATTTGTACAACCCTTAGAAACAGGTAGTAATGTTATGTTTACCAGAAGATATAATATGCTACTAGAATAATATAGAAAACAAGTATTTGGCTAGTCAATAAGCCTTTTGCCGGTTAAATACATCTCTTGACCCGTTTGATAACTTCTGATATCACCACACGTTTGGCAATAAATTCTTGTTAAATTTCCCGCCAAAAACGTTCAGACGACCTCTTTGAGTTTTATATTTTCATTAGAGAAAAAGATTCTAAAACTCTTGACACATTAATTATGAAATTTATCCACTCTCAATAATTTACATTTCAAAATGAAAATTAAAATTATCTCGAGTTGATAAATTTCATAATCAGATGGTCATCGTTGTAGAATCTATATATGTATTCATCATTTCAAACTTAAAAGTTAAATCTATTGATACACAATGCCACAGCAGGTAAATGTTTTTATGTTTAATTTCCACCTATTATTTTGCAGGGGTTTTTATAATAGACATAAATTACATAAATCACAAATTCGTTCGGATCTGTCAATACTAAAAAATCTACCAGTTTCAATTGGCAGTCTATGACTAGCACATCTAAGTTATACATTAAGTCAGATGGTAACATAGTTAAGTACATTTCAAGACCAAATTCAGATTTATACATACTATAATAAGTACATTTAGGTACATCAAAAATTTGCAATAGAATCTAACACCACTTAAGGTAGATCATACCTAATACACTGAGCATCTTTTCGGGCATCTTGAAAATTTGTATGTAAAAATAAATTTTCAATGAGCAACTAGTATTTGATATAAGGTAAAATTTATATCTTAAGTTTATTTAAATAAAAAAATTTACAAAAATGCATACATAGCAAAATTACAAAGTTTTATTCTAAAAACAACCCTTTTCAGGGGAGATAACTGGCAGAAACTTTTTCTAATGAAATGTAAAGGAAATTTTATTTTTTTGGAAATAGCAAGAAAAAATTACCCCAATTTTTCTTTTAAGAATATGAAAGCATGTCAGATAAGTATTCTTTTCAAATTTAAAAAAAATTCTATTTGGCAGTTTTTTTATTGTATGAGAAATTAGAATTTTCCCTATATAAAATTTACCAACACTAAGACTCAATTACCTCAAAATCAAGAATGGTGACCTATGTTTTTAAATTTAAATTTCGAAGTATATTCATCCAACATCCTGCATGGAAAAAAATAGGAAAATCTACCTGTTAAATAGCAAGATCAAGAAATCTCAGATACCCGAGGGTAAGATTTCAAATGTTCTCTGTTGAGTCAAAGAAAATTGAAATCTTACCCAAGGATTCTGAGAGTTCTCCATCTTGCACTTTCACTGGTGTTTGATTCTTACCCTCATGTCTTTCAAATATAAGCAAATAAGTTATCTAATCTATTGAGAAAAGCAATTTTTTTAAGGAAATAGATCATGTAGCTTGTCTTATCAACCCCTGTACAAGACAGAAAATTTGGGACGACTCTACCCAAGGGTTAAGAAAAATATGATCTTTCACCACTATGAGGGTGAGACAAGGCAATCTCACACCCAAGGGCACAAATATTTTTTTTCTCAACCGAGTCTCTGCCGAGGTTAAGAAATAGAAATATTTGAGCTCAAGGGTATTTGAGATAGCCAAGTCTGCCTGAATTATGGGTGATTGATACTTTTTCTCACATTTCAAACAGCTTTTTTTTAAATGTTTCTGAGGGCAGAAGGTGAGACTATAATAATCAGCCATGGTCTAAGATGTGAGATGGGACAATTCCACCCGAGGGTTCACATTTTCCAGTCAGAAACGAGGCTTGATAGAAAATGTGAACCCGAGGGTGGAATTGTCCATTTTTTCCATGACTAATGATTTTTCTCACATTTCCTTTCTGAATATTTAAAGAAATAAACATTGCCGCCATGAGACGAAAACGTGCTCTATTAAACTAGGCAACCTAGTGCAAAATAAATTACATATTTGAAAAGATCGTATGCATTTTTTTTGTACCAAAGGTACAGAACTTTGAAAAGATATCTTTTAGGTTGTGCTTCAGGGGTTTTCAAATTGAAGCGATGTTAATTTCGATGTTGCCATACTATTTGTGCGAGTTGTGTGTTTTCTGATGTTCTAGCATTGTGACGTGAGGTTTTTTTGCATTGTTATGTTAAGGTATGTCATGTGATGTGAGATGCATGAATCTCACACTGGTGTCTCACACGGTATATAACTGTCCCAAACACATAGAAATGTGAGAAAATGCTATCTTACATACTAGAAACAATGTGACGTCACTGTTTCAAAGGTGAGAAAAAGCTATTTCACATCCTAGCAATGTTGTAATGTCACATCCTCCTATATAAATGGAAGTGATAAGATTTTTTATTCTACCATTAGATTATAACTGTCAAAGCCAACCTGGATGTTCTTTGAGATAAGCTTCTATCAAATTGTTTACAATATGATTCTTGTTAATTCGTTTGACCTTCATTCTGCACTGTAATGGAAAACAAAATACAACTTAATCAAACAAAGCACAAATAGAAGCCACAACTCCTAATGAAGGTATAAAGAAAAAGTACACAAATCGACATATACAAAGCAATTGGAAAGAAATATCAATTTAGTAATTATTTTAACTACTTAAATATAGACATTACAATTCTAGAGTATTTTGATAGGCCTATGAGTACATACTTTTCGTCACTATTCATTAATTCACTAAAACTAATTACATTTGGAACATTATATAGTGATGCAGAGATTATTTTTTTATTTCATCTTTAAAAAAGTACTATTAAATAAGTAATGAAATTCATCACCTAGTTCTTCCTTATTACATAAATCACAAATTCGTTCAGATCTGTCAATACTTAAAAATCAGTTTCAATTGGCAGTCTATGACAAGCACATCTAAGTTATACATTAAGTCAGATGGTAACATAGTTAAGTACATTTCAAGACCAAATTCAGATTTATACATTCTATAATAAGTACATTTAGGGTATAAAAAATTTGCAATTTCCAACATTCTATAAAAGAATCGCTTCACTTTCTTTGTTAAATTAAAATTTTTAGTGACATATTGATCATTCCAACAATTTGCCTAACAACATTTGAACAATATATCTTGTACACAATTTAACCATTTAGAGTGATACACATCAGCAAGGTCTAACTGATATAATATTTCATATCATGTTCTTGATATTTTCTATTTTTTACCAGTTACAATACATTCCCAAAAACCAATCATTCTAGCATTTATATTAACAGATATAGATACTCTACCCAAGTTCACCATATACAATGTATTTTGGTGTGCATTTTTTAACTTTCATAATATATTTACAAAATTCTAAATGTAATATTTCTATAATTTAATTATTTTAATAACACCAACCTTCAGCATAATTGATCTCAAATGTGTTAAGAGTTATCTCTCTTTGCTTACAATTGGACTCAAATTCATCAAATAAGATTTCTATTATGGAAAAAATTTTGCAACCACTATTTATTTTCATTTCAAAGAAAACTTGAAACATAATTTTTTTTAATTAAAAAAAAATATTTATTATGTCACAAACTTTACACACCTGAAATTAAATTTTTCTGAAATATGTTTAAAAGTAAACTTACAGTAGGGCACTCATTAGATTTCTGCATCCAATCTGAATAACATCCAGCACAATAAGAATGCATACATGGCTGCAAACTGAAAATATAGTGGTATATCACTAAAACATGGTATTTTATGAAATCAAAATGGTGTCAGAACTTTTTTTTCCAATATTATACATGTACAATGTATTAAAATCACAGTACCCTAATTGCATATAATTATTTACACTCTTTTGTGTGTTAAATTCAGAAAATAATGTTTCAACATTGAAATTCAAATGCACTGTTCATAGTGCTGATGTGGACCTTCGTATCTGGATATTTAGTTTGAACCATGGTCTCTATTGGTCTTTGTACATGTATATGTAACAACATTGGCACCATGAGCAAACTGAATATGGGACCCGAATCATGACCAGTTTCCAAATCATTTAAAGAAAAAGAAGATATTTCTGACCCAGAATTTTACCTGATACAATTATACAATAATTCCTGACAAATAGAACATAACAATGTCTCCTCTAATTCATCTACAGCTTGAATATCTGTTGTCTTGGTGTCCTTTTCACTCTTTAATTTAGATTCTTCTTCCTTGCTTATCTCCTCTTTGCTTTTCTCTTTACTTTCACTAGATGTCGCTGTGGTATCACCAGACCCTTTGTCTTCCTCACTTTCCTTTGTAGATTTCTTTACTTTTTTCTTTGGTTCACCATCATCAAGATCTTCATCCCCCTGGATGATAAGTCAGCTGGTAAATACATACATAAAGTCTTGCCTTCCTTAACTTATAATAAATCAACATCGTTTATCATTCATTGTATATTATAGGCCATTCAAAGTTCAATTCTTGGTCCTCAGGCCATTTTTCATGAAAATTGATGTGGGGAGAGGCATTTTTTAAACCCCCCCTCCCCTCCCAAAAAAAAGTGACGAGGGTACTTTTTACATTGTTGATAGCCAGAAAAAATGATGAGGGAGGTGATTTTTTTGTTTTTATATTACTGATATGTGTAATGAGACAACCTTAAAAGAGATGAGGGAGGACCTGAGAACCAAGAAATTATTTTTAGTTGACCATATGTGTAATTGTTTACAGGATAATGTTGTTTCAGTGATCTGAACTTTTTAAATATCAGTCATAAAATTGTACAGAATGTTGTACATGGAACATTATATCATTGTTTTTTTGTTTTGTTTTAAACAAAACATTTTATTTTTACCTTTGCTCGTTTCTTGCATGTTTCATTGGATTCATGTGACGGTTCTTCTTCAAGTATATTCACATCAATATCTGTAATCACAAAATTATTTTACCAACCTCTTTAAATATTAGAACTGAACTGCTCACCTGTCAATCTTTCCCATTTAATTAGTCTTTTCTTTTACCTTCAAAATTACTGTATAAAGTCAATTTTGATTATTTGGTTTTTTTTGGGTCTATATTCAACTTTTACACCTATATAAATAATGACCTTGGATAAACAGAGGGATATGTGATCTCATCAATAAGTTAAAACCTGATTTTATTCACTAAGATATTTTATCATCTGGAAATGTTGGAATGTCACATACAAATTTTTGTTCCATTTTTAAACACATCTTTTCTTTATATTCGGTTATAAACATAATTCTTCAAGCTATTGTATTTACTGTTTTCATAACCCCCCTCAATTAATCTGATATAAAAACTGAGCTACGATTCACGTAACCTATATACATAATAATTTGATGTACTAATTACCCCGGTAATTGCAGTCATAAGATCTATTTGTGAAACAGAGGCCAGATGTTCCTCCATAAATGTTTTGATCTGCACTGTCAAACTCATAACAAACATTTTCCAATTCTGATAAAAAATAAATATTGAATCCAAGGTCTGGGTAAATTTACATTAATTGAGATGTATTCTGCAAGGATTAAAATTTTACCAGCAACTGTAGCATCCATTACATCAGTGTTATATTCCTGAGTGGCATCTGTAGAGTCTTCTTTGGCCAGCTCTTCCAGATTCTGATAAACAAATCCAATATCTACAAATAGGATGGTTTGTTTGTTAAGCTGGGGTTTTACGCCGTTTTCAGCACATTTCGCGGTGGCCAGTTTTTATTGGTGGAGGAAGCCAGAGTACCCGGAGAGAAACATCGACCTTCGGAAGAATTAGCAATCCTTGTCAATTAAGATCTGAGTTGAACACACCCTACCAGTAAGATTCGAACTCACAACCTAAGTGTTGACACGCTAGTGATCATTAGTAGTCATGACGGACTACCTAGACAACTCGCCCACCGAGGCCCCTTACAAATATGACAAACAAATCATTATATATGCAGTTATTCATTATTTTCTATAAAAAAAATGTGAGATGACATCAATTTAAATGACTTCATTATCCTTAAAGTATTTGGCAACTTTTAATGTTTAGACTAGAATGATTTTTGAAGTGTAAAACAACAAAGTATAATCCAACTATTTCTCTGTATTTGTCTTTCACCTAAAAATCATGTCTATATTTCTCAGTTTATCTAATGCTCAATAGCCTATTATGTGTCCAGACTATCACAAGTTTCCCAGAATGTTACTAAGAAACAAGACAAAACTTACATATATATAAAAGTACATGTATTTTTGTGCTTTTGAATTTTTTATAAGCCTTGTTAGGAAAGGATAAATAAGAAAATTTTTGCTCTTCTCTGATATTTGTTTCTTATATTTCTTACTTTTCTCTTCCTCTTCTTTTTTGTACACAATATAAAACTCATCACCATGTTCTATTTCTTTTCTCTACAAAATTATAGCAATATGATCAAATTGTAACTATAAGCTAACAATGTATTTCAAAAGATTATGAAGCATCTTCAAAATGTCATTAAAACAAAGGTTAAACATTATCTAAAAATTTAAAAATAAATACAGAAAAATCAACAATGAAATACAAACTAATGAGCAACTTTTTCCATTAACAGTACTGAATACAAACCCATTAACAACTTCACACCTTTTTCCATTAACAGTACTGAATACAAACCAAAGAACAACTTCACACCTTTGTCCATTTACTGTACTGAATACAAACCCATTAACAACTTCACACCTTTTTCCATTAACAGTACTGAATACAAACCCATGAACAACTTCACACCTTTGTCCATTTACTGTACTGAATACAAACCAAAGAACAACTTCACACCTTTGTCCATTTACAGACCTGAATACAAACCCATGAACAACTTCACACCTTTGTCCATTTACTGTACTGAATACAACCAAAGAACAACTTCACACCTTTGCCCACTTACAGTACTGAATAAGATGTTCCTTTGTATTCAGCATATTGTAAGTCCAATACTACCGATGAATAACTTGCAGTTAACATTCTTAATGACAATCATTTATATACCTATATATTAGAAAATATTTTTGATCTTTTAATTTTTGAAGTAAATTATTGAAAGTATTTTTTTTTACAGATTCTAAACGAACACTTACGTTTCCTTTAGATATCTTGACTTTCAAATTCAGAAGTGTACCATTTGTGCTGAAAACAATTAGATCAATCCTACTTATTAAAAAAGATACATACATATAAAATTCCTACCTATTACTAGAAATATAAGGTTGATAATTTTAGATATTTACAAATCATTCAGTACACCACATGATTGATATTATAATACAATGTATTTCTATATATTATATTTTTTGCTTTCAGACATCTTATATTCAGTTAATATTTACTTAACTAAATGAGATTTGTCTTACTACTGGCAATGTTTGACAAATTAAGAATTCAAAAAAAAATGTAAACTGTTTTTAAATAATGCCACATTTATTGAAGGTACATTATAAATCCCCTTAAACAAAAGTGTCATTTTTTTCAAGGAATATAATGGAAATTGTGAGCCAATAAAAAGACAGAACGACTAAAATGTATGAAAGCCGAACAGAACCAAAATAATAATAAATAACATACATACTTTTTAGTTTATATATAAATATGAAAGATTCCGAGATTCTGTTTCCTTCTATAAATTTTTCAGAATTTTTTTAATTTTGAACCTCTTCTATATCTCCAAAGAGTGTTTGAATTTACATGATGACACATTCTTTATAGCTCTTACTTTTTACATCAACATGATATTTTTTTTGTATTTTAATTTTAATTATACATGTACCTTGAGTCACATAACCAAACTTTGCCACTTTCATCTTTTTCTATACAACAATGTTTGCTGGAAACCAATTTGTTTTCACTAAAAGACAAGTCAGAGTCTGAAAACAGAAAATACACTGTTATTTTGTATGTAATAATTATACATTTATATCAAACACTGCCAAAAAAGTAAGCATGTTGCGAAACAGCTCATGCGACAATAGATAACAATAAAAATAAATGCAAATGGTGAGCTGTCAAAAGGGGCGTAAAACGACTAAAATGTAAGAAATACACAAGTCGAACAAAACCAAATATAAAATCGTAAAAAAAACAACAACAAACTAAAAAGTTAAAAAAACCCAACGTTTCGACCAATATGGTCTTGATCACGAGTATGTAAAAAATAAAAATAAAAAGGTGTTGACTCTTTGAAACCCAGAGCAAGACTGAGTCCGTACTTAAAATGTAAACACAGACAAAAATTTATTTGACGTGGGTGTAAAGTACTTTTTACTGAAGACACCCACGTCAAATAATTTTTTTGTTTTTGTTTACTTTTTATGTATGGACTCAGTCTCGCTCTGGGTTTCAAAGAGTCAACACCTTTTTATTTTTATTTTTTACATTTTTAACTTTTAAGCTTGTTGTTTTTTTATGATTTTATGTTTTGTTTTGTTCGACTTGTGTATTTCATACATTTTAGTCGTTTTACGCCCCTTTTGACAGCTCACCATTTCCATTTATTTTTCTTGTTATCTACTGCCAAAAAAGAACACTTTCAGATAAATTCTGGGCATAAATTAACATCACATGGTATTACTGTGTAATTCTATAACCTGCAACCCACATGCTTCAAAAATTTAATGAAAAATTAGAGTTTATACTAAAATTCAGCTCATTTCTAACAATAATCAATGATATTATTAAAGCCAACATCCTTCAAATATTTGTCAAGAAAACTTGCACTAATCAACACATTTACACATATGTACAAGGTAAAACCACATTTTCAATGAATCACACATAACATCATTGTTGTACCTTCATCCTGTTTAATAATTGTAATATTTTGTCCCTAGCAGACCCTTGATTGGAAATAAAATATTGCTATTCTTAGTCCTTGCAGAGGACATTATATGTGTATATCTGTGACTACATTCCTAGATACCTGCACTAAGGATAACTAAAATTAATTTAGAAAGTATGTAGGTAAATTATAGACATTTTTTTATTCAGGTAAAGACATTGTAATAAATGCACTAGCTAATAGAATTAAAGTTCAGCCACTCGTTGGATAGGCTTCATGTAAATAACATCCATCATCATGAGTACCAGCCACTCATTGGATAGGCTTCATGTAAATAACATCCATCATCATGAGTACCAGCCAATCATTGGATAGGCTTCATGTAAATAACCTCCATGATCATGAGTACCAGCCACTCATTGGATAGGCTTCATGTAAATAACATCCATCATCATGAGTACCAGCCACTCATTGGATAGGCTTCATGTAAATAACCTCCATGATCATGAGTACCAGCCACTCATTGGATAGGCTTCATGTAAATAACATCCATCATCATGAGTACCAGCCACTCATTGGATAGGCTTCATGTAAATAACCTCCATGATCATGAGTACCAGCCACTCATTGGATAGGCTTCATGTAAATAACATCCATCATCATGAGTACCAGCCACTCATTGGATAGGCTTCATGTAAATAACATCCATCATCATGAGTACCAGCCACTCATTGGATAGGCTTCATGTAAATAACCTCCATGATCATGAGTACCAGCCACTCATTGGATAGGCTTCATGTAAATAACATCCATGATCATGAGTACCAGCCACTCATTGGATAGGCTTCATGTAAATAACATCCATCATCATGAGTACCAGCCACTCATTGAATAGGCTTCATGTAAATAACATCCATCATCATGAGTACCATCCACTCATTGGATAGGCTTCCTGTAAATAACATCCATCATCATGAGTACCAGCCACTCATTGGATAGGCTTCATGTAAATAACATCCATCATCATGAGTACCAGCCACTCATTGGATAGGCTTCATGTAAATAACATCCATCATCATGAGTACCAGCCACTCATTGGATAGGCTTCAAGTAAATAACATCCATCATCATGAGTACCAGCCACTCATTGGATAGGCTTCATGTAAATAACATCTATCATCATGAGTACCAGCCACTCATTGGATAGGCTTCATGTAAATAACATCCATCATCATGAGTACCAGCCACTCATTGGATAGGCTTCATGTAAATAACATCCATGATCATGAGTACCAGCCACTCATTGGATAGGCTTCAAGTAAATAACATCCATCATCATGAGTACCAGCCACTCATTGGATAGGCTTCATGTAAATAACATCCATGATCATGAGTACCAGCCACTCATTGGATAGGCTTCAAGTAAATAACATCCATCATCATGAGTACCAGCCACTCATTGGATAGGCTTCATGTAAATAACATCCATCATCATGAGTACCAGCCACTCATTGGATAGGCTTCCTGTAAATAACATCCATCATCATGAGTACCAGCCACTCATTGGATAGGCTTCATGTAAATAACATCCATCATCATGAGTACCAGCCACTCATTGGATAGGCTTCATGTAAATAACATCCATGATCATGAGTACCAGCCACTCATTGGATAGGCTTCAAGTAAATAACATCCATCATCATGAGTACCAGCCACTCATTGGATAGGCTTCATGTAAATAACATCCATGATCATGAGTACCAGCCACTCATTGGATAGGCTTCAAGTAAATAACATCCATCATCATGAGTACCAGCCACTCATTCGATAGGCTTCATGTAAATAACATCCATCATCATGAGTACCAGCCACTCATTGGATAGGCTTCCTGTAAATAACATCCATCATCATGAGTACCAGCCACTCATTGGATAGGCTTCAAGTAAATAACATCCATGATCATGAGTACCAGCCACTCATTGGATAGGCTTCATGTAAATAACATCCATGATCATGAGTACCAGCCACTCATTGGATAGGCTTCATGTAAATAACATCCATCATCATGAGTACCAGCCACTCATTGGATAGGCTTCATGTAAATAACATCCATGATCATGAGTACCAGCCACTCATTGGATAGGCTTCATGTAAATAACATCCATCATCATGAGTAACAGCCACTCATTGGATAGGCTTCATGTAAATAACATCCATGATCATGAGTACCAGCCACTCATTGGATAGGCTTCATGTAAATAACATCCATCATCATGAGTACCAGCCACTCATTGGATAGGCTTCATGTAAATAACATCCATGATCATGAGTACCAGCCACTCATTGGATAGGCTTCATGTAAATAACATCCATCATCATGAGTACCAGCCACTCATTGGATAGGCTTCATGTGAATAACATCCATCATCATGAGTACCAGCCACTCATTGGATAGGCTTCCTGTAAATAACATCCATCATCATGAGTACCAGCCACTCATTGGATAGGCTTCATGTAAATAACATCCATGATCATGAGTACCAGCCACTCATTGGATAGGCTTCATGTAAATAACATCCATCATCATGAGTACCAGCCACTCATTGGATAGGCTTCAAGTAAATAACATCCATCATCATGAGTACCAGCCACTCATTGGATAGGCTTCATGTAAATAACATCCATCATCATGAGTACCAGCCACTCATTGGATAGGCTTCATGTAAATAACATCCATGATCATGAGTACCAGCCACTCATTGGATAGGCTTCCTGTAAATAACATCCATCATCATGAGTACCAGCCACTCATTGGATAGGCTTCCTGTAAATAACATCCATCATCATGAGTACCAGCCACTCATTGGATAGGCTTCATGTAAATAACATCCATCATCATGAGTACCAGCCACTCATTGGATAGGCTTCAAGTAAATAACATCCATCATCATGAGTACCAGCCACTCATTGGATAGGCTTCATGTAAATAACATCCATCATCATGAGTACCAGCCACTCATTGGATAGGCTTCCTGTAAATAACATCCATCATCATGAGTACCAGCCACTCATTGGATAGGCTTCATGTAAATAACATCCATCATCATGAGTACCAGCCACTCCTTGGATAGGCTTCATGTAAATAACATCCATGATCATGAGTACCAGCCACTCATTGGATAGGCTTCATGTAAATAACATCCATCATCATGAGTACCAGCCACTCATTGGATAGGCTTCCTGTAAATAACATCCATCATCATGAGTACCAGCCACTCATTGGATAGGCTTCATGTAAATAACATCCATCATCATGAGTACCAGCCACTCATTGGATAGGCTTCAAGTAAATAACATCCATCATCATGAGTACCAGCCACTCATTGGATAGGCTTTATGTAAATAACATCCATCATCATGAGTACCAGCCACTCATTGGATAGGCTTCCTGTAAATAACATCCATCATCATGAGTACCAGCCACTCATTGGATAGGCTTCATGTAAATAACATCCATCATCATGAGTACCAGCCACTCATTGGATAGGCTTCATGTAAATAACATCCATCATCATGAGTACCAGCCACTCATTGGATAGGCTTCATGTAAATAACATCCATCATCATGAGTACCAGCCACTCATTGGATAGGCTTCATGTAAATAACATCCATGATCATGAGTACCAGCCACTCATTGGATAGGCTTCATGTAAATAACATCCATGATCATGAGTACCAGCCACTCATTGGATAGGCTTCATGTAAATAACATCCATCATCATGAGTACCAGCCACTCATTGGATAGGCTTCAAGTAAATAACATCCATCATCATGAGTACCAGCCACTCATTGGATAGGCTTCAAGTAAATAACATCCATCATCATGAGTACCAGCCACTCATTGGATAGGCTTCATGTAAATAACATCCATCATCATGAGTACCAGCCACTCATTGGATAGGCTTCATGTAAATAACATCCATCATCATGAGTACCAGCCACTCATTGGATAGGCTTCATGTAAATAACATCCATCATCATGAGTACCAGCCACTCATTGGATAGGCTTCCTGTAAATAACATCCATGATCATGAGTACCAGCCACTCATTGGATAGGCTTCCTGTAAATAACATCCATGATCATGAGTACCAGCCACTCATTGGATAGGCTTCATGTAAATAACATCCATCATCATGAGTACCAGCCACTCATTGGATAGGCTTCATGTAAATAACATCCATGATCATGAGTACCAGCCACTCATTGGATAGGCTTCAAGTAAATAACATCCATCATCATGAGTACCAGCCACTCATTGGATAGGCTTCCTGTAAATAACATCCATCATCATGAGTACCAGCCACTCATTGGATAGGCTTCAAGTAAATAACATCCATCATCATGAGTACCAGCCACTCATTGGATAGGCTTCATGTAAATAACATCCATCATCATGAGTACCAGCCACTCATTGGATAGGCTTCATGTAAATAACCTCCATGATCATGAGTACCAGCCACTCATTGGATAGGCTTCCTGTAAATAACATCCATGATCATGAGTACCAGCCACTCATTAGATAGGCTTCATGTAAATAACATCCATCATCATGAGTACCAGCCACTCACTGGATAGGCTTCATGTAAATAACATCCATGATCATGAGTACCAGCCACTCATTGGATAGGCTTCATGTAAATAACATCCATGATCATGAGTACCAGCCACTCATAGGATAGGCTTCAAGTAAATAACATCCATCATCATGAGTACCAGCCACTCATTGGATAGGCTTCATGTAAATAACATCCATCATCATGAGTACCAGCCACTCATTGGATAGGCTTCCTGTAAATAACATCCATCATCATGAGTACCAGCCACTCATTGGATAGGCTTCATGTAAATAACATCCATGATCATGAGTACCAGCCACTCATTGGATAGGCTTCATGTAAATAACATCCATCATCATGAGTACCAGCCACTCATTGGATAGGCTTCCTGTAAATAACATCCATCATCATGAGTACCAGCCACTCATTGGATAGGCTTCCTGTAAATAACATCCATGATCATGAGTACCAGCCACTCATTGGATAGGCTTCATGTAAATAACATCCATCATCATGAGTACCAGCCACTCATTGGATAGGCTTCATGTAAATAACATCCATGATCATGAGTACCAGCCACTCATTGGATAGGCTTCAAGTAAATAACATCCATCATCATGAGTACCAGCCACTCATTGGATAGGCTTCCTGTAAATAACATCCATCATCATGAGTACCAGCCACTCATTGGATAGGCTTCAAGTAAATAACATCCATCATCATGAGTACCAGCCACTCATTGGATAGGCTTCATGTAAATAACATCCATCATCATGAGTACCAGCCACTCATTGGATAGGCTTCATGTAAATAACCTCCATGATCATGAGTACCAGCCACTCATTGGATAGGCTTCCTGTAAATAACATCCATGATCATGAGTACCAGCCACTCATTAGATAGGCTTCATGTAAATAACATCCATCATCATGAGTACCAGCCACTCATTGGATAGGCTTCATGTAAATAACATCCATGATCATGAGTACCAGCCACTCATTGGATAGGCTTCATGTAAATAACATCCATGATCATGAGTACCAGCCACTCATAGGATAGGCTTCAAGTAAATAACATCCATCATCATGAGTACCAGCCACTCATTGGATAGGCTTCATGTAAATAACATCCATCATCATGAGTACCAGCCACTCATTGGATAGGCTTCCTGTAAATAACATCCATCATCATGAGTACCAGCCACTCATTGGATAGGCTTCATGTAAATAACATCCATGATCATGAGTACCAGCCACTCATTGGATAGGCTTCATGTAAATAACATCCATCATCATGAGTACCAGCCACTCATTGGATAGGCTTCCTGTAAATAACATCCATCATCATGAGTACCAGCCACTCATTGGATAGGCTTCATGTAAATAACATCCATCATCATGAGTACCAGCCACTCATTGGATAGGCTTCCTGTAAATAACATCCATGATCATGAGTACCAGCCACTCATTGGATAGGCTTCATGTAAATAACATCCATGATCATGAGTACCAGCCACTCATTGGATAAGCTTCATGTAAATAACATCCATCATCATGAGTACCTGCCACTCATAGGATAGGCTTTATGTAAATAACATCCATCATCATGAGTACCATCCACTCATTGGATAGGCTTCCTGTAAATAACATCCATGATCATGAGTACCAGCCACTCATTGGATAGGCTTCAAGTAAATAACATCCATCATCATGAGTACCAGCCACTCATTGGATAGGCTTCCTGTAAATAACATCCATCATCATGAGTACCAGCCACTCATTGGATAGGCTTCAAGTAAATAACATCCATCATCATGAGTACCAGCCACTCATTGGATAGGCTTCATGTAAATAACATCCATCATCATGAGTACCAGCCACTCATTGGATAGGCTTCATGTAAATAACATCCATCATCATGAGTACCAGCCACTCATTGGATAGGCTTCATGTAAATAACCTCCATGATCATGAGTACCAGCCACTCATTGGATAGGCTTCCTGTAAATAACATCCATGATCATGAGTACCAGCCACTCATTAGATAGGCTTCATGTAAATAACATCCATCATCATGAGTACCAGCCACTCATTGGATAGGCTTCATGTAAATAACATCCATGATCATGAGTACCAGCCACTCATTGGATAGGCTTCATGTAAATAACATCCATGATCATGAGTACCAGCCACTCATAGGATAGGCTTCAAGTAAATAACATCCATCATCATGAGTACCAGCCACTCATTGGATAGGCTTCATGTAAATAACATCCATCATCATGAGTACCAGCCACTCATTGGATAGGCTTCCTGTAAATAACATCCATCATCATGAGTACCAGCCACTCATTGGATAGGCTTCATGTAAATAACATCCATGATCATGAGTACCAGCCACTCATTGGATAGGCTTCATGTAAATAACATCCATCATCATGAGTACCAGCCACTCATTGGATAGGCTTCCTGTAAATAACATCCATCATCATGAGTACCAGCCACTCATTGGATAGGCTTCATGTAAATAACATCCATCATCATGAGTACCAGCCACTCATTGGATAGGCTTCCTGTAAATAACATCCATGATCATGAGTACCAGCCACTCATTGGATAGGCTTCATGTAAATAACATCCATGATCATGAGTACCAGCCACTCATTGGATAAGCTTCATGTAAATAACATCCATCATCATGAGTACCTGCCACTCATAGGATAGGCTTTATGTAAATAACATCCATCATCATGAGTACCATCCACTCATTGGATAGGCTTCCTGTAAATAACATCCATGATCATGAGTACCAGCCACTCATTGGATAGGCTTCAAGTAAATAACATCCATCATCATGAGTACCAGCCACTCATTGGATAGGCTTCCTGTAAATAACATCCATCATCATGAGTACCAGCCACTCATTGGATAGGCTTCAAGTAAATAACATCCATCATCATGAGTACCAGCCACTCATTGGATAGGCTTCATGTAAATAACATCCATCATCATGAGTACCAGCCACTCATTGGATAGGCTTCATGTAAATAACATCCATCATCATGAGTACCAGCCACTCATTGGATAGGCTTCATGTAAATAACCTCCATGATCATGAGTACCAGCCACTCATTGGATAGGCTTCCTGTAAATAACATCCATGATCATGAGTACCAGCCACTCATTAGATAGGCTTCATGTAAATAACATCCATCATCATGAGTACCAGCCACTCATTGGATAGGCTTCATGTAAATAACATCCATGATCATGAGTACCAGCCACTCATTGGATAGGCTTCATGTAAATAACATCCATGATCATGAGTACCAGCCACTCATAGGATAGGCTTCAAGTAAATAACATCCATCATCATGAGTACCAGCCACTCATTGGATAGGCTTCATGTAAATAACATCCATCATCATGAGTACCAGCCACTCATTGGATAGGCTTCCTGTAAATAACATCCATCATCATGAGTACCAGCCACTCATTGGATAGGCTTCATGTAAATAACATCCATGATCATGAGTACCAGCCACTCATTGGATAGGCTTCATGTAAATAACATCCATCATCATGAGTACCAGCCACTCATTGGATAGGCTTCCTGTAAATAACATCCATCATCATGAGTACCAGCCACTCATTGGATAGGCTTCATGTAAATAACATCCATCATCATGAGTACCAGCCACTCATTGGATAGGCTTCCTGTAAATAACATCCATGATCATGAGTACCAGCCACTCATTGGATAGGCTTCATGTAAATAACATCCATGATCATGAGTACCAGCCACTCATTGGATAGGCTTCATGTAAATAACATCCATCATCATGAGTACCTGCCACTCATAGGATAGGCTTTATGTAAATAACATCCATCATCATGAGTACCATCCACTCATTGGATAGGCTTCCTGTAAATAACATCCATGATCATGAGTACCAGCCACTCATTGGATAGGCTTCAAGTAAATAACATCCATCATCATGAGTACCAGCCACTCATTGGATAGGCTTCCTGTAAATAACATCCATCATCATGAGTACCAGCCACTCATTGGATAGGCTTCCTGTAAATAACATCCATCATCATGAGTACCAGCCACTCATTGGATAGGCTTCAAGTAAATAACATCCATCATCATGAGTACCAGCCACTCATTGGATAGGCTTCATGTAAATAACATCCATCATCATGAGTACCAGCCACTCATTGGATAGGCTTCATGTAAATAACATCCATCATCATGAGTACCAGCCACTCATTGGATAGGCTTCAAGTAAATAACATCCATCATCAAGAGTACCAGCCACTCATTGGATAGGCTTCATGTAAATAACATCCATCATCATGAGTACCAGCCACTCATTGGATAGGCTTCATGTAAATAACATCCATCATCATGAGTACCAGCCACTCATTGGTTAGGCTTCATGTAAATAACATCCATGATCATGAGTACCAGCCACTCATTGGATAGGATTCCTGTAAATAACATCCATCATCATGAGTACCAGCCACTCATAGGATAGGCTTCATGTGAATAACATCCATGATCATGAGTACCAGCCACTCATTGGATAGGCTTCATGTAAATAACATCCATCATCATGAGTACCAGCCACTCATAGGATAGGCTTCATGTGAATAACATCCATCATCATAAGTACCAGCCACTCGTTGGATAGGCTTCATGTAAATAACATCCATCATCATGAGTACCAGCCACTCATTGGATAGGCTTCCTGTAAATAACATCCATCATCATGAGTACCAGCCACTCATTGGATAGGCTTCCTGTAAATAACATCCATCATCATGAGTACCAGCCACTCATTGGATAGGCTTCATGTAAATAACATCCATCATCATGAGTACCAGCGACTCGTTGGATAGGCTTCATGTAAATAACATCCATCATCATGAGTACAAAAAAAAAATTGTTTATATTCCCTGTACAGTACAATTTTCATGTTATTGCTTATATAAATTTTAGCATTTTATTTATATACATGTATGTCTGTTTGGTTTTTCCTACAAAATAAAATATATTCACGATGTTTTTGTTATTTCTGTTGATGGTACAACATTTCATGATAGTCAGTCATGAAATATTATCCTACATGTAAACATCAATTTGAATAACCTTTTCAGACCAGACAATATTCATATCAATCACACTATGATATATTGCCTTGTAAGAGACAAAATTACAAATGAAAAAAATCCTTCACTGGATACAATTTCATGGTTACTGACTCGGACTACAACAAATTTGGACCATACCGGAATGGGACCACCATTTTTTATGCATAGAAATAAAGTTGACAAATTTGGCCCACCCATCTTTTAACTGGATTTCTGTATTCATTCATATTGTTACGTTGGGTTTTTGTGTATGTATATAAATGAACTAACAAAACTTCAACTTTCGATAAGATCCTCATTTAAGGAAATTTTTTATTTGAAATAATATTTAAATTTATGTATATATTGAAATGTGAAAAGCATATATTAATTAACTAAACATTTAGCAGGAGTAATTCATTTTATCTTAATTAACAAAACATTTACTTCGATTGATTTATTTTTTATCAATTTTAATACTTTGAGATTTTTGATATATAAACTATATAAGAAAAGAATAAGTAGAAAATTTGTTCCACATTGAAAAAGTTTAATTTTAAAGTTGTAGTACTTATTAATCCCTTAGTCCTCTTAAAACATGTCAAAAGAAAAAAAAATTCTTCTTTGAAAAAACTTTTTTTAATAGTTTGCACAAATATAAGGAAATATGGAACTATATAAGAAACCATGAAATTAAATGATTGGAACATGCTATATGATACTTACATATATTACACAACTAATTATACGAGAGCCCAGGTGCTGTCAGATGTTAGCATTTGACACCTTTTTACTACAGAAGATAACATAGCACTGAGAAATTTTACTGCCCAGTCGGTGGTACTGAAGTAGTAGCGGCTTTTTTTCAACAATAAGTTTTACCATTTAAAGTTCTTAAACGGGTTGGGTATAGTGATTCAAAAGCTAAAACCCATTTCATCTCATCATTTTGTGAAAATAGAACTGACTGGGTCATGTTGAATTTCGACAAGACTGCAGTCTGATTGAATATAGTGTGTAAAGAATATATAAAAAATTATTATTCTTAAAATTAAATGCTTATGAGTTTGAAACTGAAACCGTAAAACATACTATTTTTAAGGTTAGATTTTGGAGATCTTAAAGTGTTCATAACTTTAGTCTATGATATGGCATCATCAAATAACTACTTGTAACAATTTTAATGTGAAAAATCAATTACCAATCATGTGTTAGCTTATAAATCACTGTTGGTGCGAATTTGATATGGTCCGATTTGGTAATGGTACGAGTTTGTCATGGGTGATTCATCATGGAATCAATTTCATACACAACGCCAAAATTTCAGAGGACAATAATTTACTTTTGCGAGATTTTCTTAAGTTTGGTACTACATCCATGGGTTGCATCAAATATGCACAAAGTGAATGAAAAATACTAGGTGTTTTGCATTTTAATATTTTCAATTTTTTTAGTGATTTTTTTCCTTGGAGGACTCAACAAGATTAATTAATTAATAAACATAAAACTGTCTTATTATTCCAACATTTAAATTAAGTTCCAACTTTCAAATTGCCAAAAATCCATTTAACAAACTAAGGTTCGCATACAGTAATGTAGTGCAGTAATGAGAACACAAGAGAAAATCGCGAAATCGAAAATATTTGCCAACTGTACCCTTTCCTCTGCCAATTGTAAACGAGGCTGCTGCAAGCAATATTGGGTCACTTTCGAAGTCAGTCAAACTGACCAGTTGTCCCCATGGTTCTGATTCCATTTATATACTGAAAAATCACCAATTAGAATTTTAAAGTCTGCAATTTTGTAACCGGAAACTCCGTTTTTCAGGAAATTTTAAAATCCAGTAGGAACGGTCATGCAGAAAATCCGAGATTGGGATGTGGTTTCGTTGATAATTTTCCAAATATATTTAATAATGAATAGATAACACTTTTTCATTAACAGAACCATATTTCATACAACCTCAGGTACAAATTTTACAGGTTTTTACATCAGTATTTTTTGTCTACATACATAAATATATGCATCGGGGTGAAATCCTTGGGGGGGGGGGGGGGGGGGGGGGGTTCTTTCAGCACATTTGAATCCCGGATTTGGCTTCAACTACTTGTAAAATTGTTTGTTTTGCCCATGTAAGTTTTCTTTTTTAAATGTGATTGTGACTGAAATTCCATGTTTCCTTCAAATTATAACCCCGTTCCAGATGTTCTTGACATATAACCCCATTCCAGATAATCAGATATTACCCCTTTGTAGAAAAGAGAAAAAAGTATACTCCTTTACAGTCGTTTTGCGAAAAAAACCCGGCCCTTTGCGTTAGAACATACCTAACACCTCCTATATAGCAAGTGCCCCCCCACCCCCACCGCTGGGGGTGAAATATCTTATTCACCATTGATTATTCTTAGCATTGGTGGGAAAGTAAAATAGTCGGGTCTATACAAGAAGGGGTCTTAACTGCTAGAAGATGGTGTAACTATTGAGGCGGTTATTGTCTCAAACACCCCGCCGAATATAATTGTATAACCCATTGGGTACTATATATTCAGGCGAGAACCGTGTCTCAGAGACTTCATATTTTGATTAATGTTCGTGGTAATGGGCCCCAGGTACCGGACCAAGCTATACACTGCTATATAATATATTGAACTCTTGCTTGTGTAGCAGATAGAGAAACAAGACGTAGTTACCCAGCGACCCGATATAATAGGATCTGATGCTACAAAGTGTATTAGGACAACTTGTCCCACATATAGAGGACAATCTGTATAATTTGTATATAATTGTATGTACAATATTTTAGTTCATTGTGTTATAAATTGTTGATATTATATGATATATTTGTTTATACATGTGTATATACAAGTTGTAATCTTGCCATTTGTGAACAGACAGCATGAATCCTAGGTTAACCTGGAACGAACTGATAACACCTTGACGGCCACGATACAAACCTATGTAGTTATTAGTGGACACATACCGCAAAACAATGGGGCTTACTTGACTTCCGCCTGCTTGTTGTAGTAGGAAAATGTCTGAAACCGATAATTGTTGAGCCTGGCTTCTTTTCTTCGTCTGGAATGATTCTTAGGCCACACCAAATTGATTTTTTGTTCTTTGAATTTTTTTTAGAACAAATAAGTGCGAAATTTTCATTTTCATTTTTTTCTTGAATACTTTTTTTCCAGGCGAAGATCCAATTTACGTGCGGCAAACATTTTTTTAACTTAAATATTGCAAAATATGGAAAAAAATCTTTATAGTTTTACCAAATTTTAGGAGAGGGCGAAATACTTTTTATTTTTAATGTCTTGAATAATGAAGAATTTCGGGCGAATTTTTAGCACTTTAGCAAAAACGCTTTTCTTAAAATTTACAAAGTTCGAAAATCGGAGCCGCAAAATCCAAAGAACTAAAAACAATCTGGTGTGGCCTTACAACATTGTAAAGCTTTTAAAATTTACTAACAGATGTCAGATTCTGTGTATATTTAAAGAATATTAAACCTTATTCAAACCAATTTTAAAAATCATATTAAAATATATGAAATTAAATATTGTCGATATAGTCGTGCGATAGTTACCTTGATATTTCACATGATACCGAGTATGTTGTCTTAGAACAGTTGTAAAAATACATGAACATTCTCTAATACTGATTTTTGGTGAAGGGAGTGCTCACATTTCACTGTTAGTCCCATCGGCAGCGTAGAAACGTAAAAAAAAACAAAAAAAAAAAAAACAAAAACAAAAAAAAACAGAAAGAAGTTAATAAAGATTAATGCCTGTTGTTGTTTAAAAAATGGGTTCAACTGGTAGTAGAAAATATGCATAAATTAAATGCATAATACAGGCGTTTAAATGGAACAATGTGAAATATGGTCCTAAACTACGGCTTTTTTGCTTTTCTTCATCTTGAAGTCTCAGTGAGAATTTAACATGGGCCCTATCGTTTTTTCGACACAACCCAATGCATTAGTTTGAGCCGCTCAAATGTCGATCATGTCACAACATGCCAATGTTATAAGCCTTATTTTAAATCACCCATCAATATTATCAATAACATATCAATAACATAGGACAAGGAAGTGAATAGCGACTATAAATACCTGTATACTATTGTATACAAATATGGCTGGTAAGTGTAATAGTAGTGGAATTTGTTATAATTGTTAGAAAATAACAAAAGGTATTAATTTTTTGTTCTTTATTGAATTTGAATTATATAAATTTTCTAGAAAGAAAATCTTATACATTTTATATGCTTTACTTTCTCTTTACACAGTGGTCCCAAATTATTCAGAAGTTAATTAATAAAAGCTTCTACCTCCAAATACAAAGAAATTGATTTTATCATATTATATTCGTTACTAACATTCGTCTTGCATCCATTTTCTTACAACTTCATTGTTTCGAAATTAATATGGATTATATTTTTTATTACATTTATCCAGATAACAATGTACCTCTCGACAGAATACTACAGCTATTAGATCTTTACAAACGATCGCTAAAATACATCTGTGAACGTTTGGAAGAACCTAGCCTGAAGGATGATATCCTGCCAAATTTCCCTGACTTATCAGAAGAACAGACGGTTCCATACCCCCAAAAAGATATGTACGAAACTTTTCATGCAACAAAACAACAGATATGTGACCGATGGAAAATTCACGCTGTACATGCCATGTTAGTTATTATAACAAGTGTCAAAAATAATGATTATTAAAAACCAATTCTTATAAATATATTTTCAAACCATTATCAGCACAAAGTGCAGATTTTTACCATAAACTAATTGAAGATTAATTTCTGAGTAACACGTTGGCAAAGTGACAATACCTAATTCAATATTAACAGGATTGCCCTACCAATGAAATTTCTTGTTACACACAAGTGGAATGGAGCACAATTTGTACCCATTAAAATTACCATAGACTTTTCGATAAAAAATGTAACATGTTTTAAATAATTTTAACCTCGTTGCATTTTGCTAGCAAGTTAAATTGAAAATGTAAGTTTTATATAAAATCCAGGAACGTCTGGAAAACTTTGTTTAAACAAAAATACTTTTTTCTATAGAATATATTGACATTGCAGCAAAAATCTTACCGAAATAATTATAACTGCTGCAGATTTGGGAAAATGGTTTGATATTGAACTTAACTCTGTAAAAATAACCTATTAAATGATAGGAAAACATAGAACTTAACTCTGTAAAAATAACCTATTAAATGATAGGAAAACATATGCATAAAATCACTACAATGTATTTTGAATTGTTAAGAGAGTACTCAAATTTTACCCCTATAATCATGTAAGATACAAGTTTTCAAAAACATCTTGAAGATATATTTTTAACCCAATTCATTATTTTTATTTTAAGAAAAGCCGACGATTGCAAACCAATCTTAAAAAGATTATGGAAATCAAGAAACATCAGAAGTGTTAAAGAAAATTTAAGTAACATAGATATCCCAGAAGAATTGAAGAAAAGTCGGTATATAGAACATTTAAAAGTTTTGACAACACTGACCCGATTACTACATTCAAAGGAATTGTAAGTTTATATAAAGAGGAGAAACATACCTAAGGAGAAATCCAAAAAAACGCAATCCATTAGACAGACAAAACCTGGGAAGACAAACGAACAACCACAAGCACAACTAACAAACACCGAAAACTAAAAAACAATGAATAACACGATCTCCTATAATTGATTTACTTTACAGTTTGTCAAATAGAATAGAGAATGGAAACAGGGAATGTGTCAAAGAGACAACAACAGCATAAAACAGCTCAAGGCTACCAATGAGTCTTCAAATCAGCGAAAAAAAATCCCGCACCCAGAGGCAGGCTTCAGCTGGCCCCTAAACAATAATGTATACTAGTTCAGCAAAATAGACGGCACACTAAACTCCGAAACATAAAAATGAACCAAAATTCCAAACACACACAAGACTAACAAAGGCTAGAGGTTCTTGACTTGGGACAAGCGCAAAAATGCGGCGGGGTTAAACATGTTTTGTGAGATCTCAACCCTCCCCCTATACCTCTAGCCAATGTAGAATAAACAAACACACACCGATACACACAGTAAAACTCAGTTCAAAAGATGTCTGATGTTAAAAAATGTAACATAAGAAACTAAGTGAAATGACAATGGTCAATATATATTTAGAAAGGACTACTAGCAGTTACTGACTTGCCAGCTAAAGATCTCAATTAAACTGATCGACAAATTATGTCTATATCATATAGAAAATCAGCCACAATCCCTCCAGTTATTTATAAATGCATATTTAAAGGATTTGTGATGGATATTCCAGGCGCTTAAAAAATTCAAAGGTGTAATATATAAAGAAGAAAAAAGAAAAAAAAAACTCAGACATTGAAGGACGAAGCAAATCAAGTCTTTGGAACTGGCCATTAATTGATGCTAAAATTTTCGATCAGCGGAAACTCTGGAGTTTCTCCATAATGCATAACTCAGTCATTGAGCACTTTTAATAATTCATACATGTATACCTTACATCAAAAATGTTTGTGACCCCAAACGTAGTTTTATGAATTATGTACATTTATTTTTTTACAGAGAGCAAAATAAAAACGAAGTAATAGAGACTCTCGTCGAAGAAAAGTCGCATGGCAGGTGTGTTAGATTTTTATTTTCCCAAAGATAATGACATTTTACATATTCAAACACATCCAAGGCTTGAGCGAGTCTAAAATTTATTATTGAGAGTATATTAAATAGACATCAGTGCAAAAAGAGATGAATTTGCTACCTACATAACAAAAAGGTCTCATATTCTGTATATTCAAATAATTTTTGTTTAATGTTTTTTTAAATATATATATTCAGTTAAAATATGCCTATTCTGTAGAACCTTTTGGGATTGACATTTTTAGGTCAGAAATGAAATATTGCAAAACTAACTGAGGCAAAGTGCAAGCAATATGCATTTCTTCGAATTAAACTTATTTAAACTATTTTTAAAGGAATTTAATGAAATATAAATAAAATAATAAATTTTAATAATTTTAATAAATATTCTTTTTTTTGCTGAGCTGTCATTTTCTATAATCGGTATATTTTTCTACAATTCTTTATCCGTTTTTATATTTTACATTCTTGAACCTAATTATTCTGAACTCTTTATTTCAAGACCATTATTCTGCATTCACTAATTTTTGGGTCGTTATTTTTCATTCTATAAACCCAATAAACACCCTCTAACATTTCATCTATTGCGAAATATTTATATTGAACAGATATTGTTTCAGTTGCTGACTGTTTTTCACAACTTGATCTTATACTCAATTTCCGAATATCTAGACCTACAGCAGGAATTCTAAATTTCAGACCTTAACCAACGTGGGTTAAAACATTTTGAAAATTAAATATAATACTAGTACCTCCAGATTAAATTTACTAAAAGTAAGAAATGTTCAAAATTAAAAAATAACTTAAATTGTTTCTGTTTCTGTGTTGGGTTAGTTATTCATCAAGCAGTCTTCTAATTTTTTAAACTTTATTATGTTTGGTAGGAAGGAAGAATGTGAACAAAAAACTCCGACAGATAATACACACGACTCGGACAACGATGACATACAGACCACCAGTTCATCTGTTCAAACGTAAGTTTTCATTTTCAGTTTATTAGGTTAAAAGAGACGCAGCTTCCTTAGCAGATCATACCTGTAATCCGACAAATATCAATTATATACGGAATATTGAACATCATCCTACCTCCTTAACTAACAGAGGGTTTACCCTCTTGTACTGAAACACAAGGGTCCATTCTGTTTCACTATTATAATGCTTCTGAACACAGTTTATGTTATGAACGATTATAAACTTGTTCAATAGAACTTCATTTTAAATAATTGGCGGTGAAAGATGTACGAATGGCTTAAATGAGTTATGACCCATATTGTCGTTCACAAATCCATGTGCTTTGATCTATCAGAGTAATTCGAATTTTTGATAGTTTTCATTTTAGTTTCCACTTGTCAAATGAGAAAATAGCATTATAATAATACTAACAACGGACATGCGGTAAATGTTCCCGAAAATTAGCGAATTTAATACTAGAACTTAGTATAAAAAATTAACATTTCTTTTATTACTGAACCTTACATTCTGTGCTGGGCTTTGATATTACAGTACGATATTACTATGTTTTGTCAGTTTCAAACACATGTGATAGATGTTGTTTTTAAACGATATATGAGTATATAGATATAAAAAATACCGTCTATTAGTGGTCTTTTTTCCAAACTCATTTTTAAATTTTTGACTTTTTTCATAATTAATAAATATTATTAAAAGAACTGATTAAATTTTAATTATATAGGAAATAGCTTTTATGTATCTCCACCTTTTTACATCCTGTGAAAAAAGTATTTCTTAGGACATTTTTAGGGGTTTCAATACACATATTTATACGATTTAGAGATGTGAAATCAGACCAAGTTCGAAAAACAGCAACAAAAGATAAACAACTAGTAGAAAAGGACAAGACAAGCATTGATAAAGACACCAAGTAAGAATTTTAATCAATATTAAGTGCTGATTGGCTGTATTTTTGATTGTCTGCATTAAACTATGAAGCTTTTTATTGAGGTTGACCATATTTTATGTTGTAAAATTCAAATTGATCTATTCAAAAAAGCATGCTCTTTGTTATACATTATGGTTTGAAATAAAAATAATGTAATTTTTGTCGGAACTTAACTGGACAAGCTCAATATAATACCATGTTGACACATCTGATCCATGTTTAGACTTTTTCGAATTTATAATTCAATAGTTTTTGTTTTCTTAGGTATGAAATTAGTCATGGAAAACTGAATTTTGTATACTACAAAAAGATGATAAGTTATTCGGCGCCAATTGAAAAAAGCCATGCAAATAAACTAAATTTATTATTCGGATGAAGCGCAACGTTGATTTTTAGTGTATGGTATTGACAAAAAAAAATAAATATATAGAAATACTAAGGGTTCATTCCTTGTATTGCACATGGTAGATCTCCTTAGCTGAAATTTGGCTTCCTATGTCGGTATTTTTGCTTGAGTACTTCTTGTTTAATATAAGTCTGGTTTTTGGTCTTCCAAATGTTTCGGTTTTAATGCTGCTGATGAGAGGTAACTCCTTAAAATGCGTCGTATACAGCATAGTATAAATTTACTATATCTAATATTAGTATCTTTAGATTGTTATTTTGAAACTCCTGGGATGATGCCTCTGCTGGTGGACCCTAGGTCCCCGAGGGTATTCGCCAACCCAGTCGTCAGACTTGTCTGACATGATTATTCATTGATTTGTTACAGAAATTACCAGTATTTAGCAAAATTCAAAAATAATAGAAATACTAAGGGTTCATTCCTTGTATTGCACATGGTAGATCTTCTTAGCTGAAATTTGGCTTCCTATTTCGGTATTTTTGCTTGAGTACTTCTTGTTTAATATAAGTCTGGTTTTTGGTCTTCCAAATGTTTCGGTTTTAATGCTGCTGATGAGAGGTAACTCCTTGAAATGCGTCGTATACAGCATAGTATAAATTTACTATATCTAATATTAGTATCTTTGGATTGTTATTTTGAAACTCCTGGGATGATGCCTCTGCTGGTGGACCCTAGGTCCCCGAGGGTATTCGCCAACCCAGTCGTCAGACTTGTCTGACATGATTATTCATTGATTTATTACAGAAATTACAAGTATTTTGCAAAATTCAAAAATAATAGAAATACTAAGGGTTCATTCCTTGTATTGCACATGGTAGATCTCCTTAGCTGAAATTTGGCTTCCTATTTCGGTAAATAGGTAACTCCTTGAAATGCGTCGTATACAGCATAGTATAAATTTACTAATATTAGTATCTTTGGATTGTTATGTTATACCTAAGGAGCAATAACAAAAACGTATTCCATTGGACAAACAAACCCGGGAAAACACAGAAAACTAAAAACAATGAACAATACGAACTCCCATAAAAACCAAAATTGAACCCAGGTGCTCCGGAAGGGTAAGCAGTTTCCGCTCCGTATACGTCGTGAAGTTCAACAAAGTCAATCCGATGGAAGTCACAATTCGATGGAGGCCCATGAAAAGTTACGACAGTGGGAAACCTCTCCAACATCATCTTAGATATTGGAACACTATCGGTCAATGAATTTGTGATGACGACCGTAAAGTTCATGACATCAACTTATCAGTGATAAAACCCTCGTTAAGAAGCTTTTGTGACAGCAGTAGTCCTTTTTGTCGAAAGTCAGGGTAACTCACGCATACCCTTGAAAATCGGATCAGCTGAGAAACGTAGACGGCATATGCAGGCGATGCTGGTATATTGCTACTCAAGAAAGGAAAGTTGAAGTCATCACGTTTGTCGTAAAGTTTTGTCAAATGTCCCTCATTGTCTATTTCAAGAAAAAAATCCAAATATGAAGCGGACTTTGGTGTATCTGTAGTATCCTTACTTTCAAGCTCACTGGGGTAGATGAGATGTAGAAAGTCAAGGAATTTGTCATTATTTAACGAAAACACGTCGTCTATGTAACGAAAAGTGATATTAAAGGATTGGGCTAGTTTCTTTTTGTTTTCACTTAGTAGCCCTTGAATGAAGTCCGCTTCATATGAGTACAGAAACAAATCGGTGGGGAGAGGAGCACAGTTGGTTCCCATTGGAATGCCGATTGTTTGTTGAAAAATTAGACCGCCAAATTCAACAAATATGTTGTCTATGAGAAAATCTAATGTTTGTAATTTCATCTTCAGAATACGTTTTGTCAGAATCAGAGTGGTTCTTCACGAAATAAGCCTTTTCTCTACCTATAACTAGAAATTTATACCTGCGTGTGCCATTTTTCTTGAAAAAACATTGATGAACTAGTTTTAAGCGATCTTTTAATTGAGAATGTGGTATTCTGCAGTTGATGTCGTCTGAGTTTACAGCAATTGGCAAACGCCACTTTCTCATTTTCCGATATTAAACTTCCCCTTTCTTAGAAGTAACATACCATGGTGTGAACATTTCACAGTTCATTTGTTACTGACGTGGATATGATATTTACGACGACTTTCTCAGAATAGCGAGATTGCTATCACATAAATATGGCAGGGTTATGTTCATTCTTACTTAATTGTACTCACTAGTGACGGGTACGGTATACTGAGCAGGATATTCTTACCCTGATTTTAGTGGGAGTTGACGTTGCTAATGTTTAAGTTTCTGTGCTGTCTTGTTTTTATTCTGTTTAGCTTATTATACTAATATATCTGTTTTTTATTCTTTTAGTTACATCTTGTAGCACTTGTTTATTATGTTCCATTTCCATGAGTTTGTTTTGCCTTTGGATTATGATTTTTCCATTGTCTTTTCGCTTCTTCATTCTTTTCCCATATTTATTTACATTTGCATTACAGTTGGGGTAGATTTGGATTTGATGATTGCAAATACCTGTTAACTGGTTCCTTCTTACGTGCCGCAACCATCAAATCCAAGATTGGAGGTAGCAAATATTAATAAAATAATACTGACCTCCTAATCACCCAGAGCTCAAAAGTAAATCTGTGGTTTAATTCATTTATTTCTCAAGAGAAGAACAGGCAGATGAAAATTGTAATGCAGAATCCGAAAAGATAGAAAATGTCGTTACTGATGTTCCTCGTCCTTCCGATCTGGGTGATAAAACGTATGTATTATATCACCTTTTACACATGTATTATATCCCCTTTTACACATGTATTATTCATTAAATAATCCAAAATACCAAATATGATGCACTTTATTTTGAAAGACGAATGTAAGGTTAATATACAATTTTATAGGCAGATTCTGTTTATGACTTGTCAGTAATACCGTACGCCAAAAACGATCAAAGTCGAAAAATAACTTATATTGTGTAAGAGTAGATTATATACCAGAACACTAAGTTACGCAAAAGACAGAGATCTTTGCACGAGGGAAACCACTAGTGTTGTCTAGAATACAGCAATTTCATAGCCGTAAATTTTTAATTTGAGGAAAAACTGACATGAGTTGAAGCTAGAAAAAGGGTACACTTTTGGTGTAAAATTTATCGGTATATATATTGTGGAATGGTTTGTACTTTCTGCAATAAATGGGAGGGCTGAAGATTTATTTACATGTATATAAAGAATCGTAATTTTTACTTTGCAACAATGTTTGTGGGGTCACAATTTTCATAGAAAATCTCGCTTTAATTGTGTTGTTTAAAGATGAAACGATTTGGTTTTGGGGACTTTGAAAACGAAGGTCATTACAGTTCTCGATACTGATTTTTTCATGGAATGGACCTTGTTATAGATTTGAAGGGATCTGTAAACTTCCTGTGTCAAAATTAATACACTTTCCTATCATGTTAAGTCTTATGAATTGTATAACATCTTTATAGATCAACAGAGACAAACGACGAGCCAACTGAACCAATGGACACAACGGAATATGGAGAAAGGTGAGGGTTGTTCATCATACCACTGTTCAAAATTCAGTACAAATAAAAAGAAAGCAGTTCGCTATATATATTCATACAGCATTTTTAATTTTCTGATGCATTTATTTTATTTTTTCAATATATTTGTTGAAAGTTTACACCATGTATTTTAGTTCAATATTCCACTGAACTAAAATACTATTAATGAATTAAAGAACCTACCAAAACTGACATTCATCACTGCAACCATGAGTACAAGTATAAGTAATGATTTCTACTATTTGCAGAATGGAGATTGACGACACCTTACGCGTAGTATCACAAAGGTGATCTTATATATATGTTAGATATATAAATACAGGTCGTCGAAGAGACAATAGCTTTGTCGATGGAGAGTGATAATAAGTATATTAAGACACCAATTTTAATGCCAAATATTCATATTTTGTCGGTTTACGACCCAACATTATGTTTAAGACCAGGCCTTAAATGCAGATTCATATCCAAAATGACAGAAACAAAAAATAGTAATAAAGAATTATGCACAAAAAAGATACATGTACTACATTTTTTTAGTTTTTATAATAATAATTTAGCGCTATAGTCCGTTTGACTTCTATAAATTTGAAAAATGATTAATTAAAAATTCAATTTTAAAATGAAATAATAGAAATGACCAATAGGATATGATTTCAAGACAAATGATTTACATGTATCTAAAATTTATAAAATTTATTGAAAAGTATACAATACATATAAAAGGTTTGGAATTTGATTTATAACTGTAAAAATAGCTATCAAAGCTGATGGTCTGATATTGGACAAAGTTGTCATAAATAATACTCGTATATACAGGGTTCAATAGGATTGCGTCGTTGAGTTCAATTGTAATCAGCATTATTCGTTAGAATACCTTCAGGTCTCCTGGGGAGAGGTTATTGCATGTATATACATATCAGGACCTGAAGTGTTGAATATAAGTGTATCCTAAAATTAACCAATTTCAATTATTAATTATTTCAGGCCATTTTTAGTATCGTAAAGAGATATTCAATCCATGGAATAATTGATTGGACGAATAAAAATAACGGATATTTATAGAAATGTATATTTGATTCTGGTTATGAAATTTTAATAATTACTAGTAGGTTGAATTATCTTCTATTCATATTTAATGTTTTTTCCTTCCCCAAAGCATTTATGAAAAAGAGAAAGAAGTAACTGCATTATCAGAGAAATTGGACTCTCTCAAACAAAAGTACAAAACTAGCAAGCAGGAAATAAAAGAACTGAAACAAAAGTAAGTGATTTAATGAAAGAATTGAACATCCAAAACACTCAATGAAATACAAAAACGATGTTTTCCGTTTCTATTTTTCTGTTTTATAGAAAATTATTTTAGGGCTTTGTAAATACAGTCAGCTCTTGTTATCTTGAAGTTGTGGGGGACAAAAAAAAAGTTTTACACCTTCGTAGTTCGACTTAGGCGAAGGCTAATTAAACATAATAACAGGTTAATTATGAATTGAAACGGGTGTCAAGAATTTATCTAAGATAACGGGTCAAGGTAACCTCATGTAAAGACGAGACTGTCATACATCATTCATTCTTTAATGACCTGAAATTTGTTGATTTCGACTCGTTGAATTTCGATACATCAGATGTCAATATACATGTAATTATATGGAACAAAGTTCGGGACCACGAGAAAATTTCGACTCATCCAAAATTTCGACTAAAACACGAGTTAGAAACAACGAGAGTTGACTGTACGTATATATTCTGTGATGTGAATGTAACAAAAATACTACTAAAGGGGAAAAACACATACAGCACTTTATCATTTTTTTTAAATTCAATTCAAATTTTATTGATTATTTCCAAATAAAGGATTATTATCAACGACAATACAAACATAATATAATAACAACCACAAAACAATTATAATTACATATAAAACATCCTGATCTACCTGAGGGGCATATATATGCATGCACTCCAAATTTTTTAAGGATGTTTATTCAAAGTATCATCCTTTTCGACCGCTTACAAATCGCGAATAGTAAATTAATATTTTATATTTTTAAAAGTCTTTGCATCTGCGTTTGTGATCGAGACTACTTCCATAAAATAACAAATAAATTTTGTGTTATAAACAACATTCGAAATTAAAATTTTCACGATTTGACAATGAGCATAAATGGATATCTAGAAAATGGATAACTGATAACAACATGTATATTATATGAGGTGTCTATCCACCTACTGTGTCTTTAAATTTCTGCTAATTTGTGCTTTTATTTTTTAATTTCTATGTTTCAATTATATAGAATTATCCTAGACATTATTCTCTTTGCCTCTTTATTAAAAGATTCAACCCCACCCCTACAGATATCTAACGACTACCACTTATCAGACGTTCTTCATAAATCAAAATTTATCTTAGTTGAAGGATTTACTGTGAAACAAATATTCTTCGGCTTCTTAGTTTGTATTTATTGCCGTTCTTTCCGAAACTGTGAATTTTTAAGTGTGTGTTAGGTTTTGCGTTTCATTTTGAAGATGTCTCACAAGGAATGATATTTGTATTTTATTTTGTCTGTGTTACATAGAATGTTTTCCAACGGCTGTGTAGTTTGGCCTTAGATTTTTTCACCGTGTTTAAGGCCTCACTGATGTGTAACACTAATAGCTGCACTTTTCCTTTGCTTGAACTATTGTCATGGTCTGCATGAATTTTTCATGAATGATTTTCCATCATATCCGTTTTAAGAGGAAACCCAATGATAGCTTAAGTAGTTATGTTTTTTTACAGAATAGAAGAGAAAGAAAGTGTTCTTTCTCAGTTAGAAGAGAATTTTCGAGACAGCATGGCACAAATATCACAACACAACGAACAATTGATTCAGGATCTTGAAAGGTGAGTTTATAGAATTTAGAATAGATAATAACATGGAGAGGTTGTTTTCCAATATACATCTTAGATCGGACAATTAACTTCAGTATCTCCTTGTGAAACCACATGTTCTATTAGAAATAAAGTTGGCTGCTATTTAAAACAGAACCCATGGGAGAATACATTGAAAGTTTAATTTTCTTAGACAATTGAATCTATTTCATACCTGTGACCAAGCTATTTCATGTTTAACAATATTCCAGTTTTGGTGGTATAAGAAGATGGTATTATTTCACCCATAATTTTACCCTATCTGACTTCAGTGAAATGTCTTTTTGGGCAAGGTTGTTGCTCATAATTATAAAAATTTTAATTCAAATGTCCAAAAATGAGTGAAACTCGGTGTTTTTCATGATTTCTTTACAATGTCCCAGGCCACACCGAGGCCATTCGCCATTGTGATCTCCGACAAAATTCTCCATTTCAAGTTCAATGACCAGAAAATGTTCTAGACGAAATAAATGGACGAAGAACTGTTGCAGCGAATCGCCGAGAATACAGACCCTAAGCAGGCATTTTTCTTCATTCTGTTCGGCAACGAAAGCCGAATTCTTACTCGGTTCCAAAACAGCCGAATTGTGGGTCTGGTCGTAACTTTTGTCGGTTTGGAAGGCAAAGATGATATATCTGGGCCACTCTTGGCAACTAGACGCCAGTTTAACTGGGTGGTTTTTGGAACGGCTAAGAAATCGCACTGCCTCATTCGGAAACACAATCGATTCTTTACTTGCTTTGGATCGTTTTGTAAAACCAAGATATCTTAATCTGGTTTAGTTTAGCCACGTCATTGACTACGACCGCCCTCAGCACAGCATTATCTTCTGAATCCCGAACAAGCAAAGTCAAGAAATACCAAAGGGAACAATCAAAACAAATGACAAACTCCGGAAAACAACGAAGACAAGACCAAAACAATACATGTACTACAATTAAAAACTAAAAACATATGAACAACATGGACTCCACCAAAAAACCTGGGGTAGA
This sequence comes from Mytilisepta virgata, assembly GCA_028015205.1. NCBI lineage: Eukaryota > Metazoa > Mollusca > Bivalvia > Mytilida > Mytilidae > Mytilisepta > Mytilisepta virgata. The sequence goes on along the minus strand of CM051520.1, from coordinate 1,476,380 downwards.
CTCAGGTGCTCCGTAAGAGTAAGCAGTCTCTGCTTCCGGCAGGTTACCCGCCATGCTGTCCATGTCAAATCCGGTATGAGATAGGAATAACATCAATGGAACAGGTCCATTTTCATTTGGGAAACGGTGTTTTCATACCTGTCAACCAAGTCATGATGACGTCCATAAAACTTTACTAAGGATGAGTATGAGTTGTGAAATATATACTCCATACGCCGGCGCTTCTGGAATATTGCCGCTCAAAAATGAGAAATTGACGATCGGAAAGTCAAAGTCATCCCGTTTGTCGTAAAGTTTTGTATTCAACCTTGGCAGTGTCTGTGGTATCCTTAATTTCGAGGTCATTTGGATAGATCCCAAAACGTGGATGAAAAATCATCTATGATTAGACTCCATTAATTATCCTCAGTTTCTGAGAAATGCACCCCCCAGAATTTTGTTAATTATTAGAGTTGGTAAAGTTTGACTGCATGATAAATAAATAACAAATGTCTTAATCTCAAAATTGTAATATTGACTGAAAGAGTTTAAAAAATACGAAAACATTAAGAGATTTTCTTCTGACAAGTAATAGGAGGTAATAAACTGGGACTTGTGTATTGACGTGTAGCGTGTAAAACTTTGACAGTGATAATCGGCACCTGAACTGGTAATTTAAATTGTGGGAAAAAGAGCCGGAAAAGTAAACCTTTTTTCACATTTGTAATGGAATTTTATGCAGAATCTGAAAAATTAAGCCTCAATTGGATTGAAACGCTGCATCAGACCTCAATTTTAAGCCTAAGTGGGGTGAAGTTGAACATGTTTAAAGCTTTTTTTATGAAAATTTTTTAAATGCTGCTATGCCAACTAGGTTTCCATGGATATTTTTTATTTATTTTATCATGATTGAAACAATGCTAACATAATGGCCTTTCAGAATATATACATGTATATGGGTATTTTAACTCTGAAGATGGCACAAGACCATGCCATTTGTATGTTCACTTTACATAGAAAATGGTACTATTAATTTATGAAGTCTAACGTATGTAGCGGAAGCTGAAATTAAAGGTATGGGCTAGCAAGTGACAGTTTGTGCTTAAATCCGTATACGATCTTTTCATAGTCATCCACAAAGTCGAAAATGTATTTCAGGGGAATGGTGAATGAAAACGACCCCTTGGGGGTTGTTTATTGATGATGTATCCGTGACGAGCTGAAAAACCGGTGTTGTCTGCCTGGGCGGCAGCACAATGCATACATTTTAAGATTACTTAATGATAGCTGAAAGTAAAGCTTTAGTTTTTTTTTTATTTTGGAATTCAATAGGCCAAATCATACCGCGCCCTTTTTATTAGAAGATGTAAAGCCTGACCACGAGGTCCCACGGCGTAAACAGTTCTCGATTGGACGTCATAGAAATCTCGGACTAATAGCAGGTGTGAAGCAGCCATTGTGAGTTGCATTGCAGGTACCCATTTTGTATTTGCATAGAAACGTCCTGTTTAACGATACTACGTTATATTTTTTCGATACATTTACTATAAACGGTTTAAATCGTAAAGCAGTCAGTAATCTAGGCCATAAAAAATTCATAATGATGCCGCCTTACATGTGTTTTTTGTATGGCCTATAACAAAGTTTTCATTGCAAAGTGTAACATTACTTTGCTGAATTCTACTGCTTTTCTTTCTGTATCTGCTTAATGATGCATTGTGCAACCCCATTGAGCGGGTGTATTGTAAGATCGGTGCTTATAACTCTTTCATGTCGTTTCTTTAGGGCCCCGGCATGGGGCATGGCAGATGCCCTATAGTAATCAGTCTTGTCCGTCGGTCTGTCCGTCCGTCTGTCCATCCATCCGTCCGTCTGTCCGTCAGCATTTCCTTTGTCGTACGATAACATAAGATTTCCTTCACGGATTTTTATGATTTTTATACATAATATTGGACTTGACCAAAGGAAGGTCCCTTTCGATTTTGCGGAAAATCGGACAACAATTTTTTTGAAAAACTAATTTTTTTTATGAAAAAATGCATATTTTGAGAATTAACCTTATGTCGTATGATAACTTCAGATTGCCTTCACAGATTTGCATAGATTTTATACACAATGTTGAACAGGATCAGAGGAAGGTCTCTCTTGATTTTTAGGAAAATCGGAAAACACTGTTTGGGGAAAAACTCAGTTTTTAGGTGAAAAAATGCATATTTTAGAATTAACACTATGTCGTATGATAACAGAAGATTGGCTTCACAAATTTTCATAAATTTTATACACAGTTTTGGACATGATCTGAGGAAGGTCCCTTTTGATTTTTAGGAAAATTGGAAAAAAAATTTAGGGGAAAACCTTAGTTTTTATATGAAAAAATGCATATTTTGAGAATGAACATAATGTTGTATGATAACTTAAAATTGCCTTCACACATTTTCATAAATTTTATACACAGTGTTGGACATGATCGAAGAAAGGTCCCTTTTGAATTTAAGGAAAATTGGGAAACACTTTTTGGGCGAAAACTTAGTTTTTATATGAAAAAAACCATATTTTGACAATTACCAATATGTTGTATGATAACATTAGATTGGCTTCACAGATATTCATAAATTTTATACACAGTGTTGGACATGATCAAAGGAAGGTCCCTTTTGATTTTGAGGAAAATCGGAAAAACTTTTTGGGCAAAAACTTTGTTTTTATATGGAAAAAGGCAAACTTTGAGAATTTAGCTTCATGCTTTTTGATAGATAAAATGAATGTATGAAATCACAACTAGATTTTGAAGTGTATTTGATTCCCATGAGTTCAATCACACAAGCCGGCGGGGCCCTTTCTGACATTGTCAGTATTCTTGTTATTTACTAATTACAGTGCTGAATATTATCAATGTTCCGCAATCTTCAATTCTTGTATACAATTGTAGGGATTCTTATAAATATTTTCTAGAAAACTTTTCATGTAACATACAGTCTGCAAATCCAGTTCACGTAATTTTTGTTTCAAAATTTATGTACCTAAATCAATACACCTTGTCAGATTAAATTACAAGTTTCGGTTTTACCTGTTGTAAGTAAAATATTGGAACTTACATGAATCAGTTTTCCGTGTCGAGGAATACATGGAATACAAGATAAATATTTTCAGTGAAGAGAGAGAAGTTTTCTTTCTTGTCTTATAGTAGGTAACCACAACAATGGTGCACACTGAATATGAACAAAGGGACTGCAAAAATATCTAAAAATATTGAACACCGAGAGTTCGCCAATTCCTAATATCACTTTTTTACGTGAACATATTATTATCTCTACATTTTGATATATTTCACCTTTCACCTTTTGCGATTTTGTAATACTGTTTAAAAAGGTAAATGTGTGATGTTACTGAATTTTGTAAGACCGATATGCTCAGGAGCGAAGTGAATATAAAAACCAATATTTTCTTACACTTGTCTGGCAGTCTACAAACAGGACCTCTGCCCATTGTTTGTAAATCCAATATGATATTAATTTTTATAATCTTTTGCAGTATTCAAAAAGTTCCAGATGGAAAGCTGAAAAAGCAGATTGTTTCCCTGGAAAAGGAATTGAAAAATTCAAGGGAACAGACCGAAAAGTGGTCTAGATTGTAAGTTATTACACTTTTAAACCAAAATTGTCTTTATTATACACAATTCTCGAATTAATAAGTATAAAGTACATAGTAAATCGATATATCTGTGTTATATTGTATATTGTTATCATATAATTTTCTACTTTCTTTTTAAAATAACAATCCAAAGATACTAATATTAGATATAGTAAATTTATACTATGCTGTATACGACGCATTTCAAGGAGTTACCTCTCATCAGCAGCATTAAAACCGAAACATTAGGAAGACCAAAAACCAAACTTATATTAAACAAGAAGTACTCAACCAAAAATACCGAAATAGGAACAAAGAGGTTTTTGTTTTAGATATATTGTTTTGCGTATCAATGACGAATGATAAATTTATGGTGTTGTTAATACTAAAAACGCTTTAAAAACACATACACACGTGTGCATTATATCCAAAAACCCAAGAAACAAAGCACCCTTAAAACTTCAAATATATACCGTCAGATTGTTATTTCGCCCACAAAGGATCTCGACTTCACATCGTTGTGACATTGTAAATACATGTGTTTGCAACGTTATTGCAGATTTGGTGAAAAGGAACATGCTTACTCGAAGTTGCTTAAGGAACAGAAGTTAATAGAAAAAAGGTTAGTAATCTATAATTAATATTATGTAAGTTAAGAGAATATTATGTGAGAAAAACCATAGAAGTCAGAATATCATATGCAAAGAAACAAAACTAAAAGTAACTTATAACCATAATGTAACAGCGTTTGTAGTATAGGTCCCCTGATAAGCAGGCGATACTGGTAACTTGTCATATAAGAAAAGAAACATTAAAATAGGAAGGTTAATGTTCGTAGTGCAATTTACGATTTTTTCCTCTTAAATCCATTATATAAGCTTCGACAAAATAGTTCTACAAGAGAAGCAGACGTTGTCCTATATGTTTTATAATGTAATATTAAGTTCATTGGAGTGGAAAAGAAAATAAAAAAAATCTTGGAATCTTCAAAAACAAACAAAATGTCATTCTTGATTCGCGTCATGTTTTTCTATGGCTTTGTGCATGTGTTTGAAAAGTAAAGTCAAGAAATACCAAATGGATATTCGAAGGAGGGAAAAATCGAAACAACTGACAAACTCCGGAGAACAATGAAGACAAGACCAAAACAATACATGCATTACAATACATGCTTCGTATACAGCATAGTATAAATTTACAATATCTAATATTAGTATCTTTGGATTGTTATTTTGAAACTCCTGGGATGATGCCTCTGCTGGTGGACCCTAGGTCCCCGAGGGTATTTGCCAACCCAGTCGTCAGACTTGTCTGACATGATTATTCATTGATTTGTTACATAAATTACCAGTATTTAGCAAAATTAAAAAATAATAGAAATACTAAGGGTTCATTCCTTGTATTGCACATGGTAGATCTCCTTAGCTGAAATTTGGCTTCCTATTTCGGTATTTTTGGTTGAGTACTTCTTGTTTAATATAAGTTTGGTTTTTGGTCTTCCAAATGTTTCGGTTCTAATGCTGCTGATGAGAGGTAACTCCTTGAAATGCGTCGTATACAGCATAGTATAAATTTACAATATCTAATATTAGTATCTTTGGATTGTTATTTTGAAACTCCTGGGATGATGCCTCTGCTGTGGACCCTAGGTCCCCGAGGGTATTCGCCAACCTAGTCGTCAGATTTGTCTGACATGATTATTCATTGATTTGTTACATAAATTACCAGTATATAGCAAAATTAAAAAATAATAGAAATACTAAGGGTTCATTCCTTGTATTGCACATGCTAGATCTCCTTAGCTGAAATTTGGCTTCCTATTTCGGTATTTTTGGTTGAGTACTTCTTGTTTAATATAAGTTTGGTTTTTGGTCTTCCAAATGTTTCGGTTCTAATGCTGCTGATGAGAGGTAACTCCTTGAAATGCATCGTATACAGCATAGTAAAAATTTACAATATCTAATATTAGTATCTTTGGATTGTTATTTTGAAACTCCTGGGATGATGCCTCTGCTGGTGGACCCTAGGTCCCCGAGGGTATTCGCCAACCCAGTCGTCAGACTTGTCTGACATGATTCATTGATTTGTTACATAAATTACCAGTATTTAGCAAAATTAAAAAATAATAGAAATACTAAGGGTTCATTCCTTGTATTGCACATGGTAGATCTCCTAAGCTGAAATTTGGCTTCCTATTTCGGTATTTTTGGTTGAGTACTTCTTGTTTAATATAAGTTTGGTTTTTGGTCTTCCAAATGTTTCGGTTCTAATGCTGCTGATGAGAGGTAACTCCTTGAAATGCGTCGTATACAGCATAGTATAAATTTACAATATCTAATATTAGTATCTTTGGATTGTTATTTTATTTTACAATTAAAAACTAAAACAAAAAACAACCTGGACCCCACCAAATAACTGGGGTAGACTCAGGTGCTCCTGAAGAGTAAGCAGTCTCTGCTTCCTACAGGACACCCGCCATGCTGCCCATGTCAAATCTGGTATGAGGAAGGGATAATATCAGTGTAACAGGTCCATTTGTATTTGGGAAACGGTTTTTTCATACCTAAAATGTTGCACTTTAAAGTTTCATTTCAACAATACATTTCTAGAATATATTCAATATGGTGTCAAAGATGGCTTATTTTGAAGAAATTAATGAAAAACCACACCATTTTACTCATTTTTGGACCTTTGAATTAAAATTGTAATATGAGCAACAGCCTTGTCCAAAAAGATATTTCACTGAAATGTGTCTTTATGTTAGACAAACTATATATTAAAAAAATATTTTTGGGATAGTTATTTTGACCAAAATCTACAGTGAAAACACTCAATATTCTTCAATTCCTTGATTAAGCAGATGTTCGTGAAGTCACTGTTGCATCATGGGACGTACTTTCTTACAGCGATTGATAGATTATGAAAGTTTAATCGATGAAAATGATACAAATTTGAATCTGAAACCTTAATTTTAATTTTTCATTTCCGCTAGGGTCAAATAACAGCTGAAATCATACCACCTCCTTTGATTCAAAATATAATCAGATAAATTCACTTTCAGTTCAAGTGCTCAGCGTCCAAAAACAGCTCCAGTCAGCAGACAATATCAAGAGATGCAGAATTTAGTGGATAGTCTGAAAGGCGAAAAAGAATCACTCATGCAAAGGTTTGCATTCATTAAAGAATACTTTCTTTCTTTTTATCTTCATAAAAATAAAGTTAAGGAACATTTAAAAAAAGAGGATAAATGCATAATTTTTTTACCAATCCACTGTTTTGAAAATATACAAATCTAGCTATATCACATTCCTTATCCTTTGTCTTAGCCCTGATACTGAATTGAATTGTCAAATATTAAGACTGTAATGAAATCATAGAGAGAAAATTAACAAAATCAATAAAATGCATTTCTCGTTTTCTGTTTGGAAATGCATAGATTGAATAGAATGACAGGGCTATTTGTTGAATGATGGACAATTGTACTGGCTTTCCATTACTTTTCATGCCCATAATATACGATAATACTGGATTTCATCCAGTAACTTTAGTTCGCATTGATGAAATCGTTTAGAATATGGCAATATTGTTAGTGAGACTTTTGGCTTATTGCACTTATTGTTTCAGAGTAATGACCCTTTGTAATATGGAAAATAGTCAAAAGTGAGGTTTCGGTTAAATAACTTGAATATCTTTTCACCAAATCATTTGAGATTTAATTTGAAAAAAATACAGACTGCCTTCAGATTTTACATTTTTCAATTTTGTCTGAGTCATGCAATTGTTAACTATGCTAACATTTAATATAGAAAATAGCCAACATTTATGTTCGCATATAATAACTTTTGTGGTGTTTTATAAACTCGTTTTAATGTTGGAAATATTTTTTAGAGAGCATTAAATACAGATCGAATACTAATTTGACATATTGCACCCATATCCTTTAAAAGAAAAACGTTGTACCTGTTTAAAACGAAGATACAGTTCTAATTTGTAAGTTTATAGTATTGTTAGTTGCAATGGTGGCACATGTGTCCCATGGATGCATCATTTCTTTTTTTCATTTTTTTCTTTTTATAGATTAAGTATGGTGGCTGGAATGAAAATGAAAGATAATAATCCTGCCATAGCTGACCTTAGTGATCCAAACAGGCCTGAGAAATTAGCAGAACAATTCCGAGAAATATATGATAATGCCTGGACTGACGTTTTGGACTATATTACCGAAAATACAGAGGCTACTGATGAAATTGCTGTCAAACAAATTGTAGATGTATTAAAGGTAAAATCATTGCGGATCATGAGATATTTTGATTATCTTACAATTTTAGTTATTCTAATAAACAGTCAGTTGCCCATAAGTGGTAATTAGTGTAAAAGGTTTATTTTGATATTCTTATATAATGTATCGGTATTGTGTATATAAAGTTATTTTTTATTATTCGTTCGGGTTATGAGCAAGCAATGAAATACATTTTTTTCTTAACAGTTAATGTACGAGGAATGCAGAGGAAATATACACCGACGAAAACTTAGAATGATAAAGAGTATTGGTTACACTGAGGAAGTTTTGATTAAACAGGTAAACTATCTAACAAATAAAATTATATATAAATATATATATATATATATATCTATACATTCTACAACGATGACCAGTTGATTATGAAATTTATCAACTCGAGATAATTTAATTTTCATTTAAAAAAATGAAGAATTTAATTATCGAGAGAGGATTTTTTTTGGGAAATTTCACGAGGATTTAACCAACTTGTGGTAACATCATAATTTATCAAACGGTTCAAGAGATGTATAAATGTGCCCAGAATTAGAGAAATTTGTATAAGTACTTCAACCCAGCTTAAAACTAAAAGATAGAAGGCTAAACTGATACCTACTGTTATTTGGAAAATATTAAATAGCACATGAGTTCACTCCTGGTTTTTATAGGAGTTGGTCTTGTTCATTGTTTTTTAGTTTTCGGTGTTTGTTTGTTGTGCTTGTGGTTGTTCGTTTGTCTTCCCGGGTTTTGTCTGTCTAATAGATTGTGTATTTTGGATTGCTCCTTATGTATGTTTGTCCTCTTTGGTATATGAGCAATTTTTTATATTATCTTTAACAATAATATACATCTTTTAAGTCGACTAGTCGACTAAACATAATTCATTATATCCACCTGAATTAAAATACTAAAAACGTTATATATATATGTGTATCTTAACGTTCCTGGGTTGTAAAGTTAACTGAATTACAATTTTAATCAATAAATTATGTTATCTCATAAACTCCGAGATCACAAACAACTGTATATTAAGAACATTGGAAGGGTAAAATTATAACTTTTAGGTAATCCAGATACACATGACAAGCTCTTTCTCAATATTACATTATACCAACTATATACTGATTACTTTAAATACACAACACTCCATACATTAATTTCGGTATATAGTAAATATACACACATGTACCAGCACTGGATTTCCGTCTTACTTTTAACATGTTTAAAGCTCTTACGTGCATTAAAAATACCATTTTTGTGCGCTTTCGCAAAATTTGTATGGGTTCGATTCGCTTACTGCTGATTGAATTTTACGTTGTTACATGTATTAACAAATTTTTTAAAGGCGAAATAAAGGAATATGTACTGTGAAGTGTTTCTTAACTATATCAAAGGAACTATCGATGAATAAAGCTTATATGAATTACACATTATATTCATTTTAAGACCTCTCTATCACAATAGCAAATTGCAAAATATGCAACAATTGATATGGCATTTAGAGACGATTTCAAGTTTTTTTTAACCAAATTCAAGACGGGGCGCATCTCGAGTACCTTAGTGTGGAGTGTAAATATCACAACTTGTACATGTTTTTCAACAAAGGATCGGCATCCCACTGGGGACAAACTGTGCGCCGCTTTTAGCCGACATGTTCTTATTTTCATATAAATTTTTACAGGGACTACTGAGTCGAAAAGAAAGAAAACTAGCCCAGTTCTTTAATATCGGTTTCTTCTATCCTTACTTTAAGGGTTACCTACATCTCATATATCCCTGTGAACATCATATCTAGATGTGTACGTTTTCATAGATAATAATGGGCGGTTGAAATCAAAACTTTATGACAAACGTGATGATTTTGATTTTCCGATTGTGAACTTCCCCTTTCTTAGCAGTAACATACCGAGGTCTCCAGCTTATGGTGTGCACATTTCACTGTTGATTCGTTACTGCCGCGTATGTGATTTATACGGCGATATTCTAGGCAGGGCGTGATTGCTGTCCCATAAACTTCTATAACAGGGTTGTGTTCAATATATGTTAATTTCATCACTCCAAAAGTTTTACGGTCGTCATCACGAATTGATTCGCCGGTACGAAATTTCTATCTCGCAAGTGAAACTAAATATCTTTAGTTAGATTTCACGTCCTCCTGGATAGACACATCACCGGACTTGACACCTCACCATACTTGACACTTCAAGTTCATTATACGTTTTTATTCGTTTAGTTATACGTGTATCCTTGTGATGTTTGTTTGTTGTGTTCTATTCTCCTGACTTTGTCTTTTCCTTTGATTTCAAATTTGTGGAATTTTCCCACTGTTTGGTCGCTTCGGTATTCTTTTGTCGATATTTACATTTTGAGTAACAGATTTCACAGTTTAAAAAAAGTCTGTAACTGTTACAATGCAGTAACATCTTATAACTAAGTATGAGGTTTCAAAAAATTAACTTGTAATTAAATATTTCCCAGTCTTCCTTACTGTCGTTTCTTTGTCGATAACCTATATAAACACGGTCGTACCTTAAAATAATACATTAGTAATGGCTAAACGAAAGTCTATGCAATTCAGTTGAAATGTCTCTTTCTTACAACGCTGTGAATACATCATACTGGTCTCTCTGAAATAGTGGAACGTTCTTGACGATGTACCATTAAATCATTATTATTGTGGTCCTTTAAGACCAATTAAATTCACATTTGACTGATAATATGAAATTGAATTGATTTTATTCAACAGTATACTGGTGGAAAGGAAGGTCATAATCCTGTGGTGAAATTGATTAAAGATTTGGTCCGGGATTCGGTGGAACGTATCTCGGACGAGGTTACCAGGGTATGGTTTCATATTAAATAACTTTAAATCACAAATTATGTAAATTATACCGGTTCAATTATTTGAAAAACAATATTTTATTCAAATAACAAATTGCTATAAATATTAAAGTAGATACATGACTACAATATATCATATTAGAAAAAAAACAAACAGAAATAGGGCATATGAGATACTACCTCATTTAATAGTGCCACTGATAAGTAAAGTCAAGAAATACCAAAGAGATATTCGAAGGAGGGAAAAATCGAAACTACTGACAAACTCCAGAGAACAACGAAGACAAGACCAAAACAATACATGCACTACAATTAAAAACTACACATATATGAACAACATGGACCCCACAAAAAAACCGAGGTAGACTCACGTGCTCGGGAGATTAAGCAGTCTCTGCTTCCTGCAGGACACCCGTCATGCTGTCCATGTCAAATCCAGTATGAAGAAGGGTGATTCGACATGATATGTTGATATAAAAATATACAGTGTGCATTGCAATTAGTAACATAGGGATATTTATGGTTAATTTTATTAAAATCTTTGAGGACTTATGTCTCCGAAAATTTCACAGATCAGTGGTTTATCTGCATATGTTTAATCATCTAAAACAAAACATGTTTTTTGGATTATATTTTAGTTTTTGTTACAATATTAAATCTCCTTTCAGTTTCTAAATTGAGCTCAGTTCACTGTAAAAACAGGTGCATTTTGACCCTGATGCCTTAATTAAATAAACCAGATTAATTTTAACTCCTAGCTAAATGTAGCTTTAATGCTAATCATACAGTATAGTATGGGTTTAGACAGGAACTTATTGTAATTCATATGATACATGTTATGTATATGATTTTTTATTTACTTTCAATATTTGAACAAAATCAGTGCCGAGTATATTAACCTTGCAAATATCATATTGTATTATTCCAGAAAACTAAAGAGTTGCAAGATGTTAAAAAAGTTATTGAGGATGGAGGAAAACATGGAGATTTATTTGTCACAAAATGTATAAAACTATGTCTGTATATGTGCACTCAAGATCCACCAGTTATTTTGGACTTCAATATTAAAAATGGTGATATATTTGACAAAGATAGGTTATCTCCCTTTACGACTTCAGGTGACGTTATAGACTACCTCGTTTGGCCTATTATGTATCTTAGTGATAGAGGCGTCCTCATGAGTAAAGGAATAGCTCAAGGCAAGAAAGGTGGAGATAAATGAAAATATTGAGATATTTTTATTCATACATCTAGCTATTATCCTTAATTATATCATTTCAGAAACTGTTGAATTTTGGTATAATGGAATACAACTAACATACGTTTAAGATTAATTAATGTTTATTAATGTTCAGTTTTTAACTTTTGGTGCAAATATTGAAACTAATTCATTTTATAATATTCTAGTGATTACTAGTACTTTATTAAACATTGGAAATCACAAAAAGAAACTTAATTTACATGTTTTGCATTAGCTGTCAAAAAAACACCCAGACATTCATTGACTATGGAAGGGAATATCCGCCATAATTATAAATTTCTTCATTTGTAAAATGTGATTTCTTAATTTGTAAAATGTTATTTTTACCTGCGTCACCAACGGTGAAAGCAGGTCTAGTAACCGGTCGACTCCGTCCGTCCGTCTGTCCGTCCATCACGCTTAGGGGTACATACTTTGTGTAATCTGAAACTCGGACAAATTTTTACTATGAAATTTTGCATGTTGAACCTAGTCATTTTTCATTAATACATACTATGAACGGTGCATACTTTGTGTAATCTGAAACTCGGACTGTATTGAACCAATATTTTTCAAACTTTGCATAGTGTTTATATACACATTGAAGATTTGCACCTCCTATTTGGGATACATTTGACAACTTTTTACTATGAACTTTTGCATGTTGAACTTAGCCATTTATCACCAATACTTCCTATGAACGGTGCATACTTAGTGTAATCTGTAAGTCTGACTGTATTTAACCAATATTTTTCAAACTTTGTATAGTGTTTATATACATATTGAAGATTTGCACCTCCTATTTGGGATAAATTTGACAAATTTTTACTATGAATTTTTGCATGTTGAACTTAGCCATTTTTCACCAATACATCCTTTGAACGGTGCATACTTAGTGTAATCTGTAAGTCTGACTGTATTTAACCAATATTTTGCAAACTTTGCATAGTGTTTATATACATATTGAAGATTTGCACCTCCTATTTGGGATAAATTTAACAATTTTTTACTATGAATTTTTGCATGTTGAACTTAGCAATTTTCAGCAATACATGCTATGAATGCTGCATACATTGTGTAATCTGCAACTGTGACTGTGTTGAACCAATATTTTTCAAACTTTGCATCATGTTTATATGCATAATAGCATTATGTACTCAAAGTTTTCAGAAGTGTTGAGTGATTAAAGTCGTTCAGTATACTAAAGTATTGATATTCTTGGTGAAAAGATAAAGGGATATGGTGTATAAATTCATGACCCAATATCACTATAATGTCCTCCATATCCTGAAAAATTTAAACACAATCATGACCTGAATAATACAAGGTAAATGGAAGCATCTTTTTCTCTAAACCACATACGTATTAGAGTAATAATAACTTTGCCCTGACAAACATGACGGTGACGCAGGATCAGACATGTAATCGGTCTTGTTTAATTGTAACATGTATTTTTTCCATGCTTTTAATTTGTAACATGTATTTTTACATGAATTTCTATACATTTCTTAATTTGTGAAATGTAACTTCTTAATGTGTGAATGCAATTTCGTAATTTGTTAACGAATTTTCTTCGTTCGTTACATGGAATTCTACCTTTCTTAATTTGTGAAATGTAATTTTTTGGTTTGTTAAATAAGATTTCTTCATTCTAAATCGTAACTATGAAATTAAAAATTTCTTAATTTACACATTAAGAAGTTATATTTTAAAAATCAAGAAATGTAGAAATTCATGTAACGGATGGAAAAAATGCATGTTACAAATTAAGAAATTACATTTTTCAAATGAAGAATTGTAGAAAGTCATGTAACGGGTGGAAAAATGCATGTTACAAATTAAGAAATTACATTTTACAAATGAAGAAATGGCATTTTACAATGAAGAAATGTATAATTATGGCGGATATTCCCTTCCATAATAGACACACCTTTCTCTTGAATATCATCTGAACTTCCAAAGAATTTTCTCCTCCTAAGATGCATGGCATGTGTCCTGCAGGAAACAAGAGACTGCTTATTCTTCAGGATCACCTGAGTCTACCCCCGGTTTTTTGTATGTATGTATAAATTCTTTTCAAATATTTTTATGATGAATTTAAATCGTTTTGCATGCATACAGTTCTCAATTTCACCTATAATTATGATAGTATAAACTTTTCTCCTGATAACCTGAACAAAATAACGTCTTTATGAGAATTGATGTTTGGACGAAAATCATTCAGTCTCGGATTTCTCATTTGCTACTTGATAAATAATATGAACACAAGGTAAACAAAGATTCAGTTGGTCAACTATAAAAGTAAATAAGCCAGTAAATGAATAGACAAATGTGGTATACAGAAAATTTATTGGCAAAATATTTTACATTTTTCTTTTGAAACTACCTACCGCTTTGTACTAAAGATTTTGCAAATGGGCACAACTATGGATGCAGGTTTATTGTACAGGAGAAACTAATTAAAGCAATACTGAATCACAATACAAAATCTGTGAACAAGTTTTGAACAAGAAACTAAACAACTCTTGCGCCCTTACTTGTGTTACTGAAAAGATCCAAAGAGTCAAGTAATTACCAATTATCGCTCTCTTATTTGAGAAATATGCGGCTTGTAACATTAAGTAATAAAAAAATCCTAAATACAAATACTGATGAAGTTTTCATGCAATAAAACTGAAATTCTTAAGTGAATCATGTGAACGGAACAAAACTATACAGAACTATTTCCCAACAAAATTATATAGTTTGAACTTAATTGAAAACCGATTTTTTTTTTAAATCTACGTTTATTATCAAGTTACTAAAACATATTACATTATACAACAGTATTAGAGTACGTAAATTCATAAGTGCCCACCCACGCTAAAGTAAAACAATACATGTAGATATTAATGAAATAAATAAAAATTATTACTAATTGGTAAAAATACAAAAATGTCAAGAAAGGTTAACGATTAAATACCAACCACTTCCCTAGCTGGAAGACTATATAAAAAGAGCGCAAATTATATCAATACAACAAACAGTCATTATATGTGACTTTGTACAGGAAGTGGCAGGGTCAAAGCTGTTCTATTGTGACTCAATCCTACCGTTGTATATTCTGGTGCTCTTATATATCAAAGCACAAAATAAAAGTAAATATACATATAGAATAAAAACCATCAAAGAATCCAGCCGGCAAAAGTTGTCAAAAATGCAGTGAGTAATGCTGTTATTATCATTTCATATCTTCCAAGCTGATGAAAGGCCTGCAAAGACGAACCAAACATACGAAAATCCACAGAGCGCCTAGCTATCGTCATCTTTGTATATATAATAACAAATTCATTATAAGTAAACCAAGCACTTATTGATTTTTTTCTTTGATAAGGAAATGTCTATCTGTTTTCCGAAGTCAACTAAAACTGATTTTACACTTATACTAAGAAAGCCTGTTTCGTCGTCTCTGTCGTGGAGTACAGAATGACAGAGATATCTGGAAATTAGAAACAATGAATAATTTTAATAAAAATATGAGAAAATATATTAGGTAAAAAATGACCTTAATTTGACTAAAATTATGTGAAAAATACTAGTAAACAAGTTTTATCAGTAATCTTCCTGAAAGTTGCTATATTGCTTTTTGATGTGTTCTTATTGAAACAGATAATCATGTATTGAATATGAATTTATAATTTTTGTCCTAACAATTTTTTCAAACAATTGATTTATTTCCTTATGAATTTGCTTCACACGTCGGTATTCACAAAACACAAATCTAATAGTTCCATGCAAACATATGGTTGTACTAAGTATGCATCGGTGAAAATTTTGTTTGTATGTGCATATGTTGAAATTTGCATGTTTTAAATTTTGGAGTTCTGATAATAAGATCGAAGTTTTCATGTTCACATTTTTTCGATTTACCATTCATCACTGAGATTTACTCATGGTTTAAATTCTAAAAGCCAACTTTAATAAATATTTTACCATATGATAAGTGACCCTCAGAATATCATTTCATAAAAAGACCAAGAAAACAGTAATTTTTATATAGATATCAAATTAAATATACATGTATATCTTTTATATATACAGACTTCATAAAATGTCCCAAATACACATTTATAAACAATTTATCATACAAAACTGAAGAGTAGATTCAAATGCTAAAAAGTAAGGTTTTGTCCTTCTTGGACAAGGTTGAATTTGATTGGTTAGGACTGTTTTGATTCATATTTGTAACATTGTTATCTTGGATCTTTTATCTTTCCAATATATCTTATTAAATTTAATCCCGAGAAGTCCACTGTAAACACCAAATAAATAGGACTATTTTCCCTGGTATCTGTGTTTTTCATGACTCTTAAAATAAAAATTATAAACATCTAATCAATATGTATCGTACGCGAAGGTATACTAGGTATTTGATCGTGATCAAGCAGAAATTTGATGCTTTACATGCACAGAGATCTGAGGGTTAACCACTAAAAGGAAACAATGTCTCCTATCATTTTAACATATATGTACCATACTGCACTAGGACAACTAAGGAATAATCCGACTTTCTAAAAAAAGCCCTTTCCCCAGAAAAGATGGAAAATATCGCTCTTTATTATTTGAATTTATTTCACTTGAAATCCACCTACCTCGTCAATCAAACCATAGAATCCATTTGTCTTTCCTCCACATCCACCGATTCTAAGTGGATTCGATCTTGTTTCCACGTTGCCTAAATATATAAAGTACTATGATATTAGATATAATGAGAATGAATACCTATATCACAGGGAATTGTAAATACAAAGTAAAAAAGTTCAAACGTATACACAACAGTATTTAGGAATGAAGGGTAACAGACCAAAACAAATGCAATTTTAATTAAGAAATTCCATTATACATTTAATTGTTCGACAATTTTACAACCAAAAGATCATCAGTGTCATTACTTAAAACTGTAACTACATGCATATTCAATCTAAATTAATGTTCAGAGAAGTTCGAATTATATGACATTCCTCAAATATTGGAATTAATCAATATCTAGTAAAACTTTAATTCGTTTGAATTAGAGAGATAAGTAGGCGTGTTACCTGCTAAAGGTAGAGACTTTATTTGGTCATTGACCATTGCAGTGAATTTTAAACCATCGTACATCATGCTAACATCTGTCCACTTGTCAAGCTAAACAACGTATAAACAGAAAGAGAAGTGCTATATTATACATTTAAGAAATACAAACGTATTGTATGAATTAAGAAAATCTAATTAATAACTTATCATTTATAATCATTTATTAAGTATTTTAATTTTTCAAATAAATGTCCAACTCGTACCTTAAAAGGAAGCTTGATTTCCTTTGGATCACGTGGTTCAGTATCTAAGGTGAAAATAACAACTTCTTTAAATCTGTCAATCTCTATAGCATACGACATATCTCCTCCATTCTGACAATTACTTATAACATACTGTCTAATTTTTGGATGTTTCATCGTTTTAAAACGTGCGTTCAACGTCAGTTTATGTCCGATATCAGAACCTGTAAATCGCCATATTGTTAGGTCACTTTTCCCATTGAATAATGCTGAACCTTCTGATAATTCTACCAGATTTGATCCAACATGAATATTCTTTCCTGATTTGTCTTGGGTGTCCATTTCAAAATCAAGTAATATTTCTGGAAGACACTCTGAAAAAAAGTATTTCAATTGAAAGAAGACATTTCAAGTTCGTATTTTGATATTTATTAAAACATGTAAAATATTCTCCAAATCATAAGCAACCAACTGTTGGACACAAAGCTGTATTTTACGTAGCTTTTGTGATATCTTGCCAAAGAAGGTCTTCCTTAAAACCTAAAACCTACCGGAGAAAGGTCAGGTAAAAGGATGGCGTTTTTAATGTTGTTCTTATAGCTAAAATGAGACCTTCAATGTTGACAAAATATCGCACTGTATGTTCATAAAATTCCTTACCACCGGTTTCGGCTGAATTATTTCCAGGATGCCAAACATCTAAAACATACAATAAAAACGATTTGTACTATGTTGCATACCTGTCTGACCTCGAACAGTGGTTCTTATGTCACACGCACATGACTTAATATCAAAAGCGGTTCCCTCTGGACATGGTCTCAGTACTGTTCTGTTTTCTGTCGGTTCAAGGTAAAAACTGGTATCTCTTTCAAATGGAAGAAGGTTACAATGTTCATGCTCTGTAAAATAAAATCATTGAAAGAAAACTCATAGTAACGTGCTGTTTATAGAACATATCCATATACTCTCTCTCTCTCTCTCTCTCTCACCTACTGTTTACAAAATATATTTTGTAATTTAAGAAAATTATTTTCCTAAGACATAAATCTGACTTCGGTCTTTTTTGTTGTTTTTTATTCTGGCATTTTGAGTGCTCTACACCTTTCTTCATAACTATGGTGGTTTTATACAGCTATTTCATAGACTTCGTTTCTTTTTTTAGCTCTAAAGAACTTGTGTCATAGAGTATTCGCATTTCATTTTTTTGTTGTGACCGATGATAATCGAATAAGCAAACTTTTGCCAAAATATTCAGTTGTGGGTGAACGTGGCTAGAAAGCCAAGATTCATGTTAATTCGCCATCATATTGGCTAAGCGTCAATTGGCGAACATCGGATAGGTGTAACATGGGACAAATTGTCAACACTTATGGATTGAACTTTGGACTTGAGCAAGGATCAACGTCTCCCACTATAGAATAAATTCTAAACGTTATATAAAAGAAGAGTTTGTTCAAGGCATCTAGAGGTATATTTATATCATAATCTTAAAGTGTTAATTGATTTTATACCCCTCTATCCAACGTGCATCCCTCTTTCAATAAGGATATTAGAATTTAGTGAAATCGGATTCCTATAATCTGATAAATAAAGAAAATGTTTTGAGACACACAAGAAATTCCTTTAAAAATGCAAGATCTCGGAAAAGATAATCCTTGGATACTAGTATTTGAGAAAGTGGCTGTGATTCCACCAAAAACAACAGATGCGTGAATGAAGTATTTGTCGTAGATTTGCCGTAGATTTAATTGAATCATAGTTATTTTTGCTTAGAGTAATTTTACTAACAAATGTAGGGCGTCGGTTGCCGAGTGGTCTATATAGTTCGTCATGACTACTAATGATCTCTAGCCTGTCAACACTGGGGTTGTGAGTCCGAATCTCGCATGCGGTGGGGTGTGTTCGACTCCGATCTAAATTGACAAGCATTGCCGATTGTCGGTGGTTCTCTCTGGGTACTCCGGCTTCCTCCACCAATAAAAACTGCCGACGCGAAATAGCCAATGTGCTGAAAACGGCGTAAAACCCCAACTAAACAAACTAACTAACAAATATATACGTATGTCCCATCTCCGGTGTTACCTGTTAAACATGGTCGAATACTTAGAAATATATATCACCTGAAACCATTTGACTGTATTTTTTATCCGATTCAGATAGTTTTGATAGTAATTGTCTTCTTGCTTCATTTCCAGGTAAAAAGATTGAAGGTCTTCTGTATTTCCAGTTATCAGACGGTTCTTTCTTTTTGAATCGTTTAGGTTCTGTCAACTGATCAAATTGATCATCTTTGTCCTTCTTAATGTTTATTTTTTCCCATATAACGGATGGAGTTACTGTAGTTACTATAGGCGCACGTGTTGTAAATATTTTTACTTTTTCTTTATTACGCTTTTTCTTCCTTTTCTTGTCCTTTCGCTTCTTTTTGCGATGAACCATACGATCATGTTCTAACATCAAGAAATCTAAAAGATATGCAACTTGCTTTTTAATATCTCTTGGTTGATCATAGAATAACAAATTATTTTTAGAAGATTTTGATTGAGTGTTCATTTTGACAGGCCTGCCTTTTCTTCCACTAAATAAATGTTTCAGGGACAATTTCGTCGTTTTACTTCTGCCTTCTGTAGATTGATATTTTGGATGAGGTCTGATATTTGATGTTGGTTTCTTTGGTGAGGGTTTGCTTAAAATGGGTAAAAAAGTTGACGGAGTTGGTGTCGTTGTTTGAGTGGTACTCATTGTTGAGGAGGCAGTTGTCGGATTGGGTGTCGTTGTCTGAGTAGTACTCGTTGTTAAGGTGGCTGAGGTTGTTTGGACGGTAACCTTTGTTGGTGTGCTTGGTGTTCGCAGCAAGACCCATGACATGCGGTCGAATTTTCTGGAAAAAGATTGTCTCTTGATATCTAAAGGATTGTAATCAGAACCTATAACTGCCTTATTAGCTAATTCATTTTTACTGTTTCTCATAGTATGTTTCGTCCCATTCACCTCAACTTTGTATGAATGAACGTCTTTCTTTAGTTGAGGATCTCTGCTTAGAATTTTGTCCAGATCAAGGATAGACGATTCCTTTAGTCTTTTTCCCGATTTTCCTTGCATTTCAACATTTATATAATTTTTGTGATCACTGAATGAGTTGTCCCCTTTCTTTCTTACAGTCCTTTGGATAGTTTTAACTGAAAGACCTTTTGCGTCTCTGTCTGACTTTACTTGATTCAGATCAATGTTATTTAGCAATGTGTCCCAGACTGTCGCCGACTTTATTTTATATTCAGGCTCATGAAAGTTTTCACGTCCTGAAAGCTTCGGGGCTTCCATTATTGTCATATTAAACGTCTGAGGTCTTTCTGAAAAATAAATAATTGTAAAATTTTATTACCTATCTCAAGGATAAAACTAATTTTTCGTCAAAAAGCACAGAATTATCTTGAAATATTTTCAGACTGCTTATTTCAAACAAAGTATTTGAATATGTTGAACTTGTTAACAAGCCCTTTTTTACTTCTTTTTTTATGAAGGCTAGAGGCTTTGTAGACGTGGAAGCGTATTTGCTGAAAAGAATGTAGATTAGCGATAAGGCAGTGCCGAAAGTAAACCAAAGACTCGAAAGAACAGTAATAAACCATACAAATACTACATATATATATATATATATATATATATATATGTATATATATGTAATTAAGAGAATAAAAACACATAGCAAAGCAAACATAAGACAGCAAAAAAAAAGAAAAAAAAAGAAGAAAAAGGAAAAAGAAAAAAACCCTTAGCATTAAGTACCATACTCGGAAGGATAATAATGTTATGGTGTAGATGGTAGATACTCTCATAATGTTATTATAATAAACTGTATTTGTGTCATGAATCTATCACAGACTCAACAAAAGATAGATGTGACTTTTCTGCAGCTAGTTGGTACTTATAATATTGATCTGACCCAAGATTAATGTTTTTTTTTTTTGTTGAACGATTTGATTCCACAATAATTTATAGGATGATTTCAATTTGAATATTTATTTTACTACTAACCAGGTGTCCTTACGTTGTCCTTCATGAATGTATTTTCTCGGTTGGGAACTGATTCCCACTGTACAAGCGCATTTGTGTTCCGGCGTCCAAACTTCTGAACATTTGGTAATGATTTTGATCCCTTATATGTCCCTTCCTGACTATTGTGAAATATATTTTTCCTTTTATTATCATCAATTTGGTTCTTGGTTGATGTTGCGACTCTTGATTTTCCTCGAATTTTATTTTTTTTTATGGAATGTTTTAATCCTGTATGATTAATCATACTCTCCATTTGTGACCACAACAAAGTTCCTGCTGGTGATAAATCCTTTGTTTTGTTAATTTGGCGAGATGAGTCATTCCTGGAAACCTTGTCTGCCTTAAAAGCAGGTATTGTATCCACACTAATATGTTTTTTATTTGGGGCACTTGCTTCTGCTTTTCTTTGTTTTAAGTTTGAATTTTTACTAGTAACGCTGGATTTCCTTGTTTTTGGTATGAACTCTTGCCTTTTGATTGGATTTTTAGAACCTTTACCTGAAGTTTGCACATTTTTTACATGTGTTTTTGTTCTAACAGGCTTCACAGAATTATCTTGTATGTCTGTTGTTTTCTTCGTGTTATTATCAATGAGGTTTGTCCTCTGAGGTAGCAATGAAAGTAATCCTTTGTTGTCGATAGTATTAAAAATAGATAGTTCAACATGAGGTTTCAATAAACTAAACATGGAATCCTCGGGTTGTTTTTTAATAAGATTTTTCTGGTATCCTAAAATATAAAAAGCATATACTACGTATCATTAATTTGATAATATTTTATTACATTATATAGCAATCAGGATCGAGCAACAGGATATTCTAACATTAACAACACGACGAGATGAGTGATTCCTGGAAACTTACCATACGTGTCATTGAATGTGTACCATGGCTCGAGAGAATTGATATGGTGAATGAACCCTTTACACAAAATCATTAAATATGCAACACAAACGTTTAAGCAAGGAACATGTTCAAGACATCCAAAAGTACTGGTTTGAATGGAAATCTTTCTTTGTTATATGACTATTATGTCCCATCAGTGCATTGTGAAGTACACACACCAAATTACTCTCATTCTTTGAACTTGGAAGTAAAGTACTATGAATAGAGCGAATTATACGGATAGGGCGTACCATATCTTACATAAACATTAAACCATGCAAAACAGATAATGTTTTAACAAGTGAGAAGTTATCTGAAAAATAGATATTCCAGTTATAATATATACATGTAATTGGCCTTAAATGAACTAAAAAAGGCCTTTTTGGGCACAAACTGTTCAAATATTTATAATGTTCTTAAGATTGACAGATGTTAAATACATGTACCTAGAAAATGCATATAAAATATGCAAATTGATGAATACATGTTTATGTATTTTAGGTCCGAACAAAGACGTAGTAATTTAATTAACCAACATATTACCTGGACATATTTGTTCGTGTAGCCTTGATGACAGTGAAAACAGAGAATTAAACGTGTCTACAATTAAAACAGTGTTTCTGTCACTTGTCAGTCCTATTAATTCACTACGAGATACCTGAGGGCCAATACCGATTGCGTACAATATTATATGTTCCTTTGGTAATTGGCGTGCTTCTCGGAATGCCTCCCACAATCTACTCGATCTTCCTGTTGTCAACAAAACAGCAACACGCTTCGCCCCAGGCCTACCTTCTGAACGAAAGAGTTGTCGTAGAGATGTAAGAGCATTATTGATAATTAGATTCCCAAATTGTTGTTTCATACTGGAAATCTGAGATATAAAGTCGTCCTCATTCTCAGATTCTTTGAATTCTATGGTCTCCCATACAACACCTGAATACAGCATAACGGCAATGTTAACAGTGTGGGGTGATACTGAATATTCCATTGTTTGTGACGATACAAAAGCTTTTTGCTGGATAAAGTCCGATGGAGAAACATTATTAGAGCCATCGATCAGAAACACTAAATCTAACTGCTCCCTACAACCTAAAACAGTAAAATATTCAAAACAATATATAACTAATAAGATAAGTATCAATCTTCATTCATGTCCAAGTTACCTATGCGGGTGTGTGATTGCAGTATAAAGAGTGGAAAGACCAAACAATTTAAGGGTATCTGCTTATAAAAAATACTTTTTTCATTTTATAAAAGTTCTTTTGCCGATATATAATGCTTTTGATTCACCATTATATTTTACTAAATGGTATATTTTAAAATTAAGTCCCTCTCTCATGTATAACTCCCCCTTTGATAGTTTTGGTCCTTTATGCTATACCTTGCTTGTGTTTTTTTTTTTTTTTTTTTTTTTTTTTTTTTTGTTGTTTTTGGATTTCCACGTTTACTACCTTTAGTATTTTTAACTTTGCATTTCTAACATAAATTATATAATACCTACCGTAAACAGTCATTACCATCAAACTTAAAACGTATATACCAATCATTATGTTTTATTAAAACCATTCGGAGATATACATCACTTGTATTACGTAACAGCAGTCTCCGTCTTCTTCATTTCATTCTGGTGTAAATACAACAATAGCAATTAAAAGGGTCAATGTGTTAGATGAATGGTTTCCTTACATGTTGTATCCGTCTGTCCGTCCGTCCTCAACACTTTGTTGACGCATCTCATCTGAAACCGCTTTGCAGATTGCTTCCATATTTGGTAGGATTTATTGTTATGAAGTGTAGATGTGCATACTAAACCGCCATTATGATCCAACAAATTTTATAGGAGTTATGGGACTTAAACTATTTTCAACATTTCTCAACAATAGAAGACCTTGTGGACGAATCTCCTCGGAAACCGCTTAGAGAATAGCTTAAATATTTAGTAGAATTTATTGTTATGAAGTGTGGATGTGCGTACTATACCGCCATTTTGATTCAACAAATTTTGTAGGAAATATGGGATTTAAACTATGTTCAACATTTCTCAACAATAGAAGACCTTGTGGACGAATCTCCTCTGAAACCGCTTGGCGGATTGCTTATGCAAAAGGACTCTGCTGCGGCGGGGGACAAATGGCTACGTACATCAATCTTGTATGATTAATTATTGTATGCAAGTTATTTCTGTGATATTTACTTATAACTTTGTTTGACAGTTTATTATCGTTAACCTTGTAAGTTTGTAGTTAGGCTACCCATAAAATCGGTTTCTCTCGACAAATGTCAAGTGTCTGTACCTAGAATCATCCTATTATATCTATGTTGGTATGTTCTCCTTACTTTAAACAACCTTTTTAAAGACATTCGTGACACATTTACATTAATTATACCTTTTTTTAAAAAAACTTACGTTTTTGATGGTTCATAATATTACAATTTTAAATGTTAAACCTAAAACCATATTATCCTATTAAAATTTTACATAAAAAGCATTTTTAACTGAATAGAGAAACAATCGACAAAACATTATAAATACAGAATGTTTAATTTTACCACCCACCCTTCTTTCTTAATAAAATTGTTTGTATTATCTAGAATACTCAGTGTTTATAATGTCGTGTTATCTAACAATAGTTCGTGTGAAATTTAAAGAATAAATATACCTTGCAAATGGATATTCTATGAATCCACATATACGTCCATTCTTTGTTTATCTTGTCAGGTTAATATAAACAGTAAACAAAATCGTGTTCTTATTTACATAATTTAATTCTAATGTAGAAATTAATTAATCAAAACATTCATTTAAACAATTGTTAACATGTTTTACTGTCGGTTTAAATAAAATTATAGTGTGTTAAACATCTTTAGAGATAGCGTTTGCGTAAAAATTCCTTTGTTACGTTTTCAAATTGAAAGTTTATTGCCAGATTGAAATAATTTTATTTGCTGTGTCATTACATTGACATGTTAGCATTTTCCTTTCATTCTTATTTTTTTTATATATTTGTGTTGAAAATTCCAAAAGAGAACATACTTTATATTATTGTAGTAAAAGAACCATCTTTAAGACGTTTCGGCCACTGGCCTTCTGTAGTTTCTTTGTTAACAAAGAAATTGAAGACGGCTAGTGGCCGAAACGTCTTAAAATGTTTCTTTTAATTAAATAGTATTCTTATAAACAAAAAAACAGTGATTTCTTGTTCTTCTGATCACGTTTCTATAACATCCTGCGGAAGCTTAACAACTTTATTATGGCAATATTCAGTTGATAAGTTTTGGAATATCGACAAAACAATATCGAAGCAATATAAGACGACAGTTCGTGTTAACGGTAACATAGAAAACAAAGATATCACCAAAAGTATAATAAAACATGAAAACCAAAGAGAATCTGGACAAGACACCACAAAAGCTAAATCACTACAATGTGTGAAACGTCCCTAGTGGGGAGTAGCATCAGGTGCTTCTTCAGGTTAAGCATGTTCTGTTTCCGTTAATAGCTACTTAAACTGTAAGTGGGTAAAATCCAAAGAGTTGTCAATTCTGGTTAGCAGGAGATATTTAGTTTCTGAGAATAAAACTTCGTATCATTCAATAAAGTCGTGATGGCGACTGTAAACTTTTTTGAGTCGTGATATCAACAAACACTGAACACATCTCTGTCTTCAAAGTCTGACAGTAATTTCACTCTGTTGAGAACGTTCCTGTACATATATGCACATCAATAACGAACTAAAGTATTCAAACCTTATTCTCCTGGGCGCGCTTTGGAAAATTTACCTCACGGCTGCCAATTTTTTGTTGATTTTCGAAACGTACCTGCTAAAAATTAATCTAAAATTCGAAATGAACATGTTACTCCGAAATGTGGTATGGAAGTCTTTTCAATGATGAAGGATTTTCGCTGGTCATGTTTTTGAATTTTACTTCAGATGTTCAGAATCATCTGGTTTTATCCATTTGAATGCCATAAATTAATTTTCCCGCCAACACCCATTTTTCTTAACATAAATCTTTTGCATGCAGAATAATAAGCCATTTGTGAAAATCTTATAAAATCCTTGTTATTATTTAATGTTTTTTGAGAAATAAAACTTGTCAATGATAGAGCTATCTAAAATCAAGAGATTATATTTTTTCCCGCCAAATTTTCCTTAAAGTATTTTCTTCCACAACATCGTCTAGAATAACGATTAATATTGTATTACTGTCAAAATATGGCCACATTTTTGGGGTTTCGAACTATATTAGCGTGTGAGGATTTTTATTGTCAAGCTACTGTTAATTTCACCTTAAGGATATATTGAATGTTGTCTCCTTTGTTTCATTTTTTGTAAATTGATCATAAATACACTACTTTGTTTTATTTTTATTAACATTCTACAGTGTAATCCACCTTCCTATTGGTAAGTATGGTCACATTCAATATTGTGTATGATATTTCTTTGAAGAAGGTGAATTGCGAGTCCTATTCGTATTGGGTTCTTGTTCATCTGGGTTTTTAAAATATTCAGGGACCATATTCTTTGCGTGCATTTCACATTTCTAGATTCCGTTTTATTGAAAGCCAAATACTGTAACTACATTTTGTGAGCAATATGGAATCAATGGGCCTGGTCCAGGAAATTTCGATTTACCTGAGAAGCTGTAACCCTACTTTCAAGAGAATTTAAAAAATTATCAACTCCAAATTTCAACACGTGTACCTAAAGTCGTGTCATTGAGACTTTGAGAAATGATCAAGTCTTTGTTGCTCCCCCTTTGTCATTCGATCACTATGTGAACACCATTGATAGTAAGCGTTATAATTTTGAACAAACCACATTCTAAATGTGGCTGTTCATCCATAACTTCTTGACTCAAGTGTGCTGACTGTTTCTATGTATTTATCAATCTTTTTATAATGTACCTGTACATCCAGAATTTCTTGTCTCAAGTGTACTGACTGTATCTATGTATTGATCAATCTTTTTATAATGTTCCTGTACATCCAGAACTTCTTGTCTCAAGTGTACTGACTGTTTCTAGGTATTTATCAATCTTATTATAATGTACCTGTACATCCAGAACTTCTTGTCTCAAGTGTACTGACTGTTTCTATTTATGTATCAATGTTTTTATAAATTGAAATATCTGTTTTGGTATAATCTTTGTTGGATTGTGTCAAATCATTTCTCATTAACTATAGATTTCTGATTGATACGTGTATGACTGTACTGTTTGAACTATTTTTATATTATTTCTCACATTTTTTTTATATTTTCGCTTCTAAAATTTTTTAAAATAAGGATAGAACCTAATGATGGTTAAGCCAAAAATGTACAAATTAAGTCTCGTTAGCAGTGCTAGGGTCCACAATTTGAGAAATCAAAAATTTTAAAGCAGCATCAACGTAAAAAATAGACAGAAATTGTAGTATGCAAACACTATCGGCAGATAGAACCATTGTCATACCTTTATTTGAATAAAAATTATTACTAAAATAATTTATAACAATGTATGCATTATATATTACAATTCTACAAATTTTATAACATTTTTAATCTTCCTACGAGTTTCTTGAACATTGATATTATGTGCTTAAGACAATGAACTAAATATATATTAAATTTAAAACGTTTGTTCAGAGAAAACTTTTTTCTCTGAGATTTCATTAGAATATAGAATGGACACTATTTGTAAAGAAATAAAAACAAAATAACATTAACAAAAAACTGAACGAAAAAATGCGTGAAAGTTTGCTGTAAAAAAAACTCTTACAAATACCTTATGGACATTCATAAAATACCGACCACAGACAGTTTTTTCCTTTAATGTAACGCGATATATAAGACAAACAGTATTAAAAAGAAAATCCATACTGTATATGTTCATCAAAATAGTTTTAATTTATACTTAAAAATTGTGTCACAATGAGAATTATGGAATATTGAAGTTAAAAGCCTGTTTTTGGAAATCTTTTTGCCAAAACTGACTATATAAATTCAGAAACGATAAAATAGATTTACAGAATTATACGACCATTTGAATTGTATGATATACTAGTATGTAAAATGCTCTAGATTATTTATTCTGTATCCGTACAATGTTGTCTTACTGGTGCCATTTTGCTGAACAAGTATGCATTATTGTTTAGGGGCCAGCTGAAGCCCACCTGCGGGTGCGGGATTTTCTCGCTCCGTTGAAGACCCATTGGTGGCCTTGAGCTGTTTTGCGCTCTTTGGTCTGGTTGTTGGCTCTTTGACACATTCCCCGTTTCCATTCTCTATTTTATTAATCTATATTCTTACATTTTCATCTTGTTTAAAATTCAAAATTGTCAAAGGAATGAAAAGACAATTAACAGTAGTATGTAATAAAAAATGTCACAGTTTAGAGAAAAACATTACAACACGTATAACAGGACAGCTCAATAATGACACATCAATTAATTAACCCAATCGACAATCCTTCAAACAGAAATAACAGAATATAGCACAAAACACAAACCTAGAAACAACAGAAGGTCGGGATAGTCCGACTTGAACGGAAACTGAGAACAGGTGAAGGCAAGTCAAACTTATACGAGGAAAATAAACAATAAGGAACAAAATATAGGCACATAGGACCAGAACAGTTCAATAACTAAAGCACTTGTAATTATAACTAAATTATTTGTAATTATAAATAAAGCATTTGTGATTATAACTAAAGTATTTGTAATTTTAACTAAAGTATTTGTAATTATAACTAAAGCATTTGTAATTAAAACTAAAGCATTTGTTCATATAACTAAACCATTTTTAATTATAACTAAAGTATTTGTAATTATAACTAAAAATTTTAGAATCACTCGTCGATAATACTTTTTGCAAGTTCGAATAAACTTTATTGATAATAAATTTCTTTTTTATGAGTCTTCTGTTTAAAAAAATCGTTGTTTGTTGATCTAGAACATGAATCTACGCACGGCAAATTATAGAAACTGTAGATATTAAAATGTATATCGTATGTTGTCAAAAATGAAAACGTGATACTAAGAGATCATTCAATTTATAATTGTGAATATTTATATGTGATTTATATGTGAAAATATAGAACTAAAACATAGAAAATAAATATCAAAAGTGAAATTGTCCAGTTTATATATAATACTTATGGACGATATAATATATGGTTCTGTTCTATTCATATATTAATATCAAGTGTGATAAAAAAAAAATGATATGTAGTTTTATCAAAATCTTATTTCTGTCACTTTATTTCCAGGTAAACCTTGAACTTCATTCCAGGCACTATGTGTACTTTAATAATAATTCTGTATTGAATACTAATATATAGTTTTGAAATGAGGTAAAAGTTAAACCCTAATCTGTCATATGTTACATAATATCACTGGTCTCAAATGTCATATTTGATATGTCACTACAGTACGATTCTCCTACAAATAAAAAAGAAAACAAGGGTTATTGCAGTTCACATTCTTTACTGATAATACTTTTGTACCGTACATATCTCATCAAAACAGACACATACATGTACATGTTATATAAGGTATTTAAATATAATTACTTCAATTCTTTTATCACAATTTAAAATACCAAAAGTATCATTTTTATAGGTTAATGCAGGCTTTTTTTTACTTTTCTTATAAGCAATGTTTCTATATAAAAACCCGATATCATCAAAGTTCGGTCTCGCTTAGTAGTTTTGGTGAGACAAATTGTTGATTTTGTTTTGTTTTGATGTTTTGAAAAACAGCAGCCACATTGGTTGGAGGTCTGTATCTCGAATAAAACTCTTAATTTGGACCACACAATAACCATTTTGCTTCCTCTCTTAATTAGCCACGCTCAATGACAGCGAGATTAAAATTTATAAGTATATTTATTAGGTATATGAGGCAAGGATCAATGAAACAATCCGATACCAAATTTTAATGCCTAGCTTTAAAACAAATCTTTGGTGTTCATCATGATCTCTTCAAACAATGATACACCGCAGAAGACAAACGCTAAATAGCCTCATCTACGCAGGAAAAAATCGCTAGAAATGCTGAAATAAACACATTATTTCCAATATTTAGCAATACAGACAACAATCTCTAAAAATTATAGCCACTGCCTTTGGAAATAAACACATGTGGATTTCCCACAAATTTCCGTTACAAAAAGAAAATTTTGAGCACAAATTCAAATATATCTACAAAAATTTAAATAATTAACAACATGTGCAAAACACATTCTGATAACTTTTGTTAATGTGATCGATTAATTTTAATCTCGGGTCCCATAACAAACTTAGCTGTTCCATTAATTTATTTTATACCACATTCAAATAATGATGCAATGTTTTTCATTTTTAATTATTTGTATGCTTTATATTGCTTACAGTCAACATCAGCATATATATGTCCCCCTGTCTGCTTTGGTAACGATGGTAACCGCCGAAGATCTTTTGGCGGAGTTGCAGCAGCTTTCCTATGGCTTACAGAATGGCCATTATATTCCACAGGAACTAAAACAAGAAAGTAGTTTATGTGTCATTGTTTTAAAATCAACACATGCAATATATTTCAAAAGCATAAAATACAATATCCCTAATACTCAATTTATGATTCTACCGGCAAAACAATGTTATAAAATTACGTTTTTATTCTATTAGTAAACATTTTACGTAAAGCAGTATACCCAATTGTATAAAATAAATAAAATGTAACATTTTTATGCCGTCCATTATTTTACGATGCAAATATCATGTAGATTCTAAGAGGTCCCCTCATTGTTTATCATTCTGATTTCGTCAACCTATCTATGATCTGTACAGTGTACATATGATAAAAGTTTAATAATTATTGAAAATCAAACTGGATATTATACAAAATATGTACATTGTCGGAAAATGTACATTTTACATGTGCGAGCCTAAGAAACAAGTAGAACAAGGTATAATTGAAACTGGATGCAGTTTCGAATGTCTCCCAAACGAAGCTCTTTCTCTTTCAGGGTATTTTTGGAATTCCTAGTGTTTGAAATACTGGGCAAGTGTACAAAGAGATTGAGTATATGCAAAATGTTTGATATATGGTATTCAATATCTGCAGTTTTATATGTTGTAATCGGTATTAACATGATTAACAGATGTTTTATCAAAATATTTTATTATTGAAGGTGCAATGGCCTCCACCTCCCCTTTAGCCATGCCTTTCCACCCAACATATATAAATAAAAAATATACAGTAAACATTCACTTATCAAGATTTTAGCAAAAATTACAGATTTAGACAAAAACCATATGAACATTAAAGTATGTATATATATAAACATATGTGTATGTATGTATAATTCATGATAAAATGCCTGTTAAAATATTTGAAAAACAAACAAATAATCTACTTTGATGAATAAATGGTCAAAAACAAGCCAGGAAGTTATGAAAAATCAGTCTACTATTTAGAAAGTAAATTAAAGTTATTGTATATATGGTTATAGGGTGAAGATCTCAATGGTTTTCAGAATATTTAGTATTTTATCATTTGAGGGGGTGGGGCATGACCCCCCCTCAGACCACCTATGGTACCAAATGATTTGTCTTATAAGGAGTAATAATATATATGGTTATAGGGTGGGGATCACAATGGTTTTCAAAATATTAAGTATTTTGTTATTTGAGGGGGTGGGGCATGACTCCCCCTAAGACAACGAAATGGAGGGTATAACATAATACCTCGCCACTTCGTGTGGCGGGGTATAAAAACTTAAATATCCAAGGTAACAGGTAGTATTTCCAAGTTAAGATCACAAATGATCAAGTTATATCACTTTTCCCATAGACTTCTATAGTAAAATTTTGCAAAACTCCACCCCCTTTTGAGACCCCCAAAATATATGTTCCCTCCCACAGATTGAATTTTTTTTTTCGGGAGGCGCATCTAGGAATATGGGCCTATCAAGTCGTATGATATCAAGCGATTCCGTCTATTTAGTATTTTATCATTTGAGGGGGTGGGGCATGACCCCCCCCCCCTCAGACCCCCTATGGTACCAAATGATTCGTCTTATCATAAGGAGTAATAATATATATGGTTATTGGGTGGGGATCTCAATGGTTTTCAGAATATTTAGTATTTTATCATTTGACGGGGTGGGGCATGACCCCCCTATGGTACCAAATGATTTGTCTTATCATAAGGAGTAATAATATATATGGTTATAGGGTGGGGATCACAATGGTTTTCAAAATATTAAGTATTTTATCATTTAAGGGGGTGGGGATCTCAATGGTTTTCAGAATAATAAGTATTTTGTCATTTAAGGGGGTGGGGCATGACCCCCCCCCTCAGACCCCCTATGGTACCAAATGATTCGTCTTATCATAAGGAGTAATAATATATATGGTTATAGGGTGGGGATCTCAATGGTTTTCAGAATAATAAGTATTTTGTCATTTGAGGGGGTGGGGCATGACCCCCCCTCAGACCCCCTATGGTACCAAATGATTCGTCTTATCATAAGGAGTAATAATATATATGGTTATTGGTTGGGGATCTCAATGGTTTTCAGAATATTTAGTATTTTATCATTTGAGGGGTGGGGCATGACCCCCCTCAGACCCCCCTATGGTACCAAATGATTTGTCTTATCATAATGAGTAATAATATATATGGTTATAGGGTGGGGATCACAATGGTTTTCAAATATTAAGTATTTTGTTATTTGAGGGGGTGGGGCATGACCCCCCCTAAGACAACGAAATGGAGGGTATAACATAATACCTCGCCACTTCGTGTGGCGGGGTATAAAAACTTAAATATCCAAGGTAACAGGTAGTATTTCCAAGTTAAGATCACAAATGATCAAGTTATATCACTTTTCCCATAGACTTCTATAGTAAAATTTTGCAAAACCCCACCCCCTTTTGAGACCCCCAAAATATATGTTCCCTCCCACAGATTGAAATTTTTTTTCGGGAGGCGCATCTAGGAATATGGGCCTAGCAAGTCGTATGATATCAAGCGATTCCGTCTATTGGTTTATGAGAAACGGTGCACACAAGTGTTCGAAAAAAACGCGCCCGGAAAGAAGAAAAAATAATAATAATAATAATAAGAATAAGAATAATAAGAACTGAGCAAAAACAACATGTCTCCAAACTTCGTTTGGGAGACATAATAATACGTCAACCGAGCGCCTGTTTCGCGGCGAGAACAAGTAAAATGTACATTTTCCCACAATTTACATATATTGTTTTATTGCTGTAACTGACCAAACTTTCGTTGCAAGTGAAGACAAGGGTGCCATGAGATGACATTATGCTACTAGACGAATATCGACATCTTTTATTTGGCTAGTAAATAAGCTAGTCACCTATGAAAGAAAATTGTCCAGCGCGGCCATTAAAATTAAAAATGAAAAAAGAACATACCTGGGCGTTTGCTACCAGTCGCTGCTTTATTGATAAAATGGTCTATGTCATCATCAATATTACAACTTTCTAGAACGACACGCACATGTTCACAACACTGAAAATATTAAATCAGAGTTCTGATTTGAACAAGTCAGAAATTAAAATAAACCACGGTATCAATGTTAGAAAAGCTATCCATAACTTTGTTATGAACATTATTGGAATATTTTCAATCCGGATTCTAAAGAATAAATTACAGTTACAATCAACAATAATTTAAAATAGTGTTCAAGGGCATGTAGTGTGTCAACCGATCCTCCCGGCAACAAACATTTGAGGGAAATCTCTAGGAGAGGTTCTGAAAAGGACATTTTTCTCTTTAAATATGATTTTAAAACTATCTATACTCCTCAATTGTAACTTTTCATTTTTGAAACATAGACCAGTATAAAAGTCACAACGTTTATAGTGGGACCAACGGCAGTATTTGATTACAACGGTTTAAGCGTTTTAGAAAATAATATGTTGTATTTGTTGACAGACAGAGGCACATATGGACTGATGATGAAGTCACATAAAGCAAATATATAAACACATAACCCGCATACCTTTTAGGTATTGTCCTCTTTTATTTCTCCTCGTTTTTAATAACTGTCATTTAGTAAAAGACGTAAATATAAGCCATTATGTAGAAAAATAGAATAAAATGCTTAAAACTTCAGTCATTTTAAAGTTTCACATTATGAATCCCATAGGATATTTGTCTGTGATAAAAAGGTTTTCTTTTCCACCAAGCAATGTTAACAATTTCTCTATTTTTACTATACATGCATAGGCATATCCGAATTTATTACTTAGTACACAAGGGTTTCAACTGCTCGATTACTACATGTAGTAGAATGTTGTGGGAACTAAGAAGTTTTGTTTTGTTTTTCTACATTTTAAGCCATGGGCACAACTGATGAGTCGTAATTGGACGAATTCTGCATCAAAATTGGTATCAAAGAATTTATGATTACAATTTTTTGACCATTTTTTTCTCTTTCGGTTATTATAGAAATTCGCAATGTATGCAAAATAGTATGCATCTAGTTTATTTTATTACCATTGAACCGACACTTGGGGTACCTATCCTCTCGGCTGGCATTGTTTAGTTATGTAAATTTCGTAACGTTGTTATCAGTAAAGTTTTAGGTTTCACTCCCTCATTAATTTATAGGTTTCACAATGAGTGAGAATTAGATATCGCTTTATATTAAATCGAGTTGTTTAATTTGGATATAATAATAAACGAGCCTTTGACGAGTTTATCAATAAGTCCAAATTAAATAACGAGAGTTGATATCAAGCGGTATCCAATTTTTACGAGTTGTTCAACCTATTTCTCTTATGATTCTTCAGGAATATTTGTTTGTTTGCGATTCGGAGCCCGACCCGCGGGAAATCTTAACTTTCATTTTTCTGTGACGTCAATTGTTGTTATGCAACGGAGGCTTTCAACTATGATCGCGCAAATTTCAACCAATCAGAAAACAGCGACGTTTGGATCAAGGCCAATCAAATAAAAGAATTTCTGGTACATTTGTTCATATCATATGATTGGGAATTAGTTATGACAAATAATTCATCGCGCGAGAAATAGATAACAACGCTTCTCCTATTCTTGACGTGTTTAATCGGTGGGATAAAAATACATAATATGTTTAACCACTTCCCGGTGATTAAATTTCTACGTGGGAATTACCGCCTTTTTTTTACAGTTATTAGAACGATAAACTAGAGGAGTCCCGAAATGACGTCTAAGTAAACAAACTACATAGCAACGACATTTTCTTGAGGTTTTTGTCGAATATCATAGGAGAAACAGATTCTCCTTCAATTTACTCGTGAGTTATAGAATTTATCCACCCTCAATAGTTAAATTTTAGATTTTAACACGCTCGCTGAAGGCTCGCGTATTGAAAATCGAAAATTTAACTATCTCGGGGTGGAGAAATTCCATAACTCACTCGTGCCTGAAGGAGAATCTATATATCATCATAAGAGAATATAGTATAACTAATCTTGAAATGCAAATACTAAGAATCTACAACGAGTTACCGAACAACACATCAATTCACGAATGCGCGTAGCGCATGACTGAATTATTAGTGTTTTTCGGTCAAAAGTTGTAGATTTTTGGTATTCGCATTTCAAGATTAGTTATTCTGTTTATTACATTGAAATATTCCATTTATGCTGAAGATTTAAGGAGACATGCAAGGGATTATGTTTTTATATGACTACGTGTCAACCTTTGTATAGTAACGTTGTCGGCGACGGCTATTGTTTCGTCACTTCCTAGAGTGAAATATGACTTTCAATTTCACTAGGTGAATTATCGGAATCCCGGTATTTCACAACACTCAATGTTATAAGATTTAATCTTACCTGGTATTAAGCATGGGTAAACACAACGTTATAAATTGATACCCGAGTTCATAGTACACATATCACTCACCTGGTCATGGTCAACACTAGCTTGGGAATCAATATTGGTACATTTCCACAAAAAATCCCTCATGTGGTCAATTCTTTTCTCATCTAAATCTTGAAATTTCTGAAAAATATATTGGGTATAAAAATTATACTGCAATGTAAAAGGTTAAAATAACATATTGTTTGGATTAGAGTTGCCAATGTATGATTTTACCTTATCCGAATTTATTCTATATTTTCTGGTTTCGAACGATTGGTTGCAGGTATGTAGCCTATGAAGTTTAATACAGAAAATTTTATATCTGCATGAGTTTAGATTCGGTTCAGTATCCTGTCTACTGACATGCTGACGGATTCCACTTCCCCTTTTACCCATAGGCCTACAAACAATGTTACATTGTATGCTGATACTTCTGAGGTTATGGTGTTATGTTCCTAACCTAAATATCATGGTTCAGTTATTTTAATTAAATTGTGCATTATAAAAGATCAACATTTTAGTTTTATTGAATTGTGTTTATGGTTTGAGTTTGTCTTTATATCTCAGTAATTATATGTGGTTTGATACTCTAAGCTTAGCTTGTATAGAGATTGACTTCGGTGAGAAAGCATATAGGCAAAAGTTGGCCTACATTTCGTGTAATGCTGACATAATGTCACTCTGATCCTACATTTAATACTGTAAAACTCTGCCATCTTTACTTAAAGATAACCGTAAATAATAAAACAACTTGGCCTGACACGTGTTTCTCAATGAAAAATTAAAACCTCTGATATTTTATTGTTATATTTCTATGACAAATCGTTATTCGTTTAATTTAATGATAACTACAGTCAAGTCATCTATTAAGTTGAATAAGCTCAAGGAAATATTGTTTTCCGTGAAAGATAACATCAACAAATAGTTCCCAAGAAATGCAACTGTACAGTCACGCTATACCAGGAACAAAATACACTCAGTTTATTACTAAACAAAAAAAAATCAGATTAAATTATGTGATCACATTATCATTACCTTTGAAGTACCAAAGTTACAATTTCTATTTCCGTTCATCTATTGTCAATAGTGTCAAGACTAAAACACTTACAATACATAATGAAGTCATTTCTTTTTCCCAGTTGGACATTTCCTCTTGAACTTGTTTCACCAAGTTTGCATATAAATTATCTGTAAAAAACGAGAATGAAAAGTGATTGCGTTATTTTTAAACATAATAGTTTGTAAAAAGATAATATGTGTTTATTAGAAATAACACGAGTCTTATTAATATTATTTAATATTAATCCACCTTATATTGCACATGGTAGATCTCCTTAGCTGAAATGTGGCTTCCTATTTCGGTATTTTTGGTTGAGTACTTCTTGTTTGGTTTTTGGTCTTCCAAATGTTTCGGTTTTAATGCTGCTGATGAGAGGTAACTCCTTGAAATGCGTCGTATACAGCATAGTATAAATTTACTATTAATACTACTAAAAGAATGAGACAAATTTTTGTTAGCCGGGTTGCCGTTTCAACAACAAATGCGACGTGCGATCTTTATATATCAGAAGTATGAGACCATTGTGCAGTTTAAAACTTTTATCAGTACATACGCAATTGTTTCCGCGTTTTGCTAATTACCCCTAATTAATTAATCCGGATCACGAAAACCGATACCGTTCCGGAAGTATACATCACAAGAAGTTTCCGGTATCGACCGAGGAAAAGTTTGTCTAAAGACAGCTCGACAGAAAACGGTTTAGGATTTCGTTGCGTAAGTGTAAAGAAAAATGCACAAAAGAAAATGAACAATCGTCTTTCTATTCAATCATCTGCACTGGGAATTTAAAAAGCGACCACATGCCCAAAATGAATGAAAATAAAAAAGGCAAATATGCTTGCTTCCCCGTCTTATAAAGAACACTTCACCCAAGGCTCCAGGGATTAAATATCCAAAAAGAGAAGATGCACATCGCGTCTTTATATTTGTAAAAACAAACATTTTGTCGGCAACTGGAAATTTTAAAAACAGAAAGTGACCACATGCCCAACTTGACATGCATGAAAATAAAAAAGGCAAATCTGCTTCCCCGTCTAAAAACACTTCACAGGTTACTACCCAAGACAACAGAAGATGCACATCACGTCTTATTTATTATATTTGTAAAAACAAACATTTTGTGGGCAACTGGAAATTTTAAAAACAGAAAGTGACCACATGCCCAACATCACATGCATGAAAATAAAAAAGGCAAATCTGCTTCCCCGTCTAAAAACACTTCACAGGTTACTACCCAAGACAACAGAAGATGCACATCACGTCTTATTTATTAAAAAAAAACTATCGTCTGAAATAATGTGCGTACACTTCGTAACTTGAGTTAGGGCACCATAGCCTAAAATCAATTTTAAAATTCACCATTTTTAAACGAAAAAGTAAAACCATGAAATTTTCTCTTGACTCGCGATATTGACCTAAACGACGTTACGTATATTGCAGATTTGACAATGATATACATGTATTCAGGTATAGTATATCAGCCTGTAGTAGGGGTTAGCCTACAGGTTGAAAAACATACACAGACTAACCCCATTTATCTCGACAAAATTTAGTGGCAGATGAGAATAGTGATCAGATAGATGTGGCCAAGTTCCCAATGGAATTGGCATATTTAGTAAAATCACATGTATGATTTTGCTTCAAACCTATTTTTGTTTGGGTTATAAAATGGTGAATGTTGGGCGGGCAGGGAAAAACAGACATGAACTTCCATAACAGTTTTCTCAGCAACTATCAGTCAGAGGCTGCTGATATTTGGTATGCAGCCTCAGGTGAGTGACCCATACTATATATGCAATTTCAGGTCTGTCGGTCATCAACTTTCTGTTTAAAAAAATTCAGCTTTTTCTGACTTTGACCAAAAGCATATTACGTTCACTGCTTAGTACTTCAGCTATGAATGGTGCATTAATCATATATCATCATAAACCACGGGTTTCTACTAGTATCTAATATTAGGATCTTTGGATTGTTATTTTGAAACTCCTGGGATGATGCCTCTGCTGGTGGACCCTAGGTCCCCGAGGGATTTTATACATAGTACGTCTCTCCTTGAAATGCGTCGTATACAGCATAGTATAAATTTACTATATCTAATATTAGTATCTTTGGATTGTTATTTTATACATAGTACGTTTTCTGTTCAAGCTTAATATCATACAAATATTTTTTACTTATTATTACTATCTATATTGCTCTATGTTATATAAATTATGTTTAGTGCAAGGGGATCGGCAAATGACTTTTCTGTTTGTTTACATTCTATGTACAGACTCAGTCTTGCTCTGGGTTTCCAAGAGTCAACACCTTTTATTTTTTCATGCTCGTAATCAAGGCCATTTTTGCTGAAACGTTGGGAAATTTTTAATTCGTTTTATGCCCCTTTTGGCAGTTCAATTTAATTATCTCTAGTTTATAAATTTTATAATCAACTGGTCATCGTTGTAGAATCTATATTTATATATCACAGTGTTAGGATAGATAGAGGGTTTGGGTATCCATAAAACCGGTTTAACCCCACCAGTGTTCAGTGTCTGTAACAAGTCAGAATATACTGACTCTGTTAATGTTTGTGTTTTATGCTCTTTTATGTTTTTTTTCCTGGGGTTTTGTCTGTTGGGTGATGTTGATTGATTGGTATGATATTCCTGGTATCCTGTTTGGTTGTTTATAGAATAGAGAATGGAAACGGGGAATATATGTGTGTATAAGAAAGAAGGGATATTAAGAAGACAACGTCCAATTACCGAATCTTACAGACTAAAGCAGACATCAGTCATGCACCAAGTACACGATCTTCAATGAATGGTACATGTAATTCCAAACCATGTTGCGAGCCATAAATAGATCGAAAAAGTAACCAGGTGTATATATATCACTAGAAACAGCGATAAATCAAATCACCAAATAAGGTTGAAAAACTAAAGAATTTATATAGATGATACATGACCAAAATATTCCTGAGCTTGGGAGAGTACATAGGATGGTTGAGGTTAAACTAGTTTTGTTGAATTCAAACCCTTCCCCCAATCGTGTCTAAGGGAAAAAACGTAAAGTCACACAATAAAATCAACCGGAAATATATCCATTCTATTATAAAAATAACTCCACATTATGTTCGGTAACAAAAAGGGCAAACAAAAGAGGTATAAACAATGAATGCTCGCGGTTGTTGAAATAAATACAGAGACGGTTAAATTATCACGTGATAACACCTTTGAAATGTTTACACATGTTTAATTTATAGTGACGCGGGAGAAATGGAACAGCCACTTTCAGAAATTATAAACTATGGTGCAATCAAGTCTTGAGAAATTGCTCTACACAAATTATATTTGGCGTCTACTGGAAGAGAATCCTTTTTCGAACATTCATAGAGATGTGGAAGATATATTTGAATGTTTTTTGGAAATGGTCCATTCTATACAAATTAATCATGTTCTTCGTTTAATAACCCCTCGAGATCTAGTTTAACTATAAAAGTATATCCTAGTTTAAAGCACCCATATAAAGTTAATGTATAACAACCTGCTTTTTCCATATCGTCTTTAGCCTTTTCTGCTCTAGATCTAGCCTGAAAGTTAAACAAACGACCATCGAGCGTTTTACTTACAATTCAAAACAATGTTGTTTCATTATATATCACTGTTGTAAAATATCCTTATACATTGTTGTACATTACAGTTTAAAAAGGCAAATGTTTGTTATGAATATTTAGTTATACAAAAGTATATATACTTCTTACTGAACAGTACATAGAAAGGAGGACAAGACAATATGATTAAACTGACGTTCACATCCAAGATTTTGGAAAACAAATATCATCAAAATATTGTGAACACTAAAACTATCAGCCGTTGGCTTCGGACAATAGAACACTAAGCTGTTCCCAGAACCTTGGAAAAAATATTCGAGTCTATTGCCTGGCTCCCCATTCAATAACTGTATACTATACCATGATACCATATAATTTAACCAGTTATCCGGCGTTCATAATACTTTATACCTGCAAAGGGTAAAATCCTGACAGATCCTCCTTATAAAATACCAAAAGCTATTATTTGTACTTTGCAAAGTATCGTGGTATAAATCCAAGACACCCCGGTAGTGAATCCAATACATGTATTTATATTCGGTACTTAAGCATCTCACACAATTTTAAACAACATAAATTTACGATCCCCTAGTACACGCAAAGACCGATTCGTTCTAACTTTTAAACAATATAAATTTAATATCCCAGGTACATGCAAAGACCGATTCGTTCTAAGTTTTTAACGAATTGAATATAAATTTAAGATCCAAAGTACATGCAAAGACTGATTCATTCTAAGTTTTAAAAAATTACATTTAAGATCCCCAAGTACATGCAAAGACCGATTCGTTCTAAGTTTTAAACCATATAAATTTAAGATCCCCAAGTACATGCAAAGACCGATTCGTTCTAAGTTTTAAACCATATAAATTTAAGATCCAAAGTACATGCAAAGACTGATTCATTCTAAGTTTTAAAAAATTACATTTAAGATCCCCAAGTACATGCAAAGACCGATTCGTTCTAAGTTTTAAACAATATAAATTTAAGATCCAAAGTACATGCAAAGACTGATTCATTTTAAGTTTTAAACACTTTAAATCTAAGATCCTCAAGTACATGCAAAGACCGATTCGTTTTAAGTTTTAAACACTTTAAATCTAAGATCCTCAAGTACATGCAAAGACCAATTCGTTTTAGGAGTGCTAAACTGTGCATTAAATCAAAACAGAAGGAAGAAACATGAAAAGGAAGATTGAAAACAGAAAACAACGGAAATAAGTAAAAAAAATATTTCAAAAGGAAGGAAATACGACAAGAAGTAAAATATATACCGAACTATTATAATATGTTTGTTTTCGTTTTCATTACCTTATCCATTTCCTTTGGTGTAATACTATCTACATGGTTTTCACTATATTTGAGAGTACTCTGAGTCGTGGAATTTTCGTCATACTTTGTCTGATACACTTTCTGTTGCTGTGAAGTGTAAAATTTTACTTTAGTACACAATAGAATTTACAGGATATGTCGTATACGTCAGAATAACGACAGCATGTAAAATATTGTGCAAGAAATAAGTCTTATAAGTTGTCTTACATGTCTTATGAATTGTAACGACTAACCGTGATCAAACTTTAAATAAGCTCTTACAACTCCCTTAAAAAAGTCAAACTATACATGTCCATCTGACACAAATGTTCAGCATGTCAGCATCTGGCTGAAAACAAACATTAAAAAGTCTAGGAAATAAACTAGGCATGAACAGGAGGTCCAAATCAATATGTCAAGTTGAAGGTTGTTTAAGGTGTTTTTACATAAAATGAGTGATGAATTGGTGATACCAATGGGACTTGCTATGACTAGTGGTATCTCATCTGCGGTAACAACTTATCTAACAGCAATATAGCAGCATCATACTTCGTATGGCACGCTGATGGACAAATTGATTGAAAGTTCAAATCAGAACAGTCTTACTACATAATTCAAAACTGTAAAAGTAATAACCCTTATTATATGGTCTTTTTTGGATGGTTGAAACGGTACATAACATTTAGTAGGATTATAAATTTTAAGAAAATTTATCTTAAAACAATTTTTTATCTTTCAATGAATATTAAGGAGAGAATCTTATTCTCGTTCATTCA
Source organism: Mytilisepta virgata (assembly GCA_028015205.1). NCBI lineage: Eukaryota > Metazoa > Mollusca > Bivalvia > Mytilida > Mytilidae > Mytilisepta > Mytilisepta virgata. Next base: position 1,433,586 of record CM051520.1, on the reverse strand, counting down.
CAGTAAAAGTTAAGGAGTACTTACTGATTTTTCCAATTATAATTCTTTATTTACACTAAGTACTTACATTATTTACTTTTATATATGTACTTTTAGCTGTACTATGAAGTTTAGAAACTTTATCTTCCCACTGAAAATATAAATATATACTATACTGAAATCGTGAGAGTAGTCCAGGAGAACAAAATTATTTGTTATGTATTCTGAAACAACCTCAAATATATGGAGATCCCTACTCTCTGGATCAACCAAATTATCAGAGTAAATTGTATAGGCTGTCAATTTGATCTAATTAAAATGCTGTCAATATACAGGTATATATAGGCCTACCTCTTTATGGATTTTCTTCTGTTCCATGTTAAATGTTGAAACTTCGTTTGACAGCTTTAGGAATTGTTTTCCAGCAACATCATGTGCATGCGCAATGTTCTCTGTCTGTAGTTTTAGTTCTTGCCAAGCAATCTCTAATTTTCTAGAGGTCAATAAAAGACGTGTTAAGCCAAATAATACCATTCAAGGGTGCTATATGAAATAGGGTTTCACACACACACACACACACACACACACACATACTATATATGTATACGTAATACTTTTCTGTTAAAACTTCTGGTTTCTGAAGATCGATATCAAACATTTTGTCAATAACCCATATAAACCTTATAACCTTCTCAAATCAATCTTGTTTTCCTCTGAATATCTGTCAATACGTTGGTTTGATCCGTATGTCACTGTTGGGATTTAATGATATCCGTCTTATTTTTTTAAGGTAGAAACGTACCCGGGGAAACATTTGACATTCGCGTTTAGGTTAAATCAAACAGGAAGAAAAACGTGTGTCAAAATATGGTAGAGACGTTCGAATATTCGCTGGTTAGTTTCAAAATAATAAGGATTTCAGATAATCTTTTTTGAATCAAGATGAAATAACCCCAAAACAACAATAAGGTCACCTTTTAAATTATATACCAGCTATTGAGTATTTCGCAAAAATGGATTTAATGGATGACGTATGTTTCGTTTAAAAAAAAAACTCATTTTGCTCGTTATGTAACAAAAATCTTTAAAACAAAATGTACTTGCAATGAAATAGGTGGTCCATTCTATACAATGGAACCATACGAAAATATGTAAAACAAAACTCACCCTGTATTTTCTTTATGGTCCTGCTTGTTTAATTTCTGGAGGTCTTTTACATATTGTGTTTCAATTTTTGACCTTAAAGAGATAACTGAAAAGAGCTACATGTACATATCATCAATACATGTACATACCATCAATACATGTACATACCATCAATACATGTACATACCATCAATACATGTACATACCATCAATACACGTACATACCATCAATACATGTACATACCATCAATACATGTGTATACCATCAATACAGGTACATACCATCAATACACGTACATATCATCAATACATGTACATACCATCAATACATGTACATACCATCAATATATGTACATACCATCAATACATGTACATACCATCAATACACGTACATACCATCAATACATGTACATATCATCAATACATGTACATACCATCAATACATGTACATACCATCAATACATGTACATATCATCAATACAGGTACATACCATCAATACATGTATATACCATCAATACATGTACATACCATCAATACATGTACATACCATCAATACATGTACATACCATCAATACATGTACATATCATCAATACACGTACATATCATCAATACACGTACATACCATCAATACATGTACATACCATCAATACATGTACATACCATCAATACATGTACATATCATCAATACAGGTACATACCATCAATACAGGTACATACCATCAATACATGTACATACCATCAATACATGTATATATTATCAATACACGTACATACCATCAATACATGTACATACCATCAATACATGTACATATCATCAATACATGTACATACCATCAATACATGTACATATCATCAATACACGTACATACCATCAATACATGTACATACCATCAATACATGTATATATCATCAATACACGTTCATACATCAATACATGTACATACCATCAATACATGTACATACCATCAATACATGTACATATCATCAATACATGTACATACCATCAATACATGTACATATCATCAATACATGTACATACCATCAATACATGTATATACCATCAATACATGTACATACCATCAATACATGTACATACCATCAATACATGTACATATCATCAATACAGGTACATACCATCAATACATGTATATATCATCAATACATGTATATATCATCAATACATGTACATATCATCAATACATGTACATACCATCAATACATGTACATATCATCAATACATGTACATACCATCAATACATGTACATATCATCAATACAGGTACATACCATCAATACATGTACATACCATCAATACATGTATATATCATCAATACACGTTCATACATCAATACATGTACATACCATCAATACATGTACATATCATCAATACAGGTACATACCATCAATACATGTACATACCATCAATACATGTATATATCATCAATACATGTATATATCATCAATACATGTATATATCATCAATACAGGTACATACCATCAATACATGTATATACCATCAATACATGTACATACCATCAATACATGTACATATCATCAATACAGATACATACCATCAATACATGTACATATCATCAATACATGTACATACCATCAATACACGTACATATCATCAATACACGTACATATCATCAATACATGTACATATCATCAATACAGGTACATACCATCAATACATGTATATATCATCAATACACGTTTATACATCAATACATGTACATACCATCAATACATGTACATATCATCAATACAGGTACATACCATCAATACATGTACATATCATCAATACATGTACATATCATCAATACATGTACATACCATCAATACATGTACATATCATCAATACATGTACATACCATCAATACACGTACATATCATCAATACACGTACATACCATCAATACATGTACATACCATCAATACATGTACATACCATCAATACATGTACATATCATCAATACATGTACATATCATCAATACATGTACATATCATCAATACACGTACATACCATCAATACATGTACATACCATCAATACATGTACATACCATCAATACATGTACATATCATCAATACATGTATATACCATCAATACATGTACATATCATCAATACATGTACATATCATCAATACATGTACATATCATCAATCCATGTGTATATCATCAATCCATGTGTATACCATCAATACATGTACATATCATCAATCCATGTGTATATCATCAATCCATGTGTATACCATCAATACATGTACATATCATCAATACATGTACATATCATCAATACATGTACATACCATCGGTCCATGTGTATACCATCAATACATGTACATATCATCAATCCATGTGTATATCATCAATCCATGTGTATACCATCAATACATGTACATATCATCAATACATGTACATATCATCAATACATGTATATACCATCAATACATGTACATACCATCAATACATGTACATACCATCAATACATGTACATACCATCAATACATGTAAATATCATCAATACATGTACATATCATCAATACATGTGTATACCATCAATCCATGTGTATACCATCAATACATGTACATATCATCAATCCATGTGTATACCATCAATACATGTACATATCATCAATCCATGTGTATATCATCAATCCATGTGTATACCATCAATACATGTATATATCATCAATACACGTTCATACATCAATACATGTACATACCATCAATACATGTACATACCATCAATCCATGTGTATATCATCAATCCATGTGTATACCATCAATACATGTACATATCATCAATCCATGTGTATATCATCAATCCATGTGTATACCATCAATACATGTACATATCATCAATACATGTACATACCATCAATACATGTACATACCATCAATACATGTACATACCATCTATACATGTACATACCATCAATACATGTACATACCATCAATACACGTACATACCATCAATACATGTACATACCATCTATACATGTACATACCATCAATCCATGTACATATCATCAATACATGTACATACCATCAATACACGTACATACCATCAATACACGTACATACCATCGATACATGTACATCTCATCAATACACGTACGAATAGTTTATAAATATAATGTTAACTACTTTTACCCAATAAAACAAAAAGATTGAATTATTGATCGACACACATATTTCTTCAATTTGGTGGTAGTGTTTTCCAACAGACTATTGGCATTTTTATGGGAACTAATTGTGTGCCACTCCTGGCCGACTTGTTCCTTTACTCATATGAGGCAGACTTCTTTGACAGGCTTATTAAGGACAAGAAACAGAAGAAGTTAGATCATACCTTTAATTTCATCTTCCGCTATGTGGATGATGTTTTATGACTTCTGACAGAAAAGTTACTCAAACAGGGGCATGTTGCTCATAAATTTCAGTCATGCTTATAAAAGTTTTATGGACGTCATCATGACTTGATTGACAGGTATGAAAAAACGATTTCCCAAATTAAAATGGACCTGTTTCATTGATGTTGTCCCTTCCACATACCAGATTTGACATGAGCAGTATGTCGGGTGTCCTGCAAGAAGCAGAGACTGCTTACTCTCACGGAGCACCCGAGTCTACCCGTTTTTTGGTTGGGTCCATGTTGTTCATAGTTTTTTAGTGTAGAATTTGTATTGTTTTGGTCTTGTCTTCGTTGTTCTTCAGATTTTGTCCGGAGTTTGTCATTTCTCGATTTTCCCCTTCTTCGTATATCCCTTTGGTATTTGTTGACTTTACCTCAAAATCAAATGGATGTTCCCTAATTCTGAGTAAACATTCACAAATGAACAAGTGGAGTTACTAAAAGGTAGGAGCGATTTAAAAAGCCTACTTTCAGGTTCTGTCATAGTATATTTACCTTTGTTTGAGGTATTCTTCTATATCTTTACATAATTTTCGTCCTTCCCGCATTCGCTGAACTAAAGCATCGAAACCATTTGTATTTGTTAAATCTTCATCCTACAAAACAGAATATAAATCTTGCCACATGTATTTCTAAAGGTATACTTATTTCTTTACAAACTGTTATACATGTTTATCGTATTTCCCTATGGCTATATCGACCTGCTGAGGCCTTCAGAATTTCCCGTATTTCGGCACTGTGACGTCGTAAAGAGTTGACCCGACCCTAATATGAGTTGACCCGAATATATCAGCGACGTCATAATGTTTGACCCAACGTTGACCCGAATATATCAGGAAAACATCCGGTTATAGGCGATATGGCCATTGAAAAGTAAGAAATTCCATTAAGATAAGCCGCTCGACACAATATGAAGCTTTTTGGCTCGTTCGCTACGCTCACTCGCGAAAAAGCTTCACATTGTGTCTCCCGGCTGATATTTTACGATATACGTTTGCAGAAAACCTGATAATATGTACATATACCTACTGACCCATTTCACTAGAATAGAGAATGGAAACGGAGAATGTGTCAAAGAGACAACAACCCGACCAAAGAACAGAAAACAGCTCAAGGCTACCAATGGGTCTTCAACGCAGAAAAAAACCCGCACCCAGAGGCGGGCTTCAGCTGGCCCCTTAACTGGCAATAATGCATACTAGTTCAGCAAAATGGACAGCACACTAAATGTCAATTTTAGGTACACACTCACGCTATGAAAATGAGGAAGATCGGTTCCGTAAATTGTCAAGATGAAAACATCTCATCTCCGAATTTAAAAATATATATATATATATATAATTAGTGTTTCCCGTACGATCTTTAATGAGTTGGAATCAAAAAGACAAAAAGTGGCACAAACGTCAAATACAATAGGTTCCTTTGTATTCCTTTGGTATAATCTCCATGACGAATTTATAATTCCTTAAACCATGTGCACAGTGTTTCTATTGACAATTGTTTTGGTACAAAAAATTAATACATAAATACATGAACTCAGTGAAACTACACCAGAGATAAAACTAACCTAAATAAAAAGGTCTTAAAAAAAGTCCATTTCATCTCCAAAAAAGTTTCAAAACCTTATTTATACATTTAAACTTATCCGTATCATCACTTTTTAAAAAGACGTGTGTGCAGTTTTATTTTTTATTTTTTTTTTTATTTCAACAGAAAGATTTTGCCTTTTTCTCTCTCATCCTACAAATAATAAAATGGCGGCCCTATGTATGGTCAAAAGAAAAAAATCAATAACAATCGACGATATTCATACTCAAGACTGTCGCAGGATTACGTAACACGCGATTGAACACTTCAAATGAATAACCGTGTTACAAATGATTACTTGCTCAAATCAGTTATTCTTTGTTTGTCTCAGCTATTTCGGTTTCATAATGTCCTATAGAGGGTCATATTACATGATAAATGTTAAACTCGTCCCCTACTTAATCTAACCAGGAAGAACGGTTACCTTTTGATTAAAATTCGTGTATTTGATATATATTGTATATATATATGTGTCTCTACGTTCTGTATGGGTGGATAGTTTTGAATTATGATAAATATATCTATCAACCATACAGACGTATAGAACTGTAAAACTTCACCTGTAATCGTAAAGTTATTATTATCATTGTGACATAAAGTTTTAAAATATTCTGCGAGAAATGATGTTTTTTATACTCAATCATAGAATAAAATCGAAATCCAGAAAGTTACCCCCCCCCCACCCCCTTCTAGATTATTCAATGCTATACATGTAATTTTCACTAATTATGGTACATGTATCGTGGTATAGTTAAGATATACCGGTATCGGGTTAAAGGTTTCAGGGGTATATCTACTACATATATAATAATGAAGATCAAAATGCTTTCAGAGCCCTACACTTCGGAAAGATTAGCACGGAGCATAGCAGCATGGTTTAAATAGCCAAGTTAACGTCTAAAGTTTCTAATTTCGTGCGTTTAAGATAAAAGGTTGAATGAATCATACTACACCGAATCTATCTCAAAAAAGGAAAAGGTACTCAAGATGAAAGTTGTTTGAGATGAAAGAATAGAATACGTTGTAACTTATATATCTTAAACTTGTCATATAATGTAAACATGAGAATAAAATGGAGAAACCAAAGTCACATATGGAGCGACGTGTAAAGTCCAGTGTTATAAAAAATTAAGTCAAGTGTAATTCTGGTTACCCCCAAACCTGTTAAAACTAAATATGGAAATAAAGGCTGTAGAAAAGTGAACAGAAAAAACCACACATAACAAATGTTGAAAGTTCTTTAAATTTACGCCACGATTTGAAGTTTGCACTTTTTTAAATATAAGTAGAAGCATTTTACCAGCAAAAGTAAATGTTCAAAAAATAAAAGTGAAACATAAAAAAATCGATGTCCGTAAGAAAACCTGCAAATTTTTTTACCCCGCAGCCTACAGCAAAAACCTTATGTACATATATTAGGTTTTTTATGATTTTTAAACATTTGAAGTCGTTTCTTATCTAAGGGCTCTTCATTTAATTTAGGTGTCCAGGAATTTCTGATAATGGTTTGTTTAGGGATCTTGTGTTCCAGATTATTGAACAAGTATTACCTACGTACATACAGTTCACTCTCGTTATCTCAAAAGTAATCTTTTGGTCCCTAGATTAAACTTTCCACTTTATTTCCTCCTGATATCTCAAACTCCTGTTATCTCAAACCATTTCTGTTGGTCCTTTCCACTTTGAGATAACGAGAGTCAACTGTATTTGTAAATTGAAACATATTTCACGTACTTGTCTGACCTTTCTATAATAGATCAGTATAAAGTCCTTGTTGCGGACTTCTAAATAAAGAACAAGAGTAACTATGTTATTCCGGTACATGGATTAATATATAATGTTAACATATCCCAAATCTATTTTCATTTTATTATAATTTTATATTGGATGTAACGCGTCATTTGATTGGTCAATTTTTTTTTGTCTATCATCTACCTACCTAGTCCTTGTTATGCCCGGAGGCACATAGGGCAAGGACTAGGGATCTCCACTCATCTCTGTTCTGTGCCTTCTTTTCCAACTCTCCCCAGGTGGTACCCATCTGTTTGATTTCTGTTTCTATGGTACGCCTCCAAGTTGTCTTTGGTCTTCCCTGCTTTCTCTTCCCTTCTGGAGTCCATCTTAAAGCAGTCTTTGATAAGTCGTCAGATGGTCGTCTCATGATGTGCCCAATCCATCTCCATCTTTTCTTCTTTAATATGGTTGCCATGTCTTCAGAGCCAGTTGTTTCATGCAGCATTTTGTTGGTTATTTTGCTGGGCCAAAATATTTTTAGAATCTTTCTTAGGCAACCGTTATGGAAGCTGGATAGTTTATTTACATCCTTTTCAGTGATTCTCCAACATTCCGCTCCGTATAGAAGTACAGATAGGACACAGCTATTGTATAGTCTCATCTTTGTTCTCTTACTTATATTCGCTGATTTCCAGATCTTTCCCAGTTTAATAAATGCATTTCTTGCTTTACCTATTCTTGATTTTATGTCTTGGAATGCACCACCGTCAGAGGTCACAATGCTACCCAAGTATGTGAACAATGGCGAGCACTTCAGATAATTTCCATTTATTTCAATGTTAGGCGGATCTTTACAGTTTAGGGCCATGACTTCAGTTTTCTTGATATTGACATTCAATCCTATTGAGGCTGCATTCCGGTGTAGTTTAGATGTCTTGTCTTGCATGTGTCTTTCAAGATGTGAAAGCAAGGCAAGGTCGTCTGCATAATCTAAGTCTTCCAGATGTGTAAATAAGGTCCACCTGATACCTGTGTTGCCATCATCAAGGCTGGTTCTCATGATCCAGTCTACTGCCATAATGAATAGTAGAGATGACATGACACAACCTTGTCTAACTCCGGATTTTACAAGAAAGTTGGTGTCTGTTGTGTTTCCAACACAGCATCTGAAATCCTTGCAAAACATTTGAATAAGTAAGACAATTTTTTCAGGTATTCCATAATGTCGTAAGATTTTCCAAAGACTGTTCCTGTGAATAGAGTCAAAGGCTTTCTCAAAATCGATGAAGTTGATAATGAGTTGTCTCTGCCATTCGGTACATTGTTCTATGATATTTCTTAATACAAATATTTGGTCGCAACAGCTCTTTCCTTTTCTAAAACCTGCTTGCTCTTTCCTTAATTTACAGTCCACAGCTGTCTTAATGCGTTCTATTAATATTTTACTAAATATTTTGCTTGATATAGACAGCAAAGTTATTCCTCTCCAGTTATTGCAGTTTGAGAGGTCTCCCTTCTTTGGTAGCTTGATGATGGTGCCTTCAGTCCAAGATCTTGGGATGGTATTATTTTGCCAAATTTGTTGAAAAAGTGGAAGTAATATATCTGCAGTTAGTAATGTGTCTGTTTTAAATACCTCTGCTGGAAGTTGATCCTTTCCAGGGGCTTTGTTGTTCTTTAAACTTTTGATTGCTTTAATTATTTCATCTTTGGTTGGTGTTTCAACATTGATATTGAGATCTATGTCAGCTTCCTGTATATCTGGTGTTACTTCAGGTTCGGGTCTGTTGAGTACTTCTTTAAAATGTTCTGACCATCTTTCATTTTGTTCATGTTCAGATGTTAAAAGTTCTCCTTGCTTGTTTCGTACTGGTAAGTTGATATTGTTTTTCTTTCCACTCAATTTTTTGGTAATTTGGTAGACATCACCCATTCTTTGATCTGAAGCGGCCTTTTCAGCTTCAGTAGCCAATGCTTCTATAAAGTTTTGTTGGTCTTTCTTTGTCGCTTTCTTAACTTCTTTGTTACTCTCAGAATATTGTACCCTCAGTCTGTCCTTTAATCTCTCTGAATGTGTGTTGTTTATCTTATCTTTTAGTTCTTTTCTTTTGTCAATAATTTTCCAGGTTGATGGTGTAATCCATTCTTTATGGACCTGCCTTTTATATCCCAAGACCTTCTCACTTGCTTTGCTGTACACTTCTTCTACCTTGTTCCAATGTTCCTCAACTGAGTCCTGTTCTTCAACATTGCTTCTCTCTAAAAGTTGAAATCTATTTTTGAGCTCTAAGTTAAAATCTTGCATGATCTTTCTGTCCTTTAACTTGTTGATGTCAAACCTTCTTATTTTGTTAATAGTTGTTGACTTCTGTAATTTCAACTTTATATTGGCTGTGACAAGGTGGTGGTCGCTTCCTACGTCAGCACCTCGCCTTACTTTAACATCTTGAAGAGATCTTCTCCATTTACCATTAATCAGTAGATGATCGATTTGGTTGGATGTTCTACCGCCAGGTGATACCCAAGTGAGCTTGTGAATGTTTTTGTGTGGAAAAAGAGTTCCTCCAATGACTAAGTTATTAATCCCACAAAATTCCATGAGGTGTTCCCCATTCTCATTCAAAACACCACAACCATGTTTTCCCATTATTCTCTCAACTCTATCGTTATTTCCACCTACTTTCGCATTGAAATCTCCCATGACGATGGTGAGGTCATGTTTTGGTACTTTTTCTAATTCTGCTTGTAACATTTCATAAAATTCAGTTTTAACTTCTTCATCTGCCTCATTCGTTGGAGAATATACTTGTATGATTGATGTCTTGACTGGTTTGGTGTTAAACCTGGCTCTTATAATTCGTTCATTGACAGGTTGATATTCAATGAGAGCTCTTGCTGCTGGTTTACTTAATATAATAGCTACTCCATCCTGGTGCTTATTGTCATTTCTACCAGAATAAATGATGGTCTCTCCTGTACTTGTAATGTTCTTTCCAAAACCGGTCCATCTGCACTCACTTATACCCAAAATGTGTAGTTTGTTGCTTTTCATTTCTCGTATCACTTGAGCTTGCTTTCCTGTTTCGTACATGGTACGAACATTCCAGAAGCCTAATTTAAGCTTTGTTCTCGGACTCAGGATACTTTTCTTGAGACCAGCTTCCAGTTGGCTTTCACTGTCCTCAGTCATGTATGCAGAGTTCTGCTGGTATTCTGGTGCATCGAGAACGATAGAGTTTCTTCTTCTAGTCCTTGTTTCCGTAATCAGTGTTGTTCTACGAGAAGGGGAGATTACCCCCTTGCTCAACCTCCAACCTGGTGGACCAGGGATTTGTTGTCAAGGTTACCTTCCTCTAGAATGGTTGCTTATCACAGCTAATGAAGCCAATCTATCCAGGTTTTATATCAGAGTTTTCCTTCTCTTAGATAAATTGCCATCCAAGGCTAACGACCTTCATCTGGCCGGCTATTTACCCATAGCTGGGGCAAGGATGATGAGTGCTAGGGCATGTCCACACGCCGGTGGGCCTACACACTGCATCTCTGGGACCCTTGCTGTTCCGAGATCCCCTTTCAGTTCAGCCTGAGATTGTAGATCTCAGTTACCGTGCATTGCCACGAGGAGGCACTGAAAGAAGTCTTGGTAGTGTAGAGGCTATGTACTGACATGCTATCATATCATAGACTAAATTTTCTTTTCTGCTATGACATCATTCAAGGGAATCCCGACGTTTTAGACGTCAAAATTACATTTGGAATTAAATATAAGGATTGACAGTAAATTTGTTTTTATAACATCAATGCACATGGTGCACACTTTTAAATAAATTATTTAGTGTGCACCACGAGATTGAGGTTATTTCTTCATAGACTGAAAAAAAAATACAGTCAATTCTTAAATATCATGTGGCAAATAAAGTTATTGAAAAAATGTTTTTTCAATCAAAAGGGTTACTTTATGGTCTCTCTTTTCAGATTAAAACATACATTTATATAGTGAATGTTTGGTTTAAAATGGTGCATTTCCCGACTAAACAAAACTTCGGAAAGACAACAACAACAAAATAAAAAAAAAGTAATCACTGCGAGAGATAGAATCAAAGGCGCCAAAGTCAAGATAAGGTCAATTGTTTGTCCTTACTGAGCACCTGATGCCACGCCAGGTCTTTTGTGAGAGTTCACATTGAAATTGCTATAGTTAAAATTCTGATCCTCTGGTTTGTGATGTTTCTTCGTTTTTTTGTTATCTTTTATGTTATTTCTTTGTATTCGGTGTTTTTGTAACAATTTTGTCTTTTCTTTGTGTATTGTATCTATTGTTTTATTGTTTCAGTATTTTGTTCCGTCTGAGGGAGTAATATCAGTTTTTTTAGAATTTCGAAATTTATCTACTGATAATTTCATAAACTGGCCGAAGAATACTGTTTTATATATCTGTAAGCATACCACAGTTGTGGTGGTTGTGGAATACGAGGTATTTGAATGTGCTTAGTTATACTGTATAATACACAGCATAAATATGAATAATTATGTTTCTACGTATGACTGAAGATTAAACATTTTACCTGGATATAAATTACTATTATATATTCACTATTATGTAGGTACCGAAAAAAATTTAAATTTAGATTTTTCTCAGGTAAAAACATAACTTAGATTTTTCTTTACCTATACATGTTTTATATGTTTACCTAAACCTATCCTATTGTTTTATTCCATTAAGATATTACATGCAGCTATAAAACAGAATAAATATGTAAAGATGAAACGTTTTAGATGTCATTTGTTGACTACAATTTAATTATTTGAATGAAATTAAATTAGCACGCTATATCAGGTAATCATATCAATATTATTAAGAAATTGATTCCTTTTAACATCTATATATCAACATAACACGATGGAGTAGATATATGATAGAATATAAAATGTTACAGAAAGTAGTTTAATAAATTCGCAAAAAAATTTACTTACCCAAAAATTGTCAACAAAACGTTTATGTCGGCCCATGATAAAATTAAGATATCTCCCACTTCTAAGACGGAAGTTAAATAACTTTACTCATTTAACGTTGAATAGAAGTTCATCAACCACGAAATGGCGATTTAAATATAATGTTTGTCTATACTTGTTATGTAGTTGACATCATGTGGTCTGTGCAATAAAAACAAGCAGTTAATACTAAATTTGTAAATCGTCTGCATATTACATGCATAACGTACAAATGTAGTCAAAGACAGTTATAAATAAGGAAAATTAACACGATAAAACAAAAGATAAAAAAAGTTTGGTTTTACAAGGAAAAGGGAACTTTACAATATCCGGATGTTTTCCGTTAACCTAACATTTAAGTTAAGCCGCAATTAGAAATAAAGTGCAAGCAAGGCATGGTTATACGCAATACTCACGAAACTTAACTAAATTTTCCCTCCTGATATTTTAGTTTTTATTGTCTCTGTTTTTTGTTACTTACATTTTGAGGACTTGTTCACACGCGGACACTACACCTGGTTTCAAAGAAAATATAAACAAATACTTGTTAAATGGTACAAATGATAATGAGGATGAGATAACAAACAGTGACTTACTATATTGAGAAATAGTATACTTTTATATAATTATGTAAATTTCACTGCGATGTTTATTACTGTTTTATATGTATAAGTTATTGTTTAATATACATGCCATAAATTCATGTATAAGTATCGATAACTCATATCTAAGAGGACCTCAGTGAAGATAGGCTATTTTAGTTAATTGTGTAGCCCTCTTTAAACAAAGTATATGGTGTCATTTGACTGAACTATTTAAGTATTGACTGTAATTTTTTTTTTCCCGTCTATGAAGAAATAACCTCAATCACGTGGTGCACACTAAATATCCCGTGGAAGTTGTGCATTGAGGTTATTTCAAATAGACTGAAAACAAAATTACTGTCAATCCTTATAGCCCTTTTCAGAAACTCATATCCGGTATCACGATTCGTCTCTAAAATTAAAATTTGAAGTTTTTTCCCTTGCTGAGACGTAGTAATGGTTCGCTGCAGTGCAGAGCAACCAGAAGGAGGTAAATAGAAATTATTCATTACTTTGATAAACAAATATTTCCAGCTTTATAATCAAGTTTGATTACAGGTTGGTATGTTGGAAGCAGTTCCCAAATTTATATTAACCAAACATTACATGCAAATTAACAAGTTTTAAAAACAGTTAATACTTTACTCTTCATTGCAGCGAACCAGTACTACGTCCCGGAACATCCCAGCAAGGGAAATAACTTGCTTCAAATTATAATTTTAGAGTCAGAATCGTGGTACCGGAAAAGGCCTATAATTTAATTCCAACGGTTGTTTTGGCGTCTAAAACGTCGGGATTCCCTTTAATGACGTCATAGTGAAAACGAAAATTTAGTGATAATGATATGATAGACGAAATAAATATGACCAATCAAATGACGCGTTACATCCAATATTAAATTTTTACTGCATGTTTCGCATAATTCTGCTGCTAATTTTTGGATGAAAACCTCAGTACTTTGCTACAATTCTGTACATTTCAAATAACAATTAGATATGTCACTAAAAATCATCATGGTTTAATTTAGAACATCAAACATGCACATCACATGTCTTTGTGGTGACTACATGTTTTTAAGAAAAAAAATAAAAGCATTGAACCAAAAAAAAAAAATGAAAACGCCGCCCTCTCATGGAAATTCTATGGCATTTCAGCATGTGCATGAATTAAGACTATAGCAAACAAAAACCTGTAATTGTACATTGTGATTTGTAAAAATCTTTTCTGCCCAATCAAAATTATCTTCAGTGCAAACATGTTTAGTAAAGAGGGATCACAGTGAAAATGTATTGAATATATCCGAAATTAAATCAGTAGTTTAGATAGTGACATATTGTGTCAAAATGTGTGTTCATTTTTTTTAAATTCAAAACATTTAAAAGGTTTTTAACACGTATGTATAGACATGTAATTTATAAATGATCCACTGATCTGGTGTATATGATAAATAAGTTGTACTGTCGTCAGTAATAGAATTACGTCAAATTTTTTTTTTAAACTTTGTGTCGAAAAGGCGAACCATATGAGACTTTGGATGACAAGAAAACACACAAATCTTAGATATCCAATTATAAAATAACAATCCAAAGATACTAATATTAGATATAGTAAATTTATACTATGCTGTATACGACGCATTTCAAGGAGTTACCTCTCATCAGCAGCATTAAAACCGAAACATTTGGAAGACCAAAAACCAAACTTATATTAAACAAGAATATCCCATAGCCCTGAATGGGATGATCTTATATAATTGCTGAGTACCTTCGATCGTCTTTCGTTTATTCTCGTGATAAGGAAAGCAATATTGTATTTTTTTAATGTAATTTAACCCGAATCGCATGATAAAATTCACAACGAAGAGATCACTTTACGAAGTTTAAAAAACGGAGCATAATCGTAATATATCATTCAGCTTAATTCTTCCATGACAGTAGTTGTGTCACAAAAACATTTACTTGTCTTTTGTCTTAAAGAGATTTTACTTTTCAACAAAAATAACATTTTACCGATTGTTTGAGGTTCACCTCGGGTCGAGTGAAAGACTACTTGATTTTTAAATTAAAATTGTTTAAATTAATAAATACATGCTTAATTGTTGAATTAAGTTTGCAAATCTACCTTGTCGTTCGTATTTATTTGATAAAAAGGGTTTTTGGAATATTTTTCGAGTAATTTAGCCTTTTGAATCCCTTGGGAGAACCAGATTACCATTGGTGATCTACAAATAATACTAAGATATATTTAATGGAGGTTTAGAACTACAGATTATAAGGTATTTCTCTTTTATTTCATTTATGGAAAATAATATCCGAACGATACAACTTCAGATATCATTAAACGTCTGTATTGATAAAAAAAGAGAAATTTTCGTAAAAGTTTCATCGAGGTGATTAATATTACTTTGCTACGCTCACATACGTATTTGTTATAAAACTAAAAAGTATTTGCAGTTGAAAGAAAATAAAGCCGCCAATAATGAATATACATTGAATCTGTCATATAAAAACATCTATAAATGTGTCATTGCATACGCCTTGCTCAGTTTATTCTGTGATTTTATTCAAGCAACTTGCTTTTTCACAAATGATGAAACTGATTTTGTTTATATCCACCTGAAATCCAGTGCCTTTTTAATCATTTCAGAGACCTTAAATAAAAACGAAATGTCTGCGACGTATATCAGAAGTACCAAAGAAAGTATGGTGGACTTGAGCGACTTAACAGAAGAATTTCTTATATGCCCTATATGCACTGAGGAGTTTACAGATCCCCGGATGTTGCCATGTTTACATTCATTTTGTCACCACTGCATATCAGACTATATTGTCGAAAATACCAATGACGTTAAAACAGCCTCGTCATATAGATGTCCAGTTTGTCAGGCAAATGTAGAGGCTGTTCATCCTTCCAATTCTGCGCAAACGTGGGCAGACGATCTTCCAATTAATAACTTCATTTTTGGACTGATTGACGCTATCCAGCTTCGGACAGGTGAAAGACAGTGCGATCCCTGCAAGAAAATGGATAAATCGGTCCTAGCTACAACATGGTGTCATCAGTGCGGAGAAGGAATGTGTGATTCGTGCACGAATATACATAATAGTATGAAATATTCGACCGGACACGTAACATCGAACATTGATGAAGTGAAACAAAGTCCTGTAAAAACGACTCAACTAAGGTTACAATGTTTAAGACATGAAAATAAATTTTTAGACTACTATTGTTGTGATCATGGTGAGGTATTGTGTACGTCGTGTGTGACGTCATCTCACAGAGATTGTAAGAGTGTTCAGCTTGTCAGTGAAGCTGCAACAGTAGTAAAGGATGATGGGAAAATCGTGTTGGATAATCTCGGAAAAATTACTGAGTGGTCAGTTCGCGTTATGGAGAACCGGAAGCAAAGTTTGAAAGACATCCAGGATGCAGCTGAACGCATAAAAAATCAAATTAAAAGCATCAGAAATAGAGTAGACGCCATTTTGGATATGCAAGAGAAAAAGATGCTAGCAGAGCTGAAACAACATGAAGTTACAGCGGCCGAGCATTTTGAAAAAGAAAAGAACCGATGTAAGGAAATAATAAGTGTAACGAGAAATGCAAATGCACTCCTACGAAACTCTATAAAGCATGGCTCGGACGCAGATATTTTATCTTGTATGGCAAAAATTAAAGCAGCAACGCGTAAGAATGAAAAAGAAGTTAGGGATCTCTGCAAAGTTCTAACGACTGTTCAAATTGAATTTCGAGAAGACGAATCGATAAATGACATACTGACACGTCTTGGAGAAGAGGTTGGTCATTTTGCGATATCACACCAGCCAGTCAATATCCCGCCGTCATACCATGTGAGAGCTGATACGATATTTATCACACAGGATGAGGACGAGGAAGGAGAAGAATCGGAACCAGACAGATCCAAGCATCCATCATCAATTGGCGGGAAGATGTCGGTAACTAACGGTAAGGAGTCGGTAACTAATGGCAAAGTATCGAAAGCATCTCATTCCACATTTAAAGGTGGAAACTCTGCAAGGTCAAACAAAAAAGGATCTTCAATTTCTGGTTCTAGTATGCAAGGTTCATTTAACATAAAAGGACAAGGTCATTCAACGAAGGGTTCATTCTATTCAGCATCTGCAAGAGGACGACTGAAGAAAGCTAAAGTGTATTCTTCACAGTTATTGCCGATTCCTTCATCGCGTATGAACAATGAATTTGAGAAGCATGAGACATCATCTGATAGTACAGGCCATTCTCCTCAACCTTCATCTTATCGAATAAGTGGAAATACCCGAATTAGTGGAGATATATCGTCTCGCGTAAACTATACACCCATAACACCAGGGAAACTTCCAACTGTTCGAAAAGTAGCTATTAAGCGTGCACTTCCGGATACGAAATTCGTGGCACGCACTCAGAATGATCGCGAAAATAGTTGTTTGACTGGTGCAACATTTCTATCGGATGGGAAAATAGTGATCGTAGATCAAGTTCATCGCAAACTGAAACTTTTTGACGAAATGGAGAGGTGGGTCTCAGAAAAGGTCTTGTCTGCAAGACCATACGATATAACTGAAATCGCTCCGTCGGAAATCGCGGTGACCATTCCAAAAGAGAAAAGAGTAATATTGTTGTATGTTAAGGATCCAGAGATATGCATATCATCGAGTTTTCAAACAGGTGCAAAATGTTGGGGAATAAGTTCCTCACAGGGAACCATTGCAGTTTCATGCTATACAGCGCCACCAAGTGTTAAACTAATGACCATGGATGGCAGGGAAGTGAAGTCAATAAGCACAGACCAGTACGGCCATCAGCTGTTTTTCTTTCCCGAATACGTTGCTTTTGATAGCATAGGGGAGACATTATACGTAACAGATAGGTATAAAAAATCTGTTATTGCAGTCACTGTCCGCGGAGAAAAACGATGGGAAGCCAAACACCACGCCCTGAAAGCACCACGAGGAATCACAACACGTGGAACGCGTGTCTACATAGCTGGAAGTAGATCTCACAATGTCTTAGCTATGTCTACCATGGGGGAGGTTTTGGGTGACATTGTTAAACAAAATCTTTCCTCTCCGCATAAAATTTGTTTGAATTCCTTAGGAGACACAATTCTTGTAACCCAGCATGCGGTTACCCTAATACCAGTGGAGAAAAATACAGTGAAACTCTTTCGACTACAGAACGATTGGAGGGAAAACTTCATAGATACGGATTCAAAAATATCGGAATAAAATCACAACTTGAGACACTTCAAAATTAAACTTGGCATACGATTAAATTGACTTCATTTCATGCATCCCCTTTCTTATTTATAGTATACTGAAATGTCGGAGTGGAACTTTATTTAAAGATGATTTTTTATCACGTGATGATTATTGTTAAAATCCATACATAAGATTTTTGTGATAAGGATTACGTTCTGCAAAAGGACTGTAAAAATTATACATAATGGGTGGATATCAAAGTATATCAAGCACGTATTCTAACCAAATCAAATCCTATTAAAATGACATCGCTAAACAAATAGGAATAAATTTTATTCACATGTATCCGTTGTTTTTTTCACAATCTGATAAATGAACATCTGAAACTCTACCTTTAAGAGTTCGTTAAAAGTGTGAATTCAAAGTGAGACCAGTACTTTATCCAATTATTTATTATCCTCTTAGATCGCTTTTACATTGTTTTAGGCCCTTACAAATTACTAAGAGACGTTTCGCAACGTATTTGTTTTATATTTTATTCCTAATTCTTTATAAATGTATAAAATTCTCTCCTTGCCACATGCATGTATGTTTGATGAATATTTGAAATATACATGTGGTTAAAAAATATACTCACGAAACTGCAAAAAAGGCATACCGAATAGGGATTCCATAAAAAGACACCCTATATATATAGTACACTTGCTAAAGAATTGACCCGGCATATTAAAGGTGAATATCCCAGCATATATTACATATACCAATCTACGGGAAGAAGTTCACCCCATCCAACATTTCTCATTTTCACGTTCATACACACATTTATTAAATTTTATTATGATAACTCTGTTAAATAGAAGCTTATTATTTGAATGTTTATATTTAAAGTCCAAATTGAAATTAATTACAAATATACAGAGAAAAACGTGTCATTTAAGATGTGTCTTTTTATCATATGTAAATTCCTTATTTTACATATTAATACATGTAGTTTTATTCACCTGTGGTGAATTGTATATTTTTGACATGTCTCATTTACATGTAATACTCCGATGATTGATCTATTAAATTATTTATATTCATTGTGTTATATATATATCGCATTTGTTCATGTAAAATCATTAAACAATAATATAGTATTATTGCGCAAGGTTTTCCATATTAGCTTAGTTATCGGTCCGAGGCTAGCCAAGGACCAATAACTAAGCCAATATGGAAAACCTTGCGCAATTAGACCTTTATTGACTAACCAGACTAGTCCAATATGATCCTTTAATGCTTAAACAGTCCAATATGTCATATTGACTAGTCCAATATGATCCATTAATGCTTAACCAGTCCAATATGTCATATTGACTAGTCAATACGGCATATTGGACGGGTATTGGCGTACTTTGACATTTTGTATTGTATTGACAGGTTTTATTATATTTAGGCTTATATTGTATTGTTAGTCAATAATAAAGTGTTACTAACTTCTGATTTTGTATGGCCCTTATATTGATTCAAGGTTAGCTGTATTGGTCCCGAGGCCCTTAGGGCTGAGGGCCAATACAGCAGACCGAGAATCAATACAGGGCTAATACAGAATCAGCAAGTTTGTAACACTTTTATTACATAATCTAAACAGCCCGTACAGCTGGTCCGTATGGAATTCTATATAGCCCCTTTTCCAAATTGCCGGTCCGTATGGAATTCCATATTTCCCTGTTTCCAAATTGCAGGTCTGTATGGAATTCCAAATTGCCATGTTTCCTTATTGACTTTTAAAATCTGTTTAAATTATTAACCGGATAAATTTTCATATAAATACCGGTATTTATAAAGACCAGGGCAACCTAAAAATATTGGCTGTGCCAAAATTGCCATATTAAGGCTATTTTTATCATATTATTTAATAATTTCATGAACATATTCATAATATCACGAATACTAGTATTTCGTTGTGTAATAAAAATGCTATATGCGAACTGACATTTAAAATCACAAGCGACCCCCCCCCCCCCCTCCCTCCCCGATCAGTGTATCCTGTAATTTCATTTATTCGATGGTTTAAAAATACAAATCACAAGATATTATTAATACAGATTGATTATATTAGTTTGAAAATTAACCCAGGATTTTGGTTGATTCCTCTCAGTTGGTGTCTTTTCCCGATGACTCCTTGAAACAGCTAATCATGATGACATTTCAAATTTCTAACAACTTACAGAATATTATATCTTTATATTTGGCTTAGGGAGCAGCCATTTAATTTTATGGGGGGGAGGGGGCTGGATCAAATCTGAAAATAAAAAGGCAGAACCAGGATTTTGGCAAAATAAAGACCGCTATTGAGGCCTAAATTTTATTTTCATTTAAACCAAAAAATTTGCTAATTGACACAGGTCCTGTATTTTTTCACATCTAAAGCAGGATCATGTTTTTTTTTTTTTTTTTTTTTTTTTTTTTTGAAAACAAATACAGGAACTGTATCAATCAGGAATTTTTTTGGTTTAAATGAAAATAAAATAATTTAGGCCTCAATAGCAGTCGTAAAAAAAACCAGGACTACAATTTCGACGAAAAAAATAGGCATAACCAAACATTTGGTCCTAGCCCCCCCTCCCCCCCCAAAAAAAAAATTCATTAAATGGTTGCTCCCTTAGTATATCTGTCATTAACTATTTTTTTTACTTCCAAACTAAATTTCTTCACGTATTACTCGCTTAATGTTTCTTCCTATAAAATACGGAGATTTTACATCACACTATTGCGAACTTAAAGTCAAAAGCTCCGTTGATAGCCTTTTATATTTTGGTAATACGAGATTGTTGATATATATATATAGTTGTTCCTTCATATTGGCTTTATAAGTTGTCATTTTTAATGTAAATGTGCTTTGTAATATTTTGGTTTTTTTCACATCTTTGCCATCTGCGCGAGCATTTCTGATGAGAAAAAATATGTGTGCTAGCATCTGGTGAGAGGGTGGAAAGGGTATTGGGAGACAGAGAGAAAGGGGGCGGGAGAAAGGAGAAAGGGGGCGGGAGAAAGGAGAGAAAGGGCGGGAGAAAGGAGGGAGAACTATCAAAGGGAGACAAACTTTAATGTTGAAAAAAAAATAAAGAGGTAAAAAAACGAAAAACTGGATACTAAATGTTCTAATAAATGGACAAATCTTTGAAAAAAGGCAACATTTATATTTCCCAAATCATTTTTGCCATTTCCGATCATTTCTAGAAATCATCCTTTCAAAACGGAATTATCTCTCCGTTACGTTTTCCTTTTTAGCTCACCTGGCCGAAGGCCATGTGAGCTATTGCCATCACTTGGCGTCCGTCGTCGTCGTTAACATTTTTTCAAAACTCTTCTCCTCTGAAACTACTTGACCAATTGGAACCAAACTTGGTATGAATGTTCTTTGGGGTATCCTACATAGAACTGTTGTGGGGATTTTTGATCCGTCGAAAAACATGGCCGCTGTTACTAAAAATAGAACATAGGGGTCAAACAACATTTTTTCGCAAATATCTCAAAAATCATTAGGTTACGGCAAATTCTGGCAGGTTGAAAGTATTCAGCATGATGAGAGCTACCTGTGTGCTGATTTTCGTGAAAATCTGTCAATAGAGTTATTGATTTTTTTTGACATTTTTGGCTTTTTTTTATGTTATTATTTCAAAAATCTTCTTCTCTGAAACTACTGAATGGATTTGGATAAAACTTCGCATGATTGTTTCTTGGGGTATCCTGCACAAAGTTTATGCTTCGATTTTTTATCCGTCAAAAAACATGGCCACTGTTACTAAAAATAGAACATAGGGGTCAAACAACAGTTTTTCGCAAATATCTAAAAAATCATTAGGTTACGGCAAATTCTTGCAGGTTGAAAGTGTTCAGCATGATGAGAGCTACCTGTGTGCTGATTTTCGTGAAAATCTGTCGACTGATGTTAGAGTTATTGCCCTTTTTGGACATTTTTGGCTTTTTTTATGTTATTATTTCAAAAATCTTCTTCTCTGAAACTGCTATTCAAAATCAAATGAAATTTGGTAAGATTGTTCCTTAGGGTATCCTGCAAAAAGTTAATGCTTGGATTTTTGATTGGTCGAAAAACATGTCCGCCCTTACTAAAAAAAAATAGGGGTCAAAATGCTGTTTTTTGCTATTTTTCCTGAATCATAGAAAGAAAATGAAGATGAAAGCTACTTTCAAGGTAAACATGGTATCCCGAGTTGAATGATGATGATGAAAGTTTGTTTCGGACGGCCATTTTCAAAATGGCTGCCATTTTCCCGCCATTTTTTACACTTGCTCGGATTTCAACAATATTTGGTTTTTAAAGTAAACATGGTATCCTTAGTGTATGGTGATGATGAGAATGTTGTATAACAATGATTAAACTTCATAATATGTGAGCTTTTAATTGCTATTACTTGGTGTCCGTCATCATTGTTGTTAACAAATTTTCAAACATCTTCTCCTCTGAAACTATTAGGGGGATTTGGATGAAACTCTACAAAATGACAGATGAGTTAAGCATGGTTTATTGGATAAAAACCAACAGCTTAGTCAATATGATCAAAGATCAAGCATAATAGAAAATAAAAAGCCTTAACCCACAGTTTTTACATAACTTCTTTCAAACATTTTTAAAACGAAGACAACATATAGACCAAAAGATTTATACTTTTATTTGAAGATGAATTAAAGCTTGTATTTTGTATTATGAATCATCAGATTGACCATGACTGTATCTTAATCAAGCGTAGGTAGAACTCATGCCCATTTCTTTCCAGAGGTTCTTGAAAGGCCTTTAAAGGTATTTTCAGCATTTTACATGACCTTTAATACTCAGTTTAATTTACAACAAACATTAATATATTAATTTAGTTTATAGTGCATTGTTTGCCAGGTGAGCGATTCAGGCTCTCGAGAGCCTGTTGTTAAAATGACCCATCATTTCCGGTTTGCCTTCACATGTGGGTATCTGTTTCCTCTAAGTATTTGGCGATCTTCTACAAATTTAAAAAGAAGGGATGCTGATGTCAGAGAGATACACTTCCTCCTCTAAACAATATTACATGTACTTAACGCGTTTTCCAGGTCACCTTAAAATATTTACGTTATCCACTTGACCATACAAAGTAAGGTGTTCTCGAGGACAGGGAAAAATAGAGATGACACAATAAAAAACTATGTCTAATTTCATGATCCTCATACATGACCATACATATCAAAAATGAGTTTCTTGACATTGGGGCATGCACAATGTACCATTGACAACATTCCAACATTGTGTATTAATTTGCATACGAGTCGGAGGAAGGCATTGTTCGTAAAATCAGTATATGCTTTATGCCACCTATATATGGTCATATATTAATTCAAATTTGTATTAAAATCGATTGATCTGAAAAAAGACGGTTGTTAAGGTGGGAGATGGAAGCAGAGGGGCGGGAGAAAGGGGAGAGGGGGCGGGAGAAAGGAGACAAGGGGCGGGAGAAAGGAGAAAGGTACCCCCCTTTCCACCCCCTCATCTGGTGATAACTTCTGCCGATTAACCTAATGTTCGCGAGAATATAGCTAGTTGAGATGCTAGTAGTTTTAGTTTATAATTATTTTATTTGCAAAATATAGCAAAATGGATGGGACACAAATTAAGCCAACTTATATTGTCTTCTCCCGTATTACAGTATAATTACAAAAATAATTTGAGAGCATGTGAAATAACAATATCATATAAAGAGAAGAGAAACTAAACATCAAATACAAATTGCTCGTTTTTCTAGATGAAAATATAAAATATACAATATTCTTTTATTGCCAAAAGAAAGGCGGCGTTACGGACAGAGCTTACACACAATAACACAAAGACAGACAATGAAATTATTTTCACATCAGTTTAACACAGACAATACTCTCACAAGGGAGACAACTAAACTTGTAGTAAAAAATCTACTAGTCATTGGAAAGTTGGGGTACCTCACATCAAATCTCTTATATACATATATCAAAATGTAGGAAGAAGAAATGCTTGGTAAACACACAATTTGTGACGACCGAAAAGGTTATTTGGATGATCAAAAATCTTTTGGAACCCTTTATAAATCTGAAAACTTCTCTAATAATAACAACGTTTTGTTCGTTTGTAAGATCAGTAGAACCTAAGGTCAAAAGGTCAGCGTTTACACTTACATGACTTATATGATTTGGTAACCACCTTAGATTGTTAAGCATCGTAGTGTGTTCTGTTGTATATGCAGAACATTCAAAGAAAAAAATGATTGACGTCTTCCATAGAGGCGCCACACGAGCAAGACGCTCCTTGTATGATATTTACTCTAAATAAATCATAGTTTAGAAAGGATGATACGCATCGAAGTTGGGTAAGAATAATGCTGATTTTCTGCGTCCGTAATTATAAAATAATGGTGAAATGTTTTTCTCCTTTTGACAAAAATTCTTAAATTCTGATAAACTATCCAAAATTCTCACTTTTGGATCCTAGTATTTCGGTAATAGTCTTAAACTGACAGTTTACTTTAAAATGCAGTCAAACCGGTTTTGAATGGCTCCTCTATATAACAAATCACTCTATAAAGAACCCTGTGACGATTATTGTCGTGATAAAAGGTTGTAAAATAAATCTCTGTATAAGGGATACATAATAGGAAGGGATACATAATATGAAGGGATACATAATAGGAAGGGATACATAATATGAAGGGATACATAATAGGAAGGGATACATAATATGAAGGGATACATAATAGGAAGGGATACATAATATGAAGGGATACATAATAGGAAGGGATACATAATATGAAGGGATACATAAAAGGAAGGGATACATAATATGAAGGGATACATAATATGAAAGGATACATAATAGGAAGGGATAAATAATAGGAAGGGATACATAATAGGAAGGGATACATAATAGGAAGGGATACATAATAGGAAGGGATACATAATATGAAGGGATACATAATAGGAAGGGATACATAATAGGAAGGGATACATAATATGAAGGGATACATAATAGGAAGGGATACATAATATGAAGGGATACATAATAGGAAGGGATACATAATAGGAAGGGATACATAATATGAAGGGATACATAATAGGAAGGGATACATAATATGAAGGGATACATAATAGGAAGGGATACATAATATGAAGGGATACATAATAGGAAGGGATACATAATATGAAGGGATACATAATAGGAAGGGATACATAATATGAAGGGATACATAAAAGGAAGGGATACATAATATGAAGGGATACATAATATGAAAGGATACATAATAGGAAGGGATAAATAATAGGAAGGGATACATAATAGGAAGGGATACATAATAGGAAGGGATACATAATAGGAAGGGATACATAATATGAAGGGATACATAATAGGAAGGGATACATAATAGGAAGGGATACATAATATGAAGGGATACATAATAGGAAGGGATACATAATAGGAAGGGATACATAATAGGAAGGGATACATAATAGGAAGGGATACATAATATGAAGGGATACATAATAGGAAGGGATACATAATATGAAGGGATACATAAAAGGAAGGGATACATAATATGAAGGGATACATAATATGAAAGGATACATAATAGGAAGGGATACATAATATGAAGGGATACATAATAGGAAGGGATACATAATATGAAGGGATACATAATAGGAAGGGATACATAATATGAAGGGATAATATGAAGGGATACATAATATGAAGGGATACATAATAGGAAGGGATACATAATATGAAGGGATACATAATAGGAAGGGATCCATAATATGAAAGAATATGTTTGATACATGGTTTACCAAAATATACAAGTGACAAATTTACAAAGCACACCAACGACGACATCATTGTTCATGTGATTCAACGCATCCTTACGGGGAGTTCTACCTAACCTAACCAAACTATCTGTTGTCTTCTTAGTGCTTTTTGTTAAACTATTAAATGTTTGTTAACTAGTGTTTTTTTTTTTTTTTTTTGTTTTTTTTTTTTTTTTTGGGGGGGGGGGGTTCTGTCGAGGTATTATGTATGAATAAAATAACAATGTTATATGGTGTTCCTTTATTGCTTCCACTGAAGTTTTAACAATAACAGTAAGACATATTTATTAATTTGCTGAAAATTTCTTAAAGAATTTCATATTTAATGGATGAAACAAATAGAAAAAATTTCAGCTAGAACAACATTCGACCGAATCCGCCAATCAAATATCAAATAAACTAAGAAAACGAAATTTTAGACCAGACCTAAAGAATAATAAAGAACAGAAGGTAAAATTACATTGAATAGATCATGTTAAGATCTTTATAATGATATCTAAGATTTGATGGAATTTTTATGTGGATTTCAAGTCGGAGGCTCATGGGTGCCCAGGAAATCTGACTGTGGAATATCATTTACAAATGTGATCGTTTCTAAAAGTCGGAGGTTTACCGGATATTTCATTTAAAAATTCTGCCTTTAATATCGCACACACAGTGAATTTTATAAAAATAAGTAAAAAATGTTGCGATGTTGTAAAACATAGTTCTTTAGTAATCAAACAATGCGTGATTAGTTAATATCATTCCTTATCATCTATGGTCTAAAACTTACCATTAAAGAGTACAATTCTCTATTAATGGTTATTGATTTGTTAAGTATTTGGACTTGGAATAAGTAAGCCGTGAAAATCATAAATAATTAACAAAACTATTTGTCACACTAATCTAACATGTATCTATGGACAAAAGAAAAATCTACATCGACATATGAACGAAGACGTGTTTTTTATAGGAGGTTTTTTTCAATATAAGGTATAGAAATAGTGATGAAATATATATTTACATTTTTGTAGTGGAATTTTAAATTTTTTTCAAAAATGAATTTGAAAGCTAATCAGAAATTTAAGGAAAATCAACGTTCGTCAAAAAAATCTCTGTGTATAACAGGTGCTTCTTTCTATAACCAAGGAACTAGATGTCGGACCGCGCAGAAACATGGCGAGTATCCCAAAATATCAAATAAATCTTTGACAAGGAGTGCTTCCATTAATTATCAAAGGCGAAAAACTGTCGAAAACATTCACGCTGATGATAGAATGGCAGAAAGTTCAGATGTGAAGAGAGCTGATGATTTTAGAGCTTGCAGAAGTGCAAAAGACCAATCCGCTCCAAAAGGTAGACAACTGAAACGATCGAAAAGTGACGTTAGTATAAAATCTATCTGTAAATTATCCTTTTTTGATGGTAATGGGAGTAAAGGGGAAGATCCTAGAGGTTCTCCGAGTGCCCTTAAGAGAAAAGAATCTTTTACAAGGAGAGATATTATATCTGATCAGCATGAAACTTCCATGGATAATCTACACCGGCTCTATAAATTTAAGCTTGATGTCAAAGTCGGCGTAAAAAGCGATCATTACAACCAATGGGCAAGAAACAAGAGGTCCACATCAGTATCATTAAATACAACATATGCTGACCAGATGTCGCCACCAAACACGCCTAAACTGCAGGAAAGTAAACGCAGAAGTTTAGTTTTTCCTCGTAAAGAAAGCACAACAAAACCTGTATTTGGCATTTTGAATTTTGAAAATTTCAGTACAATTTTTAACGATTTACCAACGGGAATTCCTCGTGTTTTAACGAAAAAGAAACTGACATGTGGAAGCTCGCGCCGTTCATTTGTAACTGAGATTAAATGTGGAGGTGATAACAATAATAAAGTAAAAACAAACAATATACTTCATGTTGACGGAACCAGGTGTAAAAACTGTAAAGATGGCGGATCGCCGGAGATTCCGCCGACCCTAAGAATATCTGTAGGAAATGTCCTTGAATATAGCGATGGAACATATAAATCTGACAAAGAAATAGATAAAGATTTTGAAAAAATTAAAACAGTGGAGAAAACTGAATTTCCAGATAACCATTCTAGTACAAAGGAGGATGTTGACGATATGAAAGAAATTGAGGCAGTGTTCGAGGCAAATTCGTTATATCTCAATGTTCCGCAAAATTTAGACATAATTTATTCTGACGAAGACTTTGATAAAGTACCAATCATAAATGGGAAAACTGTTGATAAAATCAAAGAACAAGAAGAAAAAACGAAACATGCAAAAGTCACAACTGACGGAAAAAACACTGAACATTCCAAAGTTCCTTTGGTTCCAACTAAACAAGATATGGTGTCCAAGTTTGAACCTGAAACTGACAATCATCTGCGTTTTATTATCAAGAATGATATGTACAGATTATCCAGGAACCGCATGTGTTCTAGTGCAACGAAAGAGTTGACAAGAAGTGTTACTAACGACCAACTACGTGTGAGCGGATGCAGAACACCGCGAGAAGGAAAAAATATAAAAGTACCACTTAAACTCGCCACGAAAGAACCGGTACTTGCAATGCAGAACGTAGAGAACAATTTCGCAAAAATGAGAATAGAAAGACATTTAAACAATCTAAGAATGAGGACTGATTCTCAACTTTCGGCAAGACATACAGTAAGGGAAAGTTTAACGCCATCACAAGACCGCACCAGGAAGTCTAAAATTAGCCAAGAACACTGTTATAAACAAACTAGTATTTCATTAAATGACCAGGTAGATTTTGACAATAGACACAAGATTGGTCAAGTCAGTGTCAAAATACGCTGTAGTGCTGAAAACACTGAAAAACTGCGAAATACAAATAAAGTTGGTGAAATTCTTCCATTCAGGAACCTTGCTATGCAACGAAAACTATGGAACTTACGTAATACGAATGTAATATGAAATGTCTGTTGTGTTTTGGTAATAAAAAGATTTGTTTTTCACAAAAATATTTTGTATATTTAGACAAAAAAATTTTTTTACATTATTTAGTAAGACTACATAAAGATTTAAAAGCATAGCCACTGTTCGTACGTTTAATTATAATGTTGGAAGTCTGAAAGTTTAAGGATTTTTTTTAAAGCAGAGTTCCGATGGTGAAAGGATCACAGAAAGTGCGCCGTTATGTCCAAATATTTAGTTCGGCGTTTCTATTGATTATGTATGTACGACGTCATTTCGGGTGTCTTCGGACTCCAATTATTTGAACACTTCAGTGAGGCATCATCTTACTTGAAAATACATCTTATATGTAGCAATAATGAGAAGTTAATATGAAAAGTATTGTTTTTCCCAAAAACACCACAAGGAGAGGGGCGTTCCCAAAAACACCAGGAGGAGAGGGACGTTCCCAAAAACACCACGAGGAGAGGGACGTTCCGTGTATTTTGTTCCATTCACTTTTCTCTTTTTGTTTAAACCTAAATTGAACCCAAAACCACAATATTGCCTTCGAAATTATCTGCTGAACTCATTTTAACATGTAGATATTATGAGAAATTCTGAAGGAGCTTCTTGCATGTATGCAATTTCTCACAAAAATGAAACAAATTATTATTGCAGACCAGTCTTTTGGTATATCAATCATGAAATTGTCTGAAAAAGAAAAATTATTGTATTAGGTCTTCAAAATTATATTCTTATCTCAACTTTCCACCAAAGATGAAACCATAACTAACCTTCAATTATCAAAGAAATTACTTGGCCGATTTCACATAAATTTTGCAGAAAAAATATTGTGATTAGATTTTGCCATTCGTTTTCTCACTTATTGGGATCAACCATTTATATAGGGGCCAGTAAGGAATAATGTTTCATAACAGAACATAGAACTCCAAGGGAAATGTCATAATCAAAGTCCAAAAAACTGGTATGGCCTGGAGATACGCAAATACCAAGAAATAAGGCCTGGAGATACGCAAATACCAAGAAAAACTGTAAGGCAACAGTCATACTCCTGACTTCGTACAGGCATTTTTAAATCCAAATGGTGGGTTAAACCTCCCATTTACATACGACAGTTGCTATAATTCTGAGTTATTTACGGAAATGAGTAGCTGCCAAGAACCGACTCATCATTCGTCAACATATCTCACAAAAACCGACTCATAAGTCACATCATTCGTCAACATATCGCAAGGAAATTCATCAAGACTATCCTTGAATCCTTGAACTAATCTTGAATGCAGGAATTCAGGAATTTTCTCCGGCATCCGTGAGAGTCCGTTTCTTTCAATATATTAGATTCGTGGTGATCTTCAATCCTGTCTTTTTCCACACCTTTTACTAGCCTGCTTTTTGAAATTCCTCGCCCTCTCTAATATCAGATGGATGGTTCCATAGTGAATGATTAATTTGTTCGGATATTGTTGTTTTTGACCGAATTAAGCATCAAGTCTAATGTGTCTTTTTTTCTTGCTGGAAAGGGGGGGGGGGTCAAAAAGTGTGTCCATACATTGTCTTATTGTACGGGGCCGTATAAATCAATCGTGCAAGGTTTTATCATTACAACTAGTATGATCTATAGATTTATGTATACTCTTTGCTCCATCAAGCCTAGTAAGATTTCTATTACCACCTTTGATACAGTAAAAGCAAAAATTATGTACTTGAAATAGTTATATAACAGAAGGTTAAAAGCTACTTGATCTTTCACCTGATTTCTCATATTGGCATTGTCTTAGAACGTTTCAGTGCTAACAGTCCACTTGTTGACTTCACGGAATTGGACGGAAAGGGAGGCAGCAAATTTCTGTTCGTTCGAAGGGAACCAGAAGTATTAAGTGCTCGCGATGGCAACCTTGATATGAAATTTGTAAATTGCTTATTGGTGTTTTCGTTTGAACTTTTCTCCGAAGGATGCGTTTTTATCGTAGTGAGATTTGTCACAAACTCTTCTGGATCATCTGTTAGAATTGCTTTCATTTGAAATTTCAGTAAAGTATCCTTTGTGGTAATGTTATCCATGATTTTCTTTAAAATGTTTCTTGTAATTAGTACCTCGTGTCTATCCTTTTGTTTTCTTATATATTTATCATACGGTTCCTTTTCAAGGGGCCATAACTCTTTCGAAACCTGTGTTTCTTTCTCTTCTGGTTCCTGCTCTAAAACATTTTCTTGGAAATTTAAGCGGGAATATTTAGTTTTAATTGGTAAAAGAATACCTTTCGGTATAAAGACGGAATTTCTTTCTGCAGCTGATTCATCCAATGCAGTATTACATTGATGTGTTGCTTTTTGTACATCCTTATTATTTTCTTCGTCTACATTGGCTGTTGTGTCTTCGATGTCTTCTATCTTCTGATCTGGTTCCCCGGTTCTATAATTGCTGTGCGTTTTCAGCAAAGAAATTTCATTTTGATCAGCCGTCTTTTCTATAGCTTTTGTTATAACTTTAGCATAAGAATACATTGTTTCATTTGTAGCTTTATGCCTCCCAAATATCATCGTGAATCTTTGCGCTATATTTCGCTTTTTTGATTCATAAGAATTTATTTCTGTTTTCGCTTCAGATCTATATTGTTTCACTTTCTTCTCTAAATTCTTTTTATGAAATTCGTGACTTCGGAAAAGTGCCTCCCCTGACCTACTTTTCGATTCACTAAGAGCTCCTTTCATGACTTTTGAAATTTCTATAGTCTTTCTTTTATCTGTACACCCACTGATTGGGTACAAAGTCGATACTTGCTTTTCCATGGTTTTATCTGCAATTCAGAAATAAATTTTCACAACAGGGTTTTTCTAGACAAAGTATTTGTCTACGTTTACCTTTGTTTATAACGGAGCAGGATATACTTACCCTTCCGTACCATCTGATTTCACTCCTGCTATTTCGTGGGAGCTCACATAAGTAGCCCATAGAGATCATATTTTTCTTTTATTTTATACTTTTTGAAAGTAAAACTGAGTAATAACTACAGGCTCCCAGGAGCCTGTATGGCTCTCCTGGACGATGTCTATCTTGACTGGCAGCCAGGAACATTGCTGTCAAGTTCCATTGTCTCACTAGTTTCAAACAAGATTATTCAGTGAACTTTCCAATTAGGTCATATGTTAAATTAAGTTCCGCTCTGGCGCTCACCTGGACTATGTCCATCTTGACTGACATCCTTGATCATTGCTGTCAAGTTCCATTGTCTCACTAGTTTCAAACAAGATCATTCAGTGAACTTTCCAATTAGGTCATATGTTAAATTAAGTTCCGCTCTGGCGCTCACCTGGACTATGTCCATCTTGACTGGCAGCCTGGAATATTGCTGTCAAGTTCCATTGTCTCACTAGTTTCAAACAAGAAGATCATTCAGTGAACTTTCCCATTAGGTCATATGTTAAACTAAGTTCGGCTCAGGCGGCCATCTTGGATGACGGACATGGTCATCGGTTACATATCTGAAAGAGGACCACCTAATGACCATTGCTGCCAAGTTTTGTTCCAATTGGCCCAGTGGTTTCAGAGATCTTTA
This sequence comes from Mytilisepta virgata, assembly GCA_028015205.1. Classification (NCBI taxonomy): domain Eukaryota; kingdom Metazoa; phylum Mollusca; class Bivalvia; order Mytilida; family Mytilidae; genus Mytilisepta; species Mytilisepta virgata. Next base: position 1,400,574 of record CM051520.1, on the reverse strand, counting down.
AAGGAAAGTTTAAGACGACGATGACGACGCCAAGTGATGACAATAGCTCACCTGGCCCTTTGAGCTAAAAAAATGTGTTGTCTTTCCAGCATTGTATTACAGTACCAAGAGAAATTTAAGTTTTTAGCCACGAGAGCTTGTAAAAGAGAAAATTGGTGCATCGATTCTCACATGTGAAATGAGAACAAATTTATGAAGTACATGTATCACTGGGTCTGAGGTTCTCAGTTGTGTCAGGACATCTCATTTGTTGTGGCAAGAACACAAGTGTTGGATACTTGTATTGATTTTTTTTCAAAATCAAGGTTTCAAACCCCTTTAAAATTGACTATAACGTTGATTTTGACGATAAAAGTATTACGAAAATGAACCGAACCTCAAAAAAAAATAAATCTAAATACTTTAGCAACAGAACCGACACAGTCTCCTTATTTAGGACAGTATTATAATTGTAACTGTTCTGTCTAACGGTTTGTTATCTATCCTTTCGGACTACATTTCATTAGAAAATAAAATTCTGCCAAGTTAACTTACCAATATTTCTTTGAAGAGTTCTGTGGTGTGCTGGTTATATTCCGTTTAAAATAACATTAGTCGAAGAATGCTTAACAACTGTAATCATTATTATAATACCGTGAGATTTATTTAATTCTTATTAACCTTTACAGATTTTTCTCTAATCTTTTGAAATATTTGTGAAGTATTATGATGACCTAAGATTTTAAATAAGGTCAGTGGTCACGTATTACACGTGTCTTTAATACACATGCCATTTCATTTTTAAGAACATCCATTTGATTTCACGCATGGAAGGGAGCCGGGAGTTAATACAAACTACAGATTGCGTTTTAATAAGACATGGATGCCCCGTCCTCCTGCACATAGCATTTCCATTATTTATTTATGACAGAAAATCGTTTGAGGAATTATTTTAAATATATGAGTTCCATAATACATCCTGCTTACATTAACTTCTATCCCATTAAAAATGCTAAATTCTTTTTTCCTGGCATAAGGACTCCAAAATTTAATGACTACCTTAATTTTACTGACTTTAGTAATAAAATAACAATCCAAAGATACTAATATTAGATATAGTAAATTTATACTATGCTGTATACGACGCATTTCAAGGAGTTACCTCTGATCAGCAGCATTAAAAATGAAACATTTGGAAGACCGAAAACCAAAATTATATTAAACAAGAAGTACTCAACCAAAATTACCGAAATAGGAAGCCAAATTTCATCTAAGGAGATCTACCATGTGCAATACAAGGAATGAACCCTTAGTAAAATATTTGCGTTGAAGAATATTTTTGAAGAACGTATGGTAATATATTGATGATATTTCACAACTACAATTATAAAGTACACCACAATACAGCAACATTTGTGTCACCACGACATACATTTTATGCTTGAGTGACTTTGAAAACATTTTTTGCATTTGGGTGTATTAAAGAAGTCAACTTATAAGGTACAACATAGCTCAGCTAAAATTGAGTCTACATTTTATGCTTGAGTGACTGATTAAGTTTTTGGATTTAGTTTTTATTTGAAAAAACGTGATGATAAATCCCCTATGTTATGTAAGAGGATTGTAGTGATCAAGTGTCAATGATATTACAGCATGGAATCCTAGGATAAGAAATTATATGCAAAACTTTATAAGAGTCGCTCATGCGTTAAATGTAGGTCAAATTAATGCAAATGTTGTTGAAGTCGGTTCAGTGTTATAAGAGAACTGTAGTGATATAATATTGTTGAATCTCAATGGGGTTTTTGGGAAATGGACCTTAAAGAAAAAGTTAACCAAACTGGACAACGTACGGACGGGTAAGAGTAAATATATATGGCCTGACAACATTCATGGACGGGGATAAAAATATACCGGTTCCAAACATTAGTGAAAACAAACTCAGACTTAATATTTTGGGGGTAAAATCCAGATATAATAAAATATTATATGGAATCAAAATAGTTGGTCGTGTTCGAAAGTTTGCCTAATGTAGAAAGAAAATCCAGCCATTTTGATGCAGACCTAGATCCCTGACAGCCAAGTCCAATTATCAATGGCTCTGGCTTACATTTTACATGTTTAGTCCAGGTATTTCGTGATTAGTGCCCTTATAAGGGCATGACTTATATCTCCAAATAAAGTTTAACAAATCCTGGCCAGGAACCAATCATACAGTGTTTGTATATGTATCAGGGTTTATAATATGAAAATTATAATCATGTCTATTAATTAAAATGCATCTACCTTTTCAGTAGAATGTTACATGTACGTGCGACATATATAAACTTCCTGACCAAAAATCAAAACGATAATAAATATTTGGTAGTTTGCATATTCAAATAACTAGAAAAAATCTAACATATTATGACTGGTAAGACGGGAATAAATCTTACATGTGTATTAATATTAGGACAAGGGAGATTACTCAGACAAGAAACCATTAATTTTCTTATTTACACAATAAGGAAAATTATCTAATAAATCTGTTGTAACATTTAACACTGAACACTATTGAACTGAATTTGATCTACATGTACTATTAGAAATATTAAATTGTACTGTGATTGACATTATACACTAATTAGTATTATTAGGAATTTGAAACACACGGACATGAAGTTAAGTTACAAAGAAAGCATAAAATCACAAGTATATAACTAAACAGACATCCAGAGATCACAACATGGTCCTCAGTTGTAAAACAACCACACCATGCCGCAAACCCTAAAGGCCCCAGAGTAATTCATAAGTAGTTACGGCCAGCGATATAATATCATGTCAGAATATCAATAAATAAACTAAAAGGTTAACCGAGACAAAGACAGTCGAGAGCATAATTTCCTGACTTGGGACAGGTGCATAACATGTGGAGCTCCAACCCTCCCCTTATTTAACTAGAAATACTGTGAGCAAAGCTCACTAATTGATACCCCCGCACCCCCTATCACAAGGAATGGCAAAGTCAATGTTTTGCTATGGAAAACCCAAAAAGTTGGTCAGATCAAAATCTAAAATAGAAGGTGCACTATTGCATCATGTGATAAAGATTCTCTGAAAGTCTCATGGAATTCCCTTTAGTGGTTTAGGAGGAGTTGCGGATGGCATACTGGTACCCCCTATCACAATGAATGTCAAAGTCCATGTGTTGGTATGGAAAACCCCAAATGTTGGTCAGATCAAAATCTAAAATAGGAGGTGCACTACAGCATCATGTAATAAAGATACTCTGAAAGTTTCATCAAATTCCATTCAGTGGTTTAGGAGGAGTTGCGGATGGCATCATGGTACCCCTATCACAATGAACGTCAAAGTCCATGTTTTGGTATGGGTAACCCCAAATATTCATCAGATCAAAATCTAAAATAGGAGGTGCACTATGGCATCATGTAATAACGATCCTCTGAAAGTTTCATCAAATTCCATTCAGTGGTTTAGGAGGAGTTGCGGATGGCATCATGGTACCCCTATCACAATGAATGTCAAAGTCCATGTTTTGGTATGGGTAACCCCAAATATTCATCAGATCAAAATCTAAAATAGGAGGTGCACTATGGCATCATGTAATAAAGATCCTCTGAAAGTTTCATCAAATTCCATTCAGTGGTTTAGGAGGAGTTGCGGATGGCATAATGGTGCCCATATCACAATGAATGTCAAAGTCCATGTTTTGGTATGGGTAACCCCAAATATTCATCAGATCAAAATCTAAAATAAGAGGTGCACTATGGCATCATGTAATAAAGATCCTCTGAAAGTTTCATCAAATTCCATACAGTGGTTTAGGAGGAGTTGCGGATGGCATCATGGTACCCCCTATCACATTGAAAGTCCATGTTTTTCTATGGGAAACCCCAAAAATTGGTCCGATCAAATTCTAAAATAGGAGGTGCACAATGCCATCATGGGATGAAGATTCTCTGAAAGTTTCATCAAATTCCATTCAGTAGTTTTGGAGGAGTTGCGGATACAAAGGTCGGACGGACGGACGGACACAACGAATACTATATACCCCGCTTTTTTCAAAAGCGGGAGTATAATAAGGAAAACAGGATACAACTCAATACATTTCCCCCAAAAAGGCTATCTATTGATTATATACATGTTCTTAGTGTGTACAAATTAACTCTTGAAAAGCAATGTTCAGGATTCTTTCAATAGAATTTTTTAATTAGTTAGAATCTTCCTGAATAATTAATGTAATCATTTGAAATGACTTCCTATCTTGTTAATTGTGAACAAGATAATCAAATGATTGAAATAGGTTAAAAAACTAAAAAGGATTCCAAGTACCAATTATTGATCTATAAATAAATACTCTTCTTTTGTATAATGTTTTTAAATGTGTTTTAAAAAAAAAAAATTTTATATACTACTGACACTTTATTTCAGGGTAATGTATATTTTTATACCTAAATAAAACATATTGTTAATTAAATCATGATGGGATTTAGTGTCAAAATTAATATTTCTTGTCACAATCAACTGAAGTTTCAAAAACTGTAAAAAATGTCAAAAATCTCCAAAAAATGTTGGCCAAAATACTGGACATTTCAGATAAATTTGTCCAATTTATATTTCTCATCTTGTATGGACTTACATACCCCTTTAAAGTTACAACCAGGCAAAAATGTAACTGGATTTTAAAACATCTAACATGATCAACATGTTTCAACTACTATGACCTTTTAGTAAATTTCCTATGAAGTACTTAATTAACTAATTTCAGCTGGTCTGGTCATGGACTTAAGGTCTTGCCAAGCATTTCTCATCTATTGTGCAAGAATCTGACTGCCTAAATACACAGAATGGTAGAAAATCGGTGCAAGACCATTTGTTTTTTACTCAAATTATTTTAGGCAAATCAGGTGTGTTTGTGATTACTACTTATTGTTGAGAACTACACTGTACTCCTTGACATGGTGGCAAACTTAGTTGATTGACAGGCTTATATTACAGAAAATATTTATGATTCTACCCAGTGTTAACAACTGTCATGTTTTGTTTTAATGTTAATTTTAGTCAAGACATTAGAATAAACTGAAAAATGACCAAATTACAGCTGCTCTTTAATTATGGCTAAATGGCTAAGTGGTCATGTAGTTTTTCATTAATACTAATGATCCCTTGCTGATTAAAATTGAGGTTTTGAGTTTGTTTATAAGCTGTGGTATGGTGTCTCGGAAAAAAAATTGCCAGTAATATGGCTAAAGATGAATGCTTCTGCCAAAGTATATGTACTCCATTAATGAAAACAGGTCTTTACAAAAATACAGATGCATTTTGTTATCAATGCTGACATTCATGAAAAACAAAAACACATAATCATACCAAAGAATTGGATAAAACAGAGAAAAAAGAAATCATTCTTGACTTATCAAATAATGACCCACTATGAAAAAGTTGAAAAATAATCGGAAATATCACTATATCTAAAATCCAAACTAAAGGTTACCAATTATCAGTATAATTTATTCTTTTGTATGTTTTGTTTTGCACACTCCTCTGATTTTTTTCTTCTCCATTCACAAATTGACTCAAAGTCACATCTTTGACACTTCCATGCTTCTTCAATGTCAACACCTATTGGTGACCTTTGACCTTTCCAAAATTTCAAATAATCAAAATATAGAATTTTCAGTTCGTCTTCATTGTATTCATGGGTCACATGACATAAAGTTTCTGATGAGTCTTGATAGACATATTCAATATGTAGTTGGTTGATACAAGTTAATGACTGAATCTTGCTAAAAACATCGTCCATTAAACTATTTAAATTTTTCTGCATCACAGATTTTTCTTCCATGTGCTTTTTAATTCCTTCCCCAAATTCCTTTGTCAAGTCTAGTTTTAAATTCTTAGCAATAATTTCTTTTGACAACAATCCTTTAACTAAATTGTCAAACAATTTTTTGTATAACATGACCTGAATTTTATGTTGTTTTGTTACGGCTTTTGATGGGTTTATTCGTGAAGTCCTTGTCTTCAGCTCAGATAAATCTACGGTGTAATTTTCTGGATCAAACCTCAGTTCATCAATCAATCCAACAACGAATGTATCATCTTGTTCAAATGGAACACCAAATATAGGTACTTCTCTGGCGATAGTTTGACCATACTGGAAGGCATTAATGGCAGACCACAGGTTGAGGACTTTTATGGCCCAGATATCTTCATTTGATGTGACATTCACTTGTACAACATCGTGCGCTGCAAGTTCTGAAACACCAAAGTGAAAAGTATAGTATATCATATATCATAAATTAATGATTGATTTTGATTTATTTTTTCCAATGAAAAAAATAAAAAAAATAACACTGTATATTATTAGACAAATTTTAATACACAATATATTTTTGTTGATTAATGACTCAAAAACAAAAATGCAATCTTTAATTTCTGGTCTGGTTTTCTGCAAAAATAAGAATCTTGTATTAAACTCTGAATTTACATTGTATTTCAAAAGTGATTTTTTTTTTTTGAGATTGTAACTTTTGGTGAGAATTTGAATGACATTTGCAATACTCTGAAGTCAATTCATATGAAAAATTATGTTATTACTTCAGATAAATTAGTTGATAACACCCATAATAAACTTTTTCATTAACCTACATATTATTCACTATAATATTCTAACTTCCCTTATTTGGAAAACAAAAAAAAAGGAGTTATCTCCACTTGATAAAGAAATAGGGTGTCCTACTATAGAAAACACTGCTACATGTTTTAAGTATTATCCAAAGAATAAAACATTTCCATAAGCCACTTTTTGAAGGTAGATGTTCAAATGATCCATCATGCTATAGAGGCATTGCCATATCTAGTTGAGAAAAACCATATTAAATGTCCGGAACAGATAGGATTTAGAAAAGGGTGCAGACTGATTGATCATGTGTTTACACTGAAAACACTTATAGATTAAGAAAAATAAATATCTTTTTGCTTGCTTTGTAGATTTAAAAAAAGCATTCGATACTGTGAACAGACAGGCTCTGCTGTATAAGCTTTCAAAATATAATATAGATGGTAGATTTTTTAATATTCTGGAGGATATGTACAAAGATGTTTTATTCTCTATTAAACTTTCAGAAGGCATCACTGAGACATTTAATTCTTGTATAGGTGTAAAACGAGGCTGTATTTTGAGTCCTGTTTTAGTCTCTTTACATATTAATGATTTAGTTAACAATTTTGATTCAACATGTGATCCTGTATATGTAAATGACACGGAAGTTTCGTGTCTTATGTATGCTGATGATCTAGTTCTGTTGTCACAATCTCAGTCTACAGTCATTGCTTGAAAGGCTTTAATCGTTTTGTGACACCTGGAACCTTAAGGTAAATGTTGACAAGACAAAAATAATGATATTTAATAGGTCAGGAAAAATATTGAAAAGATTTTCATTTAGGTATGAGAACCAAAATATTGAAATCACTAATGTATAAATATCTTGGTATCATTTTTAAACCTTCTGGAACTTTTTCATATGCTATTGGTCATCTGTCTAAGAAAGCTAGTAAAGCTATGTTTTGTATCAGGAAATCCTTATTTTCACATATAATTAACATAAAGTTTCACATTTAAAACTTTTTGAAGCTTGTGTTAAACCTATTCTTCTTTACTGTAGTGAGTTATAGGGTCTTCCTTTAATTGTTAATGAAAAGCGTTCTATGGAATCAAAGTATGACTCTTTCATACATAACAAAATCCAGATAAAATATGGTATGTTTTAGGTGTTAACAAATCCGCTACAAATCTTGCTGTCATGTCTGAACTTGGATTATTTCCCCTGGCAATAAGTGATATTAGAGCTGCTCTTGGTGTTTCGTTACATACTATAAACATGGATGATAATTACTTAGCAAAGAATGCATTTAGTGATAATTTTATTTTAAAACAGCTTATGTGGTAAGATTAAGTTACTTTTGGACAGACGATGTTTTTCACATGTTTGGGACAATCAAGGCACTTTCTCTAAAGCTAGGTTCCTTCACGCTGTTGAAGAAAAATTAAAGCAAAATTACATTGACTATTGAAAATTAAAAATATTTGATGATGATAATAAAGCTAATGGTAATAAGCCAGAACATAAAGAAAGTTAAAACTTGAGTATGAAACTGAAAATGTTTTATATCTAGATGTTGATAGGAGTGCAATTTCTTGTTTTGTCAAAATTCATATCAGCAATAGTATTCTCAATATAGAAAAATGTAGACATTTAAAAATACCTGTTGAACAAAGAATTTGTCCACTATGTAAGCAAGAAACCGAGGATGAAAATCATTTTATCATGAAATGTTGGAATTAAGATGATGTGAGAAACAAATTGTTTGGCGAAATTGTTTCAGTTGTTTCTCACTTTTCAGCCATGAACAAGGCAGAAAAATTCAATTTTATTTTAAGGATTCAAGATCTAGATATAAGTAAAATTCTTGTAATCAATGTATTTAATATGTACAATTTAAATAAATCTCTGAAAGGGGTGTATTACACATATATTCATTAGTACTATATATTATGTATATACAGTACTATGGGAGATAACTCCTGCTTGCCTCCTCAGCTGTTATGCTTTATATGTTTGTATTGTATTTGATGATAATCCATGATTTTCTGGATTCAATATCAATAAATAATTTGAATTTTATAGAACTGCATTTTATGTATTCAACTGAACAGGCAATTACAATAAGATTTAATAGAGATATTTAAAAGTTCATCAATGACTCAAATATAGTTATAAATTGGAGGTGAATATTTCCAAGTTATTCCCACCTCATTATGTCTGAAATTCATTATTTAAAGCAAAGCAGAGTGTATTTATAAAAATGTATCAAGGTTGTTTTTCATCAATGTTCACCCCACACTGGTATCTTCTGCAATTTCTAATGTCAGGTTTTTGTCCTTAATATATCTCAATTTTTATACAACACAAAATTACCCTCTTCTAACTACATTGTATAGTTGAACATTTCCTCTTTTTTTTTCATTTACCCTGTGCTTACCTAAACATCATATACTTTTTATATCAGTGTTTATATTGATTTCTCTAATTCTGTGTGCATTTATACATCTCCTGACCTGTTTGATAAATAGAGAATAATACATGGCAAAATCTGTATCACATGCCGTATTACCCCGAGATTTCAATATTAGCCTCTCGTCCGAGGGATGATACTGTACGTGATACAGATTTTGACATGTTTTATACGCTTTATCATATATTTTAACAGTGGTGTAAAATCAAGTGACCAATATCATTTTAAGGGGTATGATAAAGGTGGAATGATATCATCACGGTAGAAAATACAGCTGAATGTTCTTTCAGTATCGTATATGTAAATTTTCTTTATTTAGTACTAAGTATATGATAAACAGAGAATAATACATGGTAAAATCTGTATCACATGCTGTATCAACTAGAGAAACCAATGTCAGCCAGAGGGCCTTGGCCCGAGGGCTGATATTGGTCGAGTGGTGATACAGCATGCGATACGGATTTTGCCATGTTTTATTCTGTTTATCATATATTTTAATAGATCCAGATTCATGATATATAACAGGTCTGTGAGTAATCGTTGTTTACAACCGTCCGAAAATGTAAGAATAAGGGTAGACAAGAATATGATGATTTTCCTGTAGTTATCCAGGTGAATAGGAATTTTGTTTTTCATAGACTTCCTGTTTCATGATAATCATATAAAAATTCGGAATCTTTCTTACTAAATGATATATCCACATCGGAATGTCTCTAATAACCTTATAACATGCTCAATATAGAGCTATTCACAAATATACATGTATAAGAGCATTTTGAGACAATGTTTTTTTTTCCATGTAATTAAATGGAATGATATTGTGAGCTGTTCCCACCTTAGAATACAACACATATTTCCCTAGATATCGGTTTATGCTGCCCTGCATTAATTCAAGATGTCAGGTTTGTATTCTCCGTCATTAGCCTTTTTAAACCTTGCAAGTAGCAAATGTAACTTGAGGGAGAAATGGTTTCAAAAATTGGTTCATCAGTCTCTTCCCCCATTTCAACTAAACGGGGGCTCCGTGACATGGCAGTAATTGTCGTCTGCGACTGACAATAATATTCAAGGAGTTCCGGTTAGTAACATATGAGAGGTTCCGAAAGGGGTGCAATACAGGGTATGCGATACGGGATTAGCTATGCGATACAGGGTATATGATACAGACTAGAGGAATGAACCTTTATCAAATATACAATATTCCTGTATTTAGTATTAAATATATGATAAATTCTGATATCACCAAACGTTGCATAAATGCTCGTGATCTTTATGATCTTTATGACATAGTGACACTAACCAAGTAAAAGTAATGTTTTGGGACAATGCCTTAATACTATATTCACCATTTCACAAGTTAGAAAATACTACATAAAGAGTAACCTCTATGTATAAATACACAATTACATAGAATTCAAATGTTGTGTGATGCAGCTATAGACAACTTAAGATCAGGGTATTTGGTAGGATTACAATTTGTCAAATTTTGATATCAAATCATTGTGGCAAATAATGTTTTCATTTTTTGTTTTCCTCAACAAAGTTGAAGGGGACTAATGGAGTACCCTTGGCATCCAGGACTAAACAAATCTAACCTCTAGCTAGATGTAAGTCTGTGCCTTTTGTCATGACAGGATTCTCCTCTACAATACCAGGTACTGTGTGTTTGTAGTACAACTGTTGTTCACACCAACTCTGTGACGACAGGTCTGACACCCATAAGTAACCTGGTCTAAATTCCTGTAAGGGAATGATATCTGTGGACTTCAGTAGGTCTGTCTTTGATGATCCTGCAGCTGATGCCTCTACTGAATTATAAAACAAATGTATGATATTAAATCTTTTGTTTTATTGTTTTTCTTGGGTTTTTAACATTTATGCTTCGTGATAGATAAAAAAGTACTTTCCATTTTACTGGTGGAACTATATCAGACAAAACGGTAGTACTAAATGTTTGTTTATATTCTAAGTGTATAAATTTGCCATGTTTAAGGTAGTGTGAAAATTCATAAAAATTCAAAGTTAAAGTGTCATCTGACTCCTAGTCCTACATGTATTTGTTAACACGCCCTTCATATAATGATGATAGGTGATAGCTATGTCAAAAATTAATAATTGACTAAAAACTTCAGAGACAAACACAACATTAAGTTTTTTTTTAATTTATAAAAAATATTTCCTTTAGTGGTAGAATATTTTTTTCAATTATTAGAGAATTGTTGTAGCTCTGACTTTGCAGTCAAAGTCAGTTTGAAAAAGCCCATTTGAAATTGAGGAGCTTTGGACATTGGGTTAACAGTTGTACTCAAAAAGTTCTTCCTCAATATAATACATGAATTATTACTGCATTATATTCCATTTCAATCTTACTTTATTCCGTTTAGTTTCTTTATATTCATTTGAATTTTTATTTTAACTTTAAATGTTTAAAAAACATCAAAATTGGTATCATATGATCTAATATAACAATTTGAGTTATTTCCCTTTATCTGACTAACTGCTTTAAGTGTTATAAAATTTTATTTCGATCTCAAAGATAAAGTTGATTGGGCTCAAAAATACTTGATGATAGTTAATTTTACAGAACACAGATGATTCATTATTTTTTTCACATATTATAAAAATAAATTAGATATTTAAAAGAATAGTATATGGTATTTTACTTAAAAATATCTATATTTTATATTTAACTTGTTATCTCTTAAGGTGGTACCCAACACTTTCACTAAAATTAATTTGGCTCGTTTAATTTTCATAAAATTTTGACAAAGTATTTACTTTGACCCATTGACAAAAATTTTAAAATTTCAAAACATTTGAAACAACCAATTCATCAGAAAAATTACACTGATTGTATAGCAGTTTGACAAACACTAATATTGATCATTGAAAAGCTTAATATTCCCTTAACAACACAACGTTATTAAAACGTTTAGCTGATTTTACAGAGTTATCTCCCTATAGTGTTAGGTACCACCTTAAAGTAACATTATGTAGAATTATTGAAATGAGTTATTAGTCTTAGATACAAACATTAAAACATTCTTACTTATACCATGTGTGTATACAGAATTGTTGTCCAAAAAGTTACTATTCAATCATTTATGTCAAACACCATACTTCTTTTAATTGAAGCCCCCACCACCCTTCTACCTAAATTATAGAATATAAGACATTTTGACTTTTAATTAATACTCCACATTATCAGTATATATAAATAGATTTACAATAACCTGCAAGAATCCTACCAAGAATTCAAGTAATCAGATTAAGATCAGTAATGTCCAGGCTTTATTTGATAATTCAGTTCTCCAATACATATTTCTCCTAACAGACTATACATCCAGACTGATCTTGCCCCCCCCCCCCCCCCAAAAAAAAAACTATTAAAGACAACTCAACTTCTGATATTGCCATGTTGTACAGAAATTTTGTCATTTCTCTTATTTCCATTGTACATTTTTGCACATGCATAACTAACATATATATATATATATATATGGACATCACTTAGAATGTTTTAAATTTAATTTTAGCAATTTAGGTCAGGGTCTGAAACTCCCTGAAAAAGCTTCCAGACCACAGAGCTGGCAGTTTATAAAGCTTGCTGCCAGTCCTGTCAACTTTTTTGGCTACATGTAGTTGGTTTTGCTATCTGTTAAGATTTGTAACTACAGTAAAATATCTCAATACTAATATATGTTTTTGTAGTACATGTATTTATATGTTTTGCTTCCTAAAAATACACTGTACATGTACCATGATGCAGTTTCCACCAAATTTTCTTACCCAATCAGTATAACCCTGAAGAAATAGTATGAGGCAGACACTCTGCAGTACTGAAAATGAAACAAAAATAGAATACTTCTTAAAGTTACAAAACGCTGTATTGTTCTTGGATTGCAGCTCTTACAAACAATTCTGAATTTAAAATTTAATCTACATTCTTTTTATCTATCCGATTGTTAAAACAACATCCACTCATAAAATCTTGATGTGGAAATAATAATTTAAGAATAAATCACCCATAAACATCAAGTGGATTATCGATGACCTGTAATTGACAATTAATCACCTTCTTGTCACCAATGATCTCTGGTTTTTCACTCATTTGTCACGTACGCCAATTAAAAATTATGTTCAAGTTACTGAACATTGGTCCCAAGCCAGGTGTCAGACTGACATGTACCCACCAAGAACTATCTATTGACCAAATATGGTAGGTCTAGGTATTCTAGTTGCTGAGAAATTGACTTAACCACAAAAAAGTGACAAAGTCACTCAAGCATGAAATTGAGGTCAAGGTCCCAAACCAGGTGTCAGACTGGCACCTACCCACTAAGAACAATCTACAGACCAAATATGGTTGGCCTAGGTATTACAGTTTCTGAGAAATGACCTTAACCATGAAAGTGACCAAGTCACTCAAGCATGAAAATGAGGTCAAGGTCCAAAGCCAGTTGTCAAACTGACATGTACCCACCAAGAACTATCTATTCACCAAATATGGTGGGTCTAGGTGTTCTAGTTTCTGAGAATTGGAACTATGAAAATGTGACGCAGGTCACTCAAGCATGAAATTGAGGTTTATGCCGCCGCCGCCGTCGCCGCCAGGAGGTAATACCTATATCTTGCCATCATGAATTTTCCTCGCAGGTGAGACAAAAAAAGTATTCACGTTTTTGACCATACCATAAAACCAATTCTTTTGTATGGATCAGAAATTTGGGGATATTTATCTTAAAACTGCACATTCAATTTATTAAGTTCATTCTTGGGATAAATAAAAAAGCTACTAATTTCGTTGTACTCTCAGAATGAGGACGCTTTCCAATTCATTTTGATTTTATAAAAGCCATGATCAGATTTTGGTACAGACTTGGGCAATGCATTTCCTTTATTGCGAGATGCCTATACAGAGTTAAAAAAAATAAATGAGTCTAAAACTCCATCTTGGTATGGGTCAGTCACCTTTTTACTGAATAAAATGACAGGTCTGAAAGATTATTTAATGTGTCTAAACACAAGTTTAAACTTTTGTATAAAACAATTATACTCCAGTGTTATGAAGAAAATTGGGAAAAAATAGAAAGTCATTCAGAGAGAAAATTATGCAGCTATGGCAAATTAAAAAAAAATTTTGGACTTGAAACTTAAACTCATGTTAATGAAATCTTTTGAGCAACAGAGAAATTTCATTAGATTCATATCTTATGCCATAGGTTACAAATTATAGAAAGAGGTTGTTATCAGGGTGCTCCCCGACAAAATAGACTGTGCCTGAGGTGTACATCTTCATTAGTTTCTATATCAAATTGATTATTGAGAGCAAAATATATTGTTTTTAATGTCATTGTCTGGCTTTTCTTCAATTGGTACAAGGTGGCATGATATCTTGATATACTCTAAAAACAGTCAAGAACATGTCTTATGCATCATCCCTTGGTACCACTTGTAGATTATTAACACAACTGACATTGAATTTCGGCCTAAAGTAAACTGTTAATGTTTGGCAGGACAAATAGAAAACTGATGGGTATGGTCTATCTTTTGAAGTAGAGAACATTCTCTTTCCTTTGTTGTTTGTTGTAGACAGACTCTGAACGATGTGCTATTTAGTACAGTCTTAACCAGGATATGGTTTTGTGTAATAATTATACTTAATGTTTGCCATCAAAATAGTGACTTATAATATAACTTATGTGTTGTAAATGTATGTTTTTTCTAATCGTGATTGTTTGCATTGTCAAATATGCTCATATGGGCCCTTTAATGGAAATAAAATCATCTTCTTCTGTATGCAGAACTTGCTTTGTTGAAAAAAAAAACATAGTCTTTGACGAATAATTTAGATAATGACCCCAAAGGCAAATGAACACAAATATCTTTAACCATTTTCTGCGGACCTTATAATGATTGTAATCTAAATAACCAAGAATGTATGAATGTACCTAGCTACGTGTAGTGAAAAGGGGGCGTGGCATATGTTGAAGATGTCCCAAAAAAATTTAGATAATTATTTATCTCTAGTTAAAGTTACACCCTGACTTTATAAAATATGAAAATTACTGTGATCTACTGTATTAACTAATAAATCGTCATCTTCATCGTCAAAATATGTATCAGAGTTTGAATTTGGCGCACTTGACATTGCGACGGGTGTTTACACCGGAAGTACTTACAAGCAAATAGTACCTAGAAACATATATTAATGCGCCACAAGTTCCGTTTTTTTATCTGATGATATTTTAATGTTATATGATTACATAATGAATAAAAACTGTACATTGGCAATAATCGAATTATATATTACAAAATGTATCTCGAAAAACTGTACAAAGATTAACACCTACAAAACAAATATAAACTATTTCTTAGCCTTTCGCGGAAGCAAAGTTTACGTGTTCGTCGTTCTTTGGTCTTGTCAACAACATGGATGAAAATACTTTGTAAATTATGACGAAGTTCACAAAATTGAAGTGTGATTGGCTTTATTTAGAATATGGACACACAAATCAATTCAAAGAAATATCAGAAAAAACCAAATGTAGCTAATGACAAAGCAATGGCCAAATTGAATAGTAAAAACAAGAAGAAAAAACAACGGAAGTCTGCCTTGAAAGGGGATGCTAAAGATAGTGACCCAAGCCCAGAAGTCCAAGACGCATTAGAAATCGAAGGGGTCAGAGCCTTGGATCAGACAGGTATCTTTATTTTGAGTTGAAATAAATATAAAAAATTCATGACTTGCAGCAGTGTGAGGGCCTTCCAGCATGTAATGCAAATGGTACAGTGCAGATCTATCTATCTTCATATTTCCGCACTCAGTCACAACTTTGACTATTACGTGCCGTTGCATGCGTGGCTTATTTACAATTTAGAAGAAATAAATTTGCAGTAATATTACGTTACATTGTATTGGTGCTTAGAAAAAATGAAGTAAAAATATAACAGTGATTTAATTTAAGCAGGATCTTTCACTCTCTGGGTTGTTTCACCATACATTTGAATATGTGTTAAGTCCTGTTATAAGTTATTGCTGTAAGACTGTAATGCCAAATAAAAAAAATAAGTGCGGTTCCTGTTATATCAAGATATAAAACAGGGAAGAATGTTCAATGTTGATAACAGCCCGAAACAGGAAAGTCAACAGTGACATGTATACATTACCAATCAATCAAAATTACACATGATTTATTTTTAAATGCTTGTTAAATACTTTACAAGTCATTAACTATATGATTACCAAATTCATTAATTTTTTTGTGTTTTCATTTGAAGCCTGGACTTAAATTGAAAGTAATGACATGACAAATGACGATTTGTCAGCGTGGTCTGCCATAATAAAAATAGTTTGGCCCATGATGTACTCATTGTGGTAGAGCTGCCATGATGAAAAAAGCATGGCATGGTCAAATCACCACAGTAAAACTAAATGTAGGAGTTATGGGGTATTCAGTCATGAGCAGCTTTTCAAAATAATGGTAAAAGGCAAATCTTAAATGTCCACCAACAAATTCAGCAGTTGTTTGTTATCAAATGCTCAAAATTTCTCAACTATTATATATAAAGGGTACATGTTTCGACAGAATCAGTTGTCTCTTGGTAGTGTGCTCACCTCAGTCGGGAATGTGCAAATTCAGTTCAGGTCTGGATGGGTCAAACCAAAGACTGTAAAATTTGTATTGGCTGCTTCCGTGCTAAGCACATACTTGGAGTTAGAATCATGTTCTGAGTCAGCTCAGCTGAGGTCTGTCTCCCTGCAGACTGTTACATTGTACCTCATGTGCTAGCATGTTAAAAATCTGGCTAATCATGTCAGTCTTGTATATGGCAGTGTTGATTTTCACATATATTATGTTTTATGCAAAAATCTTGATTTTTCATTGGTTAACAGAGATGTGATATTTCAATCCACCTTAACCTAGGCTCCACCCATCTGATGATTGGTTGTATTCCATCCTTAGGGATAGGAATACCTCATAGGAGAAAACATGTACTACCCTCTTGCAACAAGACCACCATCCATATTGGAAATGAGTTTTACCCACTGAATTTGTTCAAAGGGTGGTATACCATAATTGGCATAGTGTATAATAATATAGGGTTAATGCATGAATACTGGGAAATATTGTCACGAGTAGAATGTAATATTGCACGAGCTTACAAGTGCAATATACTATTCTATGAAGGACAATATTTCCAAGTTTCGTGCAATAACCCTTTTATTGTATGGCAACACCACCGAGATCCTCTGAAATAACCCGAAAAACTATCAAAGACATCATCCTTACTATGCAATATCGGCAAATACTGCAAGCTATTTTTTTGTTACGTTCTACAGGAAATATTACGTTGCTATACAATAAAACACATTACTGCCTTTCAGTTGAGGGTGGTATGCAGATTACCACACTTAAAACAAAATATTTTGCCTTCGTGTGGTAATCTCCCTTGACTGAAGGCATTAACCAATCATCCATTCTACATACTTTGGTCTTTGTACTTTTATTAATATAATATTCAAATTGAGTCTGATTTTGGTAGATTCAGTGAATCATGGTCATGGTGATCTCAGTTCATACTCTCCCATGTACATGATAAGGTTTGAATTTATTATTTATTGCTGTATTTTAAAACAAAATCATTATGAATATGGAAATCATTCTTTTACTAATATTTGATTTCAATTTTACTGATATTTATCAATTTTCACATGTAAATAGTGTTTATATCTTAAAATTGATTTGAAGAAAGAGGAGATTAAATGCTGTATGTATCAGTATTGAATATCTTATGTAAACAGTTTTCTACAGTTATAAATCTTTTTATTCAAGGTTTTATAGCTACTAAATGTGTTCAGTCATGTCTAAAATAAATCTTTGGCATCTATAAACATCATTTAAAACATTTTGTATTTGACAGATTCTGATTGTTAGAAATATTACATCACTGAAGGCTATATATTTTATCAGTGCAGTTTGCATAAATTAAATTTGATGTCTGTACATTCAAACATACATCAAATACTGGGTGAGATCCAAATATATGTTCAGAATTATAAAATACATTTTTGTACATCTCCAAAATTGCTTGCTACATTGTATGCAATGTAACTAATCTACATTGTAAATATCCATAAAAGAGAGCTTAATTTCCTGACTTCATATGTCGCTGAAATATTTCATGTTATAATCCTGGGTGTATAGTACTACGGGGAAGGGGGGTGTTAGATCTAATATGCAATAACATCATGTATTTTTTTCCCCATTATTTCAGTTTCATAAGATCTATGTACATTTAAAAATTGTTGCCACTCAGAAAATTTCAATGAAATGTGCAGTTATGTTGTAAAAAAGTTATCTGAGGGATAATTTTCTTAAGAAATCAGAACTAGTTATATACATTGTACATGTATTTCATGAAGTATCGAATGAATGGAGTTCCATATACCAACATTCCCCTTGGAAACAGACAATATTTGATACATTGAATCTGAAATTAAATGTCCACAGGAGATTAATGGTATGAGTATATACAATGTACATTGTCAGAATATATAAAGTTATAATGTCCACGGAAGATTAATGGTATCTGTATATACAATGTACATTGTCAGAATATATAAAGTTATAATGTCCACAGCAGATTAATGGTATCTGTATATACAATGTACATTGTCAGAATATATAAAGTTTATTAGTGTGAGCCTTTCTCACCTAGTGTTTTTTGCAGTGAGTACAATTGAATAAACTTTATACTTTCTGAAAATTTACTAGATGTATCCAGTAATAGTAATGTGTTAAGCATACAAATAAATTGATATATATATCTGTTATCTGTTATGGAGAAATGCAAAGTTTGTTTCGTTGGGGTTTTATGCCATTTTCAACACATTTGGCTATTTCTCGCCGACCAGTTTTTATTGGTGGAGGAAGCCAGAGTACCCAGAGAGAACCACTGAGCTTTGGTATGAAAATTGGCAATCCTTGTCAATTATTGAATAAAGATTGGAGTCGAACACACCACAGGCCAGATTCGAACTCACAACCTAAGTGTTAACAGGCTAGTGATCATTAGAAGTCTTTGAAGAACTACCCAGACCACTAGGCCACCGAGGCCCCGAGAAATGCAATGAAATATGGACATTTCTAATTAATTTTAAGATGGGTAATCTGGGGCCAGAATGACATCATAAACACTGTGAAACAGAATACAATAATAACTTTCATTGGATGTTAGGACAAGGGTATTTTGTCCCTTTATCTACATGTAAATCAGCTAATTGCTGGATAAATTCGTTGGATTACTTTAAGAAATACAATGTTCATGTATATAGTTTAGCAATGTCAGTAAACACTAGGGGTGCCACTGGGCGGAAACCTCAGTTTGTTTACAGTATACTGGTCCCAAAATAGGCTGGAAAAGGTTGTAAAGAAGCGGAATCCGGTTTTCAAATAACTTCCCCCAAAACAGCTCCACCTGGCGTTTACTGACATTGCTATATAGTTGAAATTTTAGAAACCATCAGCTAATGACTTGATTATAAATATTTTCTCAGATTTGTTTGTATTTGGTCTTTACTTTTTACATACAAGTATGTATGTATCAGTCATTGGTCTATCAGTATAATTTTATGATAAAGGTTGAACTTTAGTCCACAATAGAGTTTAAATCAAGTTTAAAATTCTTGAACTTTTATAAAAGGATATGAATAATAAGATCTTGGTCCTACAATGTAATTATGCTTTCTGTTTGTGAAAAAGTATCATTAAACATTTTAGTGTTAACGAAATGCATGTTTATTTTATCGGTTGAACTTTCTTTGTGTTTCTGTCATAGATAATCCTGTTACTTATTCAATTCTGGAATTTTGTTTTATATAAACATGTTTTTATAAAACATAGTGTTACAATTTCTTTGAAAGGGTTTAGTTTGGGTGTTATTGGATATACCTGTAATTAATTTTCTTTGTATTATATTACTGATATTTTCTATAACAGATTTTCGACCTGGAACATTTAGATATAGATTTGTAACTTAAAACTTTCTGTTGACAATTGTTTTAACTTATGAGTATGATATTTTATCTTTGGGGGGGGGGGGGGGGGTTCATCTGTATGTCGACTTCATTTGTTAGAATTTGACATTTATTTAGCTATATATAACTCAGACAAATTGACTCCAGAATAAAACTTTGTGGAATAGTAAATATCTTCTTGACATTGAACTTCTTATCCCTGTATTTCTAGTCTACTTAAATATGTGTTTGGTTTAGTATTCTTTATTCTTCCATTAAAAAACATAAATTTTCAAATCAGTTTTGTAAATTTGTGTTAATGAAAATAGAGCAGGGTGGGGATTCTCAGATACATAAAAATAATGATAGTAAAAATGTATTGACTAATGGTACAGGGATAAAAAAAAAATGAGGAGGGGAGAGGGGTGCTGGGAAGTCTGTTTTATTGTTTCTTAACCTCTCATTTGTACATGTTGGTAAATTTTTCCTAAAGTACAGTTCTTGTGCATATGGTACAAATGTAGGTAGGTGAAATGTGGAAATTTGCTTAAAGTGTTAAATATGGCTAATTTCTTTACAAAGCCATGTACATGTAGATATTTGTGTTAATCATTGGGATAAGTTAAGAGTCCTGAAATATTTTATAGTCATCATAATTTTTAGGGGTACATGTGTATGTTTAATTCTATCAACCTAATTTGATGTGTTTAACATGACTTGTTAAATTATTTAAATACATACAGGTATATAGATGACTTGACACATTTTATATATTAATATGAAGACAATATGTAACCGAATACTTAATTAATCAGATCTTGATGACCAATAGGTTATTATACTATTCTATACTATATCGATTAAAAGATAACGTACCACATATATCAAAACTCAGACATAATTATATTTATTTACTTCATTAAAATAAGGTCTCAAATAAAAGTGCATATTTTAATATACAGTGGGAGGAGGGTGCTAAAAATATGGTCAAACGATCTGTATACTTTTTGGTGAAAATAATATCAAAACTTTTTGAGTTACAGGACTTTGTAACTAAAACAGGGGTGTGTTTTTTTCACATGTCACGCCCTATCTCAAAAACGATTTATGATTATTGCTTAAAACTTTACCCACTTCTTAGTTATATTAATCTAAAGATCTGTATACATTTTGGTGATGATTCAAAATTTTATTTTAGAGTTATTGAGTTTTTTGTAAAAAAAAAAGGAGGGGTTTTCACATGTCGCGCCGTATCTCAGAAACTATTTATGATTAATGCATAAAACTTCACACACTTGTTAGTTATATTAATCTGAAGATCTGTTTACTTTTTTGTGATCATTCCTTACTTTTATTTTTGAGTTATTGAATTTTTATTGAGCTTTTTGGTAAAAAAGGTAGTCTTTTTTGGTCACATTTCGCGCCATATCTCTATTGCTTAAAAGATTACACGCTTATGTTTTGCCGGGTTTCCATATACATCCCACCAGCAGCTCCACTAAATAAATGGGGATTCCAAAAACATTTATTAGGTTTTTTTTCACTAGACGATGGGCGTATCATAAACTTTAAACTTTAAACTTTAATAATTTGATTAAACGCCTATTTCTACATAAAACATATTCAATGGCGTTTTACAAAGAAAAAACATATGACATATACAAAAGACACATACACAATAATTACAATACATATATACAAAATCTCATGACATACAAATAGCCGGGTACCCTGGGCAGTGATTACAACTTCAGAAAAGATCAAAATAATTCTCAAAATACAATGATTTCAATTTGCTTTTAAAAATATCAACTGATTTACAGTTTCTCAGACCAACAGGTAATTCATTCCATAATTTTGGACCCACTGTCCTAAAACTCCTATCAGAAAATGTTTTCTTTTTGTGGAATGGAATTTCAAAACAACCCATAGATGATTCTGACGATCTTAAAGAACGTTTTGACACTTGTGAAGTTAAAAGATTAATTAAATAAGCTGGAGCATTACCCACAGAACAGTTATACATATATGTTAAAATCTTAAAATTTATTCGTGCTTTAACAGGAAGCCAATGTAGTTTAAATAATGCCTGCTTTGAGCTTTCGTACTTAGATAGGTTTAACACAAGTTTGGCACACATATTTTGTATACGTTGGAATTTAGATAGCTCATTTTGAGAGATACCATAAAGGATAACATTACAATAGTCTAAATGCGATATAACCAAAGACAGCACAAGAGTTTCAGTAGCGTCTTTAGTCAAATATTTTCGAATGCTTTTGATTTTAAAGTAATTTAACATGGCAGTCCTGCACTTGCATTTAACATGTTCTTTAAAGTTCAATGTCTGGTCCAAAAAGGCGCCAAGGTACTTTATATAGGCAGCTGATTTGATAGTATCACCACATATATTGATGTCCTCTGTCTTACATTTTAAGAGTTGTGGGCGACTCCCAAACAAAATAAACTCTGTTTTTGATGCATTCATTTTAAGTTTATTATGATTCATCCAATCGTTAATCAGAGTGGCACAGTTCTCTAAACCCTGAATAGCCTTTATTTCCGATTCGTGAGTTGGTTTGAATCTAATGTTAGCAGTGTGGTCATCAGCGAATCCGTACACAGAGATAGGTGGAGGTATGATATCAAATATTGTTCCGGCGTATGCCAAGTACAGCCAGGGTCCTAAACAGCTTCCCTGAGGGACACTGCAGTCAAGACTGCATTCCGATGATAGGACAGAATTAACACACACTCTGCAGCTACGCGGTCTCAGATATGAATCGACCCATTCCAGTGCCGAACCGCATACACCATACTGACGCTCGAGCACCTTCAGCAAAATGTCATGGTCCACGGTGTCGAAAGCGGCACTTAAATCAATAGCAATCAGTGCAACGACTTCTTGATGCTCCATTCCATCTAGTATGTCATTTACAAGTCTAAGCAAGGCCGTTTCACAAGAGTGATATTGTCTATACGCAGACTGGTTAGTAGGGAGCAGACCATTTATGTTGGCATGTTGATTTAGTCGATAAAGAGCTGCCTTTTCGACCAGTTTGGACAAAAATGATAGGTTGCTGACGGGTCGATAGTTAGAAAATATCAGTTCAAGACCGCACTTTTTTAACAGTGGCCTTACTATTGCCTGCTTCCACGTAGTCGGAAAAACACCTCGGGATAGGGATAGATTTACTAGCTTCGTTATTGTTGGTAAAAGTTCTTTCAGGAATAATTTCAAGATCTTGGTTGGTATGATGTCAAGTTCACACGATTTACATTGAAGTTGATTAATGAGGTTTTTTATTTCATCTTCCGAAAGATGCTCGAACGATCGAAGAGATAGAACATTTTTTTCAGATGGATCATAATTATCAAAATCATTGAGCGAATCTCGAATCTTTTTTATCTTGCTCATAAAGTAGTCTGCAAATTTATCGGGTAGTTCATTTACATCGTTTACCGTAGGCATAGGATTTTCAGTTTTACTTCCGGTTAAATCTTTCATAAGCGAGTAGAGCTTTTTCGAATCACCCTTACAGTCGAGAACCTTCTTACTAAGTACGGATTGTTTTTCATGTTTCAACTCGTAGTGATACTTGTTAAGAGAAGATTTGTAAATTTTATAGTCGTCAGGCTGTCGGTGTTTTCTCCAAATTTTCTCTGATCGTCGCATTACTCGTTTCAGGGAATATATTCTGTCATTTAGCCAGGGCTTTGGTGCTCTGCATATCAGTGTTTTCTCTTTCAAAGGAGCGTACGTATTGAGTAAATGTTCAACCTCATTTTCAAATTGATTGACAAAAGTATCAATAGAATCCGACGATATCGTTATTTTTTCGAGGTCTTTTGCGAAATTGTCTTTGTCCATATCTTTGAAGTTCCGGAAGGAAGTTGATTTGCTTACAATGTATCATGCTAGTGGCGCAGCTGTTTATTGATAAAGCCAAGAGAAAAGAATACCTGTGTTTCTGGTTAACATTCATACTTACAAAATCAACCTGATCAATCAAACAGAAGGTCAGAGATAGATAAAATCTAGGAAATATCATTTAAGACGGGTAAATAATATAATTATCCTGCAACTGGCCTATATAATATACAAGTAACAGGTGTCAAATATATTTTTCGTGATTAGTCTAGTAGGATAATATAACCCGTCTTCATTTGCAATGAGAGTTTGTATTATGCTGTGATTTACAGTGTTTATGACATCATGTTCTCCCAAGATTATGTGCCAAAAATCGTCTTCATAGAAATGTTCCATTTTTTCCCCGTGAAAGTTTCATCGTTGCAGGATAAAAAAATATATATGCAAATAAAATAAACATTTTATTTTTACCTTCCTTGAAACAGGTGAGAAATGCATTTCTATGTTGGGGCCTCGGTGGCCGAGTGGTCTAGGTAGGTCGTCATGACTACTAATGATCACTCACCTGTCAACGCTGGGGTTGTGAGTACAAATCTCACCTGTGGCGGGGTGTGTTCGACTCTGATATTAATTGACAAGGATTGCCAATTTTCCTACCGAAGGTCGGTGGTTCTGTCCAGGTACTCCAGCTTCCTCCACCAATAAAAACTGGCGGCCGCGAAATAGCCAAATGTGCTGAAAACGGCGTTAAACCCCAACTAAACAAACATACATTTGTATGTGTTTCTAAGGCTCATACATTGTACATTTAATAATGAATATTTTCTAACAATGTATGTACATGTATATACAGTATATTTGTGGTTTTGATTGAATTTCTTCACAACTTTAAATTAATAGTGTCATTTAGAGTTTGTCCTGCTACATGTAGCACTATATATATTTATAGTGTGTGGTACTCATCTGGTGTTGAAAGCTGTACTTCAGCCTCTTTTTAAATTTTCAGATTATAAGGCAGTTTACTTTAGGGGTTGTTGTCCAGTCAACAATTATTCCATATATTGATTTACTCTTGCTTGTTATAGAAAAAGAGATTTTTTAATTTTTATGCTGATTTTGCAGAAAACTTTAACAATTACTGTTGTTTTGATGAGTGACTTTGATTGTGTATATATATGGATAATGTCAAAAGAAAAACTGAAACATGTATTATTTGCAAGGTGGGGGGTTAATTGGGTTTTGAAATTTCTGAATTTTCAAGAAAATTTTAAAATTGGATATCCCATATGTGACAGTTGAACACTTGAGATACAAATGTATGTATTTAACTGTGTCAAGGGAGGTAACCATAATTTTTGGCAAGTTTAAAAACAGGCCTTAAAACCTGATTTCATTTAATTTTCATTTGTTAAAAGGTTGCGTAATTTGTAATAAGTACAATGTATTACTTTCTTATTGAATAATTTTACAATGCTTTCAGACCGGTGAACATTATGTTCCATGCTGTTTAATCCATTTAAATCTGTACAGAATGTTGATATCCAGAACATTGATTGGTTTTGTTCTATAATATCATTTAAACATTAATATGTAAATTGATATGGATACATATTGGACTCTATAGTTATGGAAGGATTTAATATTGCTGTTATTCATGAAGATAGTTGATTTGTTTTATTAGATTTTAATACATTTACATGAGAATTTATTTACAAAGTAATTGATAATTACTAACAGAATATTCTGTATAAATAAGGTAAGACACAATATTGAATATTTCCCCTGTTTAATTTGAGGTCATTTTAATTTGTTTGTAATCTTTGTATACTTTTCCTGTCTATCATTCATTCCATTTCATGTTAAAGTAAAGTAGTTAGATGTGCACATCTTATATATGTATAGTCCAAAATATATACTGTAAATATGGAAATTATTGCGAAAGTTGCGATCGGTTGAGCATTGCTATATTAAAAACTCACATTTTTTATGCATATTTCATGTCCGATTTATTCTAGATGTGTCCACCTTTGTTTACATTGCTGATATCCAGAGACAGGTTAATTGGTAGCTGCTTAGTTGTATAGTTGTTGTTTTCACAGCTACTTTATATATATAAAACATTTTGAATTCTGGGGCCTCGGTGGTCGAGTGGTCTAGGTAGTTCGTCATGACTACTAATGATCACTAGCCTGTCAACACTGAGGTTGTGAGTTCGAATCTCACCTATGGCGGGGTGTGTTCGACTCCGATCTAAATTGACAAGTATTGCCAATGATTGCAATAATTAAACCTCGCAATTTTGCGTTGTGTTGAAGAATAGAAATAATAAGTGCACACGAAAATTTCCAAATTTACAGTATCAAAAAGTTGTTTTAGCATAATTTTATGCCTTAAAATCAGGTTAAAATTTAACTAATATATGGAAATGTACAATATACATCAACAAGGAGAAACGGCCCTGTCGCAAGACTTGTGTATGACGTAAATCATGTTAGGGTCATATCATGGCCAATAACAATGATACATGGCCAAAACACCACACCACATCACAAGCATAAGATGACAGAATCAAAACTGCATTTGTAGTGTCAAAACTTTAATGAAGCTTCCCAAGTTACAATGTGAAAGAGTTTTATCTCAAAGCTCAAAACAAAATGGTTTCATCACAAAATATAAAATACCACTATTTATTTTTCACTGTTGTTAGTAATATGATTACCAGTAGCTATTACTGTTCAGTCCAGTAAAACTGAATTTAACATTTATTATGCTTCTTTATTCTTCAGGTTATGAATCAGATTCATCTACTCAAGAACGGACTGAAAAACCCTTAGATACACCTGTGCCAAAAAATGAGGACAAACCCCGAAAGGAAAAACAACATCGTAAGTCATCAATAGGCTCTCCAGCATCCCCAGTCGTTAATTCATTAGCATATTCAATGACCAATATGCAAGTAACTTCAAAACAAAAATCTGGATCTTCCAGAGGAATTAAAGCAAAGGGAAGTAAATCAGGGAATCAGACTGGTGCTAAAAATATGAAGAAGAACAGTTCTACTAATGACCTTAAAAGAATGAATAATAAAACTGAACAGAAATGTACAGAAAGTTTACGATGGGAAAATCAACTTTCTGATAGTGAAGAAGAGAGAGAACGAATAAAAATGTATAAAATGAATCGCAGAAAGAGATATCTAGCATATGCTCAAGCTCAAGGACTCGGGTGGACTTCAAAATATCATAGTAATGGGTCACCATTGTCTGAGGATTCTGGGATTGAGACCCATGAACAGGAACATCGACTTTCAATACATGATACTCATCCATCACATGTAGCCATTTCAGACTTTAGCTCACTAAAACACCTGGGGCCTAGTCAGACTGTTAATTCAAATAGTTTGGTGGAATGTTGATGTCTTTAGAAAGTTGTAGTTTATAAAATGCAGCATGACGGTAGACTGACTCAAACACTTGGAATTTGCCATCTACCTCAAGTCTCATGGATTTAAATATTTGGGAAAGGCAGTTTACCTTTATATTATTTAGAATATATAGATTTTTGCAAAACAAAGAATTGGTATTTTGTCAACATCACAAAAAATATTTCAGTGATGGTGCATGTAGTCAACAAAATCTGTTAAGCACGAATGTTAAGCATAAATCACATTGATTATATGCTCAAATTTGTAAACTTTAAAAGAAAACCTGTAAATGTTTAAAATGATAGTTCATGATCAAGATTGTAAACCAATCAGCATGTCTGTTTTTTTTATATTAATATGAGAATGATACATTTAATTCAAATAAATGCTGGGGGTAATTTTGGTTTTTATATTTGATAATTTTGATAAAGAATGGCCATTTATTTTATTTTTGTCTTGTAATATATAATATAACGGAATGTAGTTCAAGTTGGTAATTTTTGAATTATCAAAAATTTGTTAAGTGTAAAGAAGATGTTAACCTTATGCCAAAAATTCTCAGTAACATGTCATTTTATGACTGGGTCTCATAAGTTTTATGCCTTCATCATCAGCCTTCTATTGTCTACAGTTTTGATATGTTATTTTAGTCATGTTTAATCAGATTTTCCAGCGAAAGAAATTATGGTTGAGCGCTCCAAACAATGATGATGGAAAATCCGCTTTTTTTGTTTTAATATTTGAGGTCGAGGACATATCAGTATTATAAATTCATTTTTGGAATATTCTGTCTCAAATACATTTTATATCAAATGGAATTATAAGAACATACAATATACTATCAGAGTTATCCTCTCAAAATGAAATAATTCTGTTTCCTCCACTTTTCGTATGTTTATATGTGTGAAAGGAATTTTATGTCAAAAACTAAGCAAGGGACATAACTCTTTTTCTATTACATTGTACATGTAAATTATTGATAACTGCCACTAAACTGTTTTAACTCAGTTCATATTAAATTATATTTTTATGCTTGATAGAAATAAAAATTAAAAAGAAAGATAATAATTATTATTTATGGAATTTATTTACTCATAAACATTTGTTAAGATGCATTTATATGTACAGTTGACTCTCGTTATCTCGAACACATTTAAGTTGAAATTCCGGGTAACTCGAATTATCTGTTTGGACCCTCAACAGCAGTAACTATACAGAATTACTCCTGATATCTCGAATTTTCGCTTAAGTCGAACTAGATATTCATGCCCCAATGGATTCGACATAACGAGACTTGACTGTTTAAGTTATTTTTTTTAACAAATATTATGTAATTTAAGTATACTGAAAGTTTGAGTGAATACATTTTATATCCTTTGTAGATTTTTGACATTTCCTGTGAAAATCAAAGTTTCTTTGTTTGTTAATACTTATAAATTTTAGTTTGAGATTCTAAATAAGAGTTAAGATCAGAACTTTCAGGGCATTTTACACCTGGCATATTACCTGGGATTCTGTTGACTTAAAAGTTTAGTAAGATAATCCCTGGATAAAATTACTGCCAAATAGGTCAGTCTGGTTCATATTCTGTGAAAGGGGAGACAACCTTAACACAGTTTAACATTTATGCAAGTTCTTTATAAATATTTGGAAAATTAAAGAAAAAAAAGATATATAAAAATCAGAATAAAGTCACAATTTTTCAATTGAAGATAACTTATAAAGTTAAAAATGTTATGCATGAAAATTGATAACGTTATTTTAGACATTGTTAGTATTTTTATTGTTATATATATGTGCTGATCATGCATGCATAAATGTTACATGTATGTTTAAGTATGTTTTAAAAAACCTATGTTTGTTTTTGTTGGATTTTTTTCTGATATCTGAATGTATGTAAATGTTGAACCCAGGGAAGGTGCGATTACACAGCTGTGTCTTGGTACCAATTTACTATACATGTATTTGGAAAGAAGGAAGATGATTGTTCTATGAACAGAAATGTAGATTGTAAATGGTATAATATTGTCTTATTTGGTTACAAGTACAGAAAGGTTTTTTATACCCCCACTCTATGGAATGGGTGGTATACGGGATTCAACTTGTTTGTACGTCCGTTTGTTTGTTTGTCCGTCCGTCCGTCCGTTCAAACTGAAATTTTTTGTCACACTTATCTTGGATCCTGTGCAACAGAATGTTTTGATATTTGGCCTACAGCTTTATGACCATGAGTTGTATTGTCCCTCATATTTTCAGGTCTGTCAATGAACCACTTCCTGTTTGGTGATACTTATAAATTTTACTATAGTGTTATTAACTGGCTGTTTCTGTATTGGCACTGGTATAGATTCAAGGTTTGCTGTATTGGCCTCGAGACCCGTAGGGTCGAGGGCCAATACAGCTGACCAAGAATCTATACCAGTGCCAATACAGAAACAGCCAGTTCATAATACTTTTATTAAATAATCCAACTTTTTCAATACAGACTTGTTCTGAATGCTGTATTACATACATCAAATGTGAATATAGGGCCAATATTTCCAATACGGACTGGCAATGATGTGAATATATGGCCAATATTTCCAATACGGACTGGCAATGAAACGACTGGAAGTGAAAAGGCTGTATTAGCCCTAGGGCTCATACGGCCTTTTTCAGTATTGGACCGGGCCGAAAAGCAATATAGATCACGTGATTTATATGACCAGGACGCTCTGGTGCAACAGAATGTTTTTATATTTGAAATTTAGCTTTGTGACCATGAGTTGTATGGTGTCTCCTATTTTCACGTTTTTGGTTTGTCAAGGAACCACTTCCTGTTTGCCGATACTTACAAATTTCACAATACCTTATGTTTACATGAAATTTTTCGTCAAACTTTTAAAGTCTGTTTTCCCAATTTTTAAAATTAAAAAAAAGTGGGGGTATACTTTGCACGATAACACGTGCAACCTCATGTTCTCATTATTACCGGTAAATTTTTATTTTACCGTATTTCTCATGAATTTTAACGGTAAATTCATTAAGGTGA
Organism: Mytilisepta virgata; assembly: GCA_028015205.1. Taxonomy (NCBI): domain Eukaryota; kingdom Metazoa; phylum Mollusca; class Bivalvia; order Mytilida; family Mytilidae; genus Mytilisepta; species Mytilisepta virgata. Next base: position 1,370,171 of record CM051520.1, on the reverse strand, counting down.
AGAGGAAAAAGATGTTTCCTTCATATGAGTATTGCCAGGTTATATAATCATTTTGTGCCAAGAATCACACCATATCATACTAATTCTATGAACGTTACTGATTAACTGCTTGGGATACCTGTTGAAATCTTATTGGTTACTGTACCCAAGTACAGACAATAAAATTATTAAAACATTGAAGTGCCAAATAGAAATTAGATCAAATCAAATATTTGAATTCAGCTTTTCAAATGTTGTGTATGTTTAACTGATGGTATATATAGCATATAGAGTTCATTCATTTTCATTTATAATCTCATTTTTAAATTTGACAAGAATTATAGAAAATATGCATAGAAAAGTTTATTCTGTTTAAATGGTTCAGTGGTTCAAAAATGTTTAAACTTTTTCTATTGGTCCTGAATCATTCTGACTGATCATTTTGAATTGACATTGTTTTAACTTGTAGTGAAACAATGGAAAATTAAATGACAATGTAACTTAATTAAATTTATTCCAGTAGAGGTTTCTGCTGTTTATTAACATTTATGCATTTGAATTTTTATTCATTTGTTTTGTTTAATGTGTTATATCACAGACTCATTTGTAAACATATTTTTTTCAACATTAAAGATATATGGAAATTTCAGCAGTTTTTAAACTATGCAGGAATTGGTTTCAGTATTATTCACATTTGCTGTATACAAACTATTTATTGAAAGAGTATATTTTATTTTTATATGCCCATCGTAGACATGATGTATGATGGTATATCAATGTCTGTCCGTACATCCATCTGTCCATCAACACTTCGTACTGGAACTATAATTTGATTCAATCAATTCTCATGAAATTTCAACACAATATTAGGATTGATGGAAGAAAGCTCCTTTTCGATTTTGACGATTTTCAGTTTTTATCACATTATTACAAATGATGGTCTGAGGGTCTGTATACTTTTTGACGATTTTGATTTTGTCATTCTGAAGTTATGGGACTTATATTGTCAAAATATAAGCTATTTTTCACATGTCACCCATGAACTTGAGAATGCATTGACTGATTTTCTTCAAACTTTAATGCAGGGTCTGTATACTTTTTGATGACTTTCACTTTTGTCGTTCCAGAATTATGGGACTTAGATTGTCCAAATATAAGCAATTTTTCACATGTCACGCACTATCAGCAATTTTTATAAGTATAAAATTTCCTGCTTACCGGTACTCAAAGATGATATTTAGTTTGTTGTTACAGTGATATAATTTATTAATATCTGATCTTTTTATCTTTCTTTTTTTTTGTCATCCTTAAAATTGATTAAGCCTTGAATTTTAATGCTAGACACATGGGTTTTGTGTAGATTTCATATGGATATGGAGATATCTTTCAATTAAGAGCCAAATAATAAACCATTCTGTGCCTTAAATTGTATCAGATGACATAATTTTACATGATTTATATCAAGTTGATAAAATAAATTATTCTACTTCAGATTGTTATAATTCTTTATGCCTATTGATAGGTATAATTTTCTTTAACAGACGTTTTACTTTCAATAGGAAGACCTGCAAGACAAGCACTGCTTATTTGTCATGAGAAATATTGGACATGGAGTAAAATGTATAGAAGACAACATCCTATCTAGATTGAACAAACCAAACACTGACAAATAGTGGTCACCAAACAAAAGTCTAGAAGACCACATCCCATCTCTGGATTGAACAAACCAAACACTGACAAATAGTGGTCACCAAACAATTGTCTAGAAGACCACATCCTATCTCTAGATTGAACAAACCAAACACTGACAAATAGTGGTCACCAAACAAAAGTCTAGAAGACAACATCCTATCTCTAGATTGAACAAAACGAACACTGACAAATAGTGGTCACCAAACAAAAGTCTAGAAGACCACATCCTATCTAGATTGAACAAACCAAACACTGACAAATAGTGGTCATTAAACAAAAGTCTAGAAGACAACATCCTATCTCTAGATTGAACAAACCAAACTGACAAATAGTGGTCACCAAACAAAAGTCTAGAAGACAACATCACATCTCTAGATTGAACAAACCGAACACTGACAAATAGTGGTCACCAAACAAAAGTCTAGAAGACCACATCCCATCTCTAGATTGAACAAACCAAACACTGACAAATAGTGGTCACCAAACAAAAGTCTAGAAAACAACATCCTATCTCTAGATTGAACAAACCAAACACTGATAAATAGTGGTCACCAAACAACTGTCTAGAAGACAACATTCCATCTCTGGATTGAACAAATCAAACACTGACAAATAGTGATCACCAAACAAATGTCTAGAAGACAACATCACATCTCTAGATTGAACAAACCGAACACTGACAAATAGTGGTCACCAACCAAAAGTCTAGAAGGCAACATCCTATCTCTAGATTGAACTAACATAACACTGACAAATAGTGGTCACCAAACAAAAGTCTAGAAGACCACATCCCATCTCTAGATTGAACAAACCGAACACTGACAAATAGTGGTCACCAAACAAATGTCTAGAAGACAACATACCATCTCTAGATTGAACAAACCAAACACTGACAAATAGTGGTCACCAACCAAATGTCTAGAACACAACATACCATCTATAGATTGAACAAACCAAACACTGACAAATAGTGGTCACCAAACAAAAGTCTAGAAAACAACATTCCATCTCTGGACTGAACAAACCAAACACTGACAAATAGTGGTCACCAAACAAAAGTCTAGAAGACAACATTCTATCTCTAGATTGAACAAACCGAACACTGACAAATAGTGGTCACCAACCAAAAGTCTAGAAGGCAACATCCTATCTCTAGATTGAACTAACATAACACTGACAAATAGTGGTCACCAAACAAAAGTCTAGAAGACCACATCCCATCTCTAGATTGAACAAACCGAACACTGACAAATAGTGGTCACCAAACAAATGTCTAGAAGACAACATACCATCTCTAGATTGAACAAACCAAACACTGACAAATAGTGGTCACCAACCAAATGTCTAGAACACAACATACCATCTATAGATTGAACAAACCAAACACTGACAAATAGTGGTCACCAAACAAAAGTCTAGAAAACAACATTCCATCTCTGGATTGAACAAACCAAACACTGACAAATAGTGGTCACCAAACAAAAGTCTAGAAGACCACATCCTATCTCTAGATTTAACAAACCGAACACTGACAAATAGTGGTCACCAAACAAAAGTCTAGAAGACAACATCCTATCTCTAGATTGAACAAACCAAACACTGACAAATAGTGGTCCCCAAACAAATGTCTAGAAGACAACATCACATCTCTAGATTGAAAAAACCGAACACTGACAAATAGTGGTCACCAAACAAAAGTCTAGAAGACCACATCCTATCTAGATTGAACAAACCAAACACTGACAAATAGTGGTCACCAACCAAATGTCTAGAAGACAACATCCTATCTCTAGATTGAACAAAACGAACACTGACAAATAGTGTTCAATACACAATTGTCTAGAAGACCACATCCTATCTAGATTGAACAAACCAAACACTGACAAATAGTGATCACCAAACAAAAGTCTAGAAGAGCACATCCTATCTAGATTGAACAAACCAAACACTGACAAATAGTGGTCACCAAACAAAAGTCTAGAAAACAACATCCTATCTCTAGATTGAACAAAACAAACACTGACAAATAGAGGTCACCAAGCAATTGTCTAGAATACAACATCCCATCTCTGGATTGAACAAACCGAACACTGACAAATATGGTCACCAAACAAGCTACAATAGGTGATCAGCCACACAATAACCAAATGTATATTTACTTCAAGAAAATATGAGGATATGATGTATTAGTCATTTTAACAACAGCCAACAGGATTTTAACATAGGAAAAGATACAATTACATCAAAGGGTCATTGTCTGGCCTTCTGTGAGGAGCAACTGACCCCACACACCACCACAACTATAAGGCAAGACCGGTGGCCCTAAAAACAATGGTGTTAAAAATTCAATAAATTTCAAAATAAGTACAATATTCCATACAATAGATGACAGACACTGAAAATACAGGTTCCTAGCTTTGTAAAGGTGCATATAGTATGTAACAGTTTAAACATGTTTGTCAGTACTCAACCCTTCACCTATTTTAATCTAGACCATTGTACAATGTGGTAAAGGCTGTCACCATAGCACCTCCAAATATTTTATCTAGACCATTGTACAATCTGGTAAAAGCTGTCACCATCGCACCACTAAATATTTCATCTAGACCATAGAACAATCAAACAAAGGCTATGAACACAACATCATCTACGATTTTATCCACTGTACCCTACACGAACTATTTCAGTTGGTTTGACTATACAGTTCTCTCTATGATTATTTTTATAAGCATTGCAACAAATTCTAAGATATTTTTAAATAAAATACACTTAGTCAAACCTGTTTATAAATGACACCCATGGGACTAGAAAAAGGTGCTCTTAATGAGCAGGTGTCCTTTATACAAAGATTAATTGTACATGCTTTGTTCATGAATGGGACTTTTTCACTGTGCCGTTTATAGACAGTGATTTGCTATATAGAAGTGGCCTTTAAAGGAGGTATGAAATATTTAAGTAAGAAAATACCAACGTCTTCTATATGTATAATTACAACAAATTACAGCGTGAATTACATGGGAAAAGCATTTAAAACATATTAAAAAGAACTTTTATTATCATTCATGGATTGAAATTGGTTTTTATAATTGTCTGCTTTAAAGAAATCTAAATATGAAAATTTTAATTGGGGAATATATTGTTATTTTCCAAAAAGATCAGTGTTTGCAATGACTTGAAAAATAGTACGGTTATTTAACTCATCGACGTATCAATAATTCAATGGCGGATGTTATAACCAAAAATCTCCGGGACAGTTTGGTGTGCTGTATTTGTAGAGATGTTTATAGTGATCCCAGAAAAACTCCATGTGGACATACCTTTTGTTATAATTGCCTTTTACAACATATATCTTTAAGTCTTGAGAAGACCAGTCTTGTTTTGTGTCCTCTTTGCAAACAGGAAGTGTGTTCCTCTTTTAAAAAGACGGACGCAAAGAAGCTAGCAGACAAAATCCCAAAACATGATTTGGTAAGTCGTATTGCTAATTTTATGAAAACTGGAAACGAGGGAACTATGACAGTCACTGTAGAAAGAACAGAAAGGTGTTCAACTCACGACAAGCCATTAGATATGTATTGTATCCAACATGACTCAGTCATTTGTGACAGGTGTGCATGGAGCTTTCATCGGAAAACGGATTGCGAATGCTTGCCAATTGATGAAACTACAAGTGTTCGAAACAGCAAAATAAAAACATTAAAATCGTGCTACAGAAAACTTAAAGGTCGTTTATCTAGACTTGAAACTGGACGAGAGATTAATGAAAAGATTCTCCGAGACAGTTATGTCAGTGTTCTTGAACGAATTGATTTACTTGAAGAAAATATTAGAAACTTCATCGACGATAAAATAAAGGAACTAAATGAAATGAGAGGGATAGCAAAGGACATGTATGACAATATTAGTAACAACACAACACACAAACAGGTAATAAGTTCCATGATTGAAAATTCTAAATCCGTTTTGTCAGAGCTGAGCAGGTCTAATGACTCAGGGTGGGTCTTAAACACATTGACTGAATTAAATATGCAAGCAAATGACATTGAACAAGAATTGCAGTTCATGCCGGATCGAAATTTTCGACTAATTTTCGAAGAAAATCCTGAAATGAAAACATTTTTACTCGAACCTATTAGTGTTGGAGGCGTTAAATGTCAAAATTTTTCAAGACGAGTTAAAAAATATAACACCCAGGAGTCGCCCACTGATTTTTTGTCTTCCGTTACCTCTCTAAGGGCCATTCAGACATTTGATGTTAAAGACGAATATGAAGAGGCGTGTTTGATTACCGGTCTCACCTGTACAGATGACATGATTGTTTTATGTGACAATGAAAATAACAAAATTAAGGTGTTTGATTATGAAGGGGAGATTCTGGATAGCATGCCCCTTACAGATCCACTGGATATATGTATTTTATTTTCAACAAATGATGTGATTGTTACTCAGCCAGATTTATACCAACTTACTTTTCTAGAAACAAGAATAGGTTCTAAATGCATTCATCCAATTATTGAACTTGCAAAAAAATCGGAGAAAAAGTACAGAAAGAAATATTCTTCCATTTGTTGTGTAAATGCAAACAAATTTGCTGTTGGTTGTTGTGATAAAGAAAATTCTACAATTGATATTGTAACTTGTTATGGGGATATATGTCAAACTATCTGTGCTAATGACAGTCAGGGACAAGTATTATTTCGAGAACCGAAATTCATGTGCTTCGATGTCTGGACTGGTAAGATATCGATTTCTGATCCCATGTTAGGACATGTGATACATTTAGGCTTTGATCCCACTTGTGGGACAACCGTATATCCCATAACAAGCGGGAGGTGCAGTGGAATAGCCGTCGACTGGTTTAGTAATATTTATACTGGTTTAATTGACAGGAATGCAGTTCGCTGTATATCAAAGACTGGCGTGGAGAGCCTAGCAGTAAAACGAAAACATGAAATAAAACACCCCTTAGCACTTTGCAGTTCTGACACACTTTTAATAATATCAGAAGAATTTCCTAGTTCAAAAATCGCCTTGTTTGAATTTGACATTCCAGGTTTATAAGTTTAGACAAATAAAGATTAAAGATATGAAATATTTTTGTTGATTGGTGGGGGAAGCCGGAGTCTCCAGGGAGAAAATTGGCAATCCTTGTCAATTTAGATCGGAGTCGAATACACCCCGCCACAGGTGAGATTCGAACTCACAACCTCAGTGTTGACAGGCTAGCGGTCATTAGTAGTCATGACGAACTACCTAGACCACTCGGCCACCCGACCACAAAGTCCCCCCCCCCACCCCTCACTGCCAAAGGTGAGATTCGAGCTCACAACCTGAGTATTGACAGGCTATTGATCATTAGTAGTCATGACGAACTACTAGACCACTCGGACACCGAGATCCTGACACTAAACCGTCATTGTATTAATTTGTGACCCCACAAAGTCTTTCGAATGAATTTTAAGTAAATTAACATGATATACAAAAGATACTAAAGATAAAACAGTGAAATGTCCGTAAATCAAAATCCAAAGACAAGGAAAAAGTCTAGAATTCAACAGACAAATACTACATGTATATTACTTGAAGTTGGTCCAATGTTAGGACTTGAATTCAAAGAAATACGCTTACTAAGTGTGATTTGGTTCTTTTTTCTTTTATATTCATTTCTCGGTGTTTACCTTCCTAGAATTATGCTGCATTTCAAATGTTTCTTATTTTTGTTTTAGATTTTCGATGAGAGGATCAGATAAGGAATACAGTTTAAACATATTTTATTGTCTAATAACAATTTGGATTGGATACAAGTTATAACAACTTACATAAATCCTCTCCATATATAAGGAATATATCTGGGCAACCATTAAACCGGTCTAAGCACACACTTTTGGCTATCAGCACAAACCAGATTAATTCACTCTTTTTTATAAATGTTATATTTACGTGTTTATATTTCGCTTTCTTGGGCGAAAAGGTGAGGTGCTGCATGTTGTTTTACTAATTGAGACCGTTTCAGCTTACCATGCATTTGTACTTATTGGGAATTTTCACCTTACCATACATTTGAAGTTATTGGGAATGTTTCAGCTAACCATACATTTGTACTTATTATGAATGTTCCAGCTTACCATACATTTGTATTTATTGAGACCGTTTCAGCTTACCATACATTTGTATTTATTGGGCATGTTTCAGCTTACCATACATTTGTACCTAATGGGAATGTTTTAGCTTACCATACATTTGTAGTTATTGGGAATGTTCAGCTAACCAGAGATTTGTACTTATTAGGGCCGTTTCAGCTTACCATACATTTCTACCTATTGGGAATGTTTCAGAATACCATACATTTGTACTTTATAGGAACATTTCAGCTTACCATACATTTGTACTAATTGGGAATGTTTCAGCTTACCATACATTTGTACTTATTATGAACGTTTCAGCTTACCATACATTTGTACTTATTGGGAATGTTTCAGCTTACCATACATTTGTTCCTATTGGAATGTTTCAGCTTACCATACATTTGTAGTTATTGGGAATGTTCAGCTAACCAGAGATTTGTACTTATTAGGGACGTTTCAGTTTACCATACATTTCTACCTATTGGGAATGTTTCAGCATACCATACATTTGTACTTAATAGGAACATTTCAGCTTACTATACATTTGTACTTATTGGGAATGTTTCAGCTTACCATACATTTGTACTTATTGGAAATGTTTCAGCTTACCATACATTTGTACCTATTGGAATGTTTTAGCTTACAATACATTTGTACTTATTAGGAACGTTTCAGCTTACAATACATTTGTACTTATTGGGAATGTTTCAGCTTACCATACATTTGTACCTAATGGGAATGTTTTAGCTTACCATACATTTGTAGTTATTGGGAATGTTCAGCTAACCAGAGATTTGTACTTATTAGGGCCGTTTCAGCTTACCATACATTTCTACCTATTGGGAATGTTTCAGAATACCATACATTTGTACTTATTAGGAACGTTTCAGCTTACAATACATTTGTACTTATTGGGAATGTTTCAGCTTACCATACATTTGTACCTAATGGGAATGTTTTAGCTTACCATACATTTGTAGTTATTGGGAATGTTCAGCTAACCAGAGATTTGTACTTATTAGGGCCGTTTCAGCTTACCATACATTTCTACCTATTGGGAATGTTTCAGCATACCATACATTTGTACTTAATAGGAACATTTCAGCTTACCATACATTTGTACTTATTGGGAATGTTTCAGCTTACCATACATTTGTACTTATTATGAACGTTTCAGCTTACCATACATTTGTACTTATTGGGAATGTTTCAGGTTACCATACATTTGTACTTATTGTGAATGTTCAGTTTACCATACATTTGTACTTATTGGGAATGTTCAGTTTACCATACATTTGTACTTATTGGGAATGTTCAGTTTACCATACATTTGTACTTATTGGGAATGTTTCAGCTTATTATACATTTGTACTTATTGGGAATGTTTCACTTTACCATACATTTGTACTTTTTGGGAATGTTTCACTTTACCATACATTTGTACTTATTGGGAATGTTTCAGCTTACCATACATTTGTACTTATTGTGAATGTTCAGTTTACCATACATTTGTACTTATTACAAATGTTTCAGTTTACCATACATTTGTACTTATTGGGAATGTTTCAGCTTACCATACATTTGTACCTATTAGGAATGTTTCAGCTTACCATACATTTGTACTTATCGGGAATTTCACCTTACCATACATTTGTAGTTATTGGGAATGTTTCAGCTAACCATACATTTGTACTTATTATGAATGTTTCAGCTTACCATAAATTTGTATTTATTGAGACCGTTTCAGCTTATCATACATTTGTACTTATTAGGAACGTTTCAGCTTACCATACATTTGTAGTTATTGGGAATGTTTCAGCTTACCATACATTTGTACTTATTGGGAATGTTCAGTTTACCATACATTTGTACTTATTGGGAATGTTTCAGCTTATACATTTGTACTTATTGGGAATGTTCTAGCTTACCATACATTTGTACCTATTGGGAATGTTTCACCTTACCATACATTTGTACCAATTGGAAATGTTTCACCTTACCATACATTTGTAGTTATTGGGAATGTTTCAGCTTACCATACATTTGTACTTATTGGGAATGTTCAGCCTACCATTCATTTGTACTTATTGGGAACGTTTCAGCTTATACATTTGTACCTATTGGGAATGTTCTAGCTTACCATACATTTGTACCAATTGGAAATGTTTCACCTTACCATACATTTGTAGTTATTGGGAATGTTTCAGCTTACCATACATTTGTACTTATTGGGAATGTTCAGCCTACCATTCATTTGTACTTATTGGGAACGTTTCAGCTTATACATTTGTACCTATTGGGAATGTTCTAGCTTACCATACATTTGTACCAATTGGGAATGTTTCACCTTACCATCGATGTAACAGTCTGTTGTAATATACATAATTATACTGTGTATTTTTTCCATTATTGCATGGGTTAATTTCTCATGTCCATACCCCCCCCCCTTCCCCCTCCCTCCCCAAATCCATTTAACATGTTTTACTATGTATAGGGCATCATAATTAAAATAAATCAATAATTGTTTTACTTGGTTGTATGAACATGGTATCAAACTATTGAAATGAAGACGTGAAAAAAACTGTCAAAGTGGCAACGCTAAACAGATAAATGTGTGAATTCTATAAGGGAACGTGGCTTTAATTAAGGTAAGACTTCCATTTGAACAATCTTTGTTTATTCCGTCATTTGAGGGGTGTTCAAAAAGAATTCTTTCCTTAATTTACACATGTTACACAAGAAAATAAATCATGTAAGACGCAGATATTGCAGTAGAACCTTTTATTGTGATTCCTCAAAATATGGTTAGGAAATTATGGAAAGAGTCGCTACACTTCATATATTCCTTTGTGACATTCACTGCAAGCGAGAGATAGCTCATATTCAAGTGCAGCTCAGCACAAGCTGTTATATAATCCGGACTGTAAGCCGGGGTTATGGAGTTCACTAAACTTACTTATTTGACTTTACGTATTCCATCATTATGTAATTTCTTTGTATACAATAAAAACTAAAATATTTTTAAATGTCCTTTACCACGCATATTTATATGTACAAAAGTGGCTTTCTTCAAATTTTCAAATAAAAAGTGATTTACTGGGTACCCGTCTGAGTACTAGTTTATGTATTGAATTTCCAATCAATAAACAGTGTTATTGTACTGCTTCAGCAGGGAAAACATTCAATTGATTGAAAACTTGTTTAACAATAAATTTAAGCGACATCTGTGTATAAATTGTTTGGGGGGTTCGTGTAGGAGTGATATTTTAAAATCACATCTACTGAATATTTATCTAGATGACAAATTACCTTAAAATCTTACAATTTATAATTTCTGTGAAAAATTGACGGACTGTATATACAATATCGAGTTATAGGGACAAATATTGAAATTAAATGGGTTTAAGATGACATTCCATAACTTCCTTGTATTTAATCAATACACAAACACAAAAAATATTTTTGTTATAACAACACTTGTATGTTTTAATAAATCTGTTCAAGGGACGACACCACCCAATGACGACCACAAACTATACACGATTTTGAAGAAGGAAGATTTGTATTATACAAATGTAATAAAGATTGCATTTTTTTCATTGAAAGACTTGTCATGTCGCCCGATGTATAAGGTTTCCATTTCCACTGGATTAACTTTACCATATATTCTTATAATAAATTCTAATAATATATGTAATAGGAAATAAAAATATGGTAGATATATATATATTCTTGACACCAAAATCTCTATAAACAAGGACAAAGTTTTCACATGAAAAGCCCTGACAGTCCTCTATTTGGAACTGTTTTTTACTGAAGTAAAAAGTTAGACCAACTTTCGCCACATGCACGTGTCCACTAGCTTTCACTTTTCTGCATTCAGAGCAACACATGACCGTATCATTTAATTTCCGCGATACAAGTCTGTTGTTCCTATTGCGATATGGACCTACATCCTGGAAATATATAGTTTATACCTTCGTTTCTTGTCTTGAAATACATTTTTTGTAGAAAAGGATAAAACTTTGTGTAAAACTAGTGTCTGCGGACCAGGCCGTTTTGACCGACATTGATATATATATATATATATATATATATATATATATATAGGATATACAGATACGTCAAATAATTAACAAGCTGGACAATGAAATCGCCAAAACAAAAACTCTGTCTAAACTTATAGTTTTATATTGCATCAAATAATTGATTTAAAATTAAAATGTACAGTTAATTTCATTACTTTTACTGCATAGCTTAATGAACGATGATTAACATGAAATATGTCAGTTTTGATAAATATATGCCATTACATGAATATTTTTCACTTTGATCATTTGACATGTCCACATCACCTTTCACCCGATTTCTTCACCCGCTATATTAATTCATTCCCAGACATGATTTCTGACTGTAAATATTGACAACATATTTTGATACAGAATAAATTTTCATACGCTTATCACAAAATTTGGTCATACAGATCCTCGTATGCAATATCCCCGTTCATAATATCTCCATTCATTATAATTTCCTGATCGTTGTCTTCCGTTCCTAGGCCGAATCTCGGAAGTAGAATTTGTGACGCACCAGGTCCATCATTCCTTAAACTGAAATCTATATTATGATTTATGTCACCGTTTAATTGTTTCCCTGGGACATATTCTGATTTGATTTTTGTAGTAGTAATAGTTTTAGCTGTAAATTCCATACTCGTTCGGAACCATTTTCTACATTCATCAATATGATAATCAATGCAGGCTACGAAAGTTTTCTCGGGTCGTTTTGGATATATAACAACCGTCTCTGAAAATTTTGTCGGTTTAACGCGTGGTTCAAAGTATGTTTTACTTACAAATCTCTTCTTTGTATCCTTGTTGTGAAAGCAGTAGATAGTGTCGCTAAAATGTACTGGCTTTAGATACGGGTCACAGTTAACGTTGTCCTTAAATCGTTTGACGGCCATGAAGTCCAAAAGACTGATATCATATTTCTCCAAGTAATTAGGCAGGGGTACAACTGTCACTGTTTCACTAACTCGGTCAGGTTTCATTGCAATAATTAATGTTTTTACAGGTAAATATTTGTTGATTACATCAATTTTATTTACTCCTACCCTTCGGCTTCTGTGTTGACCTTTGTATCTGTTAATATCCCAAGTTTACGTCTTTATATATATATTTCATCTGAAACAAAATCACAAGTTATATCCTGCAGCCGGATCATGTAAACGTTTGATCAATGCGCTGCTGTCGCCATCTATGACACCTGGCTCAGAGTCCATATAAGGCGTATAACTACTTTTATCCTGTTTGAACAAAATTGAAGTATTACCTGTGAATACAACCGATTTAAATCTCGAAATCAGAATGACATTACTTTTTAATAAATTTCCCAACTAACATGTACTTTGAACAAGGAAACTTTTCACAATGTTAATTTATACTACCTGGTATTGATTTACCTTGTATTTTTATGGCGATCGTTAATTCAACGGAGGCATATATTTTCTACCCTGAAATTGCCTATTAAATATTTATATACCTTATAACAATGAGTAAATTAACACTTATTAAATAAAGAGGATTTTTTAGTTAATTATCATAATCTGTTGTAAATTACATCAGAATTACAACATTTGTATAAACATGTATATTAATATCTTTAATTTAAAAATAGAAATGAAAGGAGATATGTCCTTAATAATAACAAGATAGATCCTGATCCTGTGTAGTATGTCTGACATTAAATACATTCTCGCACTTATCACCTAGCAATGCTTGGTTACAGTATCTTAAGTTACACTTAACAGATACAGATATATATTTTATTTGCTAATCACAGCGCCCACAAGGAGCAGTTTAATTACAATAAATCACAAATAATCAATATAACTGTAACAAATAAAGAAAAACAATGATTTGTATTAATTTTCATGATTACAATAATGGTCATTTTAGTTATGAAAACGCAAAAGGAAACGAAAAAGTAAAATATATTAAAAATAATTTAAAGTAAAAGTAAAGTTATTATTTATCAAATATTTAATTATACCAAGTTGAGTAGGCGACACAGAGGTGTATTTTCCAACTTTTAAGCCACCTTTTGTCACTTTACAAATTTTCCTGCACCTGGAAGGGAACAACCGCGAAATAATAAAAGGATCCAAGATCACTTTCTTGCTCTCTCTGAAAATCAAATGGTTGCTCCCTTATTACTCTTTTTCAATTCTACGAAAAGAATGAATATATAAAGTACCATAGCTTGCATGTACATTTGTCGTACGTTAAAATCAGATGACACATGTTTCAGATAACTGAACACAAAAACTTCAATTGTGTATTTCCCGGAATTTTACTCTCCTTTACGTTCCTTGGCACACGGGTGGTTGTATTCAGTCTATTTTGAGAATGAAAGTCTTGATTCTATTTTAAATTTGGAGAATTTGGACATAAATAGGAAGGAAAAACATTAGATATGATTACAGAATGAATACTAGCCAAGTATTTGAACTATTTTCGAAAAAGCGATTAGCCTCTTAGCAATTTAAAAAAAAATAATAATACAAAATACGGACTTAAATCAAGATAACAATGCATTGTACTTTTACTGCTATGTTATAAACGACGAACCTTTCATTTCCCCCCCCCCCAGACCCCTGTAATGGATCACGGAGGCTCAACCAATAGAGCCACCTAGCGCGTCCCCAGGTAGGGGAGACCCTCTTGTTTGGGGAGGGGGGGTTTCAGGTCATAATACGGAAAGCCTGACCGCGAACCATAGTGAGTAATGTGTTTGGAGAATGCCACACACACTGCACTCCCTGAGCTCTCTGTAGCTTTCGAAAAAGAGTACAGAATGCTAAATTACCCGACCCTATTTGCATTGTGTTTGATAAATTGTTGAACTGGATCTCGTCTGGAAGAAGCATGAAATATTTGCCACTGGACGTTAAGCAACAACCAATCAATCAATCATTATTTTTTCCTAACTGACTCTAACAAGTATTTGTTGAAAATGTAAAAAAGAATCGAATTATCTCCCTTTCAGCGTTAGGTCGGTAAAGATTTTCAGTTCAATGCAGAAATTTTTTATAAATATATTTTATTAAAGAAGTTACTTTCGTTGCATAACCATTAACTAGAGGGTATGGGGTATTAACCCATTAGATGGAATCTTACCCGAGTTTGTGACTTACGGTCGTACGAATTTGCCATGTGCATGTATACTGTACGTGACATATAAAATATAAAATGTACTATTTCAAAATTACATATACATGATATAGACATACTCTTTGATCATAAGCACTTCTAATGAAACGTTAGTTATTGTCATCTCAAATTTTCAATGTGAAAATGTGCAATCATTATGGTTACTGATATGCCGCAGCAAGTATATAGCACCGATTTTTGCATGACTTAGTCTTACTGTAAGGTATGAACAAATTTCTAACCGTGAACGTGCCTTATCAAGGTTAATTCGGACATGTATATCTGTCACTAGTCTACAGACAATTAAAGTACCTGAATTCGTTCATCGACATTGATTGTAATTTCTTTTTTTGTCATAAGCTATGACAATCTGTTATTTATTGTTTATCTATTACCAGCGATGTAGTATATTACACGTCAGCCAATCTACTCGTCCCTTTTTTATGTTTGAAATTTTTTTTATACGTTCATGACGTTTAACAGTTTGAAAGCTGTTATAAGTCTGTTCGTTATCTCCTATGGATATTTTCTGGTGCTTCTTGGAGGTAAACAAACCTTAAAACACACGAAACGTTTGTCTTCCACGCCTTGCATGCTGCCTGTATAAACATCTTGTTTTATAGAAATAAAATAACAACAATGACGTAATGTCTGCGTGCAAGAATTGTCCAATTGTAGATGAAAATAACACGACTTCATCGATGATCCTGTTCTAGGATTCATTCCCATAAATATTCAGTCACGAAATACCAAACAGTTTTTTGATAGTCTTTATATGGATTTAATTACTAATTTTGTGTCAGACAATTTCTAAGATACAACCGTTACATAGTGTTGTCCTATCAATCATTTCCATTTAATGAGATGATTGGATTTTTCCTATGAACATTCTGACAATAAACTACATTGATAACGTAGTTTCCCATGGCATTAATAAAGATAAATGTGTCAATTAATTAATTTCCAATAAACAAATCATTTTTCCAGCATGTCTTATCACTTAGAAAAGTCTAATGAAGTTTAATTTAATTATGGAATAAAGTGCGGTGAAAATGATAAACGTGGAGACGTATCGAAAGGTAGGGTCCAATCAAAGTTATCCAACAGCCTAGCATCGTTTTCGACAAGGATTCCAATTTTAATCTCCGAAATTTTAATTCCGGGCAGGAATCGAACCAAATGAAGACAACTGGCTTGACAGTCAGTTACGCTAACTATATACTATGTCCACTACTAAAGACAGAACGAATACAGTTGAAATAAATAATTAATATATTAAACCAACAGTATACATAAAGTAACATGGTAAAGGCGTGAATATCTTGAATCATATTTTATTTGTTCAGTCTTTACCTTGAGGACTTTAGGAAGTAATTCAGCAATTTACAATTGATTAACAGTTAATGTAAAAATTATCTCGGACGCCTTGGTATAGGCTTCCAATGAAGTGTACTTATTAGCATTCTTTGTTATTTTCCACATGGAATAAATTTCTTTTGATGATTGGCTAACTTGATCCTGTTAAAACTCC
The DNA here is from genome assembly GCA_028015205.1 of Mytilisepta virgata. Lineage (NCBI taxonomy): Eukaryota > Metazoa > Mollusca > Bivalvia > Mytilida > Mytilidae > Mytilisepta > Mytilisepta virgata. The sequence goes on along the minus strand of CM051520.1, from coordinate 1,353,630 downwards.
GAGTCCCCGGCTCGCTGTTAGGCAAACTCCGGTGCAGTCACCATACCCGTTCTGGTACTACATATCTCCACTACAAGGATTAGGTTAGAAATTTTTGGTTTTGAGTGGCCTCACTGGTTTCTTGATCATTGGGCAGTTTCAGAGTTAATAATATTCATATACATGTGTATATATTCAGAAATGGCAAAATACAGGCAACGCTTCAAACACCAAAAAATAAATAGAAATTGACCGTAGGAACAGAGTTATCATAGCAAAATTTCAAATTTTTTGTGAACAAAAAATGCAGTTTTACCTATGTTCGACTGAAAATTAAGGTCTTATATGGAGTTTAGATAGAGATGAGCCCCAATTTTTCAGATTCTACACAAAAAATCATTACATTTGTTAAGAAAAACAAAGAAACTTTCCGGCCCATTTTCTCACAATTTAACTTATCAGCTAATGTCACAAAAATGGTTATCACAAAAGACAAGCACAAATGGTACTATACACATGTCCAGGTTATTAATTTCTACTTGTTTTTCAAAGCTTGTTCTAATTATTTTTTCGCATTTTATTATTCTAAAACTTACCCTTTTTCACTTGCTATTCCTTATCTGTGTGTAATATATTTATTATATGATTATAATGCTGTCAAGCTTTCCCAAGTTTAAGAATATTCAGTATATGATTACCACGCTGTCAAGTTTTACAAAGTTTAATAATATTCATTATATGATTACAATGCTGTCAAGCTTTACCAAGTTTAAGAATATTCAGTATATGATTACCATGCTGTCAAGTTTTACCTAGTTTAATCATATTCATTATATGATTGCAATGCTGTCAAGCTTTACCAAGTTTAGGAATATTCAGTATATGATTACCATGCTGTCAAGTTTTACAACGTTTAAGAATATTCATTATATGATTACCATGCTGTCAAGCTTTACCAAGTTTAATAATATTCATTATATGATTACCATGCTGTCAAGTTTTACCACGTTTAAGAATCAATATAATTCTGGGGTTGGATTTATCCGAAACTTAAATAATTAGTAGGGTCGCACCTTATTAATTGGATGAACGGATACGGACGGAACTGGAACTGCCAGGCAGTTTGGTTGTTAGATATCCTGGTTACTTCGTATAATGGCTTCGCCTCAAGCTGTACAGAAGACCTTAAGGATAGTACATCTAACACGCAGTTGTATTTCAGTGCAATATACTGAACATATATCGTGATAACACTATAATTCCTGAAACTATAGATATCTACATTGTGTATGACTGCTCTTAGATGGTTCCTTCCGTAATAATTAGTAATAAACCATGTATAATTATGTTTTTAGTAATTATATAATGGACTTAAGAACGTGTCATTCGTTATTCAGACCTGTTAAATATCAAATCTAGAAATAGAGAAAAAAATCAAATCTACGTTGAAAGTGAAATTGTTATTCCATAACGATCTACCCAGGTACAATCATCTGGAAGTATGTAAAAAAAAGATTGGCGATGACCATATGAATTATAAAATGGATGGTAACAAGAAATGTAAAAAAAATAACATACCAATCAATCAACGTCATCCAATCGACATAAATCACAAGCATATAGTCAACACGAGCCAAGGACAGTCTGATTTGGTACAGACACTTAGCAACGGTTGAGTTAAACAGATTTTATGTGTACCCAGACTATCCTTATCTGTCCTTACCCTCTTAAAATTGTGTATACAACGGGGTATAAAAGCCAACATGGTATGATTCCCAACAATCTGACCATTAAATTGGTGAGAGTTAACATACCTCATAACCCTACACTGTTAAGGATGATCGCTGATGTAATAGGAAATAAATAGGATATGAAATAGGTGTTTTAGTTTGAGAGAACATATGAATAGTAAACAAATAAGCAAGAAAAAATATAGGTTCATAAGCTCATTTTCGAGCTATAAGGCCTTGAAAATTTGCAGGAAATAGGTTTTCTCTGGATTTTTCATTGTCTTTGCATTGGCAACTTCAGTCTCTCAAAAATGTATGAAAAAATAAAAAGGATTTCTTAAAATTTTGTCAAATACCATTTTCAGGTATATATGATTGAATTATAAAAGAAAAAGCGGGGGTTCATGGGCGAAAAAATAATGTTTAAGAAATGGATAAAAACCCGAGGACCAGCGAGCATCCTTAAGAGCGTATCATAGTTTTTTTTAGAGCCATATTTGCTTGTGAGACCATGGTTAATTATTTCTAGTAAAGTGATAACGGTTTTTAATTTTGACTTCAGTACACAAAGGTAAACAATTCAGAAATGTAAAGTACATCACAAGAAGGTTAATAATTTTCAGCACGCAATCTGTACGTTGTTTATGATCATAAACCTATAGCTTCTTAGTTACATAGATCAGGTAGAGAGCTAAAATTGAAATATATTGTGATTGAAGGTTTCCTACCGTAAATATAGAAATGCAAAAAAGATATGGGGTACACGTTGATGAGACAATTGAAAATTTCACAAAAATATGTTGCAATAAAACAAGGGGGGATTCATTGACGCAAAATGGCTGCCGTCGCTCTAATGGAAAAATAGGTACAATATATAAAAAAAACCTAAGCACTTTATCGTTGTATATATGCTATTAACTTTCACCTGAATTTTACATGTTTTCATGTGAATCTGGATTTCACGTGAAATTCATCATGTAAATTCAGCCAAACAGAATTCAATGTTCATGTTACGCGAAAGAAATTTTTCATAAGAAATTCACGTTAAAATACCAAAATTAATACATTGAAAAAGTTATAGAATATATTAGATATTCAGATTAAAAACTTTGCAAAAATTTAACATATAACCTTGAAAATGGTTGAATTAACGTGCAAATAACTTTCTGGAAGGTTTTATATACAGATGTAAATAATTCTGGTGGGCTTTAGTCCTAACAAAGAGATGATAAAAAATAGTATAAAGGCAAACACGGTCACCGTGTCCTAACAAAGAGATGATAATACTCATGGTATATTCCAGTACTTACAGAGATTTAAATAATTCTAGTGGGTTTTAGCCCTAACAAAGAGATGATAATAATCCTGGTTTGTTTCAGTACTTACAGAGATTTAAATAATTCTGGTGAGTTTTAGTCCTAACAAAGAGATGATAATAATCCTGGTTTGTTTCAGTTCTTACGTAGATGTAAATAATTCTGGTGAGTTTTAGTCCTAACAAAGAGATGATAATGTAGAAGAAAATGGGGTGTTTCTCTCACACGAAGTTATCAATGACAATTTTGGTACTAGTATTACATTTTTAGATACGTTTTCCATTAGATATGCAATCCAAGAGAATGGAAAACTTTACTAAGTCAGGAACAACTTCATTTGGACATTAAAGATTTTAGAATTATTTTTAATTTATTTCAATAACCAGAAATTGCCTATATCCAAAGCAACTTCTAAATATGTATGCTCTATCTTGATAGATCAAATAATTTCTGTTCCTGTAGCTAAAGAAAGATGGGAAGAGAGTTTCAATACTACTGTCAGTAGTGAACATTGGGAACAAATTTTCTGTCTTCCTTTCAAGTGCACTACTGAGAGTAGATTGCAAGCTTTTCTGTTCAAAATTTTACATAGAGTTGCTTCACATAACTATCCTCTTCAAAAAATTGGAATTGTAGATACAATTATTTATAATCACTGTAACTCAGTAGAAACATTAGAACATAAATATTATGAGTGTTCACAAATCCTCAGTTTTTTGGCATCAGTTAACTGATTGGTGGGAACAGATATTAAACAAGATAATTTTATTATCAAAAGATTGTCATATTTGGTCTATTTTTAGAAAGTGATGTTACCCTTATACCTATTGTATTTTACTCGCCAAATATTATATAAGTCTCAACTGTAATAAGAATTTTCAAATCATATTTAACATTTCTAAAAAGACGTTTACAAATAGTAAAATTTTCATATTTAATTCAAGATAAGATAAATGGGAAAAAATTATCGAACATCTGTAACAATCATACATTGTACTACTCCCAAATTAATCTTAAAAATAATTGGATTGTTGAAATCATCCTGTTTTTTCCTCCTAAATATTCATGCTGTGGGATAAGTATATGCTTGTTTTATACTATGTATTTGTATTTGATTACTGCAATGTATGTTGTAATATACTCTGTTGGTTGACACAAAAAAAAAGAATAAAATAAAAAAATAAAAATTCTGGTGAGTTTTAGTCCTAACAAAGAGATGATAATAATCCTGGTATATTTCAGTACTTACAGAGATGTAAATTAAAGAACCTTTGTGAGTATGCTCACATACCCCACGTCTTCATATTGTCACTGGAGAAACAAAATCTCACTTCACAAGTAAAATGAACACAATCAAATGCTTACCTTCACATATTTATCCTAATTTGAATGGCAGCATAAAAATCATGATCTGCTGAACAACACACACTTCAAAGTCTCGATCTCCTGATTTTGTTTCAAAGGAGCTGCGATGACAAACTACTGTTCAGTATATTTTGGGGAATTTAAATTCCAAGCGAGAGGAGTCAACAGTAATAGTATAGTGAGGCAAATAAGTTCAAAGGGGCGTAACTCCTAGAAAAAAATTGAATCGTAATTTCCTGTCGATATGCACATCTACGTAGTATGTCCTTATTATCTGAAAAGGTTTCATGAAATTCTGTTGTGTGGTTTGAGAGGAGTTGCGATGACAAACTGTTGCAGTAGTACATTAAAGTAAATAAGTTCAAAGGGGCGTAACTCCTAGAAACAAAATTGAATCGCAATTTCCTGTCGATATGCACAACTACATAGTATGTCCTTATTATCTAAAAAGGTTTCATGAAATTCTGTTGTGTGGTTTGAGAGGAGTTGCGATGACAAGAAACAGGACTGACGGACTGACGGACGGACGGACAGACAGACAACCCGTTGCGTGGGGTATAATAATCCCGGTGGGCTTTAGTCCCAGCGTATATCTGGTGGGTTTTAACGGTAAACTACAATCATGTTGGATTTTATTAGTTTATGTACACATGTTGATATTTCCGGTGGGTTTTAGTACTAATGTTTGGGGTTTTATCCTGCAGATTTTAATAGAATTAATACATTTATGGTTGTTATTATTAGATACATTGGACTTGTTATTCCTATTGTTTAAATAAAACAAGATATAAATAATTCATTATATAATTCGTTTTAAATTAGATATGACTGCATGAATATGACGATGATAACTGAATCAACGTAAACATATAGCAACAGAAGCGAATTTTGAATTGATTGACAATTATGAAGAACAGAAATGAAATTTGCATTCTGCATATAAATAAAATATTAATAACATATAACATGAATAAAATGAATATTTAACAAGTAACAAAATGAAATGTACTTTAGTGCAAAACAAAGTTACTAGCGATAAATCAAAATTGCCCCATCATGTGGCCAGTCAATATTGAACCCCATTACCTGGTATTTATTAGCTTCTTGGGGGCATTTTTTATTTTGAAAGTCAGAAATGTCCAATAAGAGATACCCTAATGAAGAAAGAAATGAAAAGCATCATCAGAAAATTGTGAGCAATAAAATTAATCGAGCCTAAAACGTCTAGCCAAAATCCAGGTAATATTACTTTACCTAAACCTCGACTTTTTATCTTGTAACCAAAATGGACGGTAAATAAATATTTTTTCAGGTGTGGGGAACTATTCACTGTACCTGAAATATACTTTCACAACGTTTCAAAATTTTGACACAGGTACATAATTATCTTTATTAACCAACTAGGTATAATTATAGCTAAAATGCATGTGTATTACAAATTTCACAACAGGGCCATTACGACAAAACAGGGAATTATTACAGGGCCGATTATGAAAAAACAGGGCCATTATGAAATCAGAAAATTAAAGATGGCTACACATTTCTGAGGATTTTGTCGCATGGAATTTTTTGTTGTTGATTGTGCTGATCGTAGAATTCTGTTTTATGCATTGACTATAAAGAATTTCTATTCAGCCGCAATTTGTTAAAAAGACTGTATTTCAACCTTTTTCACACCGGAAACTGATAGAAATTAGCAGACGACAGGTAAGAAATGCAATATCTGTTCACAATCCAGTAGAGCTCTTGCATTGCGAAATAGCAATCAACGTGAATCTACTATAATGGGGGGAACACTTAACATAAATTAACATTTACTCTGGGAAGAGAAATTTTGAGACTGACAATTTTCAGTAATTCTATTATTCACCTATTCATATTGAACTTATCCCATTTGTTACAGTTTCTATTGTTAAAATCATATGGTACAATGAAGCTCTGCAACATGCTTACTTTTCTATTCGATACTTCATCAGACGTACATGTAGTTTAAAAATTAATTATATTTCTCTTCCATTACATAAACTAGTAGCAACGAACAAATGGGATGTAGAATAACTCTTACGGAACAAACATTTTATAACAAGTTACAACTGCATGATAAAATTTTGTAATATGCATAAAAAGACCTCTACAACATTGTTACACTAAATTTGCATTTCGTCGGTTGGTTAATAAACGTATTAAGAAATGGGTGTTTTTATAATGACCCTGTAATGTGTCCTTGGTCTGTAATAATGACCATCGGGGCTGTAATGGCCCTCGGCGTTGCCTTGGGCCATTACAACCTTCCTCGGGTCATGATTACAGACTTTGGACACATTACAGGGCCATTATAAAAATACCCATTCATTAATACTATATTTAAAATCATTGCCGAAGAAGCGTAGGGTTCTAAGGAGATAATGCCCTCGATTAATTGCCAGTAGAGGCATTGTCCTGGTGATGGTGAAATGACCTCAGAAACTCACTTTGTTGTGTTCAATACGCATTTCCGTATTATAACCTTCACAAGATAGAATATAATCAAAACTGCTTAAGCCGAAGAAATGAAGTTTGTTTTGATTTAATTATGGTGTCTATATTAGTAAGTTTGTTATTACAGGTTCGAACATTTTGACAAAATCTATAAAGAGATAACCTTATCAACTTCCTTTTGCTTAAGATGAATCAATGACAATATCAGCAGTTCCAATCACATTCTTCCAATGTTTTTGTCTGTTATAGGTAGTACTTTGTTGAATTTCAATTTAAATTGCGCTACTTAAACATTTTACAAATATCTTATGACTACCTACTACCATAAAGGATATTTATTATGTTGATACCAAGTGAAATTAAGTTATTCGTGCACCTAACAATGCCTAAGGCATATCAATTAATTAACGGTATCTCAATGACGTCCGCGATCACTTATTGATATTGTCTGCCGAAGGACGAGAATAGACTGTAAAAATTAACATTTTTCTTTTTTGCTTCATTGTACCCTTGCACGAAATACAATATGTTTTGTTCTAACCTACTTTTATTGACTGGTGCTTAGGGAATTTTTTTTTTTTAATCTGTAAGAATTTATAATTTTTCGCATTAGTTTTTATGGAGTCGCCATGAACGGATTCAGACAGCCTGTTACTAAAATAATGTTATTGGCTTTACATGCAGAATTATAACACAATCCAAGAGCTTTAAATCATGTGGTGGTTATACCTTCTCTATAAAGTTTCGTTTGTTTTAAACTTTCATTAAATTAATGTTTATGTTAATATTCTCATTTGCTAACTTTTCGTTATGTGTTTGTCTTTTTAGATTTACTACATAAAATCACTACTTCTGTTTCCTAACCATATATATACTGTTGTTACTAGACTTACTGGAACTCGAATGTAAGTGAAGCTTGATACTGTTTGTGAAATTTAGAAAACAGTACATAGTAGGCACTTTTAATTGCTCTAAATATTCTGGATAATTGTTCTTAAAAACAAGAAGTTAGGTTGGAAGGAACTTTCACGTTTTTCTTACCTGTATTTCGATTTTAACATGGTCATATGAACTATCTCTTTCATTTTTCTTAAATGTTATTATGCATTCGTAATCTCCTCGGTTCTATAATGTTATCTGCTTTTACTTTGTATGCTGTACTGTTTGTAATCGTCACCTTTATGGTCATATATGTTGAAACTGATAATATAAAAGATCCAAGTTTCACCGAGTCTTTTAATTACTAGAATTAGTTTAAGCCAAAATTATAAGACAAACACAAAGTGGCCACAAAAATACTGTTTGTGTAAAAAATTTAACAAAGATTACACAAATCTTAAATAATAGCTACATTCTTTATCAAATGACAAAGACGTAAAACATCAACTAAAACACAAGAAAGGTAAAACAAGATCATTTTGACAACAACAAAAGAGATCTTTCCTGAATGATGTCAAAAGTTTTTGCCAGATACATGTGATGGATCACGGGAGCTCAACCCCAGAGCTGCTTAGTGCGTCCCTCACTGGCTTATAGGAGGGACCATCTCCTCGTTAGTCATCTAACTCTACGCAACCATCCATTCTTTTACAGTGACAGCTAAAATCGGTTTCCCTTTGTGTCCCGTCCCATCCGTTTTTGTGAATTTTGTTTGATAAATTGTTCAATAGTTCTCGTCCTGAAGAAGCATGAAATATTTGCCAAAGGAGGTTAAGCAAACAACAGGTATTTCTGTACTACTGTTTAAATTATATAAATGCTATACATGAAAACAGAGAAAATCTTACATGTGTTTGAAATTCTGAAAAATAATAATGACTGTACGTCCAGCTTCCCCCTCTTGTTCTAAATTCTTAAAATTAATGGTACATGTATCATATTACGTTCGGATCCTATGTATTTTATCTTCTTACAATAATACCTTAAATAATTGAATTCAATATTGCTCAACCAATTGAGCAATTATCCCATTTACATTTAATATCGACAAAAATTGTTATTCTAAACTGATTAGAATTATAGATAATTATAGACCAATATGTTCAGCCAACAAGTGCTATTCAATAAAGCATTTAGGTTTATTGATTATGGCAGTAAATTAAAATTAATTACATATAAATTCGTTTACAAGGATTACATTAAGAAATTTTTTCCACAGGGGACAAAAGTTCTCGAGAACTAAACCACAAAACGAGAACACCATATAACACATCATAAGGGGATTACAGATATGGTCAGAATAAAATTATTATTTACTTTAATAGACAAGAATATCTCTTTTCTGCTCATGAAACAGGTGACAAGTAAACAAGTATAAATATATGAATTATCTATATACACATGTTTACGGACAGGATGTTATTTTGTAAACTGCTTTGTCTAATCCATCCTTTGGATTAAATGGCAGTCCAAAAATATCGTAGGGGCAAAACCAACATTCAAAACAACAGTCCATGTCTCCAAAGTCATTTATTCAATGTTAAAATAATAAATTATAAGAGAAAGAGGACACATGGTTTTTCTCTAGCCGGAGTAAACCAAACACATATTTAAATACCCAATATCATCGTGATATTATCGGAAAACTTATGACTGCATTTGTCATATTACTGTTGGTATCTTCTCGCATCAGTTTAAAGCTTCAAATGAACATGGGTGACACTTTGCAAAGAGTTCCAGTCACCCTTGATAGATTCATTCTTGAACTTGCAATGATGTTTGAGGCCTTTCCCAATATTGAAAGCCTGATCAGCCATAAAATGAATACCCAACTGTTATTTTGACAACTAATGAGTATCTCCATTATGTATAACTTTGTCTTTAGATGGTTTTGTATCTACCATTTTTGGTCATCTTGGAATTTGAATTTTCCGCGCAATGTTAATTAAATTATTGTCTGTTGATCAAAATTGGTATCATAGACTGGTTATTGGTTTTATCTTTATGTTATATAATATAAAGAACAATCGCTCAGTCTCTGCAAACTTAAATGTAGTCCCCCATTACAATTTTGAATGAAATTTTAAATAGAAAAGCGTCCAGAGAACATTTTACACATTACTAACGTTACTAACGAAAACAAATGACGAAGGAAATGAAAAACATGATGTAGTTTTTCTTTCCTTTTAAAAAACTTTTTACGGATTAGTGCTTTATAAATCCATTAAACACTTAGTTTAATTGTTCCGAAAAATGTTCAGTCGCATTTATACTTACTGTACATGTAAATTGAGGGGGACACGTTTATATTACTTTAAAAAGTAAAATAACAAAAAATACCAAACTCCAAGGGAAATTCAAAACGGAAATTCCTTATAAAATGGCAAAATCAAAAGCTCAAACACATCTAACGAATGGAAAACAACTGTCATATTCCTGGCTTGGTACAGGCATTTCCTTATGTAGAAAATTGTGGATTAAACCTCGTTTTATAGCTAGCTAAACATCTCACTTGTAGGACAGTCGCATAGAATTCCATTATATTGACAACAATGTGTGAGCAAAACAAACAGACATAATATTTATCCTAACAATTTAGTGGGTGTATTCAGGTACAAAAACCTCTCTTGTAGCGAAAAAATTGTCATTATATTTTTTAATAAATAGCAAAATATTTGATATGATCTATAGTTGGAAATATCTTTACTGCATCTGTCACGACATATTTTATAATATGTGAAGTTGGTATTTTTTGTACCCACTTAACCCAAGCAGTAAGCTGGAAATTGCACCTTCAAGTTGGGACAATTTTTGTTCCTGCCAAAAAAAAGTCTTCCTAGAGAAATTTGATGCGTCAAAAAATTAGATCAATAATGGCACATAACATAACGAATGAACTCTATCAAACATTTAAATATGAAGCAACAGTATTAGATTGTACAGTACGACCGGTACATGTTTTCATCCTTTTCAGTGGAATGTTGTATCATTGACGCACACCCCATATCCTTATATTTTAATTTAAACATGCCTTTAAGCTTTTTTTATAATTTTTCGGAGGGATAAGTGAAATTCGAACGAAGAATATGTAATCTTTTTTAGTTGTTTTATTTTATAAACATAATGAAATACATGTACATATATCTTTAACAAATTTAACATGTTCTCAAAAATTTTATTATTTATATATTAATTAGGCCAGTAAAGTGTGTCTGTTTAAGGTTTTCATTTAAAAAATAATATGGAAACTTTCATGGTTTTGAACGAATACTGACCTAGTATTGCACATGTCCTCTGACCGTGACTTAAAACTTTGTCACAAAATGAATGCACAAAGTGACGGTGTATAGATGGATTTTATCAATTAGGTCTCGTATTTTGATTTAAAAAAAGCAAGCAGTTACAACAACTAAAATATTTGTGAAAAAGGTCGAAAAACTTTAGGGTTGTGAAAAATGTATTTCGAAAAACTTTAGGGTTGTGAAAAATGTATTTCGAAAAACTTTAGGGTTGGAACTAAAACATCGATGGGGAAACCTTAAACACAAATAACATTTTTTATTTGGCCTTACCGTTCCTTATTTCAAATACTGTAGCAACACATAAAACAATTGCATATCGTCCATCGGCTATTTTTCTCTGCATATTAGTTTGGGTAATTACTCCCCTTTATAATAAGCGTTGGTGTAGCTTGTGTCCGGTTCGTTAATCGTGGACGGGGCGATAATGACCGGGAAACAGTTCTTTTAGTGGTTAGTTGACTTGTTTGACTTCTAGCGGTAGATCTAGTCTTTCCACATGTTATGGTCAACGGTTTTAAAATGGAAGTTATTCCCTTATCATCGTCGTTGTCCTGTTGTACAGCGTCCATTAAACTACTCTCCGAATGACTAAAATTCGTCTGTAAGTTCGGATTGAGAACTGTTACACATTTGCCGTCTTGGTTCTGTCGCTTAAGCATAGGAGACGGAACCTCTAAACTGTTTGAACTCGCACTTCTTTCTGGCTTTTTCTGTGCATATTCAGGAGGACTGTTCTGCATTTTTCCAACCGGTGGAAGTTTTTCATCACATTTTTCAACTTTAATGTGAGGATATGTATTTGATTGGTCCTCTTCTACAAGTTCTTCAGTCTCTTCCTCGAATTCTTTGTTGATACATGGGGCCGGTGAATAAAACATTTTTCTGTAATTCCGTCCATCTGTTGGAGAACTTGAACGAATTTCTTGTCGCAATCCTAATACATTATTACTACCCTTTCTTAAATCTGTTTGTTTTGAACCACTTTCCTGTGAACTTTTATTACAATCCTTTTGAGAAGTTTGTTTTGTTTTCAGTGGTGGTAAGTCATATGTTTTTACCAACTTTTCACTTCTTTTCATTCTTTGAGATGATTTCAGCGACAATACTTTCATCCGATAATTAATACTGTTAATTTCACCAATCACGTCTTTAGACAAAAGTCTCACTTGTCTACTAAATATCAGGTTATAAAACGAGTTTCCTTTTAATATGAAATGGCCCGTCTTACTTCGAATGAAGCTCACATCAACATACTTCCTTCTGACAATAATATTACCTTCGTTTCCCATTAGTTCCAGGTAGAACGATCGATCATTGATCCTATACAACCAAGTCGATATATAGTCTCACCGGTACCCTTATTTCTACCACTGATCTGCAAAGGATGTATAGCAAAGGCGAACAATAAAATGTTTGTTATTTAAATATCATTCATATAAAGTCTATCCAACAAATAAAACAACATAAACCGAGAAATGTTTTTCTATTTCATTTTATGTCAAATGAAAAGGATATAGTATCGACTAAAGAAAAACTATAAACACTAATAGTTGTTATAAACAACATACACCGTATCGACCCAAGAGAAAGGTTTTTCTGTTTTATTTTATGCCAAATGAAAGGATATACTATTGACTAAAGAAAAACGATGAACACCATTAGTTGTTATAGACAATTCTCTACATTGAAATTGTAATTTTCGCGATACACATTAATTTTATGTTATATTAAACCTTCTTTAATTCTTTCATAAAACAGGTTTCTATATGTTATATTTTTGTTTTTAATATTTTTTAGAAACAGCTAAGAATTCATCAATCCGTTTTTCTTCTGACATTGTCATTTTGTTTGATAAATGAAATCATATCTTATTTCTTCAATAAGGTTGATTTAAAAGTCCTTAGAATAAAGCAGAATTTTCAATGGCTATTATATATCATTTAAAAAAAATTCTAGGCTTAGGATTGTGAGGAATCAAAATTTAAAGTCTAATGCAGCAACGTGCACTCAATGTATTAACACATTCTAACACGGGAAGAATTAAAGTGATACACATTATTTTTTGATATTCAGATGCAGTTCAAAATGCTCTAGTTGCATGCAAAATATTATAAAATCTGAAATATAGCCCAGTTACATGTATAAATGTAGGTAACTCCTACCTTATAAGTGAAGTATACATTATATATCAATGCATATTGTTTCCTTTGGCTGTTTTCATAGTTATCTATATGAAGCAGTGACCAGAAGGATCGAATTAAAATTTTAAAATAACTCCAATACAATGAGTTCTGAATAAAACAAAACAAAAAAACCATTATCCCTCACTATGAAATAAAAGCTAGATGTATTATAACCATGCAGCGGTTGTTGGTAGGAAGAGTTTTTATGGATTAAACTTGTCAGTCTCTTAGCACAACTTCAGATAACCTAAAAACCTGAAAATTTACAGTAGTACAGAATTCAAAGGTCTTAAGGCTAGCTGACAAAAATGTGGGTGTGGTATTTTTCAAAGGAGCAATTCTTTATAGGAGTTTCCAATGATAATCCATTTGTATATGTGTTGCTCTTTTATTTCAACATGTATATTCTAACACCATTTACTATTTAACATTTGTTTATTAATAGTATTGTCACCTTTTTTTCAATAATTGCCTGGTGTATGGGTTCTAACATTGCAGGATACCGATAGCGATAGATGCATAGCAATAAACTTGAGAATTCAGTCATGGCTTTCCACTTTGAAGTCCCATTCATTAATAATGGCAATGGTAAACATGATACAATGTACAAAAAAATCACGTATGTTTGGTTTTTTATCTCTAAGCTTTTAAAGGCCAATACAAAAATTTAAAAAATAAGCAGCTCGTATACGACGTATGCAAATGACGAAAATTGGTGAGCTGTTAAACGGTTAAAGGTTAAAACCAAAAATAAAATAGCCAAAATATGAAAAAAAGGAAATCAAAAGATAAAATACTCAACATCCGGGCTGAACGTCTGGACTCACTAACCTTGATTCCGAGCACATTTTAAAAGATATTTACTGTAAGTTAGAAAACTCATCAAAGACTACGGCCTTGAAAATATACTAACACAGAGGAAAGTTAGTGTTGTTAAAGGCCGTAGTACGATTCCTGTATGTTATTTGACCTTGTCACTGTCCAGTAGGATGTTGTCTCATTGACGCATACGCAGTATCCTTTCATTGTCTGTATATTCTTATTATAGATGTTACTGACTAACATTGATCTATCCTTTATGGAACAATTAAACCCACACACATTGCACCAAGTTATTTTCAGAGTAAAAAAACAATGTGCGAAAAATTTTTTTTTAAATGGTAATAAAAACTTAATATAAATAGCTAAAAGAAAAATTAAAATTAATACATTCAACCTTCATCGAATGACACAGGAAGTCAGTGTTTCCTTCTTTGTAAACTTGAACTAAAAATAACGAAAAATACAAAACACGGCTTTCTATAACAAACTGTCCACACTTGTCTCTGCAACATTTCTCTTCCCTAATGGACTGAAGCTTTTAACAAAGGTAATGGAATTAAAAGATAAATAACCTGAGAATATTCCGCCTACCAGCCCTTGTTTCTTGGCAGCTGAGTGTCTTGCCAGACTTTCAATTTCGAATAACTTGTCAGCCTTCCAGTCCACCAGAACTGGGTAATGTGTTAGTTGGATATACTAAAACAAACAGCAGCATCGAGCCAAAGACGATAGTAATGTGAATACAGTGGAACTCCCCTAAACCGGCCCCTCTGAAAACCGGATTCCTCTGCAAACCGGACGCTTTATTCTTGTTTTTGCCTATATTTTCAAGTAAAAAAATCCTCAAAAAACCGGCCCCTCTGATTTCCGAATACCGGAGACAAGTTCCTGTCCAAACCATTTATAATACTGTCAAATACACTTCTAAAAACCGGCCGAACACTCATTTTCTTATACATGTACGTCTTGTTATTTGTTTCTCTTTTTTGTTAATATGAATTTACTTTTGTTCAAACAGACCAATCAGTGAGCAGATCATATCCAATTTTAAACACGGACGCTATTTTACAATCCCGAGCGTACCTGATAAATTTACTTTAAAAAACACACTATATGCAAATTTAGTAAATGATTAATTTTGACCGTAACTATAACCTTTATTACTCATTGAACTCTAAATTTGACCGTAACTATAACATTTACTACACATTGAACCCTAAATTTGACCGTAACTATAACATTTACTACACATTGAACCCTAAATTTGACCGTAACTATAACCTTTACTACTCACTGAACCTTAAATCAAATGAAAACTCTACATACGAAAATAAATAAGTTAACTTACAATACACACGAAGCCACAAGACTAGATCAAAATCCAAACACAAGGCAAATTCTTGAGAACAGTGTATGTTATCTGGGCTTCTAAGCTTCAGGGTTAAATATTGGCATATATATGCAGGTGTTGTATCATACGGTATGCTGTGGTTAAGTTAATTGTATTTTGTTACAATATAAGGTCATAGTATTATTTGCATTACCCACTTGTATTTCAGTGTTTAACACCTGTATTATTAACCACATACAGCCTACAGTAACGGCCAGGCGAAAGTTTACAAAATCCTGTCAAAGTAACCCGGCAAAATATAAAAATCGTTGAAAATTCTGACTGTGAAATACATTCTGGTATTGTCGGGCAAACTTTGTTCAAATACATGTATTTTTTAACTCTTAGTTTTGAAGTAGATTTTACCACAAAATCTAAATAATATATCATTCTATGTTAGTAAAAGGATTTTTTTTTAAAATTTTCTATGAAAATGATTCTATCAGTTCTTTTTACTGGTTTAGTACTATTTCCGGTCTTGGCTCTTTTAGTGGTCATGAATGTCAAATCGCATTTTTCCCGATATACATGAGTGTTTGACTTTGTTGTATTCCATTCGACGATCCTTAAGTTTAACGCCTGTTTTCACTGGTTCTTTTATATGTGATGTTGTATTATAGACTCTCATCTGTAATGGTCTATAAAACTCAGGAATTTACCTGTATCTCTTATAATGTACATCCGGGAAATAGATTATAGACGCTCATCTGTAATGGTCTATAAAACTCAGGAATTTATCTGTATCTCTTATAATGTACATCCGGGAAATAGATTATAGACGCTCATCTGTAATGGTCTATAAAACTCAGGAATTTATTTGTATCTCTTATAATGTACATCCGGGGAATAGATTATAGACGCTCATCTGTAATGGTCTATAAAACTCAGGAATTTACCTGTATCTCTTATAATGTACATCCGGGAAATAGATTATAGACGCTCATCTGTAATGGTCTATAAAACTCAGGAATTTATCTGTATCTCTTATAATGTACATCCGGGAAATAGATTATAGACGCTCATCTGTAATGGTCTATAAAACTCAGGAATTTATCTGTATCTCTTATAATGTACATCCGGGAAATAGATTATAGACGCTCATCTGTAATGGTCTATAAAACTCAGGAATTTATCTGTATCTCTTATAATGTACATCCGGGGAATAGATTATAGACGCTCATCTGTAATGGTCTATAAAACTCAGGAATTTATCTGTATCTCTTATAATGTACATCCGGGAAATAGATTATAGACGCTCATCTGTAATGGTCTATAAAACTCAGGAATTTATCTGTATCTCTTATAATGTACATCCGGGGAATAGATTATAGACGCTCATCTGTAATGGTCTATAAAACTCAGGAATTTATCTGTATCTCTTATAATGTACATCCGGGGAATAGATTATAGACGCTCATCTGTAATGGTCTAAAAAAACTCAGGAATTTATCTGTATCTCTTATAATGTACATCCGGGGAATAAATTATAGACGCTCATCTGTAATGGTCTATAAAACTCAGGAATTTATCTGTATCTCTTATAATGTACATCCGGGGAATAGATTGTAGACGCTCATCTGTAATGGTCTATAAAACTCAGGAATTTATCTGTATCTCTTATAATGTACATCCGGGGAATAGATTATAGACGCTCATCTGTAATGGTCTATAAAACTCAGGAATTTATCTGTATCTCTTATAATGTACATCCGGGGAATAGATTATAGACGCTCATCTGTAATGTCTATAAAACTCAGGAATTTATCTGTATCTCTTATAATGTACATCCGGGGAATAGACTGATCATATTACTTTTTGTAGAATACTATATAAGTGAGAATGGACAAAAATACCTAAGTCGAAATTCGAAAGACACAATTTAAGGAACAGACAAACACAGGTAGGTATACAAAAAGACAATTACAAAATTCAAGACTGTCACAAAAAACACGTAATAATATTGACAAACACAAAGTCTCATAAAAAACTAGGGATAAAATAAGAGTAATACTTTCTTTTTATGTATACATGCTATTTTTGGAATCATCAACCATAAAAACGTATTAATTTTATCATTAGCTATCTGTCATTGTCAGCCACTATAGACAAATATAGACCAACCTGATGTAGAACATCGATTTTGACTCGAGCACTTCTGACGAATAATATATGTTGATTCACTATATAACATAATATATTTGTTGTGTAACTTTAGCTTAGCCCTTACTGTATGCCATAATTCGTCCATTTAATTTCATATACATGTGTTATAGTATTAAGAAAAATGATTGTATTGATTGACAAGTCTTATATCAGAAAACCTATATCATTTCTGTATTCATTTTATATCACTATTTATTGTATAAGTCTAAAATATTTTTTTCTTTTTTGACAGGCTTTAATATTGACAAAATTTAGATTAACAATCTTGACTCATATGTAAATTGTGGACTAGTGAATACGTATAATATATTATAGAACGATGATGTTTGCATATAGCTTTAAAGTTAGACAACAGTGAACTGTTTAAACAGAATGCTTATTCATTTCATATTTGCATCCAAGTGGGGTTTGTTTGCTCAGAACTAATAACAAATTCAAAATCATAAAATATCAGACTTTTGTATTAAGTTTTCTATTACGCTATTCTAGTCAAAAAATTATACAGTTATTGACTGGGTCCAAGGACAACAACTGTTTTGTTTGACCCGAGAACTGAACTGTTGCCCGAAGCCGTAAGCTCCATATTTCGGCTAACTAGCCTTGATTACGAGCACAGGAAAAGGAGTGTTAACTGTTCGAATATCTTGGAGAACATAGAACTGAAATAAAGAACTATAATTTCAGTAGTAAACTATTGTACTTCGTTAAGGACTATTTCCGTCCCTTTAAGGATGCCCATCATGTGACTGTTACGTCATGTTATAAAAACTTAATAAAGCTATGAGAATTTACATAAATTGGATAGATTTCCTGGGAAATTGATTATTCAATGTACCCTTGTTTGATTAGATTATGTAATAGTAAGACTATCATAGATGTTTCCCCTGATGAAGGGTTATATTATTGATGTCGAGTAATAAGTATCTGTAATATTACGGCTCATCTTCCCTGTGTAAATATTTAACCCACATCTTATATTCTAGCTTTTATTCCGTGTGTTAAATAAATCGGTAGCTATGACATTAACGGTTTTCGTTTGATCTATCCTTGTCTTGCAAATAGGTTTCTCTTGTTAAATTTTATCATATTTAAATATTGTATGCAGAGCACTGCAGTTTATTAGAGTATGCTCTTTGTATTCCGAAATGTCCAGGGAGGCGTAAGAGTGTCTATTTTAAGATATCACGATTATCAGTGTGATACTACACACATCAGCTCGAACTTATTTGTCATAACCTGGCCTTATATTGACCATCATCACAACTGATTGAGTTAAATTAAAACCTGTAAAGATTCTATGTTGTCACACATGTTGTCTGTGAGATTTTCCTGTTGTTTCATATTTTTGACATTTCAAAGGAACTTTTTTTTTAATACCGATATATTTTTTTTTGTTTCCTTGTCTAATTTTACTAATATATATTTAAGAGTCCTCCCAAGTTCCACGTTCATTCCTACAAACCCCTGACATCATATATTCATATTTTGCGGGTCGAGCATATCGCCGCCTGGTTTGTGGCCTAGAAAATTTTACCTACGACGCAAATGGATTCTCTTTTGACCTAGAAAAGTAACCAATGAATATCGACCAGTAAAATATCATTGTGTGATGTCAGGGGTTTGTAGGAAGGAACGTGGATACAAATCCCGACTTGGGAGGATGGTAATTGCATAGATAAATAATACATGAAATATATTTTATAAACAATCTGCAACAAACTAGCATTTACGATAATCAGAATTTGGACGTGTAAGTAAAGTCAAGAAATACCAAAGGGATATTCAAAGGAGGAGAAAATCTAAACAACTGACAAACTCCGGAGAATAATGAAGACCAATACAAGCACTACAATTAAAAACTAAAAACATATGAACAACGTGGACCCCACCAAAAAACCGGGGGTAGACTCAGGTGCTCCGGAAGAGTTAGCAGTCTCTGTAAATGAGCAATCTTGTAGCAAAATTTCAGTAACCACACAGAATATTATCAGTAATCCTGCATAAGAATACACATCTCGTCAGTTATAACCCTTTATAAGTATATGCACCTCATCAAAGACTACAGCAAACTAAATTTCTATCCTTTTTTACTGAGCCTTTACGTCAAAATTTGCATAATTTCCAAATGGTAACGTAACTTATTTCATTTTTTACATTGTCAGTAAAGAAA
Source organism: Mytilisepta virgata (assembly GCA_028015205.1). Lineage (NCBI taxonomy): Eukaryota > Metazoa > Mollusca > Bivalvia > Mytilida > Mytilidae > Mytilisepta > Mytilisepta virgata. The sequence continues at coordinate 1,333,793 of CM051520.1, read as the reverse complement.
TCATGATTTAAATAACAATCTCTATCATATCTCGACCTATTGGCCTACTGTGATCTCATTGGCCTCCTGTGATACGACCTTCAAAAGTTTCATCATTTCTTTATGACGCTTTTCATCTCAGTTCTGAAAGACAGACTGGCTTGAGACAAACAATTGGAAATGGATACAGTCGAATTAGTATGTATATATTTTATTTTTAATAAATGATTACATAGATAGTATAAACAACAAAAATATATACATACCATACAAAATATACACTAGTTATAAAACACCTAATTTCTCTAAAGTTACGTAATAAATTGCAACCACTGATATATAAACTTATTAAGTAATTATTTTTTTTTAAATTCTTTGGAAAAATATTTGATTAACTTGCACGTTAAATTTTTTCAATGGGAAAATTTTTTTACGATGTTACAACGAATTTTACATTACATTTTCAAATAGACACATACTATATTCTCACCCCCAAATATAATACAAGGAAATATACAATGCACAATTAAAACTGTTGTTTCTCTGATAACATGCAGATCTCTACACCATGAGTGTTACATTATAATAATTATACAGTCTATAAAAATTAGGTTTCCTGGAAAAAGAAAATAAAAAGACAAACCGATTCCAACAGAGTTAAAAAATTACAATTCATAGGTTTACTGAGATCTGTCATTTGCGGATAATAATTTACGAAAAATAATTACAAATATTGCAATTAATGAATACATTAATTAGAAGTCTATTATAACTAAATATGGGTCATTTTTGCTAGTGCCAAACAAGTCTCCATGTATCTAGTTACTATATATGGCATAAAGACAGGTGACCCTATATTTATAATTTAATGTGTTCATTTCTTCTATTAAATACACACTACGAAAATATGTTCGTCGAAATACCCAAATACTTTATAATACGAAAATATTTTTCCACGATTTGTACATAGTTACACAAATAAGAAATTAAATTAATTTTAGATTTCACGCAGTATGGAAAATGTTATATAAAGTGAATCCAAATGATGTGTACTATGATAAGCATTCTATGAAACCATATTCGATGAACTGTACATTGATAAAACAATACGCCATATCATTTAAAATACTAAAATAACCGATTATAATACATTTATATATATATACATGATATACAGATTAAATATTACATGTTTAATGTGAATTTTGTGATACAAAATTTTAGAGTAAAAATTCCATAATACCTGATCAATCATTAGGAATAACTTAAAATTTTGATACCTATGGTGTATTCAACAATAACGCTTAAGATTAAGTTTATGCAGAAATGTCGTTTAAATTATATGACTTCCTGCATGTTAAGTTTGATTGAGGAATAGTGAGATTTATAGCTGTACTGGGATAACCACGTCATCTGAATGATTTGGAACCTCTATCGGAACAACCATTGATCGTAATCGCTGAAATACAATTATCATTTTATATAAACAATAGTCAATCTACAATTTTAATCAATTTATCCCTGAGGAAAAATGCATTGCGATTTCGTATCGTGTAATATTGGAGCATGAAATTTCTCTCACAAGTACCTCGACCCTTAGTACAGTAGTTCACCGCCCTACCAACTGGTCTAAAGGGATACTACATACAATGATGGCTATATCATCAAACGTAAAAAAAAAGAAGCCCACCACACACGTAAAAGGTGGATGATAGGCTCCTGAGAAATTTATCCATGATATACTACAAAGCGTTTCTGTTGTTCTTCATCTTGAAATTCGCTGTGAGGTCATCAACAAAGATTCACTAGTCAACAAGGACTCCAAAGTTACACCTTACAGGCAGATTAATGGCCTATTGGGTGGATTTTATCAGGACTACCTGTTGTTTAAGATATCCTCTTTATTATATATATTGTTGTTTCTATATGAAGTTGTGTATCAGAAAATATAAAAAGTACTGGTAACATAAACTTACTTGTGAGTCATAGCTTGACAAATATTTATAAAACATTTGTACAATCTACTATAATTGCAATGTTGTTGTTAATTGATTGTGTGTGTGTGTGCGTGTGTGCGTGTGTGTGTGTGTGTGTGTGTGTTCGTCTTTGTTCACAGATAATCATACTCACTTCAAGTACACTTCCAGGAGTGATGAAAAATAAGTAGATGGCGTAAGCAGGGATACAGATTATGGATGAAAACACTATGAACCAACCCAAAGTATATGACCAATCTGGGAACTGATAAGTACCATACGTCGGTGGCGGAGGATGTATCATCGACAGGATAAACAGGGTCTAAAATGTATAATAAAACATGTTTATTTTAACAATGAAATTAGATTTTCCATTTTATGTCCGCCCTATAATACAGAAAATAGAAAACATAGTTTGTATATTTGCCAGGAAAATAGAAAACAGAGTTAAGATATTTGCCAGGTTTTAGACAGCATTTGATGTTTAACTCTAATTTAAATGTTGGGCTATGTTGGTTTTTATCTCTGATGTTTTGATCACGGAGGTAGCTAATGGATATTAATCATTCAAAGCATTTCTTGTATTTTATAAACGTTAATATTCTTGTAAAAGATATCACAAGCATAAATGTGTTTGTCTTTCTGATACATAATTACAATATAAGCTTAAAGTATATATATCCATGGATTTTTACTGTACTTTTCATCTGTGAAAACTTCTGAAGCGAGTTTTCTTTTTCTTCAAACGTGTTCTTTGAATAATCTTTCATATTTAATTTCATTTTTATATTTGTGTTGATAGGTTATCCATATCTTTTTTATTTTCATATTCAAACACAGTTCATAAATTACCAAAAAAAAAAAAATACAGTATATGACAGATTAAAAAGACGAATGAAAATCTTCATTTTCAGTTGATTATACTTACAAACAAGAATATGGGACTGATAAAAGTCCAACAGATTTTCCAGAATATACCAAGGTCTGAATCCTACCAAATTATACTTACAATAAGAATATGGGACTGATAAATGTCCAACAGATTCTCCAGAATATACCAGGCCTGAATCCTACCAAATTATACTTACAAACAAGAATATGGGACTGATAAATGTCCAACACATTCTCCAGAATATACCAGGCCTGAATCCTACAAAATTACACTTACAAACAAGAATATGGGACTGATAAATGTCCAACAGATTCTCCAGAATATACCAGGTCTGAATCCTACCAAATTATACTTACAAACAAGAATATGGGACTGATAAATGTCCAACAGATTCTCCAGAATATACCAGGCCTGAATCCTACCAAATTATACTTACAAACAAGAATATGGGACTGATAAATGTCCAACACATTCTCCAGAATATACCAGGTCTGAATCCTACCAAATTATACTTACAAACAAGAATATGGGACTGATTAATGTCCAACAGATTCTCCAGAATATACCAGGTCTGAATCCTACAAAATTATACTTACAACAAGAATATGGGACTGATAAATGTCCAACACATTCTCCAGAATATACCAGGTCTGAATCCTACCAAATTATACTTACAAACAAGAATATGGGACTGATAAATGTCCAACATATTCTCCAGAATATACCAGGTCTGAATCCTACCAAATTATACTTACAAACAAGAATATGGGACTGATAAATGTCCAACACATTCTCCAGAATATACCAGGCCTGAATCCTTCCAAATTATACTTACAAACAAGAATATGGGACTGATAAATGTCCAACAGATTCTCCAGAATATACCAGGTCTGAATCCTACCATGGACTGGATATCATTACTGAATCGCTCAACACCTGATAACAGATAATATCTTTAGATAATGAAGATGGGCTAGACCTTATCATTTTGGTAATTTTTGTCATTTTGAATTTGCTTTTCAACATTTTGGATTATTGTTTTGATTTTCAACATTTTGGCATTGAAAACAACTGATACATGTTAAGTCGTATTTCCACGAGATTTGCACATCTTGTGTATCATAAATAGTATCAAAGAATTATTGTTTTTATCAGTTAATGTTATTTTTAATTAAAACCACTCAATTTTTGTCACTTGAGAGTTCAATCACAGTTTTCATTATAATAGTTTATTATTTTATTTCACTTGATAATTTTATCTTAAAGACAGATATAAATTAATAGATCTTATCAGTGCTGGTTAAGTAAATAAAATATTCACCATATATCCAGGAGACTGCTATAGATTCCAGAAAAACAACAAATATAATGGAAATTGGTGCTCCATAAACGTCTAACAACTGTACCACGTATATTCCTCCCTGAGTGATAAGCAAAGGCGTTAAATATAAAACCCGTTATCAATAAATCTCAAGTAACATTTAAGTTGACTTAATGTAAAAGACTTAAAGTTGCCTTCGAAAAGAACAGTAAAACAAAGCTTACTGCTATACATTCTAGTGTTTTAATCAGAGTAGGTGTCTCATGTAAATTAAACAAATATTGGTTTTCTAGAACGGAATGAATGTAGTTTTTATTTTGTATTTATGTATTTATTTTATCAGAGACTCGTAATGCCACATTCTTGGTATGGATGTGTCCCAAATTTGATTTCTTAATATAGATTTAAATCATCTTTCTGTTCTGCTTATTTTTCTGTACATGTGTCTACATTAAAAAGTATTAACTTTGGACACTAAATCTTTAAAACATCCTGTTTTCAATTTCCGCAAGGAAAACATAAAGTTTATCACAGAAGAACGAAAACTCCTCTAACCAATGTCTTCGGATTAATGTTTATTGTGATCATAGTACGGTTATATTTTTACTAACACCCTTTATATTAGAGTATCTGCAGATAGGCAGCGATGTGAAACTGCCAATCCATGTTTATTTAGATCGGAGTTCAACATGCATCGCCATAAGCTACGTCAGACTGTGACAAAGTGATGGACAAGTACCTCCATATTTTCTTTGTATTTCATCAACATTACTACACATAGAAACAGTTGATAATTATAAAAATGATATGTTGAAAGAGTATAGATATCAACTTCCAACAGATTATTCCGCCTTCTACAGTGTTACAGTTTTGAGAACTATAGAAATATAAATACGTACATAAGTAATAGTGGGCAGGGAACCTAAAAAGCAAAAACACATCAACCCAAGGACAAATAACTTCCGGTGTTTCCTCAAATGTGGCCATTCATCAAGGATTCCTGTACATATTGCCTCTAGGCCACCAAACTATGAATAAAAAAGAAAGATGTAGAAGCAAGTAATTAACGAAATTTATCATAAAAAGAAAGATAACTCAGTGCCTATGTCAAGTAAAATAGGTAGAATGGAAAAGTACACTTGTTTGGAATTTACTTTAGAAAATTAAATAAATTACTTTGGTAATTTTGACAGTTGGTGTGCTCCTGAATATTTCAGAATCAGGCTTTGGTTTTCAACATTAATGGAACTGTATACAACTCACAAGTCTTTATTCGATGAAATATACGTAGCCTCTGCATCAAACTTGGTATGCAAAAATATCGAAGTAAAATGGGGTTGATTATTAGATATAATTGTACAGAAACGCACTTATTAATACGTATAAATGTAAATAACTAATAAAGCATACTGACTTGTACAAAATGTACAAAAAAAAATATATTTTACTTACAGTTGTGTCCAATCCAAGCGTTATTAACATGAAGAAAAACAAAATAGCCCAAAATGGAGCTATTTCTAGCGATGATAAAGCCTCTGGATATACAATGAATATTAGTCCTACATCTAAAATAAAAAAAGAACACATTGGGTCATAGAATTTGTGCCATTTTCGCAGCAATATTTCAATAAGAATTAATAGACAAACCGTAAACAATGTATTGACCTAGATCTGACTCCAGACGAAAGTCACTGGACATTTTAAAAGTAAAAGGACCTCCTACAAAATCACTTACCCACGTGTATGGCCGTGTATAGTGCTGAAGGGTGGTCCAATCTCAATGCCCACGGCTATAAACGTAGATAACGGATTTATCCCCGGTTTGGCCTTGTTGTTGTAAAAATATATGATCGTCGGAAAAGCAGAGAAATATGCGACGTAATTTTCATTACGCATTTAAACAGATATCAAATTTATGCCGAAAATGCCTATGGAACCAACCTCAGTGTTTTGTTATTTTTATACCGAAATTGGTCGTATGGCGTTATTTAAGTTTTTCGCGAAATGGTACTTTTTACGATATAATCGCTACAAAGACGTCACTGGAAAGCATTTACTAACGCATAGAGAATAGAAATAAGACATTTTGATGTGGTAACCAGGTTCCTTAACGACTATATGGGGGCATTGGTTAGCCAATCAACAGCCGACTTTTATTCCAAGACAGGGGCTTTTGTTAACCAGCGTGTGTAGTATGTCTGTGTATGACAAGATCGAAGATATACGAAGAAATAGAAAAAATACGTTACAATGAAATACAGTAATACCTAAACCTGGCATATAATATATGATTTCTCCAATGTTTTAATGATTATTCACTCTGGCGTGTAACATACATGAATGAAAATGATCAACGCTTCAAATTTATCTCAGGATATACATCTTATTGCCCCATTTGTCGATATTTAAATGGTGATTAAATTTAAAACAAACTTTAAAATATTTAACATTGTAATTAATGTATTTTTTTAAATAGATTTACTATTAGTTAGTTTTAAGCTCTGGTAGAAATGTTTTGAAGTATGGTCTATTTCTCTTATGATGGTGCGTTGTTATCTATTTCTCGCGCGATGGATTATTTGCCATAATTAATTCCCCATCATATGATATAAACAAGTGTGACGAGAATTTCTTTTATTTGATTGTCCTTGGTCCAAACGTCGCTGTTTTCTGATTGGTTGAAATCTGCGCGGTCATCGTTAAAAGCCACCGTTGCATAGCAACATTTGATGCACAGAAAAATGAACGTTAATATTTCCCGCGGGTCGGACACCGAATCACATTCCTGAAGAATCATAAGAGAAATAGATTGAACAACACGTAAAAATTAGATACCGCTTAATTGATATCAACTCTCGTTATTTATGTTGGACTTAATAATAAACTCGCCAAAGGCTCGTTTATTATTATATCCAAATTAAACAACTCGATTTGATATCGAGCGATATCTAATTCTCACTCATTGTGAAACCTATAAATAAATATTCTTTATTACCGTCTCTTGCCACTGTATCGACACTCTTTCCTGAAGTAAATGACATGTGTCCCAAAACTGAAAATACCACAAAACCAGCCAGAAAACTAGTGACACAGTTTACAGCACTGGTCATCAGGGCGTCTCTACAAAATAGAGTTTGCTGTTATGATCAATCAACTATTTATAAAATAATGTTTTGTTGTTATGTGTAGCATTGAATATGCATTAAAAGTAGCAAGGTGACGAAATGGTGTACGACGCACAACCGAGTGTGAAGTGCACGGTTTCGTCAGCCGAGAGTACTATTTCGAAAAACTTTCCAAACGTTTAAAGCATATGTTACTGTTTGGACATACATTATCTTACTGAACTGTACATGTGATACAGAATTACCCTCTATAAACGCAGACATTTAATGTTGGCTAATGTAGAATATTTCAAACGGAACACTAAACTCCTTTCCAAAGGGATATTTAGATACGATGTATATACAATAATGTTTTGTAACGTACATTGATTCAGTACTTTTCTTCAGCAAATCTTTAGAGTAAATATGCCACCTAATATCCTGATAGAAACTGAAAGCCATTGGACGAGTTTGTTCCTAAGAAGTGAAGAAAAATGGAGGGCATTATGCAATAAAATGTTGAAGTTACCTGTAACAGTTATTGTTCAGTTTGTTGTAACTAGATAATGCCAATAAAACACCAAACCCTGGTCCTAATGAGAAAAATATCTGTGCTGCTGCTGCAATCCATATCTAAATAAATAAAGTAAATACAATTAAGATATCAGAAAGTCAAAATATTCAATGCCTATTTCTACTTTTGTTTGGATTTTATATTTTATATATTACTTTCTCGGTTACATGTATAAGTTTCTATATTGCTTATACTTTTTTCTTTTCTATTAGGACACCTGCTACGTTATATATAATATAGTTTCTTGGTGACGAAATTTACTATTTTGTGTCGTCATCACGAACTGATTGAGACTAGATATCTTCAGATAAATTTCACGTCCTTCTGGCACCTCACCGGACTTGACCCTTCACTTGTATTTACTCACTAACAGTGTAACCGGTGCTGGTAACATAGCAAGACATGCTTACCCTACCTGACCATCTGATTTCACTCTAGTAAGAGTTCACATTGCTAATGCTTTAGTGTCTGTGCCGTCTTGTTCTATTTCTGTTTAGTTTATTATATGTTTTTTATTCTTTTAGTTGTACATGTATCCTTTTGGCTGTTTTTGCTTTGTTCCATTCTCATGACTTTGTCTTTTCTTTGGATTTCGAATTTACGGATTTTTCCCACTATTTTATCGCTTCTTTTGCTGATATTTTCAAAAACTCTTAGTATAATTAAGAATGCAATTAGCAACGTATAGACTTGAGGTAAATAATAATTACAAGATATATAGTATCGTAATACCTTCACGACATTTTACAGGGAGATTGTTTTTGTAAATACATACTTTGTTGTGCATTTTCGATAAATTAATCATGATAATTTTGTAATCTAGAATTCAAACCCAGCAAATGCAACACAAAAAATGATTCCAACAGCCATCCAAGGACGGACTTATGCATTGAATGAGGATTCGTTGACAAGAATAAACTGATTATAAGAAGCTGAATTATGATGCTGAATCTATGGGTTTAAGTAAATGTGACTTGATGGATAACACAATAGAAATAACTAGGTCCTTGTTATATTTACCCCTGGATCAAGAAGTTTGTCCCACTGTGGTCTGAGATAATATTCAATCCCAATCAACGATCCACTAAGGTAACATCCTCTGCCCAATAATATAATCAGTACTACGTAAGGCATAGTAGCAGTTATCCATACAGCCTACATAAAGAAAACAATGCAGTGTGTCAATATAATACGTAAGGCATAGTAGCAGTTATCCATACAGCCTACATAAAGAAAACAATGCAGTGTGTCAATATACTACATAAGGCATAGTAGCAGTTATCCATACAGCCTACATAAAGAAAACAATGCAGTGTGTCAATATACTACATAAGGCATAGTAGCAGTTATCCATACAGCCTACATAAAGAAAACAATGCAGTGTGTCAATATACAACGTAAGGCATAGTAGCAGTTATCCATACAGCCTACATAAAGAAAACAATGCAGTGTGTCAATATACTACGTAAGGCATAGTAGCAGTTATCCATACAGCCTACATAAAGAAAACAATGCAGTGTGTCAATATACTACGTAAGGCATAGTAGCAGTTATCCATACAGCCTACATAAAGAAAACAATGCAGTGTGTCAATATACAAATAAGGCATAGTAGCAGTTATCCATACAGCCTACATAAAGAAAACAATGCAGTGTGTCAATATACTACGTAAGGCATAGTAGCAGTTATCCATACAGCCTACATAAAGAAAACAATGCAGTGTGTCAATATACTACGTAAGGCATAGTAGCAGTTATCCATACAGCCTACATAAAGAAAACAATGCAGTGTGTCAATATACTACATAAGGCATAGTAGCAGTTATCCATACAGCCTACATAAAGAAAACAATGCAGTGTGTCAATATACTACGTAAGGCATAGTAGCAGTTATCCATACAGCCTACATAAAGAAAACAATGCAGTGTGTCAATATACTACGTAAGGCATAGTAGCAGTTATCCATACAGCCTACATAAAGAAAACAATGCAGTGTGTCAATATACTACGTAAGGCATAGTAGCAGTTATCCATACAGCCTACATAAAGAAAACAATGCAGTGTGTCAATATACAAATAAGGCATAGTAGCAGTTATCCATACAGCCTACATAAAGAAAACAATGCAGTGTGTCAATATACTACGTAAGGCATAGTAGCAGTTATCCATACAGCCTACATAAAGAAAACAATGCAGTGTGTCAATATACTACGTAAGGCATAGTAGCAGTTATCCATACAGCCTACATAAAGAAAACAATGCAGTGTGTCAATATACTACGTAAGGCATAGTAGCAGTTATCCATACAGCCTACATAAAGAAAACAATGCAGTGTGTCAATATACAAATAAGGCATAGTAGCAGTTATCCATACAGCCTACATAAAGAAAACAATGCAGTGTGTCAATATACTACATAAGGCATAGTAGCAGTTATCCATACAGCCTACATAAAGAAAACAATGCAGTGTGTCAATATAATACGTAAGGCATAGTAGCAGTTATCCATACAGCCTACATAAAGAAAACAATGCAGTGTGTCAATATACTACATAAGGCATAGTAGCAGTTATCCATACAGCCTACATAAAGAAAACACAAAGCAGTGTGTCAATATACTACGTAAGGCATAGTAGCAGTTATCCATACAGCCTACATAAAGAAAACACAATGCAGTGTGTCAATATACTACGTAAGGCATAGTAGCAGTTATCCATACAGCCTACATAAAAAAAACAATGCAGTGTGTCAATATACTACATAAGGCATAGTAGCAGTTATCCATACAGCCTACATAAAGAAAACAATGCAGTGTGTCAATATACTACATAAGGCATAGTAGCAGTTATCCATACAGCCTACATAAAGAAAACAATGCAGTGTGTCAATATACTACATAAGGCATAGTAGCAGTTATCCATACAGCCTACATAAAGAAAACAATGCAGTGTGTCAATATACTACATAAGGCATAGTAGCAGTTATCCATACAGCCTACATAAAGAAAACAATGCAGTGTGTCAATATACTACGTAAGGCATAGTAGCAGTTATCCATACAGCCTACATAAAGAAAACAATGCAGTGTGTCAATATACTACATAAGGCATAGTAGCAGTTATCCATACAGCCTACATAAAGAAAACAATGCAGTGTGTCAATATACTACGTAAGGCATAGTAGCAGTTATCCATACAACCTACACAAAGAAAACAATGCAGTGTGTCAATATACTACATAAGGCATAGTAGCAGTTATTCATACAGCCTACATAAAGAAAACAATGCAGTGTGTCAATATACTACATAAGGCATAGTAGCAGTTATCCATACAGCCTACATAAAGAAAACAATGCAGTGTGTCAATATACTACGTAAGGCATAGTAGCAGTTATCCATACAGCCTACATAAAGAAAACAATGCAGTGTGTCAATATACTACGTAAGGCATAGTAGCAGTTATCCATGCAGCCTACATAAAGAAAACAATGCAGTGTGTCAATATACTACATAAGGCATAGTAGCAGTTATCCATACAGCCTACATAAAGAAAACAATGCAGTGTGTCAATATACTACATAAGGCATAGTAGCAGTTATCCATACAGCCTACATAAAGAAAACAATGCAGTGTGTCAATATACTACGTAAGGCATAGTAGCAGTTATCCATACAGCCTACATAAAGAAAACAATGCAGTGTGTCAATATACTACATAAGGCATAGTAGCAGTTATCCATACAGCCTACATAAAGAAAACAATGCAGTGTGTCAATATACTACATAAGGCATAGTAGCAGTTATCCATACAGCCTACATAAAGAAAACAATGCAGTGTGTCAATATACTACGTAAGGCATAGTAGCAGTTATCCATACAGCCTACATAAAGAAAACACATTCCTGGCAGTGTGTCAATATACAATGTTTAGTTCAAGTATTTTTCTGTTTTGAATTGTTTATTTGTTTTCTGGGATTTGTCTTTTCTTTGGAATGTGCTGGAGAATTGTTTTTTTTTCTTTTGTCATCTGATAGAACCTTTGTAAGACTTTATTCGCGCGTTATTTTCTGGAAAGCCAAATATATCTTGTATTATATGAGTTTGGGCTGACGGCTCCTCTAGAATTTAAAAACGTTTCTCATCTAATACATGTGATATTGTGTGTATTTTAATAGGACTTGTACATAGTTGTCTTTTTTCATTCGTCGGGTTATTTTAAAAGGGTTAGACAATTTTTTCTAGACGATTTAACCAGATTTACGAATAGTAAGCAAATACCTAGTCCCTTAGTTAATTTTACTACCGCCGCTGCTGGACTGAAGCTCACGACATGGCATTCCATCAGTAGTCATTTCTTCGTGATGCAAATGAATTGGATACACTTATATATGTTGATGAGTGTTAGAAACGGACCAATTTGGCTTCTTTGTTTACAATTTTCCATTATTTATAGTTTTCCTTTGTTTTTGGTGACGAGTACAATTCCGAAATGTGACTGTAGTCGGCACACAAATTTTAGTCCCTTTGTTAAATTGTTTGCTATTTTTTTTAACTTTTAATCACATATATGTGGGTATTTTGTATCAATAATTTATCCACTTTATCCATTACTTCGTATTCTATCTGCCGAGAGTCATATAACATTACAAAAATTAAACCAAACCTTGAAAAAATACATGGAAATGAGAAATGATGTTTGCAGTCTTGTATATAACGAATGTGCTTTCTTACCTTTCCAGAACTTTTAACACCCCTCCACATGGCAAAATACACAATGAAGAATACTCCGAATAAACATAACGCAAGAATCCAATTTACACCACCAACATTTTCAAGAGCGTCCGCATAATTTAGTCCAAGAACGTGGTATCTACAATTCGCAGTATAACATAAAAGCATAAAAAATGTTAAGAAAGCAACAATTCGATATATATTAAAATTGAAGGGGGGGGGGGGGGGGGGTGATGGAATGTTTTATCCTGCCTTTTTTTCAGCCGAAATTTTGGTCCTGGTTATTTTTTCGACCGCTATCGTGGCATAAATTATTTTTATTCAAACCAAAAAATTTCCTGATTGTCACAGGTCCTGAATTTTTCTAAAGTGATCATGGCTTTTTATTTTGCTAAAAGCCTGGTCTTGCCTTTTTGCTTCAAATTTCATCCTGCGTAGCCTGTTGCAGACTGATACACTTTAAGGATAACTGTGCTTTGATTTAAGATGTCTATCTTGTGCCTCAGAATTTATTATGATCACTGACATGAATGAGTCGATACCACTGCTGGACGTATTTCTATGCTAGCTCGAAATTTAAACTTTTAAATTTATTGTTGCAGTAATGTTAAATGTTGTGAAAACTAAAGGGTATCTCCCTCGTGCATAGCACAGTCCTTAGATGGTTATGAGTTTACCCTTTTGATCATTTTTGCATTTTTATTTTATCTTCAACGTTTTAGATTACTGTTTTTGATTTTCAACAATCTACGCCTTGCCCCACTGATGAGTCTTAAATCGATGAAATGTTCACATGTTGTGCATCAAAATTAGCATCATAGTATTAATTTCCATCATATCATTTGATGATATTATACTATGCCCTTTCCTTTCAATGTAGTAGATGTAACGATACCGATTGTCATCATCGGATTCATCAAACACGGAACTTCAAGGTAATTGACACAATAAATAGTATTCATGTAATTCTTTGCTGCCCCTTACATCTTTCATTGAATTTATTATGAGGACCAGCAATGAAAGTGAAAGGAGGAATGTTGACAAGCATTGAAAGTGAAAGGAGGAATGTTGACCAGCAATGACAGTGAAAGGAGGAATGTTGACCAGCAATGACAGTGAAAGGAGGAATGTTGACCAGCAATGACAGTGAAAGGGGGAGTGTTGACCAGCAATGACATTGAAAGGAGGAATGTTGACCAGCAATGAAAGTTAAAGGAGGAATGTTGACCAGTAACGAAAGTGAAAGGAGGAATGTTGACCAGCAATGACAGTGAAAGGAGGAATGTTGACCAGCAATGACAGTGAAAGGAGAAATGTTGACCAGCAATGAAATTGAAAGGAGGAATGTTGAAGGTTAAAAACCGTAATTTTGATTTTGTTGGTATTGTTCCAGTAATGTTCTAAACTTACTCAAAGAATTCCTCTGTAGAGGTTTTAGTGTCATCCTCTGGAATAGTAATATTAGTTACATTCCCACAAAGATCTGTAACGTTGGTAACGATAATTTCGGTTAAATTGACACTGTTGATATTTCTAGTACAGTTACTGTTGACCAAACCCGTTGTAGCGTTTAGTTTATCCTGTAAGCTTTTTGTTCCATACACGACACACTTGTCATAGCTATTCCAAGAATTATTGCATGATTTCCAAGGAACTTCCGAAGACATAGCTGAGAAAAAGTAGAATAATGCCCATGCTATTATGGTGTTGTAGTACCATGAAACATATGTTGCTATGACAACAATTGCTAATCCAATTCCTGTAAAAATAATAATATGGAACAGTTAGATCTTTATGGTTTTTTTTTTTTTAGTTATGATATGTTTTTATTCTTTTAGTTATACATGTATCCTTGTGGCATTTGTCTATTATATTCCATTCTCACGTGTTTATCTTCCCTTTGCATTTCTATCTTACGGACTTTAACCACTTTTTTGTCTTATCGGTATTCCGAACTTACGGACTTTTACCACTGTTTTGTCATTTCGGTATTTCCAACTTACGCACTTTTACCACTGTTTTGTCGTTTCAGTATACCGAACATACGGACATACCACTGTTTTGTCGTTTCGGCATTCGAAACTTACGGTATTTTACAACTGTTTTGTCGTTTCGGTATTCGGATCTTGCGGACTTTTACCACTGTTTTTGTCGTTTCGGTATTCTTGGGATTAGGAAGAAAGCGACACGGTTTTTTTTCTAAAAATAATTTGATACTTATAGCTATACTTTAACAACTTATAAAGACTAAACATTTCATAAAATCCATTACAGAAGTATTAACGAAACATTATTTTTAAAATGGTTGGAACATAAACATATTATGACCCTTTGTTCAATATATTTTGTTGAGATAAGAATAACTCACGACAGAAATATTATAGTTTCGCATTTATCATTGGGGGGTCCCTGTTTTATTATTTTAAACATTGCTAATGAGACACAAATAATCTGTTCTCCTTTATATGGAATATTCCTCCCGATTTTATATCATAAGCCACATTTTTGTTAACTTGAAAATCTTTTATTTACCGAAATTTGAATATAGTGTTTGTGACGTAAACAAACAAAACAATGGCGGTTTTACGAATGATCCTGGTTTACTGTGCAACATTTATGACGTGACGATACTAATATGTTTTTTTTCCCTTATATAGATTTTTCGCCCTGATATTGATTTCTTGCCATGGTTATGTTTTTTTCCGCGCTGGTCTGATGTGACAGGTTCACTTCTGGCTGTATAACCTTTATAAACGCTTAACACACATAGCAATTGAAAGAATGCCTTCTACTTAAACTACCTTTTAGCGCTGGACATATCCTTTTCCATACCGTTAGACATCCACATCTTTGGAACTGACCTAATGCAAGCTCCATATAAAACAACGGTAATCCACCAAATATCAACATTATTACGTAAGGTATGAGGAATGCCCCTGTATGGAATAGAAATAATAGCATTATAATGTACAGAAAATGTAAATATCATTACGTTGTCCGAAATTTTAGGACATGTGTAAAGTTACGTAGTGATCGGGATTGTTTTACTGGTGATACCGATTATGTAAAGTCAGTGTTCATGTTTCAAGAAACAACATTTCCATCAGTAGTATTCAAGGCCATAAACAGAGATAGCCAACACAATTACAATAGGGTGTTTATATTGAAAACGATCAGAGTAGGACAACAGCTATGTGACCAAAAAAGGAAACAAATATATAATTATTTAATGAAATAGCTATATCTTTGGGATGTATTCCTTAGTTTAAAATTTATTGGCAATTTTATAAATTACTGTTATCACTTAGAATATCTACTGTCAACATCGGGAATGTGCGTTTGTGTTTTTTTATTTATTTTTTTGAATAGATATAGTGGGTAAATTATTTTCTTGAGAAAAAAAACCTTAGAAACCAAGCTATTTGATTCCAGTACAGCATATCAAACCTAAAGCTTCATTGAACCAAAATTCAAAAAGATATAAAATATTAATGAAAGAATCCCAACCATAACATGTTTAGATGTTCCATGGTACCAATGACGGGAGCAATTTGTCGATCGTCCTGAAGGCCTGTAATGAGCAAATTCACGTGTCAAAAATGACCGAAAAGGGTAATGTGTAAATCATCTAAGGACAGAGCGAAGATAATTTTTAGTTTTCACAAAATTAAACAGTTTATATATATATATTGTTCTAATTCTGTTTGGTTTATTATGGAGTTTTTTTAGTTATACATGTATCCTTGTGGTACTTGTTTTTTATGTTCCATTTTCATGACTTTTTCTTGCCTGTGGATTTCTATATTCAGACTTTTATGTCGCTTCGGTATTCGTTTGCCAATATAAAAGGGTAACTGATGAAGCAAAAGTACCTCTTTCAGGGTCTTAATAAGAAAAATATAATTCTTTTATCGAACAGTACTATATATTTATGATTCTAAGGTTTTTATTTGTACCCGTTGACAGGATATAACGAGGAAATGCCAAAATAACGTAACCTTTGAGAAGTTTTAATTGGCACAAATGAATATTGATAATGACATTTTCTATAATTAATTGACGAGTTTCTAATTCTCCTGATTTTTGTTGTATAGTAAATGGCATGCCTCTCAACAGTTTTTCGGGTAAACGATATAAAAATAAACTTCGATAAAACAAAAATAGGTTTGGTCTTGCTATGTTATGTTAGCCTAGATATGGATCATTGTTATAGATGAAGAAAAACGATAATTCAATTTTTCTGTTTAATTCCAGTATTAATGCGTTAGTTTCTCTCGTAAATTAACCAGTCTTTCACCAAACGAAGCTATGATGTTACATAACACGAATTTCGACGAATTGTTTTTACTTTTTTCGAAAGGTTAAAGGGGGGGAACTTTCCTTTCTGTGAAATTACTATATCACTTTATTTTAGACCCATCAGCATACATTAAAGAAAACTCAGTGAAGCGTGCATGTATTTTGTCCTATTTCTCAATAATTGTTACAGTACATAATTTCACCAATGCATTGAACCGTATCCTTTAATCAACAGATCAACAAAGTTACAAATAAAATATAATAAATGCATATTTTATCCGAAATTAAGGTTTGTATTTACAGGGGGATTGTATTGTAATCCTTCTATTTACGTTATTGCCATTTTCTTGGAATAATTGATCTTGTTTTATTCTGAAGTCGTAAAATCTATACTCGTCGCAGGAAAGACAAATTGTTTAATACAGCTGAAACTTGTCATACCATTCCTATGTATCATGCAATGTAGAAAATTTCAAACAATCGTAGATTCTCCTTTTTTGTTAATGGTAACGACATAAACGATAAGGGGTGCAAGTAATATCAGACAAAGTCCCATAGAATAGAACATTGGGACAGATTGATAAGCGATAGCGCGACGTACAAGACGGACACTAAAATCTAACCAAAAGTTAACTCAAACATAAAAGAAACACCAAATTCTCTAAAATATATGCAATAAATTTTGATACCAATTTTGATGCACAAAAAGTGCACATTTCCTCGATTTACAACTCATCAGTTGTGAAAACATCGTCGGAAACCTACGACCGGTCGCGCTTTCGCTTTGTTACACCGACCGTCGACCAGTCGCGCTTTCGCTTTGCTACACCGACCGTCGAACGGCCGCGCTTACGATTTGCTACACTTTCCTACCGTTGGTAAGTGTAGCAAAGCGTAAGCGCGACCGGTCGTGGGTTAACGACGATGTTGGGAAAAAGGCCTGAAATACTGAAAACCAAAAACAATAATCCTAAAAGTTGAAGCACAAATTAAAAAATTACCAAACTGTCAAAATATAACAATACGTAACAATAGAAAACAACAGAAAATACAGGGGCTGGCTTTGGACAGGCACATGTAAAATGTGTTGGGACAGATTGGTTGGGGTCAACCATGTATATGAGTACTCAACCCTCACTGGCCTCAGATGGCTAACCTGAGTCAAAAAATTACTTCAAATAAGTACTTACTTGCGATTTTAATGCCCATTTATCTTCATTCTGGTTGAAATTATGTATAAAGCCTGCCAGTTGTATAAAGGCTCACCTCTCACTTATTCATTTAAACATGTATTTCTACAATTATCTCAATAGTGCCATGTTAATGACTTATATGAGAAAGAACGGATATGGGTACAATATTAGGACACGATCTTCCATGTAAACCCTATACAAAGTGGCGAGAATGAACCCTTACAAAATAACCATGCGTATAAATCAGCCGACGCAACAATACACCAAACCACTTACTGGTGTTTTTCTTTTTTTGTCTTGTGATTTATTGTTAAGTCGGACAAACGGAAGCTGGTTTTTGTAGAAGTTCTGTTTGATGAATTATGAATACATTCCCGCATGTGAAAAAATGGATATTGATAAATAACACTTAGTAAAACTTTATTCCACGCCAGAAAACTGAGAAACGCATACATGTAAAACCAGATTTTGGATCTACGTCCGATATAAGAGGCACAGTTAGTACCCAGTAGAATCTCGTTGACTACTTTATTATAATAACCCCTTATTTATTTCCTTATAAATGACATGTTATAAAGAGTGGTTATATTTAATCAGCAATATAAGGCAAAATTAATTCAACTTTCTAACGGTGCACTTTGTAAATGAAACAGTCCAAAATTTAAAAATTAAAGGTAATCCCGACGTTTAAGACGTAAAAACAACAGTTGGAATTAAATTATAGGGATTGACAGTAATTTTGTTTTCAGTCTATTCGAAATAAATACAATGCACATGGTGCACACTTTCAAATAACCTGCTCTGCAGTGTGCACCACGTGATCGTGATTGAGGTTATTTCGAATAGACTGAAAAAAATTATAGTAAATTCTTAAAGTACAATGTAGATTATATGCCAAATGTAAGAAATCAACCACGCTATTTAATTGGAATATATATAGAACGATCGTAAATTTTTCAAACTGTACAGTAAATAATCTTGAGCGAAGCTATTAATTAAAGTTATCAACATAGTATATATGATAAACACGTTGTAAATTAACATTTCTTTCGAATCTATAAATACGGATTTCAATGATTTAAATTTGAAAAATGACTTCTTTCTTTTGAATATGACTGACAGTAGAATATGATTTAATGCACTATATAAAATATTGAGGTGGAGATCTTAAAAAAAACAGTCGATATTTTTGGCAATTAAATTATAGGTTAGAATCAACAATACTATTTAAACTCTCTTTTGTGTGTTTTATATTGATATTGATTCGTACGCTGACAATGAAATAAAATTGTATTGTTAAAGCCATTTATTTTGTTATTTTTAGGTCCCAAGGAGGAAAATGTAAAATGCGGAGTTACTGAATTTATTCGGATTTTCAGTTCTTTAAATATAAAGCATAAATTATTTTAATAATCACTCAGTAAATGAAATAAAAATATGTGAGAAGAAAGAAAATCAAGACAAAAAATGTAAGCAATATTACAGTTATAATTTAGTCAACAACATTGCATTGAGGGTAAAAAAATAAATAAGAAGCATTCAGTGTTTATATAGATGAGGATTTTATTATTTATTATTATCACCAGCTCAGTTGCTAGTATTTCGATTCTAGCACGAAATTGATACTCTAAATTTACTGCTACAAAAATGTTCAATTTTGTGAAAACTGAAGAGTACATATGTATCGCCCTCGTGCATAGCTCTGTCCTTAGATGGTTTTGACTTTACTCTTTTGGTCATTTTGGCGTTTGTGTACATGCTCGTCAACGCTTTGGGTTATTGTTTTAATTTTACTCAGTATTTAGGCCTTGAACACAACTGATGAGTCGTAAATCTACGAAATGTGCATATCTTGTGTATCCAAATTGGTATCAAAGAATTTATCATTATCAGTACTGGGTATAGAAAGTTGGTTCTCAAATATTAATGGTATACAAGTAGGGATCTTATTTTTAACTTTAGAAATACATTCTTTATGTGTGGTTTTGGTTACACTTTTCAATTATTAAATCTGCGATATTTTAGTTTATATTTCGGATTTCTACGATTCTGATTTTGATTACTACTGATGCGACAAATATTGATAAATCGTGATCATACAGTTGTACACTGCATAAAAATTGGCATCACAAAATGTTTACATACTTTAAAACAAATATCAGCAATAATAGATTTTTTCTCTGACTTTATTTGTCATTTTAAAAGTGTTGCATGTGCTACTGTGTCCACTTATTAAATATCTAAATTTAAGGATATGAGGTGAGCATTAGTGAGACAATACCCCCTAGGAAAAGATTTATTTTTGTCAGTTTTTGCGATTTTCCCCTCCTTCGAATATCCCTTTGGTATTTCTTGACTCTACTTATTCCATCAAGGGTTGTTAGCGGTTTGGCCTTCAACAAGTTGCAATCTTTCCAAACATAATAGTCCTATAACATAGGACTTCGGGTGGCGTTGTTTACTTTTAATAACTATTTTTAACAATTTTTTTTATCTGTTAGTTTCTCCACGTACATGTATTATATATATTCCCTTTTAACCACCAAGCTGTCGCATTTCAATAAATCGGAAAATTCAAATGATAGTATGAAAACGTTGAGAAAATGCGAATTCTATCAACAGAAGACAAGCCCACGTCCATTTTTTTTTTTGTAAGTACATAAAAAGAAGCAAATGGAGTTCTCATAGACTTGTCTTAGTAGTTATATTTTAGTTGATTTTTGGAATATTCTGTGAAACATACGTTAACACTTACCACCCCCGTTTTTGTAGCATATATACGGAAATCTCCAGACATTGCCTAAATCAACAGCGAATCCTACCACAGAAAGTAAAAAGTCTATTTTTTTACTCCATTTTTCTCTTTCTGGAAGTTCTTTTGGTTTTTCTATTGTCAAGAAATTTCCAATGCCGTCTATAACTTGTGGTTTGGAATCCATTTGCATGTTTAAATTAGGCGGGAATATTCACAGTTAACACATATTTTTAACACAATTAAAACTGTACAGATAAGTAAGAAATATCTTTAGAATTCTATCAAAACGTCTTACACATTTTCCGTAACGATATTTTTTAACAATTATTCAACTGAAAATGTTTTTTAAATAAATTAAATAACGTTACGGTTTAAGATATGAGGTGTATTCCGAATATTACATGGTTGTATTCCGATTGCAAAATAGATATTGTAATTTTTCGTTGACTACCTAACCCTAAACGATTCTGAAGCTACAATTGAAGCTGAGAGGATAAATGAACTGACATATTTTATGTATTGTATACATTTTGATTGGCTAATTTGAATAGTAATAGGGAGCCATATTGATTCTATGCAATCCCCATATCTTAGAAATAAACTTTTTGGAAAGCTTTGTAATCAGAAAGCGAAAAATAAATTTATACATAGGATTCTCTAGAATTGTCCAATAATGTCTTGCATCGAATTTGGTGACAAAAAGTAATCCTAGATCGCATTCGATAAAAATGTTAACCTGATTCAAGACGCGATATCACACGATCACTATTCTTGGAGACGCACAAATAAGCATCAAGATCTATCAGAACTTTCCAGTGTCGGATTTGCGAAAAAAAATTTAAAAAGAACAAGCCCTGTAAAAAATATATATGTATGAAAATAGTTCCATTAATTTTTTGTTATCAATCGTTACCCTTCATCGCAATTTGACGTTACATTTTCCAATAGAATATGAAAAAGGGCGGATATGTGGTAAACGTTAAGAAGAACAAATCTCGTATCCGAATTGAAGAGAACAAAAGTAGACAAATTGGAAACAACAAAATTTAAAGAGACAAAACATGTATTTTTTATGTACTGGAACTCAATGAATGTATGACCAACATTCATGCGTATGTCATATACATAAAAAATATACAAACAAATACTATAGAATATATATTAGAAAATAAAAACCTCGAAAAATGTAAATTGAAATACAAAAAATCGACAGTAAAACTAAAGTATCCACAATTTAAAAACAGTTACAAAGATTTAAAAATTTACAGCCCTGTGAATTGGCAATTGAAACCATTTTATTGACCAAAGCAAAAATTTGGAAAGCGGGTAATTACTATTGCTTTGTGCATGAAGAGTTACTTTGGAACGGGTCAAACAGGGTTTTGAGATCTCACAAAACATGTTTAACCCCGTTGCATTTTTGCGCCTGTACCAAGTCAGGAACCCATAGCCTTTGTTAGTCTTGTGTGTTTTTTTTAGCTCACCTGGCCATCACTTTGCGTCCGTCGTCGTCGTCTGTCGTCGTCGTCGTCGTCTGTAAACTTTTTCAAACGTTAACTCGTCCTAAACTACTGGACCGACTTCAACCTAACTTTGCAGAATTGTTCTTTAGGGCATCTGGAAAATTTCTATCGTTTAAAATTTTTGAAATGTCGGAAAACATGGCTGTCGTTACTATAAATAGAACATAGGGGGTAAATTGCTGTTTTTTGCTAATAACTCAAAAACCGTTTCAGATATCGAAAATCTGACATGGGGGTAAAATTGATCAGCATGACAAGATCTACCTACCCTGAAATTTTGAAGGAAATTCCAAAACCCATTTAGGAGTTATTGCCCTTTTTTCACATTTTTGGCTTTTTTTTATGTTATTATTTCAAAAATCTTCTTCTCTGAAACTACTATTCAAAATCATATGAAACTTGGTAAGATTGTTGCTTAGGGTACCCTGCATAGAACTGGTGTGGGGATTTTTGATTCGTCGAAAAACATGGCCGCTGTTACTAAAAATAGAACATAGGGGTAAATTGCTGTTTTTTGCTAATGACTCAAAAACCGTTACAGATATCGAAAATCTGACATGGGGTAAATTTGATCAGCATGACAAGATCTACCTACCCTGAAATTTTGAAGGAAATTCCAAAACCCATTTAGGAGTTATTGTCCTTTTTTCGTCAAATTTTCATAATTTAACATTTTTCGTCATTTATCTCCAAAACTATTTGAGATAGAAGTGAAATGTAAATTTGAAAAATGTTTGCCATGTTGAGATCTACATACCCTGAAATTTTAAAGGAAATCCCAAAACCCATTTAGGAGTTATTGCCCTTTTTTGTCAAATTTTTAAAATTTTAACATTTTTGCATTTATCTCCAAAACTATTTGAGATAGAAGTGAAATGTAAATTGAAAAATGTTTGCCATGTTGAGATCTACCTACCCTGAAATTTTGAAGGGAATTCCAAATTCTATTTAGGAGTTATTGGTTTGTGTAATTTGAGGTCGGGTTCTGTTACATTTATTTAAGGTTCACCCTTATTCCTGGTCAATTCCTGCCAGGACTACCACCATCAGGGAACATATTTTAACATTAAACCTTATGAAAAATAAATCTTCAACAAATTTTCCCTGAACAATTGAACCAATTGCAACAAACTTGGTCAAATAGTTGATTAATTGTCCAATGAAAACCAGACTCTAGGTGAGCGATACAGGCTCTGGTGAGCCTCTTGTTTAATTTAGGTTCAGTTTTATGTTTCAGAGTTTAGTGTGTCGTCCATTTTGCTGAACTAGTATACATTATTGTTTAGGGGCCAGCCGAAGCCCGCCTCCGGGTGCGGGATTTTCTCGCTGCGTTGAAGACCAATTGGTAGCCTTGAGCTGTTTCTGCTCTTTGGTCGGGTTGTTGTCCCTTTGACAACATTCCCCGTTTCCATTCTCTATTCTGTTTAGTTCAACTTTTAATAAACGTGTCCAAAACGTAATTTTAGTAAATGTTTCAACCATTTTTTTCTGTTTAATTCTCAGCCATGTTAAAAATGTCGTTCATAAAGTTTCAAAACCCAGGAAACAATCTGGTACCTTTCCTTTTAAGATTTGATAATGCTAACTACCAAATATACTACATATCTGACTGGATACATCATAGCACACATTTACAATTCTTTGGTCTTTTTAGACAGTTTTGTAGCATAAAGAACACTCACACATGAATACCAATATTATTTATCCGCGGCTATTTTTGAGGGAACAACCTTGATATGAAAATATTCATAAATGAATTAATTAAATAAAATATCCTCGTTTAATGTAGAATATGTAAATATTAAAATTTTAAAGTTAAATGTAATGATTAAAACACCTGCAGAAGGTGGCCTTACTTCAAATGTCAACATCATCAAAGTAGTCTACTGGTATTTTTTTCGGTACAGTATTTAAATGGACGAAGCCAAATTTCTTAAAAGCATATAATTATGTAATGTTGAGTAGTTACTGGTTTAGAATTTAAAATGTTTTTTGGTAAATTTAAATAGAAATATTTTCCAAGAAGGGCTATGGTTTAAGGAAAAACCTCCATGTTTTCCTACTATAACGCTACAATTAATCTATCGTTTTGTACTCAGTTGTGAACTCTTTGACATTTGGTTTCTGATTTGGTAGACAAGTAGTTAATCTGCTTATTACCATATTCATGACAAACCAATCAATGTTACCATTTTCATGACAAACCAATCAGCACTATGTTGGTCAATAATACCGAATAAGGATATGTTTCCTGCAATTAATTACTACAGATAAATGTCCAAGAAAGTGGACAATGTTTTATAACTATTTGTCTAATTAACTCTGTGCTATCATTAATAGAACCTAGAGACTCTGTGTTATAGTTATTACTAAGCAATGGTGACTCAAAATCTAGCTAGAATTGTAGGACAAACTATGGACAAATATGCAGCATAATTAATACGGAACAGATGCCTTATTTATAAACATGTTTGCACATATTTCATAGAGAAGGCATTATACAATAGAACTAGAATTTTAGGACTGAATGTCGACACATATGAAAAATAATTAATACGGGAAATATGCCTTATTTATGAACATATTTGCACATATTTCACAGAGAATGTGGACTTATAAAGGCATACAATAGAACTAGAAGTGGACAAATATATAACATTATTAAAATAGAACAGATGGCTTATCTATGAACATGTTGCACGTTCTTCACAGAGAATATAACCGTATTAATGTATACTATGTTCAAAATAATGAATCATAGAAAAGGTCAACAACACACCAGTCAAAGGAAGGGCAAACAGTGAAGACCAATCCATGATCACATCATAACATCTCTAACATCAACGTATCAATTGTAAATACAAACACAAAAAGAATAGTATGACCAAATAATGATCCTAATGTGGTGGGGTTAGACCAAAACCTCCTCTTGTATTTCTAGAATCTGGTGAAAATAAATATATACAAATCCAAGTAAGGTGCAAATACCGACTTGAATGTCAGCTGGAAAAAGAAGAAACTATTTAATTTCTAAAACAGGGACAAAATATACTCATTATTTACTCTTTAACTAGCTCAGGTATTCATATCTATAGCTGCTAGTAGAACTGAACAAAAACCACGTGACACGATCATCTAGAATATCATTAGACTAAGGAGATCGAAGGTATGATAAATTTTACCATAGTTGCAAACGGAAGATACATGTAGAATTGAGCAGAAACAGTGAATTAACCATCAAAGTCAAACAAAAATGTGTAGATTCCTAATATGGTTAAAAAATAAAGTCTAAAATTAATATTTTATAATATGAAGGCATATTTGGGAATCTAAAATCTGAAGTATATTTTCTTTTTGTATCATTACGTAAAAAGTTTATTTAATTATATATTACGCGGAACGTGGACCATCACATAATAAAAGGAATTATTGGTCTTTTTGTATCATTTACTTTCTGCATAAGTTTTAAAAATCGTTGAAAACTTAAAAAAATAACGGATTTCCAAAATTTTATGTACCGGGGTATGTAGTAAAATGACGAACCCTATAAGTGTTTAATATTTAATAAAATTTTGGGATTACAGACGCTCTAAAGAGCAGAAGTACTATAAAAGTAGACTTTCTAACACAGAATCAGAATAGTTTAAATAATATTCTAGATATAGAAAAATAAAAGACTGGTAAAAATGCATTGGTGAACACAAGAAAAAAAACTGACAAGCAGCAAGAAATTATCTACAAGACAATACAAATAGGAAAAAAGAATAAACGAATAAACCGAATATGCGACTGAGTTCTGGGTAACCCTGGAGATCTTGAAAAAATAAATTTCATATATTTTTAAGAATAACTGCTTTCCACAATTTAAGAGGCATTAATAGTAATAAACATCTGATATCAATTTTATACACTGCATGTTCACATTTCAACAATTTATGTTTAATAGAAAGTGCATTGAAGGTCGGAAATGTGTAAAAACCCAAACTTTTTATACCAGATTCCAATGTCAAAATAATTGTAAAGGGTTGAACTAAAACTGTCAAATCAGAGGTTTCGAATGAGATATACGTACTCCTTATTTTCCAAAATTAACAAAGTTAAGATCCGTTTTATATGGAAATAAACACTGAAAATCATTATGTATAACACATGTATATAAAAGAGGACAAATACTCACTTTTTAGGGTTTAAATGAGAATTTTCGACATAATGATATATAACAACATGTGTATTCAATGCTTGTGAACAGATTAAAAGAGTGAAAGTTGAAATGTTCAGGAAAAACACCAATCATCCAAAAATATTTTGACCGTCAAAATAATAACGTTCACACACAAGTTTATCTACCCTTCCCGTTTGATCACAGGGAGCATCATTCCATTTCCACTGAGTTCGTGAAACAACCTCTAAACAATGTTCTGGTGTCTTACCACCGTTATCATTTGGTTCTCCGTCAGCCCAGTTTGTATACCTGTAAATTAATATATTTTTTTTATCTTCATGAACTTAGGTCATTTTCCCAAACTGATCTTTTTTGTATCATGATGTGAAGCATATTTTGTATTCAGGTCATGTGGTTAAAAGCTATTAATGGCCTATGCCTGTTCCGAAATTGTGTCTGTAAGTTCATTGGTTATAAATAGTTGACTGGATCCAAGGGAGATAATATATTGCGCATGTTCACAGACGTAGGTAAATTTTTAAATCGATGTAAATATATGATACATGAACACGAACAAATTGTGTATTACAATAAAAGAGTTAAGCAATAAGATCATTTGTAAGTGTCATCTGAATGTATAAGGAAGTAACTTTGTTCTAAATTAATTTTAAAAAATCTTAGAAAACTTAGATTTTTCTAAATGTATGGAGCATACACGTAAGTCATGTTGAATTCTATAATTCTGAATTCCTTCTTGACTTTGCAATAACGAGAGTTTCTGTACTTGCAGTTTTAGCTGTTGTTCCTGGAGTTTATTACCGTCACAATTTACAATTTATAGCAATTCACATGTGGTTTATTTATGTCATAAGATATCTGCATTTTATTAACACTTTTTCCAATTCATATTCATAAAATATTTATTACATGGACACACATCTAAAGGTCAGTACATGTATAGGGTGTTTCTGTCACTGGCCAAAGCCCTGTATCAACCTACTTATGTCAAATGGCCTTGTTCTCGTAAAATATTCCATAGACTCGAATACACGTGAACTCGTCAAATTTGAAACAGAACTCTTACGTGAATTCCAGTCCTGTAGAGGTCCACACCCAGTGGTTTATATTGTCTTCATCATTTCCGTCCAGGTATACTATAAAATAAAGACTCCCTTGAATGATGGAATAAATAAAGATATACAAGAAGGAGGGTCAAATGCAAGTCTTATCGAAAACAGTAAATAAGATATTGATGTGGAAATACTAAATGTCTTGTTTAACCTACATTACTGCGGACGTATTTACCACTCACCGATACAGATCAAATATTAAACATTATTTTTGAAATCAGTTTTAATGTACAAGATGGGCACATTTCCGACTCAATAGTTGTGCTCAAGGCCTGGAGGCAATAACATATCTTTAGTAATGCAAATAAACAAACTAAGTGTTAGGCATATACAAAAAAATATAAGACATTACAATGGGATGTACATAAATAACAACAAAATAGTATCTTATATCTTTAGAAAACGTTTACATCTTATTTCTTTTGATATGTAGGGCCTCCCCTTCTCAGTTTTAATGAATATTTTATGAAGACACATACTGCCTTGAAATCTGTGGGTGTACTTTTAGAGGGTTAAGAAGTTTCTTAAAAATCAAAGGTATCAGGGGATATATAGTTTACATCTTTTAGTTTATCATGATGAAGAAGTCTTCTCAAATTCTTATTTATATCACATGTGAGAAAAAAATGATTTTCATTGTCCAATATCTTGACAGACTGGAAACCTCCTGCCATCCCTGGGTAAATGTGCAACGGTAACCACACCAATAAGAATCATTAATAGTTCCAGGCATCTAAGAGTATTATAGACTATTTATAGTTGCCCGACCTCGGTCTTACTAACAATAATCGTTACAAATTTCAAACCATGAAGCAAAATTCAGAAATTATTTATTGAAGGTCCTTATTTCTTTTAAGTTTCCTAAGTGGAAGAAATTGCATTAAGTCGCAATATTTACACTTTGCAGAGAACTGAAGTGGTGTTGATTCCTACTGGAAAATCATAGAAAAACATACTGTCATGGTCTCGTCCAACAACGTCTTTGATTCTGTTAAATGAAGCCTCTGTGTCAGCTACAGGTAAATGTGCGGAAAATCTTTTACAAGTGTCCTATATAATAAAATGTTAGCTGCTTTTGAAACCATCAACCCAAAATTTTAATACAGTTTTTTCTTCTTGTTGATGTTGCACAAGATGTGCACATTTCGTAGATTTAGAACTCATCAGGTGTGTTAAAGATCGAAAGCGTTGAAAAACCATAACAATAACCAAAATCTTTCAAATGTCAAAACGACCTAAAGGGAAAAGTCCAAAGTATCTACGAACAGCTTGGTACCCGGGAGATAACATACTCTTTCTTAGAAACATGCATTTTAGCTCTGTTGAATACCTTAATATGAGTTCAGAAATTAAGCACAGCAGTAGAGGCGTTCTTCACTTGCTTGTTGTAATATGGTCGTGCCAATAAATGCTGCAAAGCTCCACCTTAGTGACGTATCCAAATATGGGTAATGGCGATGATCATAAAAGGCTTATATTTGCACGTGATTTTCCGTATTGTTCACCTGTGAAAGTGGCGTAACAATAGAATACGTGAAGTCAGTCGATTGAGATAAACAGACATGTATTCAACAGCTGCTGAAGTAAAATAAAAATGCAGTATACATTTAATAATGACAAGAAAGTGAAATTAACCCCTTAGTTAAATTCGAAATAAAAAATCTATTCGATTTACTGTCCATTAATACATATATTAAGAGTGCAGATTCCACAGTTCATAAAAAATATGAAGAAATCTAGGCTTTGTTTTCCCCGTCTGCGACTGTTTAATATTTTTTCGCGGAGTTTCGCCAACACTGCTACTACGAATAATTTTTTCTTTTTTTTTTAATTCGCATTGTAGTAGCGTAATACTTCACTGTGCAGTCATATGCTGGATTCAGTTTTCTTTTCTTTTCGGCATGATCAAAAATTATTTCAGGCCGACATTCGACAGTGCAACCTGTTTCTGCGATACATATGCAACCATACTACTATGCATGGAAGTAGGGTTGGTCTACATCACGGACACAGATTATACTGTCATATCTCGCCACGAATTAATTTTTTACAGTACAGAAAAAAGCATTTTCCGATACCTTTTGTAGTCATTTTTACCACGTGTACACGTGACTGTATTTATCGTAAAAGTAGTATTTCAGAATTTCTCAATTGCCAAGGCCATTTTTTTTTTTTTTTTGTAAAACTTCTTTGCACTTTAATTTGAATCTTTATTTGGTAAAGTCTGGCAATGAAACGAATATAGTAACGTATAACAATTTATATATAACTAGACATTGAACCCGCGCGAGCGCGGGAAAATAAGCATTTTTTTTTTTGTGGTGGCCATATTGACTTTAAAAAGTTTTTGTGGCCATGGCATTCGTGGAACAGGATTTCAATGTGGATGTTGTGGCAGGCTTCCCATAAACTTTCCTGTCAAGTAGGTGGTATCAACTGATAGTTTCATGTCTATATATGCTGTAGTATTCCAGAAATGGATGTTAATGCAAACTTTAACCAAAGTCAGTGAAGCGTGAAATGTAGGTCAACGTGACCTAATTGTCATACGGTTGTTCGTTACTACCGAAGATGTATCCACTGATGAAGTAGACTGTATGCTACGTAGAATTACCAAAATGGACGTTAAGGTTCCATCATAGTCAAAATCTATGACGAAAATACAACCACATAAATTGTCAATATGTTTATGTTACAATAAATTCTGAACTGGAACTTGATGAAAAGCTTTAATTAAATACACATTTCATAATGCATTACCTTTTTTATTCAGAATAAATATGAAAAAGAATATGAATAAACATTTCCTTAGTGACGGATGAATTTTTCAAAAGATACCGTGAGTTAAGTAGAGCATATTTTTGGAAAATAATTGTTCCAATTGTTCATTGTCATCATGGGCAGGGCAAGCGAGGCTTAATTTCACAAATAAATCCAATAGACGATAAAAGCATTTTTAGTGTGTGGCTGCGTGTGCTGTCCACGTTTATAATAATAATAATAATAATAATAATAATCATCATTTATTTCAGACATAAATAGTCCATAGTTATATACAAATATGATGAAAATTTTAAATATACAAGATGAAAAATGAAGAATTAAAATACCAATAAATATAATTAGAAATTCTAATTTGATAACATGTCAGTCAAAGTTCACATAAATTTCGGTATACCATTTTCTGAGTAAAGACGAACTATACCATAAATCACTACCAAGAATAGTAAGAACAAGCTGATTATCAGACTGTTGCAAACGTTTATACAAACTATAGATAGTTTTACGTCTCATTTCCAGAAAACATCTTACATCATTTCTGACAAACATACCACTAGCACTACATTTATTATAAAGATGTCCGAGATAAATTTCGTCATTAATGATAAAGATGACCATTTGTTAAAAATATTTTTATCTAGGGCTTACAGGGAATTGTATGGTAGAGATATATTTAGACAGGTTACACGACAAATAATGTAAAAATGGATAATGGTTAGTTTTATCACTTTGTGCAAAGTAAACATCCGAGCAATCCAAAAACCAACTAAGTTAGGAATTCCTCTGAACTTTGCCTTACTTCTTCATAATCTTCAAAGTTCATAATGTTTATAGTTAGGAGAAATTGCATAATGGTAGAAAAAACAATCCTGAATACATGAAGCGGAAACATCCCACTCGAAGGAGAATGTTTTTAATTTGTTTTATTCTTCTTCCGTAATTTCAAACAAAAATACATTTAAAATATGTGCATAATTGTTTATTTAAATCAATGTGTTAAAATGATGCATTCGAGAACCTTCTAAGGGATATGTTGGGAGAATTCATACCGGAAAAGTCCATGCAAATTCCATTTGCACATAAACAAAACTGCAGTTTAAAATTTATAAATGCAGATTGTCAAATCCGATAATAACCTTTATAATCTGAACCATACATCGTTTATTTTGAACCACGCGTTTTGCCGCCTATTCGGCTAATTCGTAAATTTAGTATTATAGATACATAGTCATTGTCGGAAAATATAAAATTAAAGTCATCAATGAATAGATAGGGACACAGAAGGTAATCAAGAGAAATATTCGGCACAGAACTTTTAAATAACCATTTCCAAATCTTATTTTGGGTATAATTCCTAATCTTTCTACAAACTATGTGAATGGAATTTCATATTCAGCCAAACGAGACAATTACAATGTACATGTATATCTTTTCAAGTCTATCTATATTTTTTTCATCATATATTTAAATTTTAAACATTTCTAAATATAATTTGCACAAAAAGTGTTTAAATTGAGCACGCATAACGTCGTATTTTCAATGTTTAAACTAAAAAGTTTTGTTTGTCGTAACTTGTAGCACGCGCTGTTTACTATTTTCTTCTGGTAGTAAAATACTTTACAGGTGAGTAACCAAATCTTGACGAAAGCGTGGGTAGTAAAAATAGCGGGCTATACAACAGGCCTTTTATGGTAATTGTTATTGCATTCTACAACACACAGAAAATCTCGTGCAAAAACAAGCCTTTTATGTGATGGCTACCGCCCACATTTTGATACGTCACTAAGGCAGAGCTTTGCAGCATTTTTTTAGCACGATAATATAGTCCAGTGTTGCATGGTTAGTTCTTAGCCACCTCATTCATCTTTGTTTTAAAATCAATTTCCTGTCGTCGCTAAATTGTTTTGAAACCGTTGACATTGCGTTAAAGCCAGGTCAATTAGCCAACTCCTAAAATACTTTACTAGAGTGGGGGCATTGTGTCAACTGGACCTCAATTTCCAATTACTAGTAATTATACATATTATGATTATCTAACCTTAGCGGCATGCCAAGTATCAGTAAAATCCATTATACAATACATGTAATGATCCTTATGTACCCAATTAGTATTAGTAGGACAACCTAGCAAATAAATCAAAACAATAGATTTACAACATATCTAGAAAGTATGTTATATATTAATGCATGTATATGTATGTAATTATATATGTAAAAATGAAGATACATGTAATAAACGAGGCTTAAAACAAGAAAAAACAAGAAAAAAAAAACAACGTACATTGTACCTACTACAAGATTATACAGGTGACATTCCAAATTGCCGAATTCCAAATTGCCGATTCCCAGATTGCCGCGTCCATTTAGCCGACACCCAAATTGCCGATTTTTTCAGATTTCGGTTTTCAAATTTAATTCCCAATTTGCCGAATCCATTTTGCCGACTTCCAAATTGCCGATTTCCATATTGCTTGACCATGTTTTGGTAAGATTTTGCAAGAACAAATGGTTAGCAAAGCTAAATGCAGTAGGGTTTGAAAATAAATGTTTATCAAACAATAAATTATGCTAAATGAGAAGTTTTGTGTAAACACAGAAATATTAATAAAACAACATAAAACACACTTACCGAAGAACTTTAAAAAAACAATACAGTGATAATGTTTTGGTAAGATTTTGCAAGAACAAATGCAGTAGGGTTTCAAAAAAAACAATACAGTGATAATTAATTTTGATTAAAATAATTAATTATAATTAAACATTGTAATGAGGTGTAAATATAGGTCCAAATATAATATGACCAGTATCACAAAACCAAACATGGATTCACTATCTATCGTAAAGAAAGGCAGAGGCTTCAATCTATTACACAATGGTTTTCGCTACTCCAAGGATTAAGAAATGCTGCTGGTGTCCAATACTGGAAATGTACCAACCGGTCGAGCCCACACATCAGACACAGTGGACTTCAGCTACTAAAATCCACTGAACATGACCATGAGCCAGACATAGAAGTTACCATATCATCTAAGATCAAAGCCGATCTTTGCAAGAGAGCAGCTGCAAATCCAACTCAGCCCATGAAAGAAGTCTACAATGAGTACATGAACTCTGCAGATGCACCCACTGTAGATGATGACATCCTCGAGCCACAACTCAGATCGTGTACAAGCCGGTACACTTTATATGTCATGCACAAGCTAATGCCCTAGAATACAGATGTTTATTGTTGGTTCATAACTTATGTTGTTGAGTTTATGCTACACAATGACACACTTATAAACACATGTGTGCACTAATGATCATACACTTTGTTCTGTCGTTATCCAATACATCCATAACCGTCAATAGTAAACATGTTAGATGAAAATAAACCACATAGAAAAAAAAAGAATTCGGCAAATTGGATTCGGCAATATGGGTTCGGCAAATTGGGACTGTCGGTAAAAATTGAAAATACAAAAATGTCGGCAAACCGGGGTTCGGCTATAAGGACTCGGCAATTTGGTGATCGGCAATTTGAGGTTCGGCAATCTGGCATGAATTCATTATACATGACTTTCCTAATTCTGACTGAATTAGTGCACTATTCATGGTTGTCTTAGCTAATAATGTTTTTTAATGGTCAGTTCTTTTTATAATTATAATTGTTAATTTTTTAAATAATCTCCTCGGAAATGAATAATAAACGAAATTTCATAGGAAGTCTTTATGTTTTTATGTCTTTATCTAAAATCCTATATTTGATCTGTTTTCATTTACTACAAGATAAAACTTTTACGTTTTACTTTTTTTTTTTGAATGTAGTCTAAAAGTTTATTGATTCAGAAGATCAAGTCATTATTTCAAAAGACATAAATAATCTTAAATAAAAATATACCCCATATACTTTCATTGTTATATTTACCGGTTAGTTAAAATACTTACTTGGAACCGTAGTTTGTAAACTGTAGATAGAAAAATTAAATAATTTGTTAAATTATACATTTAACTGTAGAAAATAGAAATGAATCTTGATTAAGCGTTTAAGGCATAAATAATATCTTTATTAACTTTTTCTTTTTGATAGAAGGGTTTCTTATTTTTTCTTTTCTTTTTTTTTAATTGAGTGGGAGGCAAGACTTCCTTTTGATACACCTTGCGCGTATGTCTGTGCTTATTCCGTCAACCAAGGGGTGCCAAAGGAAATCTTTTCATGTGGGATATATCTTGTGTTAAAGACGACGGAGTGATCATAACTCTGTCTTAGAAGTTTAGTTGGTAAGACTTCCATTTGAACCCCCCGAGTTCGGAAGGTCGTGGGTTCGATCCCCGGCCGGGTCAAACCAAAGACATTAAAATTGATATTTGCTGTTTCTCCGCCAAGTATGCGGCATCTAGCAGAAAGAACAAAGGACCGGTGCGTTCGGAGTCAGTATAATTTGTCCGTGTGAGGTGATATGTCTTCCTGTGGACTGTTACCGCTTGAGCTAGCAGGTTAAAAATCAACTCAGCGTGTAGGTCTAGTATACAGCAGGGATTATATCAACATGTTCCCGTCCTGATATGCACCTAATAGTTGCCACTGGACGTTAAACAATAATTCATCCATCCATCCTACCGTTGTGTATATAGAATAGAATTTTTTTATTTGTCAATTAAAGACGCCCTAGTAAGGCAGAGCAAATCAAATACAATTACAATATTTACAAATGATTACAATGATTATATTGACTAGCACAGTCACCTCAATTCTTAATACTCATATTATAATAAGAATATTAATGTAGGTATGTATATATATATATATATATCATCATGGTAATAAAACTGACAATATTAGTAAAAATAGTGCATCATATTTTTTATATGTTATAAAACAAAATGTTTTTCTTTTCAGCATAAACACTATATCTAGTGTCATAGGGTAAATTGAAAAACCACCTTTTCACCCTTTAAGCATTTTTCTCAAGCGATATTTAAATGATTTAATAAATCATAAAGTGTTTCTATAATTTCAATATTTTCATAAATATAAACCATATGCTGATGGATCATCGGTCTTTTTCATTTCGAATATAAGATGCATGTATTCATAGAGTTACAAATGTAGTTATACTGTGATATTGTTCATCATCAATATCGGAAATCTAAAGACTTTTTTTTCACTAATAGCCTTTGTGAAAATTTAGTACATACACAAAAATGAAATAACTTATTTGGCCAACAGAGTTTGTCCCCACAGAAGTGACAGATTATTGAATAACGACTTCAATGTAACTCAGCAGGACATGCTGTCTCACTTATGTTTCACTCTCCCGGTTTTTTTTGTGGAAGTGCACAACGATAGTGCTTCAGTTCTTGTGCTTTCTTGTTCTAATTCTGTTTGGTTTTCTATTGGTTTTTCTTTAAATTGTTTTGATCATGTCTTTGCTTACTGTGTCTCTGTTCTCCCGAATTCGCCTTTGCTTTGAATTTGCTATAGTGAAATGACAAATGTCTTATCTCTACTGTTTTTTTTTTCTTGTCGATATTTGTTCTCTGAAGGCAAAAATTATGTTGATTAAAAATCCTAATAAGTTAAAAACAGGAGCCTGGTAGTTCATTTTACATCACTGTGGTGTTTTGGTAGAGCAATCACTTTTTTACGTTTTATCTAGTAGGCGTGTACTTGAAGCAAAAAAGATTTTAGTTTATCATGTGGTTGGGCAGTGTACATGATAAGGAAATTAAAAGTAATAATACTGGTACAATAATACTAGAAAAAATCTGTAGAAAATCTACATCCGATGATTCACAGTACTAGTAGAATAAGCTTTATCACAGTAACACTTTTGTTTATCCTTAACCACAGAAAGAAAAGTTACTGTAGTTAGGGAGTTTAGACAGGAGTAAAGTAGAGAAACTTTTAGTATGGACGATATTGAATCTCGAGTTTCCAGTGAACTATATTTTTTTGTTAAGGAATGTATGGACGATATTGAATCTCGTGTTTCCAGTAAACAATATTTTTTTGCTATTTTATGTTCGAACAGGAATAGACAGAATTTGACTAAGATAAACTAGTTCGTATTCAATAAAACGAGAATATATGTCGTTAACCTTTACACATACCCTGTTTCACAGACAACATAATTTTTCCTCGTATTATTATGGCAAGGTGCGTCATTCCACTGCATGGAATATATAGGTCCATATTCCATACAGTTCTCACTGTGACCTCCAAAGAAGTGATCGGGTTGACCGGGAGACCAGTTGGAATAGTTAATAGGTTGTCCAGTGGTGTTCCATATCCATTTCCCTTCCTCTTTTTCATCTGTGCCATCCAACCAAACTATAAAAATAAAATTGGAAAAAAAACAAAACAAATTTTAATTTTAGACATCAACATTTGAGAAGATTTGGTACTGCCAATTGTTGGAGGTTACACAAATGTTTCTTTATCTAGATTTTACATACATCTTCATATTTTTAAATAAATATTGCGAGACAATGATTCTCCTGCTTTGTTACCTCTAACCGTCATAAATCATAATAATGGCCACCAATATCCACAACAATCAGATATCATGCCACTATGCTAACATCACTTGTAATGGTGTTCCAGTATCACATGTCATAGCTTTCAACAATTACACATTATATCAACATCCAGCTATACTTCATGTTATGTTACAACACACCGCCAACTGTCATAAAATCGACTGCAAGTACATTTGGAGATATGTTCCTTAACTGACGAATACTATATATCAATCACTATCACAGTTGTTCATTCTTGTGCATCAAAATTGGTATCTAAGAATGATTTTTTTCCATGCCATTGCAGGTGGACTCCAAGTCCCCGAGGGTATCCCTAACTCAGTTGCTAGTATGTTGATACTAGCACGAAATTAATACTTGAGCACAACTGATGAGTCGTAAATCGACAACATGTGCACATCTTGTGCATCAAAATTGGTACCAAATAATTATTTAGTTGTAGCGCTGTCTTGTTCTGGTTTTCTTTGGTTTGCCATGTTTTCTTACCCCTTCAATTAAATTGTTGTTGTATCATGTGATCTTTGTTATTGTTCTCGCCTTAAATTTTGATTTTAATCTGATAGAATTTACCTTTTTTTATAACTGTTTCGTTGATATTCATTGTAAATCTATTTGCGAAGAGTACCCTTTAATAAAAGATAAAAACTTACTAGTTATGTGCAAAGGTTCAAGGACATGTTTAAGATATTCTTGTTCGCCGGGTGTTTCTATAATTGGAAGATGAAGTCCAGATCTCTTACAGCGAAACTGAAATGTATAGAAGGCATTCCAAAATAAAAAAGGAAATTCTTGGATGTCCTTTTTACCAGTATGATTTTTCAAAATCCCTTCAAAATGGCAAAAACAGCATTTAAGGTCACTTGTTTTGATTATATTGCTGTATTATTTAAAAAAAAGACCCTAGGAATAAATTTATTCTTAAAAAGAAAGAAAATGCAAAATATAAACTATGATCTTTAAAAATTTATTGTAAAAATATCAATAAATTTACAACTCTGTGTAACATCGACAAAACGACAGAATAAATTTATTCCCTGGTCACATACAATAAAAAACCATTTGCTTCTAAAGAATAAATTTATTCCCATGCAATGAACAATTTAATATTCATTTGCTTCTAGAGAATAAATTTATTCCCTGTAGGATGAAAAGTTCAACAGTCATTTGCTTTTATAGGGAATAAATTTATTCCCTGGCCCTACAATTTTATTTCTCATAGAATACTTTATTATTAAATATTAATATATACATGTACTTCTGCTTTCCAGAGAATAAATTTATTCTCAGATCATCATTATAATGTACCACTTGTTTTCTCTAAAATTAAATTTATTCTTTATGCAATCATTATCTGCA